>CAWUFW010001804.1:0-1292913 GCA_963921515.1 Calotriton arnoldi
TTTAAAGAACTAAAAATATATTTACTTTACTATTACATGACTATACTTCAGAAAAATGTACCATTTTTCAAAACTGTTAAACCAATTTATATATAAAAATATATTTTTATTTTGCAAATGTACATGAAAAATATGTGTTAAAAATATTTTATACTTTATAATAAATTCTGAATAACATCAAAATCTCTGAATCATGTTTTTAATATTGTCAAAAATTGTATAACAAAACCAAATAAAAAGAATTTAATTGTGAACAACAAAAGAAAATACATGTGTTTGCAAATAAAAACGTTAACAATAAAAACTAACATATGTATCCTTTTTTATTTGAATGTACATATACACTCTAAAAAAAACGACATAATAAACTATAAAAATGTACTATTCCTAACTCCAAAACCAACTAAACTCAGGGAAAATGCTGGATAATAAACCATAAAAAATTACAATTGCAACTCCAAAACCAACTAAAATCAGGGAAAGTGCTGGTTAATAAACCATAATAAATTACTATTCCAACTCCAAAACCAACTAAACTCAGTGAAAGTGCTGGACAATAAACCCAAAGAAATTACTATTCCAACTCCAAAACCAACTAAACTCAGGGAAAGTGCTGGGTAATAAATCATAATAAATTACTATTTAAAGTCCAAAACCAACAAAACTCAGGGAAAGTGCTGGATAATAAGATATACAAAATTACTATTCCAACTCCAAAACCAACTAAACTCAGGGAAAGTGCTGGATAATAAACCCAAAACAATTACTATTCCAACTCCAAAACCAACTAAACTCAGGGAAAGTGATGGATAATAAACCATAATAAATAACTATTCCAACTCCAAAACCAACTAAAGTCAGGGAAAGTGCTGAATAATAAACCAAAACAAATTACTATTTCAACTCCAAAACCAACTAAATTCAGGGAAAGTGCTGGATAATAAACCATAATAAATTAATATTCCAACTCCAAAACCTACTAAACTCAGGGAAAGTGCTGGATAATAAACCCAAAACAATTACTATTCCAACTACAGAACCAACTAAACTCAGGGAAAGTGCTGGA
Organism: Calotriton arnoldi; assembly: GCA_963921515.1. NCBI lineage: Eukaryota > Metazoa > Chordata > Amphibia > Caudata > Salamandridae > Calotriton > Calotriton arnoldi. The sequence continues at coordinate 1,067 of CAWUFW010001804.1, forward strand.
TACTAAACCCCAAAAATTACTATTCCTGACTACAAAACAAAAAAACTAAAGGAAAATGCTACATAATTTAAAAAGTTACAAATATGTAAAAATATAACATATTTCACATTTATCAAAAGAACAAAAATTTATAAAAATGTAACACATTTTCTTTTTCATTTGTCCCAAAACAATTTAATTAAAAAAATGTAAAAAAAGAAGACATTATAAAATAGTATATTTGAAATAATTATTATAAAAAATTTGAGACACCCCTTCTCACACAAAAAAATATATAAACATTAAATTATAAATTATAATTAAAAATGTTAAATTTAAAAATTCTAAATTATACAAATTACATTTTTTTATTAAAACTAAAACAACAAAAATTATGTATTTTTTTTTAAATAAACCAATTATATATTTATTTAATTATTTTTTAAATTAAAAAAGATATTTATAAAATATTTTATACAATTTACGTCAAAATATTAGCACCCCAAAAATCTTAATTTTTTTGAAAATTTTAAATTTAAATTTTTTAAAATTATTTATATCTTTCAATAATGTTTTTATTAAAATTTATTTTTAACCAACATTCTTAAATTACTCCCCACCCTTATCCCCTATAACCTAACATCCCACTCCTAAATTTTTACATAAAATTAAAAAATATAAAAAAATTTAAATAAATATTTTTAAATTACTCCCAACCCTTATCCCCTATAAATCCAACATCCCGCTCCTAAACATAAATTAAAATACAATAAAAACAAACATTTTAACATAAAAAATAAATTTAAATATATAAAATAACTACTACCAAATTAATTTTTAAAAACAAAACAACATTAAACAAAAAAATACAGTCGATATTATTTACAACAATGGGGCATATTCTCAAGGACTTATCGCCGAGTTAGCGGCACTTTATCGCAGCCAAAGTGGCGATAGATTTATCGCCCTATTCACAAGCTGGTGCTAACAGCCGATAGCGCCAGTTTTCCTGCGATAGCAGCCGCAAAAAATATCGCCACGGATGACTACGGCAACTAACGCTAATGAGATGCAGAGTAGGCGTTCCCGTGCAAAAACCCGCGACAACACCACTTCGCAACATTCTCAACGACCAGCCAGATCGGCGATAAGAACACAAAACATGCGATAAGGCGCGTTAGCAGCAGGGTATTAACACCTGCTCTTTCCTGGTATTAAGTTGGACGATAACCTGCACCAGAAATGGGAGCCCAGCCCACAGCCACACCAGAAGAACAACAGATGCCATGGAGCTACTGCTCATGCAGCCGGACACCCAAGAGGGCCACAACACCCACCGCCACCCCCCCAGGATCCCCCCCCGGGGCCCTACCCCGGACAAAGATATTTTACATCAACTTCACGAAATCATGAACAAAACAAATCGGCTGATGTCGCACAAGTACAACAATTAACATTCATGTGTGGTCAGAAAAAGGAGAATCATTCATTCATCTTTGAATTTCCAAACAAATTAATTTATTCAAATTTAACTCAAAACAACTATTCGGAAGAGTCATGGCGGGTCTTCTCTGGACAATCTGTAAGACACAGCCTGGAAGACAAAATTCAAGATAAGAAGGTGTGTCATGCGCTTATCAAAGGACAGAGAGAGAGAGAGAGAAAGAAAGAAAGGGAGAGAGAGAGAGAGAGTGAAAGAGAGGGAGAGAGAGAAAGAGAGAAAGGGGGAGAGAGGGAGAAGGAGAGAGAGAGAGAAACAGAGGAAGAGAGAGAGACAGTGAAAGGAAGAGAGGGAGAGGGAGAGACAGTGCCGACACTGTGGACCCAGGCCTCACTGCTCACCTGCTGCCACCGGTGTGTCTCCAACCACGTGCCGGTATACACTGCAGTCCACCAGGTCCCTAATCTGAAACAGAGTCCAGATTTATGAATGGCAGAGTTCATATCATTGCACACGCCATCATCGCTTGGCCGCCCCTGCGCACACAGGCTGCTGCACCCCAGCCCCTCCCGCCGCCCAGTGGTGTTTGCCCGCCCCTGCGCACCCAGGCCTCACTGCTCACCTTCCGCCACCAGCGTGTCTCCAAGAGGGCCCACCACGTGTCGGTGCAAGCTACAAGCCCGGGGCCCACGACCTTGGCAGCCTCCACATCATGCAGCCCCGCCCCACAGGCCACCAGGTCACACACGTGATTCTGGGTCTTGATTTCGCAATGGCAGAGATCATATCAGTGCACACGGCATCATCGCAGGCTGCACACCCGCTCAGCTCTATAGGTGCCACTAACTCTGTGAACCGCGAGCCAACGCCATGTGGTGGTAGGCCCGCGCTGGCCGCTGGCTCAGGCCTACACTGTGGTCAAGCAGGGCTCACACAAATCCTTACCAGTCCAAACTACCAGGACGGCGCATCATCGCAGGCTGCACACCCGCTCAGCACTTAAGGTGCCACTACCTCAGTGCACCGAAAGTCACCGTCCCGTGGCGGTAGGCCCATGCCGGCAGCAGTGTATCCGGTGCCACCAACTCTGTGCAAGGCAAGTCATGGACCCTTCATGATTGAGTCTCATGATATGCCAGGCGGACGCAGCCATGTCACCTCCGGCAGTGGGGAAGAACTGGGACACGTAACGTCGTTGTCCCCCCCTTTATACGTAAGCCGAGTGGGCTGGGTCGGCATACACCAGGCCAGCGTAGGGGTGTGAATAATTATCCCTGGGCTCTGAGCGTAGTTCATTTCTGGGCTGGACAGGAAACCAACTGATGCGTGTGTCTCTGTTGCAGTGTCTGCGCGACACGGCCCGCAATCGACAATGTTGCAATGTTGCATGCACCCGGAGGGCGGCCGCGCACGAAGGGATTGTACAAGGAGCGCAAGGCCGCTCGGGCTCTTGGCTCATGCATGCCAACTGTTGTGTGTGTATCGCTATTGATGCACCATAAGCCTAAGGCCTAGCCTCAATTGCAGCGCGAAGGCCACATCACATTCCCAGAATGCAAGCAGTAGTCAGACTAACATTAGGGATGAAAGCTCCTTTGTCTCAATACATAAGGCGGAAGGACATCTGCACTTCCGACCTTGGTCTTGCATGCGGCAGGCACCCCCTGAGAGAGATACCATAGCAGATGATGATGACTCCCACACTACGCACAGCGCTAATGAAAGACCAACGTATCCACACCCCACACACAGAAGTTCTTGCTCGAGGTACTCTTGCATGGAATGCCCTTGACACTTACGTACACAACAACCCATACGTCCAAACGTTGCACACACATACGACTCATTGCTTCGAGCTGTGGCATATCATCCACATAACTGCCGCAGGTCAGAAGAGTGCCGGTTCTACGAGAGCCACCAACGCAATGGCAGAACATCCTGGGCGCATGCACAACGCCTGTCACGTGGAACTGTACCGTGACCGAATGCTGCCTGTTAGTATCTGATGCATTGGTCTGCATGTTGTGGCCCTTGTCTTGCCCGTACTGATACGCACATGCTAATAAAGTCTGCGCAACTTCACTAGTGTTCAACTGTGATGAGTGTTGATTAGAATGACAAATTGTGTGCCTCAATGAGCATTGTCCGTACACAGGGAGGGACTGACTGACGCATTTCACTTAGGGGTGAGTCCCTATTGCCAGCTCCACCTCTGTGAGCCAGACATAGTGGTTGGGATAGTTGCTGATAGACCTGTGCTCTTACGTGTCTTCAGCAATGTGAGTATGGTGGCCATTTTCTTGCCATGTGGATCAATGTGATACATCACTACAGGCTGTGTCCACCCAGTTGAGTGTGAGTAGGTATGCGAAGAGATGTTCTGTTGTCAAATGTGATGGTGGACACTACTTTAGGCCTGCCAACAACTTTGACATTTCATACCCAGCCCTATTTCAAACATTGTGTGGGGCAAAGTTGAGAAATTGCGGGATTGTTGTTTCAGAGCAATGAGGCCACAGCTAGTGCACACATTCCCAGTCATCTCATTTCCTATGTGTGTCATGGTCAAACATGCGCATTGCTTTCATTTCCCAGGGTGTACCTTTTTGGGCAATCAATGTCCTTACATTCATCCATACTTTCATACTTGATCGATTTTGGACATGACACATCTGTGTGAATTTGAATGATTTATTCACATTCGGTGGAGTGTCGGAGCTGGAGCAGTACATGGCCATGCAAACCCCACATTACATTGTAGCCCAGTGGAGGGCCAGCCAGAGTCATTTAGGGATTGACAAGTACATCGGAAGAGGAAGAGTACAGTCCGCAGTCTGATTGCTGTGTCATTGGTAAGCAAACAAAATATGGCAGTCCATGTCGAGGTCCAAGGTGAGTGTCGCAGAGTGTTTCGGGCGACAGTGGGAGGTGTTGTTACAGGGCATGATGCAGAGGGCAGAACCAAGCTGAAACAGGGCATATGGCGGAGAAGACTGCTACTGGCTCCTTCTTACTACAAAGGTGGAATCACCCGCATCTTTGTCCTCTATGTCATCTGTCTGACATGTGGGTGCTGATGTTTGGTCTGCAGCACTGTGTGCCACTGACACATCAGGGGCCGGAGATGTGTGTGTAGAAGTACCAGCAGCATTCATCAGCGACTGCCTTAGTGGCAGCAATGCGATGATGAGGATCTGCAGGGCATGGAAGATCCCAACAACTTTTCGCTGGTGTGCATCCGTGGCAGCCATTCTTTCCGCATGCATCCGCTCCATGTTCTCCATTATCCTCAGCATTTGTGCCAACTCTCGGCTGACATCGCTGAGGCCACTCTGACTAGACAGTTGTTCTCCTCTCAGAGTCATGACTCCAGCGATGTCGGGCATGGATTGTTGGACATCATGGAGCGAACTGTGGGTGTCCGTTAGGGAGTGTAAGTGGTTCCTGATGGGACTTAGACACCCACATATGTCATCTAGTTTGGCTACCATGAGGTCGAACCCCACCTGCACCTGTTCAGCCACCTCCTTCTGGCAGTCTAACACATGGCCTTGGAATGCGATGTGTTCTTCGGTGAGGTGCTGGGAGCCAGCCGTTGTGGTGGGTGCTTCCTGCTGTGTGGTCTGTGCAGGGGGTGGGGTCTCCTCGATGCAGCTGGGCTGCCCTGCTCCTGGAGGTGGGTTGCCATAGCTGTCCATGAGCTGTTGTAGGGTATCGGTGTCGAAGGTGTGGAGGTCCTCTTCATCATCACTGATGAGTTGTCTGGTCTGCTCTGCAGGAGGTGTTGATTGTCCCTCTGTAATGTGAAGGGGAGATGCATTTTAACATTGTGTTGACATGTATTTTGGCGCATTGTTCAAGTTTACATACAGACTGCATGATAATGTACATTGTGACTGTTTGGGAGGAGCTGACTATTTGATGCGGGACAGTGGACATTTGAACTACATCACGGATGTGAGGTTGTACACGTACATTATCATCTCACAGTTTCCTGCTATGCCAGATGTGATTGGCCAGTTTTTATGCACAAGCGGAACCAGATGTGTCCTCTGTTCTGTAGTGAGAGTGTTGCACTTTGTACCACATTGTCGTCAATGATGATGTGCTGGTATTGCTATGTGTGTGTGCTGCATTGTGGGAGAGTCGCCCCTGCAGCTGTGATTTTGCTGCCCCTTATCCCTTTGAGGCGGTGTGCCTTTGACTTCTGTGCTTCTACAATGCTGAGATGTTGCAGACTTGGCTAATTTTGGCTCTAGTTCGGATTTTGGACTCTTGGGCATGGTTTATCCACAGATGTGTTGTTGACGTCAGGGGTTGTTTGTGCACGTGGATGTGTCAGAGTGTGACCTGCTCCTTTACGGATGTGTTCCACACTCAGCCACCTCAGTGTCGTGGCGTGCACCATGTCATGATAATTGGACTACAGCCATGCTGTTCGTCATGCAGTGTCACTTGCATTGTCAGTGTGGCTCACAGACACGCAGCTTTGCTGGTTTTGACAGTTGTGCATGGGTTGGTTGTGAGATTGGTGCTGTGTGGGGAGGGACCCCTTTGTGCCCATAGTGGATGGGGGCCTACTTGCTGTTTGTATGTGTGCTGCAGTGTGCCACGGGGATCAGGGACATGATCCAGAGTCATTGTGGTTGTGAAGTGTGCTCTACTTAATTGTGCATGTGTGCCATTGTGCCCATCTCCCCCCGTCCCCCAGTCCCTGTTCGGTACTCACCCTGGTGCTGTTGTGTCAGGTCATGTCGAGCAGTGTCCAGACCCCCAACTCCTGCCACCGTCTCCCCACTGATGACTGTGGCCACCATTTCCTCCATCTCATCCAGCTCCTGGTGTTCCGCTGGACTGCCACCGCCAGTCTGCATTGCTGCCTGATGGTTGTCAGCGAGTTTCTTCTTGGTTTTGCGCTTCGCATCATTCCAGCGCCTCTTGACCTCTCCAATTGTCCTCTTCCTCACTATACTGCATTCACCTTGTCCAGGACTGCCATTTTGCATTTTTATTTGCCAATGACACGTTGGAGGTGACGAACAGTTGTTGGTGGTGTTCTATCACCTCCGTGATGATGATCCTGTTTTCCTGCGGACTGAACCTCGTCTTCCTCGTCTACTTCTCCTTGCCCTTCCGTGACCCCGAGGTCCCAGGCTGGTCCTCCTGGGGGCTTGTGGGGTTCTGGTCGTCCTCTGTACTTGCTCCGGCTTCCTCCATGGTGCTAAGCAGTTTGAATTATTTTGTTTGTGTTTTTCGATGCTTTTATAGTGCATTTTCTCGCACGACGCGTGGGAATTGCAGGCCTGTCGCTGGTTATCGCTGATTTTTTTATCGCGGTTGGCCACATCGCAACTTTTTTCGTGTTCGTGTTTTGCGTTTTTTTGCCGTCACGGTAATTTTATCGCGGTCATTTGATGCGTTAGCGTGAGACTATCGCATGGTACCGCCGTGTTGAGAATACAACGTTAACACAGCGTTATTTTCCCGCGATAGACTACGATGTGCAAAGTTGCGTTTAGCTAACTTTGCGATAATTATCACACGTTCTTGAGAATATCCCCCAATATATTTGCCATCGATATTTACAAAATTGATATTTCTACATTACACAAAAATCGATATTTTAAACAATGAAAAAACTTACCTCGATATTTTCTACCATCGATATTCTTGACTCGATATTCATGCAATTCGATATTTCAAATTCAATATTCTGTCTCTGCACCATACTTCATCCATCCTCAAATGGCCCTACAATTCCTCTCAGACATGACGCTTAACTAAGGCAGAAAAGCGACAAACACTTTGACTGCTGCTGCCAGAGGGTGCAAGATGACCTTGAACCTGCCATGCAGCAGTCGGGGAGCAAATCCAGGCTGGAAGAAGCCTTAAACGGGAAGATAGGAGGCATATCCCAGAGGAGAGATGCTGAGCACCCCTCATCTGGGAAACCTCGTGGCAGGTTAGCAGATGGAATGGTGACCTGCAGTGACTCAGTTTCTTCCAAATCTGAAACCGAAAGTGCAGGAAATCAAAAAGGCAGCCATCTTGTCAGAGGACATCGAATCCTGCTGCAAACAGTGAAAAGCGATAACAAAGGGGATGATGGACGGAGCGTTAGAGCAAATCAAACACTCACCCCCAGTCAACTGATCTGGGTTTAATCCATCATCATTCTTTAGCTCACTCCACCACCCCAGTTCAGACATGGCCATATGCAAATCAGTCTGACCCTGTGCCTCATGGGAACAGTCCAGCCCGAACTGCCAAGCCATGTCTTCCCTGGACCGGAAACAAGCATCCTGGGACCGGTTTCGGGTTCAAAACCCTCATCAGCCAGGCTATCTTGAATCCAGTGGCAAAGTGAGCAAGGGACCCACGTCTGGGCATACCCTGCCAACTTAGGGCGAACAAAGCGATACCAAAGGGGATGATGGACGGAGCGTTAGAGCAAATCAAACACTCACCCCCAGTCAACTGATCTGGGTTTAATCCATCATCATTCTTTAGCTCACTCCACCACCCCAGTTCAGACATGGCCATATGCAAATCAGTCTGACCCTGTGCCTCATGGGAACAGTCCAGCCCGAACTGCCAAGCCATGTCTTCCCTGGACCGGAAACAAGCATCCTGGGACCGGTTTCGGGTTCAAAACCCTCATCAGTCAGGCTATCTTGAATCCAGTGGCAAAGTGAGCAAGGGACCCACGTCTGGGCATACCCTGCCAACTTAGGGCGAACAAAGCGATACCAAAGGGGATGATGGACGGAGCGTTAGAGCAAATCAAACACTCACCCCCAGTCAACTGATCTGGGTTTAATCCATCATCATTCTTTAGCTCACTCCACCACCCCAGTTCAGACATGGCCATATGCAAATCAGTCTGACCCTGTGCGTCATGGGAACAGTCCAGCCCGAACTGCCAAGCCATGTCTTCCCTGGACCGGAAACAAGCATCCTGGGACCGGTTTCGGGTTCAAAACCCTCATCAGCCAGGCTATCTTGAATCCAGTGGCAAAGTGAGCAAGGGACCCACGTCTGGGCATACCCTGCCAACTTAGGGCGAACAAAGCGATACCAAAGGGGATGATGGACGGAGCTTAGAGCAAATCAAACACTCACCCCCAGTCAACTGATCTGGGTTTAATCCATCATCATTCTTTAGCTCACTCCACCACCCCAGTTCAGACGTGGCCATATGCAAATCAGTCTGACCCTGTGCCTCATGGGAATAGTCCAGCCCGAACTGCCAAGCCATGTCTTCCCTGGACCGGAAACAAGCATCCTGGGACCGGTTTCGGGTTCAAAACCCTCATCAGCCAGGCTATCTTGAATCCAGTGGCAAAGTGAGCAAGGGATCCACGTCTGGGCATACCCTGCCAACTTAGGGCGAACAAAGCGATACCAAAGGGGATGATGGACGGAGCGTTAGAGCACATCAAACACTCACCCCCAGTCAACTGATCTGGGTTTAATCCATCATCATTCTTTAGCTCACTCCACCACCCCAGTTCAGACATGGCCATAAGCAAATCAGTCTGACCCTGTGCCTCATGGGAACAGGCCAGCACGAACTGCCAAGCCATGTCTTCCCTGGACCGGAAACAAGCATCCTGGGACCGGTTTCGGACCTGGCTTGGCAGTTCGGGCTGGACTGTTCCCATGAGGCACAGGGTCAAGACTGATTTGCATATGGCTGGGTTCAAACTGGAATGGCATGGTGAGCAAAAAAACGATGGATTTAGGCCCAGATCTCTGTACTGGGGTGAATGTATGACATTGTTCTGCATTCTGTCCATCAACTGTTGTTTTTGCATTTGTCACCCCAAGTGTGACGGGTATGCCCAGACGTGGGTCCCGTGCTCTCCATGCCACTGGAATCAAGCTATCCTGGCTGAAGAGGGGTGAAACCCCGAAACCGGTCCTAGGATGCTTGTTTCCAGTCCAGGGAGGACCTGGCTTGGCAGTTCGGGCTGGACTGTTCCCATGAGGCACAGGGTCAAGACTGATTTGCATATGGCTGGGTTCAAACTGGAATGGCATGGTGAGCAAAAAACGATGGATTTAGGCCCAGATCTCTGTACTGGGGTGAATGTATGACATTGTTCTGCATTCTGTCCATCAACTGTTGTTTTTGCATTTGTCACCCCGAGTGGGACGGGTATGCCCAGACGTGGGTCCTGTGCTCTCCATGCCACTGGAATCAAGCTATCCTGGCTGAAGAGGGTGAAACCCCGAAACCGGTCCTAGGATGCTTGTTTCCAGTCCAGGAGGACCTGGCTTGGCAGTTCGGGCTGGACTGTTCCCATGAGGCACAGGGTCAAGACTGATTTGCATATGGCTGGGATCAAACTGGAATGGCATGGTGAGCAAAAAAACGATGGATTTAGGCCCAGATCTCTGTACTGGGGTGAATGTATGACATTGTTCTGCATTCTGTACATCAACTGTTGTTTTTGCATTTGTCACCCCGAGTGGGACGGGTATGCCCAGACGTGGGTCCTGTGCTCTCCATGCCACTGGAATCAAGCTATCCTGGCTGAAGAGGGGTGAAACACCGAAACCGGTCCTAGGATGCTTGTTTCCAGTCCAGGGAGGACCTGGCTTGGCAGTTCGGGCTGGACTGTTCCCATGAGGCACAGGGTCAAGACTGATTTGCATATGGCTGGGTTCAAACTGGAATGGCATGGTGAGCAAAAAACGATGGATTTAGGCCCAGATCTCTGTACTGGGGTGAATGTATGACATTGTTCTGCATTCTGTCCATCAACTGTTGTTTTTGCATTTGTCACCCCGAGTGGGACGGGTATGCCCAGACGTGGGTCCTGTGCTCTCCATGCCACTGGAATCAAGCTATCCTGGCTGAAGAGGGGTGAAACACCGAAACCGGTCCTAGGATGCTTGTTTCCAGTCCAGGGAGGACCTGGCTTGGCAGTTCGGGCTGGACTGTTCCCATGAGGCACAGGGTCAAGACTGATTTGCATATGGCTGGGTTCAAACTGGAATGGCATGGTGAGCAAAAAAACGATGGATTTAGGCCCAGATCTCTGTACTGGGGTGAATGTATGACATTGTTCTGCATTCTGTCCATCAACTGTTGTTTTTGCATTTGTCACCCCGAGTGGGACGGGTATGCCCAGACGTGGGTCCCGTGCTCTCCATGCCACTGGAATCAAGCTATCCTGGCTGAAGAGGGTGAAACCCGAAACCGGTCCTAGGATGCTTGTTTCCAGTCCAGGGAGGACCTGGCTTGGCAGTTCGGGCTGGACTGTTCCCATGAGGCACAGGGTCAAGACTGATTTGCATATGGCTGGGTTCAAACTGGAATGGTATGGTGAGCAAAACAACGATGGATTTAGGCCCAGATCTCTGTACTGGGGTGAATGTATGACATTGTTCTGCATTCTGTCCATCAACTGTTGTTTTTGCATTTGTCACCCCGAGTGGGACGGGTATGCCCAGACGTGGGTCCCGTGCTCTCCATGCCACTGGAATCAAGCTATCCTGGCTGAAGAGGGGTGAAACCCCGAAACCGGTCCTAGGATGCTTGTTTCCAGTCCAGGGAGGATCTGGCTTGGCAGTTCGGGCTGGACTGTTCCCATGAGGCACAGGGTCAAGACTGATTTGCATATGGCTGGGTTCAAACTGGAATGGCATGGTGAGCAAATAAACGATGGATTTACACCCAGATCTCTGTACTGGGGTGAATGTATGACATTGTTCTGCATTCTGTCCATCAACTGTTGTTTTTGCATTTGTCACCCGAGTGGGACGGGTATGCCCAGACGTGGGTCCCGTGCTCTCCATGCCACTGGAATCAAGCTATCCTGGCTGAAGAGGGGTGAAACCCTGAAACCGGTCCTAGGATGCTTGTTTCCAGTCCAGGGAGGACCTGGCTTGGCAGTTCGGGCTGGACTGTTCCCATGAGGCACAGGGTCAAGACTGATTTGCATATGGCTGGGTTCAAACTGGAATGGCATGGTGAGCAAAAAAACGATGGATTTAGGCCCAGATCTCTGTACTGGGGTGAATGTATGACATTGTTCTGCATTCTGTCCATTAACTGTTGTTTTTGCATTTGTCACCCCGAGTGGGACGGGTATGCCCAGACGTGTGTCCCATGCTCTCCATGCCACTGGAATCAAGCTATCCTGGCTGAAGAGGGGTGAAACCCCGAAACCGGTCCTAGGATGCTTGTTTCCAGTCCAGGGAGGACCTGGCTTGGCAGTTCGGGCTGGACTGTTCCCATGAGGCACAGGGTCAAGACTGATTTGCATATGGCTGGGTTCAAACTGGAATGGCATGGTGAGCAAAAAAACGATGGATTTAGGCCCAGATCTCTGTACTGGGGTGAATGTATGACATTGTTCTGCATTCTGTCCATCAACTGTTGTTTTTGCAATTGTCACCCCGAGTGGGACGGGTATGCCCAGACGTGGGTCCCGTGCTCTCCATGCCACTGGAATCAAGCTATCCTGGCTGAAGAGGGGTGAAACCCCAAACCCGGTCCTAGGATGCTTGTTTCCAGTCCAGGGAGGACCTGGCTTGGCAGTTCGGGCTGGACTGTTGCCATGAGGCACAGGGTCAAGACTGATTTGCATATGGCTGGGTTCAAACTGGAATGGCATGGTGAGCAAAAAAACGATGGATTTAGGCCCTTATCTCTGTACTGGGGTGAATGTATGACATTGTTCCGCATTCTGTCCATCAACTGTTGTTTTTGCATTTGTCACCCCGAGTGGGACGGGTATGCCCAGACGTGGGTCCCGTGCTCTCCATGCCTCTGGAATCAAGCTATCCTGGCTGAAGTGGGGTGAAACCCCGAAACCGGTCCTAGGATGCTTGTTTCCAGTCCAGGGAGGACCTGGCTTGGCAGTTCGTGCTGGACTGTTCCCATGAGGCACAGGGTCAAGACTGATTTGCATATGGCTGGGTTCAAACTGGAATGGCATGGTGAGCAAAAAAACGATGGATTTAGGCCCAGATCTCTGTACTGGGGTGAATGTATGACATTGTTCTGCATTGTGTCCATCAACTGTTGTTTTTGCATTTGTCACCCCGAGTGGGACGGGTATGCCCAGACGTGGGTCCCGTGCTCTCCATACCACTGGAATCAAGCTATCCTGGCTGAAGAGGGGTGAAACCTCGAAACCGGTCCTAGGATGCTTGTTTCCAGTCCAGGGAGGACCTGGCTTGGCAGTTCGGTCTGGACTGTTCCCATGAGGCACAGGGTCAAGACTGATTTGCATATGGCTGGGTTCAAACTGGAATGGCATGGTGAGCAAAAAAACGATGGATTTAGGCCCAGATCTCTGTACTGGGGTGAATGTATGACATTGTTCTGCATTCTGTCCATCAACTGTTGTTTTTGCATTTGTCACCCCGAGTGGGACGGGTATGCCCAGACGTGGGTCCCGTGCTCTCCATGCCACTGGAATCAAGCTATCCTGGCTGAAGAGGGGTGAAAACCCGAAACCGGTCCTAGGATGCTTGTTTCCAGTCCAGGGAGGACCTGGCTTGGCAGTTCGGGCTGGACTGTTCCCATGAGGCACAGGGTCAAGACTGATTTGCATATGGCTGGGTTCAAACTGGAATGGCATGGAGAGCAAAAAAACGATGGATTTAGGCCCAGATCTCTGTACTGGGGTGAATGTATGACATTGTTCTGCATTCTGTCCATCAACTGTTGTTTTTGCATTTGTCACCCCGAGTGGGACGGGTATGCCCAGACGTGGGTCCCGTGCTCTCCATGCCACTGGAATCAAGCTATCCTGGCTGAAGAGGGGTGAAACCCCGAAACCGGTCCTAGGATGCTTGTTTCCAGTCCAGGGAGGACCTGGCTTGGCAGTTCGGGCTGGACTGTTCCCATGAGGCACAGGGTCAAGACTGATTTGCATATGGCTGGGTTCAAACTGGAATGGCATGGTGAGCAAAAAAACGATAGATTTAGGCCCAGATCTCTGTACTGGGGTGAATGTATGACATTGTTCTGCATTCTGTCCATCAACTGTTGTTTTTGCAAACAGTGAAAAGGCACTACCCGAGTGGGGCTGCAGCTCCAAAGTGTGCACTGATTCCAATGACTTGAAGGCCATATAAATCAAAGGGGTCACAAACACACAAGAGTGAAACTTAGGATGCATAAAAAACTTTTCGTCCATCATTGTCTGCTGAGTTAAATACTAGTAGCATGGATTTGCGATGGCCACATGGCTAATTTCTTAAGGGAAACATCACCTAGTAGGCCAAGACAACACAGGTCTGTCGCCATTGCCCACATTTCTTTTCTTTCCTGGCTAAAATGCCCCTTGAAATTCCCTGCACAACATGTACTAACACCATTATTCGTGGCACCCTATTCTTTGCCGCCCTCCCTATTCCCCATCCATTTGGTACCCAAAGCACCTGAGGAAGACTAATCTGAGAGTCTGAAATTCTGCCCACCAGATAAAAATAAGACTACAGTTTTCATCCAACCTGAGTAAAAGGCTCCTCCCTAACATTCCTTTGTGACCCTGATCTCTGGTTCGAGCACCTCAGGTCCTCCCGTTTCCCTCACACCAATAGAACATCTCTTCCCCTTTCCTCTTATCTTCTGTGGAATCAAGTGAGCCGCATCACCCTGTGACGATGCCATTGCAGAGTGACAACTAACTTTAATTGATTCCTGGTCACTTTCAAGCGCACCCCGACCCCTAGCTCAAACACAGACACGTGATACATACTCAGCAGTACAAGGCCAAGGGCTCCATCATAAGTGTTCTTCATATTCTGACCCCTGATACAGATATGTGCATTACACTCATTGTGTTAACCTCTCTTAATGTCCATGGACTGTTCCATCTCATAAAATGAAAAAGGATACTTCAATGCTTGATCTCAAAGAACCCACCATTCTAGCACCAAAAGCAACAAACATCCAAGAGACTGGGCAGGGAGAGTGATAAGCTGCAGGCGATTGGTGTCCCTTCCAGAGGAGCTGACCCTATCAGCAAACAGCTCTATACGTATGAGGTGGCTTTCCTGTTTCAGAAATCGTTCTCTTTTAAGATGCTGAAGACATGGACGAATGTGGAAAGCAGATCGGTCTTCTTAAAAGTCTACATCATGAATGAAATCATCGTTTTGAGATCTTTCTATGACCGTGTCCAATTCTACATTCCCAAATCTTGCCAGGCTGTTTGAAGAATTGGCTCCACTGATAAAGTGATTAAAGGTGACCGGAACCTAGTTAAGGACAAAATTCTTGATCAGTCACACATATCAGACAAAGCCAATGCTACTGGCAGAGTGATCCTACAAGACATCAACATATTGGACGGATGACGGCTGACACACCCAAACGTACATGATTACTCCTTTCTATCATGCATATATGTTTCCAGACCACGTAAAGACTGTTTTCTGATTTTAGGGTCTCAGTTATTGAATGTCTCAACTTGTGAGATACTGAAAAAAGGATTCTCTGACTAGGCTTATTGTGGTAAACTAGAGGCAGTCCAGAAAAACTTACTGCACACTCCCTTGGCACAGAGATAAAGCTTTTGACTGTGTTGATTGGGGGTACATATTCAGGACATTGGATGGAGCAGATCTGTGACGATACTTCATTTCCAAGGTTCTTTGGCTTTATTCTGAACCAGAGGCATAGGTAAACTGTGGGAGATTTATGTCGGCTGCCTCCCCATTAAACACTAGTAAGAAGTACAAGACATTGCTGTCTCCTCTCTCCTGTTAATTTTATTGCCCAAAGAACTGCTCTCTAGAGCTACTCACCAGTCCTTGTCACCAAGGCTATTGTCACAGATGACATCTTCCTCAGTTTCACTGAGCCGAATTCTTCACAACCTACACTGCTTTCCGTAAGCAATGATTTCGACATTTTGTCCGGCTATTAGATCAAATGGGCGAAATGCGTTGCCATTGGCACTAACCAATACCTAATATGAGAGGTGGTTGCAGGTGGGGCCCAATGGCACTCAGTTTTGGAAACCAGCACTTATCTTTCATCATAAAACGTTTACCAAGAGTAAGAGAGGGAAAATGTGCAAAAGAGAAACGAGGAGGAAAAGAAAGACAGAAAAACTGTCACAAAGGGGAGAAAGCAGAGACCAATAATAGTCAGATAAAGGGGCTTGGAGTGTCTGGTAGTGAATTAAAGAGGACTGAGGTGGATTCAAGACTACCCGGCCACAGGCTTCTAGGCAGAGCTCTGGGCACTGGCATTTATTATTTTACAAATTAAGCACTGGCACTAACCCAAATCAACCACACCACAAATTCCAATGGTCTTTTCTGGAACGAGGTACCTAGGCATTTATATTAATACAGGCTTACAAGACATGGTGCTTGACAACCTATGTGATTACAGAATTCCATTAGTGGTCCCAACTCCACCTGTCTCTTTGGATGCTGTCCAATGTCAAAGATGGTTACAGCGCCATGCTTCAGCCAGGTCCTTGGCAGGCCACCCTACCAATCAAAAGACATGTGCTGCAGTGACGCTGTATAGTTTTTAAACTTGTTATTATTAAACACTGCATCAAAGGATTTTGATTACATTCGTCATGCACGTACATTTACATTTCAACAGTTATTTTTGGTACAATGAGTTAACTACATGACTTCACTTTTGTCTTCGCCCTCACTACACGTGAGCCGAAGTATTTTGTGAAACAGTGCATTTTTGATTGAATAATGATATGAAACGTAAGCGACAATAGAACAAAAACAACAAATAAAAAAGAGAAAAATACCCCCTATCCCTATGCCCCCCTCCCCTACCCACTCCACCCCCTTGGCAGCGACCGGCAGTTATCACTATTTCCTAGGAATGGCAATCTGGCAAATTACATGAGACTGATTCGAAATTCATGTGTTTGTTGTGTGAGAGGGCACTTAAGCTATTGCTGCATTGGATGGCGATGGAGGTCGAGTAGAAGGCAAGCTGTGTGTGGTTTCATTCTCACTTTGAGTTGTCGCTGCAGACACATCAGTCAACATTTGGCCCTAGTCTAAGAGATCACTCTCTACATTCTTGTCTGTCCTTACTGCTCTAAGTCGGAACTCCTCAGCCACACGCCACTCACGCAAATCATCCCTCCATCTATCCCATGTGGGGGGGGGGCAGGGCGAATCCAGTGGATCGATATCTGTCACTTTGCTAAGACCAAACCCAGCAACGCAAACTTGTATCGTATTCTAGTCCCCTTCTTCAGTGTTGGGAGTACACCCAGAATACATTGTTTTATGGAGGTTTCAATTCGCACCGCTGCTGCCGTGCGGAGAGACTGCACGACCCAATTCCAGAACTGCAATAGGCGCAGGAAGCTCCAGGTCATTTGTAAGAATGTGGCAGGGTCCACCCCGCATCGGGGACAGGAGGAGGATAATCCTGGGGTGAACCATGCGCGGCGTAGCAGAGTCAGATACGTAATGTGGAAATAGTGAAACTGAATAAGTTTAAACCGTGCGTTACTAGTTGCATCAGCTACCTGTGCCAGTGCCCTCTTCCACTCACCATCTGTCAGTGGGATAGGTAGGTCCTCATCCCATATTTCTCTAAGTGCGGTGAGGTTGGACCCCCGATCCTCCTTTAATGCTTTGTATGTATGCAAGATGAGACCTCTGCTGGAGCCTGGGTCCAGCATCGTCATCAACGTACAGGACTCACTCGGCTCTTCCGGGAATGTGGTCCACATCTCGCGCACAGTACGTGATATTTTGGCATATTGGAGAAAGTGCCCGGATGGTACTTGGAACCAATCCTGTGCCTCGTTAAAAGTCATAAATGTTCCGTTCTGGTATAGATCTCCTGCCGACTCACATCCACCCTCGTACCACCTCGAAATGTCCATGGTCTCCTGAATATTTTGGAGAACCCTCAGCCACCGGAGGGGTAGTGCGCTAGCGTACGGAGCCCTATGAAGAACCAATACTACTGCCTGTTCCCAAACTTCCGCAACCTGTCGAATTATGTGCGGACAGTCTTTAGGAACCTTGGAACCCATCATTAGGAACCGCTGTAGTTGCGTACCATCATTCCATTTGCCCAGCAGGTCTGTCTCAACCGTATGTTTCCACATGCACCATTGCGCTGCATATTACAATAACCCAGCTATGTAGTATAGTCTGAGATCCGGCAACCCCAGGCCACCCAAATCCATGTCCAGTTTGAGTGTTTCCAACTTGGCCCTGCTCCATCTACCAGCCCACACTAATGAGATCAAGAGACCATTCAGAGTGTTGAACGTGGACTTAGGGATTTTACAAAAGGGGTTCTGCAGCACATAAAGACAGCGGGGTAAGAGCACCATCTTTGATATTGCCACTCTCCCTATCACCAACAACGGTAACCTGTTCCAGAACATTATCGACGCACGCAGACCTGTAAGGACTTTCCCCATATTTAGTTCATGCTGGGACTCCGGTCGATGGGCAATCTGTATTCCAAGGTAACGGAATCGGTCACACCTCCAATCCATGCCAACCGCAGGAAGATCTTGAGGCGTCCCCCGTGCCAAGGCTGCAAGCGGGAACAGTATTGTTTTCTGGAAATTCGGAGGCCGGAAGATGACCTGAATGAGTCTAATATTTCCCAGGCCGCTGGGGTCGCCCCTTCCGGTTCCCTGACATTGAGAAGTGCATCATCCGCGTACATGGAGACCACGTGTGTACGACCGTCCACCTCTATGCCCCAAGATTCCATATCTCTTCACAACCGCACCACCAGGGGTTCCATGGCCAGAGCGAAAAGCAGTGGAGACAGTGGGCACCCCTGTCTAGTACCCCTTTCTATCTTGATAGTTTTCGATACCTGTCCCCCATTCCGTACTGTAGCCCTCGGTTGATGGTACAAAAATTTAACCCAGGCTATGTACTCGCTGCCAAACCTCATTCTCCTCAGCACTTCCCAAAGGTAGTCCCACCGCAAAGTATCAAAGGCTTTTTCAATGTCCAGGGCGACAACTGCCACCCTAAGGTCACTATCTGCCACCGAGTGTAGGACATGTGATAAACGCCGCAGGTTCATGTGCGTTCCCCTCCCTGGTATAAAACCGCGCTGGTCCTCGTGGACCAACAAATTCACTACTCTGCTTAGTCTAATTGCCAAGACTTTCGCCAATGGTTTAGCGTCTACTCCCAACATGGACAGAGGTCTATATGCAGACGGATCCTCAGGGTCTCTATCAGGCTTGGGGAGCATAACAATCTGCGCCTCCCGCATAAATGGAGGTTGATATCCAGCTTGTTTGGCCTCCTGCAGACAGGGCCGGACTGGCTACCGGGCGTTTTGGTCGGCTGCCAAGCTGGGGCCCGATTTTACTGCCGTGGGGACTGATTTATGGCGATGGGGACCTGCATTTGCTTCTAAGTAAAGAAAGCAAAACAAATGGTTTTAAAGCATACTTTAAAACCATTTGGTTTTCCATTCTTTACTTAGAAATGCCCGGTAGCCAGTCCGACCCTGAGTGTCTAATAATCGCGGAAGGAGAATATCTGCACACGTCTGATAAAATTAAACAGGCATTCCGTCTGGGCTGGGCGTTTTGCAGCGCGCCATACCTCGTAATGCTTCCTGCAGTTCCTCCAGTTGGATTGCTGCCTCCAGTTCATCGCTTTGCTCATTCGTAAGTCGGGGAAGCGGAACATCCCGGAGGAAGTCACCCCCCCAACCCCCACAAGTCCCATAGTCCCACGGTAGATATCAGCCAAATGGGCAAATAGCACGGTATTGACGCCGACCTGCGTGTTAGCCATACCTCCCTCAGGACTACGCAAAGCTAGTATCATCGGGGATGAGCTGCACGTTTTAGCAACCACACGAGCAGTCTCCCTGACCTGTCACCCTCTTTATGTAATAATTGCCGGTATTCCCTTCTAGTCAGGCAATCCAATCTATCCCAAGTCTCCCCAACCGAACGCTGCACCTGTAGGCTGATCCGTCGCACGGTTCTCGCGCTGTAGCTTGGTCAGCTTTTCCTCCGCCACTGTCAATTCCAGCTCCAATCGCCTACTAATGCCCCCCACTCTAGACAGGCAATCCCCTCTGATGACCTCTTTAAAAGCATCCCATTCAGTGCTCCTAGTTCCTGTAGTGGACCAGTTCTCGGTGAAGTAATCCACTATGGTTTTCCTAAGTTCGTCTCTGAATACCTGGTCCCGCAGTGTGGCCGGTTGCAGTCGCCATATCGGGACTCTCGACCTACTCATTTCAGGTCCCCATTCTAGCAACGCGGGGCATGGTCAGATAAAAAACGGCCCAGTACAGTAATTCCCCTGTGGTGGTACAAACGTCCCGAGAAAGTAAAAATCGGTCAAGCCTACTGTAGACCTCGCGGGCCGGTGTGTAGCAAATATATTGTCGCCCTTCCGGATGCAGCTCACGCCAGATGTCCACCAGTGGAGCCTATCCATAACTCCCCTTAGTGCCGCCGACATATTTGGCTTAGTGTGGTGTTTTGGGGGGTGTCTATCTAGTGTACCATCTAACACAGAGTTGAAATCACCCACCCATACTAGTGGCATCCTGATGTATGGGAGTAACCGGTTCTCCATGTCATTAAAAAAATCAACATCATCCGTATTTGGGGCATAGATATTCACCAGGCACACCTCCATCCCATCTATATCTCCATGCACTATGCCACCCCCCTGGCGTAAGTAGAAAAAGTAGATGCAAACAATTGTCCCCTCCATTTTTTGTGGAGCTTCTGTGCCTCGGCATGTAGGAGGTGTGTCTCCTGCAACATAGCCACATGGGCACCCTGTCGTCGCAGATATGTTTGTATTCGGTAACACTTCACAAACAAGTTTAGCCCTCTCACATTCCCTGTTATAATTTTATACTGTCCCATAACCACTAGTAATTACCGGCCCCAACACTTATCTTATCCATCTGCCTTTTGCCGCCGTCGCTGCCAGCCCATATCTTGAACATTTGAAACTCCCAACCCCCCGGATAGACACTGTAATTAACAATCGTGCATCCCCATATAGCCCCCAAACTCCCCCACCCATATCTGAAACCATGTTAACCATAATACAACATCTGTCTGCACAAAAAGAATCAATAACAAAAACAATAAGGCACACTCGCTCCTCTTACACACTTTGCCACTCGTACTACCACATACTCTACACATTAATGCATCCGATTGTTTTCATCATGCACTTCTATGCGTACCCCAACCATCCAAACCCATTCACACCAATAAATCTGCCACCAACCAAACAATATCTCTTTCCAATGTATGAAATAAGTGAGAAAAGAATCAAAATAAAAGCAAGAGAGGGAATAAAGAGCATGAAGAAGATGGATATAGGGGGGAGAAAGGACATAGATAGAAAGGAGGGGGGGTGAGAGACATTGTCCACCCGCATAATCACTATGCCCATCCGGGTTCCTCCCAATATTTCGTGAGGAGGGAGGAAAAAGAAGGAAGCAGCACCATCAGATTTGCAGAACAATGCACCACAAAGGGAGTCACAGTGCATAATGTATCCTCAGAGATACCCCTACCAGGTTCATCCGTTCGCCGCTATGGCAAATCTGTATGAGCTCACACAGAGTCCGTAGGCTGCAGAGTATCTTCAACGACTTCACCCATGCTTGTGTCCGAACCTGTGGCTGTGACTACTTCCACCAGGGCCCTGGCAGTGTCCTGTTCAGCCCTCTGTGTCTTGGGGTCAATCCTGGGGGATCTCCTACCTTCGCCACCTGAGCCCGCTCCCTCCAGTTCCAAGGACCCATCGCATTGTACCACCACCCTCTGAGTTGATCTAGAGCCTTTTCTGGATTTCCCACCGTGGCTATTGCTTTTTCCACTCTGGAGATTAAAGGGATGTTCTACCCGTCACCTGCCCCCCTCGCAGCACCCTCCCATCGCCATGGATCTCCAGCCAGTCCAATACTGCCTCTGGTGTCGTGAAGAAATGCGCACGCTCTGCATGGAGGACTTTCAGCTTCGCCAGGTAAAGGAGCATGTACTGAAGGTTCATGGCTCATAACTTTTGTTTAACCCCAAGGAAAGACGCTCTTTGTTGTTGAACCAGACGGGTGTAGTCTGGAAATATGCGAATCTTTTGGTTCTCAAAGGTCGGATCTCCATCTCGTCTAGCCGCCCTGAGGATACAATCCCTGTAACTGAAATGTAGGATCTTGGCGATGAGAGTCCTAGGTGGAGCACCCGGCGGTGGTGGCGCAGTGAGTGCTCTGTGCGCCCACTCGATTATGAAAATTGAGGAGAGTTCGGCCATGGGCAGAGCTTCTTTGATCCATTTTTCTAAGAAGAGTTTCGGCTCCCTCCCCTCAACCCCCTCAGGAAAACCAACAAAGCGCAAATTACATCTGCGGGACAGCCCTTCAGCATCTTCAGTTCGGCGCTCCAGGGTCATTGTTTTTTGTGAGAGGTCCGTTAGCGTTGCCTTCAGGGCCGAAACCTCCTCTTGCAGTTCACCGACCGTCTGTTCCGTTGCCAGCCACCGATCCACAACCGTGCGAAGATCTGCACGCAGCGGACCAACGTCCAGGGAGACCACGTCAATTTTTGCCTGCACCATTGCACTGGAGGTCTCTATAGCTGCCAGTCTTTGGGACCCTGTGGGCTCAGGCTGCGCGGCATCTCACCCCGCCGGTATCGCAGACGACGACGCTATCTTCGAGGGCGCACCCTGAGGTGTGAATTGATCCATCTTCGTTTGTTGGGCAGCCCTTGGAAGGCGATCCTTGCCCATTGCCCTCCAGTCTGATCAGCCTGTGAGGAGCCCAAACCACTGCCCCGCCCCTCTGTCAGCACGCGGGGGAGCAGGGACGCTTCACAAGATACACTCACGCAGCAAGGCAGGCCTGTCGAACACAGTGTCACCGATCGCGGCGGGCGGTCACCATCCGGTCCTCCAGGACAAGTGAAAAGGAGCCAGGTCACCCCAAAAGTCTTGCACCCAGGCGCTGTTCACATGGGGGGTGTGGGGGGGGCACCCACCCAGCTCGTTGGTGAAGTCAAAACCACACGAATACAACCAGCACCCCACATGTGTACTTATTCCTGCTTACATGGAGGGCCCAGAGACCAACCTCCTCAAGGTCTCGCGCACCCGGCTCCAAGTGCGGTCAGCTGCAGCCAAGGCTCAACACCACCTCACCTCCGCTCCCTAGGTCCGGCCTTCTTGTTCATCTCACGGCCAAACTGATAGTACGATGGGTCATGTATCCCCAGTCCCCCGGCACAAGGGGGGGCAAGAGGCCAGGGCCCCACCAGCCTCCACCCAGGATCAGGCGATACAACCCAGATGCAGCCCGTCCACAATCAGGCCTCCCGAAGAGCGAAGGGGGCGGCGGGACGGAGCGGGCAGCCCCCAATCAACAGTCCCAGCCGTGGTCAAGGTCAGCCACCTCCGCACCTCGTTGTAATTAGGCTGTCAGTTCAACCGCCCCTGCAGCACACAATACGGTCACGAGCGAGGGGGGGATGCGGGGGGGGAAACACCCATCCCACCACAAATCCAGAGCAGGAATGCTCCGATCAGGGCAGCGCCGCCGCCGACAGGCGTACCGGGTTCCATCTCAGCGTCTAAGCCCGGGTGCCGCGGCCCACTCTCACCTCGGGTCTGCAGCGCTCCGGGCCGGTGAGGAGCGTCCAGCAAAGGAGTCCGCAGGCGTAGAAGAGACTCCCAACCTCATGGCAGGCTCGTTGTCCTCCACAGGCAGGTATTTGCTAAGGTAGGCCCCCCCAGTGTTAGTGGGGCCCACCACGCCCGTCTCCTCCATCTGTGTGGCGCAGGCCCTGACCACCGCCGATCATCACCTCTCACCCAGGGAGCAGCTCCAGGTCATCGGAGCCCCCCGCACCCGGGCGCCGCCTCCCCGATGACCGGAGGGTGCGAATGTGCGTTAGGAGGGTCCGGATGGGCAGGATATTTGAGGACCATGCACGGGCGGGTGCGGAGCTCTTTAGGCATCGTCCGCTCCCGTCGCCATCTTGGCCACGCCCCTGTGACGCTGTATAGTTATGTCTATAGGGTCTTGTCTTCTGAAACCGCACCCTTCCCAATTTCAAATCCTGAAAACTGTTTGCTGACACCTGATCAGGTGGTCTTCTGCTGCCCAGATCAAATCATGTCACAGTACTGAGCATAGAGCCCCTAATTCTGTCTGATACCCTGCTAGCTACAACGATTATAATGAGACAAATGGCTAAGGGAAGCTGAGCTCAAATTCATGTACTTCAAAATGCTTCACAATTAGTATTGAACCTTGTTCAAGGCAGGCCTCAGCAAAGATGCTACCTGCTGGAGAAGCAATCACACCTGCTGCGCCTTGTGCGCAACATGGTCATGCCCAAATCAAAAAAAATATTGGTGGACGCTTGGCAAACATTTGGATGCAAACTAGCCCATTGGCTGGCTAGCTCCTAATTCATGATACCTACTCTGTACCTGTAATCAACTCACAAATGAGGGGAGTGGCTCACCAAAGTGTTTCGAATGGCCATGTAAGAAAGAACTACTTACAAAGTCCAAGATCAGATGAAGAAGCGCGATATGATATGGTCACCAATGACAGATAAGGGTGGACAAGCCATATGCTGAAGCCCCCCTTCTTATTGATACATCACAGTTACTGCCCATAGGCACATAAGTGAACAATAGTAGGAAATCTCCTCTACATAAAGGTTTCATATTCTGTTATTCACTAAATGTGCATTTTAACCCCTGGTGTTCAGTTAACATTGATAGCTCAACCACTGCGCTCACCTAGGAAGATGAACTTAATGTTGCATCATATACTGCAAAAAGAACAATTGATGGACGGAATGCTGAACAATGTTAAACATTCACCACCAGTACAGAGGTCTGGGCCTAAATCCATCTTTTTTTTGCTCACCATGCCATTCCAGTTTGAACCCAGGCATATACATATCAGTCTTGACCCTGCTCCCCATGGGAACAGTCCAGCCCAAACTGCTAGACCGGGTCCTCCCTGGACTGGAAGCAAGGATCCTGAGAACATTTTCGGGGTATCACCCCTCATCAGCCAGGCTAGCTTGATTCCAGTGGCATGGAGAGCATGGAACCCACGTCTGGGCATACTCATCCCACTTGGGGTGACAAATGCAAAAAGAACAATTGATGGACGGAATGCTGAACGATGTCAAACATTCACCCCCAGTACAGAGATCTGGGGGTAAATCCATCGTTTTTTTGCTCACCAAGCCATTCTAGTTTGGACCCAGCCAAATGCAAATCAGTCTTGACCCTGCTCCCCCTGGGAACAGTCCAGCCCTAACTGCGAGGCCAGGTCCTCCCTGGACCGGAAGCAAGGATCCTGAGAACATTTTCGGGGTATCACCCCTCATCAGCCAGTCTAGCTTGAATCCATTGGCACAGTGAGCACGGGACCAACATCTGGGCATACCCTTCCCACTTAGGGCAACAAAAGGAAAAAGAACAAAAGAAGAAAAAGAAAGAGCCATCAAGAGATTGCTCATTCCTTTGCTTTTTATTGAAATATGTTTTGCACAAAACCATTGCCAGACCCCGTTCAATGGCCAAGGGGCAGGCAAGGGCTACTGGGCCTCAACAACTGGTTTTGAGGTAGTGTGTCTCTGTTATCTCATTGTTGGTTGTCCATCCTACTATGGTTCTGAAAACTGGGCCAAGTACAACCCATTCAACACTTGACTCATTGTTAGCAATGAGAAGCAGTCACAGGCTTCTCATGGAGGTGGTGTGGGGCTACTCCAGCTCTGAACTCAAATATCAAACAACAACACAATAAGGGAATGTCCAGCCAGTGCTTTCTTTAAAAAAAAGAAACTTTTAGTGTCCTTGGACACTATCAGGCCAAGCTGCACCTCTATCCGTGCTCTAACACGATCCTCCCCCTTGATCCAGGTTCAGTCCCCTCTCGCTCTTTTTTTGTGCTAAGAGGTATTAGTGCGAATATGGCTCAGGTGCAGTTATTACTCCTGCAAATATTGTAATCAGCCTTTACTGCAGTCTCAGTTTTTAGCCTCAGCACACATGATCAAGAATCTGTGCAATCACCTTGCTCTCTCTTTTGTGCACTCACACCCTCTCACCTGAGAGATGGTGCACCAGCCGGCAGCTTTGTTTATGCACCCTGCTCTAACTGCTTCGTCCGCACTCCGGCAGTGTGCCTGGCTCTCACAGAGTTGTCAGGCTTGGGACGCTGCAGTTTCTATTGGGCCTCCAATGGATGTTGCAGCAGTCACCCTCAGCAATGGTCACTGGCACAGCGTCTTCCGGCTTTTCATGATGGAAGTAGATATAGTTCTGAATGGGCAAATACATGCTGCAATGAACAGGTTGAATACTTAAGGCACATGTGACCATGCACAGGCAGATTACTTCTTGGCAGATGCAGACACTCACTGGGTGATTACTTCTGATGCGATCACAGCCCGACTGGCTTTGGCAATCGTGATTTTCATGAGCCCCACCAGGAACCAACATGGAGACTGCAGATCCACAGATACCAGGGTGCTTGGAACTTAACTTCAGGTACACCTCTCTTCTAGCAAGAGACCCAGAATCAGGTGATGTCCCCTCGCCACTGGAAAGCTAAATGTCAGGCAGACATCAGCTTTGGTTGCACAGCAGTCTTCTGAGTATTATGCAGAGCACTCACTTCCTAGGCCACGGAGGACGTAGAACTGGAAGCACAAGTGGGGCAGTGAGGTCCCTCTCTTATTCACCAAAAGCAGACAGAATATGTGTATCCACTCTCTGGAGCTTCAGAACTGATTGGTTTGAGGTGGTTCTCCTTTCAAGTGTCCTCACAAGGCTACTCTTCAACCACATCCTATGTGTAGAGTGTTGTCACAGCAGGGTAATATCCAGACTGGAGCACCCACCTCAGAGGCACAAAGAGGTGTGTAGTTCTGCGTGTGGAGGGTAGGAACCTGTACTTGGAACAGTGCATTGCTGTGATAAAATACACTGTATTGGTCTGCACCAAGATCACAGTCTCAAGTGTGCGCTGTGGCGCAGAGAGGAACAGTGTACTGTGCCCATACTGTGACTCCTGGTCTCTCTTTTCTCTATCTCTGCATCTTCGGAGCTCTTTGAGGCCCCCTTAACATGGTTTGAATTCCTACAAAATGATTTAACATGAAATAACATAATGTCAACAAGCAAATCCGAGCACTCCAGATGTTTAAAAAAACAGTCATAAATACAGTAATCCTGCGGTAGTAGTCCACTTTAATCCAATTTCTCAGTTCGAGCCCAGGAGGTGTAATCCAAAATCTTCACACAGGGCTAATAGTGATTTTCACTGCCAGTTCATATTCCAAAGAAGAAAAATCCAATACCGAACTTTTCAAAATGAAAGGCAGATAGTATAATCAGCATAGAACCTGTCAGCCAACACGTGTTTCGTCAATAGGTCAGTAACACCTCGACTTCTTCAGGGCTGATACGTAGATGAGTAGGTATTCATCCACATAGTGAACATCAAATATGAGTTGCAGAGTGGTGCCAGAATCCAGTCAAATGTCAAGGGTATGGAAAGTCAGTTATCCAATGAAATATTCCAGCAAGGAGAGTGCTCCTCGTGCTCTGGTAGCATAGACCCGCCTCCCCTTTCCCTAGCGCTGATTTCAGCTGCCGTGTGCCAGGCACACACCTTAGCACCATAGGGCTAAGGTGCGTGCCCGAGTCTAGCATAGGTTTTGTACAGGAAGGGTAACCTCCCTGTACAAAATACTATGTCTAGACAAGTTCAAACACTTTTACCACTTTGTATGTGTGCTGCACAGTGCAGCACGCATGCAAAGTAGGAAAAGAAGGGGGAAATTGAAATAAATCTCCTCTTAACGCCTCCTTTCAGATTCAGATTCCGTTAACTTTTGGCACTAAACCCTGTCTACAATTGTTTGTAGACAGGTTTTTGCATCAAAAGGTATGGGTGGTTGCACGGGAACGCCCATTTACCACCCATGTAACGCCCCCTTGGCGTTAAGTAATGCAAAACCCTGCTTTGCGTTACTTGTAGGTTACTTTCCAGCGCAAAACAAGTTTTGCGCTGGAAAGTAAATTGGTAAAAAAAAACATTTTCAACTGGGTTGCGTCATTTTTGTGATGCTAACCCAGCGCAAAACGTTTGAAAATCTACCTCTTACAGTTTAAGATTTGCGGAGGGTTTTTCAAATACGTGTGTCATAAAAGGTTTTAGTTTTGAATTTTGTATCCCAGAGCAAAGCCTGTTTTGGACAGAGAAGATAAATATATATTAGTTTAAACCCAGTGGAAACGTTGAATAGGCATAGATATCGCCTAAGGACATTTTGCAACAACTTCTCAGTAGTAAGATTGTTTAGGCTGAATAAAAACGCTATTAACGTAATTGGCTTCATCCTTGCACTAATGTACACAATTGGCTTTGGGAAGGCAGCATCCCCTGCCAAGAGTGTTTCACTGATCCCCAACAAGCTTCCAGCTAATGTGGAAAGGTGATCTAAGTCGGTCTGTATATTCCACAAGCTAGACAGGCACCTGGGGTACCAGTGCAGATCAGAGCATTTCAGTCAGGATCGGACATTGGGATTGGCAGCGAATAATTGATTGTCATCTGGCTAGAGTATGTTTTCTGTATAACTTTGATATGTTATTCATTGCTGAAGCAGTTCAAAGGAAAGTCAGCGCCTCTTCTCGGCGGCGCTGTGCTGAGAGATGACATTTAGTGACGGCTGGGGAGAAGCCTGGTCGTGCTGTCATTTTGTACAAATCCGGAATGGTGAATTATTCAAGGCCTGGAATCCGAAGCAGAACAATGACTTTGTAGCAGCCTAGGTATAGTGAGTGATCAATCTCTGATTTATCTGCGATTTCTTAAGTTAAATTCACAAAGGCCCGTCCGAAAAAGTCACTCACTTGTACCCTTGCACGTACTCGTAGGTCGGAATGCTTCAAAGAAAAAAGAACCTAATATGTGTTTTTAGTGCCAAGTGGTGAGAAGCTCTGGTAAAAACAGAAAATTATTAGGCCTGGTGACTGTGGCCTGATTCAAAAAACTGTTTATTGTATAAAGCCAGTGCTTACTTGAGGCGGAAGTAGGAGGTGGGCCCGCCAGCACTAATTTTTGGGCAGCACTAATTTTTGGGCAGCGAGCATTTATTTTTCCTTCGGAGGGGGGGGGGGGCAGAGAGAGACAGAAAAAGAGTGACAAAAGGGAGAAAGCAGTGATGAAGACTGAAATAAACAGGAAGGGAGTGTTGGTGGCAGTGCTTAAAATGGAGAAAGAGAAGTGCAGGTACTCTGTAACAGAGTACCTGCTTGTTTCTGAGAAGTGCCGGTACTCTCCCATTCAAAGTATTACGTCACTCTTGAGAAGTGCCGGTACTCTCCCTCTCAAAATAAAAAAGTGCTGGTACTCCGTACCGGACAGTACCATCCCCTTTAAAGCACTGGTTGGTGGTGGTTTAAAGCGGCATAAGGTCTACACAGTCTTGTTATTCGTAGTGGCGGCTGTCATCTATGGGGGGCGGGCGCGCGCATATAACATTTTAAAAACATTTAAAAACCCACTTATCTTACTCAACAGGACCTCTTCGTCCGGACGTCCTTCTTGCTTCTGCAGCCGGCCACCAGGAAACTCCCTTGACCAATCAGGGCGCTGCTCTCATCAGCATGAAAGCAGTGCCCTGATTGGAGGGAGCGGCCTCACTCAGCGCTCCACAGTGCTCTGGAGGCATGCACTTGCTCTAACATTGAGACAGCTGGGTTAGAAGTTTCAAAGTAGGCATGTCTGGCTGGAGTTCGCAACACGGCCGGCTTAAGGTACATGCGCACTTTGAAAAGTGCATAGCTAGCCCACCCTCCTCCCTGCTGCTGTCACTCAGCAGAGGCCAGTTCCAGTCCTGATGCTCTGTTCGGGATGGCGGATGAAAAATACAAAAGTTAACGAATTACCATTTTATTTTTCATCTTGGGGCATTTAAGTGGGGCGATACTCCTCTGCTCCAATGGAGGAGCTGCCCCTGGTTATTCAGCACCTCGTCCTTCGTTAGAGCTGACCGTAGGCTTCAGAGAAAATCTTTGGGCTCCAGCACTTATTCTTTTACAAATTAAACACTGCTTAAACCTATGTTTATGGTCGACAGCGGCTCCATTTATGCCTGTCAGGTATTCACAAAAGAATACTTATCAGGCATAAATCGTTTCCCTACTTAATAACTGTATGCCTCAATTGAGGACAACTATCGAGCAGTAAACCTCATGCAAACTGGTGGAGAATAGGAAGATCAAGGCATAGTTTACCTTGAGAGCTTGTGCACACCCACAAACCTTTGGGTTTGTTGAAAATCACAAACTCCTCTCTGACCCTTTCCCACCCTGGAAATGGCTGGTGATTTACTCTAGAAAAGAACTGAAGTAACTCCCTTCAAGAGTCGGAAGGGAACCGGACAGCCCCATACTTGGTGGCGGTGTAGCAGAAGGCGTTTCTTCTGCTGATAATGTCATGTAACATCTATATTTTAACAATATGCAGTTGTACACAGAGTACAACCCTGAATTGGAAAAAGTCACCCTGCTGTTTTAATGCAATTCCTTTTTTTTCTCACCGGTAGAAAGCAAAATTCCCTTGTTCTATACCCCTACCAATTTTGGGAGTGTTGTGGTGGCCGCACCACACCTTATGCAGGCTTCAGAAAGCACTAAAGTCTTCACAAAGAGCAGAGGCGCGTACAACCGACGACCCTGCTGAAAAACGGAGTGAGAGACAAGAGGTGGCTTCATAAGGCCCGCAGCGAGGATAGGACCAAGAGGCGGTGAGTGGACGCCTCCCTTACGCTGTTCGGAAACCCGCGCGGTTGCAGGGAGTAAACAAGGCCGCCTGGGGAGCCCCGAGGAGACGGATCTGGTACACGCCATAGGCGGGAGCTGAGCGAAAGGCGGTAGCTAGCAATCCCCAACTGGTGGGCCTGCGGCCTTGGTCTGCAGTAGGACCGAGATGCTGCAAAAGCAGGGAAGTGACACCGAGGGACGCATTAGGGCGTGGAAGAAGATCCGAGGAGCAGAGGCCCCTCCCGGACACATGTGCAGCCTCCGCAGTGAAGCCTCAGGCAATTCTACATAGTAGAACGAAGATGGCCGCTGGGTAGGAGCTCTGTCCGGGAGCTCCTCGGCTAGGGAATTCCTTCTGACCTAATTCCCGGGAATTTTACCCATCTTTCTGACCCCTACTCCTCCTGGGACCCGTGGACAGCTGGTCAGGGATTGCTCCACACCCGAGAGGATTTTCTTCGACCGGTCACTGTACTCACCGCGTTTCCTGGACTGACTGGCGCTAGTTGACATCGCCTTGTCTCCTTTGCGACTCTCCTGGTGGGCGCGGGGTTCTCTTCCCGATCCCCTGCCCTTCCGACCCGTGGCTGCTGCGCCCTTCCTGATGTTTCCCGGTGCGGCGCCCGTGGAGCAAATTCCGGAATGGCAGCGGCCTTGGTTGGGCTGCCTTCGCAGTTGTGGAGGGATGGACGGACGGGTCTCCCTTTTTTTTTTCACCCTCTCCTTGTGGTCCCCCCACACTGCCGAGATGACCTAACGCGGTGATTGAATTTGGCACTGGACTTAGTGACTATGTGACCCCATCTGGGTTATGGGCCCGCTTACTCTAACTTTTTGGGCCCCCACGAGGTACTTTTCTCCCACTGCCGGTCTGCCAGAACTGATCTGCTTCCCATCCCCCTGTTTCCACTCCCCTCCCCCATTCCCTCTATTCCTCTTTTGGGGACTTGTTCGTCTGTGTTTGACTATGCAACTGTAACTAATGTAACTTGTTATTCCTGACCGTTGAGACCTGAGCAACATGACTGATGCCTGGTGGAGCTGCTAGACAGCTATAGAGGAGTTCGGCCCTGGTTCACCCCCTCGGCCGTCACCTACCCAGCCGGACATTGGGCACAGTTCTCCCCGTCTCCCCGCTGTGTCTCCTTCCTCCCCCTCCCTCCGACTAATTCCGTAACATTGTTTTTTTGCCTGTGTTTTACTATGCTCTGGTAACGGACGTAATTTGTAACTTGTAACTCAACGATCTTCATGTAAAGCGCTCTGATACCTACGGGTCTAGCCAGCGCTATATAAAACTCTTCAAATAAATAAATAAATAAATGTTATGAAACATTTTGAGCCCTGCATTTGTAATAAGTGATAGTTTTAGAACACGTTAAATTCTGCACCATAGAGTATCAGTTTTTAATGGGTACTATACCTAGCACACCACCCATAAGGGCACGCCTACTCGCAGTGCTTGTTAAAGAGGCGGGCCCCAAGCCTGGACTGGCCATTGTGCCACTCTGGTATTTTCCCAGTGGCATGCGGGGCAGGGGCTGCCTTTCAGAGCAGGATGGGCTACCATGACCCAACCATGCCACCCTTTAGTTTGAGCCTTTTTGCCAGGTCTCATTTTGACTTTCAGTTTGACCCTGGCTGGGCATGATATTAAGCAGTATCCATAGGGAATTCTTTGGCATGAGGGTGGGCAGATATCCTTGCAAGATAGGAGCAACTTCAGGTTTTTGGAGGTTTATTCGTGCAGGTGAATAGTGCAATACATATCAGCAATATTAATCTACCACTGCCCTTACCCTTGTATTATTGCTTTGCACTTGTAGGTGTGGCGCAGCGGCCAGAGCGGCTGACTCCGGAGCAGAGCTCATGGTTCGATCCCCAGCGGCAGCTCCATAAGCATCTTGGGGCAGATTTACAAGCCCCTTGCGCCACTTTTGCGCCGCCGTTGCGTCACTTATGTGACGCAGCGTCGACGTAAACCATGCGCCACGTTGCGCATTATTTACAACGTGACGCATCTAGGGAGATGCGTCACGTTGTAAAGACCTGCGCCACATGAAACCTGCGTCAGGTTTCATGTGGGCGTTCCTCCGCAGGGTGGGCGTTCCGTCGAAGGAATGCCTCGTAAAAGTGACGCAGTGAAATCTACAAGATTTCACTGAGTCACTTTTCCGACGCCGCTGCGACGAATCCTTACGCCTGCTTCAAGCAGGCGTAAGAAGTGGCGCACCACGTTAGGTATGGGCGGCCCACGAGCATTGCTGGAGTTGCGTCGCGCTTGCGACACGACTCCAGCAATGCGCCGCCCTTGCGCCACAGGATGCGACACGCATCGGCCTTTCTTGCGCCACGGTGCGCCGCATTGTAAATGCGGCGCTTCCGTGGTGGCGCAAGGAGAGAATTGCGTGTCGCAACTATTCTGGCGCATCCCTGCTGATTTGCAGGGATGCGCCAGAAGTTGTAAATCTGCCCCCTTGTGTCTCTGGACAATAGCTCAATTAATCTCCCAGACGGCCCCCAGGGCATTGAAACCCTAAGGGGAGATGTGTTTGCGCTTTACAAATAAGGATTATTATTATCATATTTCATGTGCTCTGGGAATATTTCGCAATTTAGGCTGGGACATGGACTCTAAAGGGAAGCCTGCTTTTCTTTCTACTCTCTGCTTTCAGGACGTTTCGTTTTCAACAGGTCGGCGGAAAACGAGCACCATTTGCTCAAAAGAAATTTCGAAAAAACAAGTGTTCCTATTCCAACCTCACAGGCCATAGCCAAGCGTGGCTATTAACAAGATCCAGCTGCTTTATAGAGCTTAAAGCAACAGCGCGTATCCTTATAAATAAGGGCTTAAATAACTTTCTTTTTCCTGGGGGCTCATTAAACCTTTACATCTTTTAACACAGCTCCCATTAAATGCAGCCATTGTATCCGTTTTATAGACATCTCTAATTACCTCACCAGAAGTACAATCTTTCATTTTATTTCACTCCGCGCTGCTCTGCCAAGCTCCGACATTTTCTGCTTGCGTTGCGTCCATTTTACGTCCCAGCATGGCGTCTCGTTTAAAACCGACTTTTTATGATGTAGAAACTTGTTATAAATAAAGGGGAAATTGGGTTCTCGTGCCGAGTGGGCGTGAACACATCCATACGCACATTCTTTTGTTTTCCAAGTTCACAAATGTGTAGAAAAAACTAGTATATAACAAGCTCTCATTTGCTCGGTGAATGGATACTATAGGAGGAAGAAAGCGTATAGCATTTTTTAGGGTTATGAGGGGCAGCAGCAAGGGGTAACAACTGCAGTGAGGGGTAACAACTGTCTTTACGTTCCTGCTTGCAACTACTGTATGCATTTCTGAATGAATGTACACGTTAAGCAGGAAGCTGGCTACAACCAAGAGGTCCTCGTAGGACACAAGCAGTAGCTTCAGGGGGGTGTTTGGGATGTGGCAGTGGCACCCCTCAAATAAATGCATTCTTAACTTGGTAGTCGGGCCTGGGGACCTGAGCTGGGTCTGCTATATCTGTGTAGGGGGGGGGCGGTTGGACTTGAAACCAGATAGCCTGGACTCAATAGCAGCTTCCCTGCTCCTCCAAATTGAGTGATCCTAGGCAAATACATATTTCACAGAGCTTCCTTTTATTTTATTATCACATCTGAGTGCACTTTTAAATAATTGAGTTCAAGATGTGCGCTGTACAAGCACCACTCATGTTTGATATAATAGACTATAATGTTGCTCTATCTATAATAAGAATTTAGGCTACATTTAGGGTTTACATGACTCCTGACGCCTCTTAGTTCACTAAATGCATTGACTTTGTGGGGGCAAGGCCCTTTTTATAAATGTCTTTCTATGCAGTGATATAATCTGATGGTGAAACGCTTTCCGCATGTTACAGAAATACAGTTTTGAATTTTGAACAGATTATATCATATTTTTACATTATGCATAGTAATCACGGCAAAGGTTTTCACGGTTTGGCTTGTGCACAGACTCTTGGAGCCAAGCGATACACATGGCTCGTCTATGGCCCGGCTCACCCGATTAATTTGCCTGCGCACTCTTCTCTATTATCGACTCAAGCTTAGTGTATGGGCCCTTCAGTCACTTCATTTGTAAAAGGCGAAGTCTAGAAACATAGAGCCTTGCCCACATGCAGCAATTTGACAACTCTATCATCTAGGCCTTTAAAATAAGTGATCTCATGGCAGAGACTTCAGGTTGTTGTCTTGTACGTGACCGTAGTCATACATTCCCAGGGAGAACTACAAGGTCCAAATGGTGCTGGTAAGGCCGTGGCTTCAGTGGGGGTGTTTGGGGTGTGACACACCACAAGGGCATTCTTTGTTTGGTAGTTGGGTCCATGGGCCTTGTGTCAGGTCTGCTTTGTTGTTATCAGTTTTTTTTGTCTTTCTCATTTCACTAAGAGGTTTTCACTTGTCAATATTTTGGATCAATCAATCAATCAATCATGTCACTTATAAAGCGCACTACATACCCGCGAGGGTCTCAAGGCGCTGGGGGAAGAGGGGGGTGGTGCTGCTACTGATTGAAGAGCCAGGTCTTGAGGAGTCTTCTGAAGGCCAGTAGGTCTTGGGTCTGTCGGAGGTTGGTGGGGAGGGTGATCCAGGTCTTGGCGGCGAGGTGGGAGAAGGATCTGCTGCCGGCGGTCGTTTTCCAGATGCGGGGGACTGTGGCGAGGGCGAGGCTGGTCGAGCGGAGCTGGCGGGTGGGGGTGTAGAAGCTGAGTCGTCTGTTGAGGTAGGCTGGTCCGGAGTTGTGGAGTGCTTTGTGTGCGTGGGTGAGGAGCTTGAAGGTTATCCTCTTGTTGACAGGGAGCCAGTGCAGGTCTCTCAGGTGGGGTGTGATGTGGCTGCGTCGGGGGATGTCGAGGATAAGACGTGCAGAGGCGTTCTGGATGCGTTGCAGCCGTCTCAGGAGCTTAGCCGTCGTTCCTGCGTAGAGGGCGTTTCCGTAGTCCAGCCTGCTGGTGACGAGGGCCTGGGTGACTGTTTTTCTTGTTTCGGTGGGGATCCACTTGAAGATCCTGCGGAGCATTCGGAGGATGTTGAAGCAGGATGAGGAAACGGCGTTGACCTGCTTAGTCATGGAGAGGGTGGGGTCGAGGATGACCCCTAGGTTGCGTACGTGGTCGGTGGGTGGCGGGGCTGTTCCCAGTGATGTTGGCCACCAGGAGTCGTCCCAGGCTGAAGGGTTGGAACCAAGGATGAGGACCTCCGTCTTGTCCGAGTTCAGCTTCAGGCGGCTGGTCCTCATCCATTCGGTGACGGCCTTCATTCCTTCGTGGAGGTGGGCTTTGGCGGTGTGAGGGTCTTTGGTGAGGGAGAGGATCAGCTGGGTGTCGTCGGCGTAGGAGATGATGTTGAGGTTGTGCTGTCGGGCGACGTGGGCGAGGGGTGCCATGTAGATGTTGAACAGCGTTGGGCTGAGGGAGGAGCCTTGGGGTACGCCGCAGATGATCTTGGTGGCCTTGGATCGGAAGGGGCGAGGCGGACGCTTTGTGTTCTGCCGGAAAGGAAGGATGTGGTCCAGTCCAGGGCCTTCTCTTGGATCCCGGCGTCGTGAAGGCGTGTTCGTAGTGTGTGGTGGCAGACCGTGTCGAAAGCGGCAGATAGGTCCAGGAGGATGAGGGCTGCTGTTTCTCCGTTGTCTAGCAGGGTCCTGATGTCATCGGTGGCGGCGATGAGGGCGGTTTCGGTGCTGTGGTTGCTGCGGAAGCCGGACTGGGAAGGGTCCAGGATGTTGTTCTCCTCGAGGTAGCGGGTCAGTTGTTTGTTGACGATTTTCTCGGTGACCTTCGCGGGGAACGGGAGCAGAGAGATGGGTCGGAAGTTCTTGAGGTCCTTGGGGTCTGCCTTGGGTTTCTTGAGTAAGGCGGTGATCTCGGCGTGCTTCCAGCTTTCCGGGAAGGTTGCTGTCTTGAAGGAGATGTTGATTATTTTCCGGAGATGGGGCGCAATGGCTGTACTGGCTTTGTTGAAGATGTGGTGAGGGCACGGGTCTAGCGGTGAACCGGAGTGGATGGTGTTCATGATCTCGCTGGTGTCCTCGTCGTTGATGTTGGTCCAGGAGAGCAGGCGGTTGGTGGTTGTGGGGGCAGTGGTCTCAGTGGTTGCCGGGGCGGTCGTGGTGTTGAAGCTGTCGTGGATGTCGGCGATTTTGCGGTGGAAGAAGGTGGCCAGTGAGTCGCACAGGTCTCGCGATGGCTGGATGTCGTTGGTGTTGGAGCTGGGGTTGGAGAGTTCCTTCACGATGTTGAAGAGAATTGAAGAGGATCAGGATTCTAAATATATATTGTGACCTGTTTACTAAAAAATTAGTAAATCAGCACCCATAGAAGTACTCCTTGAATGAGGGTAAATTACTACTTTTTAGAATTTACAAATATTGGCAGCAGTAGGCTTAGAAAGCTGCGCCAGTCTCAAGTTTCCAGGCATACTATTGACAACCAAACACTCAAAAGGTGATGGGATGAATGCTTGCAAATAGTCTAACCAGTGGCAATCACTCAGAGTAGCATTCCAGCCCATTGTATTTTTGCCTACTGTGCCACTCTAGACAGAGGCCCACCAAATGCAAATTAGTACAGACCCTATTCCTCATGGAAACTGTCCATCCTGAACCATGGTCATCTCACTCCCCACCCTGTAGCCCACTGCCTTTTTAGTTGGGAAATTTGGGTTTCACCCCCCGCTTAAATTTCACTGACTAAGCTATGCTCCTGGACATAAGTTTGCAACTCAGGTAGGAGGCGGGCACGAGATGCCTTGGGCGTGTGGAAGGATATGGAGAGGATGGTGAAGGGGTACACACAATGCCCAGAAGGAATGCTCAGATCCAAAGGCCAAAGAAATAGTATGAAGAGGCTGGGAGGGGAATGTGTGAGCGGTTCTGAGAGGGTAGGGTAGTCTGATGGAGAGGATTTTGTGGATGCTTGTGTCAATCATTACATACATACACATACATCCCGCCACACACACACCCCCACATACTCACATACTCACCCCCCCACTGCTCCCACCCCCACACATATATTTTGTCTGTATGTATATATATATATAATACATACACATACATCCCAACTGGGGTGGCGGGTGAGCAAAAGAATGATGGATTAAACCCAGACCCTTTTGACTGGGGGTGAATAATTGCATTGTTCAGCATTTCGTCCATCAATTGTTTCTTTTGCACTTACGACAGGTACACAGCACTTCTAGCATTGAGATCCAGACTAAGGTGATGTCTTCTCTCCTGTGGGAAGCTAGCTGTTAAGCAGACACCAGCTCTGGTTGTACAGCATGCTTTTGAGTACTCTGCAGAGCACTCAATACAGAAGTAATCTAAGAATTGTAACTTGAAAAGTGTTGGGCAGTAGGAGAAGGAGAAGTCTGTAAGAGGGAGAGAGAAGATAAAGAAGAACTGACTGGAAACGAGGATAGAATGAGAGAAAGATGGAGTGAAGAAATTTGCTGGAGAGGAGTTTGAATTCAGATTTAAAGCAATGATTGAAGGATTAGTGCTGAGATTGTGGGGGATAGAAGTCTTAATTGTGGGCACTCAAATAGAAAATGATTGAGGCTGGGTGCATCATTGTTGGAATGCAAAGAGTTCAAGAAGGGGAGTTTCAGAGCTCCAGAAAGAGTGCTAAGACTTTCTGACATTTTGAGTTTGTGGGAATAGCAGTGCATTGTGGAAGAATGTAGACTTTTTGTGTACCAATCAAGCTGTTTTGTAAATGCATTTTATTTTCATTTTAAAACCAAATAACAGCTCAGCACTCATATGCCTTAAACAGTTTGCATCTGAACAATAATTAATCCAGATATTACTTGTCTCTCAGCAGTATCCTCTGATACTGTCGCTATCAAACAGTTGCTATCGTAAGTAATATTTTCTTTCTCTTTTTCCCCTGAATTATGTTGTTGTCAAAATTCTGGCTACATTACCCCAAAACCGGTCCCAGGATACTTGGTTCTGGTCCAGGGAAGGCCTGGCTTGGCAATTCGGGATGGACTGTTCCCATGAAGAACAGGGTCAAGACTGATTTGCATATGGCTGGGTCTGAACTGGGGTGGTGAGGTGAGCTAAAGAACAATGATGGATTCAACCCAGATCTGTGACTGGGTGAGTGTCTGAAAAGTTTCAGTGCTCCTTCATTCATCTCTTTGTGTTTGCTTTGTTCACCCTCAGCTGTCTGGGTATGCCCAGACATGGGTCCCTTGCTCACTTTGCCACTGGATTCAAGCTAGCCTGGCGATGACGGGTGGTACCCTGAACCGGTACCAGGATGCTTGTTTCCGGTCCAGGGAAGACCTGGCTTGACAGTTCGGGTTGGACTGTTCCCATGAGGAACAGGGTCAAGACTGATTTGCATATGGCTGGGTCTGAACTGGGGTGGTGAAGTGAGCTAAAGAATGATGATGGATTCAACCCAGATCTGTGTCTGGGGGTGAGTATCTGAATAGTTTCAGTGATCCGTCTATCATCTCTTTGTGTTTACATTATATTTCTTCCTTCTTA
This sequence comes from Calotriton arnoldi, assembly GCA_963921515.1. Lineage (NCBI taxonomy): Eukaryota > Metazoa > Chordata > Amphibia > Caudata > Salamandridae > Calotriton > Calotriton arnoldi. The sequence continues at coordinate 39,850 of CAWUFW010001804.1, forward strand.
GGTAGGCTGAACAATTAGGTAACCTTGACAAACACCATACTTGATTCAGAATTAACCAAATTGCTGTAATGTCCTTAATCATGGAGGTGATGTGACTTCTCCTCAGTGTTGGTTCACGTAAAACAGGACAGACAAACAAATTGTTAAAATATCATCTGCAGACAAAAGTCTAGATCATGGGTACTCACAAACTTTCTCTCGGGGGCCAAATTTACAGTGTGGTTTGTGGCCGAGGGCCGCACCGGTGGGGGCGGGGTCATTGGGGGCGGGGGCGGGGCTAGAGCAAAACAAAACTGTGACCATGAGGTGGAACACAGGCCCCTGCAGCGGACGCCTTCGTCCACTAAGCCACCGGACCCGGCATACACATCTCTCTCTCTCTCTCCCTCTCTCTCTCTGTCTCTCTCCCTCTCTCTGTCTCCCTCCCTCTCTCCCTCTGTCTCCCTCCCTCCCTCTGTCTCCCTCCCTCCCTCTGTCTCTCCCTCTCTGTCTCTCTCTCTGTCTCCCTCCCTCTCTCTCTCTCTGTCTCCCTCCCTCTCTCTCTCCTCCCTCTCTCTCTCTGTCTCCCTCTCTGTCTCCCTCCCTCTCTCTGTCTGTCTGTCTCCCTCCCTCCGTCTGTCTCCCTCCGTCTGTCTCCCTCCATCTGTCTCCCTCCCTCTGTCTCCCTCCCTCTGTCTCCCTCCCTCTGTCTCCCTCCTCCCTCTGCCTGTCGCCCTCCTCCCTCTGTCTGTCACCTTCTGTCTCTCTCTGTCTGTCTCCCTCCCTCGGTCTCCCTCTGTCTGTCGCCCTCTGTCTGTCGCCCTCTGTCTCGTCTCCCTCCCTCTGTCTGTCGCCCTCTGTCTGTCGCCCTCTGTCTCCCTCTCTGTCTCGTCTCCCTCCCTCTGTCTCCCTCCCTCTGTCTCCCTCTGTCTGTCTCCCTCTGTCTGTCTCTCTCTGTCTCCCTCTGTCTCCCTCTCTCTCTGTCTCTCTCTGTCTCCCTCCCTCTGTCTCTCCCTCTGTCTCCCTCTCTCTGTCTCCCTCCCTTTGTCTCCCTCTCTCTGTCTCCCTCTCTCTGTCTCCCTCCCTCTGTCTCCCTCTCTCTCCTTCTGTCTCCCTCCCTCTGTCTCCCTCCCTCTGTCTCCCTCTCTCTCCCTCTGTCTCCCTCCCTCTGTCTCCCTCTCTCTCCCTCCCTCTCTCTCCCTCCCTCCCTCTGTCTCCCTCCCTCTGTCTCCGTCCCTCTGTCTCTGTCCCTCTGTCTGTCTCCCTCTGTCTGTCTCTCTGTCTGTCTCTTTGTCTGTCTCTCTGTCTCCCTCTGTCTCCCTCCCTCTCTGTCTCCCTCTCTCTCTGTCTCTCTCTCTGTCTCTCTCTGTCTCTCTCTCTCTCTGTCTCTCTCTCTCTCTCTGTCTCCCTCTCTCTCTGTCTCCCTCCCACGCCTGAGCTCCCTGGCCTTGGCTCAACTCTCTGACTACAGGCTGGCGGGAAACATCACATCACAGGCTCTTAACGCACACCTCACCCGGCTCTCACTCCCTGCTGCCCTCTGTCACCCTCTGCCATCTCACCCGGCTCTCACTCCCTGATGCCCTCCGTCACCTCACCCGGCTCTCACTCCCTGCCCTCTGTCACCTTACCCGGCTCTCACTCCCTGCTGCCCTCCGTTACCTCACCCGGCTCTCACTCCCTGCCGCCCTCTGTCACCTCACCGGCTCTCACTCCCTTCTGCCCTCTGTCACCCTCTGTCACCTCACCCGGCTCTCACTCCCTGCAACCCTCTGTCACCTTACCCGGCTCTCACTCCCTGCAACCCTCTGTCACCTCATCCGGCTCTCACTCCCTGCTGCCCTCCGTCACCCTCTGCCATCCCACCCAGCTCTCACTCCCTGCTGCCCTCCATCACCTCACCCAGCTCTCACTCCCTGCTGCCCTCTGTCACCCTCTGCCATCTCACCCGGCTCTCACTCCCTGCTGCCCTCCGTCACCTCACCCGGCTCTCACTCCCTGCTGCCCTCTGTCACCCTCTGCCATCTCACCCGGCTCTCACTCCCTGCTGCCCTCCGTCACCTCACCCGGCTCTCACTCCCTGCTGCCCTCCATCACCTCACCCGGCTCTCACTCCCTGCTGCCCTCTGTAACCCTCTGCCATCTCACCCAGCTCTCACTCCCTGCTGCCCTCTGTCACCTCACCCGGCTCTCACTCCCTGCTGCGCTCCGTCACCTCACCCGGCTCTCACACCCTGCTGTCCTCTATCATTCTCTGTCACCTCACCCCGCGTGTGTGGCAGCCCGGGCTGAGACAGCTTCCCGGGCACACACACAGCCGCACCCGAGTACTTCACAGGTCTTTAAAAGACCATTTGCATGATAATGAGGCTTTGTTGTATTTCACCTCTTCTTAGCGCCCCTGCAGCTCCACTCGGACTATCGCTGGAATCGCCCGGCCCCCATAGAGCAGAGTCTGTGTTTGCTGACACACTGTAAAAAAAAAAAAAAAAACCCAGGTACGATGTCTGCAAGGTCCGCGGGCCGCCAAAGAAGGCTTGCCGGGCCGCTGGCGGCCCGCGGGCCGTACTATGAGTACCCGTGGTCTAGATAGTCCCTTCATGGCTATAGTGTCCTAAATTGTTTTGTGCCAGGTATCTAGCGTCAGTACTGCTATTTGTTTCCATTGTCTAGTTAGTACTATTGTTGCTGAAACTAGAAATTGGAAGATTAAACACCATTCCTTGTTATGTATAGATTCATAGGTTTCTGGTCATAAGCTCAGTGTAAGAAAGAAGTAGTGTTAAGTGAGGGGTGTGAGAACCCACCTCAAACAAAAATCACAATCCTTATCAGGGTGAATCACAAACGGCACTAAATAAACCTGTGCTCAAGCCCATGTTATCTATGGCACAGAGCAGCCAGTCTTAACTTAGAGGCAATGAGTAATGTACTTATGCAGTACTCAACCAGTAATACAGTGAAAGCACAACACAAAAATCCCCAAACTATTTACAAAAAATAGAGAATATTTTAATAAATTTAATAAATTAAAATGACACCAAAAGGACAAAAATCCAACTTAGTAGAACAATAGTTATGAAATTTTAAAGTTTGTTTTTAAAAATAGTGTCAAAAAGCATGAAGTGACAACTACAGGCAACTATTCATGCTGGACAGTGACAAAGGTAAGATTTAAGGCTGACTGCAATGGAGCAAAGGTCTGATACAAGTACCAGGTTCATCCCGAGCACAAAGTTACCTTCTCACTTGAAATTCTTATGGAGGTAGAAAGTCTTCAGCAGGGTCAGGTAGCCAAATGCATCTGAGGAAGTGCTCGAAGACAACAGGAAGCATACAGATTCGGCCTGCATAGTCTGTGAAGAGAAGCATTTGACAACAGGAAGTCCATTTAATTTGGAAGAAAAGTCAGTTTTCAACTACAACAAATAACTGATGGGCACCTATGTGCGGAAAATTGACACATCGTAAAGTTAGAGGATCTATGCACCCCAACATCTACCTGAAGCGTGCCACTGTGCGCAACATTGGCACATATCAGGTTGGTGGATCATTGTACCCCAACTCTTGGGTGTCTCCTGTTCTTACAGCAGACCTGATGATGACCCTGCTCTAAGTCATAATGCGAAAGGGTCGAAACGTCTACATATCAATTTATGTAGACTGATTTTTAAACTCTGATTGAGCTGTAAACATTCAGATTATGGGTGTCTCAAACAAGACTACATGATCCTAATCAGCCACATGTATATTTGTATATGTATTTAACACTGGCGCACTTGTTTCATCACTTGAGTCACTTCCACTGCACCGTCACCATTTTGGAGCACCTTTGCTGATCAATGTAAATACTGTGTTATTGTCTACTAGTATAAATAAATGTAATGACGGCTTAAAACAAGAAAACAAAGAAAATAAGTTTTCCTTGTATGTTACTATTGCTGTGGAAGTCCAGGGAGACACTTCCCCCAGAGGGACCACTTTTAGATAAGAACGATGACAACAGGGAGCAGCGGTACGAGGGCTCAGAGGAGATAGGAGGCTGCTCGACATAGGGCCCTGTGGAGCTATCGACAAAGGTTGTTGACGTTGCTCAGATGCTGCTTAGCTTTGAGTCTGGGGAAGCTGTTGATCAGGTGCTGCTTGGTGTAGAATCTGGTGAAGTCATCAACAAATGTGCTGGTGCTCACCGTCATGTCCAGTGAATCTTTAAGTTAGGCAGGGAGGAGTATACTCAGAACACAGCCAAGGGTCTAGGACCTTGGGGACAGTACTTGTGGGTCAGGACTCACTCTCACACAGGCCAGCAGAATGGACCAGGTCAGAGCCATATGGGACTGGTCAGCAGGAAAAGACCTCTGAAAACGTTTTGTAGGCTTGTAGCTCACATAGGAGGCCAATCAACTTACACTTTGAGCCACTTCTGGGGTCCTGAAGTACAAGGCAAGCAGGGCCACTCATCCTTCAGGTTTTCCTGACAGCAGGGCAGGACTTTTTCAAATTTTTCTCTGGTTCGGGGGTGTTATGAGGGTACTGGGGATGCCACATTTATGCCTAGTGCCAGGCTGTGGGCTAAGGTACACACCAGCCACACCATAGCTAATGAGGTAAGAGTTCCCAGAGGAGACCCTACCCACTTTTATAGCACTTCCTGTGTGTTTTACTTTAAACTATCTCGTAGTGCATCTTTCTCTAAATCCAAGATGGCAGGGTCTTTCTTCCCATAGTCAGAACTCCCTGGGCACACCCGGAGGTGTGGCTATGATAGTGTGCAAACCCTCCCTTGTGGCCACTTGAAACCAGTTCTGGAGCAGCCCCCCTGCCACTGAATTTGGAGCCAAGTTGACTGGCAGGAAACAGTAAGAGGGCAGGATTGGTGTCAGGTTCGTCTGCTTGTGACAGAGTAGGCCTTGAGCACAGACCCCATGCCATCTTCTCATGGGAAGGCCAACATCTCCTCACACCCAAGCCCATTGTCCTCGGTCTGGGAACAAGCCACATCTCGCAACAGGGGAGCCATCAGCTATCAGGTAACAGTTGAATACTGGCAGAAAGGCTACCAGAGGTTTAGACAGTTAAAGGTAACTTTTCTAAAAATAAATATTCCAACATAGATAGTCAAAATGTTATTTCACCAATCAGTTGGATTTTGAATAACTATCAAAATGAGTCCTTGAATTATTTTTAGGTGCTTCCAACCCAACCCAAAATTATCATTATAAGGAGCTATAATGGAACTCAGTGTTTTCCTATGTGACAGCTAACCTTGCCACAGTGAAAAGGTCTTTTGGGGCTTTTTACCGTCAGGACATGTGTACAATTAATTTCTGCATATCCTACATTTAAATACCATGTGAATTGCCTTATTGGGCAATAATGCCTGCTTTAGGAGTGACATAAATATTTAACAGGGAGGTTTAAGCCTATGAAAAGGGTGAATTGGTAGTTGGTTGTGTAAAAACTGTGCAGCCTGGCTGCAGTGGCAGGCCTGGAGACGTACTTTACAGTGCAACTGTAGAGGGCACACACTTAGCACAGCAGTCCACTAATGGCATTTAATTTACAGGGTCGAGGAACATGTAGTACCATATACTGGGTACCTATAAATAAATTCAATGTGCCAATCAGGTGTTTGCCAATTTCAGTATGTTTTAAGGGAGAGCATATCACTTTACTACTGATTAACAGGAGTAAAGTGTGCAGAGTGCCAAAAGCCAACAAAAACAGATCAGGCAAAGACCTGGAGGAATACCACTCAAAAGATTGTAATTTCTAACACCCATTACAGTTACGTTTGGCACTCTGTAAAGCAGGAAAACTACTATTTCAAAACCTCCTTCAAAAACATTGAGAGTTTCGGTCATTCCCACCACAAAGGAATTAGGCTATTTCTTTCCCCCCATCCCTTCCAACACTGAACACTGATCACTTGTACCCAGGAACAATCTTCATTATTGGTCAGGTGAAACATACCAGCTCATCATAACCTTAATGGATGACTACCTATGATGAACTAATTAATTGTTTGTGTATAGATCTCTCCATAGAATTGCCCATGAACTTTCAGGGATGACATTGCCCACCACTAGGTCCACCTTTTCATTGAATTCCATCTCCAGTGAGCTTTTAGGGTGTCTAGCGTCTTACTTTCTTTTTCAAACTATTCTTTTGGCATTGTCTAATGTAGTCACTAATTGTTCTAAGGGTAATGTTGTCACTAATTGTTCAAAGGGTGTGAGTGGCCTAGTCACTGCATCTTGAATAGTTAGGTTCTTCACTCAGTGCTTCTGTTGGTAGTATCTAAATCATTCATGTCCTGTCACTGTGAACCATCTTTTGCTGTTTTTGAATGATCTGATCTGTGCCCATCATATAGATCTGATACTATTCTGTTTTTTTTCTAATATGTTCATGTGCATGCTGCAGTGAAGTCCACATTTTGATAAACTGATGTCAATGGAAAGTGAAAAGTTATCAATGCTCTGGAATGTGCTGTAGAGTCCCATATGTTCATTGCCATCCTGGTAATTGACAGCAGTACAGCCTCTGCCTTATGAGTCTTCCACATGTCCAGAAGTGATCTGTTGAGTAGTTCAAGAGGTCTAATATTTATACCTAATATTTATACTTGGTGCCAGCCTTTGAAGTGGGGGGACCCTCTACAATACCCCCACATCTGGTTTTGGAAATGTCCTCCCTCCCCTGCCAAGACTCTGAGTAGTCTAGGGTGAAAAAAGGCTGGTGTTGTCATGTTCCTTTGTGTGTGTGCTGGAGGCAGTCTTTTGAAATGTAACTCGGACAGGGAAAAGCTCCACCACTCAACTATCCTGGCAGGACGTCCCATCCTGCCAACACTTAATCTCTCTTTGTCTAACTGTCTGGGAGAAATACACAAAGGCCAACTGACAAGTATTCCCAGTCATGTTATCCAGGACACAGGCAGCAGTCACCAAATGGTCAGAACAACAAAATTCCAACTTTCTAAAAGTGACATTTCCAGAATTGTGACTTAAATTCCGACTTTACCAATAAAGAGTGTTTTTTAGTTACAGTTAATTTGAGCGTAAACATAATTTTCCTATCTGCTCCCAAACCTAATTTATCAGTTATTAAGAGTAATAAGGTAACCCAATGTTATTCTATGAGAGAGATAGGCCTTGCAATAGTGAAAAATGACTTTAGGTGTTTTTCAGTACTAGGGAATTTAAAACCTAAACCTGCATATCCTACTTTTTAAAAACTATGCAACATGCCCCATGAGCCTTTAGGGCCTACCTTAGTGGTAACATATATGTTTTAAAAAAGAAGGTTTAGGCCTGGCAAAAAGGTTTATTTTGCCAGGTCAAATTTTCAGATTAAAACTGCAATACAGGCTACAGTGGCAGGCCTGTGACATGCTTTAAATGGCTACCTTAGTGGGTGTCACAATGAGAGCTGCAGTCCCACTAACAGCATTAAACAGGCCATGGGAACATGGATTACCATTTACTATGGACTTACAAGTAGATTAAATATGTCTATTATGTGTAGTCTATTGTACCATGTGTATGAGAGAAAGCAAAATGATTTTAGCACTGTTTATCAGGGGTAAAGTGCACAGACTCCAAAAGCCAACAAAAAAGAAGTTAGCAAAACAGGAGAGGTAAAGGCAAAGCGTTTGGGGGTGACTCTGCAGAGAGGACCAGGTCCACCAAAGACCCTACTGAGGGTGGTCTTCAGTTACTGACGTTATTGGAAGATATTGCTCCATTACAATTAAATATGACCACTTTTGACATAAACCTGTTCTGTGAATCCCACCTATTTAATTTCGCAGTAAATCCTCAGTCAAGACTGCTGAAAGCAAGTTGCAAACCACGTGATGCTATACCACACAGGGACTTACCTTCAGGGGGGGTGTTTGGGGTGTGACACCGCCCCAAATAAATGCATTCTTGGCTTGAGTGTGCAGTCTGGAGGCCCCAAGTCAGGCCTTCTTTGCCTTTATTTTATTGGTTTTTCCCTTCATTCTTCTTTGACTTAAAGGTTTTAACTGCTTATTATTTTTTTAGGAACTTAGACAGAGGCCCACCTAATGCAAATAAGTATTGAACCAGTTCCTCGTAGGAACAGAGTATCTCAAACCTTGGTCATCCCTCCACTCTTCAGTATACTGTGTTTTTTAGTTGGTTTATTTGTGATTCACACACCCTGAATCTTGCTGACTAAGCTATGTCCCTGCTGCCACAGCACCCAGTAAAGAGCTGTCGGGCTAATCTGCTCTATGCCCGTAGTTCTCACCTTTTGAAACACACTCTCTGCACCTAACATTCAAACAGAAACTTTTCTAGTAAGTAAAAATCTAATCAATCCTCAAGCAATGGCTCTGGTGATCTCTCAGGCAAGACCTGTGCCCCAGCACATAACAGAACAGCATTCTCACTCGGGTAAGATTGCAAACATTATATATTGTGTGTAGCTTTAGGAGAGCAGTGTTGCAACTACAAGCATACATGCTATTTGTCTTACTTATATGATCTGTGTGCTTGTCGTTATTGGTTGTCATTATTACTTTACACATATCTATATATTCGGAAGAATTAGTGAAACTTTTTTTTTTTTAAGCAATAACTCTGGTGAGACATTCTCATATTTATTGCACCTCTGATAATTGTTTTGCACTGTACCTCGACTCAACCTTCATATCACCTCTGTGAAAAAGGCCTTGCCTGCTGACCAATCTACTCAGATACTTTTGGAGGATCAGTAGGGCAACTTTCTAAAGGAACAAATATTCAGCGCATGATTTACAGAGGTAAACGTACGTTTTTACGGAAGTTTATGTTTTTTTGCAATTCACAAAGGAACTTTACGAGTAGTATCTTTACGACTGCCTATATGCAGAGCCTCTGCCACAAGAGCGGAGAATCATAAACCTACACAAATGTGTAAGCTTACCATTGTTAATTAGGCCCCAAAGTGTCTTGGTTAGTGGCAGACACCTTCAATCCCACCTCTGTTACTGCTAAGTTGTTCCTGCAAGTGCCAGCAGTTAAAGCCACGCATCAAGTGGAGAAATAAAAAAGCTTTGTTCAACCTATATATACAAAAACCGGCCATTGCAAATATAACTGAGCTTTTCATTTTTTAATGTACTTGCTCGGAGGTACCTAAACACATTCCGGGAACCAGTCTGCAAAATGCAATGGTTTTCGCAGAGATAGCTTTTGCTTGTTCAGGGTTTACCAACACTGTGCAGACTATCCCACAGTGTGTGTTAACCATGCACTCCACACACACACACACACACAAACACAGCACACACATACACCAGTCAATATTTTAAATCTGTATCTTTGGGAAACATGAGTTATAAAACTTTATGGAGCGAAAATCAATAAGCCAGAGTATAAATGATTTCAAAACTTTGAAAAGCAGGGTCCATTGATGTACATTTATTCGTTTTATCATCTTGAGCTAGTATGCAGTATTGAATTTTAATGTCCATTCTTTTTTTTTAACCCAGCCTGTCTGCTGAACTAAGCCTGCATAACATTATATTAAATCAGGTAAGCTTTTTAGGTGCTAGAGCTAAAACAACAAAACACTGAGAAGCATTACACATCTGTTTTCATTTTCCAGTGTATATATACCCTTTTCTTAACTGCACAATGGTTTTCATATTTGCTACATTTTTTTTTGCTATCATTTCATTTGTTTATTTTTTCCTCTGTCCAAAGTTGTACTCTTGAAGCTCAGCTCGCCTGTTTCTTCCCTCCGTTTCGATTTTTACACGTAAACTTGACTTTTTCGTCAAAGTAATTTGAATTGTATTTAGATATTGGCTTAACACTAAAATTGCTTTCGTCCTCCATTTATCTAAATTGGGGCAAAGACGCCAAAAGAGCAGAATGCAAAAATGGTAAATTCATTGAAGAACAGATCTGAAATAGATATGGAAAGGATCAACCGTAAATATCTCCACGGGGTACAGGAAGTGGAACACTTATTGAACCTATCTTTAGCTGTGCCTGCCCATTCCACCCCTTGTTTTCACAGTTTATATGACATTTATGAGATTACAGTGATGTTTTCATAAGAACTCTTAATAACATGTCCCACTTAAACAGGAAGTAGGAATTTTCCTATGTACCAAGGAATTTGGCATTACATACAGAAACTGTTAACTACATACAAGGCCTATTCACAACCTGCTTTTTGTGTTATGTTTAGTGGTGCTACAATAGTACTACCACTATACTACAAAATGCTATTAACATGTCTATGTGCGGTCTCCGCCTCGCCTGTCTTTTATGTGTGGGGATCACTTCCCGACAGCAGCAATCTCTGCACACTTAAATATCCGTTTTGATACTAAATGTGGTACAAACAGAGGGGAGTGGCAGGAAAATGGGGAGTATTTACAACTAAAGGGGAGAGGTTTAGGGACAGTTAGGAAGGGTTTTAGAGAGGGAAATGTATCAACCTACAAAAAACTAAGGGCCTGATTATGTTTGGAGCAGCGGCGCCAGCTCAATGCCAGCTTCGCTGCGCCAAAGCCGCGGAAGGACAGCCGACTGTAGTTCGAGTTGAAAATGTGCAACTCGTAATACGGTCGGCAGTCCTTTGGACGTTACCATGGCGGTGCCTTGAAAACAGGCACAGCAATGGTAACGGGCAAAAAGTTCCAGCATGACATAGACGGTGATGTCCATGCCATGCTGGAACTGAGAGGAATACAGACAGGGGGGCACATGTTGTGCCCCCAGAATGTATCCCCATGGTGTGAGGGACATGTGGGCCCTGTAGGACCCCTTTGTTCTTGCACCACCAGCTTTTTCACTGAGGGGCTCTGCCATGAAAAGGCTGGCAGTGCAAGAACTCAAAATATGCTGAGCGGGACTGCATAAATCAGCAAATTATGCAAATTATGTTGCAAATGTGATAAATCCATAATTATGTGGGAAATGCTCCAGCCACTGTTGTGTAAACCACATATTTGGCATAGTTCTACAAAGTTTGCTTTCCCACCCACGGGTGACAAAGGTGAACTTGTTTCACTGAATCAGTGCTGAATGTGAATGACAGGTTATTGTAGACCCACAGAACCCCACCCAATAGATAGTTGGAGTAGAGCTATTGTTTTTGGCATACTAACAATCCTTGCAACAAGATCAGGGGCACCGTGGTAATGGAAACAGACCTATTTCATTATTCACAATCTCGCACACTCATTGCACTAAGAACAATAGACACTTTTTAACTAAAATTATTTATTACAACAGGGTGGGGTGAACCTATTTCTCAGCAAATCTAAAATAACTACACAGGATATCATAAAAACAACAAGAAGGCACGTTGTGAGCAATGAGAAAAAAATGAAAATTTTTAACATGATAAATTAAAAATGTAATCTGGAACCTAATACCCTAACAATTACTGCTATGTATTACGCCAAGAGAGCAAGGAAAGTAGAGCAACTTGCAGTCTAGAGTTTCTTAGGGTGAAGAGACACACTGCATACCTTGTTGACATCAAAAGCTGTTGTTATCCGTGGAGGTTGGAAGACAGTGTTCTCTGCGAAGCACAAACACTTGCTGTGGTAGTGACCTTCCTCCGTCACTCAGCTTTATAAGCATCAGGCTAGATGCAGCATCTTTGAAGTGCACTGGTGGTAGGTGAAACGTTTCTGGCAGAATCTTGTGTGATTATCTGGGCAAAACTTCTCTCCTGACTAGTGGTCAAGTGGCAGCCCTCATATTCTAAATCTTATTAGAGATTGGAATTTCTGATATAAGTTTAGAAATGTCTGACATAGATTATGTGCATTAAGGTATACTTCTCAGACGTTTTCTTGTGAACATATAAGGTGAAAGGATGTCAATTCGGAATATACTATTTTGACTGTATGTTTGTATTTGTTTTTATTTGACCTTGACATGGTGATAGGTAGATGCTTGTCCCAGACTGATGTTGCATCAGGTGTTATATTGATATCACTAGCCGAATGACTTGACACTTTCACAGTAATGTGGTCAGATCATTCTCTGATTCCGCTCCGGATTAATAGTTGCATCAGAAATAACCCTGGGCGTAGTTCGCGAAGTAGTGCTTCGCGAAGCTACGCAAAGTGCAGTTCGCACTACGCGAGCTTCGCAGTAGCACTACGCGAACTGCGTAGTGCGTGTTCGCAATGATTGCACAGTGCCGGATGCTTGTCCGCACTGTGCAATCATTGAAAACGGCATCTTGCACAGTGCGAGCTGTCTTTTACTGCCTCTCGAGTAGATTTTTACTCGAGCGGCAGCTTTCTCAACACGGACTGGTAGTTTCTCATCGCGAGCGGTCGCGAGCATACGCGACCACTCGCAATGAGAAACCTGACCTCCCCGCATTGAGAATCTCGCCGGGAGGTTTATTTTCCACGCTTGCGATCGGCAACTTGATGTTGCTGATCGCGAACGAGGAAAAAGTCTCGCCGGGATGTCATTTTGCTTTCTCGCGGTCGCCAACTTGACGTTGAGGACCGCGAGCAAGCAAAAAATGACCGCTGCACTACGCTACGCTACGCGTGTTTGCACTGTGCTACGTGCAATTCGCGTAGTGCGAAGTAGCGCAAACTTCGCAAACTACGCGAGCGTAGTGTAGTTTTCCGCCCAGGCCTAATCAGAAACCAAATTCCTACGCTCTCCCAAAACAGTCTCCGAAGGCAATGGCATAAAGTCACGTATGACTCTTTTAGCAAAAAATGTGTTCCTCCCATTTTAAATGAACATATGGACATTGTCAATAAGCTTAGGGTTTTTAATGAGGCCATCACTTCTGCGATAGATACTCTTGCTCCCATGAAACGACAACTAATTAACACTCCTAAAAAAAGTGCAGATTGGTATACTTTAAATAGACAACATGATGTGGGAGCACACCGCTGACCTCTCAGGCAAGGTTCGCCCCTGGCATTCTGGTAAATGCAGTCTTGTAGCTCGCTCCAATATTTTCGAGTGTTTCGCCAAGGTTGGCGCAGATAGTGCTGATCTCTAGACACGTGTTTCTGGTTTATTAACCGTCATCAGTAGAGAATACAGTCTTGTATTTTGGGGTTTGCTGAGTAGGCTGCCAAACATTATATCAGGTCCGGTACCTCTCACTGGCGCGCAGGTGCTTCATCCACGAGCTCGTCAGCTCAATGACTCACGGGAGTACTTTAAATAGACAACAGGATGTGGGAGCACACCGCTGACCTCTCAGGCAAGGTTCACCCCTGGCATTCTGGTAAATGCAGTCTTGTAGCTCGCTCCAATATTTTCGAGTGTTTCGCCAAGGTTGGCGCAGATAGTGCTGATCTCTAGACACGTGTTTCTGGTTTATTAACCGTCATCAGTAGAGAATACAGTCTTGTATTTTGGGGTTTGCTGAGTAGGCTGCCAAACATTATATCAGGTCCGGTACCTCTCACTGGCGCGCAGGTGCTTCATCCACGAGCTCGTCAGCTCAATGACTCACGGGAGTACTTTAAATAGACAACAGGATGTGGGAGCACACCGCTGACCTCTCAGGCAAGGTTCGCCCCTGGCATTCTGGTAAATGCAGTCTTGTAGCTCGCTCCAATATTTTCGAGTGTTTCGCCAAGGTTGGCGCAGATAGTGCTGATCTCTAGACACGTGTTTCTGGTTTATTAACCGTCATCAGTAGAGAATACAGTCTTGTATTTTGGGGTTTGCTGAGTAGGCTGCCAAACATTATATCAGGTCCGGTACCACTCGCTGGCACGCAGGTGCTTCATCCACGAGCTCGTCAGCTCAATGACTCATGGGAGTACTTTAAATAGACAACAGGATGTGGGAGCACACCGCTGACCTCTCAGGTAAGGTTCGCCCCTGGCATTCTGGTAAATGCAGTCTTGTAGCTCGCTCCAATATTTTCGAGTGTTTCGCCAGATTGGTATACTGTTGAGTTGCGCGATGAAAAATCTAAATGCAAACACTTGGAGAAACTTTGGCGCAAAACCCATATGGAAACGGAGAAACTTACCTATAAAATGCCCTCACTTCCTACCACAACAATTTAAAAAAGGCACGAAAAGATAATGTTATATTCAAGCTCAATCAGGCAGAGTAATTCAACTAAGGAACTCTATAAAATTCTCAACTCATTCACCAATCCTACAGCTTGTTCCCAGCAGATTCTCCCTTCTCAGGGATTATGTGACAGTATAGCTAAGTATTTTGACGAAAAAATAAATCTAATCTACAATCAATTTCCTCAAAATTCTCATGCCCGGGATCTTTCAAATCCGCGACCTTCAATTCTAAGAAATTATGATGAAGGCCTTCAGCATTTTAATGCGATTCAGACTTCTCAGGCAGAAGCCATGCTTAGAGTAGCGAAATCTGGATCTCCCCTTGATGTTATGCCTGCCTATGTATTTGCTCTCCTAGCACCTCTCCTGGCCCCCTCCATCTGTGACATCCTCAACACTTCTCTACGTGAAGGGGTTCTTCCACTTCATTGGAAGGCCGCTCAAGTGCTACCAATTAAGAAGAAAGCTCAGTTACCTGCCGAAGTGATCGCCAACTATCGCCCCATTTCGCTTCTGCCGCTAATGAGCAAAATGGTGAAGGGATATGTCAACACTCAGCTGGTGGGTTATCTTGAATCTCAAGGCACCCTTGACCCTTCCCAGTCTGGGTTTAGACCCAATCACTCTACAGAAACTACCCTCATTGGGGTCACTGACCATATAAAAATGGCTTTGGATAATAACAAGGCAGTGCTGCGGATTTTATTGGATCTGACAGCAGCCTTCGATACTGTCTCTCATCAGAAATTGATTTATCAACTGAGAGAGGCCGGTTTGCAGGGACAGGCACTTAAATGGCTCGCTAGCTTTCTAGATCAGCGCACCCAGATGATCAATCTGGGCCCCTTCTGCTCCCAAACCTTGAAGTTAACTAAGGGGGTGCCCCAGGGCTCTTGTTTGAGTCCTACCTTGTTTAATGTCTATGTGGCCCCCCTGGCCAAGATTATAAGGGAGTATGGTTTTACTCCATATTCCTACGCTGATGATACGCAACTACTCCTGTCCTTTGATAAGGACACAGAGTTAGTTGAACAGCGTTTTGCTAAGGGCATGCTAGCCATATCAGCCTGGATGACTGAAAACTTTCTCCAACTGAATGCGGCCAAGGCCGAAATCCTGCTGTTTGGCTCGGCTCAAGCATCCTGGTCCCCTAAGTGGTGGCCGGCTGTTTTGGGCCCAGCCCTGAACCCTTCTTCTGTGGCAAAAAATCTAAGGGTCCGTTTGGATGTCTCATTGTCTATGAGGGATCAAGTCATGACTACCTCGGGGACCTGCTACCATACCCTGAGTCTTTTGCACAGAGTGTTCCAGTGGCTGCCCCTTTCTGTTCGAAGAACTTTGATTCAAGCATTGATCATTGGTCGTCTTGATTATTGCAATGCTCTGTTGGCATCAGCTAATGAATCCCTTCTGAGCAGACTACAGATTGTCCAGAATGTTGCCGCACGCCTGGCTCTCAAAAAGCCACCTCGACCCTCCTCGGGGCTGTTGCTGAAACAGCTTCATTGGCTTCCCATCCATCAGAGGATTAAATTTAAGCTCTGCTGCCTCGCCCATAAAGCTCTTAATGGCATGAGTCCTAGCTACCTGGCGGACAAGTTTAAAGTTTACTGTCCGACTAGACCACTTAGATCCGAAGGTAAAGATCTGCTTGTGGTCCCCCGCTACAGGAAAATATGAACGGGCGGCAGAACTGTCGCATACTTTGCACCGAAATATTGGAACACCTTGCCGGAGGTCTTGCGCAAATGCCCCAGTCTTTTTCAATTCAGGAAACTCCTAAAGACGGAATTATTCCGGGTCTGATCTGTGCTTGTCCTGTACCCTCTCCTTTGGTAGCGCGGAGATACCCCTTCGGGGGGGGATTCCAGCGCTTTATATAAAAATAAAAATAAAATAAAAAAAGATAAGGTCAGATGACATCTGCATCAATGGCAGACATTACAACGATTCTGCCTAAAACGTGAAAAGATGGTGATTTACAGTATCTAAGATGGAGTCGGCTCAAAAATGGAGTTGGACCTTAGGACTTTACGTCACCACAGAATTGCACAAATCCACTAGTCCTTGCCTTTGTCCACTGTTTTATTAAAAATGTATTCATGAAAAGTAAACATGAACATTATAATTCCAATCAGTGACTATTGATACCTGCACTTTGAAGAAAACAACATTTTAAAGCTAACCACCTCTAAGGAAACATGAAATTTAGAAAATACAAAATGGGTAACATGAGTAATAATGTTCTATATTGACATCTTGAGTTTCTGATGACATTTTCAAACCACTCAGCCTTCAGCCTCGTGGTTTATGATGTCACTAAAACCCCTGGATGGCAGTGTTGGAACACATTAGACAGTTGCCCTTTATATATATCCTGTCTATATTGCTAATAGCAGGAACTGTTAAATACTGATGACTGTGAATTATTTTTGCCTATCAGAATCTGATAGTGCATATTTACAAGGCGTAAGTTAGTGACCTATGTAGAAGCGAAGGTGAGTTGGTCAATGTATAGTTAGCTACAGAATTCTTGTCATGCTTCAGTTCTAGGAATATCAGCATCACATCTGACCACAGAGAGTTGGATACATAGCAATAATTTTAAGGTATATCATTTTCACTGTTATGGTTAGGTACAACACCTCAACAGCAAATTGTTAAGAACTCTCATCTTGCCCTGAAATATCCAGTTCAAGTTGCAGATGTCAGTACTCAGCAGAGTGATGAACCAGAGCAGTTCATCCCATTCCCCTGTCCACGTTTATACTATTGGCTAACATATTCTTATTGTATGTGGTTAATGATGGATTAGGTGAGGGGCGGAAGAGAACATTGATCCCATTGGATCGAGAGTACAAGATTAGTACTTTCTGACACATAAACATTGTTCTGAACGTTGTCATTCTACATATTATTTTGGTTTTGGGTAGAAATGGCCCACAGACCATGCATGGCTTTTCCAGCAAATAAAGTGTTCATCGAGTTACTAATGGATCCATAAACCTGTTGAATTATCTGGAGTGATGTAACTAAGATATGTGCTGGATAAAGGGTGGTGGTCTCAGTGAGCCCCTGTAGCTAATCAGATGTCCTCTTTACTAGTGCAAAGCCTAAAGAAACGTGTGGAAATGCATTGAATATATCAATACATTGTTTGACTGGAACAGAGGCACAGCCTCATTTGTATTCTTTCTGTAGAGGTGGTGATCTAGTTGTACTTCTTAAGCCACTCTATCAAAAGATATGTTTTTGTTTCTTTAGCATATCTCAAGTGAATGAAACTACAGTATAGTCTCCAGGTCTAAGTAATAAGAAATCATCACAGGAACATAATTCTGTGAGTGCATATCTATATATTAATTTATTTATTTATTCATTCCTTTTTATGAGCAATTTTATATATCACGGACAGAACATAAAGGGTGGCAGAGGGGTTTTTTAGGATCAATTTCATAGAAACCGCTGAAAGAGTAATACTGAAGTAAAATACAATGTAGGATAATATAATAAAAATGAAAGTAAGTCATGTAATGGTAAACTCCATTCCTACAAGTGAATGGAATAATCGGGGTGGAATGAGTACCTCAACATTGCAGAATATAACGCTGTCCTAATCTGCCATCACAGAGAAGAAGGGCTTTCATAGTGGGATGGAAAGTCCAAGCTTTACAGCTATTCTCTGAAAGTATCATAGCATGCAATTGTCTTAATGGCCTTTGAGATACAGTTCCACAGCCTAGGTGCACTTCCACAGAGAATTACTTGGGAGTTTAACCCTTATAACATCCTGGCGTTTTAAGTAGAATGCAGTACTTGCTTCTCTGAATGTTTCTTTTTTACTCAGGTAGTCTGTGTCTCTGTCTGGGCAAGATAGCTAGGAATTTCTAAAAACAAGGCTTTATGTGTTATGCAAGCCTGTTTGAAGAGGGACCTTGCATCAATGAGGGGCCATTTCAGAGGAACAAGCGTCAGGGACAGGTGGTGACACTTTTTTGTTTCCTCGACCAGACTTTCAGCTGCGTCAAGAGCTGCTTTGAAGGTAAAATATGGGATTTCTGTGAGTAGGGAGTTCAGTCTAGTGATAATAAAACTAGGAATTGAATGACATTCTTAAAATCTGTATCTGGTATGAAGTGTTTGATTCTTCTGAGGTGTCTCAGTTTAAATTGTGTACCCTCGACCGTTACAACGATGTGTATTTCAGGGCTGAGGTTTTGTCTAAATTGAATCTGAGAGATTAAGTGGACTCCACACTTGAAGTGCTACAGTTTAATATCATGAGTGACTTAAGCCTTGTTTGCTTAATGATTGAGCTATTAGGAGGGGATATTAGGTGGAACTATATTTTCAACAAATTAAGCTTTAGGTGGCAGTGTGACATCCAGATTTGGATGTTCTGGAGGATTTTGACCATGCATTCAATGCTTTTCAGTAAGGGGATTTTCAGAAAAGAACTGGTTTCATCTGCATAGAAGTGGTAGGAGATATTAGATCAACTTAGACTGGCAGCTAGTGGTCTAATGTAGAGGCCAAAACATTTAAGGGTAGAGATTAGAGATCTAAGGACCTTTTATTGGATTATCACTGAGTTGGGAAGTAATTTTTATGTTTATGTATTGACTCTGGTTTCCCAAGAACTAAGAGAACTTGACATTTATTCCCATTGTCTCTTCAAAGCTTTCAGGAAAATTGCATGGTTCAATATGTTAAATGCAGCTGATAAGTCTACGAGGATAATTAGACAGGAGTCCATTTTGTATAAGATGCATAGAGCACTGCTAACTAGTTTTAAGGTAGTGGTCTCTGTGCTACATCCTGATCTGAAGTCTGATTGGAGTACATCTAAAACATCAAATTATTCTATGTTTAGTTTGAGAGAGGACTCTCTCACACCTTGGCCAAGAAGGGAAGTTTGGAGACTTGGGCAAAAAATATTTATGTGTATGGGGTCTGCCTGAGCTTTTAGAGTAAGGGGGAGACTTGGCCACTGTTAAGGTATTTAGGGACTAATGCTTTATAATAATCAAGTGGTTCCGGGAAAGTGCAATAGAGGTGTTAATTTCCTTGGGGAATGAGGTTCTTATAGGCTCCAAGAAGTGGGAAAAGTGTGTAGTTTAGGTGATTGCGTTGTTCAGGATTCAGGACTAGACATCCGATTGACCATAATCACAGGGAGAGTGCCCTGAAAGTTTTTTTTGTGTATTTGTCTTTATTGGTATTTTGAAAGAGCAATACAAATCAGCCCACCAGAATGGATCTTTAACTGAATATCCTTCCTGAACTGCCCATCCCTAAAACATCACCAGCCTTTAAATGCACAAAGCTCCTTCCCATCTCTCTAGAGCTGCGGCACCAAAAACAGCAAGTAAAAAGACAATCTTTTGGCATACTGCTATATACAAGGGCCAAGTCTATGAACTTGGCACCTGATTTGCCCACCTTAGATCTTATCATAAGGCCCATGAGACTGATTTAGGGTTGATACAGGTCACATCTCCCACTAAGGCCCAATAATACTGCAGAACCAGACCATATGTCCAAATGGCGCTCCTGTCTGGTTACATCGGAGACACATCATTGGCGTCTGGAGATACATACCTTTAAGACACTCAGGCCTAAGTTATGTTCTGTGAAAGTAGGTGAATTGGATACGTTTAAGTCAGGCATTTATTGAGGTGTGCCATACATAACTTAAGGCCTTATTCCATTCGGTGTCTGCAAGGAGCCACCCAGATCTTTGCCCCATTTGATTCTTAGAAATGTCAATGATTTGAGCCCGGTGGCTCTGATGGCTCGATAGGCCAATGTAATGAAATGTTTACTGTTCCCCACCATCCATAGCATCTGAGTGCACGGATCCAATGGGGGCTCCTTCCCCACCCACGCCCCGCATGAGTGCAACAGTCCTTACTAGTTCTGCATGTGTTGTAAACTGCCCTGCTAGGAGGGTGGAGGCCTGTTGGAGTTCAGCAAAGGGCATAAGATCGCCTACGTTGTATGGGGCTCCCAGTGTAGTTATCTCCACCCAAAACCAGGGGTGCTAATTCATACTCGGGCAAGGAGGGAAATGACCACAGCGATACCGCTGGGGCATGCAGAGTTAATCCTGACTGGCAGAGAAGATAACTGCACCAATTGTATCTCCCTGCTCGCATTATTATGGATCCCCATTTATCATTGCTCCGCTAGTCTAGTATGCATTTCCCGGCTTGCATATGGCCATTCCCCCTTCAAATACCCATGCTCAAAAGATGTGCCCGGGCTGATCCACCCTTCCACACTCTGAAGTTGGGAGGCTAAGTAATAGGATTCACTGTCTTGGACTCCTAGACCACCACCATCGATTGGGAGATATAGACGGCCCAAGTTATATCTAGTTGGCATGAGTATTATCCGCTGGCATGGCGGAGTACTTATGACAACCATGCAAATGGTACTCCACCCGCCGTATTTAGATATGTCTATTGGCCCAGCAGACATAGCTAGAATTTCGAGGAACCGTCGATAGGGTGGTTACTGAAAATGCATTGAAAGTTTGTTGGAAGGCTCTGTCAGCAAGATGGAGCCATACATCAAACTTTCATATTTTTATTTTCAAACTCAAAACCCCAAAGCGGGATCTTGTTTTTAAAAATAACTAAAACAATGCCCTGCCTCACCATGGGAGTTATCCTGGCAGTAACAGGCAGTAATAAACAGCTATATGCCCACCCATCTAAATTAGGTGGGCAGGCACATAGCCAATTCTCCAATGGCCCTTACTCTATTGGGCCATCAGAGAAAGTTAGCCATGGCTGTGATGGAATAATCTTCGCTGTGGCCAAACTATGATGAGCCCGCATTTACATCAGATGGGCAGACCATCATCTTAGCGGTAAGAATACTCCATCGCCTTTTGCAACGGAGTCTCCTTACCGCCAAGATATAAATCAGGCCCAGAGTGTCTAGTGAAACTCTCCTTCTCTTTGGCCCCATACCAGTTTTGTAAGCAGTGTGGCATGTTCCATAAAGAAATGGTGAGTTAACTGTTGGGGAATATTCACAAAAAAGTGCAAAAAATGAGGCAACAACACCATTTTGGCTAAAGCCACCCAGCCACTTATAGACAATGGAAGCCTGCACCAGAAACTCACAGAGGCTCTGGCTGCCATCAGAGACCTCCCAAGATTATCCTGTACCACATTGTGGTGGTCTCTGTAAATCTGAATGCCGAGGTTTTTGAATATAATGCTTTGAATGGGAAGCCAGTGTACTGCTGGGTCCCCCTTCTCTATCGATAGAACGAGGCACAACTTGACTACATTCACCTGTATGCCAGAGCACGTCCCAAACTATTGAAGCTCGGTTAGTAGTATTGGTAGTCCATATGAGTAGTCTTGCCCCTTCTCTGTCAGTAGAAATAGGCATGACTTGCCTACATTCACCTCTACACCAGAGCACGTCCCAAAGTGTTGCAGCTCAGCTAATAATATTGGTAGCCCAGATAAGTAGCCTTCCATATATAGTAAAATGTCAACAGCGTACAATGATATGACGTGAGTGCGGCTATATATAGAGAAGCCAACCCTATTGCTGTACATATTGCACTAAACGTACCACAAACAGTGCGACAGTAGGTGGGAGAGGGAACATCCCTGAAGTGTCCCCCTCTGCAAAGGCCAGGCTACTGAGATTACACTCCCTGTTCAGACACGAGCAGTGGGGCTGAATATAGTAGCTGAACCCATCTAGTAATGTAACTACCAAACCCCATTATGTGCAAGGTCACCCAGAGAAAGACCTTCTCCATGTTTATGGAGGCCACGGCGGTGGTCCTTAAGACACGGAAAAGACGTTGGACATTCAGGACCGTACTCTGGCCTGGGATAAACCTGTTCTGGTCTTGGTGAACTAGGTGGGGCAATACTTTATGGACACAATTGGCAAGAACCACACCCACGATCTTGCAGTCCAGGTTGGGAAGTGAGAGGCGACAGTAAGATTCTACCTTTAATGGGTCACAGCCCACCTTGGGAAGCACCATCAGAAAGGTCTCTTTCATGGTTGGGGGTAATTGCTGTCTGCTGTGAGCCTCTTTATACAGAATCAGTAACTGTGGAATCAACTGATCCTGGAATGCTTTACAGAACTCTAGGGGCAGTCCATCATTGCCTGAGGACTTGTCAGTGTGGAGTTGTGACAAAGCTATGGTAGGCTCCTCAGGTTGTAAGGCAAGTCAAGGAAGCCCCCTGCAAGTAGCCCTCCATCTGCATGGAGGTTTATGTCGCCTGAGTGGGGTAAAGGCTCCGCTAATAGCCTGCAATAGTGTTGTTTATGCCTATCATGGCGTAGGTGCCATAGCCATCAGTTTGGCGCAAGGCGGCATCTTGGCCTCATCACTAGTCTGCCCATCTTGGCTCCTTCAGTGCGCCTAAGAGCCAGATATTTTTGATTATTTTAGAGACATAGCCTGTCACTAATCTCCTTGTGAAAGCACCTTGCAGTGCTTAAATTCATGGGAGCCACCGGCACTCATTTTTTGAGACCGGCACCTATTTTTCTGCATCAGTTGTTTACCTGAAGCAAGAGAGGGAAAACACACAAGGCTTAAAGAGGAAAACAAAGACAATAACCCATCACAAAGGGAGAAATCAGGATAATGCAAGAGTGAGATAAACAGGATGGGAGAGTTTAGAAGTGGATTAAAGAGGCATAGGGTGGATTTAAAACTGTTCAGCCCTGGTATTCCATGCACCGACATTCAATTGCAGTGGCCTCATGCTTCTGAGCAGAGCTTTGAGAACCAGCACTCTTTCTTTTACAAATTAAGCATTGGTGCCATGTGGGCCAACGTAGTCACTGAATCCCGCTGAAAAGGCAGTGCTCCTTCCATAGTATCCATCTCTTGTTCAAGGGCTGTAAGTTGTGCCTCAAATGCTTTGCGGACTCCAACCTTAGCTATCAAGCATGTCCCCCTAATATAGACTTTGAAAGCACCCCAAATGAAAAGGGGGTTGGGTGTGCTGCCCTCATTTGTTTTAAAGAAGTTCCTAATCTCCTCCCCAGGCATATGCCTGAACAAAGCATCTGTTACTGTGGGTGTGTGCAGCATCCATATAGCTATCCGGGTGATTCCATCACCCCATTGTAAGGTCATTGACAGCGGGATGTGGTCAGAGAAGGTTTGTGCAACAAATTCCGCTGTCAATATTCATGTAATCATTGTGGGGGTGACAAAGAATAGTTCTATGCAGGTGTAGAGCAGATGTCGGGGAGAGAAATGAGTATTCCCATTGCAATGGTTATAGTGCCCCCCAACAATCTACCAAACCCATCCCCTGGCCCATGATGATAAGTCTTCCACTAGTTGCACAATCACGGTGCCAGAATAGGTGGGTGTGATCTCTCCATCTCCATGTCAGTGATGGCATTAAAGTCTCCTCTCACTATGAACAGATCTGGAGGGTGCCGGGCGAGCAGTTGATCCACGCGGACCAGAAAAGACGACTGCCCCGAGTTGGGAGCATAGAGGCCAATTATGTGTAGTGCTTTACAGCCTAGTCTGCAATATAAGCCTACATAGCATCTGTCCTTGTCCACCCTTTAGTCTGTAACCTGATAGGGATTATCGGGTGTACAAACCGGTGCACAGTCAAAATATCGACTTTTAAATATCGACCTACATTAATATCGAGTTTTAAATATCGTAGGGACAGAATATTGACATCAAGAATATCGGTGACCAGAATATCGACCTGAAGGTAAGAAATATCGTTTTTGTTAATATCGAAGTTGTTAATATCGATAGTAAAAATATCGATGTTAATAATATCGATGTTTATGTTAGTGTTATGTATTTTAGCATGTATTTTATATGTATGTGTTCCACATGTTTTGTTATGTTTTGTATTATTTTTTTAAATATATTTATTAATTGTTTAGAAGTTAGTAATTTTTTCTAAAGTAAATTTTGCGTTTTAGTACCGTAGCGGGTTGTGGGATTATAGGGGAATAGGGTGGGAAGTAATTTAATTGTAATTAAGTAATTATTAATTTTTATTTATTGTTATTGATATTTAATTTATTGTTAATGAATTATTAATTGGTAATAAATTTTTATTAATTGATTAATTGATAATTATATTAATTGTATACATTTTTTAGCGGAGCGGGTTGTGGGTTTATAGGGGACTAGGGTGGGAAGTAAATTAATTATAATAAAGTAATTAATAATTTTTATTTTTGTGCATTGATAATTAATCTATCGTTTATTAATTATTAATTGGTAATTAATTTTTATTAATTATTATTTATTGGTATTGATAATTATTTTAATGTTAATTAATTATTAATTGGTAATTAATTTTTATTAATTGATTAATTAATAATTATATTAATTGTGTTAAATTTTATGTGGAGTGGGTTTTGTGTTTATTGGGGAATAGGGTGGGAATAAATGTAATGTTATTAAAGTAATTATTAATTTTCATTTATTGGTATCTATAAATAATTTATTGTTAATTTATTAATAAATCATTATTTAATTAAAACAATTATTTAATTGATAAGTATGTTATTTTTAACCCCTACGCTATCCAACACTTTCCCTACTGTTGCACTCTCTGGAGTGGGAATAGTAATTTTTACCCCTACGCTATCCAACACTTTCCCTACTGTCGCACTCTCTGGAGTTGGAATAGTAATTTTTACCCCTACGCTATCCAACACTTTCCCTACTGTTGCACTCTCTGGAGTTGGAATAGTAATTTTTACCCCTACGCTATCCAACACTTTCCCTACTGTTGCACTCTCTGGAGTGGGAATAGTAATTTTTACCCCTACGCTATCCAACACTTTCCCTACTGTTGCACTCTCTGGAGTTGGAATAGTAATTTTACCCCTACGCTATCCAACACTTTCCCTACTGTTGCACTCTCTGGAGTTGGAATAGAAATTTTTACCCCTACGCTATCCAACACTTTCCCTACAGTTGCACTCTCTGAAGTTGGAATAGTAATTTTTACCCCTACGCTATCCAACACTTTCCCTACTGTTGCACTCTCTGGAGTGGGAATAGTAATTTTTACCCCTACGCTATCCAATACTTTCCCTACTGTTGCACTCTCTAGAGTTGGAATAGTAATTTTTACCCCTACTCTATCCAACACTTTCTCTACTGTTGCACTTTCTGGAGTTAGAATAGCAACTATAACCCCTACGCTATCCAACACTTTCCCTACTGTTGCACTCTCTGTAGTGAGAATAGTAATTTTTACCTCTACGCTATCCAACACTTTCCCTACTGTTGCACTCACTGGAGTGGGAATAGTAATTTTTACCCCTACGCTATCCAACACTTTCTCTACTGTTGTAATTACTGGAGTGGGAATAGTAATTTTAACCCTTTCGCTATCCAACACTTTCCCTACTGTTGCACTCTCTGGAGTGTGAATAGTAATTTTTACCCCTACGCTATCCAACACTTTCCCTACTGTTGCACTCACTGGAGTGGGAATAGTAATTTTTAGCCCTACGCTATCCAACACTTTCCCTACTGTTGCACTCTCTGGAGTGGGAATAGTAATTTTTAGCCCTACGCTATCCAACACTTTCCCTACTGTTGCACTCTCTGGAGTGGGATTAGCAATTTTTACCCCTACGCTATCCAATACTTTCCCTACTGTTGCACTCTTTGGAGTGGGAATAGTAATTTTTTTCCCTCCGCTATCCAATATTTTTCTGTATTGTTTTACTTAATGTTGTGTATAATTTATTTTACAAAAATTAAAAATATTGTAATTTTTTAATTTGTTAAATGTATTTTTTTAATTTTTAATAATATTATTTTTGTATGTGTATGTCTGTATTTATAATTTATAAAATATTTTTAACAATTTATAAGTTATTAAAATAATTATTTATGAATATTATTAAGTAAGTATATATATTATAATTTATATGTATATGTTTAATTTATTTTAACATTATGGGGCCGATTCCGATTCGGGCCGGAATTCTCTCCGACCGAGCCGGACCCGGAGAGAATTCCGACCGAATCGGACCCTAGCAGTCCGACCGAGCGAGTACGATGCGTTCGCATGCAATCGGACTCGATTCGGTCGGACTCCCATTGAAGTCAATGGGAGCCTGTCGTACAACGCGTGCGCGGGCTCCCATTGACTCAATGGGTGCGAGGCGGACAAGGGCGCCCCCTACAGCGTGTACGCGTCCATGCGCATCGCGGCATACATGCACAGGTAGGGGGACCCATGGGTCCCCCTGTGTGCGACTCGCGCGCCTACGCGTACAGGGAGGTCCGACGCGGACCCCCAAAGTCCGGCTCCGACAGCTTTGTCGAGCCGGACGGCGCGAGTCGATCGGACTGCTCGCGGCGCGCATCGTACTTACCCGGCCGGGAAACGTCTCCATAGCGCGGTGCGAGTCGTGTCCCTGCGAGTCGGTCGGAGCGTGTTGAAGCCGCGTTCGAGTCGGTCGGTGATTTCGCGGGTGCTTGCATCGTACTCGCTCGGCCGGACCCGCGTCCGATTCGGTCGGGAAACAGGGCTCCGAATCGGATCCGGTGAATCCGAATCCGATTCGGAGCACTACCGGCCGAGATCGGAATCGGCCCCTATATGTATCAGTTTTTATTTTCAACCATTTTTAAATAATTTTAACTATGTTTCTTTTAATTATGTGTATTATTTACTTTATTTTAGATTATTTTTTTGACATTTAAAAAAAAAGATATTTTTTACAACGATATTTTTGACATCGATATTTAATTTTCGATATGTTTGTACTTACCATGATGTAGATAGGATGTCAATATTCTTGACTTCGATATTTTTGTCACAATATTTTTGTACCTCGATATTTTTGAGGTCGATATTTTGTCAGTGATTCGTACAAACCACACTCCACAGGCATATTCCGGAAAGGCAGCCCCATCTACCTGTCCTCACCATCTCTGTTGTAGCCTCTTACCCTCCTTTAGCGTAAGATGCATCTCCTGCAACAGCACCACATGTGCCCCACACCACTTATGTTTTTGGTATGACTCTTGGCCAGTTTCCCTAGGCTCTGTATGTTCCAGACGAGGAATGTATAACTGCCTGCAGTTTGTGCCCCCTGAACAGCCCTAAGTGTTGCGTGTCCAACTCGAGGCCTGGATCATGTGAGCGTCACCCCAGGTTTGTGACCCTGTCGTTCAAGTTGTGGTTCGCAGTGCACCAGGAGACGCTGGGTGATCTTTGTGAATTCCTAAAGAAGAACGGACAACATGTAGGTCCATGCAGAGCCTAACAGGCAAACAAGGAGCAACTGAATGTGTGCCGTGGCATCAAGTTGAGTGGGGGAAAATAGCATAAGATAACATGTGCCAGGGCTACCTGGATTCTGCAGACATCTCCATCTTGGGCTGCTCCCGAACCTGTGACAAAACGATACAACAAGAAAACAAAACAGCTCTGGGGTTACACCCTTTTAGATGTGGCAGGGAGAGCAACCACATGCGTTAATGATAAACAGTATGGTAAGACCATGCAAGCTGCTTTGATTTCAATTCATAACTCTTCTGCAAGCCTTGGTGCGAGGCAGGGCATTTCAAACCCCGGATTTAGGACAGGCCCGCTTCTAGCAGGGGGGCCGGGTGGGCCAGGCCCTCCCAAACATGACGTATGGCCCACCCAGTCACGGCAGAAGAGACCACGGCAGATGAGGCCACGGAGAAGGCACCTGTTCAGTGCTTCCTCCATCTCAACGTCGGAATGTTTTTTCACTGTCTTAAAAACTGAAATTGGGTGGTGGGTGTTGGGGGTAGGGGTGGGCAAGCCAACAAATTAACTGGGAGAGCCCCTGAGCTGAGTTAAGACTCTGGCTTGTCTCTTAGGGCCCATGCACGAGCCGAGCCCTAAAAATGTTTGCTGTGTAAAACATACAAGCATCATGTAAAATATAATGCAGTCTCTTCAAAATTCAAAAAAGTGCATTACTTTAACACGTGGAAGCTGTGACATGAATATGTTACAATATAGGGCTGCACTGAGAAGCACTTATTAAAAAAAATAGTTTTTAAACATGAGCTTAGAGTCATTCCTCACCCCGACCTCACACTGCTGACCGTGCCATTAGTGAACTAAGAGGCAAGGCAGTTGTCACGTGGACCATGTTTGTGGCCCAGATTATTATAGAGCAACATTAGTCTATTAAAGCAAATACAGTAGGTTTTTGTATAGTTGGTTTTCTGATTCATGTATTTGAACGTGCTTTCAAGCGCAAATATGAAGAAAAACGAGTTTTGGTGAAATTAAATATTTGACCAAGCTCACACAATTTAAGTGGAGATGCTGCATTTTATCCAGGTTTTATGTTTTCACTTTGTACAAATCAGCCACTAAATGGCTATTTGTCTCTCCTTTTATGTTAATGCTTTGTTTTTACCTCTTTGTGCGGTTTTCTGCTGTTTTTATTTAGTGCGAACTTGACCTAGAGGTATTAAAACACTTTACATGAACACCAGTTACATTATACAAGGTCACATTCACTTCTTTTAGGCACTGGAGATTTGTCCAGAATCACAGGATGTTGAGCCAATGCCGAGACTCAAACCTAGCTTGTTCAGTTCCAAAGTTGGAAGCTCTGGCAGTAATGCCACATTCTGGGTAGATTGAGGGTGGCAGGCTGAAGGTACATGAAAGTTTGGCTCATTATGGGCTCAAAGTTCCAGCAGGACCTCAAGCTGAGCCAGAACCAGGCTTCAGGCTCAGGCCCGGATCATGCTTTCAGTGCCAGTCTTTCTGGTGCGATATGTCAAGGTTTAGGTGTGGTAACAGGGACCTCCTTAACCTTGAACTACTATTACAATCTGCTTGGAATCCTGGTGCATGTGTTGAAGCCTAGCCTGATGGAAATTATGAGTTGGGCTGCTGAGTATAGGCATCAGCTCTTACTCTCAAATAACTCTCTAGACGCTCTGTATGGCTGTTTGGAAGAAGATATGATGTAAATTTTGCGCTTGTTGGCTATCTACAGAATTGGCAGAAATTGGACCCACATTGGCCCACCTGAATGTACCCATGGCCCATTCAGATGAAAATTCCTGGAACCGGGCCTGATTTAGGATATCATCATGAAAGACCCCCTCATCCTCACTGGTGTTGCTGCCATTGTCCTCCTCAGTCGAGTGATACATGGATTGCGACAGGATTGCCATTGCAGCCGGTGCTCCACCTCTGCCCTCTGCAGCCTTCAAGGGAATGGGACCCATTTCAGGGCCAGATGGACGACCCATTTTTGCATGCGCAAACAGGTTAGCGACCCGTTTGCGCATGCAAAAACTAATAGGGCCATGTACAAACCCTATTTCGCGAGTCGTAATTTATTTGTGAATCACTAAATAAGATTTGCGACTCGCAATTAGGAAGGGGTGTTCCAAGGGCATCCCTTCCTAATAGCGACTTGCTACCCTGTGTCAGAATGTTTTGTGACCGCAATTGCGGTCACAAAACACTCGCAATTTACCGCCCTCTTCAAGAGGGTGGTAATGCACTCGCAAATGGGAAGGGGTCCCCAGGGGACCCCTTCCCCTTTGTAAATGCAGGGGAAAATATTTTTTAGGGGCAGGCAGTGGTCCCAGGGACCACTACCTGCCCTTAAAAAATTAAACAAAAACGTTTCGTTTTTTAAAAAATGCATCCCGTTTTCCTTAAAGGAAAACGGGATGCATTTAAAAAAAAAAAAACTGCTTTATTGAAAAACAGTCCCAGACATGGAGGTCTGCTGAGCCCAGCAGGCCACCATACCTGGGAGGGCCAGCCATTCCTAATGGGGTTGCAAATTGCGAGTGCCTCATGAATATTGATGAGGCATGCAATTTGCGACCCCATTGGGAATCGCAAACAGTGTCTCAGACACTATTGTGCATCGCAATTTGCGACTCGCAAATTGCGAGTCGCAGTTGCAACGCAATTTGCGACTCGCAAACTGCTTGGTCGTACATCTGGCCCTCAGTGAGTCGTCGAACCCTGGTTTTCACGGCTCACCACCTCGGCCTCAGGTCATGCTCTGTGTTGCAGCTTTTAGTAGCCTTCTCTGGGGTCTGTGAAGAATAAAGACTGTCCATCCACTACAGGTTTCAGGTGTGCCCGGAGCAGTACCGTGCTGTATGGCCAGTTTGCAGAGCTGGACCGTAACGGCTTGGAAGGAGATGCACTGTTGTTGGTTTGCCACAGTGTGGTTGGGGAAAATCATCACACGGAAGTTTTCAAAAGGCATAGGCCCTTCTCCCCTGCCTTCCACAGGACAGTATACTGATCCTTAAAGTGGAGCAGCTTCACTATGAACGTTTCCCGTGGCTCCCCTGGTTTCGGTGGGCAATTCCAGCATCTGCGAGCCCATTTGACAGAATAAAAACGTGTGAGACTTTGAGCCCTACAGCCATACAAAGAGAAAGTTTCTTATGCAAGACCAGCGCTTAATTGGTAAACATATAAGTGTCAAGGCCCTCATGAGGCGGTCCTTGCAGCTTGCACGACCCATTTCCCCTGCCAGAGCTGACAATGACAGCACCAATACAACTAATAACCATCACTCTTCTACAAGTGTGGCAATTCAGAATATTTCAGGCCCCCAAAGCCATAATAATGGCTTGGGCACCTGGAATTAATCATTTGTAATGTATATTAAATTAATAAACAACTGCTCATCTCTAAATTAGACAAACAGCGCCATCATGTGGCAGACTGTGCCAGTGTTGACAATTAAGTGCTGGTGCCCAGCACCGGCTCAAATTAAACACTGTTAACCAGCCCTTCTCCTACTCAGACCTGTGTTCTAAGAAAAGGACCCTCTTAAGCAATTCAGCAGATGAGGCCTTCAGTACAGCGATCTTAGGAAAGAGTTCAGCAACAGTAGCTTCGGCTGTGGACATTCTGTCATCCAATTTCCTGTGATCTGCATGTAGCAGAGACAAGTCTAGTGCCACTGAGTCAAATTTGGATGCTAGGGCTGTTTTAATGTCTATGACAGCCTTCAATATGACGGTGAATATCGCTTTCTTTGTTGTGGGTGCCATTATAGCCTTGTGGTTACGGTAGGGTGACCATATCTTGAGAACCAAAAACCGGGACATTTTGCAAAAATAGAAGAACGACTACAATTTTACAACAACGGTGCTGCGCAGAATGACAACTCTTATCAACATAGGAACACAGAAGAAGCACTAAGAAAATAAATAAAATATAATTTCTAAAACCAGCATCATACCTTAATAATTAAATTGCTTCATTTTAATAGCTGCTAACTAGAACAACTTTAGAACACCCAGGGGCATATTCTCAAGAACGTGTGATAACTACCGCAAAATTAGTTTAACGCAACTCTTCACATCGCAGTCCTTCGCGGGAAAACAACTCTGTGTCAACGTGGTATTCACAACACGGCGGCCCCATGCGATAGTCCCACGATAACGCGTCAAAAGAACGTGTTAAAACCAACGCGACGCAGAAAAAACGCTAAACACGAACGCGAAAATAGTAGCGATGATGCCAATTGCGATACAAAATTCAGCGATAACCAGCCAAAGGCCTGCAATCCCCACGCGTCATGCGGGAAAATGCAGCATAAAAGCAGATTAAAAATACGGTGAGATGACAATGTACGAGCACAACCACACATCCGTGACGTAGAACAAATGACCATTGTCCCGCATCAAATAGGCATCCCCTCACAGTCACAATGTACATTGACATGCAGTCTGCATGTAAACTGCGCCAATGCAGAAACATGCATGGAACACACATTGAAACCGCATCTCCCCTTCACATTGCAGAGGGACAAGCAACCACTCCTGCACACAGACGTGTCATGACCATGAGCAATCCACCATGAAAGCGTGGACGAATGTAGGGGCAGTGACTCCCGCTTACGTACATGTTGCCCATGTTGTGGGACTCGAGCCACAGGGGGCATCCCTGCATCATGGTGGTACATATCTGACTCCAAAAGGAGCCCTGTTATCACCTGTAGGACACAAATGGCAGCCAAAATGGAATGAATTTGGACACAAGTGAAACGCCGAAGAGTGGGATTCCCTACTAACTGCGACACACAGAACTGGCAGTCCGAATATGTGACACCCTAAACAGCCCGTTTGCACAGAGGTGACACACCCACCATCCCTGAACAAATCATAAAATTGACAGCAATACATGTCGCACTCACACTTGTCTGAGTGATGTGCCTGTACAGATGAGTGACATGCACTCAGGGAATGTGTATTTTGAAAGCATTTAGTAGCACATGCTGTGCCTGTGGCCATATTGTACTGTCCCATGATTGCCAAGGACTGTCACAATGTGACGTGCTCATGTGAAGAAATTGCCAATGATGGTGTTCCCACGGGCAATTCCTGCTGCGGCCGCAGTGGGGTGTGGGCCACCTGCCTCATCCTCATCATCATCATCCGGTGCATCTGGCACTTGTATCCATGGGGCCTTGCTGCGTACACATATGTTGTGCAACACACAACATGCAACGATCATCTTGCACACGATGCCTGGGCTGTGCAGGACCCTCCCACCTGTGACGTCCAGGCACCTGAAACGTGACTTCAACACGCCAAATGTGCATTCCACGATGCCCCTGGTGCGTTTGTGGGCCGCATTGTACAGCCTCTGGGCCTGTGTGTCCGGGGCTCGGAGGGGTGTCATCATCCAAGCGCAGAGTGCATATCCTTGGTTACCTGTGACTGTGCAGAGAGACATGAGCCAATAGTTGGCTCTGCATGATGTGTTGGCAGGCTCAGTGGTTCATTGGTGTGTGATATGTGTGACTTCGTGATTCCTGCATGACATGTACTGCATGTTGCAAGTGAGCGGCATCAATGTGTATTACGTAGCCTCACTGCTGCTCCTCCCTCCTCCCGAACCCATCCACTAATGTGCGTAGCACAGTTGCATCACTTGCACCCCTACGGCACACTATTGTCATGCCTGTCTGCACATGTCCACAAGCCTGACAACGACACAGTGATGTCGTGCGCTGAAGGTGGTTGGACGCGTGTGTGTAGGCCTATGGTAAGGACAGGGCGGACACAGATGTAGAGGTCATGCCTGGCTGAACTCACCATGCGGTTGAGGGTAGACCTTTGGCTTATGCTGCGGAAATAGCGACACACACAACAGTTGGCATGTCTGATCCCTGACCCCGAGCGGGCTTGCGCACCCTCATTTACCCCTCGGCCGAGCCCGTACTCCGGGGGCATGCTACACAGCAACATTGTGTATTGCGTGATGGGTGGCGCCGACACTACACCTGAGACACACGCATTAGTTACCGCCTTGGCAAGGCCTACACTTAACCATGCCCAGAGCCACGTGTTGAATGACCACACCCCTACGCCATACTGCCGTACACCGGTCCACTCCCTCACGCCCACAGGGGGGTCCGACACAGATACATGTCCCAGGTCCACCCCACTGCCTGAGGTGACAAGGTTGCGCACGCTGTACACAGCACAATGTAATGTGGTATGGCCCGGGGCCCACATGCATACAGAATGACCACATGGACACACTGAGATAATTAGTGGAACTGGCTACGGGCACGTGCGCCCGGCCCCTTTTATTGCCAGGGTCACACGTCCAGTGACGCCTGTGCTGGATGGGTGTTGGGTAGTGTAAGCCACCCCTCAGGGGTTGGTTGGTGCTGGCAACAACTACAACAGTGATCAGACAATCAGGAGTTCAAAGTACAAACAGCAAGGGTCCATGACTTGAGCTGCACAGAGTCGGTGGCCCTGGATGCTCAGCGGCCGGCACAGGCACACCGCCACGGGACGGTGCCTGGCGATGCACTGAGGTAGGGCCACGGGATCTGAGCGGGTCCTCGTTGATGTCCGAGGAGAATGTCGCAGAGTGTTACGGGGGACAGTGGAAGGTGTCCATCCAGGGCATGACGCAGAGGGCAGAAGCAAGCAGAGCCAGGCAATATGGAGGAGTTGAATACTAAAGTCTCCTCATTCCCACAATGTCAGTACCAGCTACATGATGATGAAGACAACCCCCAGGCCATAGACTCAGAAGCCACCAACGTTCAACCAGAGAGTGTCCATGACTCCCGTGGCACAGAGTCAGTGGCACCAGAGCCGGAAGGGGATGCAGTCAGCGATGAGGTCTGTACAATGATATAAACTCTGCAATTAAAAAATCAAGACTCAGTTCCAATTCTGTGTCCTACTCGACCGCAGTGTGTGCCGGAGGCAGCGGTCAGCGAGGGGCACCCGCTGTGCAGCCAGCTCCTCCTGGATCTCTAACACACAGCGTTGAAATGGCATGTGGAGAAGATTCCTGGTTGACGGAGGTGGAGGCACCAGAGCTGAGCGGGTGTTTAGCCAGCGACGATGCCGTGTCCTGCCTGGTACGGACTGGCATGGATTTGTGTGGGGCCTGCAGGACCGCAGTGTAGTCCGAAGGCGTAGTCATCAGGGGCCCACAGACACGTGTGGTTGGGATGCTATGTACAGAATTGGTGTCACCACATCGCAGGGAGTATAGTGATATAAACGCTGCCATAAAGGTTGTACTCTACCATAGCATAATCAAGACTCAGTTCCAAATGTGTGACCTACTTGAGCATAGTGTAGGCCCGTGGCAGCGGTGGAGTACGTCAACTAAAAAGGAATAAAGCGGGCCTGTGTCGCGGAGGCTGTGATGGTCTGAGGAGGCTGCGAAGGTCACGGGCCTCGGGCTTGGAGCTTGCTCCGGCATGTGGTGGGCCCTCTTTGACACACGCTGGTGTTGGCAGGTGAGCAGTGAGGCCTGGCTGCGCAGGGGCGGGCATGACGGGTTCGGGGACCAGCGGCCCGGGGTGCAGCAGGCGCACAGGATCACAGGCCACACCGCTCACGGCGACGGCATCGGCCTCGTGGCGGGGTGGGATGCGCCGCCCTGGCAGACACGTTGGGCATTCCGGAAGAGAACCACGCCCAGTGCTACGTGCTTTTTATTCACACCCCTACGCTGGCCTGGCGTCCTCAGGGCCAGCCCACTCTGCACACGCTTACAGGGGGGGACGTCACATGCTACATTTCCACGATCTTCCCCACTGGCTAGGGTGAAATGGTTGCGCCCACTGTCCACTACACACCAAACACCAGCAGTGCATGTAGCCATGGATATGTCTGTGGTCTGCATACTGCAGTCTGTCCAGCACTTCCACGCCACACTTGGCATTGTGTACATTCTCATTCATGGGTCACTTGCCTCCTTCGTACATGCCTGGTTCCCACCTCTCCCCACATTCCGCTATTGTGTGGCTGAGGTGCCATGCCGTTGATGGCTCATGTACATGGCTAACCAAGGTTGCCACAGTAAGTTGTGCTGTTGTGTCTGGTGGGTGGGCATGTTGTTTGGCATGTTGTATGTGATTTTGTGACGTGTGCAGTGCCAGAGTTGTGACTTGCATGATTGTGGAGTTGAGGTGTGTGGTGTGTTCAGTTGGTACTTGCCAACGAGCAGTGCATTCGCATAGGTGCCATCCTGGAAGCGCTGGTGGATGATGGACTGTCGGAAGATGAGGGGATCATGCACACTGCCTGGGTAGTTGGCTACGACATTGGTGATGAGTCCCCTGTGGTCCACTGTTGCCTGCACGTTGATGGAATGCGTGTGCTTTCTGTTGCGGTAATTGTGTGCAGTGTCGGCAGGGGGCACAAGTAGGACATGTGTGCTGTCGATTACCCCCAACACGTGCGGGAATCCAGCTATAGCGTATAGTCCTTGCTTGGTCTCCAGCTGTTCCTGCGCATTGTGGGGGACGTATAGGTACTGGGGTACCTGACTAGTGATGGCATCCAGGACAGGTGTGAGGAACTTGGATGGGGCTGGCTGTGAGACTCCTCCGACTCTGGCGGTTGTTGGTTGGGAGGTACCAGAGGGCAACAGGTGCAGCACAGCCAGCAGCTTTGTCTGCGGAGGGATGTTAGTTGTCCGCTGTGTTGGTACCGTCAGCCTGTGGGCAATGATGTTCAGGATGCGGAGGATGGTTGTCCTTTTGAGCCTGTAGTGGGCATTGACATTGTCTGGTGTTAGGTCTGTGAGGCTGGTGCATTTCCTGAAGGTCCGCTGTCTTTGTCTGCGCTGCCTCTGTGGTGGACCGAGGGGGAGGGGGGCGGGAGGGATCCGGGGGGGCGATCCTGGGGGTGGTGATGGTGGGTGTTGTTGCCCTTTTGGGGCTCCGGGATGCATGGTGTGTGGCTCCATGGCATCTGTTGTTCTTCATGTGTGGCTCTGGGCTGGTCTCCCTTTGATGGTGCAGGTTGTCGTCCGACTTTACACCAGGTCAGAGCAGGTGTTAGTTTCCTGCTGCTAACGCGCCTTATCGCCTGTTTTGTGGTCTTATCGCCGATGTGGCTGGTTGTTGAGAATGTTGAGGTGTGGTGTTGTCGCGGCTTTTTGCTCGGGAACGCCTACTCTGCATCTCATTAGCGATAGTTGCCGGGGTCATCTGTGGCGATGTTTTTTGCAGATGCTTTCGCACGTAAACTGGTGGTATCGGCTGTTAGCACCAGCTTGTGAATGGGGCAATAATTTTATCGCAACTTTGGCTGCGATAAAGTGCCGGTAACTCGGCGATAGCTCCTTGAGAATATGCCCCCCCCAATAAGTGCTTCTCACTGGTTTCAGTCGACACCCTCTAAAAACCGGGACATGAGCCAAAATTGCCGAAATCTGCCTGGACAGCTGGTGAAAACCCACGACTGTCCGGGCAAATCTAGGACGCGTGGTCATCCTAGGTTAGGGCGGTCCGAAGAAGGAGCTCCCATTCTGACGGGTTTAGGCTGGGCTATACAGATAGGCTGAGACACCCAGACACCCAGGCAAACTATAAAGATAAGGGGCCGTATGCACTTCAGCATCCGCTACTTAGGTATATGAGTCAGCCCCAAAAGTGGGTATCTCTGTTAAATGCTCCAATATCCTAGCACCTCTCCTATCATCAAAGTCACCACTCATGTCCTTGCCGAGTTGAGTAGTGATCACTATGACTGCCTGGACAGGGGGAAAGGCCCAGAGCTGCACCGCCAGAAAGCAAGCAGAAAGAGTCCTTACCAGATGTCCACTCTGATCCTTAGATCCCTGCCCATCAAGGGCCTGGACATCCGTAACTCTCCTTCCCCCGCTTGTATGTAGCACACTGCGACTTCCTCACACATCTCCATGCTTCTCACCAGGGCTACTGCATGGTCTTGCTCCACCCCGTGCAACTGGGCGCCCATGAAAGGCAGTGCGGCAAAGTGGGCCCCTCAGGAGCCCTCCAATCAGGGCTTAAAGTGAGACGGGTCCTGCCAGTGCTCAGCACCGGCAGTTCTCAAAATCAGGTGCTGACACAGGTTCCTATTGGGCTCTCCATTTTTGCCCTCACCCTCAGGATGAAAACAAAAATCTTACCTCTGCAGCTTTACCACCTTCACTGCCTTTGATGAAACTTCAAAGAGACTTGTTATAGTTCTTTCTCAGTCTCATCATTTCAGAACTGAAGCATTTTCAATATTCTATACAACGAAGCCATAGTTGTTGCTTATTTATCTTATGCTACTAACAACCATTGGCAAAGCCAGTAGTCCTGGCTTGTTGTAAGTGTAATGTTACTTGTTGTATTATATATCTGGATGCAATAACAGATGCAGCAAATTACCAGTCGGGTGGCACACTATGCTAAGCACAGATTTTTAGTTTATGTGTTCTAAGCCACGCCCTAATTACACCAGCCACGCCGCCGTGAGAGAACCCCCAGTTTTTCCATCCCACTTAAAGCCCTGTCTCCAATGCAGTTGGAACATTCCCCCACAGCACTAGGGCCACTGCAGGGATAACGCAGGGCAAGGTCTCCAGACCACCGATCTGCAGTCTGTCTCCATGGCTTGGATCAATGCCAATGAGAGAAGGCTGCATTCTTGGGCAGCAAGCAAGTTGGAGCACGGCGGTCGTCGCCTCCATGCAACAAGAGGGACGCGGAGCCCCATAGCCGTGTTTATCTCCACCTGCCCGGACTTTGGGGACCAGAGGACTCAACTTGTTAGGTTTTTCAGCTAAAGGTAAGGCAGGATTATTACTGGTACAGGACAGCCCTGCGGGAGCAGGCTCACTGTGCACCACACTCCATCGGCTGCTAGCCACGCCTCACCGTGGCCTGAAAATTTCAACAGATAAAAATACCTGCAATTGTTTTTAAATGAGAAGCCTTTAAAAATTTTTTTTTTTAAAACATTCTGAATTTTTGCCCCTCAACAACCTCCATGAGAAAAATTTGACTGGTCACCCTTGCTACTCTGAGAGTCAAGTGCTGATAAGACTGCCTGGCGCAGTTTGCAGAGCCATTGTAGGAGAGGCCTCAGGACATAAGAGGTAAACAGTCCCAAACACTAAGGTTGTGGCCCAGCAGGCCGTCCATGCACTCTGGCTGCCCAAACATGGTCTAACAGAGAGCAACAAGTCAAGTGGTTATCAATCATAAGAAATAACATTTGAAAGGGATTGGTAAAGGCTAGCGATGAAGCTTAGAAGTGGTCTTAAGTTGTATGAGTAAGCCTACTTAAGAGGTGTTGTTTGAGATCTCTTTTAAAAAGTGATATCAAAAAAGTCATTCTGATGTGTGATTGAAATGCATTCCATGTCTAGGGTGCATTATCTAAGAAGGAAGATTCTAGTGTGGATGCTTTCTTAAGTATGGGTTTCTCAACCATGAGCCATTGGTAGAGGCCAGGATTAGGCAATTATCGGTTCTCTTTGACATTACTAGCCTATTTTGGGTTTGGTGATTGTGTGATTATTACTTTATGTGATGTGCTAGCTAAGTGTCTGCAGAAATGTAGGAGTCTTCTTTCTCCTACTGATCATCCTTAATGAAGGGGACCTTTTCAGTATGACCTTATTGCACACCATCATTGAAAACCTCCTCCTGGAAGCCCCCTTTTTTTTCAACCATGTCCAGGAGTAATTTTCAGTTTAAGTAAATTATTTGGCGCAATCTTATAGGGTTTTCAAGCACCTCTTCTCAGGAGTGGGGTGGATTACTGAGTGTCAGCATGCATGTGTTCATATATATGACAGTCAACCTTCTTAATCAGTTTCACCATGGAGCAATGGATCACCCACTTCATCCATTGGTTGTATTGAACTACTAGTTAGAGCGTTTTACTTGATAACATGTGCACAGCTGCCTAAACAAGTGCACATCTGTGCCAGGGCTGGTGTTCCTAGGGTGCCTTTCCACTGCTTTATCAAGGTCATTCCTATTGGCTTTGCCAATGCTTTTTATCTTTGACACTCGTCTTGTGCATATCTGAAATTCAGATTTGTAAGGGAAAGCAGTAACATTTCTAGGGCTGTCTATTCGTTTATTGGCGAGGAACGATACAATGTAAAAGAAGTACATAGGAAGTAGTAGCTAAATCACTGTAAAGTGAGTTGGGTAAGTCACGCCTTAGCATTCATTAACCCAAAAAGAGTTCTGAGCAATCGTTATCACGAACGTGCTGGTTATACACAGCAAAAAAACACCGCAGTCAACCCTTGTGCACCCCCGATATTAAAAACTAACAGACTAATGCCCGGGAAAACATGTTCTCCTAGCAGTTTCAAAGAGAGCATTTTTTCATAAGTGAAGCCATGCTTTTTTAATAAAATTCATTAAACAATGGATAGGTAGGGATCAAGTGGAGCGACAAAAGCATACAAAAATGAACCCTTTTGAACTGTGTGGGGTTTTCGCAGAGAGGAGGGCGGAGGTTCAAAGTCAGTACATAAAATGCATTCCCCTTTTACTGTCGCGCTGTTTCCTGCCTTGCCATCCTGGCAGAAACTTTGAAGACATCTTAGAACATTAAAAGTGAATCAGGCACCATATCTGAAAACTGAGCTGGTCATATTTGTATTGTTATTTTTACAGTGTGTAATAAAGAGAGAAAAGCAAGGAGGATTCCGCTTCAGTCTGCCAGCAGAGCGGACCATGAAAGAATGTTTAATTAATTCATATAAACTGAAAACAAATGTAGAAGCCCACATACATATTTTTTCTTGTGCCATATTTTTGTTGTGTTGTTCGCATGTCACTTAAAGGCGTAAGAGGGAATAATTATTGTACCGCAGCAACTGAAGACAGTAACAATGTGCATGCTTTGATGAATCAGGCCACGAACATTGGAACAAATGGTCACTATTCACTGAGAACGAGTAGTAAACATCCTCCTAGAGAGCCAGCCTTCAGTTGGAGCACAGGAAAGTTTACAAAAATTGTCTCTCCTATATCCTCTACCCAGTGCATATTCTCAAAGGCTAATGTAGATTCCTGTCTAATATATATATATATATGTGTGTGTGTGTTTGAACATGGTCACTACTTTGGAGTTATAGCTAGTACCACGTCTCCATAGGATAAACATTTTTTTGTTTGCTTATAATTTGGCACAGTTTGACCAATCTGCACAAAACTTTCCAAAAAAGCCTCATCCACTTCAGCTTCTTCCTGGAAAGTTTCAGGGTGATCCATCAAGCAGAGGCCAAGAAAAGGGGTGGGGGGACAAAACATGTTTTCCCAATGCAATTTTGTGTAGGAAAATTGCACAGAAATACCTCAAAAATGGCTGAACAGAATTACACTAGATTTGGGAGAAAGCTAGATCTTGATCCAGAAAGCGTGCTTGTGATTTGGTGTAGATCCATTTAGTAGTTTTTGAGAAATTAAAGTTAAAAATTCATATATATTTCACACCGCAGAGGGTCCACAGAGCCAACAGATCAAAAGATAAGATCTGATCGGCTGCCACCACATCAACAAAAATGTGGTGGCAGCCATTTTAGGACTCGAGGACTCAGTCCCCTGTCCTAGAAAAAGAGTAAGAAAAGCATATAGTGAGCAATGGTAGGGACATCCTGCCCCCTAGATATGGCTGGGGGGTCCCAGAAGGTCCCCCCACCAAGGCAAAAACTTTTTTTTTAATGAAAACACTGACCTATGGAGGCTTTGCAGTTCTGCAGCCCTTTTAAAAAAAATGGGGTCTCCCACCCTTTTAATATACAAGACCTCCGGGGTGGGCCAGGACCCAGGGGGGTTGGCAAAATGTTGTTTATAGGGGAGGGCATTCAGCCTCACTGCCTGAGCCTTCTAGAGGTTCCAGGGACCCCATCCCCAGGGCTGATTTGCATTAATGAGGAGGAGGTGTGCGGCTCCCCTCCCTGAGCCTTTAAAAGGGGTTGTATGATAGAGGCTCCCATGGCTAAACCACACGTGCCTCTACCACTCAGCCCAAACCACAAATGCATCTTAACCACGCATTCTTTTACCACGCATGCCTTTACCACGTATTTTTGTAGTAAAGGCAGGAATGGTAAAGGGGTATGCGTGGCAAAGGTCGCAGTCCCCTTCCCCTGCCCTCAGCTACAAACCCCCTACCTGCCCCCCGGGCCTGAGGTACAAATACCCGACCCCCTTCCACCCTCAACACTGTCCCTAACCCTTAATATACACTACCCCAACCCCTTCCACTACCCTTAGGCCTAAAACACTAACCCCTATTTTAAAAAACTACCCCAACCCCATCCCCCCAAGCCCTAAAAACTAACCGACTACCCATTCCCCTCCCCCTGAGGCCTAAAACCCTGCCCCTTAACATACACTACCCCAACCCACTCCCACCCCCGCCCTGTCCCTAAAACTACCCCAACCCCTTCCACTG
The DNA here is from genome assembly GCA_963921515.1 of Calotriton arnoldi. Taxonomy (NCBI): domain Eukaryota; kingdom Metazoa; phylum Chordata; class Amphibia; order Caudata; family Salamandridae; genus Calotriton; species Calotriton arnoldi. Next base: position 81,606 of record CAWUFW010001804.1, read on the forward strand.
CCCTTAGGCCTAATACCCTAACCCCTAATTAAAAAACTACCCAACCCTTTCCAGCCCTGAAAACTATCCCCGACCCCTGCACCAGCCCTGGAAATAACTCCCAAACCCCCAGCCATGAAAAGAACCCCTGAACCCCCAACCCTGAAAACGACCCTGACCCAGCCCTGAAAACAACCCTAACACTCTCCCCCCTGCCTTGAAAATGACCCCCCCAGCCCTGTAACTAACCAGACCACCCCAACCTATACAAACTACTCCCCCAAAATACTCTCTTCCTGGCGTCATCCTGCTTCCACGGAGCTGCAGCCAGCAGCTAGCCCGAGTACTTCCTTAACCACGCAATGTGTGGTTAAGGCATAAGCGTGGTTAAGGCAAGTGTGGTAGCTCTTGCGTAGTCGGAACACACGTGGCTCTGCCCACGTTGTTTTGAGTGTTTCTCTTCAAAAGGACCTGGTGACCCAATCCTCCAGGGCCTATATGTTAATTAATGGGTAGGGAGGAATGCAGCCCCCGCTTCTAGACAGTTTGAAGCCCTGGGGCCCCCATCCCCTGAATCCAAAGCAACTTAAGTTGCTATGGGTGCTCTGGTGACATTTCATGGCTCAGGGACTCATTTCCCATGTCATATAAAATACATTAAAAAAAGGAATAAGGGGGAGGGTAGGGGTGCCTTTATCCCTGGAGCCTTGTGAGGCGGTCTCAGAGGCACACCCCCTTGAATCAAATTAAATTTAGTTTTTTATCATGGCAGTGCAGTACTGCCATACTGCCGCAGGGCTCAGCATGAACCTCATGTAATTTGACTATATCGTGCAACTACAGAACAAAAAAGGTATGGGTGCTTGAGGGTGCTACAAGACCATGGGGTTGGCCAGCATCGGGGACTTGGAAACCCATGGGGTGTTGGGTACAGGGTCCGGCCACAGGCCTGGACCTGCAGCCAACCCCATGATGCACATGGACAAAGGCTGTGTGTAGCAGCTGGTTAGCAGCCCGCTGATGCTAGGTGCAGGGCATGGCTGCAGACCAGCCCTCCCGGCCAACCCCACACTGCGCACAGCCAAAAACTGTGCATGGCAAGGGGTTGATTACCTGTGGGGGGTTGGGCACAGTGCTGTGAACTCCATTGGGTAGGCCGAGTTAGGTATTGTAATAAAATATTACTTTACTTTAAAAAACAACCTAGAAATTCACTGAAAAACCAAAGGTTAAAGCGATGTTATAGTTAGGTATGGTAATAATATCTTACATTAATAAAAAAAAAACTGAAAAATTCATTGATAAAAACAAAGGTTAAATTGATGCTATCATTATTTGAAAATGTCAGATAAAATGTTACATTTTAAACTGAAATCCACCAGTTACAATGAAATAAAGCAACTATTACTTACATCCTCACTACTCATGCACTGCTTATGACTTCACATATTATATCACTCATGACATGTTCTGTGACATCACTGATAACATCAAGGTGATATCTGAAATCACATCATTGATGACAACTCTGTGCATGGCAAGGGAGTGAGATTTAGTTGCTTCAGCAGTTAACTATAACTGGTGAATTTCCATGGTGTTATGAGTTTAAAAAGTAACTATTTAGCTGGCATTTTCTCCTAACTATAACAGCACTTTAACCTTTGTTTTTGCAGTGAAAATATATCTATCTATCTATCTATCTATCTATCTTTATAACCAAACACGTATAAACGCTCACTCAGGGCAGACCAAATCATGCGGTGAAATATTTGATTGAACTGGCAACAGTCTGCTTCGGAGCATCTTTGAAGGTGTATATATGCAGGCTTCTTGGTACCCACTCCAAACACAGCACTCCAGGCTGCTGCATAAGTCGCAGATTTTATTGTAAGGCACGAGGACAAATCAATGTGTTTCGGTTGCCAGGCGCAACCTTGGTCAGGTGACCACGTGCAGTTGGTAAACAAAACAAGTGGGTCTGTGAGTGGGTGTGCGAGTGTCTGAATAGGTGTTTGAGAGGGTGCATAAGTCTCTGAATGGGCCTGTGAGTGGGTGTATAAGTGTCTGAGTGGGTGGGTCAGCGAGTGCATGAGTTTCTGAATGGGTCTGTGAGTGGGTACGTGTGTGTCTGAGTGGGTGTGTGAGTGGGTGCATGACTCTATGAGTGGGTCTGTGAGTGGGTGTGTGAGTGTCTGAGTAGGTCTGTGAGTGGGCGCATGAGTCTGTGAGTGGGTCTGTGAGTGGGTACGTGAGTGTCTGAGTAGATGTTTGAGAGGGTGCATGAGTCTCTGAGTTGGTCTGTGAGTGGGTGTATGAGTGTCTAAGTAGGTGTATAAGTGGGTGCATGAGTCTCTGAGTAGGTCTGTGAGTAGGTGCGAGTGTCTGAGTGGGTGTATGAATGGGTACATGACTGAGTGGGTCTGTGAGTGGGTACATGAATGTCTGAGTAGTTGTGTGAGAAGGCACATGAGTCTCTGGGTGGGTCTGTGAGTGGGTGCATAAGTGTCTGAGTGGTTGGGTTAGTGGGTGCATGAGCCTGTAAGTGGGTCAGTGAGTGGGTGCATGCATTTCTGAGTAGGTCTGTGAGTAGGTCTGTGAATCTCTGAGTGGGTATGTGAGTAAATATAAGTCTATGAGTTGATGTGTGAGTGGGAGCATGAGTCTCTGAGTGGGTGTGTGAGTAGCTTTGTGAGTGTCTGAGTGGGTCTGTGAGTGGGTGCATAAGTGTCTGAGTGGGTGTGTCAGTCGGTGCATGAGTCTCTGAGTGGGTCTGTGAGTGGGTTTGTGAGTATCTGAGTAAGTATTCAAGAGGGTGCATGAGTCACTGAGTGGGTCTGTGAGTGGGTATGTAAGTGTCTGAGTGGGTGTGTCAGTGGGTGTAGGAGTCTCTGAGTGAGTCTGTGAGTGGGCACATGAGTCTGAGTGGGTCTGTGAGTGGGTGCAATGAGTGCCCGAGTAGGTGTATTAATGGGTGCATGAGTTTCTTAATGGGTCTGTGAGTGGGTGCGTGAATGTCTGAATGGGTGTGTAAGTTGGTGAGTGACTCTCTGAGTGGGTGTGTGAGTGGGTGCATGGGTGTCTCAGTGGGTATGTGAGTGGGTGCATGAATCTCAGAGCGTGTCTATGAGTGAAGAGATTGGTGGCTGAATGTGTCCTTGAATGTATTTTTGTAAAAACTTTCAGTGATATTCGCAAACTTGTCACAACGTTACACAGGAGCCGTGCTGACGGTCACAGTGAATTCATGAATATCACGCATGGAACAAAAACCCTGTTTCTTGACATATTATACACATCATGGGTTCCTCAAAGACCCTTATATTGCAGCCATCACAAAAGGTCACATCCAACCTGACCCTTCATGCCACATTCTGACATTTCCTTTGTCGTATAGTTCCTATATATAACCTATACAGAATCTGCGCGTTTGGATAACATGAACTGTGAGCTTGGTGGCAGACTGACTCTGAACACACCCACCGAAAATGTTAGCCTGTTTCCATTAGCTAGCTCACAGTGCCACTAGTGTCTCCTCTTATCGGGGAGAGAATAGTTTCTGGCAACCTCAGAACATGACAACCCTGATCCCTCAGGATCGTGGAAACAATGTACTACTTTTCTCTCAGTCACTCGTGCTCACTTAATCGGTCTCAGAAAATTACACAGAAGAAGCAGTCGGGTGTGTTACAATAAGTATTTATTGCACAGTCGTTCTTCTAGTGTAAAATAGATGTGCTGCAATAATTGTTAGACAGTAGCAGATATATATAATCAGCAGTATAGTGAATACAAATGGATAGTACAGTTCTACCATTTTGCAATAATCATAAATGCATACATGGATATAAAATGCATGATAAAAGAAAGCACATACTCCTACGATGCCTATCTAGATGTACCTAAGTGTACCTAGCATGTGAGTAGGTGTGAAGCCAATAATCCCTCTAGGATTTAGTCTAGCCCCATTACCTGAAGAGAGAGAGTGTGGGACCCCGTCCTGGTCTCGAGTTGGACACCCTGCAAGGGATGTGTTAGACCACTGTCAGCTGGAGCATCTGCATGCAGGAGCCTCAGCGTCTCTGGTCACTGTGTCGGCCTGGAAGTCTCGGTTCCCTCTAACTAACACTAGCAAGATGTGTGGTATTTATGCAGAAAGTATCTAGGGTTCCTTTGTCCCTTGTTTCTTGTGTTAGTCATTGTTGTGTGTAAGGATGACGTAAGGGATGAACCTTGTACGTAGATATGGTGGGGTAGGTGGTGTAGCCCCTGCCTGGTTTCCAAGAACCTTATGAATATTCATTCATACTGTGTGAGTCTATTGATGAAGTTATAGGACACTATTGTTCAGGGAGAAACCCTCCTTCTGTGCCCAGGACTAGAACTAGGTAAAGGTTCAATCCTAAAAGGCCCGTTACTCTGTAGTATAAGGGAGGAAATGTAGGTGAAGGTATAAGATATTACCCGGGCCTATATTAGGGTACCTATATGAAACATAACACCTTGAGCACCGGGGACTGTTCCGATGAACAAAAATGGTGGCCGCAACTCTCTGCTCAGGTTGCGGCCAGCCAATCACGGCTTTCCTGTTGGCGCACGCATTCGTGATTCACCGTGAAATAGTCGTGAGTTCTTCGCGGTCACAGATATTCAAATTTGGATTTCCTTTCATATTTCACAAAGTACTAAATGGATTTATACCAAATAACTGCAGACCAAAAGCTACCTTACTGCCAAATTTGGTGTAATTCCGTCCAGCGGTTCGGTCTGCAGGCGTGTCTAAAGAGTATATGAGAATTAACATGGGAAACACACTTTTTTTGAGCCCCCCTTTTTCTGGGCCCTTGCTTGACGGATCGTACCGAAAATCTACATGCACCTGGGCACCTAATTTGGAAAGTTTTGTGAAGATTTGTCAAACGGCGTTAAAGTTATAGGCAAGTCAAAAAATGCCTTCCCGATGTAAGCACGGTCCTAACTATAACTACTAGGCAAGAGAAATGTAGAAAGAGGCGAGAGAAGCGCAGAAAGAGGCAAGAGAGGAGCAGAAAGAGGCAAGAGAGGAGCAGAAAGAGGTAAGTGAGGTGCAGAAAAAGGCAAGAGAAGTGCAGAAAGAGGCAAGAGAAGTGCAGAAAGATGCAAGAGAGGTACAGAAAGAAGCAACAGAGGTGCAGAAGGAGACAAAAGAACTGCAGAGAGAGGCAAGAGAGTTGCAGAAACAGGCAAGAGAGGTGCAGAAATAGGGAACAGGGGTGTAGAAAGAGGCAAGAGAGGTGCAGAAAGAGGGAAGAAGGGTGCAGAAAGAGGCAAGAGGGGTGCAGAAAGAAGCAACAGAAGTGCAGAAAGAAGCAAGAGAAGTGCAGAGGAGAAGCAACAGAGGTGCAGAAAGAGGCAAGAGGGGTACAGAAAGAGGCAAGAGAAGTGCAGAAACAGGCAACAGAGGCAAGAGAGGTACAGAAAGAGGGAAGAGGGGTGCAGAAAGAGGCAAGAGGGGTGCAGAAAGAACCAACAGAGTTGCTGAAGGAGGCAAGAGGGGTGCCGAAAGAGGGAAGAGGGGTGCCAACATTTTCAAGAGAGGTGCAGCAAGAAGCAAGAGCAGTGCAGAAAGAACCAACAGTGGTGCATAAACAGACAAGAGGAGTGCAGAAAGAGGCAAGAGAAGTTCACAAAGAAGCAACAGAGGTGCAGAAGGAGGCAAGAGAAGTGCAGAAAGAGGCAAAAGAGTTGTAGAAAGAGGCAAGAGAGGTGCAGAAGGAAGCAACAGAGGTGCAGAAAAAGGCAAGAAAAGTGCAGAAAGAGGCGAGAGTTACATAAACCGGCAAAATAGGTGCAGAAAGAGGGAACAGGGGTGCAGACAGAGGCAAGAGAGGTGCAGAAAGAACCAACAGAGGTGCAGAAAGAGGCAAGAGGGGTGTAGAAATGTGCAAGAGAGTAGCAGACAGAAGCAAGAGCAGTGAAAAAAGAACCAACAGAGGTGAGAAAGAGGCAAGAGGGGTGCAGAAAGATGCAAGAGAGGAGTAGAAAGAGGCAAGAGAGGTGCACACAGAGGCACGTGGGGTGCAGAAATGTGCAAGAGAGATGCATAAAGAAGCAAGAGAAGTGCAGAAAGAAGCAACAGAGGTGCAGAAGGAGACAAGAGAACTGCAGAAAGAAGCAAGAGAGGTGCAGAAAGAGGCAAGAGAGGTGCAGAAAAAGCAAACAAGGGTGCAGAAAGAGGCAAGAGAGGTGCAGAAAGATGGAAGAAGGGTGCAGAAAGAGGCAAGAGGAGTGCAGAAAGAAGCAAGAGAAGTGCAGAAAGAAGCAACAGAGGTGCAGAAAGAGGCAAGAGAAGTGCAGAAAGAAGCAAGGGAGGTGAAAAAAGAGGCAAGAGAGGTGCAGAAAGAGGGAAGAGGGGTGCAGAAAGAGGCAAGAGGGGTGCAGAAAGAAGCAAGAGAGGTGCAGAAAGAAGCAAGAGAAGTACAGAAAGAAGCAACAGAGGTGTAGAAAGAAGCAACAGAGGTGCAGAAGTAGGCAAGAGAAATGCAGAAAGAGGCAAGAGAGGTGCAGAAAGAAGCCAAAGAAGTGCAGAAAGAAGCAAGAGAGGTGCAGAAAGAAACAAAAGAAGTGCAGAAAGAAGGAACAGAGATGCAGAAAGAGGCAAGAGGGGTGCAGAAAGAAACAAAAGAAGTGCAGAAAGAAGCAACAGAGGTGCACAAAGAGGCAAGAGGAGTGCAGAAAGAGGGAAGAGGGGTGCATAAAGAGGCACAAGAGGTGTAGAAAGAAGTAAGAGAGGTGCAGAAAGAAGCAAGAGAAGTGCATAAAGAAGCAACAGAGATGCAGAAAGGGGGAAGTGGGGTGGAGAAAGAGGCAAGAGGGTATGAAAGAGGCACGAGGGGTGCAAAAAGGTAAGAGAAGGGCAGAAAGAAGCAGCAGAGGTGCAGCAAGAGGCAAGAGAGGTACAGAAAGAGGGGTGCAGAAAGAAGCAAGAGCAGTGCAGAAAGAACCAACAGAGGTGCTGAAGGAGGCAAGAGGGGTGCCGAAAGAGGGAAGAGGGGTGCCAACATTTTCAAGAGAGGTGCAGAAAGAAGCAAGAACAGTGCAGAAAGAACCAACAGAGGTGCACAAACAGACAAGAGGGGTGCAGAAAGAGGCAAGAGAAGTTCAGAAAGAAGCAACAGAGGTTCAGAAGGAGGCAAGAGAAGTGCAGAGAGGCAAGAGAGTTGCAGAAAGAGGCAAGAGAGGTACACAAAGAGGGAAGAAGGGTGTAGAAAGAGGCAAGAGGGGTACAGAAAGAAGCAAGAGAGGTGTAGAAAGAAGCAAGAGAAGAGCAGAAAGAAGCAACAGAGGTGCAGAAAGAGGCAAGAGGGGTGCAGAAAGAGGCAAGAGAAGTGCAGAAGGAGGCAACAGAGGTGCAGAAAAAGGCAAGAAAAGTATAAAAAGAGGCAAGAGAGTTACATAAACAGGCAAAAGAGGTGCAGAAAGAGGGAACAGGGGTGCAGACAGAGGCAAGAGAGGTGCAGAAAGAACCAACAGAGGTGCAGAAAGAGGCAAGAGGGGTGCAGAAATGTACAAGAGAGTAGCAGACAGAAGCAAGAGCAGTGCAAAAAGAACCAACAGAGGTGCAGAAAGAGGCAAGAGGGGTGCAGAAAGAGGCAAGAGAAGTGCATAACAAAGCAAATGAGGTGCAGAAAGTGGCAAGAGGGGTGCAGAAAGAAGCAAGAGAGCAGAAAGAGGCAAGAGAGGTGCACACAGAAGCACATGGGGTGCAGAAATTTGTAAGAGGGGTACAGAAAAAGGCAAGAGAAGTGCAGAAAGAAGCAACAGAGGTGCAGAAAGAGGCAAGAGAAGTGCAGAAAGACGCAAGTAAGGTGAAAAAAGAGGCAAGAGAGGTGCAGAAAGAGGGAAGAGGGGTGCAGAAAGAAGCAAGAGAGGTGCAGAAAGAAGCAAGAGAAGTGCAGAAAGAAGCAACAGAGGTGCAGAAAGAGGCAAGAGAGGTGCACAAATAGGCAAGAGGAGTGCAGAAAGAAGCAAGAGAGGTGCAGAAAGAAGCCAAAGAAGTGCAGAAAGAAGCAAGAGAGGTGCAGAAAGAAACAAAAGAAGTGCAGAAAGAAGGAACAGAGGTGCAGAAAGAGGCAAGAGGGGTGCAGAAAGAAACAAAAGAAGTGCACAAAGTAGCAACAGAGGTGCACAAAGAGGCAAGAGGAGTGCAGAAAGAGGGAAGAGAAGGGCAAAAAGAAGCAACAGAGGTACAGAAAGAGGCAAGAGAGGTACAGAAAGAGGGAAGAGGGGTGCAGAAAGAAGCAAAAGCAGTGCAGAAAGAACCAACAGAGGTGCACAAAGAGGCAAGAGGAGAGCAGAAAGAAGTAAGAGAAGGGCAGAAAGAAGCAACAGAGGTACAGAAAGAGGCAAGAGAGGTACAGAAAGAGGCAAGAGAGGTGCAGACAGAGGCACAAGGGGTGTAGAAAGAAGTAAGAGAGGTGCAGAAAGAAGCAAGAGAAGTGCAAAAAGAAGCAACAGAGACGCAGAAAGGGGGAAGTGGGGTGGAGAAAGAGGCAAGAGGGATACAGTAAGAAACAAGAGAGGTGCAGAAAGAAACAAAAGAAGTGCAGAAAGAAGGAACAGAGGTACAGAAAGGCAAGAGGGGTGCAGAAAAAGGGAAGAGGGGTGTGAAAGAGGCATGAGGGGTGCAGAAAGAGGCAAGAGAAGGGCAGAAAGAAGCAACAGAGGTACAGAAAGAGGCAAGAGAGGTACAGAAAGAGGGAAGAGGGGTGCAGAAAGAAGCAAAAGCAGTGCAGAAAGAACCAACAGAGGTGCTGAAGGAGGCAAGAGGGGTGCCGAAAGGGGGAAGAGGGGTGCCAACATTTTCAAGAGCGGTGCAGAAAGAAGCAAGAGCAGTGCAGAAAGAACCAACAGAGGTGCACAAACAGACAAGAGGGGTGCAGAAAGAGGCAAGAGAAGTTCAGAAAGAAGCAACAGAGGTGCAGAAGGAGGCAAGAGGGGTGCAGAAATGTACAAGAGAGTAGCAGACAGAAGCAAGAGCAGTGCAAAACTAACCAACAGAGGTGCAGAAAGAGGCAAGAGGGGTGCAGAAAGAGGCAAGAGAAGTGCAGAAAAAAGCAAATGAGGTGCAGAAAGAGGCAAGAGGGGTGCAGAAAGAGGCAAGAGAGGAGCAGAAAGAGGCAAGAGAGGAGCAAAAAGAGGCAAGAGAGGTGCACACAGAGGCACGTGGGATGCAGAAATTTATGAGAGGTGCAGATAGAAACAAGAGAAGTGCAGAAAGAACCAACAGAGGTGCAGAAGGAGGCAAGAGGGGTGCAGAAAAAGGCAAGATAAGTGCAGAAAGAAGCAACAGAGGTGCAGAAGGAGACAAGAGAACTGCTTAAAGAGGCAAGAGAGTTGCAGAAAGAAGCAACAGAGGTGCAGAAGTAGGCATGAGAAGTGCAGAAAGAGGCAAGAGAGGTGCAGAAAGAGGCAAGAGGAATGCAGAAAGAAGCAAGAGAGGTGCAGAAAGAAGCAAAAGAAGTGCAGAAAGAAGCAAGAGAGGTGCAGAAAAAACAAAAGAAGTACAGAAAGAAGCAACAGAGGTGCACAAAGAGGCAAGAGGAGTGCAGAAAGAGGGAAGAGGGGTGCAGAAAGAGGCACGAGGGGTGTAGAAATAAGTAAGAGAGGTGCAGAAATAAGCAAGAGAAGTGCATAGAGAAGCAACAGAGTTGCAGAAAGGGGGAAGTGGGGTGGAGAAAGAGGCAAGAGGGATACAGAAGGAAACAAGAGAGGTGCAGAAAGAAACAAAAGAAGTGGAGAAAAATGGAACAGAGGTGCAGAAAGAGGCAAGAGGGGTGCAGAAAGAGGGAAGAGGGGTATGAAAGAGGCACGAGGGATGCAGAAAGAAGCAAGAGGGGTGCAGAAAGAAGCAAGAGATGTACAGAAAGAAACAAAAGAAGTGCAGAAAGAAGGAACAGAGGTGCAGAAAGAGGCAAGAGGAGTGCAGAAAGAGGAAAGTGGGGTGCAGAAAGAGGCACGAGGGGAGCAGAAAGAAGCAAGAAAGGTGCAGAAAGAAACAAAAGAAGTGCAGAAAGAAGCAACAGAGGTGCAGAAAGAGACAAGAGTGGAGCAGAAAGAGGAAAAAGGGGTGAAGAAAGAGGGAAGAGGGGTGGAGAAAAAGGGAAGAGGGGTGGAGAAAGAGGCAAGGGGGTGCAGAAAGAATCAATAGAGCTGCAGAAAGAAACAAAAGAAGTGCAGAAAGAAGGAACAGAGGCGCAGAAATAGGCAAAAGGGGTGAAGAAAGAGGGAAGAGGGGTGGAGAAAGAGGCAAGGGGGTGCAGAAAGAATCAAGAGAGCTGCAGAAAGAAACAAAAGAAGTGCAGAAAGAAGGAACGGAGGCGCAGAAATAGGCAAATGGGGTGCAGAAAGAGGGAAGAGGGGTGCAGAAAGAGGCAAAAGGGGTGCAGAAAGAAGTGAGAGGTGCAGAAAGAAGGAACACAGGTGCAGAAAGAGGCAAGAGGGGTGCGGGAAGAGGGGTGTGAAAGAGGCAAGAGGGGTGCAGAAAGAAAGAAGAGCGGTACAGAAAGAAGCAACAGAGGTGCAGAACGAGGGAAGAGGGGTCGAGAAAGAGACAAGAGAGGTGCAGAAAGAAGCAACAGAGGTGCAGAAAGAGGCAAGAGGGGTGGAAAAAGAGGCAAGAGGGGTGCAGAAAGAAGCAAGAGAGGTGCAGAAAGTAACAAAAGAAGTGCAGAAAAGAAGGAACAGAGGTGCAGAAAGAGGCAAGAGGAGTGCAGAAAGAGAAGAGGGGTGCAGAAAGAGGCACAAGGGGTGCAGAAAGAAGCAAGAGAGGTACAGAAATAAACAAGATAAGTGCAGAAAGAAGCAACAGAGATGCAGAAAGAGGGAAGAGGGGTGGAGAAAGAGGCAAGAGAAGTGCAGAAAGAAGCAACAGACAGGCAGAAAGGGGGAAGAGGGGTGGAGAACGAGGCAAGAGGGGTGCAGAAAGAAGCAAGAGAGGTGCAGAAAGAAACAAAAGAAGTGCAGAAAAAAGGAACAGAGGTGCAGAAAGAGGCAGGAGGGTTGCAGAAAGAGGGAAGAGGGGTGCAGAAAAAGGCAAGAGAGGTGCAGAAAGAGGCAAGAGGGGTTCACAAAGAAGCAAGTGAGGTGCAGAAAGAGGCAACAGAGATGCAGATAGAGGCAAAAGAGGTGCAGAAAGTAGAAGACGTGCAGAAAGAGGCAAGAGAAGTGCAGAAAAAGAAAGAAAGGTGCAGAAAGAAGCAACAGAAATGCAGAAAGAGGCAAGAGAGGTGCAGAAAGAAGCAAGAGTGGCTTGCACACCATTAGTACCAATTTAACACCCACATTTAGCAATAAGTAACAGGTGACCATTCTAGGTTTACAAAGGTCCTTCCACCACCCTGTAACACTTGTCGCTGCATTTTTGGTAACATTTGTGCCATTTGAGCTACAAACAAGGCTTTTTCTGTTCAAATCTACAGATTAGGCAGCAGATGATGGATTATGTGGATACTGCGGTGTTGGAAAGTGGATTATTGGTAGGAGCAAATGTAGGTCTGCCACTGGCAATAAGGCCACTAACACATGATAGGACTCAGCATAGGTCTTAGAAAATTATTCCCATGCTCAACCCTTTGTAACGTGGCTGCGAGCAGACAGGCTTAACTTCAAAGACAGGTATGTAAAGCATTTAAAAACACCAATTCAGTAAATAATTAAGACACAACACATAATAAAAATCCAACACCAATTTATAAAAATAGGAGATATTTGTATCTTTAAAATCACACCAAAACGACAAAAATCCAATGTAGGGAACCGGAGATATGAATTTTCAAAGATTTAATAAAATATAGCACTTAGAAGATTATAGCAGCATATTGGGATACCTGCTCGCGATAGACCGGGGCAAATTCAAAGTTTCAGGCCGACCGCGATGGAGCCCTGGGCGGCTACAGCTTGCGGCAGGTCCCGGTCTCAGTTTCTACCTTCACACTTAGAAACTATTCTGGAGCTTTTTCTCGCGAGGCCCCTCGAAGCTCCCAGCCAGTCCGGATCCGGTGAGGGTTCACCGGCTCGACTTTTGACGAACTCCCGGTCAACTTCCCTGGAGTGGACTTGGAAACTTTTTCGTTAGCGCTTCAGCGGGGCAACCCAGGAGCCCAGGCCGACACGCGATGGAAGACAGGCGGCTTGGCTCTCGCGGTTGCTCCCGGTCAACTTTTCTACGAGCGGACTTAGAAACTTTTCTGGAGCTTTTTCTCGCGGGGTCTCTCGATGCTCCTCATGTAGCCGAATCCGGTGAGGGTTCGCCGGCTTCAGATTTCTTCTACTCCCGGTCAAACTCTGGAAGTCGGACTGACGGAGCTTTTAGCGGGACGAACCTGGATGGCTTGGCCGACTCGCGGTTGAAGGCAGGCGGCTTGGCTGACCAGGTTGAGTCGGTCCCTCTATGGAGCTTTTTTCAAAGTTCCTCCAAAGTTCTCCAAACTTCTTGAACTTCTTCCTGAAGTTCCTCAAAGGGTCCCAAAGTGTCACAAACTCACTCCAAGGGTCTGGAAGCTCCAAGATGGTCCTTGAAAGTTGAGGACTTCAGTTCCCACAATCCACTGGGACGTCACTCTTACAAATCCACTGGTAGTTCCTCAAGGTGCAGATTTAGTTGGTGATGTTCCAGATGAGCTCTTTTAACCTGTAGCTTTCAGGGAGTTCACTCTTTAGTTCTTTTCAGCAAAATAATCCACAGGGCTGTAGTGTCAGATGGTGCAGTTTTCAGAGGTCAGGCCTTAGAATTCTTTGCATAGCAAAATCTTATCAGCAGGGCACTTCTTGCTTCAGTAAGTTTCAAGCAGCAGATCTGGAGGGCTCTGCCCCTCTCAGATACTTATTCCATGTTCTCTGGGTCAGACAGGAGGTCACTCCTGACCAATGGGAGCAGGGTAACTCCTCAAACATATGACCACTTCCTGTAGAGTGTGACATTATTTTGTCCCAGAGTGCATCAAATCTTCCAAATCCATAATGGCAGAATTTCCAGCAAGGAGGCAAGAGCTGGCTAAACACACCCCTAGGATGGCTAATTTACTTAGACTCTCCCCTGCATCTGCTCATACCTTCCTTAATCCCCCCTTCTGCCTGAGGGATAAAGTTCAGAGTTGTAAACTGACACTGGGTTCTGCTTTTCCCTTTGAAGCCCATGGTTTACGACCCCTCCCCCTGGCCTGGCATTCTTGTGGACCAGCACACTGCCCTCCCAGCCCAGATGCATAACCCCAGGGGATCTTTATCACCTCTCCAGGCAGGCTGGCTAATCCCCTTAACTCTGACCAATCAGGGCAGACCACTGGAAGGCTGGATTTGGACTTACAAACAAGAAAGTCTTATAACTTCTTGTATGTACACTTTAGGAGAAATTCAACAATATGATATTGTTGGATTTAGCATTACTATTCTGAGAAGTCTTTGAACGGTAGCTCTATCTCCTTCCTATCAGGAGTTATTATTTAATAACTTCCTGCAATGTTAACCTATGTAACTGGGGATTTGCAATGTGAAAAATGACTTGGGCCATTTTTCCAGCACCAGGACTTACAAAAACACATTTTATAAGTACTTGTCTTATATCTACAGGAACCCCACCCCATGTGCAACTAGGGGAGACTTTAGGGGTTCTGAATCTGCAAAAATGTTGCAGATCCTCACTTCACACTGCTCCTATCATCAAAGTCGAATTTGGGCAGCCCTTTACCACAATGTGGGAGTGAAATGTGAAATGTCACTTTACCCAGGCATATAAAAACTCATTTTATAAGGGTGTACCTTATAAATATCTGACACCCCACCCCTGGGATACCTAGGGGAGACCCTGGGGGTCCCTAATATGCCAAAACATTGTAGGTTATCCATTTTTAAGTGACCCAAACACCAAAGTCGAGTTTGGGCACAATTTACTTTTTAAAAGCAGTCCTGGCACCCAGGGCTGCTTTTAAACTGACCTCAGGCTTCAGCAGTGCACACATGCAAGTGCAAAAAGAGCTGCTGGCCTCTAAACTGCCATGCCCCAGGGTACTGGGGACTTATAGGTAGTTTCAATCCCCTGCCCTATTATATACTAAGGGCTTATGGGGTAGGTCATGCCAATTACAGGGGTACCCCACCATACCATAGTGTAACCTAGTGTATGTTAGGTGTTTTAACTGTATTCTAATGTGTTCCTTTCAGCTTGACACTGGCCCTGGGCCTGGGTAGGCAGAGCCCAGGGTCAGTCAGAGTCAGTTACCACCAGTACAAGTCAGCAAAAAGTTGGGGGGTGCCCAGGGCACAGGATGACTTTGCAACATACTAGCCCCCCCCAAACGAAAGATGATGGGTTACTAACCTACACCCTGGTAGTCCGCATCAGCTAAGTGGAAAAACCTGGAAAGTCCATCTGCATTGGCATGGGCAACCCCAGGTCTGTGTTCCACTGTAAAGTCCATTCCCTGTAGGGAAATGGACCACCTTAACAGCTTGTGATTCTCCACTCTCAACTGCATGAGCCATCTGAGAGGCCTGTGGTCAGTTTGAACACGAAAGTGAGTCCCAAACAAATATGGTCTCAACTTTTTCAGGGACCAAACCACAGCAAAAGCCTCTCTCTCAATGGCACTCCACCTCTGCTCTCTGGGAAGAAGCCTCCTGCTAATAAAGGCAACTGGCTGATCAAGGCCCTCTTCATTTAGCTGTGACAACACTGCCCCAATCCCTTGCTCTGAAGCATCTGTCTGAATCACAAATTCTTTTGTGTAGTTAGGGGCTAGTAGCACTGGTGCTGAACACATAGCAGCTTTCAGAGTGTCAAAAGCCTTCTGACACTCTGGGGTCTAAATCACCTTCTTGGGCCTCTTTTTAGAAGTGAGTTCTGTTAGGGGCCCCACAATGGTCCCATAATTTTGAACAAACCTTCTATAGTACCCTGTCAGTCCAAGGAATGCCCTGACCTGAGTCTGGGTAACAGGAGCTGTCCAATCCAAAATAGTTTGAATTTTAGCTTGGAGAGGCTGTACATGGCCCCCACCTACCAGGTGGCCCAGGTACACCACAGAACTCTGCCCTATTTGGCACTTGCTTGCCTTAATAGTCAGGCCTGCCTGCTGCATGGCCTGAAGCACTTCCCTTAGGTGGCTTAAGTGATCCCCCAGGTAGAACTGTATACAGCTATATCATCCAGGTAAGCTGCACTGAACTGTTCCAACCCAGACAAGACCGTGTTCACCAACCTTTGGAAGGTGGCAGGTGCATTCTTTAATCCAAAGGGCATTACCTTGAACTGATAATGTCCCTCCGGTGTGGAGAATGCTGACCTCTCCTTTGCTCCATCAGTGAGGGCAATCTGCCAGTAACCTGAAGTCAAATCAAAAGTACTCAGGTACTTAGCAGCCCCATACCTGTCAATGAGCATATCAGCTCTAGGTATAGGGTGAGCGTCAGTCTTTGTGACTGCATTCAATCCTCTGCAGTCCACACAGAACCTTAACTCCTTGGGTCCCCCCTAAGGATTAGGTTTAGGCACCAGCACCACTGGACTGGCCCATGGACTCTCAGACGGTTCAATTACCCCCAATTCCAGCATCTTAGCAACCTCAGCTTTAATGCTGGCTCTGACATGGTCAGACAACCTGTACAGTTTATTTTTGACAGGTAGGCTGTCACCAGTGTCAATGTGGTGCACACACCACTCAGTGATGCCTGGGGTCAAAGAGAACAGGCCAGCAAACTGCTCCAGCACTTGCTTACAGTCTCTGTGCTGCTGGTCTGTCAACTTGGGAGAGAGTATCACCCCTCCACTGACCCATCTTGCACATTAGTGGAGAGGAGGTCGGGCACAGGCTCAGTTTCCTCCTCCACATTCTCATCAGTGACCAGTAACATGGTCATGTCTGCCCTGTCATGGTGGGGTTTCAATCTATTCACATGCAGGACCCTATGAGGGTTCCTGGGGGTGCCAAGGTCAACCAAATAGGTAACCTCACCCTTCTTTTCTAAGATTGGATAGGGCCCACGCCACTTGTCATGGAGGGCCCTGGGAGCCACAGGCTCCAACACCCATACCAATTGTCCTGGAGTATACTCAGGCATAGAAGCCTTTTGATCATACCAGTGCTTCATGAGCTCCTGGCTGGCCTCCAGTTTCCTGTTTGCCTTGTACATGTACTCTGCCATTCTAGATCTCAGGCCTAGCACATAGTCAAGCACATTGTCCTTTGCTTCTTTAAGAGCTTCTCTAAAGACTCTCTCAGCAGGCTCAATGGCTCCCTCACAGGGTGTCCAAACAACAACTCAAAGGGACTGAAACCAACCCCTTTCTGTGGCACCTCCCTGTAGGCAAACAGTAAGCATGGGAGGAGAACATCCCATCTCCTCCTGAGTTTCTCTGACAACCCATTTATCATGCCCTTCAGGGTTTTGTTGAATCTCTCAACAAGACCATTTGCTTGTGGGTGATAGGGGGTGGTGAACTTGTAGTTGACACCACAATCATCCCACATAGCAGTCAGATAGCTGGACAGGAAGTTTGTGCCCCTATCTGACACCACCTCTTTTGGAAAACCCACTCTGGTGAACACACCAAGCAGTGCTCTAGCCACCGCTGGAGCATCAATGGTTCTAAGAGGTATGGCTTCAGGGTACCGAGTGGCATGGTCAACTACCACTAAGATATACCTATTCCCTGATGCAGTGGGTGGGTCCAGGGGACCAACAATGTCCATCCCCACCCTTTCAAAAGGAACCCCCACTACTGGCAGTGGTATTAGGGGGGCATTTGTCTTGCCCCCTGCCTTGCCACTGGCCTGACAGGTGACACAGGAGCTGCAAAACTCCTTTACCTTTTCAGACAAATGGGGCCAGTAGAAATGGTTCACCAACCGGTTCCATGTCTTTGTCTGTCCCAAATGTCCTGCCAAGGGGATATCATGACCCAAAGTCAGGATGAACTCTCTGTACCTCTGGGGCACCACCAACCTCCTTTTGGCCCCCTCCTTGAGGTTTCTGGCATCAGTATAAAGCAGTCCATCTTCCCAGTAGATTCTATGAAACCCACTGTCATCCCCTTCCTCTTGCTTGGAAGCAATCCGCCTCAAGCTCTCAAGGGTGGGACAGTCACGCTGTCCCTTACTGAACTCCTCTCTGGAGGGTCCACCTGCTCCTGTCAGTTCTGCCAAATCTGACAGCTCTGGCAGGGATGGAGTCCCTCCCTCAGAGGCCAAATCCTCCCCATCAGGGTTAGATTCTTCCTGCACCTCTGGAGTTCCCTGGGCTGGCTCACCAGGCCCAGTACCCTTGTCCTTGGATGCTTGGCCCTTTGTTCCAGGGTCCAAGTGTCCAGCCCCTCCCTTCTGGCTAGTCTGTGACCTAGTCACAGCACATACCCACTCAGGGAGCTCCAATATTTTCATATGGAGTTCTCTCTCCACCTCTGACCACACAGAGGCTTCAAGATCATTGCCCAGTAAACACTGGACTGGGAGCACCTTTGACACAGCTACCTTCATAGGGCCTGTCACACCTCCCCATTCCAAATCCACCACAGCCATAGGATGGAGTTTGGTAGTGCTGTCTGCATAAGTTACCTGGTGAAACTCACCAGGTAACAACCTCTCTGGAGGCACCAGCTCATCCAGGACCATAGTTACACTAGCCCCAGTGTCTCTGATAGCCTCAACCTCAGTCCCATTCACTTTAGGTCTCTGCCTGTACTTGTCCATGTTTGGAGGTAAGGCAGCAAGGGTTGCAATATTCACCCCACCCAGGGACACTAAGGTTGCTTCCACCACCTGACTACTCCTCACTGGGGTACCACTCTCCACCTCTACACTGACACTGGCAATCCATGTGGATGGCCCCTTAGGGGGGAGCTTCTTGGCGCAGACAGCATCTCCCTGCTTGTGCCCTGGCTGGTTACAGTCAAAGCACTTACCCACTTTTGAGGGATCAAAGAACCTACCATTCTCTCCCTGATTCCACCTCCCTTTGGATTTGGGTTGGCTCGGGGCCCCCCTTCCTTGTGCAGGTTTTTGTGGGTCTTTGGAGGACTCCTTCTGGTTTTGACCTTCTTTCCCTTGGGCTTTCCCCTGGGGAGGGACCTGTCCTCCTTTCTTCTGGTCACCCCCCTGGTGCTGTATGGAAACCCGGGTTCTCACCCACTCATCAGCTGCTTCACCCAGCTCTCTGGGGTCTGTCAGCTTAGAGTCCACTAGATACTGGCGTAACTTCTCTTCTGCACAATGAGTCAAAATATGTTCTTTCAAAAACTAATTATACAATCCCTCATATGTGTCAACTTTGTTACCAACAATCCAGCCTTCCAGTGCCTTCACTGAAACGTCCACAAAGTCTACCCAAGACTTTGAACTCAATTTCTGGGTGCCTCTAAACTTCACCCTGTACTGCTCTGGAGTCAGACCAAACCTCTTGACTAAGCATGCCTTCATCTGCTGGTATGATTCTGCATCCTCTCCCTTCAGGGTCAGGAGCCTATCCCTCCCAGCTACTGGAATCAACTCCCACAGGAGTGCACCCCAATACCTAGAGTGGACCCTACTCATTCTAAGGGCCCTCTCAAAAGCTGCTAGCCACTTGTCAATGTCATCCCCCTCAGTGTACTTGGGCACTATGCCCTTGGGAAGTTTAGGTTCAAATCTACCACCCCTGGACATCTCAACATCTTCTTCACTTTCGCTGCCACCATTTCTCTTCTCCTCCCTCTCCCATCTTCTCTTAGCCAATTCGAATTTCTCCTTCTCCAAGGCAATCAACTCTAATTGAGCCTGAAGCTGTCTCTCTGCAAGGGACAGTAGTGGTTCTTGAGTAAGGGACCCTTCCCCACTCCCACCACCACCTTGATTCACTTGGCTAACACTAGTCACAATGGAAGAGGCATCATCCTCAACCCTCTCTTGGGTGAGGTTGGGGGGAACATTCTCCCACCCCCCTGGATTCTCCTCAGCTGCCCTGGCCCAGGCCTTTAGGGACTCAAGCAACCCTGCCTTCTTCTTGGCAGCATGCAGCCCACTAAGCCTACAATGTTCCCTAAGATCAGCCATCTTAAACTGGGACAGTTTAGCCAGGTCCAGCTCCATGGTTCCCTAGTTTTGGGTCACAAAAAACTAGGCACAGCAGACTTAGAACAATTTGGAAAAATCAAAACAATGGATTAAAAACAGTTTAGTCTAAATTCCAAAAATCAAACTCAAAAGTTTTGTTCTAAGGCAATTTAGAGGATTT
The DNA here is from genome assembly GCA_963921515.1 of Calotriton arnoldi. Taxonomy (NCBI): domain Eukaryota; kingdom Metazoa; phylum Chordata; class Amphibia; order Caudata; family Salamandridae; genus Calotriton; species Calotriton arnoldi. Next base: position 100,824 of record CAWUFW010001804.1, read on the forward strand.
TTATAATCTTAAATCATTCACTGAAAGGTGTACTTTTTAAACACAAGTCCTCATCCCACCGCTGCCACCAAAAGTTGGAATGTGGATTATTGGTAGGGGCAAATGTAGGTCTGCCACTGCCAATAAGGCCACTAACACATGATAGGACTCAGCATAGGTCTTAGAAAATTATTCCCATGCTCAACCCTTGGTAACGTGGCTGCGAGCAGACAGGCTTAACTTCAAAGACAGGTATGTAAAGCATTTAAAAACACCAATTCAGTTAATAATTAAGACACAACACATAATAAAAATCCAACACCAATTTATGAAAATAGGAAATATTTTTATCTTTAAAATCACACCGAAACGACAAACATCCAATTTAGGGAACCGGAGATATGAATTTTCAAAGATTTAATAAAATATAGCACTTAGAAGATTATAGCAGCATATTGGGATACTTGCTCGCGATAGACCGGGGCAAAGTCAAAGTTTCAGGCCGACCGCGATGGAGCCCTGGGTGGCTACAGCTTGCGGCAGGTCCCGGCCTCAGTTTCTACCTTCACACTTAGAAACGTTTCTGGAGCTTTTTCTCACGAGGCCCCTCGAAGCTCCCAGCCAGTCCGGATCCGGTGAGGGTTCGCCGGCTTGACTTTTGACGAACTCCCGGTCAACTTCCCTGGAGCGGACTTAGAAACTTTTTCGTTAGCGCTTCAGCGGGTCAACCCAGGAGCCCAGGCCGACACGCGATGGAAGGCAGGCGGCTTGGCTCTCGCAGTTGCTCCCGGTCGACTTTTCTACGAGCGGACTTAGAAACTTTTCTGGAGCTTTTTCTCGCGGGGTCTCTCGATGCTCCTCATGTAGCCGGATCCGGTGAGGGTTCGCCGGCTTCAGATTTCTTCTACTCCCGGTCAAACTCTGGAAGTCGGACCGACTGAGCTTTTAGCGGGACGAACGTGGATGGCTTGGCCGACTCGCGGTTGAAGGCAGGCGGCTTGCGGCTGACCAGGTTGAGCCGGTCCCTCTATGGAGCTTTTTTTCAAAGTTCCTCCAAAGTTCTCCAAACTTCTTGAACTTCTTCCTGAAGTTCCTCAAAGGGTCGCAAAGTGTGTCAAACTCACTCCAAGGGTCTGGAAGCTCCAAGATGGTCCTTGAATGTTGAGGACTTCAGTTCCCACAATCCACTGGGACGTCACCCTTACAAATCCACTGGTAGTTCCCCAAGGTGCAGACTTAGTTGGTGATGTTCCAGATGAGCTCTTTTAACCTGTAGCTTTCAGGGAGTCCACTCTTTAGTTCTTTTTCAGCAAAATAATCCACAGGGCTGTAGTGTCAGATGGTGCAGTTTTCAGAGGTCAGGCCTTAGAATTCTTTGCACAGCAAAATCTTATCAGCAGGGCACTTCTTGCTTCAGTAAATTTCAAGCAGCAGATCTGTAGGGCTCTGCCCCTCTCAGATACTTATTCCATGTTCTCTGGGTCAGACAGGAGGTCACTCCTGACCAATGGGAGCAGGGTAACTCCTCAAACATATGACCACTTCCTGTAGAGTGTGGCATTATTTTGTCCCAGAGTGCATCAAATCTTCCAAATCCATAATGGCAGAGTTTCCAGCAAGGAGGCAAGAGTTGGCTAAACACACCCCTAGGATGGCTAATTTACTTAAACTCTCCCCCCTGCATCTGCTCATACCTTCCTTAATCCCCCCATCTGCCTGAGGGATAAAGTTCAGAGTTGGAAACTGACACTGGGTTCTGCTTTTCCCTTTGAAGCCCATGGTTTACGACCCCTCTCCCTGGCCTGGCATTCTTGTGGACCAGCACACTGCCCTCCCAGCCCAGCTGCATAACCCCAGGGGCTCTTTATCACCTCTCCAGGCAGGCTGGCTAATCCACTTAACTCTGACCAATCAGGGCAGACCACTGGAAGGCTGGATTTGGACTTACAAACAAGAAAGTCTTATAACTTCTTGTATGTACACTTTAGGAGAAATTCAACAATATGATATTGTTGGATTTAGCATTACTATTCTGAGAAGTCTTTGAACGGTAGCTCTATCTCCTTCCTATCAGGAGTTATTATTTAATAACTTCCTGCAATGTTAACCTATGTAACTGGGGATTTGCAATGGGAAAAATGACTTGGGCCATTTTTCCAGCACCAGGACTTACAAAAACACATTTTATAAGTACTTGCCTTATATCTACAGGAACCCCACCCCATGTGCAACTAGGGGAGACTTTAGGGGTTCTGAATCTGCAAAAATATTGCAGATCCTCACTTCACACTGCTCCTGGCATCAAAGTCGAATTTGGGCAGCACTTTACCACAATGTGGGAGTGAAATGTGAAATTTCACTTTACCCAGGCATATAAAAACTCATTTTATAAGGGTGTACCTTATAAATATCTGACACCCCACCCCTGGGATACCTAGGGAGACCCTGGGGGTCCCTAATATGCCAAAACATTGTAGGTTATCCATTTTGTAAGTGCCCCAAACACCAAAGTCGAGTTTGGGCACAATTTACTTTTTAAAAGCAGTCCTGGCACCCAGGGCTGCTTTTAAACTGACCTCAGGCTTCAGCAGTGCACACATGCAAGTGCAAAAAGAGCTGCTGGCCTCTAAACTGCCATGCCCCAGGGTACTGGGGACTTCTAAGTAGTTTCAATCCCCTGCCCTATTATATACTAGGGGTTTATGGGGTAGGTCATGCCAATTACAGGGGTACCCCACCATACCATAGTGTACCCTAGTGTATGTTAGGTGTTTTAACTGTATTCTAATGTGTTCCTTTCAGCTTGGCACTGGCCCTGGGCCTGGTTAGGCAGAGCCCAGGGTCAGTCAGAGTCAGTTACCACCAGTACCAGTCAGCAAAAAGTTGGGGGTGCCCAGGGCACAGGATGACTTTGCAACATACTAGCCCCCCCAAACGAAAGGTGATGGGTTACTAACCTACACCCTGGTAGTCCTCATCAGCTAAGTGGAAAAACCTGGAAAGTCCATCTGCATTGGCATGGGCAACCCCAGGTCTGTGTTCCACTGTAAAGTCCATTCCCTGTAGGGAAATGGACCACCTTAACAGCTTGGGATTCTCCCTCTCATCTGCATGAGCCATCTGAGAGGCCTGTGGTCAGTTTGAACACGAAAGTGAGTCCCAAACAAATATGGTCTCAACTTTTTCAGGGACCAAACCACAGCAAAAGCCTCTCTCTCAATGGCACTCCACCTCTGCTCTCTGGGAAGAAGCCTCCTGCTAATAAAGGCAACTGGCTGATCAAGGCCCTCTTCATTTAGCTGTGACAACACTGCCCCAATCCCTTGCTCTGAAGCATCTGTCTGAACCACAAATTATTTTGTGTAGTCAGGGGCTAGTAGCACTGGTGCTGAACACATAGCAGCTTTCAGAGTGTCAAAAGCCTTCTGACACTCTGGGGTCCAAATCACCTTCTTGGGCCTCTTTTTAGAAGTGAGTTCTGTTAGGGGCCCCACAATGGTCCCATAATTTTGAACAAACCTTCTATAGTACCCTGTCAGTTCAAGGAATGCCCTGACCTGAGTCTGGGTAACAGGAGCTGTCCAATCCAAAATAGTTTGAATTTTAGCTTGGAGAGGCTGTACATGGCCCCCACCTACCAGGTGGCCCAGGTACACCACAGAACTCTGCCCTATTTGGCACTTGCTTGCCTTAATAGTCAGGCCTGCCTGCTGCATGGCCTGAAGCACTTCCCTTAGGTGGCTTAAGTGATCCCCCCAGGTAGAACTGTATACAGCTATATCATCCAGGTAAGCTGCACTGAACTGTTCCAACCCAGACAAGACCCTGTTCACCAACCTTTGGAAGGTGGCAGGTGCATTCTTTAATCCAAAGGGCATTACCTTGAACTGATAATGTCCCTCCGGTGTGGAGAATGCTGACCTCTCCTTTGCTCCATCAGTGAGGGCAATCTGCCAGTAACCTGAAGTCAAATCAAAAGTACTCAGGTACTTAGCAGCCCCTAACCTGTCAATGAGCTCATCAGCTCTAGGTATAGGGTGAGCGTCAGTCTTTGTGACTGCATTCAATCCTCTGTAGTCCACACAGAACCTTAACTCCTTGGGTCCCCCTGAGGATTAGGTTTAGGCACCAGCACCACTGGACTGGCCCATGGACTCTCAGACGGTTCAATTACCCCCAATTCCAGCATCTTAGCAACCTCAGCTTTAATGCTGGCTCTGACATGGTCAGACAACCTGTACAGTTTATTTTTGACAGGTAGGCTGTCACCAGTGTCAATGTGGTGCACACACCACTCAGTGATGCCTGGGGTCAAAGAGAACAGGCCAGCAAACTGCTCCAGCACTTGCTTACAGTCTCTGTGCTGCTGGTCTGTCAACTTGGGAGAGAGTATCACCCCTCCACTGACCCATCTTGCACATTAGTGGAGAGGAGGTCGGGCACAGGCTCAGTTTCCTCCTCCACACTCTCATCAGTGACCAGTAACATGGTCATGTCTGCCCTGTCATGGTGGGGTTTCAATCTATTCACATGCAGGACCCTATGAGGGTTCCTGGGGGTGCCAAGGTCAACCAAATAGGTAACCTCACCCTTCTTTTCTAAGATTGGATAGGGCCCACTCCACTTGTCATGGAGGGCCCTGGGAGCCACAGGCTCCAACACCCACACCAATTGTCCTGGAGTATACTCAGGCATAGTAGCCTTTTGATCATACCAGTGCTTCATGAGCTCCTGGCTGGCCTCCAGTTTCCTGTTTGCCTTGTACATGTACTCTGCCATTCTAGATCTCAGGCCTAGCACATAGTCAAGCACATTGTCCTTTGCTTCTTTAAGAGGCTTCTCTAAAGACTCTCTCAGCAGGCTCAATGGCCCCCTCACAGGGTGTCCAAACAACAACTCAAAGGGACTGAAACCAACCCCTTTCTGTGGCACCTCCCTGTAGGCAAACAGTAAGCATGGGAGGAGAACATCCCATCTCCTCCTGAGTTTCTCTGACAACCCATTTATCATGCCCTTCAGGGTTTTGTTGAATCTCTCAACAAGACCATTTGCTTGTGGGTGATAGGGGGTGGTGAACTTGTAGTTGACACCACACTCATCCCACATAGCAGTCAGATAGCTGGACAGGAAGTTCGTGCCCCTATCTGACACCACCTCTTTGGAAAACCCACTCTGGTGAACACACCAAGCAGTGCTCTAGCCACCGCAGGAGCATCAATGGTTCTAAGAGGTATGGCTTCAGGGTACCGAGCGGCATGGTCAACTACCACTAAGATATACCTATTCCCTGATGCAGTGGGTGGGTCCAGGGGACCAACAATGTCCATCCCCACCCTTTCAAAAGGAACCCCCACCACTGGCAGTGGTATTAGGGGAGCCTTTGTCTTGCCCCCTGCCTTGCCACTGGCCTGACAGGTGACACAGGAGCTGCAAAACTCCTTTACCTTTTCAGACATATGGGGCCAGTAGAAATGGTTCACCAACCGGTTCCATGTCTTTGTCTGTCCCAAATGTCCTGCCAAGGGGATATCATGACCCAAAGTCAGGATGAACTCTCTGTACCTCTGGGGCACCACCAACCTCCTGGTGGCCCCCTCCTTGAGGTTTCTGGCCTCAGTATAAAGCAGTCCATCTTCCCAGTAGATTCTATGAAACCCACTGTCATCCCCTTCCTCTTGCTTGGAAGCAATCCACCTCAAGCTCTCAAGGGTGGGACAGTCACGCTGTCCCTTACTGAACTCCTCTCTGGAGGGTCCACCTGCTCCTGTCAGTTCTGCCAAATCTGACAGCTCTGGCAGGGATGGAGTCCCTCCCTCAGAGGCCAAATCCTCCCCATCAGGGTTAGATTCTTCCTGCACCTCTGGAGTTCCCTGGGCTGGCTCACCAGGCCCAGTACCCTTGTCCTTGGATGCTTGGCCCTTTGTTCCAGGGTCCAAGTGTCCAGCCCCTCCCTTCTGGCTAGTCTGTGACCTAGTCACAGCACATACCCACTCAGGGAGCTCCAATATTTTCATATGGAGTTCTCTCTCCACCTCTGACCACACAGAGGCTTCAAGATCATTGCCCAGTAAACACTGGACTGGGAGCACCTTTGACACAGCTACCTTCATAGGGCCTGTCACACCTCCCCATTCCAAATCCACCACAGCCATAGGATGGAGTTTGGTAGTGCTGTCTGCATAAGTCACCTGGTGAAACTCACCAGGTAACAACCTCTCTGGAGGCACCAGCTCATCCAGGACCATAGTTACACTAGCCACAGTGTCTCTGATAGCCTCAACCTCAGTCCCATACACTTTAGGCCTCTGCCTGTACTTGTCCATGTTTGGAGGTAAGGCAGCAAGGGTTGCAATATTCACCCCACCCAGGGACACTAAGGTTGCTTCCACCACCTGACTACTCCTCACTGGGGCACCACTCTCCACCCCTATACTGACACTGGCAATCCCTGTGGATGGCCCCTTAGGGGGGAGCTTCTTGGCGCAGACAGCATCTCCCTGCTTGTGCCCTGGCTGGTTACAGTCAAAGCACTTACCCACTTTTGAGGGATCAAAGAACCTACCATTCTTTCCCTGATTCCACCTCCCTTTGGATTTGGGTTGGCTCGGGCCCCCCCCCTCCTTGTGCAGGTTTTTGTGGGTCTTTGGAGGACTCCTTCTGGTTTTGACCTTCTTTCCCTTGGGCTTTCCCCTGGGGAGGGACCTGTCCTCCTTGCTTCTGGTCACCCCCCTGGTGCTGTATGGAAACCCGGGTTCTCACCCACTCATCAGCTGCTTCACCCAGCTCTCTGGGGTCTGTCAGCTTAGAGTCCACTAGATACTGGTGTAACTTCTCTTCTGCACAATGAGTCAAAATATGTTCTTTCAAAAACAAATTATACAATCCCTCATATGTGTCAACTTTGTTACCAACAATCCAGCCTTCCAGTGCCTTCACTGAAACGTCCACAAAGTCTACCCAAGACTTTGAACTCAATTTCTGGGTGCCTCTAAACTTCACCCTGTACTGCTCTGGAGTCAGACCAAACCTCTTGACTAAGCATGCCTTCATCTGCTGGTATGATTCTGCATCCTCTCCCTTCAGGGTCAGGAGCCTATCCCTCCCAGCTACTGGAATCAACTCCCACAGGAGTGCACCCCAATACCTAGAGTGGACCCTACTCATTCTAAGGGCCCTCTCAAAAGCTGCTAGCCACTTGTCAATGTCATCCCCCTCAGTGTACTTGGGCACTATGCCCTTGGGAAGTTTAGGTTCAAATCTACCACCCCTGGACATCTCAACATCTTCTTCACTTTCGCTGCCACCATTTCTCTTCTCCTCCCTCTCCCATCTTCTCTTAGCCAATTCGAATTTCTCCTTCTCCAAGGCAATCAACTCTAATTGAGCCTGAAGTTGTCTCTCTGCAAGGGACAGTAGTGGTTCCTGAGTAAGGGACCCTTCCCCACTCCCACCACCACCTTGCTTCACTTGGCTAACACTAGTCACAATGGAAGAGGCATCATCCTCAACCCTCTCTTGGGTGAGGTTGGGGGAACATTCTCCCACCCCCTGGGTTCTCCTCAGCTGCCCTGGCCCAGGCCTTTAGGGACTCAAGCAACCCTGCCTTCCTCATCTTCTTGGCAGCATGCAGCCCCCTAAGCCTACACTGTTCCCTAAGATCAGCCATCTTAAACTGGGACAGTTTAGCCAGGTCCAGCTCCATGGTTCCCTAGTTTTGGGTCACAAAAAACTAGGCACAACAGACTTAGAACAATTTGGAAAAATCAAAACAATGGATTAAAAACAGTTTAGTCCAAATTCCAAAAATCAAACTCAAAAGTTTTGTTCTAAGGCAATTTAGAGGATTTTTATAATCTTAAATCATTCACTGAAAGGTGTACTTTTTAAACACAAGTCCTCATCCCACCGCTGCCACCAAATGTTGGAAAGTGGATTATTGGTAGGGGCAAATGTAGGTCTGCCACTGGCAATAAGGCCACTAACACATGATAGGACTCAGCATAGGTCTTAGAAAATTATTCCCATGCTCAACCCTTGGTAACGTGGCTGCGAGCAGACAGGCTTAACTTCAAAGACAGGTATGTAAAGCATTTAAAAACACCAATTCAGTAAATAATTAAGACACAACACATAATAAAAATCCAACACCAATTTATGAAAATAGGAAATATTTTTATCTTTAAAATGACACCAATACGACAAAAATCCAATGTAGGGAACCGGAGATATGAATTTTCAAAGATTTAATAAAATATAGCACTTAGAAGATTATAGCAGCATATTGGGATACTTGCTCGCGATAGACCGGGGCATAAGTCAAAGTTTCAGGCCAACCGCGATGGAGCCCTGGGTGGCTACAGCTTGCGGCAGGTCCCGGTCTCAGTTTCTACCTTCACACTTAGAAACTTTTCTGGAGCTTTTTCTCGCGAGGCCCCTCGAAGCTCCCAGCCAGTCCGGATCCGGTGAGGGTTCGCCGGCTTGACTTTTGACGAACTCCCGGTCAACTTCCCTGGAGCGGACTTAGAAACTTTTTCGTTAGCGCTTCAGCGGGGCAACCCAGGAGCCCAGGCCGACACGCGATGGAAGACAGGCGGCTTGGCTTTCGCAGTTGCTCCCGGTCGACTTTTCTACGAGCGGACTTAGAAACTTTTCTGGAGCTTTTTCTCACGGGGTCTCTCGATGCTCCTCATGTAGCCGGATCCGGTGAGGGTTCGCCGGCTTCAGATTTCTTCTACTCCCGGTCAAACTCTGGAAGTCGGACCGACAGAGCTTTTAGCGGGACGAACCTGGATGGCTTGGCCGACTCGCGGTTGAAGGCAGGCGGCTTGGCTGACCAGGTTGAGTCGGTCCCTCTATGGAGCTTTTTTTCAAAGTTCCTCCAAAGTTCTCCAAACTTCTTGAACTTCTTCCTGAAGTTCCTCAAAGGGTCCCAAAGTGTCTCAAACTCACTCCAAGGGTCTGGAAGCTCCAAGATGGTCCTTGAAAGTTGAGGACTTCAGTTCCCACAATCCACTGGGACGTCACCCTTACAAATCCACTGGTAGTTCCCCAAGGTGCAGATTTAGTTGGTGATGTTCCAGATGAGCTCTTTTAACCTGTAGCTTTCAGGGAGTCCACTCTTTAGTTCTTTTTCAGCAAAATAATCCACAGGGCTGTAGTGTCAGATGGTGCAGTTTTCAGAGGTCAGGCCTTAGAATTCTTTGCACAGCAAAATCTTATCAGCAGGGCACTTCTTGCTTCAGTAAGTTTCAAGCAGCAGATCTGGAGGGCTCTGCCCCTCTCAGATACTTATTCCATGTTCTCTGGGTCAGACAGGAGGTCACTCCTGACCAATGGGAGCAGGGTAACTCCTCAAACATATGACCACTTCCTGTAGAGTGTGGCATTATTTTGTCCCAGAGTGCATCAAATCTTCCAAATCCATAATGGCAGAATTTCCAGCAAGGAGGCAAGAGCTGGCTAAACACACCCCTAGGATGGCTAATTTACTTAGACTCTCCCCCCTGCATCTGCTCATACCTTCCTTAATCCCCCCATCTGCCTGAGGGATAAAGTTCAGAGTTGGAAACTGACACTGGGTTCTGCTTTTCCCTTTGAAGCCCATGGTTTACGACCCCTCCCCCTGGCCTGGCATTCTTGTGGACCAGAACACTGCCCTCCCAGCCCAGCTGCATAACCCCAGGGGCTCTTTATCACCTCTCCAGGCAGGCTGGCTAATCCCCTTAACTCTGACCAATCAGGGCAGACCACTGGAAGGCTGGATTTGGACTTACAAACAAGAAAGTCTTATAACTTCTTGTATGTACACTTTAGGAGAAATTCAACAATATGATATTGTTGGATTTAGCATTACTATTCTGAGAAGTCTTTGAACGGTAGCTCTATCTCCTTCCTATCAGGAGTTATTATTTAATAACTTCCTGCAATGTTAACCTATGTAACTGGGGATTTGCAATGGGAAAAATGACTTGGGCCATTTTTCCAGCACCAGGACTTACAAAAACACATTTTATAAGTACTTGCCTTATATCTACAGGAACCCCACCCCATGTGCAACTAGGGGAGACTTTAGGGGTTCTGAATCTGCAAAAATATTGCAGATCCTCACTTCACACTGCTCCTGGCATCAAAGTCGAATTTGGGCAGCCCTTTACCACAATGTGGGAGTGAAATGTGCAATTTCACTTTACCCAGGCATATAAAAACTCATTTTATAAGGGTGTACCTTATAAATATCTGACACCCCACCCCTGGGATACCTAGGGGAGACCCTGGGGGTCCCTAATATGCCAAAACATTATAGGTTATCCATTTTGTAAGTGCCCCAAACACCAAAGTCGAGTTTGGGCACAATTTACTTTTTAAAAGCAGTCCTGGCACCCAGGGCTGCTTTTAAACTGACCTCAGGCTTCAGCAGTGCACACATGCAAGTGCAAAAAGAGCTGCTGGCCTCTAAACTGCCATGCCCCAGGGTACTGGGGACTTCTAGGTAGTTTCAATCCCCTGCCCTATTATATACTAGGGGCTTATGGGGTAGGTCATGCCAATTACAGGGGTACCCCACCATACCATAGTGTACCCTAGTGTATGTTAGGTGTTTTAACTGTATTCTAATGTGTTCCTTTCAGCTTGGCACTGGCCCTGGGCCTGGTTAGGCAGAGCCCAGGGTCAGTCAGAGTCAGTTACCACCAGTACCAGTCAGCAAAAAGTTGGGGGGTGCCCAGGGCACAGGATGACTTAGCAACATACTAGCCCCCCCCAAATGAAAGGTGATGGGTTACTAACCTACACCCTGGTAGTCCTCATCAGCTAAGTGGAAAAAGCTGGAAAGTCCATCTGCATTGGCATGGGCAACCCCAGGTCTGTGTTCCACTGTAAAGTCCATTCCCTGTAGGGAAATGGACCACCTTAACAGCTTGGGATTCTCCCCTCTCATCTGCATGAGCCATCTGAGAAGCCTGTGGTCAGTTGGAACACGAAAGTGAGTCCCAAACAAATATGGTCTCAACTTTTTCAGGGACCAAACCACAGCAAAAGCCTCTCTCTCAATGGCACTCCACCTCTGCTCTCTGGGAAGAAGCCTCCTGCTAATAAAGGCAACTGGCTGATCAAGGCCCTCTTCATTTAGCTGTGACAACACTGCCCCAATCCCTTGCTCTGAAGCATCTGTCTGAACCACAAATTATTTTGTGTAGTCAGGGGCTAGTAGCACTGGTGCTGAACACATAGCAGCTTTCAGAGTGTCAAAAGCCTTCTGACACTCTGGGGTCCAAATCACCTTCTTGGGCCTCTTTTTAGAAGTGAGTTCTGTTAGGGGCCCCACAATGGTCCCATAATTTTGAACAAACCTTCTATAGTACCCTGCCAGTTCAAGGAATGCCCTGACCTGAGTCTGGGTAACAGGAGCTGTCCAATCCAAAATAGTTTGAATTTTAGCTTGGAGAGGCTGTACATGGCCCCCACCTACCAGGTGGCCCAGGTACACCACAGAACTCTGCCCTATTTGGCACTTTCTTGCCTTAATAGTCAGGCCTGCCTGCTGCATGGCCTGAAGCACTTCCCTTTGGTGGCTTATGTGATCCCCCCAGGTAAAACTGTATACATCTATATCATCCAGGTAAGCTGCACTGAACTGTTCCAACCCAGACAAGACCCTGTTCACCAACCTTTGGAAGGTGGCAGGTGCATTCTTTAATCCAAAGGGCATTACCTTGAACTGATAATGTCCCTCCGGTGTGGAAAATGCTGACCTCTCCTTTGCTCCATCAGTGAGGGCAATCTGCCAGTAACCTGAAGTCAAATCAAAAGTACTCAGGTACTTAGCAGCCCCTAACCTGTCAATGAGCTCATCAGCTCTAGGTATAGGGTGAGCGTCAGTCTTTGTGACTGCATTCAATCCTCTGTAGTCCACACAGAACCTTAACTCCTTGGGTCCCCCTGAGGATTAGGTTTAGGCACCAGCACCACTGGACTGGCCCATGGACTCTCAGACGGTTCAATTACCCCCAATTCCAGCATCTTAGCAACCTCAGCTTTAATGCTGGCTCTGACATGGTCAGACAACCTGTACAGTTTATTTTTGACAGGTAGGCTGTCACCAGTGTCAATGTGGTGCACACACCACTCAGTGATGCCTGGGGTCAAAGAGAACAGGCCAGCAAACTGCTCCAGCACTTGCTTACAGTCTCTGTGCTGCTGGTCTGTCAACTTGGGAGAGAGTATCACCCCCTCCACTGACCCATCTTGCACATTAGTGGAGAGGAGGTCGGGCACAGGCTCAGTTTCCTCCTCCACACTCTCATCAGTGACCAGTAACATGGTCATGTCTGCCCTGTCATGGTGGGGTTTCAATCTATTCACATGCAGGACCCTATGAGGGTTCCTGGGGGTGCCAAGGTCAACCAAATAGGTAACCTCACCCTTCTTTTCTAAGATTGGATAGGGCCCACTCCACTTGTCATGGAGGGCCCTGGGAGCCACAGGCTCCAACACCCACACCAATTGTCCTGGAGTATACTCAGGCATAGTAGCCTTTTGATCATACCAGTGCTTCATGAGCTCCTGGCTGGCCTCCAGTTTCCTGTTTGCCTTGTACATGTACTCTGCCATTCTAGATCTCAGGCCTAGCACATAGTCAAGCACATTGTCCTTTTCTTCTTTAAGAGGCTTCTCTAAAGACTCTCTCAGCAGGCTCAATGGCCCCCTCACAGGGTGTCCAAACAACAACTCAAAGGGACTGAAACCAACCCCTTTCTGTGGCACCTCCCTGTAGGCAAACAGTAAGCATGGGAGGAGAACATCCCATCTCCTCCTGAGTTTCTCTGACAACCCATTTATCATGCCCTTCAGGGTTTTGTTGAATCTCTCAACAAGACCATTTGCTTGTGGGTGATAGGGGGTGGTGAACTTGTAGTTGACACCACACTCATCCCACATAGCAGTCAGATAGCTGGACAGGAAGTTCGTGCCCCTATCTGACACCACCTCTTTTGGAAAACCCACTCTGGTGAACACACCAAGCAGTGCTCTAGCCACCGCAGGAGCATCAATGGTTCTAAGAGGTATGGCTTCAGGGTACCGAGCGGCATGGTCAACTACCACTAAGATATACCTATTCCCTGATGCAGTGGGTGGGTCCAGGGGACCAACAATGTCCATCCCCACCCTTTCAAAAGGAACCCCCACCACTGGCAGTGGTATTAGGGGAGCCTTTGTCTTGCCCCCTGCCTTGCCACTGGCCTGACAGGTGACACAGGAGCTGCAAAACTCCTTTACCTTTTCAGACATATGGGGCCAGTAGAAATGGTTCACCAACCGGTTCCATGTCTTTGTCTGTCCCAAATGTCCTGCCAAGGGGATATCATGACCCAAAGTCAGGATGAACTCTCTGTACCTCTGGGGCACCACCAACCTCCTGGTGGCCCCCTCCTTGAGGTTTCTGGCCTCAGTATAAAGCAGTCCATCTTCCCAGTAGATTCTATGAAACCCACTGTCATCCCCTTCCTCTTGCTTAGAAGCAATCCACCTCAAGCTCTCAAGGGTGGGACAGTCACGCTGTCCCTTACTGAACTCCTCTCTGGAGGGTCCACCTGCTCCTGTCAGTTCTGCCAAATCTGACAGCTCTGGCAGGGATGGAGTCCCTCCCTCAGAGGCCAAATCATCCCCATCAGGGTTAGATTCTTCCTGCACCTCTTGAGTTCCCTGGGCTGGCTCACCAGGCCCAGTACCCTTGTCCTTGGATGCTTGGCCCTTTGTTCCAGGGTCCAAGTGTCCAGCCCCTCCCTTCTGGCTAGTCTGTGACCTAGTCACAGCACATACCCACTCAGGGAGCTCCAAAATTTTCATATGGAGTTCTCTCTCCACCTCTGACCACACAGAGGCTTCAAGATCATTGCCCAGTAAACACTGGACTGGGAGCACCTTTGACACAGCTACCTTCATAGGGCCTGTCACACCTCCCCATTTCAAATCCACCACAGCCATAGGATGGAGTTTGGTAGTGCTGTCTGCATAAGTCACCTGGTGAAACTCACCAGGTAACAACCTCTCTGGAGGCACCAGCTCATCCAGGACCATAGTTACACTAGCCACAGTGTCTCTGATAGTCTCAACCTCAGTCCCATACACTTTAGGCCTCTGCCTGTACTTGTCCATGTTTGGAGGTAAGGCAGCAAGGGTTGCAATATTCACCCCACCCAGGGACACTAAGGTTGCTTCCACCACCTGACTACTCCTCACTGGGGCACCACTCTCCACCCCTATACTGACACTGGCAATCCCTGTGGATGGCCCCTTAGGGGGGAGCTTCTTGGCGCAGACAGCATCTCCCTGCTTGTGCCCTGGCTGGTTACAGTCAAAGCACTTACCCACTTTTGAGGGATCAAAGAACCTACCATTCTTTCCCTGATTCCACCTCCCTTTGGATTTGGGTTGGCTCGGGCCCCCCTCCTTGTGCAGGTTTTTGTGGGTCTTTGGAGGACTCCTTCTGGTTTTGACCTTCTTTCCCTTGGGCTTTCCCCTGGGGAGGGACCTGTCCTCCTTTCTTCTGGTCACCCCCCTGGTGCTGTATGGAAACCCGGGTTCTCACCCACTCATCAGCTGCTTCACCCAGCTCTCTGGGGTCTGTCAGCTTAGAGTCCACTAGATACTGGCGTAACTTCTCTTCTGCACAATGAGTCAAAATATGTTCTTTCAAAAACAAATTATACAATCCCTCATATGTGTCAACTTTGTTACCAACAATCCAGCCTTCCAGTGCCTTCACTGAAACGTCCACAAAGTCTACCCAAGACTTTGAACTCAATTTCTGGGTGCCTCTAAACTTCACCCTGTACTGCTCTGGAGTCAGACCAAACCTCTTGACTAAGCATGCCTTCATCTGCTGGTATGATTCTGCATCCTCTCCCTTCAGGGTCAGGAGCCTATCCCTCCCAGCTACTGGAATCAACTCCCACAGGAGTGCACCCCAATACCTAGAGTGGACCCTACTCATTCTAAGGGCCCTCTCAAAAGCTGCTAGCCACTTGTCAATGTCATCCCCCTCAGTGTACTTGGGCACTATGCCCTTGGGAAGTTTAGGTTCAAATCTACCACCCCTGGACATCTCAACATCTTCTTCACTTTCGCTGCCACCATTTCTCTTCTCCTCCCTCTCCCATCTTCTCTTAGCCAATTCGAATTTCTCCTTCTCCAAGGCAATCAACTCTAATTGAGCCTGAAGTTGTCTCTCTGCAAGGGACAGTAGTGGTTCCTGAGTAAGGGACCCTTCCCCACTCCCACCACCACCTTGCTTCACTTGGCTAACACTAGTCACAATGGAAGAGGCATCATCCTCAACCCTCTCTTGGGTGAGGTTGGGGGGAACATTCTCCCACCCCCCTGGGTTCTCCTCAGCTGCCCTGGCCCAGGCCTTTAGGGACTCAAGCAACCCTGCCTTCCTCATCTTCTTGGCAGCATGCAGCCCCCTAAGCCTACACTGTTCCCTAAGATCAGCCATCTTAAACTGGGACAGTTTAGCCAGGTCCAGCTCCATGGTTCCTTAGTTTTGGGTCACAAAAAACTAGGCACAACAGACTTAGAACAATTTGGAAAAATCAAAACAATGGATTAAAAACAGTTTAGTCCAAATTCCAAAAATAAAACTCAAAAGTTTTGTTCTAAGGAAATTTAGAGGATTTTTATAATCTTAAATCATTCACTGAAAGGTGTACTTTTTAAACACAAGTCCTCATCCCACCGCTGCCACCAAATGTTGGAAAGTGGATTATTGGTAGGGGCAAATGTAGGTCTGCCACTGGCAATAAGGCCACTAACACATGATAGGACTCAGCATAGGTCTTAGAAAATTATTCCCATGCTCAACCCTTGGTAACGTGGCTGCGAGCAGACAGGCTTAACTTCAAAGACAGGTATGTAAAGCATTTAAAAACACCAATTCAGTAAATAATTAAGACACAACACATAATAAAAATCCAACACCAATTTATGAAAATAGGAAATATTTTTATCTTTAAAATGACACCAATACGACAAAAATCCAATGTAGGGAACCGGAGATATGAATTTTCAAAGATTTAATAAAATATAGCACTTAGAAGATTATAGCAGCATATTGGGATACTTGCTCGCGATAGACCGGGGCAAAGTCAAAGTTTCAGGCCAACCGCGATGGAGCCCGGGGTGGCTACAGCTTGCGGCAGGTCCCGGTCTCAGTTTCTACCTTCACACTTAGAAACTTTTCTGGAGCTTTTTCTCGCGAGGCCCCTCGAAGCTCCCAGCCAGTCCGGATCCGGTGAGGGTTCACCGGCTTGACTTTTGACGAACTCCCGGTCAACTTCCCTGGAGCGGACTTAGAAACTTTTTCGTTAGCGCTTCAGCGGGGCAACCCAGGATCCCAGGCCGACACGCGATGGAAGACAGGCGGCTTGGCTCTCGCAGTTGCTCCCGGTCGACTTTTCTACGAGCGGACTTAGAAACTTTTCTGGAGCTTTTTCTCACGGGGTCTCTCGATGCTCCTCATGTAGCCGGATCCGGTGAGGGTTCGCCGGCTTCAGATTTCTTCTACTCCCGGTCAAACTCTGGAAGTCGGACCGACAGAGCTTTTAGCGGGACGAACCTGGATGGCTTGGTCGACTCGCGGTTGAAGGCAGGCGGCTTGGCTGACCAGGTTGAGTCGGTCCCTCTATGTAGCTTTTTTTCAAAGTTCCTCCAAAGTTCTCCAAACTTCTTGAACTTCTTCCTGAAGTTCCTCAAAGGGTCCCAGAGTGTCTCAAACTCACTCCAAGGGTCTGGAAGCTCCAAGATGGTCCTTGAAAGTTGAGGACTTCAGTTCCCACAATCCACTGGGACGTCACCCTTACAAATCCACTGGTAGTTCCCCAAGGTGCAGATTTAGTTGATGATGTTCCAGATGAGCTCTTTTAACCTGTAGTTTTCAGGGAGTCCACTCTTTAGTTCTTTTTCAGCAAAATAATCCACAGGGCTGTAGTGTCAGATGGTGCAGTTTTCAGAGGTCAGGCCTTAGAATTCTTTGCACAGCAAAATCTTATCAGCAGGGCACTTCTTGCTTCAGTAAGTTTCAAGCAGCAGATCTGGAGGGCTCTGCCCCTCTCAGATACTTATTCCATGTTCTCTGGGTCAGACAGGAGGTCACTCCTGACCAATGGGAGCAGGGTAACTCCTCAAACATATGACCACTTCCTGTAGAGTGTGGCATTATTTTGTCCCAGAGTGCATCAAATCTTCCAAATCCATAATGGCAGAATTTCCAGCAAGGAGGCAAGAGTTGGCTAAACACACCCCTAGGATGGATAATTTACTTAGACTCTCCCCCCTGCATCTGCTCATACCTTCCTTAATCCCCCCATCTGCCTGAGGGATAAAGTTCAGAGTTGGAAACTGACACTGGGTTCTGCTTTTCCCTTTGAAGCCCATGGTTTACGACCCCTCCCCCTGGCCTGGCATTCTTGTGGACCAGAACACTGCCCTCCCAGCCCAGCTGCATAACCCCAGGGGCTCTTTATCACCTCTCCAGGCAGGCAGGCTAATCCCCTTAACTCTGACCAATCAGGGCAGACCACTGGAAGGCTGGATTTGGACTTACAAACAAGAAAGTCTTATAACTTCTTGTATGCACACTTTAGGAGAAATTCAACAATATGATATTGTTGGATTTAGCATTACTATTCTGAGAAGTCTTTGAACGGTAGCTCTATCTCCTTCCTATCAGGAGTTATTATTTAATAACTTCCTGCAATGTTAACCTATGTAACTGGGGATTTGCAATGGGAAAAATGACTTGGGCCATTTTTCCAGCACCAGGACTTACAAAAACACATTTTATAAGTACTTGCCTTATATCTACAGGAACCCCACCCCATGTGCAACTAGGGGAGACTTTAGGGGTTCTGAATCTGCAAACATATTGCAGATCCTCACTTCACACTGCTCCTGGCATCAAAGTCGAATTTGGGCAGCCCTTTACCACAATGTGGGAGTGAAATGTGAAATTTCACTTTACCCAGGCATATAAAAACTCATTTTATAAGGGTGTACCTTATAAATATCTGACCCCCACCCCTGGGATACCTAGGGAGACTCCTGGGGGTCCCTAATATGCCAAAACATTGTAGGTTATCCATTTCTAAGTGCCCCAAACACCAAAGTCGAGTTTGGGCACAATTTACTTTTAAAAGCAGTCCTGGCACCCAGGGCTGCTTTTAAACTGACCTCAGGCTTCAGCAGAGCACACATGCAAGTGCAAAAAGAGCTGCTGGCCTCTAAACTGCCATGCCCCAGGGTACTGGGGACTTCTAGGTAGTTTCAATCCCCTGCCCTATTATATACTAGGGGCTTATGGGGTAGGTCATGCCAATTACAGGGGTACCCCGCCATACCATAGTGTACTCTAGTGTATGTTAGGTGTTTTAACTGTATTCTAATGTGTTCCTTTCAGCTTGGCACTGGGCCTGGTTAGGCAGAGCCCAGGGTCAGTCAGAGTCAGTTACCACCAGTACCAGTCAGCAAAAAGTTGGGGGGTGCCCGGGGCACAGGATGACTTTGCAACATGCGGAAAATGTATATTTGTGCGAAAGTCGGTGCAGCCAAACAGCCGCATAATTCCAGTGGCCCTGCTCATACCTCTGACTAGGTCCAGAAGTGATCCTCAGTGATGCCTTCTTTTTTTTTGTCTCATTGAGTTCATAGTTTAGCTTCGATGGAAACGAGGAAGACTAAACCTGAGGTTACCACTCCACAACACAGACTACCATACCACATAATTACTCTTCATAACACATAATCCCACTCTACATAATTCCTATACACTAAATACCACATACTTTCTATCCACATAATTTCACTGGACAACATACCACATAATTCCACTACACACAACGTACAACCACTCCACTCCAAAAAACATTAGTAAAAAACTTTTACATTTACAATGCCAATAGCTCTAACTCTCGCAAATGCGAATCCTATTACATTGCAAATGCTTCTTTAACTAGTAGTCGAGTTAGCAGAGTGGTGGAGAAAGGGTGCTGGGCCTCTGACTAGCGCTCAGGAATTCCGCTGCGTAGTACTTACAGGAGGTACCAGGAGGGCTTCTTGGCCCCCAAAGTCCCTCAGCAGTAAAGTGGACTTCATCCCCGACCCGTAGTGTGCCAGGATGCGCGTTTGCAGAGTGGTGGAGAAAGGGGGGCGTGGCCTCCGAAGACCTCTTAGCAACCCACTGTGTGGGACTTACTGGAGTTAACAGGAGGGGTAGTCGGCCCCAAGGACATATTTGGGGGCCAACTACCCCTCCTATTATCTCCAGTAAGTCCCACACAACAGGATTGCTAAGTTTTCATAGCAGGCCATGCCCCCTTTGCCCACCACTCTGCAAACGCACCTCCTGGCACGCTCTTGGTTGGGGGATGAAGTCCCCTTCGCTTGTGGGGGTCCTTAGGGGCCAACTAGCCAACTTTTACCTCCAGTAAGCCCCACACAGTGGGATTCCTGAGAGGTGGACACAGGCCACGTACCTTTCTCCACCACTCTGCAAACGCGCCTCCTGCTGCACTCTTGACTGGGAGATGAAGTCCCCTTGCCTCCTGAGGGTCCCTGGGGGCCAACTAGCCCTCCTGTTATCTCTAGTAAGCCCCACACAGCTGGAGAACGCGAACGCGCCTCCCTCCACAGTGGTGCAGGGAGGGGGCGGGGCCTCCGGCGAGATGCCGGCTTTTTTGGGGGGGTTTTGGAAGGGGGGCTGTGTGCTCCCCCTTCCCTTAATTATTTTTGGGCCTTGGGGACCCCATCCTCCAGGGCCTGAGCATTTTTTTAATTTTTGTTTTTTTTTTAAACGGGAAGGGGGCCACGTGGCCTCCCTTCCCTGGGCCACTATTGGCCCCGGGGACCCCATCCCCCGGGGCCTGGCCTTGTTTTTAATTTTTTTTTTTTAAATTCCCGGGAGGGGGGCCGCGTGGCCGCCCTCCCTTGGGCCACTTCTGGCCCCGGGAGCCCCATGCCCCGGGGCCTGGCCTCATTTTTTAAAATTATTTACGGGAGGGGGGTGACGTGACCCCCCCTTCCCTGGGCCACTGTTGGCCCCAGGGACCCCATCCCCGGGACCTAGCCTCTTTTTAAAAAAAATGTTTTACTTAGGGGAAGGGGGCCGCGTGGCCTCCCTTCCCTGGGCCACTTCTGGCCTCGGGACCCCATCCCCCAGGGCCGGCCCTCACGTTGGGGACCGCGGGGGGAGCCCCAATGCCCCCGCAGTCCCAGCCGGCCCCGGTCCCAGTCCTGCAGGAGCCGGCATTGCTTTTGGACACGGAGAGCTACTGACATGCAGCTCCCCTTGTCCAAAAGCAATCTGCTACACTTCATGGAAGTGGGAGCAGGTTTCCTGCTCTTGCTTCCATGAAGCAAAGCATAGTTTGCAATGACAGGGCGGGAGCCGTGCTCCCGCCCCGCCATTGCAAACTGCAATGTCCCGGGGGTGGGCACCCCGGGACATTGCTGGAGCCGGCCCTGGGGGGTGGTGGTCCACAGGGCTAAGGAGGGCTCCAGGAGGGGGGCCGCGCGGTGCCCCTCCCTTCGTGAAAATAGCCCTGGGGAGGTGGTGGTCCCCGGGGCCAGGGGTCCGCAACAGACCCCCGCATTATCCTAGTTAGTGCCCCAGGGAGGTGGTGGTCCCCGGGCAGTGTGGGGGGGCAGGAGACCCCCCACGCATTTCAATGAGAAAGCCCCGGGGAGGTGGCGGTCCCCGGGGTTGTGGGGGGCCGCATGCCCCCGCACATAATAAATAAAGCCCTGGGGAGGTGGTGGTCTCCGGGGCTGCGGGGGCCTCCGCAGACCCCCACATATAATTTCCTCATTGCCCTAAGTACCTGGCCCACCCGGGGGCTCAAAGAAACGAAGCGCAGGAGCCCGCGCTTTGTTTTTTTAAAACATTTTCAGCCGGATTCGTGCACCCAGCGTGAATTCAGCCAAAAATATTTTAAAAAATGCTTTTTTTGGCCCTGGGGGTCCTTGTGGGACCCCCTGAGCAGGCCTAGGGGTCAGGGTGTTTCTACCGTGCCCCCTTTTCTTGTTTTTTATCCTTTTTTGTTACTGTTTTCTTGTGACTCCGTTTTACTGAGTCACAAGATGGCTGCCAACACTTCCTGGTTTGGAGTGTTAACAGCCAATCAAAATGAAGATCGTGCTCGGGAGGGTTCGCGAATCCTCCTCAGCCACCAGATATCAATATTTTTATTTTTTGAATTTCTCAGGAACTACTGAATGGATTTACACCATTTTAAAAAACGCACGCTTTCTAAACCAAGAACTACCCTTTTGCCAAATTTGGTGTAATTGTGTTCAGCAGTACGGGCTATAGCTTTGTCTAAAGTTTCCTATGGAAATTAACATGGAGAAAATTCGTTTTTGGACCCCCCTATTTTCTCGGCTCCCGCTTGACGAATTACCGCGAAACTTTCAAGACAGGAGGCAAAGATTCGTCAAACGGCGCCAAAGATATTGGCAAATCAAAAACCGCTTTTCCTATGGAAACTAGGTCCTAACTATAAATACCTACTGGCGACTGCCAGTAGGTAATATATATATATATATTTTGCAACACCTAAGGGCTATCTCCAACAATGACCCGTCCTATCCAGTGGCCAGGCACATAAATGCAACTCACAGGGGTAAGGCGCAGGATCTGTCCTTCTATGTAGTGGATACGGTCCCAAAAAACCCCAGAGGAGGTAACAGACAGTTGGCCCTCAGAAGGCCCTCAGAAGGCTAGAATCACGCTACATCATCCTCTTTAATTCCAAAATTCCGAATGGAATGAATGCGGATGAGGCCTTAAGTGTACATCTGTAATTTGCCTTAGCTGCTTGTCCTGCTCGAATTCCAGTCTCTGTAACGTCAGGTCACACCTCACTTTATTTTTCATTATGTTTACTTTTACACTGTTTTTCACTCACTGTATGGCCTCCCCACAAGTACATAGCGTCCACTCACCTAATGATAGGGATGGTTTTTAGTCACTAGAATTGCAAGCTTCTGCATCTTATGCCCACTGGGGCAAGATTGATGCATTTTTAGGCATCTTAGCCTTATATTTATCGCAATCAAGTAATATTTGTATATACTGTAAACATTAGGGTAGAGTGTGTGCACCCAATTGCTATTTTATATTATTAATAAGTTAGCATCTCAGCTTGTAACTTAGCTTCTTTTGACTACATGTAACCAGCTTTTGTAACTTTTTAGTGATATAGGCAACGCTATATATTTTTTCCATTTCTATACATGATGATGACATTAATGTTGGATATTTCATTTGTGGGTCTGTTTACTTTGTTTTAATACATTATAGTGCTGACAATGTTTTGATACATTAACTATAATTTAGTTCTTTCGTTTGCACATTATTTCGTTTTAAAAGTAAAATGCACTGTCATGTGTGAATGGGTATAGGAAAAGTCTATATCCATTGTAAGGCCGCGGTTGCTGTGACAACCCTGTGGAAAAGGTGCATATAACACAGTACATTAGAGTGGACCTGATGTAGTGATCAAGGCGGTACGCCGCCGAAACGCGTCTAGGTCGATTGTATGGATTAAAAAACTTCTTTTTTTCACCATCTCACGGAGTCAGTGCCTGTCTGTTCGCCGCCGTCAGGATTGGAGCTAATATATATATATATATATATATATATATATATATATATATATATATATATATATATATATATATATATTCCTGGTCTTAGAGCCCGCCCTGCAGGATTGGGGGCCCCCGGTAAAGTAGAGGTTTTCTTGTGATTAATTGGAGGGGGCATGATCCGCTCTCAAAAGCGCCAGCACAAAGGACTTCCGCAGCAATTTGGCAGCTTGTGATTGAGAAAGGGAGAAAGGGAGAGGAGAGTGATGTTTCATTTTCCTACAACATCGCATGACAAGCAATCATTGAAGAGATGTGGAGGAAACCGCACTGTGCAGTAACAGAACTTTACCAGTAAGCATCTGCAGATTTGTTATTAATTTACATGGACATTGGCTGTAATAACGCTATTTAGGCAGAATTGGGAGATGCGCCATGTCCTGTTGCGAACTCATAATACTGATGCATGCTGGGGTTTGTGGTTGTAAGATTAAGCCACATGACCACTTGGACTACATAAACACAATTGCACTCACCTGTGAGCAAGGCTTAAGGCTGAAACGCGTAAGGATTTAAAGAGTGCATTTTTTCTCCGCATTTCATGACAAAATAAAGTCAGCCTGTCAGCAAGTCGGTGTTGAGCTCTTTTCCTTTGGTGGCAGAACAGCAGTTTCCAGGATCTCCATTCCTGGTCTTAGAGCCCGCCCTGCAGGATTGGCGGCCCCCGGTAAAGTGGAGGCTTTCTTGTGATATATATATATATATATATATATATATATATATATCCAAAGAACTCCAACCTTGGCTCAGGCTTGCAAAACAGGGCAGGAACAGGAGCACGGACCACAAAGTGGGTGCAGATTTAAATATTTATTTCACTCCAGTAAAACCATTCAGCATGACGCGTTTCGACCTCAAAGGGCCTTGATCACAAACCGGTATTGTGGAGGATGTTGTCTATGTCTATGAAATTAATTAGGCACTTGCACTTTAAAAGTAGTTGGCTCACATCTAGCAGTGTCATGTGATCAAGGCCGCGTGGGCGGCAGAAACGCGTTATGACAGACACTGGTGGTACAGGTTAAAGGATTAAAGAAGAGAAATTTGCACGCAATTGGGTCTGCACTCGTTTTTTTCCAGTTCAAGGAAAACTCAAGAGGCGAGGGGTTGGATGTTTACCGGTTTGGACTGAAGCCGGTTTTGTGGACCCCCTCACGTGAAGTTGGCTCCGTAACCTCAGTCTTTTGTGTTCTGGCGGCTTGGTTCGGGAGCGTTGTTTCCGTAATTGAGCCTGCTGGAAGCATTACGCAAGATCCGGAACGGATTATACGGAGCTCCTTGCGCGCAAGAATTAAAGCAACATTGAGGAAAAGTTGCAGATTCGGTGAATTTTCCGGTGGCTGTACCGCATTTCCGTATTGATCTCACTCGGCTGGGTGAGCATCGGTAGATGGTGGAAGCAGCCCGATTTAAGTTTCACAGGTAAACGAACTGCTATATTGTATTGCTTTATGGTTACGTGCAGGTTGCGAGGTGTGCCTGCTTGATTCGTGGGCGACGTTAATTAAACGTTTGGCCACAGTTTCGAACAGTTAAAATACAGGATTAAAATCCTGAAATCTGTACCATCAATATGTCTGTTGCTGACACGCTAAGGAGCCGTGAGCAAGCAGCGGTGGAAATGTTTTCAGAGTCCCTTGAGGATCTACCTACATTGGACAATAGGGGAACAGAGGAGCAAAGTAATAGGACTATGGGCCTAAAAGAAAAATTTAAAAAGCTAGAAAAACTTAAAAAACAGGAGCAATCCAAATGGTGGGAGGCATGTTCTCTCAAACGATATCTTGATGTTGGAAGGATCCCACGCGGACTCCGCATTATGCTTCCTCCGAGTTACGAGGCACCTAATCCCCTAATGATGGCCGAGTGGGGGGAATGCAATTTGGAATCGTCTCGGAGGCTAGTCCTGATATTAGTAAAATATGCGGAGATTGATGGAGGGGAGTTACAATCCCAAATCGATAAATTGGAGGATGAGATTAAGCAACATGATAATGATAATGATTCTAGAACAAGTCTCAAACTCCGAGAAGAATTGATGAATAGGCTCACAAAAGAGGAAGAGAAGATCAAAGCAAGAAAGACATATAAGTTCAAACGTGATCGTGACGATTATGCCAATGGCCAAGTTTTTACCTTTTCCAGGCGATATGACTCATTAAGAATAGCTACGGCTAATAAACGCATGCAGATGGGCAGCCAAGCACCGGGCGCTGGACAAAGAATTCTAAATGAAGTAGCATCAACTTCTGCTTCTGAAATAAGTTCAGCGGCCGAGAGTGAGTCGGACAATGAAGGGACCAGAAGAGATATAGGAAAGAATGAAATCAAGCTCACCTTGGGGGAAGAGTTGGTTATTTTAAAACAGGGCAGAAGGGATACTCTGCGACCTCGGAACAAGGGCGTGGCTGCAAAACAAGATCACAAAGAAGAAGGGAGTGACGCAAGGCCTGCAAAAGGCGCAGGTGTTATGAAACGGGGTCGGGGCCGGGGGAGGTATTAAATAGAGAAAGTATTGAGGACATGATGGCAACGGACAATGTTAACAATGATGTTCTTATTAAAGAAAAGGCCAATACTATTATTAACTTGGCGAATATTGATCTAACAGCAGCAGAGACACAGATGTTGTCTTTAGGATTAACACATTGCCCGGAATCAAGTCTCAATTATGTCAGAACACGAGCTGATATTTATCTATTTATTAGAAAACTTAAATTAAGGAAATTTCACCTGCTCCGATCCACACAGGATCAAGCCAATACTATAGCCCAAGCGCCGAAGGAAATAAATTTGCATGGGCTTACGGTGTCCGATATAGGTTTATATCAAGACTTAAGGGATTTGGAAAGTGGCTCAGGAGATAGCGAACATGGTATTGCATCTCCTATGCTAATAATTAATGAGAAACCGGATACGCCCTTCAAGCCCAAATCCAAATTTGTCCCAATTTTAGCCAAGGATGGCTTGGATTCATTCAGTGAACTAGTGGTGTCCCAGATTAAAAAACTTAATTTGGAAATCAATGACCGTCATAAGTGGAAATACACCAATCATCAAAGGCAATATAATCAATTGATTAGTAAACTTCAAAAAGAAAATGTAATAATAAGGACTGCAGATAAGGGTGGTAATATTGTCCTGTGGCCCCGTGATGAATATATGGAGGAGGCCATGGGGCAACTCAATGATTTACAATGTTACAGAAAAAGCTCCCCATTGAAATACAAGAACACACAGGACTCTTTATTCAAACACCTGTTAGCATGGAAGAGTGTGGGCCTTTTAAGTTGGGATGAATATCGTTTTTTGAAAAAGGAACATTCGTTGGTTCCAGTTATTTATTTCATACCCAAAATACACAAGAACATAGATAAACCGCCAGGAAGACCTATTATTGCGGCATGTGATGGCCCACTTGAAAATCTATCTAAATACATTGATTACTTTTTACAGGTGTTTGTTAAGCAACTCAGGTCCTATGTACAAGATACAAGTGATTTTTAAGGAAAATTGGCAGCATTCAGTGGCACTCGGAGTATTTATTGATTTCTCTTGATGTGTCATCTTTATACACTTGTATCAGAAACAGAGATGGGTTGAAAGCTGTGGAATATTTCCTTAATACCAGACCCATAGGATTCGCACAACACACAAGAATGTTGTTGGATATGATATCATTTTGCCTAGAAAATAATGTATTCCTCTTTAATGGTCAGATGTTCCAACAGATTCAAGGGGTTGCCATGGGGGCCAGCTTCTCCCCCAGCTATGCCTGTTTATTTATGGGCTGGTGGGAGGAGCTGGTCCTCATGAAACAATACAAAAACATATATGAGACTAATGTTATTTCGTGGATGCGTTTTATTGATGACCTTTTTATTGTCTGGAAGGGTGATGAAACCAGTGCTAGGAATTTTATTGATTCTATTAATCTGAATGACATTAATTTGAATTTTACTTTTTCTATCAGCTCCAGCACAGTCACATTTTTAGATGTTGAGGTCCGAGTGGACAATAACTTATTAAGCACTACACTTTTTAGAAAACCAACAGCAGGTAATACATTGCTTCATGCATCAAGTGCCCATCCTCCCCATTTAATTAAAAGCATCCCTTATGGGGAGATGCTCCACATTAGGCGTGCTTGTAGTGATGAAAAAGAAGCAGAAAGGAAACAAGAGGAGAGTAAAGCAAGGTTTCTTGATAGAGGGTACAGTGTTGGCATCATTAATGCAGCTATGAGAAAATCTAGAGAAAGGGCTAGAGAAGATCTTTTAATACACAGAAAAACGAATAAAGAAGATATGGATCATTCTATTGGTATTTCCCAACCAACTAGGCTTATTCTGTCATATTCCAGGCAAGAAAAGCAAATTAGAACAATTCTTAAACAGCATTGGCATTTCATATGCGATGACCCTGTCATTGGCAAGAGTGTATTACCCAATCCATCTATAACTTTTAGAAAAGGTAAAAGTATGGGTAATCTACTAACAAGCAATAGTAGTGATAATTGTCAAAGAAACATATGGTTAACCAATAGAAAAGGTTTCTTCAAATGTACTAGCTGCAAGGCGTGTCAACATGGTATTAATACTAAAACCTATCAAACCGCATTCTCATTAAAAAATAGAGAAATTAAACAATATCTCACATGCAAGACGGATTTTGCGGTTTACGTGCTTGAGTGTAGTTGCAGATTAAAATATGTTGGGAGCACAAAGCTGCCAGTACATAAAAGAATATTACAGCACATTTGGGACATCAATAATAAAGATCAAAATTATCCAGTGGCTAGACACTTTCAATCAACCCATGACAGTAACCCCAGATGCTTAAAATATTATGTTGTAGAAACAGTTTCAGCATCTAAGAGGGGTGGAGACAGGGAGGCCAGGTTAAGACGGCTTGAGACTGCATTTATTTTAGAATTCGATTCTAAACACCCTGGTGGTCTAAATGTCACTGAGGATCTGCATACTTTTTTATAAATATTTTTAATAAATTATGAATAATTGGGTTCATATTTATTTAAGGTATTGATGTTTATTGATGACTGTGCTGGAGATTTTAGTTATTTATTCATTTTATTCCATGTTTATATTTTTATACATTCATCTTATTGTATATTTATATATTGAAATGTGTTATTATAATAATTGACTGTTGGCATTTGATTTTGATTGGATTTATATCATCTAGCCCAGCATTAGGGTGGATGTGTTTAATTATGTAATGGAATAACTTGATATGAGTGACTATTTGAAATCTATTAAGTATCGTTTAAAGTATGAAGTTTGATATGAAAAGGACATGTTCAGATTTGTGTTTTCTGATTTACATTTGTCTTCCTCCTTTCTAGTCCAAACCCCTATTGTCTTAAAATGAAAAATCATGCACTAAGTTACTTTATTAGATATTGATCTATGAATTATTGGGAAACCTGATTGGGTGATCAGTTCATTTAGTTACAAATTTGGCTATTTAACATTCAACTATATTTGTTTTCAAAAAAACTATAAGGTGTATACGGCCAATTTTTAGCTGAGGTTGATATGTTATGGTTTTTTATACATATATGGAATATTGGGATGATCAAGTCATTGATCTGGTTTTCTAAATGTACTGTATTTTTCATATATATTTACACTTACGTTATTATTATTATGATTTTCACGAATGGTTTTCTGTTATTAGATATAGCACTTTCCCTTATCCTCTGTTTTTAAAAAAAACGCATTTATGCAGGAATAATTGATTTAATTAGGAAATAGAAGAAAATATTGGAAACAAATGAATGTATAAATTGGTTAACTCGGTATTTAAACCGGTATTGTGGAGGATGTTGTCTATGAAATTAATTAGGCACTTGCACTTTAAAAGTAGTTGGCTCACATCTAGCAGTGTCATGTGATCAAGGCTGCATGGGCGGCAGAAACGCGTTATGACAGGCACTGGTGGTACAGGTTAAAGGATTAAAGAAGAGAAATTTGCACGCAATTGGGTCTGCACTCGTTTTTTTCCAGTTCAAGGAAATCTCAAGAGGCGAGGAGTTGGATATATATATATATATACACACACACACACACACACAGAGATATATATAGATATATATATTTATATGTGTGTGTGTGTACAAATACACAAAAACTCTAGAAATTCACTGAAAGAAATAAAGTTCAAAGTGGAAAACCTAGGAAGAGATAAAACCAAATTTTAGAAGTAGTAAAATATGGCCGCAGTGGTCGTATAGGGCGCTCTTTATGGTACTCTACAGCACATTGACCCAAGGTCTTGTTGGATAAAAAGGAGGTGGTGGCAAATTTGATGAGCACTCCGTTTATGTAGAAATTGGGGTTTTGGAATACATACCTGTCATCAGCAGAAAAAGTTGACATTTATGGGTGGATCTCTACCAAAAGTTTAAGAGAGGGGATATAGTATTGATCAAAGATATTTGGTGAAAAATATATTAGTTAAACTTTACAATGTTAAGAGGTGGGAACTTTCGTAAAATGCAATTTTTTCCCCCAAAGCGGTTGATATATAGGACTTTTCAACGCCTAAATAAAATCACTGGAGAATGTCCCAATCAATGTTTTAGGTATGATATTCTGGATTGTAGAGACTGGTTGCATATGATCTTGTACTGCAGTAAATTGGATGAGTTTTTGGATAGTATC
Organism: Calotriton arnoldi; assembly: GCA_963921515.1. NCBI lineage: Eukaryota > Metazoa > Chordata > Amphibia > Caudata > Salamandridae > Calotriton > Calotriton arnoldi. The sequence goes on from CAWUFW010001804.1 coordinate 130,190, forward strand.
TTTAGAATTGTGGAAAATCAACACCAGATTCCCAAAAACCTCATGCTCGTGCTCTTGCCCTATGCCGGGCATTGGGGTCGGACATCAGAAGCTGATATTTATTTCGATGTTTGTGGTGCGTTCATTGCTCCTGCAGAAGTGGAGAAAAATACAGATTTTATTAAGTGAAAAAACAATCAGTCAATCAATTGTTAAAATATGAGTCTTTTATTGGAGTCAGTTGACCTTTCAGCTTGAGTGGAATACAGGGAACGCATACATTTGGTTGACTTAGAGTAAATCTTGATGGTGCTGGCCCCACAACAATCTGTTGAAAGTGCAAATTCTTGGGGACGAGGTAACAATGAGTCACACTGTTCAGTAGATTTTTGCTATGGCTGCTGGTGACAAAGCAAATTCTTATTGCCTTTTCCTCAAGATTTACCCATGTTCTTTTTATGGTCCATGTGGCACCAAGATTGATTACCTGCAATTGCCCATTCTGGACATCTTAGCAGTTTTGAATGAAAATATGTATTGCATGTCTTATAGTCACTTGAACTCTCAAATGCTCTTGGACTATATGCTATAGTGATGGTGACTACCACAATGATTAAGTTTTACATGTCCTGGTAGTGAAACACTCGCAAATTTGTTTTTCACCACTGTGAGGCCTACCTCTCCCATTGGGTTACTGTATTACATTTAATAAGTGATAACATTTGTTTGGGAGCAGGTAGAAATGTCATATTTGGTGTCTAAGGAATTGTAATTTAAAATCCTCTTTAATGGAAAAGTTGGATTTTAAGTCACAATTCTGAAAAGTCTACTTTTAGAACATTGGCATTTTCTTGTGCTAGCCATTTTGTACCTGCAGCCTGTTTCCTGGGTCACATGATTAGGTGTAGTTGGCATTAGGCCTTTGTGTATTCCCCCCAGACAGCCACACAATAGAGGGACTAGGTGTTGGCAGGATGGGCCATCCAAGGCAGGGTAGAGGGATAGAGCTGTGCACTACCCTACTTGAGCTTCTAAGACACTGCCTCAGCTCACATGGAAAGAACTTCACACTTACCTATTGTGACTGCAGACATACTGGAACCAAGGTAGGGAGGAAGGAAATTTCAGAAACCTCTGTGACAGGGGAGGGGGTGTAGTGTTGTGTAAATAAAGAATGACAGACCTCTTTTGGCTCTTGATGGACTCCATAGACCGGTAACAATGGCATTGGTGGGTAATGAAGTGAATGCAGGTTTAGAACTTTGAGTTCTTGCTCACATGCTGAAGAATAAAGACTTGTATAACTACTCTTCGTGTGTAGTCATTGGCGAGAACCCAGGCTGGGTATGACGCTACAACTGGCAACGAGATAGGGGATAAGTAACCAATAGATCGACAGTGCTCTCCCAGAGAGTTTGCCGTGGTCAAGCAATCTGCTCGTGCCTGCCACATGTGCCGCAGTCAAAGTGCAGAATCAACGCTGGCACCTGTGGAGTCTCAGTGCAACACCAGCCTGGGCAAAGCTTTCAAGGATAAAGAAACCATCATTGAACTACACATTGGTCACTGAGAATCAAATGGAAAGGTTGCAAACAGAGGTACTGCACTGCTATGCAAATTAATGATATATGTCATATGCAGTGATAATGTTAAAGGTAGATGCAATCAGGTTTGAAAAGCAGTTTATGGTGATAATCCAGTGCAAGTTGAGCTGTAATCGGATGTGCTCTAGAGCAGCAATCCACCAGGTGTTTACAAAAAGACATTTAAGAGCAAATTCAAATGAACTTCATAATGTTATCTGGTTTCTTGGACCATCTGAATACGAATAAGATTTGTCTACTTACAGAAGTAACTAAAACGAGTCATTGTAACACGACGTGCTGTGAAGTGACCCCAGAGACAGGGTCAGGGATATGTGCTTGCTGATCTGTCCATAAACAAAATGGCCCACCACCAAAGCTTCCAAGTGCGGGCCCAGAACAACTCCAAAGATCTCAATCACAATAAAGAGCCCCAATGGAGAGCAAAGGCGAGGTCAATGTTCCTATAACTGTCAAGATTGGCCTTGAAGACAGCATGTCACAAGGCTCTAGAGATGGTCTGCATGAGCAAGCTTCTCAAGAAGCGTTAGAGAGACCACTGCCAATGGTTATACTGCTGCTACTTTTTTACAACAGCCATCATGATTTGACACTGCCAAGAAACACAATGTTGGCAATAGATGGACTGCTTGGATAGAACCCTTTGAGGATTTCATAGAGACAGTAGATGAATGGATGGCAAAAAGCTGAAGAACATAGCTGGGAAAGATATAAAAGAAGCCATAAAAAAGATACCACATGATGGTGAAGTGATGTACAATTAAATCAAAGCAGCCTTGAATGTCAAGTTCAATCAAGTGTCAAATATAGATTACGAATGATACATCTTCAGTCAAGAACTCCAGAGAGTAGGTGAAGCCATTGATGAATTCGTTGAGAGCCTGGATTTCCTCATAAAGCACTGTGGGGCATATTCACAAGAACGTGTGATAATCATCGCAAATGTAGCTTAACGCAACCTTGCATATCGCAGTACATCGCGAGAAAATAACACCATCCTAACGTCCAATTCCCAACCCCTCGGCACCATGCGATAGCAGCATGACAACCCGCCAAATGCCCGCATAAAAACCAACGCGAAAAACAAAAAATACGAAACACGACCGCCCAAAAAGTTGCGACGCCACAAAGCGCGATACCAAAATCAGCGAAAACCTGCGACAGGCCTGCAATACCCACGCGTCATGCGTGAAAATGCACTATAAAAGCAAACAAAAAACCAACCCCAAAACCAATCCAAACTGCGTAGCACCATGGATGCACCCGGACCTAGTGCAGAGGACAAGCCGAACTCCACAAACCCCACGGAGGACCAGCATGGAACCCCCTGTTCGGGGGAGGGCAAGGAGAAGAGGAAGACGGGTTTAGTCCGCAGGAAAACCGGATCATCATCACGGAGGTGACAGAACACTACCAACAACTGTTCGTCACCTCCACTGAGTCCTCGGCAACACAAACGGAAATATGGCAGTCCATCGTGAACAACGTGAATGCAGTCGGAGTGTTGAGGAGGTCAATGGAGGAGGTCAAGAAGCGCTGGCATGATGTGAAAAGCCAAACCAAGCAGAAACTCGCTGCCAACCGGAAGGCAGCAACGGCGACTGGAGGTGGGAGTCCTGCGCCACAGGAGGAGCTGGATGAGCTGGAGGAAATGGTGGTCATCAGTGCGGAGACGGTGCAAGGAGTCGGGGGTCCGGACACTGCCCGATATGACCTGACCCAACAGCAACAGGGTGAGTAATGACCAGGGACTGGGGGGACGGGGGGAGATGGGCACAATGGCATACATGCACAATTATGTGTAGCACACTGCACACCTACAATGACTGTGGAACATGTCCCTGATGGCCTTGGCACACTGCAGCACACATAGAAACACCAAGTAGGCCCCCTTCCACCATGTGCACAAATGCCCCCCCCATCACCAATCTCACAACCTACCCATGCACATGTGCTGAACATAGCAAAGCAGCGGCTCTGTGAGCCACACTGACAATGCAAGTGACACTGCATGACCAATAGCATGGCTGCAGTCAAAATACATGACATGGTGCACAACATGACACTGAGGTGGCCCAGTGTGGATAACATCCTCAAAGGAGCAGGTCACACTCTGACACATCCACGTGCACATACAACCCCTGACGTCAACAACACATCTGCAGACAAACAATGCACAAGAGTCCATAATCCGTCCAAGAGCACAAATGACCCAAGTCGCCAACATCTCAGCACCGTAAAAGCACATAAGTCAAAGGCACACCGCCTCAAAGGGATAAGGGGCCGCTAAATCAGAGCTGCAGGGGTGACTCCCACAATGCAGCACACACACATAGCAATCACAGCACATCAACATTGACGACAATGTGGTACAAAGTGCCACACTTACACCACAGAACAGAGGACACAACTGGTGCCGCATGTGCGTAGAAACTGGCCAATCACATCAGGCATAGCAGGAAACTGTCAGATGATAATGTATGAGTACAACCTCACATCCGTCATGTAGTCGAAATGTCCACTGTCTCCCATCAAACACCCAGCTCCTCCAAAACAGTCACAATGTACATTGTCATGCAGTCTGAATGTAAACATGTACAATGCGTGCACAGACATGGAACACACTGTTAACCTGCATCTCCCCTTCACATTGCAGAGGGACAATCAACACCCCCTGCAGAGCAGACCATACATCTCTTCAGTGATGATGAGGAGGACCCCCTGGCCATCTGCTCCGACACCCTCCAACGGCTCATGGACAGCCTCCGCACCCCACCTCCAGGAGCAGGGCAGCCCAGCTGCATCGAGGTGATCCCACCCCCTGCACAGACCACACAGCAGGAAGCACCCACCACCACGGCTGGCTCCCAGCACCTCACCGAAGAACACATGGCATTCCAACGCCGTGTGTCAGACTGCCAGAGGGGGCTGGCTGAACAGGTGCGGCTGGGTTTCAACCTCATGGCAGCCAAACTAGATGCCATACGTGGGTGTGTTAGTCCCATCAGGGACCACTTACAGTCCCTAACGGACACCCACAGTCCACTCCATGCCCTACAACAATCCTTGGCTGACCTCGCTGGAGCCATTACTCAGATACAAGAACTGTCTAGTCAGACAGGCTCCAGCGACAGCAGCACAGAGTTGGCACAGATGCGGAGGACAATGGAGAACATGGAGCGGATGCAGGCAGGAAGGATGGCTGCCACGGCTGAACACCAGCGAGATGTAGCTGGGATCTTCCATGCCCTGCAGATCCTCATCTTGCCATTGCTGCCACAGAGCCTGTCCCAGATGACTGCTGCAGAAACTTCGACACACACATCTCCGCCCCTGATGTGTCAGTGGCACACAGTGATGCAGCCATACCACCTCCGCCCCCTGATGTGTCAGTGGCACACAGTGATGCAGCCATAACACCACCACACACACCTGGCACACCTGACACAAAAGACATATCTGAGGACGAAGATGTGGATGGTAATGACTCTGTGTCAGAAAGGAGGTTGTAGCATTCATCCCCCGCCATATGGCCTGTTTCTGCTTGGTACAGCCCTCTGCATCATGCCCTGGTACAACACCTTCCACTGTCCCCAGAAACACTCTGCGACATTCACCTGGACCCCCACATGGACTGCCATATCTGCTCTGGGTACCAATGACACGGCAAACAGGCTGCGAACTCAACCCTTCCTCTACCGATTAACTTGTCATTCCCTAAAGGACTCTGTTTGGCCCTCCTCTGGGCAACCATGTAATGTGGGGTGTGCATGGCCATGTACTGCTCCAGCTCCGATACTCCACAGAATGTGAATAAAACATTCCTAATCACACAGATGTGTCATGTCTATGTTCAATCAAGTATAACAGTATGGATGACTGTAGGGACATTGATTGCACTGAAAGGTACACCCTGGGAAATGACATCAATGCGCATGTTTGACCGTGACACACCTGGCCAATTAGATGACTGTGAAGGTGTGAACTAGCTGTGGCCTCATTGATCATGAACAACAATCTCGCAACCCCCCAACGTAGCCCCATGTCCATGTATTAAATAGGGCTGCGTTTTCAAAAATGTCAAAGTGAGTCGGAGGCCTAAAGTAGTGTCCCACATCACATGTGACAACAGAACATCTCTTCGCATACCTACACACACTCAACTGTGTGGACACAGCCTGGTTTGATGGAACACATTGATCCACATGGCAAGAAGTTGGACACCATACTCACATTGCTGAAGAAACGTAAGCGCACAGGTCTACCAGCAACTCTCCCAACCACAATGTCTGGCTCACAGAGGTGGAGCTGGTTATAGGGACTCACCCCTAAGTGAAATGCGTCAGTCAGTCCCTCCCTGTGTACGGACAATGCTCATTGAGGCACACAACTTGGCATGCTAATCAACACTCATCACAGTTGAACACTAGTGAAGTTGCGTACACTTTATTATCAGTACGGGCAAGACAAGGGCCACAACATGCAGACCAATGCATCATACACTAACAGGCTGCAAAGGAACATGTAGGGGTGCAAGCCATGGGGAGGCACAAATGAACACCAATCATTACGGATGCCAACGGTCTCAGCCCACCTTGCCTTGCTGGACGAGTCATGTGGTGTTTGGCGAATGCTCATTGCACATTGTCAGGGGACACCACTCACAGCCCATGGGATCTGCATAGTCCTGTACCACCGGACTGCGCTGACTGTCTGCTATGCTGACAGTGAGCAGGTGAAGGAGTCCAACTCGGTCACATGTAGTGCTACATTGCCATGTGTGTACTCTCCCTCCAGCGGTGTGTCAGGTTGAGGAACGTTGCCAAGCACCGCTGTCCACTCACCTTGCACAGGTGTGTGTCAACCTGCAGTGTTGCACGCACATGCATTCTGAGTCCAGGTGAATGCAGCCATGTCCACTGTTATGGTGGGATATGTGTCCATTTCTCCAAGATGCAAAAGGGTGTTGGGACCTGTGCTATGGGTTACAATCTTTTGTGGCTGCAGGAACGTAGTTACTCGTTCATGAAAGCGAGCGCAGCTTCATGGGCAATCAGTTCCAAGAGTATGTCGTTGTCGACTTCAATGAACACGGGGGCGAGCCAATCCATTAGCTGGTCTGGACAGATGTGCTCCGTCCACGCCGTTTCACCAATCCACAACACAGCCCAATAGGGGAGCGCTTCGATGTGGTCACTGCACACGAGGAATTGTGCAATCTCACATGCCCAACTGCCAGCACATACGCCAAATACCAAGGCATCCCATGAACGGGTATCACGGTTACACTCCTGGTCGTGGTCCAACAGGGGGTGCACACACATGTCAAAATCCAGTTCAGCTACCGTTGTGTTGGATAGGCAGACATCCATGGGCCACTCGAATATGCATGATCGACAGTGGAACAAGGGCTGGACGCAGGTGACGTACGCAAGACGGAAGCTCAGACGGTAACTGATGCGCAACACTGCCAGTGGCAGTGCCCCCAACAAATGCAGCATTCGGTCACGGTACAGTTCCACGTGACAGGAGTTGTGCATGTGCCCGGGATGTTCTGACATTGCATTGTTCGCTCTCGTAGAACCGGCACTCTTCTGACCTGCGGCTGTTATGTGGATGATATGCCACAGCTCGGAGCAATGAGTTGTATGAGTGTGCAAAGTTTGGACGTATGGGTTGTCCTGTAGGTAAGTGTCAAGGCCATTCCATGCAGGAGTACCTCGAGCAAGGACTTCTGTGTGTGGGGTGTGGATATGTTGATCTTTCATTAGCGCTGTGTGTAGTGTGGGAGTCGTCATCATCTGCCATGGTATCTCTCAGGGGGTGCCTGCCGCATGCAATTCCAAGGTCGGAGGTGCAGATGTCCTTCCGCCTTCTGTATTGAGACAAAGGGGCTTCCATCCCTAATGTTAGTCTAACTACTGCTTGTATCCTGGGAATGTGATGTGGCTTTCGCGCTGCAATTGAGGCTAGGCCTTGGGCTTATGGTGCACCAAAAGCGAGGAACACACAACAGTTGGCATGTATGAGCCAAGACCCCGAGCGGCCTTGCGCTCCTTGTACAATCCCTTCATGCGCGGACGCCCTCCGGCTGCATGCAACATTGCAACATTGTCGATTGCGGGCCGTGTGGCGCAGACACAGCAACAGAGACACATGCATCAGTTGGTTTCCTGTGCAGCCCAGATATGAACCACGCCCAGAGGCCAGGGATAATTGTTCACACCCCTACACTGGCCTGGCGTACGCCGAGCCAGCCCATCCGGCTTATGTATAAAGGGGACGACGACGACGCTACGTGTCCCAGTTCTTCCCCACTGCCGGAGGTGACATGGCTGCGTCCGCCTGGCATATGACGAGACTCAATCATATATAGGGTCCATGACTTGCATTGCACGGAGTCGGTGGCACCGGTTACACTGTGGCAGGCACGGGCCCCCCGCCACGGTACAGTGACTTTCTGTGCACTGAGGTAGGGGCACCTAAAGTGCTGAGCGGGTGTGCAGCCTGCGATGATGCTGTGTGCACTGATATGGTCTCTGCCATTGCAATATCAAGACCCAGAATCAAGTGTGCGACCTGGTGGACCGCAGTGTAGGCCTGAGCCAGCGGGCAGCGCGGGCCTACCACCACGTGGCGTTGCCTCACGGTTCACAGAGTTAGTGGCACCTATAGAGCTGGGCGGGTGTGCAGCCTGCGATGATGCCGTGTGCACTGATATGATCTCTGCCATTGCAAAATCAAGACCCAGAATCAAGTGTGCGACCTGGTGGACCGCGGTGCGTGGCTGCATGATGTGGAGGCTGCCAAGGTCCCGGGCTTGGAGTTTGCCCCGGCACGTGGTGGGCCCTCTTGGAGACACGCCGGTGGCGGAAGGTGAGCAGTGAGGCCTGGGTGCGCAGGGGCGGGGAATCCCCACTGGGCGGCGGGAGGGGCTGGGTTGCAGCAGCCTGTGTGCGCAGGGGCGGCCAAGCGATGTTGCCATGTGCAATGATATGTACTCTGCCATCATTAGCTGTGGACTCTGTTTCAGATGAGGGACCTGGTGGACTGCAGTGTATACAGACACACCGGTGGCAGCAGGTGAGCTGTGAGGCCTGGGTGCGCAGTGTCGGCACTGTCTCTCCCTGTCCCTCTCTTCCTTTCACTGTCTCTCTCACTCTCTTTCTCTATCTTTCTCTCTCTCTCACTCTCCCTCTCTTTCTTTCACTGTCTCTCTCTCTCCCTCTCTTTCTCTATCTTTCTCTCTCTCTCACTCGCCCTCTCTTTCTTTCACTGTCTCTCTCTCTCCCTCTCTTTCTCTATCTTGCTCTCTCTCTCTCACTCTCCCTCTCTTTCTTTCACTGTCTCTCTCTCCCTCTGTTGCTCTCTCTCTCCCTCTCCCTCTCTCCCTCTTTCTCTCTCTTTCTCTCTCTCTCTCCCTCTCTCTCTCTCTCTCTCTCTCCATTTCTTTCTCTCTCTCTTTCTCTCTCTCTCTGTCCTTTGTTGAGCGCATGACGCATCTTCTTATCTTCAATTTTGTCTTGCAGGCTATGACTTACAGATTGTCCAGAGAAGACCCGCCATGACTCTTCCAATTATTAGTGTTGAGTTAAATTTGAATAAAATGATTATTTTTGAAATTCTAAGATGTATGAATGTTTTTCCTTTTTCTGACCACACATGAATGTTAATTGTTGTACTTGTGTGACATCAGGCGAATTGTTGTGTTCATGAATTTGTAAGGTAGATGTGAAATATCTTTGTCCGGGAGGGGTGCCCGGGGTAGGGCCCCGGGGGGGGGGAGTCCTAGGGGGGGTGGGGGGCCTGGGTGTGGTGGCGGTGGGTGTTTTGGCCCTCTTGGGGCTCCGAGCTGCATGATCAGTAGCTCCATGGCATCTGTTGTTCTTCAGGTGTGGCTCTGGGCTGGGCTCCCTTTCATGGTGCAGGTTGTCGTCAGACTTAACACCAGGTAGGAGCAGGTGTTAAATCCCTGCTGCTAATGCGCCTTATCGCATGTTTTTGAATCTTATCGCCGATCTGGCTGGTCGTTGAGAATGTTGCGGAGTGGTGTTTTCGCGGGTTTTTGCACGGGAACGCCTACTATGCATATCATTAGCGTTGGTTGCCGGTGTCATCCGTGGCGATGTTTTTTGCGGCTGCTATCGCGGGTAAACTGGTGATAACGGCTGTTAGCACCTGCTTGTGAATGGTGCAATGAATTTATCGCCACTTTGGCTGCGATAAAGTGCCGCTAACTCGGCGATGAGTCCTTGAGAATATGCCCCATAGTGTTCTATTTTTGCAGAAAAATGCAGGCAGAAAACAATGTTTTATGTCTGTATTTACTTTTAAAAACAGTGAAATTCTGACATTTGGTGTGCTTTTCCATGACTCACCATGCTATAAGATGGCCTGGCCAATACTGTGCAGATTGACAGCATCTAGTGTTAAAAATGTGCAGACATGCTATTAAATAACTTTATTTGTGCACTTGTCTGTCCTATAATGTTAAAATTTTCCCATTAGTGTATTGTTATTTAATATTTAGCTGTTTATAGTGTGAAAACGGGATAGCCATCAAAGTATGAGTAAGCATTTATTAGTGAAATAGATGTGGAAATATATGAGATATGACTTTATTTGTTTGTGAAACTCAAAGAAAATATAGATAAATACAAATAATAGAAACAAAACCCAAAGAATAAGGAAAAATACAGGCATAAATGTTAAAAAAATAAATAACATAAAACTGGGAGCCCTATTTGTAAATGAATAACGGATGTTTTCCCAGTGTGAGAAAAGGATGATTCTGGTCAAATCATTTTATGTTCCTCTAGCAAAAAAATTGAAATATGTGTAATGTAAAAATCACTTTGTAGTGTATGTTTTCAAGTATTTTACCAGTTACCTTTTGTCATCCTCCCACCATAAAACCAAATCCGATCTAGCTAGCTCTCATACAGTCGCCGCCGAAACCCACACACCATACTCTTCTACATACAGCACTTCATGCTTGAAGTACGCCTGATAAAATAAGACAAATGGTCTCCATAAATGCCCTGCTGATCCTTGGAGCTATGCTTGTGCTATATCAAATAAATGATAGAAAGTAAATATCTTCATGACTACTGCCCACCACAACCAACTAGCCTTATTCTTCTATTCTTCTCTGCCGGTTTGATATATATATATAAACAGGAAAAAACTTTGTAAACTTGTCTAGGTTAGACATCACAAGAACAGGTGTCTTAGGGGACTGATGTTATTCTGTGCTTCAAGGTCCTGGAGATCCACACTCTGCTCAGTAACAGTGGGTGGCCCCAAATGCTAAGTCCTTGATCTGTTCTCTTCTCCTGTGACACATTCTCACTTAGTAACATTGTCATATTGTTTGTCTATGTGACCACCCATTTACTAATGATGTAATCCTTTTTCCCTCTTTTCAAGCTAAAGCACTACTGATCCACCAGGACTGGTGTTACTCCACCAAGGATTTTGTTGCTCCACAACTGGACTTGGTCAACATGTAAATTCCATATGAAATAACAAATCAGATTAGGCTTCGCAGTAAAGACTGACAAATATTACAGTGAAAACCATGAAGGTTTGATGAAAAATTAAAGGAATTCCAGAAAGTAAAATAAACGGCAAAGATTTGATCAGCTAGTTATTTGTCATATTTGAGCACAACGCTCAGAATAAAATGCAACATATGAATAGGAGGGCAGAGTATAATTCAGCTCAAGTAAATAAATCAGAAATCAAAGATCAGACCGACAGAGTGTCGCCTTCTCATGGTCATGGCAGAGTGAGCCCAACACCCTATGGGTGTGGCTCATTTTATAGAGTGTAATACAATAAGGTTCAGACATTTGGTGTGAATGTGCAAACATCTGGAAATGTATAGGAACATCTGGAAATGTATAGGAAAGACGGATACAGTTTAAGATCACATTTGTCAGCACTATCCTACAGATTCATATAAGGCAGTTACCATACCCAGAGCTCTCTGACACCTTATGGTTAGTACAAAGGTCGCTACATTATCAAGGTCAGGTTCTCATGAGAATCACATTGTGGTCCCAATAGGTGAGACCTTGGGAAACATTCACTATGCCAGCACAGCATGAAAAATGAAGCTTGAGAAGGAAGCATCATGTTGTACATGAGAGAAAGACAGCGTGTTAAAAACATTGTTTACAAAATATCCACTGTACGCTGAATGAATGGTGAGGAAAGGACAGAAAGATGACTGTGTGGAAGAAATAAGATGGCTGCAGATAGCAGCAACCATTTTGAAATCAAAGCCTACATAATCAGTGGTAAAATAAACCGAACTTCTTAATTAAGTATCTCAAATTCATTTAGGTGTTAGTCGCACAGTGATAATACATTTATGCATTTTCATTAAACCTCTATTCCACTGATTACATCTGAACAATGGGCCTGATTCACGTAGGTAAATTTACATTTACTCTCAATGGGTCTAGCGTCAGGAAACTCCCTGGGGTAGCCGTGCACTTTATAAGTCGCAATAATAATAATGTTTATGTAGGTTTAAGCTTTTTTAGTATTCACAGAACTGCATTTTAATAGTAAGTTGATGAGTGCGGAGACTCCACAGTCGGGTGGAGAACTCGGCACATAAAAAGATATGACAGGTCCGCACATAAAAAGATAGGACAGGCCTATCTTTTTATGTGTGTTGTTCTCTGCCCCGACTGCAGAGGTTCCGCACTCTTAAACTTACTATTAAAATGCAGTTTGTAAATACTGAGAAAGCGTAAACTTACACAAACTTGTAAGTTTACCTTTGTGACTGTTATGTCCCATAAAGAGGCCCTAATGTAGACCCGTTCATACATGTCCTAAAATGGACGTATCCATATTTGCCCTAATATGGTCATATTCGTACTTGCCCTATTATGGTCATAGCCGCATATGCCCAATTAGGGTCATAACTGTACATGTCCTATTATAGTCATGATTCCTTATATAGGCATGATCTTTCACCTACATTGGTCCTTGCTAGTACACAACGTGCTCTGAGGGCTGAACGTTATCTATCCTGTGGTTTTGAATACAGCAGGGTTTTTCCCAAACACAGGCCCACACTGTACTCATCAATTATGCATGGCTCTCTAGGAATACACCACCTGCATAATATGTATGTACAAAGTTCACCCCTGACGTCTTCCTCATGTCTAACGACAGACCAATACAAACCATACTGAGGACCGAGACTCTTTAGGGTATAAATACACCACATCTTGCCCCGGTGAGATAGAGGGAACCGAGACTTCCATGCTGACACACTGACCAGAGACGCTGAGGCTCCTGCATGCAGTCGCTCCAGCTGACAGCGGTCTGACACAGCCCTTGCGGGGTGTCCAACTCGAGACCAGGACGGGGTCCCACACTCTCTCTATTCAGGTATGGGGGTTCGACTAAATCCTAGAAGGATTCTTGGCTCTTAGGCTTTTAGACCTACACATATGCTAGGTACACTCAGGTACATCTAGTTAGGCATCGTAGGAGTACTCACACTTTCATAATGCTTTTATATTCATGTATGTATTCATGATTATTGCAATATGGTAGAACTGTTCTATCCCTTTGCTTTTATCGTACTGCTGATAATATATCTCTGCTATTGTCTGCTGGTTGCCGCAGCACATATATTTTACACTAGAATAACAACTGTTCAATAAATACTTATTGAAACGCCCGACTGTTTATTCTGTGTAACTCTCTGAGACAAACCGAATAAGTAGGCACGTGTGACTGAGCGAAAGGTAGTATATTGTTTCCACGATTCTGAGGAATTTGGGTTGTCATGATCTAAGGTTGCCAGAAACTAATCTCTCCCCGAGAAGAGGAGATTCTAGTGGCACTGTGAGCTAGCTAATGCAAATCAGGCTAACTTACGCGGTGGGGGTGCACAGAGCCAGTCTATCACCAAGCCCACGGTTTATGTTATCCAAACGCGCAGGTCCTGCATGGGTACTTTAGGAACTACACGACATGGCGCAACCAACGTTGGTTTGGTACTTATTTAACAGTAGAATCTGAGTAGTTCAGTCATGCTATTCTCAGAGTACCTACTCACAAAACCCCAGAGACGTCTGGAGTGGGTGGGCACAAACTCCGCCGCAGCTGAGTAGTACGAAAATACTATTTATTGGCTGTTGGTTATTCAAGCTTGAAGGACATATAGTTCCGAAATTGTACATAACACCTCATCTTAGTTCCCTTTGAATACTTCTTCCTCTAAACATGCCTGATAACGAGGCAGGGGACCAAATAGTTGACCTGGGAGAAGAAGATCCTGAGGATGCAATACAAATTGCACCAAAATTCAGAAGGACAGTCACCATAAGACTATTAGAAAATGGCTTACCAGCCACGGGTGGCATAGTAGTTTTCGTGATTGAGGCACGCGAATCAAACAAAACAGAGGTATTCTATACATGGGTTACATTCCCAGCAGCAAATGCTATAACAAATACATTTCACTACTACATAGCAGGAGATGCACCAGCGGAATATGCTCCATTTGAGGACATAGGGGCAGATATATCAAGCAAAACTGCGTTTGCAAACGCAATTTTGCTTAGTGGTATGTATTAAGGCAAAACTGCCTCGCAAAATAAGGAATCGCAAAATTTGCGATTCCCTATTTCGCGATTGCATTTAAGAATCGCAAATTGCGATTCCTTAAATCCAATGTAAGAAGCACCAAAAAAGTGCAATTTGGCCTTAAGGAATCGCAAATTACCACCAACTTCAAGTTGGTGGTAATATGCGTGTTCTTTGAAAAATGCACTTTTTAGCATTTTTCAAAGTGCCATGTGGCGCATACATGCCCTTAGGGCATGTATGTGCACCACATGTGCACACATACATATTTCAGGGGTGCAACAGGGTGTCAAAAGGACACCCTGGCACTCTGAAATTGCATTCTCAATTTGCGATTCTCTAATTGTGATTCGCAAATGTGAGAATGTCTTCCCATTCATTCCTATGGGCCTCTACGCCCATAGGAATGAATGGGAAGGTATTCCTTAATTGCGAATCGCAATTTGAAATTCGCAATTAAGGAATATTAAGGAATCGCAATTATATTGCGATTCCTACATACATAGCATTTTGCGATTCCTTAATAGCAATTCGCTAAAATTCGCTATTAAGGAATCGCAAATGCAATCCTTGATACATCTGCCCCCTAGAGATTCCACTCACTTACCAGGAACATTTTTACTGGTTTAAAGGCGCCCTACCCCACGTACGACAAAGATTAAGATTAGGCCCGCTCGGAGGAGACGGGGCCACATGGCCAATACTAGCGACTTACACACCGCATCCTGGCATTGGAACAATGCCACAGCCAGACTTACTCGTACAACACAGAGATTTAATTAAAATCTACAGAAACCTGACACAATTTGTCATGAGGACTTTAACAATCCAACCTGCACCAGCAGGTGCAGCAAACAGTACTCCAGTTCAGGGTACAGGAAATAAAATTACTCCTCAAACATTACACGCAGTAATGGGCAAAATGCCCGCAAAACGCGAACAAATACCATTCTGGATAGCTCAGAAAATAACTCAGCTTGAATATGAAAAACACAGAATTCTAACAATCTGCTTGACCATGGGATCACACCACAAGTAGAGGACTGCACCTCTTGGGGTTCAGTCTTTGCTGCCATATATACCAGAACACATGGTATCCCGTCCTTAGCAGTAATACCTGACGTATTGAGACAGATACAAAATGAGTATGGAGCAGAGCCTGCCCTTAACTTAGGGATGAAGTTACTAAACAACTTCGACCAGGTATCAGCCATAATACTAGCTAACATTAAGGGAAGCGGCTTCAGTGGCGATCCGCCAACGCCTAAGGGAGTTCGGTCCAATAGATCAACAACACGAACTACCCAAAATAATTGAAACTGCATATGCAGAATTAGGCAGAGACAGTTTAGGTGGGAAAGCATTAAAACCACAACTGGTGGGCAGTCCTGAAAAGGACACTACAAAGCAGACACCTACTTCTTCTAAAAAGAAGTGGGAAAATAAAAAACAACAAAAGTCTAAAGACAGCAGATCTCAATCCAGAGGTAGGTCTCCTCAACAGGAGCCCTCTGAAAGGAGGTATAACCTCAGGAATAGGGATAATATTAAAAAACCTGACAGGTATCAGGATACTGATACTCATTCCTCTCGTTCCTTTCAGGGTTCATCAAAAAACTCAGAGAGGGAAAGACGGTCAGAGGAGCGTACAAAGTCCAGAGACACGCAACACGCTGCGGACTACGCACCTAAAAAAGAGGATAAACAAAAACAGAAAACTCAGTTCAAAAAGAAGAAGGTAGCAGGTCTCAAGATCAGACATGCCCAGAATTCTGAGGACACAGCTTCTGAACGGGGAATGGGCTCTGACGATGCTAGACAGCGTGGCAGAAGGAACGATAGCTCGCCAGAACCTGAAGGAATTTCTGGTGACAGCGGAGTTGAGTGAGTATATCACGGTGGAAACACCTGATACTCGGGTAAGTGTCCCACATAAGTTACATGAGATAACACTCCGGCTGGAGGGGGACAAGCCCAGGAAAATTAAAGGTCTCTTTTGGAAAAATCTGTCATCTGGTTATGACATTCTATTAGCAGAACAAGACTGGCCGCCAGCATTCGTCATGGAGTGCCCTAGGGGAGAAACTGTAATTTTTCCAGCCTTTTCCGACCTCGTTCCCATACATCTAAAACATGCATATGCGCAGGAGTGGGCGGTTGCCCTAGCTCCAGCACTGTACAAAAATCATGTTGGTTGGGATGAGGATTCAACCCACCGCTTGATCCCGTTAAAAGTTTCCCCAAATGCTCAAAGGCAATACCGTATAAAGCAGGAAGCTAAAAAACAAGTCAGGGAGATCCTAGATCAACTTGAATACCAGGGGGTGATTGAAAATTGCACTTCACCTATGAACAATCCATTGTTTCCCGTAATGAAACCTGACAACACATATCATTTAGTTTTAGATTACAGACATTTAAACACTTGCACAAAGACATTTTCAGTTCAAAATGCACACAGTGCCGCATTAATGAATAACATTGTGCGCAAAAAATACAAAACAACACTTGATATCTCAAATGGATTTTTCTGCTCAAAATATAGCGCCTGAAAGCAGGTATCTGACCGCCTTCAGTGCGTTAGGGTCCCAGCGACAATTTTGTCGACTAGCCCAAGGGTATAAAAACAGCCCGGGGGTATTTTCAGCATGAGTAACGGAGTTACTCCAAAATTTGGATGAAGAAGCATTGTCCTATGTGGATGATATTTATCTGACGGACGATGACTTACCGAGGCACTTGACCAGGGTGAGCACCATTATTATGGGATTCGCCTCTGAGGGCTACAAATTTAACTTTAAAAAATCAAAGATTTCCCACCTCAGTGTCCTGTTTTTAGGATACGAGCTGTCAAGTGAAGGAAAAAGCCTAGCAGCTAACTTTTTAGAAAAGTGTGCGCTGCTCCAACCTCCAAAATCATTAAAGAATTTACAATCAATTTTGGGATTCCTAAATTTTGGTCGAACATACATTTTGGATTACGCAGAAAGAGTAAAGCCTTTCTACGACTTAATAAAACCTGATTTTTCAGTCAGACAATGGACACAGGAACACACAAATATCCTGCGTTCCCTACAGGAAGACATGATAGCTTCAAAACATTTACAGACACGCGTAAACGTACGCAACTTAGTGATCCGAGTAATAGCGGGTCAATGCGGGTACACTTATTTAACTTTTAATGAAGGTGAAACGGTACCAATCACATACAAATCACACCTGTACTCAAACGCAGAAATGCGTTTCACTTCAACAGAAAAAATCCTGACAGCAGTGCAGACCGCTGTAGCAAGAGAAAGAGCTCTGGCTCAGGGTAAACGCATAATTGTCGTGACCCCAGTACCAGCTTTAGAAGCTGTTACAAAAGCTAGCATTCCAAATGCGAAAGCCTTACATCCGAGATGGATACAATGGGCTAATTCTCTTACTGCAACGGATGTTGAATACAGATTTGATCCAAGTTTAAAAACACAAGCATTTCTGCAATACGAACAAGAATATCCTCTACCAAATGAGATTTTGCCTCTAGATCAGTATGAATATATTATTTACACTGACGGATCTGCTCAACCGGCCATAGGGAGTAAGCAAGCTTACAGCGCAGCGTGTGCGATTGTTAAAGGTCGCATGCACGATGGAAAGTTCCATCCGAGTTGCACTAAAACGCAATGTCTAGGAGATTGCACGGCTCAGTTGGCAGAGTTAAAAGCACTGATACTGGCACTTGTAAACACGGAACACGAATTCCCCACACTAATTGTGTGTGATTCCTTTTACTGTGTACAGTCGTACAATGAATATTTACATCATTGGGAACAAAACGGGTTCAAAGATGCAAAAGGTGGCACAATTAAGCATAAAATGCTATGGGAACAGGTAGTGGAGTTGAGAAACGAACTACCAAGGGCTCACGTGATACATACACTGAGTCATCAGCGTGATGGCGTTCATGTTGAAGGGAATTCATTGGCTTATGAAGCCGCAAAGGGGGCTGTACGCACAGCCGCCGTAGCTGCAGTTACTCATTCAAAGATGAGAGTAGACGTCGAGATTATGGTAGCTGTCAATGCTTCACACAAAGGAAGCACAGCAGTACCAAAGAAATTTCCACTCAAGTACTCCTACAAGTTAGATGCACAAAACATTCCATATGCTCAAATTCCTGGAGTGGGGGATAGAGTAATACCAAATATGGATCGTAGGTTAGGCTTAATTCTAGCAGCACATGAGGGTTTGGGTTCTGCGCATATACAGGCGTTACAGCGACTATTTCTTTACTGAAACAGCGCTACTGGTGGCCAGGGTTAACAAAGCAGACCAAAGACTATGTCTTAAAGTGCGACATCTGTCAGCAGATGAAAGGCTCCACCGTAACACGCCCAGCGCAGACACCATTACTGAAATCAGACAAACCTCTCGCATCTGTGTATTTGGGCCACTGCGGACCCCTACAATCTGATGGGTCCAAGAAATATATCATGGTTGCAGTGGATTCCTGCTCTAGATTCCTATGGGTTTGGCCTCAGCGCTCGGCTGACACTCGAACTGTTATAAAAGATTTGCGAGTCTTTATCGGCACATACGCAGTTGGCACGTTACATTCTGACCGTGGTCCGGCGTTTAGCTCTCGGGCTTACAAAGAGGCCATGGAAGGAATAGGCGTAGCATTGCGGTACTCCTCTCCATACCATCCCGAGGGAAATTCTGTTGTGGAGAGGAAAAACCGGGACTTAAAGCAATCTTTAACAGCTAGGGCATTAGGCAAGGGCGGTAGATGGGTCGATCACCTTTATGGGGTCCAGCGAGCGATCAATAATCAGCCAAGAAGCTCTCTAGGGGGTGTCACTCCTTACGAGTTCCTATTTGGGACAAGAATGTGGGTACCTGATCTTGATTGTGAAGGCACAGTGGCGGATGAAAAACCATTTGATAACTATGATCGTTTGGCTGTTTTACAGGATCTAAATAAATCCAGAACACAACAAAGTAACGTGCTCCAGAAACAGGCCGCCACTGAGGAAGTCAAGGCAGTAACGGCAAGACCTGTCTGGATCCCAAAAGTCAGGGATCTAGTCAGAGAGAAGATTGCTGATAAGAAAGAATTTGGGCCATCCTACAGAAAGCCTGTACCGGTCCTTGCAATCCAAGGCACAAGAACTGTACTTCTGCCGCCTCTTGCCGAAAAAAGGAGAAAAGATTTGTCTCAATCGACTTAATCAAACCACACTATGTGGCAGATACTAAACAGTAGGCCTCGTGGACTCCACAGTAGCAGACGCCCTCCTCTCGCTACAATCCAAGAAGTCCAAACAGAAAGACTCATCATGTTTGAAGAGCCACCTGTACGGAATGAAGGACTAA
Source organism: Calotriton arnoldi (assembly GCA_963921515.1). Taxonomy (NCBI): domain Eukaryota; kingdom Metazoa; phylum Chordata; class Amphibia; order Caudata; family Salamandridae; genus Calotriton; species Calotriton arnoldi. The sequence goes on from CAWUFW010001804.1 coordinate 149,755, forward strand.
GCAACAATGCTATGGAACTCGTTCCACTTCAACAAGAAATTCATCTTCAAAATGAAAATCAACTTGACAACCAAGGTGCAGTCAGACCGACTACAGACATTTACGTCAACATGCCTCGTCAAGAGCAAAATCCGATTTCAACAAATCCCGATGCAATTCCAACAATTGATCGAACTGCTTCTGGCTATTTCATGAACTTTGATACGTTTTCACTGGATCCAAGTGAGCCGGAAATGACGCCAGCCAAAAATCACTCCAACAGAAACTCACTGACTTTTTGAACTTTTTTAGAAAGACTTACCTGGTGTCACCTTGGATTGAACTATGGTATATCACTGGGATTTAATTTTTCTTTTCTGGGTAGGCTTATTAATAACTTTTAGTATGCTTATTAATGGACGATACCTCCAACAGAGCTCTACAGCCCAAAGAGTCAATTTGATTTTAAAACCACACCAGTCTTCACATCGTGAACCAAGAGACTTGTCTTCAGTGAACATCACAGCAGTTCGTTAGATTTGGGGGTCTCTAGTTGGCAGAGGTAGGTACCTTTGTCCAAATAGGGACCCTTGCGTCTAGTCAGGGTAAGGGGGATACACTCCTAAAATAACCCCTGCTCACCCCCTTGGTACCTTGGCACGAGCAGACAGGCTTATCTCAGAGGCAGTGTGTAAAGCATTTGTGAACACATACAGTAACCCAGTGACAACACTACAGATGGACACCACACAGGTTGTATATCAAAAATAAGTATTCTTTATATAGACTTAACACAAGACCACAAACGACAAAAATCCACAATACTGTACTTAAAAATGGTAGAAATAGCTTAGTTCTCTTTAGATGGTAAATGCGACACTTTGAGTTTAATGTACCTTTGGATACGTAACGCTATACAATGAAAGTGTTGCAGGGAAGGTGATGCGTCGGTTCCTTACACGCAATAACGGTGATGCGTCGGGTCCCTACTGATGCGTAGGGGATGCGTCGGTTCTTCTCGGCGTGGGGAGGTGATGCGTCGGTTTCTTACTGCGCTTCCGTGGCGATGTGACCAGCTGCGCCGTGATGCGATGAAGATCCGGTGCAATGAAACAAAGATGGCATCTTCTTCTTGATGCGACACGATGCGTGCACGTCCGACGGCCGTGCGGCGACTCAACGATTCTTCTGAGCCACGACAGGCCCTGCGACACGCTTCCCGGTGATGCGGCGGCGTTTGATGCGACGTCGATCCTCTTCTCCGGCGATGCGAGGCGCTTCTGTGTTGCGAAGCGACAGCGGCAGCGGCAACACGCTTCCTCAGCGATGCGACGACAGCGGCTGCGGCAGCGACACGCTTCTTTTTCGTAAGTCGCGCTTCCAGCTCCTTGGGACACGCAGTCCCTCAGAAGGCCCAACACAACAGCAGGCACTTCAAAAGAACTCTTGGGGAGCTGGTGGGTGAAGTCTGTTGTCCCTGAGACTTCAGCAGGAGGCAAGCTCTCTCTCAAGCCCTTGGAGATCCTTTACAAGTTGAATGAAAAGTAGCACAAAGTCCTTTCTCCTTTCTTTGACAGTCAGGCAACCACTGCAGGCCAATCCCCAAAACAGCACTCAGCATAGGGATAGTCTCCTCCTGCAGTCTCTCTCTCTGGTTCCTCTCCTCAGCAAAGGTTCTTCTTGTTTCCCAAAGTGATCTGATCGAAAGTTCTGGGGTTTGGGTCCCCTCTTTTATACTCATTTTCCCTTTGTTCTCTGAAGGCAGAGAGGCCTTTGCCTAGTCCAAACCAGTTCTGGTCAGTCCTGGAGCACTTTGTTGACAAGACTGCTTCTTTCCTTTCACAGTGTAGGCCAGGGACATCAGACACACCACAGGAGGTGGAGCCAGCATTGTGGAGGGAAGGCACAGCCCTATTCAGGTCCCAGGTGCAACTCCTCCCACCCATCTCCATGCAGATCTCTCTATTCAGCCCTGTGCTGACTCACCCTGTCTCCTGGAATCCCCCAGCCCCTGTCACTCACAAACCCAGACAAGGAATACACAACCTAGCAGAGGCAGGCTTGGATAGTTAGGCAAGAAAATTCCTACTTTCTAAAAGTGTTATTTTCAAACACAGAATGTTAAAACCAACTTCACTAAAAGATGTATTTTATCATTCTGAGTTCAGGCATACTAAATTCGTTTTTCTACCATGTTCCCTGGGTCAGTTAGGATTATAAGCTGTAATAATCAAACTGCCCATTCTGGCCTATGGGGAGCAGGTAGCCTTGCAATAGTAAAAAACGAAAATGGCTGTAATTCACTATTAGGACATGCCACACACATCAGGGCATGTCCTACCTTATACTTACAATGCACACTGCCCTTGGGCCTACCATAGGGGTGACTAATATGCAGAAAAGGGAAGGTTTAGGGACTGGCAAGTGGGTGTACTTGCCCAGTCAACATGGCAGTACCAGACTGCACACAGGCTCTGCAATGGCAGACCTGAGACACACTTTTACAGGCTGCTTCTGTGGGTGGCACAACCAGTGCTGCAAGCCCACCAGCAGCATTTGGTTTACAAGCCCTGGGCACACTCAGTGCACTGTACTAGGGCCTGACAAGTAAACCAATCATGGAATCACTAATCCATACATCAATTTACCATAGGGAGCACTTGCACTGTGGCACTGAATAGCTGTGGCCCAGTGCCCAAAGCCCCTATAACCAGCAAAAACACATGAGGCAACAGCAAAAAATGGAAGGGAGACCCACGCCAACAGTGCCAGTGCCATGGAATCACTAATCCATACATCAATTTACCATAGGGAGCACTTGCACTGTGGCACTGAATAGCAGTGGCCCAGTGCCCAAAGTATCTATAACCAGCAAAAACACATGAGGCAACAGCAAAAAATGGAAGGGAGACCCACGCCAACAGTGCCAGGTCTAACACAGTTCCTATACCGGACGGTATAGTATGGGACAAGATTGATTATGATGTATTCGGTCCGACTGAACTTTTAAAGCAAAAACATGTATTTAAAATTTCTTTAAGTGATATCATTACCTCCAGTACATTTTCTGATGATTGGGACACTGATACTGTGAACAATTTGATGTCTGATTTAGAAAAAACTGCAGCATTTCCGAACAATGAAATGTTAGAAGGTACTTCAGACTATGATGCATTGTACTGTTACCAGCAATATGGTCATCATTTCTTGCACACATTTATAACACCTAGAAATGTATTTGAGTACCACCAGTGGGAACACTGCCCAACACCACCGAAAGGTAGTTCGCAAGCATTTGCACAGAAATTCACATACTTCTCAGGGTTTAACACATCTGACCCGAAGTCATTTTATTATAAAGTGGCGAAAATTTCAGCTCAGAAAATTATGTTAGCAAACACCAAACATATTTACTCTGCATCCTTTCTGAATCAGTTGTCTAAACAGGGTTTTGATCTATGGCAAGATACAATAGATTCAAAATCGATCTGGGGTTCTAGGGACTGGCAAGTCCAGGGAATAGAAGCACTTTTTAGAGCATGCATCATTCCGCAGCAGATGTTATTTCTGAATGAAACTTTGCAACAAACAACCTGTCTTGGTTTAGCCAAAGGCAAGGAAATGAACACACCGGGGTTTCCAACACCATCACAGATGGGTGGGGGGCAGAATTAAACTACACAAGGGGTAGGATTAGATGACATTCTCCAGTACAACAGATCAGATCCTGATTGGACGAAATGGCTGATTTGGCCCATTGAAACGAACACCTGTCAACAGAGATTTATGAATACAACCGAAGGGTTTAGTATACATAGGCCAGATACACGCTATGTACAAAGATAACACCCAGGGGTAGTGACATCCTATAGTGTTGGGAAGTTGTGCCTTGATTGGCTAGAGACCTCAACACTCACAGAAGTAAAACATCACTTGACCTTACTCACACCTGATGTAGACCTTAGGGATTTCCTACTAGGTCCAAGGAAGACACGTCAGAAATGTTTCATATATGCTGGCCTTTATGCCTATTATAATGAAAACTGGAAAATATCCCAACAGGAGGCGCAGAAAGAATACGGGAAATAAACCGTATTAACCTAGAGAAGGCATTAGCTGTAGTGGATAATGGGTTAACAACTTTGACCTCCAGGATTTACTCCTTAGGCAACATTGTGTCTTCGGCAATCGACATATTAGAACAAGATCTGGCCTTGTTACAACACGGGCAATCTCAGCTATGTTCTATTGTGATGCTAAGCTGGACGCTGCAATCTTTGCGTGCAGGCTATGTGCCCTGGCGTTTTATAAACACCACATCTCTGTTTTCAGAATACAATCTAACTGATAAACAGACAGAAATGGCACAAAGGGGAGTCAAATATACAATGCTGTGTATTGAGAAACTGGAAAGATTACCATTCACTGTAGCCGAATCACCATCAACAGAATGGCTAATTCATGGCCAAATCACTCTGCCGGTCACTACGTTTCAGTTTCAATATTGCCTTGAGCAAAGGCAGGCAGGCAAATATGAAAAGATGGGTAAGGGATACATCAAGGAAACTTGGGAGTTACCATATAGATATCGATGCCGGAATGGGGATCGAGAAGTGTATCTGAGTGGTACAAACTGCAAGAACGCTTTAAGCGGTTCTCTCATGTGTCAGGATATTTCTCTACACGGAGCCTGTAGCGGTTCAGTAGCGAACTTATCTTGTCACATGTCATGGACCCCAGCGGCCAAGATCACGCCGGTTTTCCAGCTGCTCTTGAATGGGAGTTACTTAATGTTAAATGATCAAGGTTACTGTGGGATGCTTCCAGGCGTCGCCTATCTGGTCACTGTTAACTCCAGGGTTACTTGCTGTATGCAAGTATTGTTTCCACCACTGAACACAGTCAGGGAGGCGCCGCTATGGCCTTCACTGAATGTTTCTTTCATACAATTTGATACTCTGAGCAGATTGAAAGCCATGCTTTTACAGCAACCCGTGCCCTTAACCTCCGCTCGAGAAACCTATGAACTTCAAGTTGCAAGGACCTCGACTGAGATACAATCGCTTATACGTACAAACTCTCCTTTCATTTCGTAGAAATGGTGGGACGTATCTTCAATATGTCTGATACGAGCGGTATTGTACACTTATTTAAGACCATAGGGTCAGGACTGTTAAGCACCTTTCAGACAGTCCTCGGAGTAATCCCAAATTTTATACACTCCGTATTGGGAAGCGTATTTGGAGGATTCCCGCTTATCCTATTGCTGGTTGCAGGGGTCCTATTCATAATACTACTGCTACGCAATGGACGGCCCAATTCCCGAGGGAATGGCGAACACGCTCCTGGAGCGGACATACCGTGAACGCATGGTACAACTTCTGGGCATTCCTTTCCTGCGACAACTCAATGCCTCCTGGTTTCTATCATTTAGACCAGTCTGGGTAGACTGCATCCTACCTGTTCTTTGATGCCTGTTCTGCGGAGAAGAATGCATGTTGGATCTTTGTCTAACTTTTCCATCAGATGCGCCTCCGGACACGGATGCAATGCTGGACCCCATAAAGGCCCACGCTCTGCGTTGTCCTCAGCGGCTTCCGATTCTGATGAATGCATTCCTGGAGAATCCACAGGTGCCGTTTGCTCCTGCTGGGTTAGGTGACTCCTCCACAGGCACCCAGGTTAATACTGCTGCACAAGCTGCCGCAGCACCGACTGTTGGCAGTGCTACATTCCATCTATGTGCGATTGACGTTCTCTGTGAGGCGTTGTATTTGTCGTCTGCAGCAGCTAACACCGATAATATTGTGCTTCCCAGCCAGGACGCTTAATCTTGAATTGGCTCATCATGTCCTGGGAAAGAATTCAGCTTCTTCACTTGTTTCACAACAAACTAGCAAAATTGGAACATTTCCTAAATTGACACTTTCGCTTGAGAAAAGCATGGCATTCTTCCGCTTTGAGTGAGGCAACTTATATGGAGAAATAAAATGGACATTCTTTTAGTGCCAATTAGAAATAGCTGAATTATTAACATTTTAGACAGAAGATTTTTAACAATTTTAAAACCATGTTTTTACTTGCTTTTAAAAAAAAAAGTTTTAAATTGTCCAGATTTTAAGTATGGTCATTGTTATCCAATTCGGAAGAGGAGTGGGTGTTATGTCCCGTATAGAGGCCCTAATGTAGACCCGTTCATACATGTCCTAAAATGGACGTATCCATATTTGCCCTAATATGGTCATATTCGTACTTGCCCTATTATGGTCATAACTGTACATGTCCTACTATAGTCATGATTCCTTATATAGGCATGATCTTTCACCTACATTGGTCCTTGCTAGTACACAACGTGCTCTGAGGGCTGAACGTTATCTATCCTGTGGATTTGAATACAGCAGGGTTTTTCCCAAACACAGGCCCACACAGTACTCATCAATTATGCATGGCTCTCTACGAATACACCACCTACATAATATGTATGTACAAAGTTCACCCCTGACGTCTTCCTCATGTCTAACGACAGACCAATACAAACCATACTGAGGACCGAGACTCTTTAGGGTATAAATACACCACATCTTGCCCCGGTAAGATAGAAGGAACCGAGACTTCCATGCTGACACACTGACCAGAGACGCTGAGGCTCCTGCATGCAGTCGCTCCAGCTGACAGCGGTCTGATACAGCCCATGCGGGGTGTCCAACTCGAGACCAGGACGGGGTCCCACACTCTCTCTATTCAGGTATGGGGGTTCGACTAAATCCTAGAAGGATTCTTGGCTCTTAGGCTTTTACACATATGCTAGGTACACTCAGGTATATCTAGTTAGGCATTGTAGGAGTACGCACACTTTCATAATGCTTTTATATTCATGTATGTATTTATGATTATTGCAATATGGTAGAACTGTTCTATCCCTTTGCTTTTATCGTACTGCTGATATTATATCTCTGCTATTGTCTGCTGGTTGCCGCAGCACATATATTTTACACTAGAATAACAACTGTTCAATAAATACTTATTGAAACGCCCGACTGTTTATTCTGTGTAACTCTCTAAGACAAACCGAATAAGTAGGCACGTGTGACTGAGCGAAAGGTAGTATATTGCTTCCACGATTCTGAGGAATTTGGGTTGTCATGATCTAAGGTTGCCAGAAACTAATCTCTCCCCGAGAAGAGGAGATTCTAGTGGCACTGTGAGCTAGCTAATGCAAATCAGGCTAACATACGTGGTGGGGGTGCACAGAGTCAGTCTATCACCAAGCCCACGGTTTATGTTATCCAAATGCGCAGGTCCTGCATGGGTACTATAGGAACTACACGACATGACGCGGACCCTATGTCTTCATTTTTTGACTCACCTGCCTCTGTCCATATATATGCACATGACGGACTGCCTTTTTCTCCGCCCATCCACTGCCTAGGCGTTTAGGTTCCATAGGCTCTCCTTTTTAGTAGCATGAAAGCTCCAAGTTAAATTTAGTAGATGGTAAGCATTGCTGGAGAGTTTAGGAAATGACAAGCACCATGCAAAAATGATAACAACGTCAGGGGCTGAGTAAGATCTTTGCTGAAATAATTTCTGCCTTAGTGATGGAACTAATTCCTCAACACACTGGTGATGGAACATAGGCTCCATTTAGAAATCCACAGCCCAGCAGCAGACGTTTCTCTGCCAAAGTGGCTGCCTCTGCTATGGGATGGGCCATTTTGGTGGTGGGGCACTTTGGTGGCATTTCTGCTGATGCTTTGCAGGTTGGTGGAATTACCAACCATCACTCCACAACGGCATTGGAAATATGCCCTCAAACTCTACAGTAGTGTCTCTTGGTCAGTTGTTTTCTCACAAATGTTTCTTACAGTAAAGTTCTCTCAAATGTGCTTCAGTCACAACAAGAGTCTAATGACGTCTTGATGACCCTGAATTGCCCTGGGTGATCTCTGTGAAAATGTATTAAATTCGATTAGGAGGATAGTGGGTAAAACAAGTATTGCACATGTTTGGCAGTGAATAATGTTTCTAAATTGGCATGCCAATCTACCTACGTTGCTGTTGTGTATTCTGAAAAGTTTCAGAGCTCTTGTGTAGCAAGAGGTACTAACTCAGGCCCCACTGCTCCCAACTGTACTCACCATTGTCGCAGTCTCACTCAGACTTCTTGAAGAATTAACACACTTAGGATTCCTGTGAAATCCAGATGACAAAGACACAAACAATAAATCACCAAAAATGTTTTTCAACAACTCAGTGGCAATCTGTGTTTTACACCTATGCGAGATGTAAATGTCTCAGTGCTTTGTTTAGCATTTCAATTTTGCAGCAGGGACAGGTATAACTGCACAAACATCTCAACCAGAATGAATGGAGCACTAAGTATTTGTTTTGTAGGGTTGGCGATGTTTCTCAAGCTTGACATAAGCAATCAGCCAAGATTATCAATCCAATGGCTCCAAAGCTGCTTCAGAGGTTATCACACTGATCCTTATGACTCTGGGGCAAGCAAACGTTTGGCACCAAAGGGGTAATACGCTTAACAAGGTTAAAATGTGACCTTCTGTGTTCACATAGGGATGGGATGTTGTTAATTGTTTGGTTATTGGTTTCAAACCAGCAACGGGATCAAAAATGAAATGCCTTAGCACTGGCCAAAACCTCTGTTCGTTCGGCTTTGCAACTACAAAATGCAATGGTACATCAGCTTCTTATCTGAGTTCTGAGAAATTCTAGATCTTTGGCTGCAAATGTCTAAAAGAAGTTTTTGGATAGCTATCAGGATGCCCAATTTGATAGCTCCTTTCTTTCACAGTGAGAAAAGTCTTGCAATGGGTCTAGACTATTGTGATTATCATGGTGCTTCAAATATATTTCGACACAAAGGTGTAGGCTGAGTAGACTTTAACATTTAGAAAACACAACATTTCTGTTTTGCATCCCAATTAGAATTAATGCTGAAGTATGATTAAAATAGTTTTAAATGATTCTGAGAGAAAAAATAAAATATTTTGAGACTGGAGGGATTTTTCTCAGAGATTATTCCTCCTCATTCATTATATCCAACACCATCCTATCACCCATCTCTTCTCCAATTAGCTCCATTCTCTTCTAAATTCCTGCCTTACCGTAGGGGTTATGTTTATTAGTGAGATGCAACTCTTCTCCTTTATCACCTTGACCAACACCTCAATGAATTAACATCTGCTTGGGTCAGCACAACCTGGTTTTTTCTCATCTCCCTTCTGCTAAGACTTGAATTAACACATTAGTCCACAGTATGCTGGCATCCTACAAAAGCCATTCTGCCACCAGTCAGCACTTACAATGCTATGAAAAATCAGAAACCTCCCTGCTGTTTTTCTGTTTAATAACTATATAATGCGTTCTGGCATTCTATTGCTCGCACATGCCTCTAGTATGAAAATGACCTCACTGATTGCTTGTAATACCTTATTGCAAACAAGTAGTGGCGTGAAAACACGTACCTGTGACTCTTCCATAACATAACTGGGAGCACTAGATGGGTACAACAGCTCACCTGAGAGTTCGATGCCTTTATAAAGGTACTAGGCTCTTAGACACGTTTCTTTCTCTAGCAATCAAATTTACTGACAGCCTCATGCTGCCTAAATATTTTTCATCAACCATCTGCTTTTATATACCAGACCTTTGACTTCACTCACAGGTTAAACATCGCTTTCAAAACTGCTCTATGTCACGTCCTGATTTATTTAATGTCTCCTTCCTTGGGTCTCTTCAAGGTGTCCTTAAACAGATTTTACATGTCTATCTAGAATTCTCAGTTCACCCTTGTTATCACCTGGGTAAAACACATCAAGTCTACTATGTAGTCTGCTAAATGATTGATATATTGACCTGTGCTGAATCCCTAAGTGTCCTGAGCTCCACATCCCATACCTTTCTAGGGACTCATCTGTTGGTAATTTTGAACTCTTACACTGGGACCCTGCTACCCAGTGCCCAGTGTATGTGCTCTGTCCCCTAAAAAAGTGAAATTTGGCTAAAAACCCAGCTTGGCATATTTATTTTCACTATAGGGCCATTATATATAGTGTAACATCTGCATCTCTGGCATGTAAAATTAAATGGCATAAATGGGCTCAAGCATTATATTGTGCCAAATACTTTGCGACCCTGAAAACAAGACATAAGCCTCCACTGAGGTCTGGACCCCTGCAGCCTGCAAACTGTCATATTTGCAGAAAGGCCTGTAGAAATAAACTCTTTTACAGGCCTAAAAACCTGCTTTAAATAAGCAGCCACAACCCTCATCAGGGTAAACCACTGAAGTGACTAAATTACCCGTGCTTAACCCTCTGTCTGGTAGCTTGGCGCAAAAAAAGTAAGTCTTATCTTAGAGGAAATCTGTAAAGTATTTATTCAGCACACAAACAGTAATAAAGTAAAAACAAAACACAAGAAAAAACCCAAACCAATTTAGAAAAATAGTGTACAATTTAATACATTATTTCAAACCAAAAAAAGTGCCAACGGTGGTTAGCTGGTTGCACCCAAACCAGGACAAAGTCACAAGTTCAGGCCAACTGTGATGGAACGCGGGCTGGCTAACGGGACCAAGTCGGACCTGCTGAGAAATGTACCTTACGTCCATGATGCAGAGTGTTACGCCACGCAGCGGCGGTCCTGCGGTACAGTGCAAGGTCCGCTTCGAGGATGCCTTTGCGCAGATGTACTTCCAGTGGGCGTCAAGGACTAGGATGCGGGATTGCATTGAGGAGCGCTAGTGAAGCAGCAGATCCCATCAGCTGCAAGGGCTGTGATGTGGGATTGCGTCGGGGCTCCGTCGTACCGCGTCCGGGCTCCGTCGTACCCCGTCGGCTCTGGTGAAAAGGTGTGAGGTGCTGCGTTGGGTCTACATCACACTGTGTCGGTTTTGGTGGAGCCAACAGCTGGGCTGGCAGAGCATCTTTATCTCCACTTCCAAGGGACAAGGACCAAAGGGGCACTGTTAGACCTGTCAGCCCTAGGGTGGTCTTGCACTGTTTTTTTCCCTTTTGCGCCTCATTTTTGCCACCGTATTTTTACTGGACCTAGGTCTCCGGGCGCCTTACCACTGCTAACCAGTGCTGAGGTGCAGGTGCTCTCTCACTCAAGATGGCTGCCACAGGCCCCTGCTACTGCAGAAGGGCCTTGCACACACACACACTAGTAGCCAGGGTCAGGCTGGGACATAGGGATACAGTATCCATTCCGTCCCCGCCTCTGGGCCACATAGCCAGACATGTGGAAGGTTCCAGAACCTTCCGGGCTGTGGGAGGAGTTATGTTTTGCCGCCTTTAGGAGGGTCACCTGACCTAGGGGTATAAGAGGCTTGGAGGGAAATCTTTTAGTCAGTTGGGGCACCACTGATCCTGGGAGAACCCCTGCCGGAGTACAGGCTTTAGGGCCTAGGGGTGAGACCTACACTACTGCTGCTGACAAGGCTTAGGCACTGCTGTAGTAAGCTAGCTGAGGAACGCCCACCACCCACTGACCTTGCCCAGCGTGAGGGGACCCAGGGAACCACCTTCAGCGTGCTGGGAAGTAACATCAAGCACTCCCAGAACCACCAACTCATTCCCCCCCCTCATGACCAGAAACTCCTGACAAGAAACTCCTGACAAGAAACTCCTGACAAGAAACTCCTGAGAAGAAACTCATAAGAAGCAACCAATCAAGAACAGCCGCAAGAAACCTTAATTTGAGAGGCCTGACCGACCAGCAAGGCCTGAAACCTGAACTGCCAAACTGGGGATCACCAGGTAAAGCGCCGTGCCCTGAAGCGCTAGACCTTCACCCCCTATCTACTCCTGCCTGCTGCTGGGCTGACCCCCAAAAACCTTTCCAGTCAGCCCTGCCCACAGGCTGCTGGTGCGCCCCGCGCTATATCTCCACGAGGGAGAAACTGCCACCCAAGTCACTGACCTCGTGACTGAATCGCCGCCGCAGCTGCCGCCGCGTGAGGAGAAGTGCTGAGGTGAGGAGGACCCCCTCGAGTGCGTGTGGTGAGGAGCGCCGTCCGCGCCCTCACCGAAGCCTCCAAATTGCCCCCAAAGATCACCGCCGGGCCCGGGGCCCCACCGACGAAGTCGCGGCCAAAGGAATCGCCGCCACAGCCCAAGGGGGCCGCGTGAAGAAGCCGCGGCCTAGTGGGACCAACGAGGCCTCCAGGCCCCGCCGACGCCGTTGCTGGGCGACCGGGGACGCCGGCCGCGCCCCCGGGAAACGGGGTTACCGAGTCCGTCACGGTAGCATGGCGCGAGGTGGGAAAGCACGCGAAGGCAATGTGTAAGGCAGTTGTGCAGCACACTCTTACTTTGACTCAGAAATGCGGACGCAATAACATGACACCACACCAGGCTTGTGTATTTAAAATCAAGATCTTTTATATAAATCCAGGCAGCATCAGATGAGGCAGATTAATTCAGATCTACATTTAAAATCATTGCATTACTCAACTGGTGCGCATTCTCATTAAAGCATCATAGCTCATCAACATTGTAGGCCACTAAAAGGCCGCAGGAATCATCTCCTAAACATAGCACCATTAATGATCACAAGGTGCATTAATAAAACATGGGCCTAAACATGCAATTCACTTCAGGAATATTCAATTACTTAAAAGGGGTCATTTCACGTTACATTTCAAACAGGGCCTGCATTAATCTAGGCGCACCCACATTCAGTACAGTGGGCGTCGCAACTCCGGTACACCTGCAACATAAAACACTTCAACTCTTGGCGGTGTACACTTCAGCTCAATTCAATTAATCACCTTCACACTAGGTAACGAGATTGGGCGCCGGCTCCCGCCACGCCCACAGCGCCGACGGAGGCCGAAGAAGAGCTCCGGACCAGCAGAGGGAGACGGGAATCCGGCCGGAGAGGACTGCCGGCTCCCGCTCCCCTTCCCGCAATCCCCCTACTTGATCCCGGGGGCCGGAGGAGGGTGATACCGGCCCCCGCAACGACCCGCAATTCCGGCCAGAAGGCCGAGGCACCCCGACCGGGCCCTGCCCTTCAGAACACGGGCCGGCCCGGGAGATCGACAGTCGCATGGAAGCGCGACCAACGACCACCACATCAGGTGAGCCCAGGAGGCCCCTAGGGCCCGCAGAGACGCCACTGGGGCCGGGGGCCACCATTAACCCGTGAAATTATCCCTATGAGGCGAGGCCCCGGAGAGGAGTGGGCCTGGCCTGAGTTAACCCCTGAGGGACACAGAAGCCCCCCATTGCCAGGGAAGCCCCAGAATACAGGACATGTTGAGGGGTTCCCCACATTGCTCATTAATCTAATGATGACGCCTACTGTAATTACTGTCTAGGCCTATGCTTATACTTGCAAAGTCGTTACCTAGTGTGAAGGTGATTAATTGAATTGAGCTGAAGTGTACACCGCCAAGAGTTGAAGTGTTTTATGTTGCAGGTGTACCGGAGTTGCGACGCCCACTGTACTGAATGTGGGTGCGCCTAGATTAATGCAGGCCCTGTTTGAAATGTAACGTGAAATGCCCCCTTTTAAGTAATTGAATATTCCTGAAGTGAATTGCATGTTTAGGCCCATGTTTTATTAATGCACCTTGTGATCATTAATGGTGCTACGTTTAGGTGATGATTCCTGCGGCCTTTTAGTGGCCTACAATGTTGATGAGCTATGATGCTTTAATGAGAATGCGCACCAGTTGAGTAATGCAATGATTTTAAATGTAGATCTGAATTAATCTGCCTCATGGAGGGTTGGGTGCGTGGCAGCAACGTTGATAATTACAAAGGGCTGTACGACCTGTTCTTGAGAGAGCACCTCCTAAAGAAATGTTTTCCGGAGCTGCGCCAGTACTTGGCGGACCGCAAGCTGACCAATGCAAGGGAGCTTGCAGAGGAGGCAGACACGTGGGTCAGCACTCGGGTGTCCCACAAGGGAGCCGGGGCGGACCCCCCGAAAGGTGGACAGGGGTTCCCCCAGAAGAAAGAGGGGGAGATAAAAGGAGGGAGTTCTTTAAAGGCCCCCAAAATAGACCGCCTGGGAGAGGGGTAGGTTCCCCATCCCAATCTGGATTCCAGAAACCCACTTATCCTGACAGGAGTCAGCAGCCCAGAACTGTCCGGTGCTACGAGTGCGGGGAGGTTGGACATTACAAGGGGGATCCCCAGTGTCGCAAGAGAACCCCAGCCCCCACAGGAGGTAAGAGCCCCGGGGTGGCCAGTGTAGCGCTTGGGGAGGAGTTGTCCCTAGGTAGGGGAGGTGAGTGGACAGGCTTGACCTTAGTTTCCCTGGGGGATAGAGAGATCATCCCACGGGTTCAGGTACCCTCGAACACTGCCAAGTATCGGCAGAGGGTCCTGGTGAACGGGGAGGAGGTGGAGGCTCTGAGGGACACAGGTGCCAGCATGACGATGGTGAGACGTCAGCTGGTGTCCCCAGAGCAGGTGATTCCTGAGGTATTCCACCCAGTTGTTATGGCTGATAATAGCCTGGGTCATTACCCCGTGGCCCAAGTTCCCTTTGAGTGGGGAGGAGTATCAGGTCTGTTGAAGGTTGCGGTGAGCCCTGCCATGCCAGTTGACTGTCTGCTGGGTAACGACTTGGAACATACTGCCTGGAGGGAGGTAGAGTTCAATGCCCATGCTGAGATGTTGGGATTACCAGGATGGACTTGCGTCGTCACGCGGTCCATGGCTGCCCGACAAGGAACTCAGCCCGGGTTGGAGCCTGAAATAATGGCCCAGCCCACTGCTGGACGAGGAGATGTCCAGGAGGAGACACCCGGTGAGATGGATGGGGAGCCCGCGGAGGTGACCCCGGAGTCCGCTGAGGTGGTTGGTGTTCCCGTGGGGGACCTGCCGAATCCTGCAGAGTGGCAGGTGGAAGCAGGGCCTACCCGGGAGGAATTTTGCCGGGCGCAGAAGGAGTGCCCTACGCTTGAAGGCATGCGGCAACAGGCCGAAGCCCAAGCAACTGGAACAGAGACTGGTAACTACCATGTCTACTGGGAGGATGGTCTCCTCTACAGTGAGCCTAAGGCTCTGGTGCATGGGTCATCAAGGGCCTTAGTGGTCCCCCAATGCTACCGAGCCTTTCTGCTAGAGTTGGCACACGAAATACCACTAGCAGGACACCTGGGCCAGGACAAGACGTTTGCGCGTCTGGTCCCACATTTTTACTGGCCCAGGATGCGCGTCACTTCTGACACTTTTTGCAAGACTTGCACCACTTCCCAGGCGAGCGGCAAGACAGGGACTAAAGTGAAGGTCCCTCTAGAACCTCTCCCAGTTGTCGATACCCCTTTTGAGCGGGTAGGGATTGACATTGTCGGGCCATTGGACCCGCCGACTTCTGCAGGACATAGGTTCATTTTGGTGCTGGTAGACCACGCCACCCGGTACCCGGAGGCAATCCCTCTGAGGACCATCACTGCACCGGTGGTGGCGCGGGCCCTGATGGGGATTTTTACCCGAGTGGGATTCCCCAAGGTCGTGGTGTCAGATAGGGGCACGAATTTCATGTCGGCCTACATGCAGGCCATGTGGAAGGAGTGTGGAGTGACCTACCGGTTCTCCACTCCTTACCACCCCCAGACGAACGGGCTCGTGGAGCGCTTTAACAAAATCTTGAAGGGGATGATCAGGAGCCTACCCGAGGACTTGAGAAGTAAGTGGGACGTCCTCTTACCCTGTCTGCTCTTCTCCTACCGAGAGGTGCCGCAGAAGGGGTCGGTTTCAGCCCCTTTGAGCTGCTCTATGGCCACCCCGTTCGGGGGCCTCTCAGTCTTGTCAAGGAGGGGTGGGAGAAGTCTTCCTCGAAGCTTCCCCGTGATGTGGTCAGCTATATGCTGGCATTCCGCAGCCAAGTGGCCAAGCTGTGGAAGGAGGCCTCGGACAACCTAGAGGCTAGTCAGGCCGTCTTGAAGAAATGGTATGACCGGAACGCTCGGGCGGTAGAGTTGGACGCTGGACAGAAGGTGTGGGTCATGGAGCCAGGAGAGCTTAGCGCCCTCCAGGACCGGTGGACTGGACCGTTTGAGATCTTGGAAAGGAAAGGCCAGACCACGTATGTCGTCGATGTGAAGACCCCCCGGCAACCCCACAGGGTGTTCCATGTCAACCGCCTGAAGCCACACCAGGAGCGTTCAGAGCTCACTCTCCTGATGATAACAGATGGAAGTGAGGAGGAGGAGAGTGAGCCTCTTCCAGACCTTCTGGCGGCCCATGAGAAGGATGGTTTGGTGGAGGGAGTGGTCCTCGCCCCATCCTTGACCCCAGAGCAACAGAGGGACTGCCGCCAGGTCTTGGGGCAGTACGCCTCGTTGTTCTCCCTCACGCCTGGGATCACGCACCTGTGTACCCATGATGTGGACACAGGGGACAGTCCGCCCGTAAAAACCAAGTCTTACCGGCTGTCCGATAAAGTCAAGGCTAGTATCCAGGGTGAGGTTACCAAGATGCTAGAACTGGGGGTGATTGAGCCTTCCAGTAGCCCTTGGGCTAGTCCGGTGGTGTTGGTGCCGAAAGCGGCCCCACCGGGCACCACACCAGAACTTCGGTTCTGTGTGGATTACCGCGGACTCAACTCAGTCACAAAGACCGACGCTCACCCGATCCCTCGGGCGGATGAGCTCATTGACCGGCTGGGAGCAGCCCGGTATCTGAGTTCCATTGATTTGACGTCAGGCTATTGGCAGATCGCCATGGCGGAAGGAGCAAGGGAGAAGACTGCGTTCTCCACCCCCGAGGGCCACTTTCAATTTCGGGTGATGCCCTTCGGGTTGAAAAATGCTCCAGCCACTTTCCAGCGGTTGGTGAACCAGGTGCTGTCTGGCCTAGAGGCCTTCTCTGCTGCCTACCTGGATGACATAGCTGTCTTCAGTAGCCGCTGGGAGGACCATCTGGAGCATCTCCAGGAGGTGCTACAGGCTCTGCAACGGGCTGGTCTAACCATCAAGGCCAGCAAGTGCCAGATTGGACAGGGATCTGTCGTGTACCTGGGACACCTGGTGGGCGGAGGTAAGGTGCAACCCCTCCAAGCCAAGATCGAGACCATCTTGGCCTGG
Source organism: Calotriton arnoldi (assembly GCA_963921515.1). Classification (NCBI taxonomy): domain Eukaryota; kingdom Metazoa; phylum Chordata; class Amphibia; order Caudata; family Salamandridae; genus Calotriton; species Calotriton arnoldi. The sequence goes on from CAWUFW010001804.1 coordinate 166,805, forward strand.
GAGCCCCCCAAGACCCAAACCGAGGTCCGAGCTTTTCTCGGCCTCACGGGATACTACCGCCGGTTCGTCAAGGGATATGGAACCATCGTGGGCCCATTGACGGAATTGACTTAAAAGAAGCAGCCACGCATAGTCATCTGGACGGCTGCCTGCCAGGAAGCCTTTGAGACCCTCAAACGTGCAATGTGCACCGCACCGGTGCTCAGGACTCCAGACTTTGGACGGGAATTTATCGTGCAGACAGACGCTTCTGAGCATGGCATAGGAGCTGTGCTCTCGCAGCTGAATGACGATGGCCAAGACCAGCCAGTGGCCTTCATTTCCCGAAGACTACTCCCCGGGAACAGCGGTGGAGTACCATCGAACGAGAAGCCTTTGCCATGGTTTGGGCTGTAAAGAAGTTGAGGCCATACCTTTTGGTTGTCACTTCCTGATCCAGACCGACCACAGACCCCTTCGCTGGCTCATGCAGATGAGAGGCAAAAACCCCAAATTGTTGAGGTGGTCCATTTCCCTCCAGGGGATGGACTTTCGGGTGGAACATCGACCCGGTGTAGACCACGCCAACGCTGACGGTCTCTCCCGGTTTTCCGCCTTAGCGACGAGAACTCCCTAGAGGTTGGGAAGCTCTCCCCTCTTTCGGCTGGGGGGACGCGTGTTAGACCTGTCAGCCCTAGGGTGGTCTTGCCCTGTTTTTTTCCCTTTTGCGCCTCATTTTTGCCACCGTATTTTTACTGGACCTAGGTCTCCGGGCGCCTTACCACTGCTAACCAGTGCTGAGGTGCAGGTGCTCTCTCACTCAAGATGGCTGCCACAGGCCCCTGCTACTGCAGAGGGGCCTTGCACACACACACACTAGTAGCCAGGGTCAGGCTGGGACATAGGGATACAGTATCCATTCCGTCCCCGCCTCTGGGCCACATAGCCAGACATGTGGAAGGTTCCAGAACCTTCCGGGCTGTGGGAGGAGTTATGTTTTGCCGCCTTTAGGAGGGTCACCTGACCTAGGGGTATAAGAGGCTTGGAGGGAAATCTTTTAGTCATTTGGGGCACCACTGATCCTGGGAGAACCTCTGCCGGAGTACAGGCTTTAGGGCCTAGGGGGGAGACCTACACTACTGCTGCTGACAAGGCTTAGGCACTGCTGTAGTAAGCTAGCTGAGGAACGCCCACCACCCACTGACCTTGCCCAGCGTGAGGGGACCCAGGGAACCACCTTCAGCGTGCTGGGAAGTAACATCAAGCACTCCCAGAACCACCAACTCATTCCCCCCCCCTCATGACAAGAAACTCCTGACAAGAAACTCCTGACAAGAAACTCCTGAGAAGAAACTCATAAGAAGCAACCAATCAAGAACAGCCGCAAGAAACCTTAATTTGAGAGGCCTGACCGACCAGCAAGGCCTGAAACCTGAACTGCCAAACTGGGGATCACCAGGTAAAGCGCTGTGCCCTGAAGCGCTAGACCTTCACCCCTATCTACTCCTGCCTGCTGCTGGGCTGCCCCCAAGAACCTTTCCAGTCAGCCCTGCCCACAGGCTGCTGGTGCGCCCGCGCTATATCTCCACGAGGGAGAAACTGCCACCCAAGTCACTGACCTCGTGACTGAATCGCCGCCGCGGCCGCCGCCGCGTGAGGAGAAGTGCTGAGGTGAGGGAGGCCCCCCTCGAGTGCGTGTGGTGAGGTGCGCCGTCCGCTCCCTCACCGAAGCCTCCAAATTGCCCCCAAAGATCACTGCCGGGCCCGGGGCCCCACCGACGAAGTCGCGGCCAAAGGAATCGCCGCCGCAGCCCAAGGGGGCCGCGTGAAGAAGCCGCGGCCTTATCGGGACCAACGAGGCCTCCAAGCCCCGCCGACGCCGTTGCTGGGCGACCGGGGACGCCGGCCGCGCCCCCGGGAAAGCCGCGCAGCGATTGGGCGCCGGCTCCCGCCACGCCCCCAGTGCCGACGGAGGCCGAAGAAGAGCTCCGGACCAGCAGAGGGAGACGGGAAGCCGGCCGGAGAGGACTGCCGGCTCCCGCTCCCCTTCCCGCAATCCCCCTACTTGATCCCGGGGGCCGGAGGCGGGTGATACCGGCCCCCGCAACGACCCGCAATTCCGGCCAGAAGGCCGAGGCACCCCGACCGGGCCCTGCCCTTCAGAACACGGGCCGGCCCGGGAGATCGACAGTCGCATGGAAGCGCGACCAATGACCACCACATCAGGTGAGCCCAGGAGGCCCCTAGGGCCCGCAGAGACGCCACTGGGGGCCGGGGGCCACCATTAACCCGTGAAATTATCCCTATGAGGCGAGGCCCCGGAGATGAGTGGGCCTGGCCTGAATTAACCCCTGAGGGACACAGAAGCCCCCCATTGCCAGGGAAGCCCCAGAATACAGGACATGTTGAGGGTTCCCCACATTGCTCATTAATCTAATGATGACGCCTACTGTAATTACTGTCTAGGCCTATGCTTATACTTGCAAAGTCGTTACCTAGTGTGAAGGTGATTAATTGAATTGAGCTGAAGTGTACACCACCAAGAGTTGAAGTGTTTTATGTTGCAGGTGTACCGGAGTTGCGACGCCCACTGTACTGGATGTGGGTGCGCCTAGATTAATGCAGGCCCTGTTTGAAATGTAACGTGAAATGCCCCCTTTTAAGTAATTGAATATTCCTGAAGTGAATTGCATGTTTAGGCCCATGTTTTATTAATGCACCTTGTGATCATTAATGGTGCTACGTTTAGGAGATGATTCCTGCGGCCTTTTAGTGGCCTACAATGTTGATGAGCTATGATGCTTTAATGAGAATGCGCACCAGTTGAGTAATGCAATGATTTTAAATGTAGATCTGAATTAATCTGCCTCATCTGATGCTGCCTGGATTTATATAAAAGATCTTGATTTTAAATACACAAGCCTGGTGTGGTGTCATGTTATTGCGGCCGCATTTCTGAGTCAAAGTAAGAGTGTGCTGCACAACTGCCTTACACATTGCCTTCCCGTGCTTTCCCGCCTCGCGCCATGCTACCGTGACGGACTCGGTAACCCCATTTCCAACAGGCACCACTTGGGGGTCTAGTCCTTCTTACTTAGTCAGCAGGGCAGCAGAGTAGCAGGGCACTCCTTCTTGCAGCAGAGCAGTACAACAGTCCTACTTTTGAGTCTTCCATAGATTGAGAAGTGATCTGAAGAGTGGGTCTGAGGGTCCCCTTTTTATACTTGTTGTCTTCTTAGAAGTAGGAATTCTAAAAGTACTCCTTTGCTTGGAATTCCTGCCTCCCTGCCATGGCGTCAGCCTGCCTACAGGCAAAATAGACTGGTGTGAAATCCTTTGTGAGTTTGCAGGGCACAGCCTATTGATTTGCAAGAGGGGCTGTGCCTAGCTCCGCCTCCTATCCTGCCTGAGATGGCCCATCCATGCATACCTAACCCTTTGTTGTGTGGCTGTCTGGAAGGAATATACATTGGCCAACTGAGCTCACACCTAGTCATGCAAATTCCAGTCGCAAAACAGTAATACTTTACCATCATTTACAAAGTGGTGGTAACCTATTTGCAAATGGGAGGGGGTCCCTTTAGGACCCCTCCCCCTTTGAGAATGCTAAAAAAAAAAATTAAGAGCAGGCAGTGGTCCCACGGACCACTGTCTACTCTTGAAAAAGTTTTCTTTTTTTTATTTTAAAATGCAGCCCGATTTGCTTTAAGGAAAACGGGCTGCGTTTAAAATAAAAAGATTGCTTTCTTAAAAAGCAATAACGGACATGGTGGTCTGCTGATTGCACCCTACCTCATTAATATTCATGAGGTAGGTGGACGTGCAGAGTGATGTGTTGTGTGATGTCAAGGATGTTCTGTCAGTGAAGGCTTCTTTTATTTCTTTGTTGTTAAGTCACTTAGGAAGTTATAGCCTTTAGAAAATGTGTTGTCCATGTAGATTTTGGCAACTTTGTTCAGTCCAGGAGGGCCTATAGATTAAGTAGAAGATGGCTATCTGTGTTTGGAGTTTTAGAGGTGGCTGAGGAGAAACTCCATTATGGAGAAAGCATTTTATTTTTTTAATTTATTGGGAATATTTACATAGTGCAGGCAGTACAAAATCAATAAAATGCTTCAGAAGTAATAGATAAATGCAACAATGGGTCAACATATTTGGGCATAGAAAGCAAGGGATGGGGAGCTATTTATTCAGGTAGATCCTGGAAACTTGAGCTTTCAGGGCCATCCAGAAAGATTACAGGTTTGAATTTCAATCATAGTCTTTCAGGTTGTTCATTCCAGATTCTTGGTGCTTGGCAGGAGAAAGCCTGATTGAACGTTTTTAAGTTTTTTTACTTTTGCAATTCCTTGGAGATGTGTTGATTTGCTTCAAAGTTTTATTGATTCTCCTCTGGTGTGAAGTTTCTTCTTCAGGTAGCTTGCAAGACCAAGAAGTATGGCTTTGTATGTGATATGTGACATGACATTTTGAAATGAAATATTTCTTCTTCTAGTGTCATCCAATGCAGCTCTTTCAAAATGGGTGTGATTTTGTTTTGATTTTTTGCAACTTTGCCTCCATTACATACTTCTTGTAGGATTTCTATTGGATGTGCAAGAGCAGATTTGGGCTGGCAAGCGCTCAATGTGTGACAGTACTAGATGGTGGACAGCCTTCCTAAAAACATGGGGAAATACTATGTCCTTAAGCTTCCCTGGCAGGGAAGTTGGAAGGATGCAATTTTTGTTAATTTAGAAAATTAATGGTAGCATTGTCAGGTTCTGATCAATAATGAAGTCCAGTCCTGTGGAGATAGGGACTTTCTTAGTTGAGACAAGGTCTGCTGCCATTTTTGGATTAGTGCTGTAGATTGTTTAGTAACAAGGAGGAATTCAATGTTTGCAGAGTTTGGTATTAGGAAGAACAAGCTTATTGATTTTGTTACCTCTTCAATCAGTTTTCCATGATTTTCGTATCAGACCTTTTTTGTAATTCTTAAGTAGAGTTCAGTGCCCTCCACAAACATGGACATTTTTCCAGCTTTATCTGGCCCAATAGTTCCACATATATGTTAAATTGGAAAGGTGATAGTACTGCGCCTCATGGGAGAATAAAAACTTCTAGTTTTACAAATTGAGATCTTCATGAAAGGTAGGATGAGACCCATTTCAGGACTGATCCCTCTTTACCCATTCTAGTTGAAAGCATGGTGAGTATTGCCCTATGGTTATACGTATCAAAAGCCACCAGTAAGTCATACAGGATGAGTAGGTAAGTGTCTATCGCATTCAGAGCTTGCAGAATGTCTTCTTGACCTAGATAGTTTCTGTTTCTATGCTGTATCTGGGACTGAAGCGAAAAGAGTTCAGGAAATACTTTTTTTAATTTGTGGTACTGTGAGAATGTGTCTCTTTTTGCATGGTCACCTAAACTTTTTAGGGATTGATGCTGCTGGTTTTTGAGCGGACCTTGCAGTAGCTGTAGCTGATTTCACTCAAGGAGACTTAATTGGATATGGCGCCAGGCTTGCCCTGCTGAAGGAGTTTGAGCTCCACAAGCACAACTAAGTCCGATGGTAGAAATCTTGACCGAGCAAATGCAGGCAAAGTACCTGCCCAGCATGAGGACTTCAGCAGCTGTGAAATTAGAATTGTTCCTGCTCGAAGCTTTACAACCAAAATCAATGGCTTCAACCGGACCTAGTCCAGCAGCTATTCGGCTCTGAGAGGATTTTAATGGAGGATTTCAATCTCTTCATCAGAGAATAAGTCAGAAGGTAAAATCAATGACTGGCACAAACTACCTTGGAGTATGTGACCCGGGTTCCATCGCAATGGGCAACTCGTGCATAGGTCCTGGTCAATAGCAAACAGTGACTATTGACTGGTGTTTTACTTTTTCTTGATGCGTTTTGCCTTACATTTTTAAAAATTCTGTTTTGTCATTTGGTGTCATTTTACTCATTATTTTTGTCTCTATTTTACTAAAGTGGTTGTGAGATTGTTATTGTGTTTTGCCTTTTAAACTGTTTTGTTACTGCCAAATACTTTTCACATTTTCCTAAGTAAAGTCTTTCTGCTCTGTGCTATAGCTACCAGTAGGATGTGCCCAGGATTAAATTACAGAAAATGTCTTTTACCTTTACAAGTTTGTGGCCTTATTCATTGTGGTGAACTCCCATCAGCCCCAATTAATAACTTACTTTCCTACAGGTAAGAATTTAGCCAAGTTTGCTTTACATGATTTTTTCTAAGAAGGGAAATATCTAATCAGTTCTAAAGAGTTTGGTAGTCTTTGGGGTATTGTTTATTTACTACAGCAGAGATGTTGGACTACATGAACACTGTCTACATCAGGATCACCAAGCAACTCACCTGAAGACTACAAACCATCCAGAACTCGGCAGCCAGACTCATACACACAGAACTCACATCAAACCTGACCTCAAGGAGCTAGACTTGCTTCCGATACACAAATGTGTTCATTTCAAACTCTTCACCCACACATTCAAGGCACTACACAACTTAGGCCCCACCTACCTAAACAGTTGCATCTCCTCCCACCCAGACACCTCTGTTCCGCAGGACTCCTAATTGCACGTATCCCACACATGGACAGAACCAGATCAGGAGGCGGGCATTCTCTTACATTGCGCCTAAAGCCTGGAACGGCCTCCTACTCCACATCAGAGCCTCCTCCTCCCTTCTTGAATTCCACCAGAAGCTGAAGACACAGCTTTTTAATTAAGCAACCTGCCATAGGCAGGGTTAGGCACACACATACCTGCCCAGTGACAGGATACCCTCGCAAGTGATAGTGCGCTTTACAAAATAACACAATATAACATAACATAAGAGGTGTGATCTGTCCAGAATATAATATTAAGCGTATGGACCTACCTGAAAGGAGGCAAAAATGAGTTTGAGGATTGAAGAGCAATGTTGATTACACAGGATTTTGAAAGGTCTGACCGAATGGAAAATTCAAGAGAAAAGACACCAGGGCTTACCTTTTTTCTTATTGGTACCTGTGTATATTTTAAAGAAACAAAAACAATGGTTTCTGAGGAGTCATCCAATGAGGCAAATGATGGACTAGTAAATACCACGTAAATATATCTGTTATATAAAAGAGCTCGGTAACTCCTTGATAAGTTGACTGAATAGTAACAAACCAATGCAGTGACAAAGTGACCCAAATAATCAGACAAGTTGCAAATATCATATGTATTAGTTCATCAATTAAATTATACAAAATAGGTTGAGAAAGAGAAGTACTGATGGCACAGTGCTTTTGTGATCGAACAATTTATATACAGTGGAGCAGAGTACAAGAGGAAATCAGGAAGTTTTACAAAACAGAGATCATCCTCTGTCCATTTACACATATTTTATTAATTTTAATACTTATGAAAGATAGCCAGAAAATATGCTATGGATCCAGATCTCCTGGACTTGCTTTAGATATGTGTGCATTATTGCAACAAACACTTGCTCAGAGATATGTTCTCTTCCCCTTGTTAGAAAATGAGCCTATTTTTTTCCAGTGACAACCACAGTGTTCAAGAAACCCCCTCTTATAATGTTGTGTATATATTTGCAAAAAAATATACACACCGTTTGTGCATTTGCAGACTGAGGCTGTGGCTGCTTTCCCAAGGCAATGCCCTGTGGATTCGCCGTAGTTGATGTATCTGTAGCAAAGAGGTTAACTGGGAAGCACTTTTGGGAATCGTATATGACACTTTCTCCCCAGAAGCTAAAGAAATGCTTGAAAAATAAGCTATACATCAATCCTTACCTTGCATCTCACTGTTGATAACATTCGCACGTGCCTTTGCATCTTACATTAACACTGTTTTAAAGAAACAATGGTTCACTGAGATATAAATCTTTTTGGCAAAGTAAAAGAGTCTTCTGTAATATGAAGACAGCAAACAGAAACAACTTCTTTTTACCAAGGCACATAAACAACAAGCAGAATAAAGTGGAAATCTCTTGCAAATAAAAAAAAAAAACAGCGTGCATCACTACTAAATAGACATATGACGCCTCTCTATATAAATATTCCACTGTTATTTGAGTTTATGTAAGTGCTGTTTTGTTTCGTCTAGCACCCTGCACTGCACCTTCTTTCTCACAATAAATAATTTTAGTGCAAACGATTTTCCCTCTCTTTGGCTTGTTGTCGACTCTTTTACTTTGACAAAAAGATTTACATCTCAGTGAACCATTGTTTCTTTAAAACATTGTATTACCCCAGGTTCTTTAAAGTAATAGGGTCGCCCTTTTTTAAAATCATATCTTACATTAGCACAGCACAACTTGCCATCTCTTTTCCTTTAGGAGCAAGGACAGACATTATTTCACAAAGATCCTCTCCACAGGCACGATGAAATCGGTGCAACAACAACGTAAAAGCAGCAGAAAGCCAAAGTTATTGAAAATCAATTCCATAATAACAGCAAGCGGAGCTGTTTTCTCTGATAACCAATTAGGAGCAATTTGCTAAAGATGTCAACTCATGACAAAACAAATAGACTTAATAGCGCGGATTTCATAAGGACCTATCAATCTTTTCGCGGCCTCACTCCTAAGAATTACTCCAGTTCAAAGTGCTAATATGATCATAAGTCACCCGGTGACACGAGGCCTGGGCTGCAGCGGGGCTGACCGCGGGAGGCTGGCAGGCAAGGCCCTGCAAGAAACCGCGGCAAACCGCGGCTCTGATGGGTCAGAGCTGCTGATTGTCTCTGTCCTCACCAGAGGTGCGTCAAAATACTGGGGCAGGCAAAGGGGTTGCGCTTATTTATCAGAGGCCCCTTAACTCAATCACAGTTCCTAATTTCAAAATGTACCTGCCATGTGATGGATTTCTTCTGCATTCCCTTCCATCTTATCTTTATAATATCTCTCATGGTTTTCTATTTCAAATGTTCTCCGTACAAGGTTAAGTTGTCATTGGGGCTCGGCCCATGTTATAGAAATACGTAAAAGGAATAAAAATAAATATAGATACATATGGATTTATGTTCTGTTCTTAACTATTAATATCATGAAGGTATATAGGTTAAGAATAGTAAATCTATAGCCCACTGCCAAGGGCTACACCGGATGATAAAAGCCCTGAACCCAAGCGCCCCGCTTTAGGGAAAGGACCTTTAACAAACAGTCTATGCCTGAAAAGGAAAGGCAATAAGGTTATTAGAACATTCCACCCACTGAGGGCAGAATGTTGTTCTAATTTAATCTCGGAATAGCAGAAAAACAAACACTGAAATGTTGGAGCTGCAGGGCTCTACCAGCCATTATTGGCCCTGAGGTACTCCAGTGTCTTCAGCGGAGCTCTCAAAAGTCCAATATTCCAATTACCTACATATAAGTGCAGTGAGTATATCATTGTAGCTAATATTCTGGACACAATACGATTGCAGGTTAATAACAAAAACTTGAGATTTTGACATACAGCCGGCAACAATTTTCTTTTCCCTGGAAGCGGCTTCTGAGATAACTGAACTGAAATTGTTGGTGCAAATAAAACAGAGAAGCTTCATTGTGGTGTCACAAATAATGAACAATGTCAAGTGGTATGCTGAGGCAGCGGCTTGTAAGTTGAGAGTGTGGTCGGTCACAGGCCTTTTTTTTTCTTGCTGGAACTCTGCGTTCCAGGCAATGCGAAAGTCCCACTGGAAATGGTGATATTTTTGATCTATGACAGCAATTTCTAAATATGTCAGTAATCGGATATTCTACCAAAGAGCTACTCTTAGAATAGGGGACTTCATCAGTTTATCTAAAAAAAATCCTTTTCAATTATAATGTGGCTGATGGCTGGTATTACATTTACTGCTTGCTGTCAAGGGTCGTTAGGGCAGCATTGTCCATCAATCTGCCCTAATGCAAATTTAATTATTAGGTTGACTGTCTTGCCAGCGAAGAAACAGTTTTAAACTCTGAGCTGTAGAATCTTTTATCAGTTTTCTGAATTTGTACGTAGCATAGTATGGTAAATAGTTCAGTGAAAACTAACTTGTAATGAATAAAAATATCACCTCCGGGGGGTGTGAGTTGGCAGGAATGAGGAAACACAAGCAAAAATAGTGCTTTGACAGTGCTTAATTTGTAAATAAGAAAACAGGTTGAGGAGCATGATGTTTTTTAGGAGTCTATGGCCTGCACAGACGGATGCCAGGAGTGCAGAATACCAACTATGTCTAGTGCTGACTCCAACCTATACCTCTTTCTTCCTGTCTCTTTATCGACCTCTCAGAGGTTATTTTTCATTCCCACCTTCTCCCTGTAGCACTGTTTTCCTATCTTTCTCTTCCTCCTTTTTCTCGCTGTTCTGCCTTTCTCTCTCTTGATCTGTGTCAAAGTCTGACAATGGAAAAGAAGTCCTGGTCCCCAAAAATGAGGGCTGTTACCCATCACCAGAAAGGAAGATGTAAGAAATTGGGTTATTGGTTGAGAGGGGTAGAAGCCCCACTCAAGCAAACAACCACGATCCTTGCCATGATGAAGCACAAAAGTCACTAAATTAACCTATGCTTAATGCTCTGGTAGCGTGGCACAAAAATTAGGCAGGCTTAACTTAGAGGCAATGTGTAAAGTATTTATGCAGGACACAAATAGTGATAAAGTGAAAAAACAACACAAGAAAAATCCCAAATCAATTTAGAAAAATAGAGTACATTTCATTAAATAAAATGAAATCACAATTAACAAAATCCAATCAGTAGAACCAGATATATTGATTTTTTAAATCTTTAGTGAAAATAGTGCCAAGCAGCAGAAAGTGCCACTCATGGTTATCTGGTTGCGCTGGACCAGGGGAAAGTCCGGGCCAACCACAATGAAGTGTGGGCCAGGTACAGGGACCAAGTTAGTCAACACTGAAAAGTTACCTTCTCAGGTCTAGCGTGAAGAGTTCCATTTGTGTTAGTGGAAGCTGTGAGGATGAGGCTTTCGGCGTGCAGAGCAGGGTGAGCGTCGCGGATGGTTGTTGATGTAACACGAAGAGCCAGTCATCACTGGAATTGAGTTGGCTGATGGACGCAGGAGGTCACTGTCAGTGCAAACGGCAAGTCTCGCGATGCTGGACGTCGATGATGGTCGCTGTCAGCACGAAGAGCTGGTCCTGCTGGAACTTCACATTGGCAGTCACTGCAGGTGGCAGAGTTTTGGTGGGTCCATTCGTGGACATGAAAACCCCAAGCTTCAGTAATTTCATCCTTTTTCAGGAGGCGATCTCACTAACGCCAGACAAGGGTGCAGGACCTTGGGCGCACCTCTAAGGCATCAGGACTCACTCTAGCAGAGGCCAGAAGCAGGGCTCAGGCAGGTCCAGGCAGATCCAGGTGGTAGTGGTCACCTGGCCCAGTTGCAGGGTGGGCTCTGAAAGCTTGTTGTGTCCCGTTAGTTTACACAGAAGGTCAGACAACTGACCCTTGGAGTCACTATGGGTAGTCTGTGATCAAGTCAAGCAGGTCCTTTTCCAGACAGCAAGGTAGTCCTTCTAGCAGCAGGGTAGTCCTTCTAGCAAAAGGACAGTCCTTCTTCTGAATCTTCTACAGGTCCAGGAATGGTCTGATGAGTGGATCTGAAGGTCCTCTTTTTACACCTGGTGCCAACCTTTGTGTGGGAGAATTCCTTCACCTACCCTCAAAACTGGTTCTGGTCAGTTTTTCCTCTTCTCCTGATCCTGACTCCAAACTTTCTAGGGTGCCAAAAGGCAGGGCAGGACTGGTGTCATGTTCCTGTGTGTGTGCAGCAGGCAGGTCCTTTTTAAATGTAATCAGGGCAGGGGCACCTCCTCTCCAGCCATCCTTTCAGGAAGACGCTCTGCCTCACACTAGGTTTCCCTTGTCTCACTGTCTGGAAGCAAACCCCAGCAGCAGAGCCATTCACAGTCATGTGACTCAGGACAGTGACAGAAAGGTACAGTTGGTTAGGGCAAAAAATGCCAACTTTCTAAGAGTGGCGTTTTAAAAATAAAAGATGATTTTAAATTACACTGCATTTGAGTGAAAAAAGCATATCTCTATCTGCTCCCAATCTGAACTTAGCACCTACTAAATGTAATAAGGTAACTCAGTGCTAGCCTATGGGGGAGATAGGCCTTGCAATAGTAAAAAAACTCATATGAGTTTTTCTCTGCAAGGACATGAAAAAAACTTAAACATACATGACCTACTTTTTAAATACTATGCACCATGCCCTAGGGGTGGTTAGGGCCTACCTTAGGGTTAACGTATATGTTTTAAAAGGAAGGCCTGACAAAAGTTGTTTTTTTCCACGTTGAAATAGCAGTTTTAAAACTGCACACACAGCCTGCAGTGACAGGCTGCAGGCATGTTTTAAAAGGCTACTTTAGTAGCATTTAATTTCACAGACCATCAATACATGTTGTACCATTTACAAGGGCCTTACAAGTGAATTAAAGGTATCAATCAGGTGGATGGCAATTGTACCATGTTTTAGGGAGAGAGCACAAGCACTCTACCGGAAAAAAGTACACAGAGTTCTAATGGCAACAAAAACGGGTTCAGCAAAAGAAGGAAAAGATCTGGGGGGGACCCTGCCAAATGGGCCAGGTCCAACAAACTGCTCAAATTAAGAACTGGCTATGTGGTAACCATTTGTAGCTGCATGTTACTATTAGCAGGGGCGTAGCTTGGTCAGTAAGGTTTGGGGGGGGATTCAGATTTCCCAACAATCACACAGGTTAAAATACATTATGCAAGAAGTAGGGCAGTAGGGGTGCCTCAAGGAGTAGTAGGAAGGGAGAGGAGTGCAGATTGTGAGGGGTACTTATAACTCAATATTTTGTAAAATAACCATTTTTAAGACATTTAAAACACAGACCAGAGTGTGTGTGTGTGTTTCTGTTTTTGTCTGCATGCGTGTCTGCTATTGTCTGCATGTATATGTAAAAAATCCCATGTGAAATCCGACAAACACCTAACCACTCCTGGCTTAAAGCACCTGTACCCAACTATTTACTACAGAATACATTAGGGGGTGTAAAACCCCAAACACCCCGCATGAAGCTACGCCCCCGACTATTACTGTGTATCCCCACAAAGCAGGAATTGTCCCCTGTACTTAAATAAAAAGCATTTTACATAAATCTAAATAATCTGTTTATATATGTAGGCTGTCCTGCATAAAAGTTTTGTGTCTGCCTTGCTTAAATTTGTCGGCGGTATTTGTTTTATCACATACACAGGTTTGTGTCAGTGGTGTATGAGTTTTTTGGTAGTAAAATGTGCATTTGCATTTCTCAGCAGAATTGTACACTGCATGATGTTGGCACTTCTTGGCTCGGTACAATGTAACTGTCACTTAGGGCGAACATAGCAAACACAACAAGATGATGGACGGAGTGCTGAAACTTTTCAACCACTTACCCCCAGTCACAGATCTGGGTCCCTTGCTCACTGTGCCGTCCATCATCTTGTTGTGTTTTCTATGTTCCCCCTAAGTGGCCAAGGGTATGCCCAGACGTGGGTCCCTTGCTCACCGTCCGACTGGATTCAAGCCAGCCTGGCTGATGAGGGGTAATACCTCGAAGCCGGTCCCAGGTTGCTTGTTTCCTGGCCAGGGAGGACCTGGCCTGGTAGTTCGGGATGGACTGTTCCCATCAGGAACAGGGCCAAGACTGATTTGCATATGACTGGGTCCAAACTGGGGTGGAATAGTGAGCAGAAGAATGATGGATTAAACCCAGATCTGTGACTTGGGGTGAGTGGTTGAAAGGTTTCAGGACTCCGTCTATCATCTTGTTATGTTTGCTATACTCTTGCCATGAGCATAAGTAAACCTACCTCCATGGTAAAAATAGGAAGCAAAAATCCCACAAATTGGTGGGGCTTTAGGGGAAGCCAGTTTTCTCCCAAGTAAAATTATTTTCCCTATAAAAAGAGTTGATTACACTCATGAAGGACATAAGGGTCGATTACGATGGCGGGTGGATCGGCACCGCCATGGCTGCAGTGGCTTCCACCGGCCTGGCGGGTGCTGTTTTGCCAACCACGGTCGCGAATCCCCGCCCGCAATATTACGATGGGCAGACATAGGCCAAATCCCTACCGCCGCGGAGTTTCCAGTACCGCCAGCACCTTGGTTCCGCGACGACAGCGGACGTAGCCAATAGTGGGAGACCGTCGTGCGGAATGACGTGTAGACCGCCATCCAAATCACAATGCCTCAAATAGGCAATCGGACCGCAACGGAGAAACCACCCATTCAAACATGGTGGAAACGATACTGCGGAGGAAAACGGCAATAACACACAACTCCACGCATTCGCTACCGCAATGAATCCTGCTCTACAAGCCCTACCGCTGCTGTTCCTGATCCGCCATCAACAAAGACGCCGCCACCGCCGACAACACCGCAGGTACGTCAATGCCACACCTCCGCATCGGGGCCATCCATCAACAACGTCATCACCGCATCCTCCCGGTCACGTCACCGCAGCGGTGAAGACGCTGGAAAAGTTCCGCACAATCCAGTAGGCAGGGCCAGCGGCACGCATGGGCAGTCACAGGGACGTGTAAGGATTGTGTTGGCCCTGGCCCAAATGTACATTGTGTGCCTCTGTTGGTAGCAGCTGACATTACCTGATACCATCACAGCTCCTACCATCCCACCCTGTTCAACATCAAAATGTGTGCCCATCTGACATTCAGGGATAGTGATGTATGTGAACAAGTCCATAGGTGTATTGTGGCAAAACAACACCTGCAAGGTAATGCCAAATAGGTGCCTGTGATGTGAAACCCCCTTCCTGCCACTGCCAAGATGAGTAATAGGTGGCAAAACAACACCTGCAAGGTAATGCCAAAAGCTGCCTGTGTTGGGAAACCCCTTCCTGCCACTGCCAAGATGAGTAGTAGGGGGCAAACTCCACCTGCAAAGTAATGCCAAAAGGTGCATGTGTTGTGAAACCCCCTTCCTGCCACTGCCAAGATGAGTATTAGGGGGCAAACCCCACCTGCAAAGTAATGCCAAAAAGCTGCCTGTGTTGTGAAACCACCGTCCTGCCACTGCCAAGATGAGTAGTAGGGGGCAAACTCCACCTGCAAAGTAATGCCAAAAAGGTGCATGTGTTGTGAAACCCCCTTCCTGCCACTGCCAAACCCCACCTGCAAAGTAATGCCAAAACCCTGCCTGTGTTGTGAAACCCCCTTCCTGCCACTGCCAAGATGAGTATTAGGGGGCAAACCCCACCTGCAAAGTAATGCCAAATAGGTGCCTGTGATGTGAAACCTCGTTCCTGCCACTGCCAAGATGAGTATTAGGGGGCAAACCCCACCTGCAAAGTAATGCCAAAAAGGTGCATGTGTTGTGAAACCCCCTTCCTGCCACTGCCAAGATGAGTATTAGGGGGCAAACCCCACCTGCAAAGTAATGCCAAATAGGTGCCTGTGTTGTGAACCCCCTTCCTGCCACTGCCAAGATGAGTATTAGGGGGCAAACCCCACCTGCAAAGTAATGCCAAAAAGCTGCCTGTGTTGTGAAACCACATTCCTGCCACTGCCAAGATGAGTAGTAGGGGGCAAATTCCACCTGCAAAGTAATGCCAAAAAGGTGCATGTGTTGTGAAACCTCCTTCCTGTCACTGCCAAGATGAGTAGTAGGGGGCAAACTCCACATGCAAAGTAATGCCAAAAAAGGTGCATGTGTTGTGAAACCCCCTTCCTGCCACTGCCAAGATGAGTAGTAGGGGGCAAACTCCACCTGCAAAGTAATGCCAAAAAGGTGCATGTGTTGTGAAACCCCCTTCCTGCCACTGCCAAGATGAGTAGTAGGGGGCAAACTCCACATGCAAAGTAATGCCAAAAAGGTGCATGTGTTGTGAAACCCCCTTCCTGCCAATGCCAAGATGAGTAGTAGGGGGCAAACTCCACCTGCAAAGTAATGCCAAAAAGGTGCATGTGTTGTGAAACCCCCTTCCTGCCACTGCCAAGATGAGTATTAGGGGGCAAACCCCACCTGCAAAGTAATGCCAAAAAGGTGCATGTGTTGTGAAACCCCCTTCCTGCCACTGCCAAGATGAGTATTAGGGGGCAAACCCCACCTGCAAAGTAATGCCAAATAGGTGCCTGTGATGTGAAACCCCCTTCCTGCCACTGCCAAGATGAATATTAGGGGGCAAACCCCACCTGGAACATACATGTTTGTAGTTGGCATGTACAGGGCCACATACACCTCAACACCACTGACAAGGACAGGCCAAGCACACTGTGTGACCACTCAACTGAACACATCCAAATATACCCATGTGAGTACGAAGACAGGCCTTCACAAGATTACCACACACACACTGCTGTCCACACATCCAAACACATCACACAGACATCGCCAACCTTGGACACCCCGCAAGTTAGACTGTGTGTAGAATTCACCTCTGTTGTGGTATAGCCCCCTAACATGACATGTGTACAATCATACTGAAATCAACAGCAAATGATGATTGCAAGAGTACATCAACACCCACAAACATCATTGCACCCCCAAACCTCAGAGTAAAGCAGACCAAAAGTGTGTGTAACATTTGCCAAACAATGACAAAGTAAATGAAGTCAATGGCAATGTGGAAGTGCCATGCAGAGCATGTGGCACATTCATCCATACCCACACATCAAAATGTTTAATTAAGCAAGGGCAGTAACAAACGATACAACAGGAGTAACAGTGTTTATTGCAAAATAACCTGATAGGCACAAAATGACAAACAAATAAAAGGCCATTGGCCAGTCCACAGTCCAAACAATGCACATGTGTGCATGAAAATGTTTACAGTGAATGTGGAACACCGTACACTGCCATGTGAATGAACAAAGCACCGGGGCTATCAAAGCGCAGTCCAGGCATCTCTGTGGGAGAGATGGGTATGGGAGGGGGTCTGTGCCTCAGACTTGCCTGTCAGTTGGACTGGGAGGTGGCTGATTGTCGTGGACACTGGCGGAACTGGACCTGGGCGAGAGAGGCTCGTCAGAGTCAGCAGTGGCTGTGGCAGGCGTAGGGCTGCTTGGACCGGGTGGCATAGTGGCACATGGAGGCTGAAAGATGCTGCCGTGAGACACAGAGCCAGTAGTGGCTGTGGCAGGTGTAGGCCTGCTTGTACCGGGTGGCATGGTGGCACGTGGAGGCGGAGAGATGCTGCCGTGAGACACAGAGCCAGTAGTGGCTGTGGCAGGTGTAGGCCTGCTTGTACCGGGTGGCATGGTGGCACGTGGAGGCAGAGAGATGCTGCCGTGAGACACAGAGCCAGTAGTGGCTGTGGCAGGTGTAGGCCTGCTTGTACTGGGTGGCATTGTGGCATGTGGAGGTGGGGAGATGCTGCTGTGAGACTCAGAGCCAGTAGTGGCTGTGGCAGGTGTAGGCCTGCTTGTACCGGGTGGCATTGTGGCACGTGGAGGCGGAGAGATGCTGCCGTGAGACACAGAGGCAGTAGTGGCTGTGGCAGGTGTAGGGCTGCTCGGACCAGGTGGCATGGTGGCACGTGGAGGCGGAGAGACGCTGCCGTGAGACACAGTGGGTGAGGGTGAATGTTGAGGGCTGCCTCTACACTTCTTGGGTATACGATATTGCAGAAGTGTCTTGGGAGTAGTGGGAAGTGTGGCTGGCACAACAGAGTCCTCGCCACCAAAGGTGTGACAGGTGCAGGTGGCCCTCCTTGTGGGGATTTGCAGGATGTGGACTTCGCCTTGCTTTTTGCTTGCCTTTTGCCCTCCATCCCCTGTGGCCCTGGTGAACGACTCACATTGCTCTCCTGACCACGCTTTACAGGGGTGTGGGTGGGAGTAGAGGTCCTGGGTGAAGCAGTCTTAGGTTGCTTTGTGGGCTTTCCCTTCAGCGGCACCAGCACCACATCAGGCATGCCAACTGTTTGTCTGTCACTTGGAGCAGTTGTGTGGATGGGAGTCTCTTGTGATGGGTGCAATCTTGTGGACCGTGAGCTAGAGGCCTGCTTCTTTGCCTGATGCCCCTGAGTGTCATGTGAAGGGCTTTTTTCTTTGCGTCCCTGTGTGCCTGTGTCACTTTTTGGGGATGGTGTCTGTGGTCTTGCACGCTTGGAGCGCTGCTGTCATGTGCTGGGTGTCGACGACTCGGGGCCTGAGGGCTCAGTTGTGCGGTCACTCCCCTCAGGGGTTGCCACTGGCAGGGTGGTTGGTGAAGGCATTGGGGCTGGACTTGGATGCTGTGATAGCTGAATGGCTGCCGTCACAGTGGAGGACAAACCCTGGACAGTCCTGTGTAGCCCACCCACGTCCGAATGAATGCCCTCCATAAATGCCAGAACCTGTCCCAACTTCTTGTCCTGATCCTGGAAAGCATTTAGGAGAGCTGTCTGACCCACACACAGCTGGCGCAAGAGTTCAATCGCCTCAACACTGAGGGCAGCAGGGGAGACAGGGGCAGGGGCAGCGGTGCCTGGGGTGAAGGCGACTCTACCCTTAACAGCCCTGCGGGCACGGACAGCACTAGTGGTAGTAGCCGGGATGGTGGGCACTGGCCGATGTGTGGTGGAGGAAGAGGCCGCATTGTCACTCCCTGTGACCACCATTGTCGCTGACTCCCCACTGGAGTCTGATGATGTTGAGGTTGTGCTTTCTGCACGTGAGTCCTCAAGGACACTCCTGTCCCCCTCCAAGGCGCTGGTCACATCAGTGTCAGTGATCTCATGGCTATCATGCATGTCACATGCTTCAGCACTGGTGTCCGTATCATGGCCTTCTGTGCACTCGGTAGAGGCTGCAATGGACAGAGACATAGGTTCAGTACAGTGCCATACACACAAACATCAAATGCTAGCACAGAACTAGACTAGAAAATGACAACCCCAAGTTGCACAACACCCTGTGCAGTTTGCATGTGCAACAATCATGCTGAACACAGAAGATGCATGGAAATATGCATTGTTTACATCAATGAGCCATGTGAGGTTCACACCGGCAAATAGCAGGTCCCTGCCTCCTTGTAATGTAACCTAAACATCTCTGCAAGCATACCCACGTGCCTGTATGTGAGAGAGGCATACATCTCAGCATGTTGCCTCTGTCACATATGGAGTCACTGTAAGGGGACAACACAGATACAGATTCAAATTTCTACTTAATAATGTCCATGAGCTACTGATGTCTGACAAGGTGAGCAATTCATCTTGCAAACTGATGCACGTTGGTGTCAGATGTGTACTTCACACCATTAACAAGTCCTGTAGTGCACACATCGTTAAATGCACACTGACATGATGCACACTGCTGTACACTGCCTGGTGATGTCCATGACACCCAGAATGCAGAAGATGTCATAAGGCCACATCTCATCATGCAATGGCAAGGGCCATTGTATGAAACACATGATCAAGTCCATCTATGGGAAAATACATGACACCTGCACTGAACACATAGGCCACTGAGAAGTAGTTCCAAAAATGTACACAGCAGCAAGATCAGCAATGTCTCACGGTCGCCATTCATGCAGTCACTCACACCCAAAGTCAGCCTACGCAGAATACTCACCACTTACTCCCTGCTGATGGTCCCTCAAACGTTCATACAGCTCTGGCTGTGTCACAGACAAGATGCGGGACATTAGTGGAGTCATGGTTCGGTGCGCTAACCTGCCACTGCGAGGGACCAGCCCCACCGTCATCTCTGCCACGGTCCTGCTCAGACGGGAGATGTCATCCCACCTCTTGTGGCAGTGTGTGTGCCGTCTGTTGGATACACCCAGAGTCCGCACCTTCCGTGCAATGTTCTTCCATGCGGCCTTACGCTGGTGGACCTTCAGCTGCAGGCATAGGAGACAAGAAAAGGAAGTATCAGAGACCCTGTGTCATTCACACTGTGTGTCAGCACAGGAGAACATAAATGCATGGCGCACAAATCGGTACATCTTCATCAGAGGCCATACAGCATGACACATAGTACATGTTCATTACAATACTACACAGAAATGAATGAATGTATGCCAAGGCACACAGTACATGGCCATCTCATACACATGCACAATGGCAGCACAGACAGCCGTGTGCAGAAGGCCCTCATCTGTGATGCAGTATGTGAGTGCGCATGACATGCAATACAGTAATAATGAAGTGTAGTGGCAGACTCACTGTGTCCACCACTACACACCCCACGATGCCCTTGGCCTGTGAATGGATCAATGCATGTCTCAGGAAACATATTGGGACATAATCAGATTTATCACGCACTTCTCACATTGTTAAGTCCGCGATTGTGCAATTCTCAGGACTATGATGGCTCAGTGAGTATTAGGTGTGTGGACTAAACACATGTTTGACTCAGTCCAGTTAGGCATGGCTCAGAGTAACATTGGACAGTGTCTGTGCAGGCCAGAGGAACTCACAGTGCGGCTCAACATGGTCCCTCAGATAAATCACATGGATGTACAGCATGAGAGGGTGAAAAGTGCCAACACATGCCAGACTGAACACATGTTCAAATCAATGTAAGGATGACATCTACTACTTACATTGATGTGAAGTGTTATTGTTGCATTAACATCAAGTGGGTTCCACTCATGCATTGGACTAATGTGCATGATGCTCACATCAACATAGTGCACTTAAGAAATAGTCAACACACATAAGTTAGTGCTCATTACCAATATACATTTCAACAGTCACATATGAGGTTGTGATGAGTGAGTGGACAGTCACATAACATGGCACAGTAAAAATCAGTCCCGACTTGTGCTGTTTCAGAACACCATCGTATCTGTGTGGCTGTTTAAACAATGCATGTCTCCCCCTACCTACAATCAACTTAGGTAGGTGTGGAAATAAGCCTACAGACACCATTGACATGAAGTTAGCATGCATGGCAGTGTAACACACATTTACATCACCTAGTCTCAGACCAACATGTTCATTAAGTTTGTGCAAGAATGGCAGTAGGAGTGTCCATTTTCTACACATAATCAAAGTCGAGTCCCACAGAACATGTATGGAGCATGCCATGTCAACTATTAGGATGCCTGTACATTGACTTGCACTCACAGGCACATACTACTGCACAGCAACATCATGGTATCATTTTGGTCACTCTCACACTTGGAATCAGGGACACTTACCAGTACATCTGGTGCACCAAAAAGCCTCCCATACTGTGCAAGGACCTCGTCCACCAGAAGCTCCAGCTCCTCTGTAGTGAAGGGACGGGCCCTGACATTCTCTGTTCTCGCCATCACTGGGTCCAGGATACAGCAAAATATGCAGTTGTAGAGGAATGGCAGTCTGCAGTGTCTGAATGCATGTGAAATGTGTGGCTCTCCCACAGAGATTTATAGGCCCCTGGGTTGGTATCAGTGGCAGGCAGCTGCTGCAATTGGTCCACCTGGCTGGCATCTTTCAAGTGTGGCCAATGAGCGGCCCGCGGTGGCGGTGCACGCCTACCGCGGTTTTCAAAGTTGCATTTCACTACCGCGATCGCGGTTCCCATTGGCTGCAATGGCATTGGTGGTGTCACACCGCGGGGGACAGGCGGTCGCTACCGCTATGCTGCATCTTTCAAGTGTGGCCAATGAGCGGCCCGCGGTGGCGGTGCACGCCTACCGCGGGTTCCACAGTAGCATTTCACTACCGCGACCGCGGGTCCCATTGTCTGCAATGGCATTGGTGGTGTCACACCGCGGGGGACAGGCGGTCGCTACCGCTATGCTGCATCTTTCAAGTGTGGACAATGAGCGGCCCCGCGGTGGCGGTGCACGCCTACCGTGGGTTCCACAGTAGCATTTCACTACCGCGGGTCCCATTGTCTGCAATGGCATTGGTGGTGTCACACCGCGGGGGACAGGCGGTCGCTACCGCTATGCTGCATCTTTCAAGTGTGGCCAATGAGCGGCCCCACGGTGGCAGTGCACGCCTACCACGGGTTCCACAGTAGCATTTCACTACCGCGGGTCCCATTGGCTGCAATGGCATTGGTGGTGTCACACCGCGGGGGACAGCCGGCCGCTACCGCTATGCTGCATCTTTCAAGTGTGGCCAAAGAGTGGCCCCGCGGTGGCGGTGCACGCCTACCGCGGGTTCCACAGTAGCATTTCACTACCGCGACCGCGGGTGCCATTGTCTGCAATGGTATTGGTGGTGTCACACCGCGGGGGACAGGCGGTTGCTACCGCTATGCTGCATCTTTCAAGTGTGGCCCATGAGCGGCCCCGCGGTGCACCCCTACCGTGGGTTCCACAGTAGCATTTCACGACTGCGGGTCCCATTGGCTGCAATGGCATTGGTGGTGTCACACCGCGGGGGACAGGCGGTCGCTACCGCTATGCTGCATCTTTCAAGTGTGGCCAATGAGCGGCCCGTGGTGGCGCTGCACGCCTACCGCGGGTTCCACAGTAGCATTTCACTACCGCGACCATGGGTCCCATTGTCTGCAATGGCATTGGTGGTGTCACACCGTGGGGGACAGGCGGTCACTACCGCTATGCTGCATCTTTCAAGTGTGGCCAATGAGCGGCCCCGCAGTGGTGGTGCACGCCTACCGCGGGTTCCACAGTAGCATTTCACTACCGCGACCGCGGGTCCCATTGTCTGCAATGGCATTGGTGGTGTCACACCACGGGGGACAGGCGGTCGCTACCGCTATGCTGCATCTTTCAAGTGTGGCCAATGAGCGGCCCGCGGTGGCGGTGCACGCCTACCACGGGTTCCACAGTAGCATTTCACTACCGCGGGTCCCATTGGCTGCAATGGCATTGGTGATGTCACACCGCGGGGGACAGGCGGCCGCTACCGCTATGCTGCATCTTTCAAGTGTGGCCAATGAGCGGCCCCGCGGTGGCGGTGCACGCCTACTGCGGGTTCCACAGTAGCATTTCACTACCGCGACCGCGGGTCCCATTGGCTGCAATGGCATTGGTGGTGTCACACCGCGGGGGACAGGCGGTCGCTACCGCTATGCTGCATCTTTCAAGTGTGGCCAATGAGCGGCCCCGCGGTGGCGGTGCACGCCTACCGCGGGTTCCACAGTAGCATTTCACTACCGCGACCGCGGGTGCCATTGTCTGCAATGGCATTGGTGGTGTCACACCGCGGGGGACAGGCGGTTGCTACCACTATGCTGCATCTTTCAAGTGTGGCCCATGAGCAGCCCTGCGGTGGCGGTGCACCCCTACCGTGGGTTCCACAGTAGCATTTCACGACCGCGGGTCCCATTGGCTGCAATGGCATTGGTGGTGTCACACCGCGGGGGACAGGCGGTCGCTACCGCTATGCTGCATCTTTCAAGTGTGGCCAATGAGCGGCCACGCGGTGGCTGTGCACGCCTACCGCAGGTTCCACAGTAGCATTTCACTACCGCGGGTCCCATTGTCTGCAATGGCATTGGTGGTGTCACACCGCGGGGGACAGGCGGTCGCTACCGCTATGCTGCATCTTTCAAGTGTGGCCAATGAGCGGCCCCACGGTGGCGGTGCACACCTACCACGGGTTCCACAGTAGCATTTCACTACCGCGGGTCCCATTGGCTGCAATGGCATTGGTGGTGTCACACCGTGGGGGACAGCCGGCCGCTACCGCTGTGCTGCTTCTTTCAAGTGTGGCCAATGAGCGGCCCCGCGGTGGCGGTGCACGCCTACCGCGGGTTCCACAGTAGCATTTCACTACCGCGGGTCCCATTGGCTGCAATGGCATTGGTGGTGTCACACCGCGGGGGACAGGCGGTCGCTACCGCTATGCTGCATCTTTCAAGTGTGGCCAAGAGTGGCCCCGCGGTGGCGGTGCACGCCTACCGCGGGTTCCACAGTAGCATTTCACTACCGCGACCGCGGGTGCCATTGTCTGCAATGGCATTGGTGGTGTCACACCGCGGGGGACAGGCGGTTGCTACCGCTATGCTGCATCTTTCAAGTGTGGCCCATGAGCGGCCCCGCGGTGGCGGTGCACCCCTACCGTGGGTTCCACAGTAGCATTTCACGACCGCGGGTCCCATTGGCTGCAATGGCATTGGTGGTGTCACACCGCGGGGACAGGCGGTCGCTACCGCTATGCTGCATCTTTCAAGTGTGGCCAATGAGCGGCCCGCGGTGGCGGTGCCCGCCTACCGCGGGTTCCACAGTAGCATTTCACTACCGCGGGTCCCATTGTCTGCAATGGCATTGGTGGTGTCACACCGCGGGGGACAGGCGGTCGCTACCGCTATGCTGCATCTTTCAAGTGTGGCCAATGAGCGGCCCCGCGGTGGTGGTGCACACCTACCGCGGGTTCCACAGTAGCATTTCACTACCGCGACCGCGGGTCCCATTGTCTGCAATGGCATTGGTGGTGTCACACCGCGGGGGACAGGCAGTCGCTACCGCTATGCTGCATCTTTCAAGTGTGGCCAATGAGCGGCCCGCGTTGGCGGTGCACGCCTACCACGGGTTCCACAGTAGCATTTCACTACCGCGGGTCCCATTGGCTGCAATGGCATTGGTGGTGTCACACCGCGGGGGACAGGCGGCCGCTACCGCTATGCTGCATCTTTCAAGTGTGGCCAATGAGCGGCCCCGCGGTGGCAGTGCACGCCTACTGCGGGTTCCACAGTAGCATTTCACTACCGCGACCGCGGGTCCCATTGGCTGCAATGGCATTGGTGGTGTCACACCGCGGGGGACAGGCGGTCGCTACCGCTATGCTGCATCTTTCAAGTGTGGCCAATGAGCGGCCCCGCGGTGGCGGTGCACGCCTACCGCGGGTTCCACAGTAGCATTTCACTACCGCGACCGCGGGTGCCATTGTCTGCAATGGCATTGGTGGTGTCACACCGCGGGGGACAGGCGGTTGCTACCACTATGCTGCATCTTTCAAGTGTGGCCCATGAGCAGCCCGCGGTGGCGGTGCACCCCTACCGTGGGTTCCACAGTAGCATTTCACGACCGCGGGTCCCATTGGCTGCAATGGCATTGGTGGTGTCACACCGCGGGGGACAGGCGGTCGCTACCGCTATGCTGCATCTTTCAAGTGTGGCCAATGAGCGGCCCGCGGTGGCGGTGCCCGCCTACCGCGGGTTCCACAGTAGCATTTCACTACCGCGGGTCCCATTGTCTGCAATGGCATTGGTGGTGTCACACCGCGGGGGACAGGCGGTCGCTACCGCTATGCTGCATCTTTCAAGTGTGGCCATCGAGCGGCCACGCGGTGGCTGTGCACGCCTACCGCGGGTTCCACAGTAGCAATTCACTTCCGCGACCGCGGGTGCTTTGTCTGCAATGGCATTGTTGGTGTCACACCGCGGGGGACAGGCGGTTGCTACCGCTATGCTGCATCTTTCAAGTGTGGCCCATGAGCAGCCCCGCGGTGGCGGTGCACCCCTACCGTGGGTTCCACAGTAGCATTTCACGACCGCGGGTCCCATTGGCTGCAATGGCATTGGTGGTGTCACACCGCGGGGGACAGGCGGTCGCTACCGCTATGCTGCATCTTTCAAGTGTGGCCAATGAGCGGCCACGCGGTGGCTGTGCACGCCTACCGCGGGTTCCACAGTAGCAATTCACTTCCGCGACCGCGGGTGCTTTGTCTGCAATGGCATTGGTGGTGTCACACCGCGGGGGACAGGCGGTCGCTACCGCTATGCTGCATCTTTCAAGTGTGGCCAATGAGCGGCCTCGCGGTGGCGGTGCTCGCCTACCGCGGTCATGGGCACGTCATGCACTAGCAATGGCAATGGTCAAATTTAACAATTGAACACTATGCCTCCATAGTGTCTTTGTGCACTTGTTGTGTACAATGAATGCTGGTGTGACATTAAACTCACTGATGCCTACACATGCCATGTCTGTGGAAACTGTGACATGCATTGACATGCACTTACTCACGTCACCTATGATATGTGTGTGGATGTACATCTATTGGTTGTATGATGTTGTCTCATCTTTGGAATCAACTTAATGTGTGAGATGGCTATTCAAACAACAGTAAAGATTGCCTGAACACATAATGGTGGTATGTTACTGTGCCCATGGCTGGTTTAAGTAGGATATGTGCTCAGCTTACACACACTGTGCACATTGTGATGATAACTAGTGGTCTGTGCAACTTGAGCAAGAAGGTGTGGCAGGTAAAGCAGCTACATATGAGTCAGCAGTGTTGCTGTCTCATACCTGTGCTGTGTCACCTACTCCTAGGCCTGGGGCCACCAGATGTATTGGTGTACCATTCACAACCTCTGAATATGTTTGTCTGATAGGCAGTATGTACAACATGACCCCTTGTAAACACACATGTGGTGAATGTCTCTCTGCATCTGAGTTGTGGATTCAGCAATTGTCGGAGTACGTTCATTGTTTCTGCTGCGTGAGTCAAGATGTGAGAAGCCGGACACATCTCATTGTGTAATTTGAATAACATTAGTCCTCTCCCATTTCATGTAGGCGACGACCAAATGTGCACCGGCCTTTCACAGTCCTGGCGTACATGGAGGATGTAGACATCATCAGGAAATTTCGTCTGGATCGCGTTACACTGCAAGAGCTGTCTGCTCAGTTGGAGCCCCATCTGAGTCCTCGACGCACATATCCAACTGCCCTATCCCCAACCGTGAAGATCATGGCAGCGCTGCATTTCTTCGCTACGGGCTCTTTCCAATACACGGTGGCCACCGCCGGTGGGATGTCGCAACCAACATTCAGCATGGTGCTCTGGGATGTGGTGTCCGCAATGATGCTATACAAGGACCAATACATACGATTCCCGAATACAGCAGATTTGCCTGCTGTGAAGGCTGGTTTTTATGCCCTTGGCCACATTCCTCATGTAGTTGGTTCCATTGACGGCACACACATTGCCCTTGTCCCACCACACGCACGTGAGCAGGTGTATAGGAACAGGAAGCACTACCATTCCATAAATGTGCAGGTGGTATGCCAAGCTGATATGATCATCAGCCATGTTTGTGCGCGATTTGCTGGCTCCGCCCATGACTCCTACATCCTGCGGAACAGCATTGTACCCCGGCTGATGGAAAATCTACATCCAGAGCGTGCATGGCTTGTAGGTGAGTACACTGAGTCAAGTAGTGTGCTGTGTGTGACATGCTGTTCTCGTCAACTGTTTTGTATCACAACATTTCTCTGTGTATGTCACACCTAGGTGACTCAGCGTATCCCAACAGGCCGTGGTTGCTGAGCCCACTGCGGAATCCAAGTACCCCGGGTGAAGTCAGCTACAACGAGGCACATGGTAGGACACGACGTGTGGTGGAGCGCACCTTTGGCCTACTGAAGTCCCGATTCCGGTGCCTGGACAAGAGCGGAGGTGCACTGTTGTATTCCCCACGAAAGGTGTGCCGGATAGTTGTAGCATGCTGCATGCTACACAACCTTGCCTTGCCCAAAGCCGTTCCGCTGATCATGGATGACGATGAGCAGCAGATGCCCCCTCCTGCACACCCACACACTTCCAGTGCGGCCGATAGTGGTGAAGAGGAAGGTGTTGACCTGCGTCGACAGCTCATTGCCAACTACTTCCCTTGAATGTAAGTGACTTTGTAGACAAGTGACATTGTGTGTTTGCTTGGATGTTACTATCAAGACTTTGATAACTCTAACTGCTGGCTGTTGTTGTGTGTGTGATGAGGGATGATGTGTGTGGCACAGGGTATGTGTATCCAGGTACATCATGTGTATGTTGAGGTTGTTGACCATTGCTAGGGGTGCTTGTTTTTGTGCCTTAATGCCTAGTGTTGTATTTCTGCTGTGAAGGCGTCACCTGATGAGGAAATGTCATTCTCTTGTGTCTTTCTAGGTTCATTCACCCTCTGAATGCCTCCTCTGCTTCACAGCTGTTGGAACATTGAAATCTGATTTGTCATTGTACATACTGGAATAAACATGTAGCTCACACAGACATTGGTATGTGAAGAGTGTTTATTTGGAATTAGTTTTTGTGCAAGTGACGGGGATATGTACATACATGTGAACAGTGAATAAATGAGTTGTCAGTCATGGTAGTTGAGACAAATAGTGTAGTCACCACAAAGCAGAAGTCACACAGTCCAACAGACTCAGGCCATCAACATGGCAATGTGGGCAAGAATAGTCAACATAGTCAATGCAAAGGGGAACAACAAGATACCATCATGGCTGGCTCTGTGAGTGGCGTTGGTGGTGGCCTGCCACCAAATCCTCCCCTGTGGATTCTCGGACGGCCCCTGGTGCGTTTGGGAGGGGGGGCATCTGCTGCAGGGTCAGTGGTGTCTGAGAACTCACTCTCCTCCTGCACACCCCTCTCTGTGGCTGCAGCTGGAATGTTGGGCTGCACAGCAGGCAATCCACTGGAGGGGGGTGGAGCGGCACTTGGGGCTGGGAGTCTGTCCCTCAGAACACCCACTAGCTGGCCAACAAGGTCGACAAGTTGGCCCATCCGTGTGTCCATGGACTGCTGCAGCAGGCGGATCTCATGCATGTCTTCTGCAAGCTGGCCCATTACTCCCTGGTTCTCTTGGTAGGCACCAAGGACTCTTGCAATGGTGGCCAGGGATTCAGGGTCATTGTCCTCCTATGTCTCTGCCCCAGTTGTACTCCCACCTGCCCTCCTGACACGGACATGTGGCATAGTCCCCCGACGCACTGGCACACTCTCCCTGTCATGCTGGGATTGTGTGGTGGTGTTGGTAACCACCGTGGCAGGGCGTGTGTTGCAGGCAGCAGTGGTGATGGTGGTGGTGGAGGCAACACAGGTCGTAGTGGCAGGGGGCAGCACGGTTGTTCTTGCCGTGGTGGTGGTGGTGGTGGTGGTGGTGGGGACAATGAGGGCTTGAGACATGTTCGTCCCTCCCACACCAGAGGGGCCAGCTTGAGAATCCTCGTCGGAGAATGTTGGGGAATCTGCATCCAAGAGTCCACGTTCCAGGGGGGGAGACTGGCTCCGCATGTTGGTGTCATCCTCTGCAGTTAGTTGTTGATCTCCTGTTGAACAGAGGTGATATGGTGATTGAGTTGCACGCAACAAGCTTGATGTTAGACAATTGTTTGAGACATTTAATACAACACACACTTTACAATGCAATGACTTTGTATGCCTGCTATATGCTGTGCACCATGTCATGACGTTGAGGTACATACCTTTTAAGTCCATGGTTTTCGTTGGGAATTGATACTTGGTGCAGTGTACAGATCATGTTAATACACGGACATGTCCTCATCTACCTAATTGTGTGACATCAATTTTCTGTTGTTCGTCTTTTCATTTAGCTGTTCATGTTATCTATTTCAACAGAGCTAGTAGGAACCATTGTCATGTTGTACATATCTTTGGAATCACATGTACTTCCCTTTTTTCCATGTAGACCATGCATGTTTGGTGTTGAGATGGGCGTTCATGCTCAGACACCATGGCACTTCCACATTGCATTCTCTGCTGTGCACAATTGTGGGATGCATTTGTTTCACTTGTGACTTGGTGAGTATGAGTTCAAAATATGTGACAGTTACGTGCACTTAGATGTCTGCACACTGGATGTGGCATTGAAAACTATGCAAAGTTGGCTGACATGTTAGTGCTGATGTTGTTATGTGGCTACATGCATTTAGATGAGGATGGCGGGGTACATGCAGTCACTACCTACCTGTAAGTTTGATGAGAACAATGAAATGGCTGACACATGGTTCTGGGTGAGGGGGACAGGCTCCATCCTGCTGAACTGTGGGACAAGGGTGCCTGGTGGGAGTTGTAGTGCTAGCTTCCCACACAGAAACACCCCTCCCTGTTAAGATGGCTACCTACCTGTAAGGTTGATGGGAAGAATGAAATGGCTGCCACATGGTTCTGGGTGGGGGGGACATGCTCCATCCTGCTCAGCTGTGGGACAAGGGTGCCTGTTGGGAGTTGTAGTGCAAGCTTCCCACACACAAACACCCCTCCCTGTTAAGATGGCTACCTACCTGTAAGTTTGATGAGAACAATGAAATGGCTGCCACATGGTTGTGGGTGTGGGGAGTGCTCCATCCTGCTCAGCTGTGGGACAAGGGTGCCTGGTGGGAGTTGTAGTGCTGGCTTTCTACCCACATACCCCCCTCCTTGTTAAGATGGCTACCTACCTGTAAGTTTGTTGAGAGGAATGAAATGGCTGCCACATGGTTGTGGGTGTGGGGAGTGCTCCATCTTGCTCAGCTGTGGGACAAGGGGGCCTGTTGGGAGTTGTAGTGCAGACTTCACAGCCACAAAGACCCCTCCCTGTTGAGATGGCTACCTACCTGTAAGTTTGATGAGAACAATGAAATGGCTGCCACATGGTTCTGGGTGGGGGGGACATGCTCCATCCTGCTCAGCTGTGGGACAAGGGTGCCTGGTGGGAGTTGTAGTGCAAGCTTCCCACACACAAACACCCCTCCCTGTTAAGATGGCTACCTACCTGTTAGTTTGATGGGAAGAATGAAATGGCTGCCACATGGTTGTGGGTGTGGGGAGTGCTCCACCTTGCTCAGCTGTGGGACAAGGGGGCCTGTTGGGAGTTGTAGTGCAGACTTCACAGCCACAAACACCCCTCCCTGTTGAGATGGCTACCTACCTGTTAAGTTACACATTGGAGGGAAATGGCTGCCCCATGCTTGGGGGTGTGGGGGATGCTCCATCCTGCTGAGCTGTGGGACAAGGGGGCCTGTTGGGAGTTGTAGTGCTGGCTGCCTGTACATGTGCCCCCATGTAAATATTGTTATGTACCTTTGTGGTGGATGAGAGGGAGTTCTTGTGGGATCTGTGAGACCTGTTTGGGGGTAGTGTGGTGGACATGAGTACATTTGGGCCTAGGAGGTGTTGCTTTTTAGTTGTGCAAGCTACTACATAGCAGTGTAATGGCAGACTTTTGTTGGTACTTACCAGCCTCCATTCCCCCCTCAATTCCAGTGCAACTCTCTGGGTGCAGTATGCCAAGCACCTTCTCCTCCCATGCGTTGAATGTTCTTGGTGGAATGGGAGGGCCACTGCCAGTCCGGTTTGCCAGCTCACGGTTCTTGCTGTTCTTCTCCTTGACCTTGCTCTTGAGGTTAGTCCACCTCTTCCTGATCTCCTTCCTGTTGCGTGGAACTTGCCCTACAGCATTGACTCTGTCAACTATCCTTTGCCACATTTGATTTTGCCTGGCTGATGGGGTCTGTTGGACCCTGCTTCCTAAAATATATGGCTCAACTCTTATTATCTCATCCACCATGACTGACAACTCACCATCAGTGAATTTGGGCATCTTATGTGCCATGGTGTGTGATGTGCTGAGTGGTTAAGAGTGCAGGTGTGCAGGTGGTGGTGGTGGTGGTGATGTGTGTGGTGTGTGTGTGTTTGTGATGGTGTGATGTGTGCAGGGTTGCCTATCCTTTGTGTGATGTTCTTGGGCCCTTCTGTTCTGGAGTTGTGCAAATAATTGTGGTCATGCAGGGGCTGGTTTTATGCTCAGCTATGTGGGTGGGTCCCAACTGGATATTCATGTCAGGTGTGTTGTCTGTGTTGGGCTGGGATTTGTAGTTCTTATTTGCCAGGGGCATGTGTCAATGGGCTGTTTTGGCTGTTTTCATTGGCTGAGCCAGATGCACAGCCACATTTGGTGGTTTTGTGGTGTAGTTGCTTCCGACCGCCATTACTATTTCTGCGCGGACGCCGCGGTCGGACTGCAATGGTCATTCCTCCAGCTCTCCCATTCATCATTGCTGTCAATCGCGGCGGTCGGAAACAAGCGGTCGTACCGCTGGCACCGCGGTAAGATCATAATTGCACTCATGGGAATTCCGCTTGTGTATCGGCGGGTTGTGAGCTTTCCGCAGTGAATCCGACCGCCGTGGAGGGTATTTCGCATTTTCTGCACGTGCGTCGCCGGTGTTTCTTGGGTTCCGACCGCGGCGGTCTGATTTTTCCGGCGGTGCATCGTAATGTGATCGGCGGTGGTGCCGCAAGCCATGCGGGCGGTCTTTTCCCATTGCCACGGCGGGCGGAATGGTTTTCCGACCGCCATCGTGATCGGCCCCATAGTCTCATGCCTAAATATATGATATGCACATGAATACAGGCAGTAATGCATCTGCATATGAGAAAATTAAAATTCATGAACATTGTCCAAGAGTACTACTAGGAAATGAAATGGTCACATCTTCTCAGGCTTCCTCTTGGAAACCTTTATGTATGCTCAAAAAACTGAAGTTTTGTCAAAAGGTAAAAAACATGATCTCTATTTTGTCTGCCTCTGACACTATGATTTTGGTTGTTGTTAAATCTTTCACTCTGGATCATCCACTGTCTGCCACGGGAGAAGATTAACTCACACAAACAATATGACTCAGTGGGAGAGAATGATTAAAAATGATATTGTGTTGATAGAAGAGCAAAAGAAAAATGGCTGAGGTGGTCCTAAAGAAAACAGGGCCTAGCCACTTGCTTCTGGTGTACTTTGAAGCAGTGAGGATAATGAGTACTGAAAAATATCTTCGATAAAGCTCAAAAAAGCTGGATAAATTCAGAAAGGCCCCATTGTGCAGAGAGAAAAGTCCACACAAGTCTGAACCAATTATTTTTAGTGTGGCCAAAACAAACAACCCTTGCGAGAGTTTGTTTTCTCTGCAAAAAAAAGGTTGCCAAGCAGGCAGGTTAATCGTGGTGCCCTCTTGGTAAACATCAGTGCTGGGAAGGGAGTTGAAGGAATTTCTATTCAAATACATATTTTGTTTTTTGGTAGTACTGGCCAATCAGTTGTGGTTCTGCCTAAACCACTGAGATTGTATGCCAGAATATAGCGAACAACAATATCAACATGCCAGAATATTGTCTCCAAAATATCATCTACAAAAATATCGAGTTTACATACTTTGGGGCCGATTATGATGTAGGTCAGAAAGGCTACGAACGGCATTCGGTTTGTCAGAATCGGATTCGGAAGCCTTGTTTCCGACCGGCTCGGAAACATTTCCGACCGATCGATTACGATGGTCAGAAACCGTTCAGACTGTCTGATTCAGTTCCGACTCGCGTCCGACCGGCATTCGGAGACACCGAGTTGGTCGGAGCCGACTCGTACGTCTCTATGGGCCACGTTCCAGACCGAGCGATTACGATGTTGGATTCAGACAGCCTTTCCGATTCAGTCTGTCCGACACGGATCGGCTGTCGGAATCCGACTTTGGGGGCCAGTAGCAGGCCCTCTTTCACCCTGAGGCCTCTGGCTAGGGCCCGTGGGGGTACCCATGGATCCCATCTTTCCAACCATGCACAGTGTGGCAGACACCATGGGATGGCCTGCCACAGGGTGCAAGGTTTTCCGCAACCACCCCTTTCTTCAATGGGAGCCTGTGTAGTCGGTCGGAACACAGGCTCCCATTGAAGTCAATGGGAGTCCGACCGAACGGTGTTCGGAAACATCGTAATTGGTTGGTCGGACTCCCCGAACCTGAGTCGGTCGGAAACCATTCCGAAACCGAGTCTGACGGAATACTTTCTGACTGACATCGTAAATGGCCCCTTTGTATGCAAGCTACCAAAATATCATGGAAAGGAATATCATAAAAAAGGGTGCGTATATTGAAATGTTGATATATAGCATTATGTTATTTTGTATTAAATATTAACCTACAAAATAATAAAATAATTAAAAATAATAGTTTTAAAAAGTAAATGTAAATTAAAAAGCTATCTATGTAAATAAACATATATATGCATTACATTAAAAATGTTAATAATACCTCAAAAGTAAAAATGAACAAACATATATATATGACCAAAACATATATGTATGTAACTTAATTTTTATATTAAAATTAATATAAAAAATAGTTGTAATTAATATTTTGAACTAAATGTATAAATAAAAAATATAAATACTTAAAAAATATATAGTTTTACAATTTGAATAATAAATAAACAATATTGACAATAACTTAAAAATTAAAATTAACAAACATATCATAATGAAACATCTATCACATGTAATTAAAAACATTAATGTAAAAAATAATACAATTTAAATAAAAATAATTTTTATAGATATTTTAAACATTAAAGAAAAGGTTTAAAACAATATAAAAAAAAATCAAAAATAAACAAAACTAGTAAAAGTGTTGGGTTTGAAATGAGTCAGATTGATTATTCTAACTCCAATTTAAGCAAAATTAGGAAACGTGTTGGACTTTGGAGGGATAGATATACTATTCCATTCTGTAACCAGAAGAAGGGATAGTGTTAGACTTCGGAGGGGTTAAATGTACTATTCACACTCCAACGTAAGCAAAGCAGGGAAAGGTTGGACTTTGGAGTGGGTTAGATTTACCATTCCCCCTCCAATGTAAGCAACACTATAGAAAATGTTGGAGTTGTTGGGGTTAGATTTACTATTCCAACTCCAATCTAAACAACAGTAAGGACTTTGGAGGGGTTAGATTTACTACTCCCCCAGCAATCTAAACAACAGTAGGGAAAGTCTTTTACTCTGGAGGAGGTAAATTTACTATTCCTTCTCCAGTCTCAGCAATAATTGGGAAATTGTTGGACTTTGGATGGGTGAAGTTTACTATTCCCCACTCCAATCTAAATAACAATGGGGAAAGTGTTGTACTTTGAAGGAGTTAGGCATGCAATTCCCACTCCAGTCTAAGCAACAGTAGGGAAAGTGTTGGGCTTTGTAGGGGTTAGGTTTACTATCCCCATTCCAACTTAAGCAAAATCATGGAAAGTGTTGGGCTTTGGAGGGCTTAGATTAACTCTTTCTACTTCACTCTAAAGAACAGTCAGGAAAGTGTTGAACTTTGGAGGGATTAGATTTGCTATTCCTACTCCCATGTAAACTAAATAAGGGAATGTTTCGGACTTTTGAGGGGTTGGATTTACCATTCCCACTACAATCTAAGCAACATTAAGGAAAGTGTGGGACTTTGGTGGGATTAGATTCACTATTCCCAATCCATTGTTAGCAAAAGGAGGGAGAATGTTGATGTTAGGAAGGGTTAGATGTGCAATACCAATTCCTAATAACTTTTTATACATTTTTAAACATTTAAATACAAAAACAATATAAAAT
The DNA here is from genome assembly GCA_963921515.1 of Calotriton arnoldi. NCBI lineage: Eukaryota > Metazoa > Chordata > Amphibia > Caudata > Salamandridae > Calotriton > Calotriton arnoldi. The sequence goes on from CAWUFW010001804.1 coordinate 201,774, forward strand.
TATTAAATCATTCAAAATAAAAAATTATGTTTTATAAATAAATAAAATGAAATATAATTGAAAAAATGAATATTACAAAAATAATTTATCAAAAAATCTAAATAAATAAATTAAAAATAAATCCACTTCCCATCTAATATCATAAAAAATACCAACCCCCAAAAATTATTAATAAAACAGCATTAACATTAAAATAATGATTAAATACAACAAATAAAATGAAAACCAATAATAAATATAAAATGTGCTTAGCAATGTTTATTAATAAATACGTTTCAATTAATTAACAATTGATTAAAATACAACAAATAATTTACATAACAAATAATAAATTAAATATTTTACATAATTAGCTACATATTTTACATACAGAATTAATTTGTAAAACAAAACCATATTGCATTAACTTTTCACCCATTCCCCTACAACACCTAAAACTGATTACTAAATTATAAATTAGTAATTGAAATGTAGAAAAATAAAATTGCACATTAAAAACCATAGAAAACACTAAAATAATAAAAATGAAAATTATTCAAGAATTCACATAAAAAATACATAAATAATTACCAATTTGGGGCCTCATTACGGTGTCGGTCGGAAAGCCTCCGACCAACAGTCAGATTCCTCTAGACCGTGTCGGAACCTAACCGCCCACCCGATTACGATGCTCGCGGTCAGAAGGGGAACTGTACGGTCATCCTGAATCGGTTCCGACCAGCAATCAGAGAACCCGAGTCGGTCGGAGGCGATGCGTAAAGCTCTACGGACAGCGTTTTCGACCGACCGATTATGATGTCGGAATCTGATAGCCTTTCCGACTCAGTCTGTCTGACTTGAAAAGGCTGTCGGAAACTGACTTTGGGGGCCCCTAGCAGTCCCCCCTTCATCCTGAGTCCTCCGGTTTGGGGTTGAGGGGGTACCCAAGGGACCCACCTGTAAAACCATGCACAGTGTGACAGACACCATGGGGTGCCCGCCACAGGGTGCAAGGTTTTCCGCAGACACCCCTTTTCCCCATAGGAGCCTGTGTTGTCAGTCGGAACACAGTTCCCTTTGAAGTCAATGGGAGTCCTTCCGAACGGGGTTCGGAAGCATCATAATCGGTCAGGCAGAACCGTCGACCGTGAGTCGGTCAGAAGCGAATCCGACAAGGAGTCGGGTGGTTTGGTTTCCGACTGACATTGTAATGAGGCCCTTAGTATTTATTCAACATAAATATGAAAAATAAATAAGCAATGCTTTAAGTAATGAATAAAATTAGTAGTAATATTTCTCTGCTAAATATGCTAAATAAAAATGCAAATTCATTTCCTATATTTATTTCAAATAAAAAACTAAAGACAAAATGCAACATCACTATTAACTTAAGGGCCAATTACGAGTTTGGCAGGGACAACACCAGCCTCCAGTGGCGGCGGTTGGGAGAATGCCACCAAGCCGGCGGCATCCTGACTGCCACGTTACAACATTACCACAGGGCTTGCAGTGTTGCGGCGGTGCAGCCAAGGCAGCGCGATGCTTTGGCTCTAGGAGAAAGCCTGAAGCCAATGCCGGCCACTCTGCTGCGCTGCCATTAAGTCGGGCACACTGTTGCCATGCACCATGTCATGCATGGAAACAGTGCACGCACCGACATGGGTGGCATGGGGGGCACAATATGTGCCCTGGCCGCAAGCCACATGGGCTTGTTTGCCCTCAGGCCCTTTTCAGTGGCCCTTTACCTGTCTTTCCGCCGACCTTTTCATGGCGGTGTCCCCGCCATGAAAAGGTCATAATACCCACTCTGGTGCCGATGCCGGCACCATCACCAGTGACCGCCGCTGTCCACACCGCCACAGGACCAGAGATTTTGGTGGTGGCGGCAGACTGGCGGCATTCTTGAAGTGATCCACCTGCCTGCATTGTAATCCGGCGGTTGGACAGCCAGGGTAGCGGACTGCCAAACTCACAAGTCCTAGGATGCTTGTTTCCAGTCCAGGGAGGACCTGGCCAGGCAGTTCGGGCTGGACTGTTCCCATTGGGCACAGGGTCAAGACTGATTTGCATATGGCTGGGTTCAAACTGGAATGGCATGGTGAGCAAAAAAACGATGGATTTAGGCCCAGATCTCTGTACTGGGGTGAATGTATGACATTGTTCTGCATTCTGTCCATCAATTTGGGTTTCGCCCGGGACACGGAACAGAGACCGCTCTAGTGACAGTACTGGATAACCTGAGGATGCGTGCTGACAATGGTAACTCGAGTATATTGGTACTATTGGATATGTCAGCCGCATTTGACACGGTGAATCACAGCATTCTGCTGGACAGACTAGAGAAAATTGGGGTGAAAGGCCTGGCACTGAAATGGCTACGATCATATCTGACTGATAGACAACAGGCAGTCTCAATCCCCCCCTTTACTTCTCCTAAAATCCCCATGTGCCATGGGGTGCCACAGGCGATAAGTCCGATTTTGTTTAATATCTACATGCGCCCTCTCATCTCCATTATTAGATCCTTTGGCGTGGATCTTGTAAACTATGCAGATGACACGCAATTGGTGTTTTCATTAGAAGGGAACCAGGCAATCACCCTGGATACATTTCAGGAGTGTATGCAGAATACCGCAAACTGGCTCAGAAACAACTCCCTACAATTTAATGGAGGAAAAACGGAGATTGTATACTGCTCCACGTCCAGGATTGCCCGGCCTTTTCCCAAAGAGCTCCAAATAACACCAACAGACAAACCTGTAGTGCCAGCTAAAACAGTGCGTAACTTGGGAGTTCTGCTGGATGACAATCTCCAGCTAGAAGCACAAGTTACCAAAGTAGTTGGTACATGTTTCTCTCTGCTTAGAGCTCTGAGAAGAATTCTGCCGCTACTACCGACTGCCACCAGACCCCAAATTGTGAGGTGTATAATCCTGAGCAGATTAGACTACTGCAACTCACTATATTTGGGGGGCTCAAAGTCACTACTTCAAAAGCTACAAAGGATTCAGTCAATTGCAGCTAAGCTAGCTCTAAACAGGCAGCGCAGTTCCTCATTTTCTCTGGCCTTGAAAGATCTCCACTGGCTGCCGATCTGCCAGAGGATACAATTCAAATCTCTGTGCACCGTGTTCAGAGCAATGCACGGAATGGGCCCAAAGCCCTTGCAGAGGAAATTCTCATGGTATGTTCCTGCAAGAGACCTTCGGTCAGCAAATGCATATCTAGCGAACATCCCAAGAATTAAGAAAATGAAGTCGGGGGTAGAGCATTCGGTGTAACAGCCGCACGGCTGTGGAAGGAACTCCCTCTAGACATTAGGCAAATTCAATCTCTGCCCCTATTTAGAAAGCAGCTAAAAACCTGGCTGTTTCCCAGGTAGGGTCTGGCTGAGCTCCCAATAATGTTTTCCTGGGTAAGATGATCACAGGCTCCAATGTCGATTTTGTCAGTCACAGCGCCAGGATACCCGTAGGGTGACAGTACGCGCTATATAAGAATTATTTACATTACATTACATTACATTACAATTGTTGATTTGCATTTGTCACCCTGAGTGGGACGGGTATGCCCAGACGTGGGTCCCGTGCTCGCCATGCCACTGGAGTCAAGCTATCCTGGCTGATGAGGGGTGAAACCCCGAAACCGGTCCTAGGATGCTTGTTTCCAGTCCAGGGAGGACCTGGCAGGCAGTTCGGGCTGGACTGTTCCCATTGGCACAGGGTCAAGACTGATTTGCATATGGCTGGGTTCAAACTGGAATGGCATGGTGAGCAAAAGAACGATAGATTTAGGCGCAGATCTCTGTACTGGGGTGAATGTATGACATTGTTCTGCATTCTGCCCATCAATTGTTGTTTTTGCATTTGTCACCCCGAGAGGGACGGGTATGCCCAGACATGGGTCCTGTGCTCTCCATGCCACTGGAGTCAAGCTATCCTGGCTGATGAGGGGTGAAACCCCGAAACCGGTCCTAGGATGCTTGTTTCCAGTCCAGGGAGGACCTGGTCAGGCAGTTCGGGCTGGACTGTTCCCATTGGGCACAGGGTCAAGACTGATTTGCATATGGCTGGGTTCAAACTGGAATGGCGAGTAAAAAAACGATGGATTTAGGCCCAGATCTCTGTACTGGGGTGAATGTATGACATTGTTCTGCATTCTGTCCATCAATTGTTGTTTTTGCATTTGTCACCCGAGTGGGGCGGGTATGCCCAGACGTGGGACCCATGCTCTCCATGCCACTGGAGTCAAGCTATCCTGGCTGATGAGGGGTGAAACCCTGAAACAGGTCCTAGGATGCTTGTTTCCATTCCAGGGAGGTCCTGGCCAGGCAGTTCGGGCTGGACTTTTCCTCTTGGGCACAGGGTCAAGACTGCTTTGCATATGGCTGGGTTCAAACTCGAATGGCATGGTGAGCAAAACAACGATAGCTTTAGGCCCAGATCTCTGTACTGGGGTGAATGTATGACATTGTTCTGCATTCTGTCCATCAATTGTTGTTTTTGCATTTGTCATCCCGAGTGGGACGGGTATGCCCAGACTTGGGTCCCGTGCTCTCCATGCCACTGGAGTCAAGCTATCCTGGCTGATGAGGGGTGAAACCCTGAAACCGGTCCTAGGATGCTTGTTTCCAGTCCAGGTAGGACCTGGGCAGGCAGTTCGGGCTGGACTGTTCTCATTGGGCACAGGGTCAAGACTGATTTGCATATGGCTGGGTTCAAACTGGAATGGTGAGCAAAAAAACAATGGATTTAGGCCCAGATCTCTGTATTGGGGTGAATGTATGACATTTTTCTGCATTCTGTCCATCAATTGTTGTTTTTGCATTTGTCACCCCGAGTGGGACGGGCATGCCCAGATGTGGGTCCCGTGCTCTCCATGCCATTGGAGTCAAGCTATCCTGGCTGATGAGGGGTGAAACCCCGAAACCGGTCCTAGGATGCTTGTTTCCAGTCCAGGGAGGACCTGGTCAGGCAGTTTGGGCTGGACTGTTCCCATTGGGCACAGGGTCAAGACTGATTTGCATATGGCTGGGTTCAAACTGGAATGGCATGGTGAGCAAAAAAACGATGGACTTAGGCCCAGATCTCTGTACTGGGGTGAATGTATGACATTGTTCTGCATTCTGTCCATCAATTGTTTTTGCATTTGTCACCCCTAGTGGGGCGGGTAAGCCCAGACGTGGGTCCCGTGCTCTCCATACCACTGGAGTCAAGCTATCCTGGCTGATGAGGGTGAAACCCCGAAACCGGTCCTAGGATGCTTGTTTCCATTCCAGGGAGGACCTTTTCAGGCAGTTCGGGCTGGACTGTTCCCATTGGGCACAGGGTCAAGACTGCTTTGCATATGGCTGGGTTCAAACTGGAATGGCATGGTGAGCAAAAAAACGATGGATTTAGGCCCAGATATCTGTACTGGGGTGAATGTATGTCATTGTTCTGCATTCTGTCCATCAATTGTTGTTTTTGCATTTGTCACCTCAAGTGGGATGGGTATGCCCAGACTTGGGTCCCATGCTCTCCATGCCACTGGAGTCAAGCTATCCTGGCTGATGAGGGGTGAAACCCTGAAACCGGTCCTAGGATGCTTGTTTCCAGTCCAGGGAGGACCTGGCCAGGCAGTTCGGGCTGGACTGTTCTCATTGGGCACAGGGTCAAGACTGATTTGCATATGGCTGGGTTCAAACTGGAATGGCATGGTGGGCAAAAAAACGATGGATTTAGGCCCAGATCTCTGTACTGGGGTGAATGTATGACATTGTTCTGCTTTCTGTCCATCAATTGTTGTTTTTGCATTTGTCACCCCGAGTGGGACGGGTATGCCCAGACGTGGGTCCCGTGCTCTCCATGCCACTGGAGTCAAGCTATCCTGGCTGATGAGGGGTGAAACCCCGAAACCGGTCCTAGGATGCTTGTTTCCAGTCCAGGTAGGACCTGGGCAGGCAGTTCGGGCTGGACTGTTCCCATTGGGCACAGGGTCAAGACTGATTTGCATATGGCTGGGTTCAAACTGGAATGGCATGGTGAGCAAAAAAACAATGGATTTAGGCCCAGATCTCTGTATTGGGGTGAATGTATGACATTTTTCTGCATTCTGTCCATCAATTGTTGTTTTTGCATTTGTCGCCCCGAGTGGGACGGGCATGCCCAGATGTGGGTCCCGTGCTCTCCATGCCATTGGAGTCAAGCTATCCTGGCTGATGAGGGTGAAACCCCGAAACCGGTCCTAGGATGCTTGTTTCCAGTCCAGGGAGGACCTGGTCAGGCAGTTTGGGCTGGACTGTTCCCATTGGGCACAGGGTCAAGACTGATTTGCATATGGCTGGGTTCAAACTGGAATGGCATGGTGAGCAAAAAAACGATGGACTTAGGCCCAGATCTCTGTACTGGGGTGAATGTATGACATTGTTCTGCATTCTGTCCATCAATTGTTGTTTTTGCATTTGTCACCCCTAGTGGGGCGGGTAAGCCCAGACGTGGGTCCCGTGCTCTCCATACCACTGGAGTCAAGCTATCCTGGCTGATGAGGGGTGAAACCCCGAAACCGGTCCTAGGATGCTTGTTTCCATTCCAGGGAGGACCTTTTCAGGCAGTTCGGGCTGGACTGTTCCCATTGGGCACAGGGTCAAGACTGCTTTGCATATGGCTGGGTTCAAACTGGAATGGCATGGTGAGCAAAAAAACGATGGATTTAGGCCCAGATCTCTGTACTGGGGTGAATGTATGTCATTGTTCTGCATTCTGTCCATCAATTTTTGTTTTTGCATTTGTCACCTCGAGTGGGATGGGTATGCCCAGACTTGGGTCCCATGCTCTCCATGCCACTGGAGTCAAGCTATCCTGGCTGATGAGGGGTGAAACCCTGAAACCGGTCCTAGGATGCTTGTTTCCATTCCAGGGAGGACCTTTTCAGGCAGTTCGGGCTGGACTGTTCCCATTGGGCACAGGGTCAAGACTGCTTTGCATATGGCTGGGTTCAAACTGGAATGGCATGGTGAGCAAAAAAACGATGGATTTAGGCCCAGATCTCTGTACTGAGGTGAATGTATGACATTGTTCTGCATTCTGTCCATCAATTGTTGTTTTTGCATATATCACCCCGAGTGGGACGGGTATGCCCAGACGTGGGTCCCGTGCTCTCCATGCCACTGGAGTTAAGCTATCCTGGCAGATGAGGGGTGAAACCCCGAAACCGGTCCTAGGATGCTTGTTTCCAGTCCAGGGAGGACCTGGCCAGGCAGTTCGGGCTGGACTGTTCCCGTTGGGCACAGGGTCAAGACTGATTTGCATATGGCTGGGTTCAAACTGGAATGGCACAGTGAGCAAAAAAACGATGGATTTAGGCCCAGATCTCTGTACTGGGGTGAATGTATGACATTGTTCTGCATTCTGTCCATCAATTGTTGTTTTTGCATTTGTCACCCGAGTGGGACGGGTATGCCCAGACGTGGGTCCTGTGCTCTCATGCCACTGGAGTCAAGCTATCCTGGCTGATGAGGGCTGAAACCCCGAAATCGGTCCTAGTATGCTTGTTTCCAGTCCAGGTAGGACCTGGCCAGGCAGTTCGGGCTGGACTGTTCCCATTGGGCACAGGGTCGAGACTGATTTGCATATGGCTGGGTTCAAACTGGAATGGCATGGTGAGCAAAAAAACTATGGATTTAGGCCCAGATCTCTGTACTGGGGTGAATGTATGACATTGGTCTGCATTCTGTCCATCAATTGTTGTTTTTGCATTTGTCACCCCGAGTGGGACGGGTATGCCCAGACGTGGGTCCCGTGCTCTCCATGCCACTGGAGTCAAGCTATCCTGGCTGATGAGGGGTGAAACCCCGAAACCGGTCCTAGGATGCTTGTTTCCAGTCCAGGGAGGACCTGGCCAGGCAGTTCGGGCTGGACTGTTCCCATTGGGCACAGGGTCAAGACTGATTTGCATATGGCTGGGTTCAAACTGGAATGGCATGGTGAGCAAAAAAACGGCCTAGATCTCTGTACTGGGGTGAATATATGACATTGTTCTGCATTCTGTCCATCAATTGTTGTTTTTGCAAACTCACAATTAGGCCATAATTGTGAATTACATACTTTAATAAATTAAATATATTACATTAAATGAAATTATTTTATTGAAGTTTAAAGTAAAAAATTAATTCTTATCGAAAGTAAAAAAGTAATTTTGTATGCATTAATGATAATTAAAAGTGATCTATAGAAGGAATTAAAAATCATTTAGCTATATGTTATTATTAATTAATGTTACATTAATTGCTAAATTTAAAAAAGGTTATTAAAATATGTTATAATTAAATAGTATTAATTATTTTTAGTTTTTAACATTAAATTATATTCATTTATATTTTTAACTATTTGAACTAATATAATGTAATTTGTCATTATTTCCTATGGTGTTTTATTTTAAATCCCCACCTCCATTATTTTCTTTAGTAGGGTGTTGGAGTATCAGTGCTTGGCCATGTGAGGTGCTAGAATTACTCCAGCTTTGAGCCGGAGTAATTTACTACTGTTTTGGGTCCCTTTTTGGCTCCAGTAACTTTAGAAGTACAGCTTGTAAATAACAATGATCTTACTCTTTTGTAGGTGACCCCTCCTTAACCTTCCCTTAACCCCGACCTACTCCTCTCTAAATCCCACCAATTTTGTAGTAGGTACACCTTATTTTTCAAGTATTGCCCCTAGTTCCTCCCACATTTACTACTCAGGGCCTGATTCCGATGCGGTTAGGAAGGCCTCCTAACGGCATTTGCTCTGTCCAAATTGGATCAGGAACGTGTCTTTCCGACCGACTTGGAAAGGTTTCCAACCAACCGAGTACGATGTGAGTTAGGCGTTAGGAATATCCCAATCCGAACCCGACGGCATTTGGAATGACCGAACCGTACGGAGCAGCATCGTCGCTCTCTACGGCCCGCGTTTCCGAACGACCAAGTACGATGCTGGATTAGGACAGCCTTTCCAAATCATGCCGTCCGACTCAAATCAGCAGTCGGAATCAGACTTTGGGACCTGCACTCGAAGCCTTCCCAATCAGGCCCGTGGGGGTACCCATGGGTCCCCCCTTACCAGCCATGCACAGTGTGGCAGGCACCAGGGGGTGCCCGCCACAGGGTGTCCGATTTTCCCCAGCCACCCCTTTCTTCAATGGGAGCCTATGCATTCGGTTGGAACATATTTATTTTGAAAGTTTTAAATAGCGCGAACATGACCACCGAGGGTATCAGAGCGCTTTACAAATTATGCATCATAAGGGTATATTACAGATTATGCAACAAAGGGTATAAACATACAAAACAGAATAGACAAATCGACAAAATCAAAGTCTAAAATTCTCAAACAAGTCAATGGGAGGCCGACCGAATCGTATCTGGAAGCATCCGGATGCATCGTACTCGGTCGGTCGGACTCTCCCGATCTGAGTCGGTTGGAAACCATTCCCAAATCCATTTGGTTGGGAAGATTTCCAAACCGCATCAGAATAAGGCCCCCAGTAGTAAATTTATACGTGTGAGGATCTTCCCATAGAAAAAATAGGAGCGGTGGAGCTGGAGATTTACACTTGTAGGTTTGTGAACAGCATTTTGTGGTACTTAAGTAGTAATATTGTACTATGAAAGGACTACAAATTGCAGTTGTAATTAGGCCCCTTTATCTTCATATAGCAATACAACTATGTGCACAGGCCCAATCTGTTTTGTACCATCTAGCAATTTGTATGAGTCTCGGATAAACAGCTATACTACAGGGGGACAAGTCTGCTTTCCACCACTTGAAGCATTTCCCCTCTGAACCATAGCCCCGTAGAGTTACATTATGCTTGGGGCATAAGGGATATTATTGTTGGAAAGAAATTATAAAGAGTACTTAAAAGTCAATTATTTCCCACGGTCCAGCCCCTTAAACATGTCACCTATGGTATGAAAATCTGCAAATTTAGAGAGGAGTGAAATTGGAGTTGTTATTTCATTAGTTAATGCTGTCAAAAATTAATACATTGTCCATAGTTGGTACACCATATCTAAGCCATGACTGCTTTATTGTCCTTCACCTGTCAATTTGTGGGTAATTTAATGACTTTTACATATGTTCTACCCACAGTGCCAATTGGGGTGATCATCCTGTTATTTTCTGGTAGTGCCTTAATACCATTTTGATCAACGAGGACCAAAATTCCTCTTTTCACATAACCTTTGGCAAGCAATATCCCTTATCACAAACTCCTACCGGCTAGAACCATGTTATTGTGGCATGTTCAGCACCCCTACAGCCTGACGCTTATGTTGCTTTGATCCCAGTCATTAAACTGTGAATGCCAGTGTGATCCTGTCTTGCTGTGATATCCATGTGAAATAAATGGGGAAATCCTTTTGTAGACGTGTCTACAAAAACATCATTCAATTGAATACTTGTAACCCTGATTTATTTCTGTCACTGCACAAACATTCAGAATCACTGTACTACCAACGTGCCCGCTAGCCATCTCAAAATAGTGTTGTCAAGGACCATTATGCACCTGATTGAGTTTGTGTTATGTTTTCTTGTATAATCTTTTCAGGCTTTTTAATCCATATATATTTGAACATTTGAATATCAGGAAATTGGATATCTTGACAATTGCTTCCCATGTTCTTCCTTGTCACTGAAAAGTGAAAATCAATCTGTCATAATGGCTGACAGCTCGCCCTTTACACTGGACATTTTACTCCTATTTCCTGACAGCGCACTCTGCCAACGAATGGTGTCCTTTGTATAGATTCTTTTACAGTCTAAGAAGTTTTAAAAAAAATGTTAATTATTTAACATGGTCCCAATGTTGCAGTGCAGCATTTTCAATTGTTATTTCTTCTCCAGTTTTGACTACTAAATAGTGCCTCTATTGTCCTTATGCAGTCTCATGTTTTTTAATTCCTCCAGTTTTAGATCACCCAACATGGTCATTAGACCAATAGATGATCTAGATTCTGTGCATATGTCAGAACTAATCTCTCGTTTGACAAATATTTAGCTGTCTATACACAAAGGTAAATTTACACCTATGAAAATCTACATGTATAAATTTACTCTCACACTTTGGAGTAAGTTTTGGCTATTGAAAATTTCTGAGCGTAAATTTACTACAAACTGTAGCCTGCCATGTCTCCATCCCTTGATACTAGTGGGTGAAGCCAAATTTACACATGTAAAGTTACTTATTGTAGCTTTTCATGCATAGGTGGAGATCTCTCAACATTGATGGAGATCTCTGCTTCTGTTGTGAGGATGTTCGCCACTGTGGTGGAAATCTCTGCCACTATGGAAAAGAATATAGAAAATGGTGAAAGAGTATTGATTTATAAAAAATATATATATTTCTACCCTAGAACTAATAAAATACAAAGTTAGAACATATTATCTCTTCAAAATAAGTCCTTACTATATAAATACATAATTTGGATATAAAATGAAAAGTTGTGCTTAATTAAGGTATATTACATTTTAATTTTCAATAACAGTTTAAAAAGTACATTTCTTTTTCAAAAAGTTAACTATTGATTTCTAAAGTAACAAAACATTTAGCTATTAATTTTGAGGAATAAAATAATATATATTCATATACACACATAATTTAAAAGTTTTTTTATTTTTTATTATTTTAACATTATTGCCTATGGGATGCTATTTTAACTCAGAGACTCTATTGTTTTTTATGGGAATGTATTGCAGTACCTGTGAGTGGCCTTGTGTGGTGCTAGACTTCAAGACTGTGCTGGAGTACATTCACTACTGTTTTGTCACTTTTAGGGAAGTAGTAACTTTGAAAGAAAGCTTGTGAGTTGCAATGGTCTTACTGCTATGTGAGTGGGTATTTGTATTAGCATTCCCCTCCATAAATTTCTTGTTAACACTCCCTAAACATCTCCTTATTCCCAAAACGCTTCCCATTTAGTACTAGGTATGCTGCATTTTCCCACCATTCCCCAGTTCCTCCTACATTTACTACTTAGGCCTTGATTATGATGTTGGGCGGACTTGAGTCCGCCCAACTCTGTTTCGGTGTGGGAACCGACCGACCGTAGGTCGGCGGTTCTGAACACACTATTACAATGCGACTGCACATGGTGTGGTCGCTAACTCCCATTTCCCTATGGGAGCTCGTCCAGCAGTTGGAAACAGCCGCAGCACAAGCTCCCATAAATCCTAAATCCGTATTTGTAAAGCGCGAACTACTCACCCTTACGGGTCTCAAGGCGCTGGGGGCCGTTGTGGAAATTAAGTGAGCTATTGCCCAGAGTCACAGGGTGCTGAGCTGAGCTGCCGCCGGAGCCAGGGATCGAACCGTGACCCCTGTGCTCCGAAGTCAGCTGCCCTGGCCGCTGCACCACACCTCTCCACAAGCTCCCATAGAGAACTGGGAGTTCCTGTAAATCCCAGCACCGCGTGGCAGGCACCTCACGGTGCCTGCCTCGCGGTGCAGGGATTTACAGGGGTAGGCCCCCAACCGGAGGCCACAGAGGCATGGGTGTCCTGCTAGGGGCTCCCAAAGTCGCTTTCCGACAGGCGTTTTTTATGACGGAAAGACCCACATGAAAAGTCTGTCGGAAACCATCATCTTAATCCCGAAGGCGGAAACGCAGTGAGTAAAGGATTATGTTGTGGTTTCGGGCTGGCCAACGGGCTCCTTGAGCCCATCGGAAGCCAGCAGGAATGAGCGGCCGGTTTGACTTCTGATCGCCATAGTAAAAATACGGTGGCCGGAAGTCAAACCAAGAATGTCAGTTGGAAAGCCTCCAACCTGTGGTCAGAGGCTTTCCGACCGACATCCTAATGAGGCCCTAAGTAGTAAACCTATATGCGCAGAGGTCTCCCCATAGAAAATGCACAACAGATGGAGATTTCCACCTGTAGGTATGTGATTTGCATTTTGTAGTAAATAAGTAGTACTGCTCTATTACTACTTTGCGTACCACAAAATGCAGTTTGTGGCTCATGCCTTCAGTCTTCCTCAAAACCCTTTGTTCAATTTGAGATGCCTACTGGCGCCCGCACTTCACACCAACAAAGTAAGACTGCAGCACACTAACTGCCTCCAGTCCTATGTTGAAACATTAACAACCACAATTGTGTAATGCCACTACCCCATAACTCGATCCCCTAGCTTAAGTAGTTGCAAATATTGCACATATTACCTTTGTACAATGAGTATCAGATTATCACCAATTGGCGACATACTCGTAAAACATATATAAATTAAATTGGTAAACCATTGGTAAAAAGAATATCCATAAAACAGATATTTTGGCAATTTTTAACAGAAAAATCTTGAGCTACATTTGTGAAGAAAGTGAGATACAAGTTTATTTAAGGTTTGATATCTTTTATTGAGCTTCAGTTCTTGCACTGTTTTACTTTTTGATTATTTGCAGAATTACTTTGTGCATAAATTGATACTGATGAGGGGGTCCCCTCCAAAATGCCTTGGGCCAAAGGGGTGCACTTGTATTGACATTCATGTTTCATATACATGAACAAATGAAATGATTAAAAAGCACAACATGGAGCAAGACTCCTTGATTACGTATGGGAACTAAGGGTGTAGAAATAGGGATGTACAATCTCACATTGCTGGCATAGCAATACCAAATTGGTATACAGAGTAAGTGTTGTGAGGGCAAACGCCTGACTGACCATAACCAGTACTTTATGGGACTCCCACTGTCAGGGATTTTCACTCAAAGGCTACCAAACACTGACACCTTTTCAAACCTAAATTAAGCACAAGAGAAAAGCAGCAATGGTCCTTTCCTACTGCACAGGCCAAAATCCACTAATAAATTAAAAAATCGGTGCTGTGTCCCTGAGGTTCTACTGACTAAAACTACTAGCTCCAATTGAAGTACCCATAACATGAGCACAATAAGTATCAAGTTCTGCATCTGGCTGTCACCACAAATCCTTGATTTATCACTCCAGGGGAAGAAAAAAGTACCAGGATGTGCTCAAAAACTTCCCTCTATCTTACATCTGAATGTGCTGACACACTCTCATTCCTCCACCATCAACCAAATGGCAGGGCTCAGGAAGACCAACCAGAAATCCCTTACTAAAAATAGAATTTCTAAAGGCAGTTCTGCCTCAATCCTTTCACACTTCATGTGCAGGGAAACACCCTCCAGCTCAGGAATGCCGGGAATACACTTCCAATGTCTGTATCACAAACTCCAGCTTGTGCCATGTCAAACCAGGTGCAATCAAAAATGCATCACACTGGTTCCAGAATTCACACACTCACAAGCATCATGGAGTTCTTCTACCAATAATCATACTTACACACACACTTGACGCACACAGGCAGGGCTTTCAGCGTAGGGTCTGGTCATGATATGGAAGTGGAAGTTTACACAAGCGGTATTCCAGGCTTTGCACACTCACTATGGATCAGGTACAAAGGCCTGTCCATTACAATGGAATCCAAAACTGTATGCTGCCACCTCTGCTCACAGTACAGTTCCCAAATGAGACATATGGGAGCCTTGTGTTCACTATGTCAATTTTGGGCCTAGACATCAGCACGCATGCCGGATTTCATGTGTGCTTTGGCCAAAAGAAACTCCTGATAACAGTTTCACATGCAGTTGGGTTACTTAGGGCAGGGGTACACAACAGTTTAGCATGCAGGGGACATACCCATACTAATATCATGCTTTTTAACTTTGTTTTCTTGAAAGCAGCGTTAGTGGTATACATGTTTAGATTTTCTATCCTCGTGTTACGCTGTTCAGTTACTAATACCGTGCTGCAGTTTCCAGTCCTACTGTCTCTATGACTATTAGTTACCGCAAGTTTCTGACGTATTTCATCCTCAAGTGGTTTATTAGCTCTACCTGTCCCATGTTCATTTTTCATCTTCTCCTTCACTGTTCTTACCATCCATACCAGAGCACCCTTGAGCCCACTCTGTTCTGGATCAATCTCACAGTTTGTTTGCAATGGGTGCCAACTGCAGCTTTGTACACATTTATGGGACTCAAAAGTGGTAAACCCCCTGAAATGATGGCTACAAAAAAGATGAAAAAGCCAACGTTGTTCATCCTAGTGATTACATACAGTGTTGTCTTGCGGTGGTAAGTAAACCATTCCTCTCTTTTGTTGGGTGTTTTCCTTGCAGGATCGCCAACTGAGGGCTAGCTCAAGGACTATGAAGAAAAACAGTAATAGTTAGATTTACTATTCTTAACTCCATGTGTTTGCCCTTTGATTATTTTATATATATATATATAATCAAAGGGCAAACATATGGAGTTAAGAATAGTAAATCTAACTATTACTGTTTTTCTTCATAGTCCTTGAGCTAGCCCTCAGTTGGCGATCCTGCAAGGAAAACACCCAACAAAAGAGAGGAATGGCATGGGAAGTAGTAACTTTGAAAGAAAGCTTGTGAGTAGCAACGGTCTTACTGTTATGTGAGTGGGTGTTTGTATTAGCATTCCCCTCCATACATTTCTCGTTAACACTCCCTAAACAGCTCCTTATTCCCAAAACGCTTCCCATTTAGTACTAGATAGTCAGAATTTTCGCACCATTCCCCAGTTCCTCCTACATTTACTACTTAGGCCTTATTTATGAACATGTTAAAAATGTAAACAAATTAAAAGAGAAAGAGGAAAAACAAATGAGCTTATTGGCAAAGGTAAAGGCACACATGTATATTTACCCAAGTGCATATTTACTACCACACACACGTATAACTCTACACTTTTATTTACCATTCACCATTACCGAGTTGAAATTTACACAAAGAAGTAGGGTTACATGTCTCCAATCCCTTAAATCAGAGAGTGAAGCCTCCTACACCAGGACTTAAAAGTGTAAAGGCACTAGTAACCTTGCACACATAGGTGGTGATCTCCACAATGGTGGTGGGGATCTCACTATGGATATGTATAGGGAAAATTATTTGACATTAAAAAAGTATAATAATATTTTAATGTAAATTATAAACATAACTTAAGCTAAAATATTTCATTTTAATCTAGAACAAGTAAAATGACGTTATAACACATTAACTCATCAAATTAAATGCTTAGTAAATAAATAATTAGTTAAATTAAATACATGAATGGAATTTATAAATAACAATTTTTAAACAATAATTTAGAAAATCTCAACTCTCACCAACATTTTAATATGTAGTACATTTTATTTTTCTTTAAAAAAAAAATATATATATATATATACACATACACACACATATATGGCATTCCGCCCACTCCCGTACATTGCAGTTCTTTTTTATTTGCTTGACTTCGGTTGATTGAAAGAATCACTATCGCCTTGAATAACACAAAGCGTCTGAGGTGTCACAATATCTGCAATCGAATGTTATGCGCTGCCGCTGGAATAAACCATGAGCGAGACACTTAGAAAGCACAGGCGAACTCAATAACCTCTGTGTTATTATATAGGTGATGTATAACAAAATCAATGCGCTTATTCAGCCGCAGTAGTTCTGGAAGGCCCTCCATAAATAGACCATGAAGTAGACAATGAAATAAAGCGATATGAGTGTCAACGTGAATTAGGGAGGAGAGTGTTTTACTGCCCAGTCTTCAAGCCGGCTAATGACTGACTCACAGACCTCTGGTTGTTTCTATTTGATGTCTCTCTGCTACTAATAAAGCGGCTATGTGGTCAGAGCCTTATGCTTTTCCTTTGGTGCACCAAGGTTATTATGCATCATAAAGTGAGTCCATTGATTGGTGGTGCCCGTGGAAGCCATCATAGAGGGACATCTGTTGACTCCCGGCTGTGGTCGCTTGTGTTACTGAATGTAAAGAAACAAATGTTTGGCTACGCTAAGAACACAGTCTACCAACAAAAAGTGTTGTGGTTGTAAGTTTGTTTTCGGTAGCTATCTGAAAGGTGCTGCCTCCTCTGTGGCTTTGCACAACTTGCCCTGAGCTGGCCCTACGTTTACAATGGGCAGGCAATGTTCAGACTAAGACCTGGGAGGTTGTTGCATGGCATGGGGGTACTGGCTGTCCCTATATACAATGTGAAGGAGTCCTTAAATGGTATACTGACTCCAACTCAGGGGATTTTAAACAAGACTTTTTGAGTAGCACCCTTATATTCTGAAGGACACATTCACCACGTGCAATGAAATCACAGTGACCATCTTAGACCCTGATTACAAGTTATGCGGGATTCCAAGTGGCCGGAATTAATAGTATAGGCCAGTATCTCCACATGGAAATCTGCCTATTATGAGTTACACCCCTCGGATCGGGAATAATTGTGCAGATATGGAATGACCATGCAGAATTCTTCTAAGTATTCCCTATTCTGAAAAGTTTAATTCTCCCATTTACCAGTGCTCTGAGTGTGGCTTCTCTGTAGAAGCAGGTGTGGAGCGAGGGGCCTGGGAGCATAGGGGAGGAAGAAAAAAGACATGACAGAGCCCGGGGATGAGGTTTGACTGCTGTTACAGCCAAAGTCGCATGTGAATTTAAGGGACAGAATTTCTGGCTGGTAAAATTGGGTTCGGTGTTTCTGCACCCACAAAAAAAGAAAGTGTGGCAACATTCGTGATCAGGGGGAGCCAGTGCTCAATTTGAGCTGGTGGTTTCTGGTGCTCGGCACCACACCTAATTTTCAACGCCAGGCTTGAGACAGTCTGCCACAAGGTGGCTCTGTCTGGCTAATTTATAGATGACCCCAACAACAGTCAGTTATGAATTCAATATACATTAAAAATGACTATTAGCTCCCGCCCAAGACATTCTTACAGATTTGGGGGCCAGATATTGTCTGAATTTTCACACTTGTAGATGTTTAGTAGTTGTTTTGTTACTTTCATTGGCAGCATAGCAGGGGCAATGTCTGGTGCAAGCTGCAGTGGTCTCCTGACGAGAGCCCTGGCACTTATTTTTTTTTACAAATTAAGCACTGGGTGGAGCAGTATGGCACGTGTGGATACCATGCCAACTGACTCACAAACAGGCCTCTGGTGGTACCCACAGTGGAACGGGCATGTGTGACTAGGAGAACACTGTGTGTTATGGCCCGTCAGCTCTGGAACCGCTTACCTACGGCTTTACAGCAATTGCACACAGCCCAGACCAGCTTCAGCACACAGCACTATACACCATGTAATGTAACACCTATTATCAAAACGATTGAAAACTTAATCCACCAGGTGAAAGGTTCAGCACCCAAATGTTTCTAAAAAACTAACCTGTTGACTTTGCTGAAAATAGCCTGCGCCTATAGTCATGGTGTGAAAATACAATATGAAACCCCAAAACCTACTGTTAGCACTTGTGAGGGGGATATTAACGCACCTCATTTTTTTTTTTTTTTAATGCCGAATGTTTCAAATTTACACTGGGAGCTGAAAAATGCTGAAGGAGAAATAAGAGAAATGGATATTTTATGTTTTTTCCCCGCAGGACAATACCGCTTTGGGCAGCAGGGATGCATTTTTTAGCAGCATTTTTTTAGTTGTTTCTGAAAACAAACCTCATCTTGAAAGGAGGGTCAATTTTCAGGATCTTTTTCACTCATTTTGCAGGAAACTCTATATTAAGAGGTGAATGTATGATTTTCTGTTCTGTTGCTTACCTCTTCCGGAGTGCTTGGATTCAGGGGGGAGGGCATATCATTACTTGTTTTTTTTCTCCTTTTTTCCTTCTACCTGTTACATTTTTCCCCTCTCCCTACCGAATTACCAAAACAGGACTCCTGGTAATTCCAGGGAGGCTGGAAAAATTGTTGGCTGTTATAAGTTTCAAAGAAATAACATGCCGGAATTCAACTTTCAGTGCCAATTCCCGCATGTTTTTCCAAGAATTTAACTAGGACACTTGGTCTGCTACCAGCTTCAGGGAGAAATACCCCAGCCATTCGGTGTTCTCACTAAACTTAAAATTATGATTGGCCGGGCATTTCCTGTTACTAGCCCCATCGGAATTATCAAGCCACCCGTAATGTTACTTATTGCTAATGTTGCACGTGGGAACAGGAAAAGAGTTATGAGAGGTGACCTTAGAGTGTCTCATGTCTCATGAGGCTTCGCCCCACACTCAGCAAGTATACAAAATAGCATACTACTCTCCATGGATCTTAATATATATATATGCTTTAAGTCAAGGAATGCTGTGAATAAAACTATACACTCACACACATCAGTTAAAACATTCACAAGGAGCACAATTCAGCATACAGAGGTTAAATGCTGTATTGCATTTGCACCTATTTTCATTTTTTTAGTTCCTCTGTGGGAAAACATGTTTCCTCATAGACAATTCTTTTCCCTTTCATCCACAATACGCTTGGTGGGGCTCTCTCTTCATTCTCACCTTAAATAATGATCTACTACTGCCTTTAGCAGGAGTATCTGAAGGTTTCTGGGTGGTAAACCTGCAATAAGTTCTGATGGGGTGTTTGCGGATGTTCACCAACTTTTGCAGTTGCAAATATCCACAAATCCGCCCCTGTGAGCACATTTACTCGCATCGAAATTCCACAATGCTGGAGGAATTTCTGTGGGAGAAAATCCCATTTAAGAGGGCAAAATCCCACCGATCAGGAATAGGAATTTGCCTACATAAATTGAGTTACCAGCTTCTCAAACTTTCAGTAGGTGCACAAATAGATTTGTGAATTAGGTTATTAAGAACAAGCCGTGGCAAAGCCAATAGGTCTCAGCTCTAAAAGGTCGAGATGTTGGCTTTGCTATTGCTTTTGCTTTTGTTTGTAAACACTTACATCAAGATGCATGCACATACATGGCTGGCAATTTTGCAATAGGATTTTTATCAATCAAAACACATTCAAAGATGGCCGCTGAAGCATACATGTGTTTGTAGCGCACAACCACTATTTTTATTTACCATTCTAAAAGGGTGGATGACCATGTTAAAAATGTAAACAAATTAAAAGAGAAAAAGGAAAAACAAATGAGCTTACTGGCAAAGGTAAAGGCACACATGTATATTTACCCAAGTGCATATTTACTACTAAACACACGTATAACTCTACACTTTTATTTACCATTTACCATTTCCGAGTTGAAATTTAGACAAACAAGTAGGGTTACATGTCTCCAACCCCTTAAATCAGAGAGTGAAGCCTCCTACACCAGAACTTAAAAGTGTAAAGGTACTACTAGTAACCTTGCACACATAGGTGGTGATCTCCACAATCGTGGTGGGAATCTCACTATGGATACGTATAGGGAAAATGATTTAACATTAAAACAAGTATTATAATATTTTAATGTAAATTATAAACATAAATTAAGCTAAAATATTTCATTTTAACCTAAGACAAGTAAAGTAACATGTTATAGCACATTAACCCATCAAATTAAATGCTTAGTAAATAAATAGTTAGTTAAATTAAATACATGAATGGAATTTATAAATAACATTTTTTAAACAACAATTTTAGAAAATCTCAACTCTCACTAACATTTTAATATGTGGGACATTTTATTTTTCTTTAAAAATATGTGTTTATTTAATTTAAATCATTTTAATTAAACTAATATCTTTTCAAATAAAAAAATGCACAACCATTTGTATTACTCTTGTGGCTTTAAGCCCTAATGCATTTCAGTTGAAAAGCCTTTCTCACTGGTCCAGCATCAAAAAGAGAGTACATAAAGATTGTCTGACTATACTGTCCGTTAAACCAGTAATTGGATATTGCGGGTTGCTACCTCTGCCTGTTCAGGTACAACCGTCATTAGTGGACATTGAGGGCCTGGGGTAGATAAAGTGGTGTTCTTGGACACACACACACATACACACACACACATATATTTTAATATTGAAATATTTTAATTAATTTAACATTAGTTCTAATGGGGCTTATGTCCCTGCCTCTGTTGTTTTCTATGGGAGTATGCTGCAGTACCTGTGAGTGGCCATGTGTGGTGCTTGGCTTAATCCAAGACTGGACTGAAATACATTTGCTTTCATTTTGACACATTCAGGATTGTAGTAACTTCAGAAGTGTAGTTTGCGAATACCAGACTTCCTACTCTTTTGTGGGTGTGGGTGGGTGTTTGTATTAGCATGTTCCTCCCTAAACCCTCATTCAATTTACCTAAACCACTCCCATTTATTAGTATTTCCCATTTTGTAGATACTCGCCCTTCTCCCTCCCACATTATCTACTGAAACATAAACCTACATGTGTGGAAATCTCTGGAGCTATGGTGAACTCTCTGCACAGAAAAGGTAGGAGAGGCGGAGGGCTCCCCGCCCGTTGGTTTCTGAATAGAATTTTGTAGTTTGTGAGTAGTATTGCCATAGTACTACTTTCCATAATACAAAATGCAGTTTGTAAATAGCCCCCAATGTGTGCACCAGTGCAAAAAAGTAGCGAGTGGCTCTGCCTCACTTTGCTGATGCTGGGTCCTCTTCAACAAAAACAATAAATTTGACTTGAATCGGGAATGGGGTTTAAGAACAAATCACTCAAAGGCCCTGTGCCACTTTGCAGCTGCTGAACCTTCATTAAGCAAATTAAAAAAAGAAATGAAGCAGGGGAACTATCATGGAAGCACATGCTGCTGACACTAAGAAAAATGAGTTCCCTCAAGGCAACAATGGAAGGATACCACTCTTTCAATCAGAACCCTGTGAGTCCTCAGTGTCCTTGGGTGTGACAAATGCAAGATTAGGAAGAAAAGACTTGAAATCAAGAGCAAACACCAGAGATGGAGAATTAAGCTATCCAATCATGAGCAAGGGGCTGATCCACAGTCCCGCACCGCTGAGACTCCAGGTTATGACTTTAAAGTGGTCTGGCGGGTGGGCGGCATAGCGGTCCCATGGCGGTGCCTCATTCAAAGGCGGCGGTGCCTTTGAAAAATGCACCGCAAAGGGAACACCTCACAAGGTTCCTGCATGACATGGACTTGAAAGTCCATGCCGTGCAGGAACTGTTGTGCATGAACACAGGGGGGGCACGTTATGGCCCCCCTGTGTTCATCCACAAGCATAGGAGGCACAGGGGGCCCTTTAGGGCCCACTTTGTTTCCTCTCCTCCAGGGTTTACATGGAGTAAGGACCTCCATGTAATCCCTGGTGGAGAGGAAACTCGTAATATGCTTGGCGGGATCTCGGCGGTCCCTTCAAGCACGTTGCAGCCTCCTGACCGCCACGCCACCTCCAGGGAGCGGTGGTGCCCTGTCGGCATCGGCGGTCTCACCGCCCAACTCGTAATGGGGCGGTCGGACTGCCGGTGCGGCGGTGGCTGGACTGCCACAGCCATGCCCCCGCGAGTCTGGCGGTCCTCAGACCACCAGACTCGTAATTAGGCCCTAAGTGTATGATGTTTATTTGAAACAATAGGCCTGTCAACAGACAGCTAACTATTTGTAGCCAAGACATAATAATAAAATAAACTAACAGTAATCATTAAGAGGTATCATTGCTAAAAGGCACTTTACATTTTACATTTTGCAAGCTTTCTCACCGTTCGATGCCCTTGTAGTATAGCGAAAGCTTCTCTGCCCAATGGTCCTGTGTCTTTTCCACCCAGAAGCCTGCTGATATTAAAAGGTAAGACACGTTTAGTTTGGATGAATAGTGTACTCTGGGATGTAAGTCTGCCCTTAGGAGGAGACTCGCACAGTTAATATTAGATCCATGATATTGATAGCAAAGTCTGAGAGGTATTGATGAACATATGAGAAATGCAGCGCTCCCTTAAGTGGACTAGACACAACTGAACATCACAAGTCAATAAAACATGACCTTTGAAAGACTGGTCTGATTAAAGGTGTGATAGAAAAAAAGCACATGACAGATTGTATGCCAGCCCTGTGAAGAGCTCATCATTTATAATATTGGATATTGAGAAAATTCAATAGCTGAAATTAAGAACCACGATGTTAATATGATCTTATTGCTTTCTACATAGTTTACCACTATAATAATATGGGACAATAAAAATGTACTTTTAAATAAAAGAATGTTGATAAAATGCCTTAAGGTTTAGATAGAGCAAGGCGTGAACATTATAGGAATATCCTGTCAGATTGTGAAATGTACATCTTTAAGTAGATGCTTATTGAAAATGTGCTGAAAAAAGGAAACATCAATTTGGTTCTACACCATTAATTGCAGCAGAGTAACCTCCAATCAGAAATCTATATTTCGTGAAAATACACTTTTTCTTGCACTCTATTGAGTTTCTGCTGGTTATTGTTATTCACAATAATAACTTTCCACCGTTAGATGTTGCTGAGTTGTACAAAACGAAGGGACGTATTACATTTGTGTTGCATGTGCTGTTATGTGTGTTGTACAATGACACTTTTGTGTTCATTTCAATCCACCATTTTGCAAACACATTAGTATCCCAATATAGTACTCTAATTACTAATAAAATACTCGAAATCAGGAATTAATTTGAATCCCTCTGCCTTCTCAATGCCCATGAAAAGTTAACTCTTGATTACAAAAACATCTCTGTTCCTACAAGAATTTCATCGTTAATGAAGTAATCGCAGACTCCAAACCCTGTCCCTATGCCACGGATTCTGTCCCCCCCTCTTTTGCAGAGGGACACAGTCTTCATCCAACATTGGGCGAGCATCATCAATGCCGCCCTGGAACATGGAACTGTCCCTGCCACAACCCTGCCCTATACACTATCTAAAGTGGAAGAATGTGTATGTACTAAGGGCTTAGAAACAGAGCGGGAGCAAATGATGTGTTCTCACTTATAGACGTTGCTGAAGAATTGTTTAC
Organism: Calotriton arnoldi; assembly: GCA_963921515.1. Lineage (NCBI taxonomy): Eukaryota > Metazoa > Chordata > Amphibia > Caudata > Salamandridae > Calotriton > Calotriton arnoldi. The sequence goes on from CAWUFW010001804.1 coordinate 225,514, forward strand.
ATGTGCTGTTCTTGTGGGGCCCAGGTGGCAAATGTTACCTGGACATACAGATTAGGTATAAATTCGGAGAGTATACTCCAAAATAACTTCGAAATGACGTCCAACTACCGCTCAAGTAATTGGTTTGAAAGCAGTAGCGGCCCGTGGTGGGAGTGCTGCCGGGCGGTGACGTGGGGCGGGGGGTAGTAAACTACGGAATACGGCCGAATAGAGGTAAGTAGACATATAAATAAATAAAACGAATTCCGTTGAGCGGGCTGCATCGCATTTGGCGATGCATCGCATTTGGCGATGCAGCACGCGCAACGAAATTCGTTTTATTTATTTATATGTCTACTTACCTCTATTCGGCCGTATTCCGTAGTTTACTACCCCCCACCCTGCCCCTCCCCCACCCCACGTCACCGCCCGGCAGCACTCCCACCACGGGCCGCTACTGTTTGAAAGGCTACATTCTGTATGAAATACATCCCTATGGGACGAGAGGAGCATGTCCAAATGGTTGTACTCTGAAAAAAATCTATTTCTTTCAAAGTTTTCCTCTTGTAGACCCCAGCAAATGGTGTCAATCAACTTACAGCACCATCAGTAACCTACTATGGATGGGCAAGGTCCAATGAATGAAACTATCTGCACTCATCCTTCGGGTCCCACAATATTACTGGACCTCCCAGCTAATGGCTGCTTGGCTCACTGACACAACTCTCATAATTCACACTCAGATCTCACAGGGTATCCAACATCATCACATTCTGCAACTACTCATGTATTTTACTTGACAACATATATATAATTGTATGTGGGACCAGTGGTATCCATACTGACTGTCTGGTATAAACCATTTTCTCACTTTAACCCACCTAGACAGTTCCTTTAGAACATGCCTATTTGGGGGTAGTCCGGCATTTGCTTCTGTTACTGACATGGCACAGCACTAGATGCATCCTAGTGCAGTATTTATAAAGAGACTCATTCCTTTAAATACTTTTAGAAACCAAAGACAGAGTGCATATTGCCCCCTTGCAATTCCTGTCCTCTAAGGATCCCAGGAATGCTATGAAGCATTACTGGACATCAAAAATAATACACCACACTCCAATTACTGATAATATTTAGCTGTGACAAGGGTCTCAAGACTCTGCAACAAACAATTTATCTAGATGTTTGCAGGATCTGGATTTACCCAAGATCCAACTCCATGCCAAATCCCAAGGGGAATTAGACACATGCCGCCTGCTCGGTCAGGCTGAATGTAGGATTAATTCAAAGAGGTCATTTGTATATGAGAGACACAGGTTAATAGAGGAAATGTTCCTATGTTGACAATGCTGTAACACTGTCTAACTGCATGTCATCTACCCCACTAGGCTCAGTGAGTGCCCAACATGACCTACTTTCACAGTTGCCTTCTTGTGTCTAACTTGGGAATGCCCTGAAATCCGATGCATTGCGGCTGCTGTTATGGCCGCCTTATTGATACTGCCGTACCATTGCCAATGATAATCTGCTTACTTGAGATATTACAACCACTCATTAAGAGCAAACACCAATTGAAGCTTATATTCTTTGCTACTTGAGAGGGTCAAGAGACATATAGTCATGCAATGGGTGAATCAAGAGACATATAGTCACGCTTTGGGTATGTAAAGCTGTTTCGAACTACTCATTTCATGCCCATGTTTCCTGTATTTCTGACATCAATATACTGTTTCAGATGGTCGACGATACACCACTCCCTCGGAGACATTAAAGGAAAAATATGTGGAGTGAGTTTATTGAATTTATGGTCTCTGATGCAAGACAGATTGGACTCTGCCACTAGCAACCTGTGGCATGCATTCATAAACTACATCCATATTTGCCCCCCTCCCCTTGATATGTGGAACCTGCTTTTAATTAGCGACAGTAAAGTCGCTGTCCTTGTACAATTCATATTTAGACTACCAAACTGTGCCTATATCTGCTGCTGTGGTTCACCCCACTTAACAGTATTACATCCAGATTCACATATGGAAGTCAAAGACCCCCAGGCTGGATACTCTGAATTCAAGGTCCAGCTGCTACCTCAGCTCTGTGGCCAAGAGCTATGAGTGTGATAATGCAAGATTTTGAAAATCATAATACACAACACATCTACTGATTAAAGACACGAAAAGCTGAAAGTGCACTTTGCACACGTTAGACACAGTGACATATGAAGATGAGACAAGTGTAGTTGAAGCACCATAAAAGTGTGCTTTAAAATGTAAGATGAAGAAAACATACATACAAATTAATACTAATACATATAAATGAGTTGCACCAATGAATTTCTTATGAACATGTTGTTTATTAGTATTTACTGATGAAAATTGTGCTATTAATAAAGTGGACTAGTGTTTCTAATGCCTTCTGTTAGATCAGAGGTCTTCAAACTTTTTTTCAGTTGAGCCCCACCAGCTGAATATTTTTCGATTTTGGGCCCCCCCACCACCTGACAGAAATTTCTGGAATCTGTTACACTACATAATCGACCTCCCTTCGCATATTCCAGGCCATATCTGGCAAATAATGTTAAACACAGTAAGAGTGTTTAGTAAACTGCAGGTTTGTGAGTGTGTGTTGTTAAATGACAGGCTTATTACGTAGTTCAAATCAAACTTTTCCAAGATAAAATGTGCGCAAATTGTTTTTACAGATACCTACCAACCTCTTCATAAACATTTTGGGGCAGATTTACAAGCCCCTTGCGCCACTTTTGCGTCACTTTTCGCATGTTAAAAGTGACGCAAAAGTGGCGCAAGGGGATTGTAAATCTGCCCCTTTGAATGGAAGTGAGCAACTCAGTCCCAGATTTGTTGTTGCACCTTCTCAGATTGTTGAGCGTTACCAATACAATTGAAGGCTTTGTCTTGATAAAACGTGGGTAACTATCAAAGGAGGTGGCCACAGCAAGCAAGGAAGGAAAGCCTAGCACATTTATTTTAAAAAGATGGATCTCACAGGGTGGTGACAACCCTTCCTGTGATGTCATGTGACACCAATGCACATTGCTTATGCTAATTAGTCCCCCCACTTGTTTTTTTAGGACTTGTGCTTTGTGTGGGGGTTTAGGACACGTCAGGCTTATGTTTAAAAAAATAGAACTAATAAAAACTGAATGATGTTGCCTATTTTACTTCAGAGCAATGTTGTCTGACAGACTTTGTGGTGATCAAATGAATCTGGGTCCTTCTGCACAGTGAACTGGCAGCATTGCAGTGCATGTAAATGCAGCGTCGGCCAGCGCAGGTAAGCGCAGTGGGGCGGCGGCGGGGTGAGGAAGCCAACAGACAACAAAATCGGCCAAATCAAATAAATAAGTAAAACCTATTCCGTCCCCCTGCCCTGCTCCACCACCTCACCACGCTAACCTGCACCAGCCGCGACTGATGAGTGAGCTTCCAGGGAGTGGGTCTAGGCAGAGAGTAGAAAAGATTGTTAGAGGCTGAAAGGGTTTATGGTGGATGCCAAAGGTAGTGCTTAATTAATAAAAAAAAGCACAGGGGCTAAAGCTTTTATAATGTCACTTCTGCCAGCGCTGGCTTTTCCCAGGGCAGCTGTATACCAGGACTGTCGGGTCTTGAATGAACCAACACACGCCTCTTTCTTCATCCACCCTATTTTTCCTTCCTCTGTCTCATTCTTGCAGGTGGTCTTTCATCTCTGCTTTATCCCTTTGTCTCTGTTTTGACAGCTTTCTTGTCCTTTTTCTTTCCCCCTATTCAACTTTGCTCTCTTGCTCAAAGTTGGATGCTGAAAAAAAAATTCTTGGTCCCTAAAAATAAGTACCCGGGGCAACCACCTGCCACCTCCGATATAAAGGAAGCGCTACCCACATGTGGAGTCAGGTCAGGAATGGACTGGTTGGAAGCACTGTTCGTAAGATCGCCCTATGCCCCAGAACCACCCTTGGCCCAGTTGCCACAGCCGCCTATGTGCTGCAACGTTAATCATGTTGTCATTTGTGTTTATTGCCTTTATGCTTCTGATTGTATTACTATATAATTGTACGTCGCATAAAGTGCACAAATTATTCAGTCATGCGACAAGTGGCGCTTTAAAGAGGTCCTAAAGTAAGAAATAAATATAAGCGTGAGTTGCGTACATTGCAAGAAAACATTCCATTTGACACAGGCATGGGAAGGCTGACGAAATTTCCCATCATCAAACGCTCTCTTCTGCCTTTCCGCAAGACTGAGACGCCCTACCTTTCAAGCACTTTGTTGCGGGATCACGATGAAGCGTTTATTTGGGAGCAAAATGAGACAGCAGCAAATTGTGCGAACTAGTCACGCTTTCAATTCACATAACTGCCCATTTTCTGCTGGCACAAAATGAGCATGGCACAATCTGTACATGTAAATGCAACAAAATATATATTGAATATTTAGGTTCAGGGACACATGTTCAAAGGATATCAACCTTGTCACTGATGAGAACAGCATTCTTCATAGCTCTCAATTTCTTTTATTTGCCTTCTGAGGCTCCCAGCACCATTTCCACTTAAATTCCATTCACTTAGTCAAAATAAAATGGTAGTTGCTTAATTGATTATACTCTTTCATGTGAGGGAACTTCAGCTGCAAAACCACATGAGCCAACTGCCCTTCATTTGTCCCCTAAGCCATTTGTTTTCAGCCTATTATACAGAAAGATCTGTCTTAAAATTGTTCTCTATGAGAACGATGTATTAATCAAGCATGAAAAATGGCTACATTAAATGTGCACTTTTGTAATTTTGAAAGAAAACCGTGACTGTATGGCGTGCCCATACTTATGTAATCAGCCCTGCCAAGTACCACACATCAGGCGTTAGACTAAAGCTTTTCAGTGCGGTGATCCACATCACCGCACTGAAATGCAAAGACACACATTATAGCGTCTCCTCATCTTTCAAGCTGGGACCGCTGTTACAATAAAGCACCATACGAGCTGCAGTTGCAGCGCGCACTGCACGCTGCTCCTGCAGGCTTGGGGGCTCTCTGGCTCAGCTATAGCTCATCTCAGCTGCAGAAGTTACAAGGACACCCGACAGCGTTGCAGTATCACTGACGTCAGAGGAGCCTAGACGGGTGAGAGCCCAATTGCTACCAAGTGTCTGTGTGAGTTAGTTAACTGACATTTGAGTTTAGGTGGGTCTGGCTCCTGCTTTCTGTGGTGGGAGCTGGGGGGCTGCCTCGCAGTTTAAAGTTGGCTGCTGGCAATCATGGATTTATATATGGCAGGCAGCGCAGCTCGCAAGCATGCTACGTTGGACCCGAGCTCACGTTGGCTGGGGCACACAATTATTGCTTTCTTTTGGAAGAGGTTGTATCCGGCGGCTGCTACCGGGACCCGACCCCACCGATGCCATCAGGGCTGTCTGAGATTGCTGCGGGAGACAGTCAACAACAGTATTAGGCGCAGTCGCTGCTTGCGGCCAGTGGGGAGTTGCTGCCTGTCGCCGTCCGTGTTCTGAGTCAGGTCAGTGAGAATTGTATTTCTATCACATCATGGCCAGTGGGAGAGAGAGGTTGATGTGCACCGAGTTGAGGTGCTGAGCCCCCACGTGCATCTGTTCCGCTGCCTCAGGTGTCAATCTTCTCGGTGGAGCCTTAGGAGAGTGGGTGACGGTCTGTGCTCTCGTCTGTTTATTTCTTGGTAAAGGAGCCCCCCCTCATCGGACCTCCTTGCATCTTCAGAGCGGCAGGCCTCCCCTTCGTGACCAGTGAACTGGCCGACTGACAGCAAGGGGAGCCTCTCTGCAACAATCATGGCTCCGCTCACCATCAGGCCACTCAGAGCCTGGAGCAGTTGTTGTACTACGAGAGGGGCTGCTGCCGGCCACCTCGCTCTTGCAGTAACTTCAACACTTTCATCAGACAATGCTGACCCCTAGTATATCACTGTGAGCCTTATAGAAAATAGTGAAGCCAGACACTACAAGGCATAGAGGAAGATGGCTTTCTCAAAAGGTGAAGTAAGTAGTGAGACAGTGTAAAGTGCACTAAGACACCCACGGCAGAGTGTGTGTCTCAATTAAAATCATTGGCAGCACACGATCAGGCCGCTGCCTGCAGTCAGTGGGTGCTGGTCGTACAGTGTGTGTCACATTACAACAGTTACTCTAAAGTGACACTGTTTCTCAATGCTCTAATGGGTGTAATTTATGAATATTTAAATGTTTCTCTCATCTTCATTGCTTGATTTTAATAACGAGAAAATGTCACTCATAGTCCTTTAAATGTGACTCATAATTACACTAAAATTATGGAAATGTCACATATAGCACTCTGAAACCTTGGCAGCTATGTGTAATTTAAAGAGAAACTTTGCCTCCTTTTTGTGAAAAGCTAACCGTCCCGGGACAGTACATTCCGAGAGCTGGAATGCTTCAGCTGCAGTGGGAGGCAGGGAGTCCACTCTGCTATGAAACCAAAAGCGAACAAACAGACTGTCTGTTTGTTCGCTTTTGGTTTCATAGCAGAGGAGACTCCCTGCCTCCCACTGCGGCTGAAGCATTTCAGCTCTCGGAATTAGCTTTCTTTCAAAATTACTAAAGTATGGGCATGTCGTGCCCCATTAATTGGGAAACAATGAAAGGTGAGATCTTAGGGTGGTGTGCGCGCCCCCTCTGAGATGGTGTCACGCCCCCCCCAGGGGGGCTCGCCCCACAGATTGAAGAACTCTATGACAGATGCACCACTTAGAAAAGTCGGTGCCAAAATGTGTAGAAACTGGGTACGATCTTGAAATTTCGTATAATACTAATAAAAATTCAATAGTTTATGAAAAGTGAAAAACAAATGTAGTGTGAATTTAGAAAATTATATACTTATATGAATATTGAGTAAAAATTGTGGTAGTAGGGTATTTCTATTGTTAGCTATTTCAAAGTAAAAATGTCTGGTAGAAGTTATACATATTTCCTATTTGAATTGATTTTATTACATTATATATATATTTTTTTAACTACAGACTTTATTGATTTTATAACACCAAGTAGGCGAGACCCCATAAGCGGTACAAAAATATATGGTGACATGTAAAAACAGTAGCGGCTGTAGAGATCTTCCCCAGGAGGTCTGCAGAACATCAGACCAAACATCCCACCCCACACCCCCTCCCCCAAACTTGCACCACACGTCCCATGAGGAGTAGTATGTATATGCACAATAGGGTAGTTAGCCCCACATCCATAGCCTGATAACGCATCAGAGTGGCGAGTCATTAATAACTAGTCGGTCGAGAGGGTCTTGGTATGTGGATGGCGTAAGGAGGGACAGATCAATAACCCGGTATTTCGCCCATCTGGCCCATATCTTCCCATGTTTTTGTGGACAGCCCCTTGCCAGAAACACCGCCACCTCGGCTGACATACATTTATCTAAGGCTATTTTCCATGCTGCCACCCTGGGAGGAGAGGAGGCCTTCCAGTGTTGTGCAATATCCCGTTTGGCCAGGGTGAGGCCGAGGAATAGGAGGTGTCTCTTGTATCTATTTCCCCCGATATCGTCCGTGCTATGCAAAAGTATCAGCCTGGGGTCTGTCGGAATGTCCCATGCCAGAACCCGCCCCATACATGACAGCACGCCTGACCAAAAGTGTTGTAATGCTCCGCAACTCCAGACAGTGTGGAGGAACGACCCGTCCTCGGAGTTACACTGGAGGCATGTGGGGGATGAGATTGCCCCCATCTTCCAGAGGCAAAGGCGAGTGTAGTAGATTCTGTGTAGGTATTTGAACTGTATCAGCCTGTACCTAGTGGAGAGAGCGGCATACCTGGGGCTGGCCAAGGCCTCGGTCCAGTCATCGTCCGTCAAGGCCGGTACGTCGGCCTCCCACGTCGCCCGGGTCCGATGTAAGTTAGTCTTGGAGTGTGTGGTCAAGGTCTGATATATTTGCCGGATTTTGTGCGTCCCTAGATCGCCCATTAGCAGTCTACCTTCCATGGGATGAAATTCAGGTAGTGACTGGAGGTGTTTTATCAGTGGGGACAGAGCATGGCGGAGATGTAGATACTTATAAAACTGAGATTTGTGCAAGTCAAATTCCTGCTGCAGCCCTTGAAACGATTTAAGTGTAGGTCCCCGCATTACATCTCCGAGTGTAGATATCCCTATATCGTCCCATCTGCGGAACCCCGTCAGGGCCGTTACGGGCCTAAGGTATGTACCCTGCCAGAGGGGAGTTGCACCTGTCAGTGCGCCCCACCAGCCCATGGGTCTGGACACCCGCCTCCAGATCTGAATCACCATCCGGCAGGCCGGGGGATGTGTCTCTAGGGATGAATTACTGTATAAGAGATCAAGCAGCGGAAATTCCGCCAGGAATAGCCGCTCTACTGCATACGCTGGATCATCTTGGGGGTTATGCCACCATTCATTAATGACCAAGAGTTGAGATGCCCAGTAATACACCCGAACGTCCGCTGCCGCCATCCCGCCGCAGTATGTGGATTGAGTACACGTAGCCAGGGCTACCCGGACCACCCCTCCTCCCCAGAGAAACCTGTTTAGGAGCGCGTTGATCTGGAGAAACCACGACGGGGGAATGGGATATGGATAGTTCTGTAGCCTATATAACAGGCGTGGCAAGGACACCATTTTAAAAATAGCGGATCGGCCGTACAATGAAACGGGGTGGTGGGACCATACCGTCGTCTCCTCGCGTACTGCCGGTAGCAAAGGGGCAATGTTTCGTGCCCACGCTGTAGTGGGACTTTTAGTGATATGGACACCTAGGTACTTAAAACCCTCGTCCGCGATGATTAGCTGTGAGGCCCAAGCTTGACTCCCCTGATCGCCGCACACGGGGAAAAGAACAGATTTGGACGGGTTGGCGCGGAGTCCGGTTGTCTCTCCAAATACCCGTAAGAGCTGGAGCACCCTCGGCCCTGTGACCCAAGGGTCAGAGATGAAGAAGAGCGCGTCGTCAGCATATAAGGCTATCCGGTCCGAGCGTTCCGGCGACCAGTCCAGCCCCCGCAAGACCGCATCCAGGCGCACCCACGCGGCCAGGGGCTCTATTGCTAAGGCGAATAAAAGCGGGGAGAGGGGGCAACCCTACCTGGTCCCCCTACAGATGGGGAAGGAGGTGGAGTGTGAACCGGCCACGCAGACCGTGGCCGTAAGACCGGTGTATAACAATTTCACGTAGGCGCAAAAGCGGGGCCCCAGGTTAATCGCTTCTAGGAGTTTAAAGAGATAGGACCAGCTTAGCGAGTCGAACGCCTTATCTATATCCGCTAGTAGGACGGCCGCGGGGCGTCCCAAGCGGTGGGCCTCGGATACAGCATTGTGGGCGCGTCGGATGTTGTGCCTGGTAGAGCGTAGTGGCATGAAGCCCGATTGATCAGGGTGTACCAGGTCTAGAATGCGGGTGCGCAGGCGATCTGCCAGGACCTTGCCTAGCAATTTCGGTTCGAAATTTAAAAGGGAAATTGGGCGGTAAGAACCTGGATCTTCCGGCGGACGGCCCGGTTTGAGGAAGACGACAATTTCGGCATGTCGCCAGTCAGGGGGTAAGATACCCTGCTCCAAGGCCGCATGGAGTGCCCTGAGTAGGTGGGGGCCAATGGTCCCCATATGGGGGCGAATAAAATCGCATGGGAACCCGTTAGGGCCGGGTGCCCGTCCTGGGTGTGTATTAGAAAGGGCATCCTGCAGCTCGTCCAGAGAGATGGGCTGGTCTAGGGCATCTCGCTGCTCGTCCGAGAGGCGCCTAGGAGGGACATCAGATAGGAATGCATCTATGAGAGATTCTGTTATTTCCTCGCAATCCTTGTATAGGGTGGCATAGAAGTTGGCGAAGGCCCGGACCACTGCCTCGGGGGTGGTACAGGAATCACCATCTGGGGATCTTAAGAGAGGGACTTGCGTCGGGGAGGCCCTGGCCTGGCATAATCTACGGATCATCTGACTGGATTTATCTCCCCAGTGATATATCCTGTGTTGAGTTGCCAACCAGGCTTCTTTGGCATTATCCGTAAGCATCTGATGCAGCTGCTGTTGAACATGTAACAGGTTACGGCGGGCACAGGCATCAGAGTTTTCCACAAGCATGGTTTGAAGAGCGAGCTGCCTGTCCTCTAGTGCTTGTATCTGTGCCATGCGGCGCCGCTTTTCACCGGTACGATAGCTGATATCGGCCCCGCGAATCGTAGGTTTAAAGGCTTCCCATAAGATAATCGGGGACTGGGTAGTCCCTATGTTGAGATTAAAGTAGTCAGCAGTAGCCCGATGTAGCATCTCCCGGTAACCCGCGTCTTTGAGAAGCCAGGGTGACATGCGCCATCGGGGTGGGGCACGACGGGTCGACAGGCGGAGCTTGAGTAGGATTGGTGAATGATCAGACAGGCCGCGTGGTAGGATAGCGGCATGTGACATCCTGTGGGTATAGCTATGTGGAAGAAACAAGTAGTCTAGCCGTGAGAGGGTGGGGTGAATGGATGATGCATAAGTAAAACCGGTCTCTGAAGGGTGAAATGCCCGCCATGTGTCCACCCAACCCAGTGCATGTGCCAGTATGTTGAGTTTAGACCTAGGCGTGGGGGTGGCTAGAGGTTGGCACGCCACCTATCCGAGGGGGCCATGGTGTCATTCCAGTCCCCGCCTAAAATCATCAGGCCACCAGGTAAATCTCCCCACAATTGTGTTATTCTGTCGATGAAAGTCTGGCCGAGCGGTGGTGGGGCGTAAACACTCCCAATCGTGATTTGTTCCCCAGCAAGAGTGCCCGACACCACCGTGAAACAGCCGCTCGGGTCTGACCAGTGCTGTGCAAATTGAAATGGGACTCTACGGTGAATAAGTATAGCTGTACCACGTGCCCCTCATGAGAAGCCAGAGTGATACACCGTGGTGTAGCCATAGCGGGAGAGACATGGAGCCTTATTGCCCAATAAATGTGTTTCCTGTAATAACAAGATATCAGCGGAGTAGCGCTTTGCAAGATGGCGAACCGCCCCCCGTTTAATCTTATTCAACAGGCCCCGTACATTCCAGGAGACAATGTTGAGTTCCCCTAGTGGGGCGTCATTTGCCGTGGGTGTCATGGCCCGTCTTTGAGATGTTGTGCGTAAGGCGATGTGGAGCGTGTGGGACTCAGTGGTGCGTGCTATGTGCAAAAACTGTCAAACAAACGACATACTTCCCCCCCAATCCCTCCCCGCCCCCCCCCAACCCCTATACATCCTGGAACATGGAGTACCTGTCGCAGTGGAATCTCATCTTGGACCCCCAACGTGGAGGCCTTGACGGTTCCCCCAATGGATCCCCCCTCCCAACATTACCCATCATAATACAGAACGGTGAGGGCGTGGAAGGTTGCGCACCCTCCAGGGTGAGATAAAGACCCCTGCCACCCAGAAATAGGACTCCCTGGTATGCGGCCCCAAACCAATGACCCATCTAGTCGAGGAGGAAAGCAGAGGGACATACAGCTGAACCTCGGAGCTACCTCAGTCTCCTGTAACTGCCTGTTGTTGGGTACGCCAATTGGAGCGGGATCGATTTCGCCGATGAGCCGCGTCCCCGCCTTGTCAGCCGCTCCTATGTGAACCCTGAGAGGAGTCGGAATCCATATGGAGAGGAGGGGAATGTGGCTTGAGGCTACAGCGTTCGTCTGTCCATGCAAACACCTCCTCAGGGGTATCGAAAAAGAATGTTTTTGAGTTGTAAATCACCTTCATGCGGGCCGGGAACAGTAACGCATAGGATAAGTTCAGTTCACGCAATCGCCACTTGGCCTCAACAAAGGAGTGACGCTGCTGTTGAACCATCTGGGTGTAATCTGGGAAGACCATGATGGGGGGGGGACTCGAAAACCATTTCGTCTTTGTGTGTCCTGGCAAAACAAAGGATGGCGTCGCGGTCGGCGTAATTGAGAAGACGGGCAATAACGGGCCGGGGGCGTTCCCCTGGTGGCAGCTTCCCTGTCAGAGCGCGGTGGGCCCTCTCGATCATGAAACAGGAGGAAATGTCCTTGGGGGCAGCAGCGCCCTGAGCCACCCCGAGCGGAAGGCATCCATCGAGGTCCCCTCGCAACCCTCCGGAAAGCCCACCAGGCGGATATTGTTGCGGCGGGCCCGCCCCTCTGCATCCTCGACCCTTGCCGCCAGTTCTTGAGAAACCATGGCCAATTTGTCAACCTTCTTCTGGAGAGTGGAGACGGTATCCTCTACTGTGGACACCCTCGTTTCTGCTTCGGTAATGCGGTCAACCGCTTTCCGTAGATCCTGGCGGAGGAACAACACCTCCGAGCCCACCGCTCCGATCTGGGCCTCGAGGGCGGACCGTGATTGGTTGATGGCCTCCAACAGCATCGTTGTGTCCGAGGAGGGACCCTCCGCAGCCCCTTTACCGGCCGGCGCGGGGGTGGTGTAGGGGTCCATGCTGTGTTGTTTGGGTGCCGCCGCACCAGGGTTGCCCTTGCCCATGATGGCATGTGGATCTGCCCAGAGGGTCTCCTCCAGACCGATCCCGGCCGCCGCCAAGGCGGGGAGGGGTCCACCAGGAGGAAGAAGTGGACGACAACTGGGTGTATCGCCTATCGCAAGGCCCGGTGGGGCGCCAAGTCTGTGTCGCCTGTCTTCGGGCTCTCCCCAACACCGCAAATGCTGGTCGTCAGCCCCCTGGCAGCCCTCTCCGATCCCCGGCCAGCCCGGGGGTTAGTACGGCGTCGCAGGGAAGCCGCCGCACCGAAAAGGGGTGATTTGAGCAGCGTGGGCCGGCCGCCCTCTTGAGTCTACTGCCAGGTGGGTCTCAACCCTCTCGTTGCCTCACCCGCAGCCGGAAGCCTGGTGCATGAGTGTCTCTGATGGGCGCCGGTAGTGGGTCTGACCTGGCGAGTCGGGGATGGCAAGCGCGTAGCGGCAGAATGAGCCCCCCCCGGGGAAGGCCGCGTCGCTGCAGAAAAGGACCGCTGCTAGCCCAGGGTCGGCCCCCAGCGCAACACCCACCGGGCTCACCGTGAGGATGGGCTCCACTGCACCAGGCCGGTAGGCAGGCAATCCCCAACGGAGGGTTGGCCCCTCACCGTCCGGGGCAGGTTCCGGGTCTTAGGCAGGCCTCTTGCAGTCTGGAGCCCCAACGCGGGACTGGGTGCCGGCAGAGTGGGGGAGGGGGCGCCGCTATGGCGTCGATGAGGCCGCACGATCCTTCTGGGCAGCCGCCCCTCTCATTGCGCCCGGGTCCGGGCCACCGCCAGTATTGCCAGGGGCCCCCGGGACCGCGGAGGTGGCAGTAGCGGCTCGCGGGCTGCACAGCATAGCGGCAGCGGCCCAGCCGTCGCTGCCCTCCGGCGTGCGTGGAGTCTTTGCCGGCCGGGCGGATTTGAGGTGATTCCGGCCCTCTGACACCGCCGGATCACTGCTCCGGGGGCACCGCAGGTCTGCGTGCGTGGGGCTTACTGGAACGGGTGTTGGAGTCACGGATGATTAATGCATATAACTAGGACCCCCTGCTTACTAATTAGAATTCCTAGGGCAGGGCAATAACACATTTGAGGGTAAATCCCTAGGGAGTCACGGATGATGTCGGATAATGGCCCTGGAAGGGAGCGAACAGCGGAGCTCTAAGGAGACACGTCCGCCATGTTCGGCTCCTAGGCCACGCCCCCTTATTACATTATATTTGATATTAAGTTTATTTCATTTGAAATGTGTAATGCCAATTTAAAGGCTTTTCCGAAAATGCTTTTTCTCTAATGCTGACCTTTCCCCTGGCCTAATACAATGGTCCTTTTACAACTAGTGAAATGTTGTTTCATTTGTTCAGTACATGGGTAACTTTTGACATTCCTAAATGTGTCTTCAACGTTCACAGTGAATTATTCTTGTGGGAACAGGATTTCAGCTGTTACTATAGACTGATACTTTGTATTTCTTTTTCACCGATTTTAGGCCTATGTGGACTTCTGAATCTTTCGTTCCTCATGACTAGCATGGGAAATCATCTTACTGTTGCGAGTGTCCTAGTTGACATTATGAGACTCTGAGCCAATCACAGTCTTTCAATGGTGGTGTGATGCTACATTACTGGGACTTTGTTAGAGACTTTATAAAAGAAGAAACCCAAAAGGAGGGGCAACGTCATTGATTTTTGTTTCTTGACAACACTCACTGCCCTTCGGATTTTTCCTACTCTGAGACCCAAACGCTATGCTGATCTATTTTTGATGATTACTAAGATCTATTCACTTACTTTTGGACTGCTTTGCTTATGCTACAGTCGGCAGCTGATGGACTGAAACCTTCTTTGCTGAACCATTTCAATTTAATTTTCCTTTATTTCTTTTGTTCTATGCTAATGGACTCACCCTTAATGGACTTTAAATCTGAACTTTTACCCTTCTTCGTAGGATTTAAGTTGTTATACAAACAAACCATCCTTCTTCCCTAATGGTAGTGGTACTCTGTAACTCTGTAAACTGATGTTTGTAATAACCATCGGATAAAGCCTTGCCTAAATGTTTGGTGCTTTAATGCAAGCTGTGATATTCTTAACTGAAATTCTCAAAAGGTTGTTTATTGCTATGTAGTTTGAATCTTTAATACAATATCCACATTAATCTAATGTCTGTCTGAGTCTATTATTGAGTCTTGTTGATTCTTCCATTGATACTGTGCTATTTTACAAATTTGTGTAAATGCATTGTAGGGAGAATCAGAGAGCTTTTACCGGACTTAAAGTATTACTTCTTTTGTTCTGTGTTGCTGTTGCAGAGCTTTTGGTCTGCATAATTCTAGTCCGACTTAACTTCTTCAGGAGGTTGGGTCTTCCTGTTGCTATTCTTTATTTCTACAGCATGGTCTTAATATTGGTGTACCTAAATCTGATGTCAAATTTGTGAGTTAGCTGTCAATTAATGGGCGTCATTAGACCAATAACGTGGTGTTTTAGCCACCCTAATGTCCACCTCTCCTATCAGCGGAGAAAGATTCATCCGAGGATCATTGCCTCTGTGGTAAATGAAATGCTGCAGATTGTCTAATCGTAAAGGGCCTAGTATGGTTAGAGTAGTAAGGAGGGTAAGCGTATAATAAAGTTTCATCATGCTTGCGCTGCAACAAGTGGGACCAGCTAAAATGTTGTGACTGCCAATGTGATTTGCTGCCAGGGTCACTTAGACACTTTTTCACTCTGACACACTGTACCATCGTAATTCGTCACTTTTCTGAAAACCAAAATCCTTCATAGGGACACAGCAGGACATGGTAACTGAGGAGGACTTAACAATGCTTCCATTTCTAACGATAATGGCATTACTCCTAGTCCTACTCCCTCGCCTTCCTTCAGCACTAATGAGGCCCCGCCTCCCACCCAGACCCACCCCCAGCATAAAAACTCTGCCCGCCCCCACCTCCACCTGTACGTAAACAAGCCGAGCTAGCACTCAGTTGAACCGCACCGGGAGGGAGGGAGGGTCCTCGAAGGAAGGCGAGGGAGTAGGACTAGGAGTAATGCCATTATCGTTAGAAATGGAAGCATTACCTCCCGTCCCTCCCTCGCCTTCCTTCAGCACTAATGAGGACATAGCAAGCAGAAGAAAACAGAGACGGACAACTGAGTGATAAAGAAACACCAAACTTTAATACAGTGCCCCAAACACAGCAGATCAACATCATTGGTCCCGCATAGAGGACAAAACCCTGTGGCCCAGAACATTATCCAAACGCTCCAGACTCGCAATTCGATAGTGACGGACAAAAGTAGAGGGAGAAGACCAGGTCGCCGCCCTACAGATTTCCACCACCGAAGCCCCCTGCAACTCAGCCACCGTAGCCGCCATACTGCGAGTGGAACGCCCCTGAACCCCCACAGGAGGAGCCACCCCCTTAAGATGGTAAGCCATCAAAACCGTGGACTGAATCCAACGACTCAAAGTAGCTGTGGAAGGCTTAACACCCTTCCTAGCCGGACCGAAGTTAACAAACAAAGAGTCCCCCACCCGGAAGGACTCCACAACCTGCAGGTACCACAGCAAAGCCCGACGGACATCCAAACAATGCAAGCGACAATCCTCAGCCGAGCAAGGAGCAGGGCAGAATTCAGGCAAAATCACCTCCTGACTGAGGTGAAAAGCCGAATTGACTTTAGGGACAAAGGACGGAACCGGAACCAGAACCACCCGATCCGAAAAAACCTTACAGAAGGGAAACTTACAAGACAAGGCCCCCAACTCCCCCAAGCGCCGCGCCGAGGTGATAGCGACCAAAAAACAAGTCTTAAAAGTCAAGAGACGCAACTCAAGACCCTCAAGGGGCTCAAAGGGAGGACCAAACAGGACATCCAACACCAAATGCAAATCCCACGAAGGGAAGGACCGAACAGGGCGGGGAAACAAATTCAACAGACCCTGAAAAAAACGAGGCATCAGAGCCCCGTCATCCCGCAAATTACGCCAGGAGCCCCGAAAAGCCTGAATAGCCGTCCACTGCACCCGCAGAGAAGCCACCGACAACCCCAGAAGAGCCCCATCCTGAAGGAACTGCATCACCACAAAGAGGTCAGCAACCGTGGGATCAACACCCTTGCCAGCAGACCAGGCCGAAAAGACCCGCCAATGCCTAGCATAGGAAAGCAGAGTAGAGGATCTACGGGAAGCCTGTAAAGTAACAGCCAAAGGGGCAGGAACCCCCAACCCAGCTAAGCCCTGCCGTTCAACCGCCAGGCCGTCAGGTGCAACCTCCGCAGAGAATCCAGAGGAAGGGCCGGAAACTCCAAAGGGGACGGAACCAGTGGAAGGACCCTCTCCCGGTCGCAACACAGCCCGGACAGGAGAGGAAACCAATTCGCCCGCGGCCAACAGGGAGCCACCAACAACACCTGAGCACAGTCCCTGCGGACCCGCACCAGAAAGGAGTGGAGCAGCGGAAAGGGGGGTAGGCATACAGCAGACCCGAGGCCAAGGACAGGTCAAGCCATCGACCCCCAGAGACCCGGGACACCTGTCCAGAGAACAGAACCGGACCACTTTGGCATTCCCCGGATCCGCAAACAGGTCCACCACAGGGAGGCCCCAACGACTCACCAACTGGACGAACACACCGGGAAGGAGAGAGAACTCCCGAGATGACGGATTCTCCCTGCTCAACAGATCCGCCCTCACATTGTCCACCCCCCGAATGTAGAGAGCCGACAGACCCAGCACCCAGACCTGAGCCCACTGAAAGATGACGCTGGCAATCAAGTTCAAGGACCTGGACCGGGTCCCCCCCTGACGGTTGACATAGGACTTTGCCACCAGATTGTCCGTCTGAATCAACACCCAACGACCTTGCAGAGAGTCCTGAAAGTGCACCAGGGCAAGCCAAATCGCCCTCAACTCCCGCCAGTTGGAGGACCTCCGTGAGTGTAGCAGGGACCAGCACCCCTGAACCTGATCCGACCCAAGCCAAGCACCCCATCCAGACAGGCTGGCGTCCGTAGTCACCACAAGCGGAGCCGGAGGAGCCAGTGAAACCCCGGCCAGAAGGTGACGCCGGCAGAGCCACCAGGAGAGCTCCCCCCGGATCCGGTCCGTCATGGGTAGCAGGGACAGGAGACTCTGAGACCCCGGAGACCAACCCAACAGGATCCAGTTGGCCACGCGGAGGAGATGAAAACGAGCCCAAGGAACCAGAAACACTACGGAAGCCATGTGCCCCTGCACCCGCAGCTACTGGACCGCCGGAGAAGCCGCCCGGGACATCAAGGCCCGAACCTGGGACTGAAGAGAGAGCAAGCGCTTGTCGGACAAGGTAACAAGGCCGAGCAAAGTCTGAAAACGAGCTCCGATGAACACCATGTCTTGAGAGGGGACCAAAGAAGACTTTCCCCAGTTCACCAAGAACCCGTGCCCCTGAAGAACCTCCAAGGCCCTCCCGATGTGAGCGAGCAAAAGAGACTCCCCCGCAGCATGCAGCAAGAGGTCGTCCAGATAAGGATGAATGAAAACCCCCTCTGCATGAAGGAGAGCCATGAGAGGCGCCAGGACCTTTGTGAAAACCCTGGGCGCGGACCTGAGGCCGAAGGGAAGCACGCAAAACTGAAAATGGGCGTCTCCCACAGCGAACCTCAGGAAACGCTGAGAAGAAGCGGCCACAGGGATGTGGAGATAGGCGTCCTCGAGATCCACGGAAGCCAGGAAGTCGCCAGGTTGAACCAGAGGAATGATGGCCTGAAGGGTCAACATGCGGAAGTGAACGGGCCGAACCCAGGAGTTGACCCACTTGAGATCCAGGACACGCCGAAAGCCGCCGGTCACCTTCCGCACCAGAAACAGAATGGAGTAGGTCCCCGTCCCCATCTCCGCGACAGGAACCCGGCAGATGGCATTCTTGGCAAGCAAACAGGACACCCCGTCCAGCAGAGCCACCCTGCGGGGACCGGAGACAGGCACCGGAGTCAGCCGAACCCCCGAATCCGGCGGAACCAGCACAAAGTCGATCACGTACCCATGACCCACAGTGCACAGGACCCAGCCATCCGAAACGTCCTGCTGCCACCGAGGAAGAAAACGCCGAAGACGACCACCCACCGGCAGGGAACCGGCCAGACAGTAGTTGTCAGGGACCCTTCTTGGCAGGGCCTTTAGGCGCGGAGGCAGCGTGCTTGGGAGAAAAACGGGGCTGAAAACGCCACCTGCGGAAAGACTGACGAGAATCACGCTTAGGGGAAGAACGAGGGGCCCTATTCCAAGGCCTGCCAGACGGAGCCGAACCGCCCTTATAGGGCTAGACATGCTTCCGCACTTTGAAAGCCTTCGAAATCAGGGCAGCCAATTGTACCCCAAACAGAGCCAGTCCATCAAAAGGCAACTTCAACAGAGCCGCCTTCTCTCCAGGATCAGCCTTTCAGGACCGGAGCCAGAGGGAACGACGCGCCGCCACCAAAGCTCCAGTGGACATAGCGGAAGACTTGATCACGTCCGACGAAATGTCCGCCAGCAGCCTAGCCTGCTGCTCCATAGCAGCCAGGAGGTCAGAGCATTCAGACCCCTCCTGAACCGCGGCAGCCAATTTTTGAAATCCTGCACCAGAGACTGCGCCGAGTAGGCAGAGAAAAGGCTAGCCCGCAGCGCCAGGTTCCCAGCAGCAAAGGAGCGTTTAAGGCCAGAGTCCACCTTCCTATCAGTAGCATCCGCCGGAGTGCAATCCTCAGGCAGAATCGCAGTTTTGCCAATCAGAGTGGCCAGGATAGAGTCCAGTTTCAAACTGTGAGGCAAGGGATCCTCCCCCTCCAAAAGGTAAAGCTTCTGAAGGAAGCGAGGGACCTGCAACTTATCGATCTCACGCCACTCCCTCAACACCATGTCCTTGACCGGACCCTGAAAGGGCATGCCCAACTTGGAGGGAGAAGCATACTGAGGAAAAAGACTCCCATCCGTCTCCCCCAGCTGGAACGGAGGGAACCCCAAATTGTCCCGCACATGAGCCAGAACATCCCACCGCTCCTCCCTGGAGATATACTTTCCCCCAGAGGAGGTAGAAGGACCCTCCTCGTCCGACAGGGAAACAGCCCCAGCAGGATCCAGCGAGCGAGGACGCGAAGGAGCAGCAGGCACCGGACGAGCCAAGAGAGCCTTAGCCACAGCAGCCTCAATCATGCCCTGTACTTCATCCTTGGACATGAGAGGCACATCACCCCCAGAAAGGCCCCGACCCCGAGGGCGCTTGGGGTGAACAGGGGAACCATCAGGAGAGGAAGAAGAGGAAGAAGAAACCAGGTTGTTCCTCTTAAACACCCGTTTGCGACCCATGGCAGCAGAGGAATGGAGAAGCAACTCCCCGACACCTAAATGTAGAGAAAACCCACCAGGAACCATCCAATGAAAGCCCAGGCCAGGAAACTGCCAAAACCAGGAAATAAACCACAAAAACGCCAGCCAAAATAAAAGATCGGGCACAAACCCGTCCTACCAGGTCTCCCAGAAGAGTGCAGTCCGAGAGGAGGCAGCCAAGACAGCCCGACCCGGAAACACAGCCCCAGCCACAGGAGGACCGCCAAACAACGCAGCGGCTTCCTGAGCCACCGCTCCGCCCCCATACCTCGAGGGAGACGAGGAGAGGAGGCACCGCCAGGAGAACGCTGTCGAGGGCACCGCCGTCGCAGAGAACCAACTCGAAGACTCCCCGGCACCGCCACAGGGAGGAACTGAAGGTAAGTCTCACTAGGGAGACAGAAAAAAATAGGTGGAGGTGGGGGCGGGCAGAGTTTTTATGCTGGGGGTGGGTCTGGGTGGGAGGCGGGGCCTCATTAGTGCTGAAGGAAGGCGAGGGAGGGACGGGAGGTAATGCTCAGTACATCAGATGCAGAGTTCACCAAAACCTTTGGTTTGGCTTGGAGATAGACAGACTTGTAGCAGACAAAAGCCCTCTTATTTTTTTGGTCACCTTACTGCCTTTGCCACCTCTGTCTACGTTCAGGCTTTGTCACATTTTTGGAGTTTTAAATCCTCCAAAGGAACAAAGAAGTACATGGTGAGCCAGGAGGGCTTTGGGAGGCCGTATACTCCAGACTCAGGGTCCGTCTCTAGACAAGCGCTTAGTACCAAAAGTGTGCAGCAGGGCCGACTTAAAAAGCAACATTTCTCTTGTCTCTGAGGTCACCTTGAAATCTTCATCAGCTTTCTCTCTCTAAGTACAGACTTAGTCAAGTTTTTGGATCTTGAAAATCTCCAGCAGGGCAAGACTGGGAATTGTGGCTGGGTACAACTCCTTAAAGCTGTATACTTTCTGCATGAGCGTTAGAAATTGGGCTTCTGGTTGGCAGAGGTATGAACAATGTCGAAGCAGGAACCACAATCCTACTCACAGTAAGTCACAATACACCCTAAATTATCCTGTGCTCACCCTCTGGTAGCTTGGAACAGAGTAGTCAGGCTTAACTTAACAGGCAATGTGTAAAGTATTTGTGCAACCTTTCAAACAGTAACACTATAAAAATAACACAAAAAGATTTCAAACCAGGTTAGACAAATAGAGAATAATTTCATAAATAAAACAAGACCAGAATGCCAAAAATCTATCAAGTAGAAGTTGAGATATTAATTTTTAAATGATAAATGCAAAATAGAACTTAGAAGCAATAAGCTCTTAAATGGGTTACCTGGTCGTTCTGGACCGGGGCAAAATCAAAAGTTCTGGCTGACCGCGATGGAGCATGGGCCAGATACAGGGACCCACTTGGGCCCGCTGAACCAAAGTATCTTGATCCACGATGTGTTGTTGTCGATGAAGATGTTAGGTGCAGCTGAAGTGATGCGTCGGTGTCGAGCCACGCAGTGGACAAGATGCATAGATTTTCTCCACACAGCTGCGGCGATGCATCAGTTCTGAGTGTGAGGCACTGGTTTCAAATGTGATGCATGGCTGCTACTCCCACAGTAGGTGATGGGTCGATTCCTAAGGCAATGCGCTGGTTCCGAAGGCAATGCACTGGGTCCGCTCCACACAATGACAAGGATGTGCTGGTTCCGACTCACGCAAAGGCGAAGATGCGCCAGTTCTGATGAGGATGCATGGTTTCTGGTTCAAGATGCACCTTAGGCCTCACTTCCAAGGATCTAGAACCTTGGTAGAACCATTTGGCAGGGCAGACTCACAGCCTGTAGAGTCCAGATGCAGGTAGTTGAAGTCTTTGAGATCCTTGAGACTTAGAACAGGAGGCAAGCCAGCAAGGTCTTGGAGTCACTCTGGGTTCAAGTGATGCAGGTCCAGTCCTTCTCTCCCAGGCAGGAAAACAGCAAGCACCAGGCAGCTCAGCAAGGCAAAAGCACAGCAGGGTAAGAGTCCAGCAAAGCAGCAGTCCAGCAGAGTGGCCGTCCTTCCAGCAGCATATCAGTTCTTCCTGGCAGACTGGTCACAGGTCCAGAAGTGTGCTGAAGTCATGGTGTCAGACGTCCAGTAGTTATACCGAGTTGTGCCTTTGAAGTGGGGGAGACTTCAAAGAAAGCTTTGAAGTGCACAGGGTTTCTCCCTTCCTGCCCTGTCTCCAGACTCACTACATGGGGGTGTGAAGCCCTTTGTGTGGGGAGGGAACACATCATATTCAGGTGTAAGTGTCAGTCCCTCCCTCCTATCCTACGCAGGACAGCCCATCAGATTGTAGATGGCTGTCTAGAGAGAATGCACAAAGTCCAGCTGTCACCCACCCCAGACATGTATTCAGAGACAGGCAGCAGGCACAGAATGGTGAATGTGAGTAAATACCACATTTTTAAAAGTGGCATTTGCTAAACTGTAACTTAAAATCCAACTTCACCATAAGTTGTGATTTAAAATTGTGAGTTCAGTGGTACCAAGCTTGAAAATTCTGTCTCTTCACAATTGGGAATTATACTTAAAAGATGTAATAAGGTAATCCCAATGTTATCCTACTTGAGAGATAGGCCTTGCATTAGTGAAAAACTAAATTGAGAGTTTTTCACTACCAAGACATGTAAAATTTAAAGTATATGTCCTACCTTTGAAATGTATTGCACCTTGTCCTGTGGGTCATATAGTGACTACCTTAGGGTTAGCTTACATGTATAAAAAGGAAAGGTTTAGGCCTGGCAAGAGTTTAGATGGCTACTTAAGTGGATGGCACAATGGGTTCTGCAGGCCCACTAATAGCATTTAATTTACAGGCCCTGAGCACATGTAGTGCACTTTATTAGGGACTTATAAGTAAATTAAAAATGCCAACTGGGGTTAGGTCAAAATTACCATGTTTAGGGGAGAGAGCACAAGAACTTTAACACTAGTCAGCAGTGGTAAGTGCACAGAGTCCTAAATCTAGCAAAAACCCTAAGGTTGTCAGGCCTAACAATTAGGTTCCTTTCAATCTTTGGTTCTTTCAACAAAAGCTCTGAGGAATGCAAACTAGGAAGCCTTGCCTTCCAAGGGAGCATTTTTTAGATAAATTCAGGACTTATACCTCTCCTATGGAGGTAAAAGAATCTTCTATTCCAAATTTCTCAGAATGTTGCATAACCCCCTCCTGATAAATCCTAAAGCTTCCAGACTGCTAGGGACAATTTCTATGATATCAGGACACAGATGTCAAAATCAAATGCAGTAGTTTGATTCCCTAAGGGAGCAACATATCTTTTGCAGCTATGACCAAATCCCAGCTATCCCTCCAAGCTAGCTGTGGCCACTAGAGGTTTAGGCTAAGGGCTCAGACCAACCAAAGAGGAGAGAGGAAGTATGGAAGAGATATGGTTGTGTTAGTTCTTTACAGGGCATTGCCCTCTTTTTAATTGTCCTTGTTCCAGCCTTCAGAAGCGTCTGTTTCCAGTTGTGCTATAAGTCAAGTCATATATACCTCAAGTGTGAGAAGAAAAGGATGAACTATTCTCCAGTCTACTCTTGGCCCCTACCTTATGTATGCCACACTTAACTGTTACCCTCCATATCTGACACTCTCCTGTTCCCCACTCTTTGAATGACTTCAGACTGTTGTTCTTTCAGTGTGGGACTTATACTGGAGAAAATAAATTATCTCTAAGAATAAAAAACCCATCAAGTGCTTTTCCTTCTTGGCTACATATTTATCTCCCTTCTCTCTCAGAACTACTAGGTGACAGTTCTTTCAAGATATGAATTAGGGTCTTAGGCTAACTTCACCTCAGATACACGTCAGTTGCCAGTTCTGTTAGTCAAAGGCTGCCCACACTACTTTATTTTGCCTTGTAATAACAATTCTTATCATGCCCACAGCCAGTGTAACATTTTTCTTTTTCTTGACCAATAAATACAGAAAATGTTTTTGTATGAAGGCATTAAACAATCTAGTGGTACCTTTCTTACTTTGTTCAAATGTCTTCTCATTTTTCTTCGCACAGTATGAATAGCTATCTTTTTTTTCTTTGCAGGAAGGTATCCTGATGGATTGGCTCCCATGGAAAAGGATGCCCAAAACAAGTATATAATCTTGATGCCAGCACCTCACCTTGAGGTTTTGATATGTTCCTATTTTTAGGTCGAGCATTCAAGACCTCTTGTATATACTTTAGTATATACTTATATGTGTATGTACTTTGTGAGCTCTGGAGATCAGCCCTAGGACTTGTCTGGTTCCGCTAAGGGACTTTGTTTTCTGTTCAACTGCCTCTATTTAACTGTCTTGATAGAAAACGACCAGTAGAGGTCAGTAAAATACCAGAATTGCTTTCTGCTGAAGAACTTTCTTTTTTTTATTTTTCTGGCAACTGTCTCTATTTAACTTTCTTGATAGAAAACGACCAGCAGAGGTCAGTAATATACCATAATCACTTTAGCATTCTCTAGATTCAATTCCATAGAAATTGTCTTCCACGAGCACCCGTAGACAATAATAATTTTTCAAGTCTTGTATTTTCAGTAATATGACCACCGGATGCCCTGATTTTATATTAAAAACAGAGCTTTGGACTATACCATTTCCCGCTGAAAGGCAATATTTCTCTCCATGTGTTCCCATACCTGGCATGTCACACAGTTTGGTGCTTACTTTCCCTCCATGTTGAAGAACATGCAATTCCTGTCCTCTAAGGATCCCAGGAATAATATGAAGCATTACTGGACATCAAAAATAATCCACCACACTCCAAGTACTGATAATATTTAGCTGTGACAAGGGTATCAAGACTCTGCAACAAACAATTTATCTGGATGTTTGCAGGATCTTGATTTACCCAAGATCCAACTCCATGCCAAATCCCAAGGGGAATTAGACACAGGCCACCTGCTCCGTCAGGCTGAATGTAGGATTAATTCAAAGAGGTCATTTGTATATGAGAGACACAGGTTAATAGAGGAAATGTTCCTATGTTGACAATGTTGTAACACTGTCTAACTGCATGTCATCTACCCCACTAGGCTCAGTGAGTGCCCTACATGACCTACTTTCACAGTTGCCTTCTTGTGTCTAGCTTGGGAATGCCCTGAAATCTGATGCATTGCGGCTGCTGTTATGGCCGCCTTATTGACACTGCCGTACCATTGCCAATGATAATCTGCTTACTTGAGATATTACAACCACTCATTAAGAGCAAACACCAATTGAAGCTTATATTCTTTGCTACTTGAGAGGGTCAAGAGACATATAGTCACGCTGTGGGTATGTAAAGCTGTTTCGAACTACTCATTTCACTCCAATGTTTCCTGTATTTCTGACATCAATATACTGTTTCAGATGGTCGACGATACACCACTCCCTCTGAGACATTAAAGGAAAAATATGTGGAGTGAGTTTATTGAATTTATGGTCTCTGATGCAAGACAGACTGGACTCTGCCACTAGCAACCTGTGGCATGCATTCATAAACTGCATCCATATTTGCCCCCCTCCCCTTGATATGTGGAACCTGCTTTTAATTAGCGACAGTAAAGTCACTGTCCTTGTACAATTCATATTTAGACTACCAAACTGTGCCTATATCTGCTGCTGTTGTTCACCCCACTTAACAGTATTACATCCAGATTCACATATGGAAGTCAAAGACCCCCAGGCTGGATACTTTGAATTCAGGGTCCAGCTGACACCTCAGCTCTGTGGCCAAGAGCTATGAGTGTGATAATGCAAGATTTTGAAAATCTTAATACACAAAACATCTACTGATAAAAGACACGAAAAGCTGAAAGTGCGCTTTGCACACGTTAGACACAGTGACATATGAAGATGAGACAAGTGTAGTAGAAGCACCATAAAAGTGTACTTTAAAATGTAAGATGAAGAAAACATACATACAAAGTAATACTAATACATATAAATGAGTTGCACCAATGAATTTCTTATGAACATGTTGTTTATTAGTATTTACTGATGAAAATTGTGCTATTAAAAAGTGGACTAGTGTTTCTAATGCCTTCTGTTAGATCAGAGGTCTTAAAACTTTTTTTCGGTTGAGCCCCACCAGCTGAATATTTTTAGATATTTCCCCCCCCCCCCCACCGCCTGACAAAAATTCTGGAATCTAGTACACTACAAAATCGACCGCCCTTCGCATATTCCTGGCCATATCCGGCAAATAATGTTAAACACAGTAAGAGTGTTTAGTAAACTGCAGGTTTGTGAGTGTGTGTTGTTAAATGACAGGCCTATTACGTAGTTCAAATCAAACTTTTCCAAGATAAAATGCGCGCAAATTGTTTTTACTAGGGTTTTACTTATGCAGTTGAGCCAAAATGGGACAGTGTTATCTGGAGCAGCCCATACACCTCCTAAGTAATTACCCTCAAGTCAGGCAGATACCTACCAACCTCTTCATAAACATTTTGAATGGAAGTGAGCAACTCAGTCCCAGACTTGTTGTTGCACCTTCTCAAATTGTTGAGCGTGACCAATACAATTGTAGGCTTTGTCTTGATAAAACGTGGGTAACTATCAAAGGAGGTGGCCACAGCAAGCAAGGAAGGAAAGCCTAGCACATTTATTTTAAAAAGAAGGATCTCACAGGGTGGTGACATCCCTTTCTGTGATGTCATGTGACACCAATGCACATTGCTTATGCTAATTAGTCCCTCCACTTGTTTTTTAGGACTTGTGCTTTGAGTGGGGGTTTAGGACACGTCAGGCTTATGTTTAAAAAAATAGAACTAATAAAAACTGAATGATGTTCCCTATTTTACTTCAGAGCAATGTTGTCTGACAGACTTTGTGGTGATCAAATGGATCTGGGTCCTTCTGCACAGTGAACTGGCAGCATTGCAGTGCATGTAAATGCAGCGGCTGCCGGCGCAGGTAAGCGCAGTGGGGCGGCAGCGGGGTGAGGAAGCCAACAGACAACAAAATCGGCCAAATTAAATAAATAAATAAAACCTATTCTGTACCCCTGCCCTGCTCAATCACCCCACCACGCTTACCTGCACCAGCCGCGATTGATGTGTGAGCTTCCAGGGAGTGGGTCTAGGCAGAGAGTAGAAAAGATTGTTAGAGGCTGAAAGGGTTTATGGTGGATGCGAAAGGTAGTGCTTAATTAATAAAAAAAAAGCGCAGGGGCCAAAGCTTTTATAACGTCACTTCTGCCAGCGCTGGCTCTTCCCAGGGCAGCTGTATACCAGGACTGCCGGGTCTTGAATGAACCAACACACGCCTCCTTCTTCCTCCATCCTGTTTTTTCTTCCCCTGTCTCATTCTTGCAGGTGGTTTTTCATCTCTGCTTTAACCCTTTGTCTCTGTTTTCACAGCTTTCTTGTCCTTTTTCTTTCCCCCTATTCAACTTTGCTCTCTTGCTCAAAGTTGGATGCTGAAAAAAAAATTCTTGGTCCCTAAAAATAGGTACCGGGGGCCACCACTTGCCACCTCCGATATAAAGGAAGCGCTACCCACATGTGGAGTCAGGTCAAGAATGGACTGGTTGGAAGCACTGTTCGTAAGATCGCCCTTTGCCCCAGAACCACCCTTGGCCGAGTTGCCACAGCCGCCTATGTGCTGCAACGTTACTCATGTTGTCATTTGTGTTTATTGCCTTTATGCTTCTGATTGTATTACTATATAATTGTACATCGCATAAAGTGCACACATTATTCAGTCAGGAGACAAGTGGCGCTTTAAAGAGGTCCTAAAGTAAGAAATAAATATAAGGCGTGAGTTGCGTGCATGCAAAAAAGCCTTCCATTTGACACAGGCATGGGAAGGCTGCCGAAATTTCCCATCATCAAATGCTCTCTTCTGCCTTTCCGCAAGACTGAGATGCCCTACCTTTCAAGCACTCTGTTGCGGGATCATGATGAAGCGTTTATTTGGGAGCAAAATGAGACAGCAGCAAATTGTGCGAACTAGCCACGCTTTGCAATTTACATAACTGCCCATTTTCTGCTGGCACAAAATGAGCATGGCACAATTTGTAAATGCAAAAAAAAAATATTGAATATTTAGGTTCAGGGACACATACTTAAAGGATATCAACCTTGTCACTGATGAGAACAGCATTCTTCATAGCTCTCACTTTCTTTTATTTGCCTTCTGAGGCTCCCAGCACCATTTCCACTTAAAATCCATTCACTTAGTAAAAATAAAATGGTAGTTGCTTAATTGATTATACTCTTTCATGTGAGTGAACCTCAGCTGCAAAACCGCATGAGCCAACTGCCCTTCCTTTGTCCCCTAAGCCATTTGTTTTCAGCCTATTATACAGAAAGATCTGTCTTAAAATTGTTCTCTATGAGAACGATGTATTAATCAAGCATGAAAAATGGCTACATTAAATGTACACTTTTGTAATTTTGAAAGAAAACCGTGAGTGTATGGCGTTCCTATACTTATGTAATCAGCCCTGCCAAGTACCACGCATTAGGCGTTAGACTAAAGCTTTTCAGTGCGGTGATCCGCATCACCGCACTGAAATGCGAAGACACACATTATAGCGTCTCCTCATCTTTCAAGCTGGGACAGCTGTTACAATAAAGCACCATACTAGCTGCAGTTGCAGCGCGCACTGCACGCTACTCCTGCAGGCTTGGGGGCTCTCTGGCTTAGCTATAGCTCATCTCAGCTGCAGAAGTTACAAGGACACCCAACAGCGTTGTGGTATCACTGACGTCAGAGGAGCCTGGACGGGTGAGAGCCCAATTGCTACCAAGTGTCTGTGTGAGTTAGTTGACTGACATTTGAGTTTAGGTGGGTCTGGCTCCTGCTTTCTGTGGCGGGAGCTGGTGGGCTGCCTTGCAGTTTAAAGTTAGCTGCTGGCAATCATGGATTTATATATGGCAGGCAGCACAGCTCGCACGCATGCTACGTTGGACCCGAACCCACGTTGGCTGGGGCACACAATTATTGCTTTCTTTTGGGAGAGGTTGTATCCGGCAGCTGCTACCGGGACCCGACCCCACCGGTGCCATCAGGGCTGTCTGAGATTGCTGCGGGAGACAGTTAACGACAGTACTAGGTGCAGTCGCTGCTTGTGGCCAGTGGGGAGTTGCTGCCCATCGCCGTCCGTGTTCTGAGTCAGGTCAGTGAGAATTGTATTTCTATCACATCATGGCCAGTGGGAGAGAGAGGTTGATGTGCACCGAGTTGAGGTGCTGAGCCCCCACGTGCAGCTGTTCCGCTGCCTCAGGTGTCTATCTTCTCGGTGGATCCTTAGGAGAGTGGGTGATGGTCTGTGCTGTCGTCTGTTTATTTCTTCGTAAAGGAGCCCCCCCTCATCCGACCTCCTTGCTTCTTCAGAGCGGCAGGCCTCCCCTTCGTGACCAGTGAACTGGTCAACTGAAAGCGAGGGCAGCCTCTCTGCAACAATCATGGCTCCGCTCACCATCAGGCCACTCAGAGCCTGGAGCAGTTGTTGTACTATGAGAGGGGCTGCTGCCGGCCACCTCGCTCTTGCAGTAACTTCAACACTTTCATCAGACAATGCTGACCCCTAGTATATAACTGTGAGCCTTATAGAAAATAGTGAAGCCAGACACTACAAGGCATAGAGGAAGATGGCTTTCTCAAAAGGTGAAGTAAGTAGTGAGACAGTGTAAAGTGCACTAAGACACCCACGGCCGAGTGTGTGTCTCAATTAAAATCATTGGCAGTGCACGATCAGGCCGCTGCCTGCAGTCAGTGGGTGCTGGTCGTACAGTGTGTGTCACATTACAACAGTTACTCTAAAGTGACACTGTTTCTCAATGCTCAAATGGGTGTAATTTATGAATATTTAAATGTTTCTCTCATCTTCATTACTTGATTTTAATCACGAGAAAATGTCACTCATAGTCCTTGAAATGTGACTCATAATTACACTAAAATTATGGAAATGTCACATATAGCACTCTGAAACCTTGGCAGCTATGTAATTTATAGAGAAACTTTGCCTCCTTTATGTGAAAAGCTAACCGTCCCGGGACAGTTAATTCCGAGAGCTGGAATGCTTCAGCTGCAGTGGGAGGCAGGGAGTCTACTCTGCTATGAAACCAAAAGCGAACAAACAGACTGTCTGTTTGTTCGCTTTTGGTTTCATAGCAGAGGAGACTCCCTGCCTCCCACTGCGGCTGAAGCATTTCAGCTCTCGGAATTAGCTTTCTTTCAAAATTACTAAAGTATTGGCATGTCGTGCCCCATTAATTGGGAAACAATGAAAGGTGAGATCTTAGGGTGGTGTGCGCGCCCCCCCTGAGATGGTGTCACGCCCCCCCCAGGGGGGCTCGCCCCACAGATTGAAGAACTCTGTAACAGATGCACCACTTAGAAAAGTCGGTGCCAAAATGTGTAGAAACTGGGTACGATCTTGAAATTTCGTATAATACTACTAAAAATTCAAAAGTTTATGAAAAGTGAAAAACAAATGTAGTGTGAATTTAGAAAATTATATACTTATATGAATATTGAGTAAAAATTGTGGTAGTAGGGTATTTCTATTGTTAGCTATTTCAAAGTAAAAAATGTCTGGTGGAAGTTATACATATTTCCTATTTGAATTGATTTTATTACATTATATTTGATATTAGAGTTTATTTGAAATGTGTAATGCCAATTTAAAGGCTTTTCCGAAAATGCTTTTTCTCTAATGCTGACCTTTCCCCTGGCCTAATTCAATGGTCCTTTTACAACTAGTGAAATGTTGTTTCATTTGTTCAGTACATGGGTAACTTTTGACATTCCTAAATGTGTCTTCAACATTCACAGTGAATTATTCTTGTGGGAACAGGATTTCAGCTGTTACTATAGACTGATACTTTGTATTTCTTTTTCACCGATGTTAGGCCTATGTGGACTTCCGAATCTTTCATTCCTCATGACTAGCATGGGAAATCATCTTACTGTTGCAAGTGTCCTAGGTGACATTATGAGACTCTGAGCCAATCACAGTCTTTCAATGGTGGTGTGATGCTACATCACTGGGACTTTGTTAGAGACTTTATACATTTTTAATTGTCCTTGTTCCAGCCTTCAGAAGCGTCTGTTTCCAGTTGTGCTATAAGTCAAGTCATATATACCTCAAGTGTGAGAAGAAAAGGATGAACTATTCTCCAGTCTACTCTTGGCCCCTACCTTATGTATGCCACACTTACCTGTTACCCTTCCATATCTGACACTCTCCTGTTCCCCACTCTATAAATGACTTCAGACTGTTGTTCCTTCAATGTGGGACTTATACTGGAGTGCTTTTCCTTCTTGGCTACCTATTTTTCTCCCTTCTCTCTCAGAACTACTAGGTGACAGTTCTTTCAAGATATGAATTAGGGTCCTAGGCTAACTTCACCTCAGATACACATCAGTTGCCAGTTCTGTTAGTCAAAGGCTGCCCACACTACTTTATTTTGCCTTGTAATAACAATTCTTATCATGCCCACAGCCAGTGTAAAATGTTTCTTTTTCTTGACCAATAAATACAGAAAATGTTTTTTGTATGAAAGCATTAAACAATCTAGTGGTGCCTTTCTTACTTTGTTCAACTGTCTTCTCATTTTTCTTCGCACAGTATGAATAGCTATCTTTTTTTTCTTTGCAGGAAGGTATCCTGGTGGATTGGCTCCCATGGAAAAGGATGCCCAAACCAAGTATATAATCTTGATGCCAGCACCTCACCTTGAGGTTTTGATATGTTCCTATTTTTAGGTTGCGCATTCGAGACCTCTTGTATATACTTTAGTATATACTTATATGTGTATGTACTTTGTGAGCTCTGGAGATCAGCCCTAGGACTTGTCTGGTTCCGCTAAGGGACTTTGGGGCATATTATCAAGAACGGCGTTAAAAATTATCGCTGGTTTAGCGACAGAAAACTGCCGCTAAATCGGCGATAATGGGCTTGATAATATGCCCTTGAGAATTCCAATAGAAGTCCATGTTCTGGTGTGAACACTGCAAGACTTCACCACTGCTTTGAATGTAAGCATTCACAGTGCACTCAAAAGCCACCCTGACACTGATTTCCCTCATGAATAGCCCAAGTCAAACAACTGAATATTACACGAATTCACATTGACATTGATTTCCACTGATTGATAATGGGGGTTCCGACAAAAGATAACAGTGGAAAACAGTCAATCATTCTCTCCAACCAGGGTCCAGCCAAAGTTCAATCTCTATTGGTGTTCTGGTTCTTATGAAAAGATTACCTTCTTTGTATTTATCTCCTGGGGCTGCAGGAGATTACAGGTTTGACCCTTCGAAAGCATTTTAAAGCTTGGCTACAAGGAGAGTAGGATTCAAAGTGTCATTCATCTCCCAGGCAGAGAACAGCAGGCTCCTTATTCTTGTCTTCTTTCAAGTCCAGTAGTGTTCTGATGTCTCAGCGGAGAGTGCCTTCTATATAGTAGTTAATGGTGGTGATTGGTCATAAGCCTATCAGAAGAAAACACCCACACTCAGTTTAGGCCTCTTTTGCAGCACTGCTTATACCGTTTGTGAGAAATGTGGATTATTATATGGTGTATTGGTGAAACCTCACAATCTAATAATGACACAAATGTAGATCAGGTCCCGTCAGGTTCATTTCTAAAACCTTAGATCAGTCCTGGGTAGCTGTGGCACAGTATTAAGTACTAACAAAACAGTAAACTAAGAAGAAAATATGAGACACTAAATTCAGACAGCAATTTATAAAAATAGCTTGTATTCTTATCTTTGAATAGACAATGCAACAACAGAAATCCAGGGGAGATCTTTGGAGAGATGAATTTTTAAAGAAACAATAAATCACTTTCCATTCAATGCAATAAATGTTTTAATCTACGGGGAGCACAGTTTGGGGTTAGCCCCAACAAGCAACTTGAAAACAGCTATCTAGGAACTCTCGGAAAGGCCGACTCTGATATAGAGTCAGTCACAGAGACCAGTCAGGTCCAAGGGGACATTTAACTGTCAGTTTTAGCAGTCTCCAGCCCTACTTCAAATACTTAGGTCAAAGCATCATAGAAGTCAATGGAGTGGTCCTGATGCAAGAGATGCAGGAAGCTGAAGATGCTTGAAGATGTTGAGGATGCTGCGCCAGTGTGGTGGATCTTCCTGTGGCCATGCCTGGGTGCTCGAGCTTGGAGGGGGCAACCTTGGTCCTCAGTGATTGAGCTCCCATGGTGTCCTAATGAAGTCCAGTGCAGGACCAGGTGACACTGGTCTACTTGTCTTTTGTTACAGCAATTCCAGCAGTCTCCTTTGGTCGACAATTGCTTCCTGGCTGGGCAACCAAACGGCACTCTGATGACTCTCCTGGGTCCAGCAGACTCTCTTAGGTCAGGGTGCCAGGAGAGTCACATTTATGCCCACTACAAGTGTAGGAAGTGGTAGAGGTTAACAAGCCTATGGGCTACCAGATCCCCTCCTGTCTGAAGACTATTTCCTGTTAAATGTGGCATCTAGCTATCCTAGGGTGCACTATTCTGCCCACTCCCAACATGGTGAGACACTTCTCTTGGTGTGTGGAGCTACCTTGCCCAACCCAGAGTTGTGGTTACCTGGGAGCTACACACCGCTTGAAAAAACAGTTTGACAATGACTTCTCCCTTGCTTCCTGAGGTACTAGCCAGTCAAAAGAGCAGACCCTTACTAGAGTGACTTTCACTTGCTCTACAAAGCTGGCTTCCTCTTTGAAGCTCCCGTTTTGGGCTCATGGCTAAGGGTGAGCAGAGTTGGAGGAGTGGCACTACGTGAAATTCCACAGAGTTACCTCTGTGGAATTCCGCTCTGCCCTATGCACGCAGCAGCAGAGTCCCAGACCTGGCTGGGCACTGGGCAGCAAACTGGAGGGCTGCTTTCACTGGCTTGGCTTACCTTTGCCATGGCGGTGTTTCTTCTCCAGTCCTGGGCCGTAACTAATGAAATTGCTTCGATGCAGGACTCGCGAGGACTGCGCATGCGCGGGCATGGTGAGTGGAGACCTTAACCCGGTCTCCACTCTCCATGCGCATGCATGTGCAGTCCTAGCGAGTCCAACAGTGAAGGGGTTTCATTACAGCCCAGGAGAAGAAGAATCCTGCAACGCCATGGAGACAGCCTGGGCACTGAGAACACCACGCCGAGATCCAGGTAAGGAGGAAGGAGGCTGTCTCAAAGACAGCAATTGTGTGCAACCAAAACATTTACTGAAAACTTTTGAGCAACAAAGTGAAAACTTTCTAAGCTTGCCCTTTATAAAATAGTTACATTAAATTCAACTTGAGCAACAAAGTTGGGTTTAATGCAACCATTCTTATACCTTGAAGTACCATATTCAGTAGTCATATTTAGAAGTTAGCACTGCTAGGTTGTCATCATGTAACTCCTTACTCGCCAATGTGACTACTAGCCTTCCTTCAGTAAAAACAACAATGTGGGGTATTTACTCTCCCATGTCCTTTTTTTTGTAATATTATCCATCCTGCCTTTAGAGCTTGATAGGCCTCCCATAGGGGTTGCTTATAGATAATAAAAAGGAAGGTTTGAGCTTTGCCATGGGCTGAAATGGCAAAGTTGAGTTAGCAGTTTAAAAAAATGCTCCACTAGTCTGCAATAGCAGACTGGGATGGGAGTTATGCTTTACTTTGTCACACTCGTGGGGGCACAATCAGTGCGTCAGTCCACAAGGGACACTTAACTTACAGGCCCTAGAACCATATACTAATGACTTATAAATTAGTTAACCGCTTCACCGCGATCGGAATTCCGCCCAGGTGCTGGACATTCCGATCGCGGGTGTGGTCGTGACGAGCTCAGCTCATCATGAGCATCGAAGGGGTTAACTTATGCTGACTGGGGGTAACCCAATTTAAATACACTTTTTAAGGGTCAGAGCATTGGCACTGACCCTGATTGGCAGATCTGAGTGCACTTGAAGAGTCTAAAAATTGCCAACATCAGTCCAAAGGTTTGGGGGCTGTTGGGCTTGATCCTCTCTGCATGGTAAACCCTCAAACATCTTGGAGCCTTGAAAGTGGAAGGGAAGAACTTTCCAGAACCAGATGTGAGGGTAGTATAGGAACCTCCATCCCCACTTCAGAGCATGGCACCAGGTATAAATATTGGACTATCAGAACACTTCTTCAGTACACTCCAGGACCTGAGGAAGACTTCAGAAGCACTGCCTGGACCCCCGCAAGAGTGGTCTACTGCTACCAGAAGACTGATATGCTCTGCAGCTTGAAGGCCTGCCTTGTTGCTTGCAGGAGAACTGGACGATCTCCCTAAACCTAGGTCCGCCAGAAGTGACTCCAATAGCTACAATAGCATTGGATCTCAGCCACTTCCAAAGTGGATGTCCAGATAGTCCTCAGACCGATTGAGGAGTTCTGGGGGATGCAACCCACACCGGAGGAGCAAGAGGAGGATAACCCTTAGGATGAGAAGGATGGCTTAGAGGAACAAGATAAAAATAAACTGACCACAAGCCCTGATCTGCAGCAACAGGAAGAGGAGGTCCATTTGCCCACAGATGTGAGTTCCAGAGTGACACAAACAAGTCCCAGAGTAAGGTGGGGGGCAAGGGATCCATACCCATTCTGAGATAGAGGGAGGAGGTTCTGTTGGGTGGGGGGGCCCGGGTGTCCCATTTCAAACCCTGTTGCTTTTAGTGCTCTCAGTTGGGACACAGGCAGGGGGGCTCTGTCTGTCCCAAGAAACCACCCACTGGTGGGAACTCTACAGGGGTGGTGAATACGTCTTATGGGGAAGTAGTCCCAGAGCAGAGGGGAGAACATGCCCTAGTATCCTTTAGTTCTGAGACAAGCTCAATGCGTGGGGTTGTGATTCCTAAGGGTGGGAGTAACCACTTCCATCAGACCACAGTAAATGGGATCCCTGTTATTGTTCTAAGAGATACCGGTGCCAGGCAGACCTTGGTGGTGGAAGGGCTAGTTTCACCAGACCAGTACCTGCCAGGACAGGTGTGTAGGGTAAGCCAGGCTCTTGGGAAGGACCTTGTCCGCCCTATGGTTCTGGTACCCCTGGAAAGGGGGGAGAAATGGCCTTAAGGAGGTCATAGTTAGTTCCCAGGTGCCCCTTGACTGCACTCTGTCAAATGAGTTACCATTGGTGTTAGAAGAGCTGGGAGGTATGGCTACCCAGGTTGCCCTGAAAGCTCATGTTTGTGGGGGTACTACTCTCAAAAGGAGAGTACGGAGGCCCAGATGGACAGAGTGTGTCACCCCTGAGGGGGTGGTTGTTCCCCTGGAAGTCTTGGTTTGCCAGGCACCTGTTCCACCTGAGGGTACAGACCCTAGGCTGGGAGGCCAGTCTCAGGGTATCATCCCTGGACTGGTGGAAAGGAGAGTGGAAGTAGGTTGCCTGATGCCCCCCGCTGTGTCTGAGAAACTTCAGGGGTCTGGAAAATCTCAGGAGCAAGTAAGGAACTTCTTGCCAGCCCCAAGGCTGGAAGTAAGGCCTTTGCAAGGTCCACGTTTGGATCCTCCACCTGGCAGTGGATGGCCCGGGGCCTGGCTCTTGACACTGACAGCTGTCAGTGGCATCTGGTGGTTGTTGTCCTTATGGGCAGAGTTTTCTTTTGGTTGGGGACAGATGTCTGATCCAAGGGGCGGATTGGACCACATCACTTTGTTGGCCATGGTGCTACTGTCTGCCTACTGGGATGCATCTGTGAGCAAATTAAGGTTAGGAGATTCTCAGATGGGGTCCACAGGTGAGGAGAAGGGTTCCCCAAGTGTCATGCCTGTGGCTCAGGAGAGTATTGACAAAAGAATCCAGCTAGGTTCAGAAAGTAATAGAACTGAGAAATGCCTCTTCAGTAGAGGGCCACTGTCCATGCTTTAATGTCTATGCAGGGAAGCCCACCCATGTCCGCATTCTAATGCCTAAACAGGGAAGCCCATCAAGGTATTGATTAGTGTACATTGGCTTTTGGCTGGAGGGGGTCATGTTAGACTTGGCCCTCTCTGCAGGGTCACCCCCAAACTTCTTCAAGCCTGGAGAGCAGAAGGGAAGAACTTTCCAGAACTAGGTGTGGGGGTAGTATATGGAACCCCGTCACTTCAAAGGCTGGCACCAGGTATAATTCTTGGACCCTCAGAACACCTCTTCGGTACACTGCTGGACCTGTGGAAAACTTCAGAAGGACAGCCTGGACCCCAAAAGGACTGCTCTGCTGCTACCAGAGTACTGCCCTGGTGCTTGAAGGCCTGCCTTGCTGCTTGAAGAAAAACAGGACTATCTCCTTGAACCCAGGACCACCAGACGTGACTCTACTGGCTAGTTGACTGGCCTCCTGTGTCAGTTACAGAGACATAACACGCTCCTGAGGCCTTGAACCCTGCACCTGATGTCTGCTGGTGTGGTGCCCTTGGAAGTGGTGTAAGAAGTGCTTCTACTGCCTAACCCTAAAACTTGGAACTTAGAATGTTTTTCACCAAAAAGTGCCCTGGGAATAGACAGAATACTGAGACCTGCCTGACAGCCAATCTGTTCAAGGTGCATCGTCGGTCAGCCTGACTTCACGGTAACCCTCGCTAAGTTTTTCTCCACAGCAGCAAATCCTGTTCAGTTGGACCTCTTGGTGAAGTTATCCGACCTTGTGGAGCTCTCATCAACTACTGCCCGCAGCTTTGTCCCGCTGGAGATTTGAAACTTCCAAAAAACTGACTAAGTCCAAAGCTAAAAATCTTCACCACAACCTTGTCCAGTGGGCTACCTGATGACGACACCTCTTTCTCGGAGACGGTCTGCTGCCTTGTCTTGATGAACTCTATCTTCTCATGAACTTGTTTCAAACTTTCTTCTAAGTCCGAAGGTAAGCCGATACTGGGCCCATTCCACCTTATGTATCCCACTCGCACTCCATCTTGGTCAGCTTTAATTTTTTACTTTGCCCCGGTCTCGTGTGACCAGATACCCGAGGTTGGCGCGCTAGTCTTTTAGGCACTATTTTGCATTAAAACGTTTAAAATTCATAACTCTAGATTTACTGATTGGATTGAATTTGGTTTGCTGTTATTTTATTCATTACATTTTACTCTATATTTGTAAATTGGTTGCAATTTTCTTGGGTTCTGTTTTCACTTTATTACTGTTTGTGTGCAGCAAAATCATTTACACATTGCCTCTAGTTAAGCCTGACTGCTTTTGTGCCAAGCTACCA
Source organism: Calotriton arnoldi (assembly GCA_963921515.1). Lineage (NCBI taxonomy): Eukaryota > Metazoa > Chordata > Amphibia > Caudata > Salamandridae > Calotriton > Calotriton arnoldi. Next base: position 263,455 of record CAWUFW010001804.1, read on the forward strand.
TAGGGTTAAGCACAGGTTCATTTAGTGACTTTTGTGGTTCACCCTGACAAGGATTGTGCTTGTTGCCTGAGTGGGGCTTCCACCCCCCTCAACTAACAACCCAGGGCCTTATTTATGAGAAGTGTTGCAACGCTGCGACAAAGCAGCAATGCGTATTTATGTATTGTTATCGCAACCCGGGTAACCCTCTCCTAATGGTTTTCTATGGTAAAGGCATGGCCCAAGTAACCAAAACCAAACACTCCTTTGACTTCTACAAAATCAGGTGGCCGAGTGTACGTATAATTCACAAGTGATAATGGGTATGCAGTCCACAGACTAGTAACAGATTGAGTGGGGGTAACAAGGTATCCCTTCTCCAAAAAACCTCTTATGTGTCTCTAAAAATACATTACTCGGGCTGCTCTTCTGTTTCTTGTCGGAGAGATAACCTTACCCTTAATACGTAAAGGTACACTTCGATCATTTTCCAAAACCATTGATACTCCACACAATATTATTATCAGCAAAATCAACAGAACAACACATATTAGTTTCTATTTTCGTGTCCACACCATACCCTGTTGGGCAACAAGAACCATCGGCTGCTCTTCCTCAGCAACCTTTCTACCAAAGGGATGCATAATATGAAATAAAAGGGGGCAAAAATGCAAAAGATATACAAGTTCCCAGTGTCCGTCAGAGCCTCACTGGTACAGGCTCCTATTGTCCATCACAAGTTGGCGCTCTTGAGCACTGGCGGTGGAGCTTGCTCTGTCCTAAGCTCTTTTATCCCAAATCAGTAAAGATGGTATACCTGAAGGGTTTACTTCTCGTCTCCCTAACTAATGTTCTTACAATAAGTACAAAGTAGATACAAAATTCTCCACTAATTCTCTGCTAATACCGTTGGTGCTGAGCGCAGCACAACCTATCTTATACAGTCCATCCCTAATCTTTTTTCTCCTTAGACTCAGTATCCCTCAACTGCGCAAGTTGTACCTAGTAGCCCCAGGCACTGTGTGATCAGTAAACAAAGGCTCTTGGATAGCTCGTATCTCTGGTGGAACAGCCGCATTCAAAGCATCTTCATTCTCTTTATCCGTTTGCGTCCATGTTAACTGGGCGTCACTGAAAGGGACAAACCTGGGCACCTGTTCGCACTCCGAGCCCCCGATTCCTTCTTTGACCCACTGGTCGTAGGGTAGGGGCAAGGGAATCGTTCTGCAGTGGGTGTCGTGCACCCAGTTCTCACGCCCAGCAACTTTTACAGCCGTCCGTGTCACCAACAGAACCTGCTCAGGACCTTGCCAGCGCGGCTCCAAACTTTTCTTGTGCTGAAAATTCCTCAGCAAGACATAGTCACCAGGCTGAATATCATGGCCAGGTCCCTCTGGTATAGGAGGTAGGGACTCCCGCACCTGTTGGTGAATAGAACGTAAATTTTGGGTTAACTGGCCAAGATAATCAAGCAACACAGGGTATTCGATATCAGAAAACCTACAAGGACGCGGGACGCCCCAGACATTTGCCGGGCATCCAAACACGAACTCGTAAGGTGACAATCCTGTTCTAGAATGAGCTGTTGTTCTTGTTGACAAAAGAGCTAACTGTAGGGCATCTGGACATTTCAACCCTGTTGTCTCCTGTATCTTTGCAGTTTCAGTTTGAGAGTACCATTGTACTTGTCAACCAAACCCGCTGACTGTGGATGATTGGCAGCATGACATTTTTGTTTAACATGGAGACCTTCGCAAATCAATTTGATTACTTTTGCATTAAAATGACTTCGGTAGTCACTCCAGATAACTCGGGGCAAGCCGAAACGAGGAAAGAACTCCTTCAGGAGTACCTTTGCAGTCATAATGGCTGTGTTATCTTTAGTAGGATAAGCCTCTACCCATTTACTGAATGCACATATGACCACCAAAACATACTTAAGATTATTGCATCTCTCTAATTCAATATAGTCCATTTGAAGGACTTCAAAAGGAAAAGTGGTTGGTGCAAAATTACCAGGTGGTGTCGGGGTACCCCTCCCTGGATTATGCATCATACACACCATACAGTATTTTACCAAATGTGCAGCTGTCTTAGAGATGTTGTCATTCTGCCATACAGGATCTAACAACTTACAAATGCCTTTTGCACTAATATGAGCTGGACCATGTTCCATAGTAACCACAGGAAGAACATATGCATCTGGAAACATCCATCTCTGCTTCCCTGATTTATCAATCCAACATCCTTCTTCATTCAACTGTGCTGTACTCTCCTGCCATCCCGCTAATTCTTCTATTGTGGCTTCACTTTGTATCTTCTTTACATTTTCAAGGGTATCTTCAAACATGACAACCTCAGGAACCCACCTAGCTGGACCTGCTACAAACATGCGTTTCATCTTCATTCGGGCCGTTTCCTTAGCTGTCTGGTCTGCAAAAGCATTTCCTCTACCCACATCATCAGTAACCTTCCTGTGGGCACTGCACTTAATGATAGCCATTTTCTTGGGGAGCGTTAAAGCGGAAAAAAGCCTCAATATGAGGTGCCCATGCTGGATCTTAGTGCCATGAGAAGTAAGGAACCCTCTCTCAGCCCAGAGTCACCCAAAATTATGTGCGACCCCGAATGCATACTGGCTGTCAGTATAAATGTTGGCAACCAGTCCTTCACTCAATTCACAAGCTCGAATAAGAGCAGCGAGCTCAGCAGCTTGAGCCGACTGATAAGGGACCCGTGATGTCTCTACTACCTTGCGCAATGTAGTGACAGCATAAGTTGCAGTCGTGGTGCCAACTGGCAATTTAAAACAAGAGCCATCGACATATAGTTCCCCTTGGGGGTCAGATAAGGGAACATCAGTCAGGTCTACCGGTCCTTTCGTCTCTTCTTCTGTCTGGAAGATACAATCATGTTTGTCAACTGCATCATTCTCAGAAGGGAGGGGTAGTAGCGTGGCTTGATTCAGAGTGGCACATCTTTTGATCGTAATATGTTTAGCAAACAATGTCAATTCATAGCTAGTAAGACGTGCACTGGTGAGGTGCTGTGTATTTGTCTTATTCAAAAGTGTATCCCCAGCATGGGTTACCATAACTGTGAGGTCAGTATCAAGTATGAGTCCAGCCGATTGTCTGATTGAAGTGACCACAGCCGCGACCGCTCTCAGGCAACTCGGAAGGGCCCTTGCGACAGGATCAAGCACAGCGGAAAAATAAGCACAAGGCCTCTGTTTATCCCCAAATTGCTGTGTTAAAACAGAAAGTGCGCAACCAGCTATCTCATGAACAAAAAAAACAAATGGCTTCCTATAGTAAGGTGTGCCAAGCACTGGAGCCGAACAAAGCGCAGTTTTCAATTGCTCAAAAGACTGCTGACATTTAGACGTCCAAGGCAAAGGCTCATGCACTTCTTTCATTGTTAATGCAAGCAAAGGCTTGATTAGTAGTGAGTAGTTGAGTATCCACTGATGACAATAGGAAGTGATACCTATAAAAGCGCGCACATCTTTTCGAGTCTGTGGGATGAGCATTTTAACAATGATACTAATGCGCTCAGGGGTCAACCTCCTACCCTCCTTCGACAGTAGGTGACCTAAAAAGGTAACCTCCTGTTGACAATACTGAAATTTAGAAAAGGATACTGTGTGTCCATGATGGGCCAAATGCAACAATAATTTAACCGTACTATCCCGACAACCTTGCTCCGTATCAGAAGCGATCAGCAGGTCGTCGACATACTGAACCAATACATTACCTGAAGGAAGCGATAGGGAATCCAACTGACTTTTTAATGCTTGACTATAAATACTAGGACTTTCCGTATGGCCCTGAGGAGCACGACAGAATCTAAAGCTTCTACCGGCCAGTGTAAATCCAAATTCTGGATGAATAGGAATACTAAAGAATGCATTTTTCAAATCAGTATCAGAAAAGAACTTAGCAGAGGAAGGGATCATCGTCAAAAGCGTAGTGATATCAGGAACCACCGGGAACTGGGGATCCACAATTTTATTAACCTCACGCAAATCAATCACAAAACGGTACACATCCTCATGATCATTAGAGGAGCCTGATGGAGTACTTTTGAGAATCTGAAGAATAGGACTATCACAAATATTGGCAGACGTCTCTTCAACCACTCCTTTTGTATCAGATCCTGAATAATCTGATGAAGATCCCCTTCTCCCGCCTGAGGTATTTTATACTGAGGAATTTGAGGCAAAACAGCATGATCCTTAACCTGTATCGAAACTGGTGGAATATGCCACAGACCCACATCTGTATCACCTGTGTCCCACAGTGTGGGCGGCACCTGAGCAAATTCAGCTGGAAGAGGGGCATCCTGAGACAAACACTGTTTAACACTCACATCCGGACCCATTGTAATATAAACACCTGCACGGGAACAATAAATAGTAGCATGCAACTTCTTCAACATATCCACACCCATCAAATTCTCACCACAATTCGATGTCAGCAAAAACAGAGATTCCACAGTGAAAGGACCAACAGTCTATGCAAGGGGGCGTGAAATGGGGCTTACAACTGGTACACCTGAAAAACCTACCAAAACATTATTTTGGCCAGACAGAGCCGCCCCAGGGACCATATGATGAGAAACAGAACTCTTTGTCGCACCTGTGTCCACCAAAAATTCCTTAGTCGAGCCTTGCAAATCTGCTGAGACATAAGGATCATGCTGATCTACAGGTATCTGAACTGGTCTTTTATTCTGTCCCTGGCTGTCCTAACTATGAGACATACATGTCACCTCATCCATATCATAATCATCATCTTTGGAATTGTCAAAATAATCATCAGAGTGACCTGCGGAAGCTGTATTGTCATACTGTCTGCCTGTCCCGCATCCTCTATTACCAGAACCCCGTCCCCGTGGGGATGAAACCATTTGCAAAAGGACAGGGCACTCACTATGCCAATGGCCCTCCTCTTTACAATACGCACACTGATTTGGCCCCAAAGGGGTCATTGAAGGCTGCCTGCTGGTACGTGGAAGCTGTCTAGACGGACCACCTTGTCCCCTACTATTTCCCCTAAACGCTTGTTGCAACAACACCTTCGTTTTTAAATCCTTATGTTTCTTATGTGATGTATATCATGATGAGTAAGACCTCCGACCCTCGGTCTAGGTCCAGTCTCTCCCCGCAGCTCCGCAGTGCCGTCTCTTGCCTCCAGACCCCGACCTCCTCCTTGGGAGGTTCGAGGCTGCTGCCCGCTCCTGCGCCTGCTGCCCGCTCCAACTGGGACCAGACTGCCTGCAACCACCGTAACCTTTCTCAGCCGTTTTTTTCTTAATTTTTCCCTGTTGTGCCACTGTTATTGTGCCCATCTGTGTCTTGCTCTAATTCCACCACTGTTTATTTTCTCGTCCCTGCCTGTTCCTTTCGCCTTTCGCTGCTGCTCGGCCCCTCCTCCCCGGAATTCCCCCCTAAATTCCCCCCCGGAATTCCCCTCCGGAATTCCCCCGCTCCCGCCTCCCAGCCTCTCCTCCCCTACTTAATGGCGGCCGCTGCGCGTTCGCGCATCCGGTGCGCCAAAGGCAAGCCCGTCTGTGCCCGTCCACGACCCGACCACAGCCAGCACCAGGAACCCTGGACCTCCCACTACCCATCGCTACGACACCCCCACCCTCCTCGCACTCAACCCTGGAAGACTTAGAGAATGCCAACAGGCCTTGCCGAACACGACCCACGGCCAGTTCTCCTGCCTCCACTGCCGCCAGACCCTCACCGCCACCCCGGCCTCCAACACCGCCGACGCCAGCACCGGGGACACCCTAAAATGCATCCTCCTCAACGTCCGCTCCATACACAAACACGCCATGGAAATCTAGAACCTACTCGACTCTCTCTCGCCCGACATCGCCTTCTTCACAGAGACCTGGATCAACGCATCCTCCGCCCCTGACATCAGCACCGCCATCCCAGACGGATACAATATCCAGAGGAAAGACTGCCCCAACCACCCAGGAGGGTGCCTCGCCATTGCCCACAAGAGCACCCTCTTTGCCTCACCACCTCCAGCAAAACCTTCCCCTCCGCCAAACACCTGCACTTCCAGATCCAGACCACCCCCAAAGCCACACTCCGAGGAACCCTCATCTACAGACCCCCCGGCCCCCGAACACCCTTCGCCACCACCATCACCAACTTCATCGCACCCCACGCCATCGCCTCAGCAAACTACATACTCATTGGAGACCTGAACTTCCACCTCGACAACCCCAGCGACCCCCAACTCCACTATCCTTCGTGACAACCTCGCCAGCATCGGACTTAAACAACTCGTCAACACACCGACCCACAGAGCAGGACACACCCTCGACCCCATCTTCGCGGCAGGAAACAGCGTCCAATTCAGCCACTGCGTACACTTCGCCATCAACAAACCCAAGGCACCCAAACCAGCCCCACGCCCACCTCGAAGGAACTGGAGCAAGGTTACCGACGAGCAACTTAACTCCACCCTCACCCGAGACAACCACACCTGGGCACCCGACGCAAACAACGCAGCCAGAGAACTCCACACCTGGATCTTCAACTGCGCAGACGAGCTCGCCCCGCAACCCTGACAGACAACGCCCCAGGAAAGCCGCCTGGTTCACCACCGCTCTCCAAGAAGCCAGACGCACCAGCAGACGCCTGGAGAAGAACTGGAGAAACACCAAGACAACCAAAAACCACACCACCTACAAGGACGCCATGACGGACTACCATAACCAGATCAGAGCCACCAAGAGGAACTTCATCCACAACAAAATCCTGGCCAACTCCACCAACTCCAAGGAACTTTTCAGTGTCATTCAGGAATTCACCAACCCATGCAGCGAAGCCACAGACATCACCCCATCCCAAGACCTCTGCGACAAGCTTGGAACCTATTTCCACCTCAAGATCAAAAACCTCTACAATAACTTCATCGACCATCCACCAGGCGCCACAGACGGCCCCCCACCCCAGAAACACCAGCCAGCCCACCATCTCCAACTGGACACCGATCACGGCCGAAGACACCGCCTCGACCATGAAAAGCATCCACTCAGGGGCCCCCACGGACCCCTGCCCCCCTCACATCTACCACAGAGCCGCGGCCGCCATCGCACCCGAACTACAACGCACCATCAACACCACCTTCAAAACAGGCACCTTCCCAGATGACTGGAAGCGCGCAGAAGTCAGACCCCTGCTCAAGAAGCCCACAGCTGACCCCACCGACCTCAAGAACTATCGTCCCATCTCGCTCCTCCCCTTCGCAGTCAAAGGTGCAGAGAAAACAGTCAACAGGAAACTGACACAATTCATTGAAGAGAACGCCGTCCTCGACCCGTCCCAATCCGGATTCCGAAGCAACCACAGCACAGATACCACCCTACTCGCCGCCACAGACGACATCCGCACCCTCCTGGACCAAGGCCACTCTGCAGCCCTTATCCTACTCGACCTATCAGCGGCCTTCGACACCGTCTCCCACCGCACACTAGTTGCCAGACTACACGACGCAGGCATACAAGGAACAGCCCTGGACTGGATCCGATCATTCCTCACCTGAAGAAGCCAAAGGATCAGACTCCCACCCTTCCTCTCCGACCCCACGAAAATCACCTGCGGAGTCCCACAGGGTTCATCACTGAGCCCCACCCTCTTCAACATCTGCATGGCCCCCCTCGCAGCCATCATCCGACAACACGGCCTCAACATCGTATCCTATGCCAACAACAACCAGCTCATCCTCTCCCTCACCAAAGACCCCACCACTGCCAAACTCAACTTCCAGAAAGGAATGCAAGACGTTGCAGTCTGGATGACCAACAGCTGCCTGAAGCTCAACGCCAAGAAGACAGAAGTCCTCGTCCTCGGTACCACCCCTTCTGCATGGGACAGCACCTGGTGGCCGACCGCCCTTGGAAGCCCACCTACCCCCTCAGACCACGCCAAGAACCTCGGCATCTTACTCGACTCATCACTCACCATGAACCGACAGGTCAACGCCGTCACCTCCAGCTGCTTCAACATCCTCCGCATCCTCCGCAAGACTTTCAAGTGGATCCCCCCTGAGTCAAGGAAGACAGTCACCCATGCACTCATCACCAGCAGACTGGACTATGGAAACGCACACTACGCCGGCATCAACAATTCCCTACTCCGCAAACTCCAAACAATGCAGAACACCGCCGCCAGACTCGTCCTTGGCATCCCCCGACACGAACATATCAACCAACACCTACGAAGTCCCCACTGGCTCCCCGTGGAGAAAAGAGTCACTTTCAAAATCCTCACTCACGCCTACAAATGCCTACACAACAACGGACCCAAATACCTCAACGACAGAATCAACTTCCACGTACCCAAAAGAAACCTCCAATCTTCCAACCTCGCCCTGGCCGAAACCCCGCGCATCCACAGAGCCAGAGCAGGCGGAAGATCCTTCTCTCACATTGCAGCCAAGACCTGGAATGAGCTGCCGGCAGACATCAGACGCGCCCCATCCCTGAACACCTTCAGGAAGACCCTCAAGACCTGCCTCTTCGGCTAAACAGATCTGCGGACCCCCCCCCCCAGCGCCTTGAGACCCTCACGGGTGAGTAGCGCGCTTACAATTCCCTGATTGATTGATTAGCAGTCCTATCCTTTTCCTCCTGATCTTGGTGTTCATAGTACTGGGCCATATTCAAAATAACAGACGTGGACCAAGTACTCTCAGACGCCTGCAAACGAGACGTCATTTCAGAAGGAGGTTCGAAACAAACCTGTCAACAAACAGTCGAACTCCACCCTCAATAGACATATCCTGCCCACTATAGTCCACAAATGTGTCTTTGAACCGAGTGAAGAAATCAGACACACTCTCATCCTTCTTCTGTTGACAAGCTGTCAATTTGTCCCAGCTTACCTTCTTAGGTGGAATAAGTGAATACGTATATGTAATAATCCGACCAGGCAAAGCAAGTATCTCAGCACGGGGTTTATCACCTGGCTTCCTTCCTCGATCCCATCCTCTAATTACAGCCCATGTACCGCCCAATTCCGCAACATGATCCTGGGTATGAACTTGCCTCCAAACATCAAATGGAGCAAGAAGACCAGGCTGCCGGCTGACTGCTGTGAGAGCCGCTGCTGAGCTCTCGCCCCGAGAAATGTAAAAATTCCGGCATGTTGTTACACACCTACCTTGCTGATCGGTTGATCTCGTGTTGGTGCGATAGTGGTATCCGACGGAGACTGAAGGGTCTGGCTTCTGCAGTTAAGGCGCAGCTGGGACTCTACACAGCGGTTGGCGCACGTCGGAAGCACCTGACCCAGGAAGGAACGATGGGCCCAAAGACCAACAAGCCCGGGAAGGAACTCCCGAAGGAGCCCCTGAAGGAGGTAGTTGCCGTGGGAGCAGTGGGTGCAGCGGCGGGACGTGGTTCAACCCAACCCCGGCGCACATTCTAAAAGGACAGAGGAGACTGGCTCCAAAGCGCGAGATGGAGGTGTGGAGGGGCGAACAAGCCGCGAACGGCTAATGCAGAGGGCTCTTCACGACAGCCTTCTGTTGCCGAGGCTTTCTCTCTGGCGTCCACTGGCGGCATAGTGAACACCCCAAGCGCGGCAGAGTCCAGGTCAAAGGAGGTTGCTGAGACAGGCTCGGCTCCACCTCCACCTTCCGGGGATACAATGTTGCTGCAGCAGCCCGGACTGGAGCTGGGGCTGCAGGGAGAGGAGGCGGCTAATCGATTGGCACAAGAAGAGCTGCCAGTGTCTACAGCTGCTAATGGGAGAAGTGCGCTAGAACAAACTAGACTTCTGCTCGGGGTGGAGTTCGCTGAAAAAGGTAAAGACAAATCATCTATAACTGTGACAGATGTCCCTGATTTAGCTATGCCTCCGGGGGGTGTTATGAGCCAAAACTTGGTATCATTGTGGTCTAAGCCAGCTTTGGGATCCCCAGAGGGAGATAAGTTTTTCTCCCTTACCGATGACCCAGACATTTCATTTTCAAGTGAGGGCAATTCAGCTGATGGAACGAATTCAGGGGACTCCTCCATTACTCAAGGGGGGTGACGCAGTAAGACCCTCACCCAGAAACGTAGGAATAAAGCAAGAACCAGCCCTCCTAAGTCAGACATCGCTACAGCCCGCAAACTTAAGTGGGATTACTCCGCCACCAGTCAGGTTTACGATGATGATGAGGCACAAGCATTAGCCCAAGGGGGGCCTGCTAATTCTGCGAGCTCTGTAACAGATCCTGCCACCCCTCCATCACTTTATCTCGTGTATTCCACCTTGAAACAGATGCAGGGTGAAGCTAGACAGGAGAGCCGTAGGGCACATCAAGCTACTAAGAAACTGCAGGGGTCCCTTCGGAAGGTGAATAAACTATGCACCGATATCGCAGAAAGGGTAACTCATGTAGAGGAGAGAACTGCAACTCTGGAAGAAGAAGTCGGGAAATTGCAGACATATAGGGAGTCGCACGACAAGCAAGCAGAGGATGTGCTCTGGAAACTTGAAGACTTTGAGAACCGGCAATGGAGAAACAACGTGACATTGCTGGGCCTTGCAGAAAACATTGAAGGGGATAATGCTAGATCTTTTGTTGTAAACCTTCTAAAAGGAGCATTTCCCGACCTCTCTCATTGGAACTGAGTTGTGGGGTGGTTTGGGACACGTTTAAAGCTGGGGTCAGGGGGGAGACACTCAGTTATAGTCTGCACCGGCAAAAGAGCGAGGCACAACGAGAGAGAACGCTGTATAAGACCTTAACGGAGGTAGAAGAGGAGCTCGCAGCCGCCTTGGCGCTGGGCTCACCACCGGATAACTTACTGCTTAAGCTGGCTTTAGCCGAGGCAGAGATAGGGGACATCACCGCAGCCAAGGCAGCTGAAAGATTCCTTGGTAGGAGGGAGCACTGTTATGAGATCAGCGAGCGGGTGGGCCATGTCTTGGCAGCACGACTGAGACAAAAGAGCGCAGCAGGAGAGATACTCGAAGTTTTAGACTCTAGCGGGAATCTAATTAGGGGCTCGCCGGGGGTTCGGGAAGAGTTTCGGCAATACTATAAAAATCTGTATTGTGAGGAACAACGAGGGGAGGGGAGCTTGATACTTGAGTATTTAAGTGATATACCCATACAGCGTATAACCCCCGAAGATGCGGAGTCACTTGAGACTTTATTGACTATGGAGGAGATCTATGGCGCACTTAGTAGTCTCCCCTCTGGCAAGGCAGCAGGACCGGACCAGATCCCACTAGAATTCTATAAAACCTTTCTCAATATAATAGGGCCGGACCTGGTCGGCACTGTCTGTCAAGCTCAGCAAGGGAGCTCTGTTCCTGAATCCTGGGCTGGGGCAGACATTACCATATTCCTAAAAAAGGGTTAAACACCTAGAGAGCCAGGTTCTTATAGACCTATCACGTTAATGAACAGTGATGCTAAAATACTGTCTAAGGCCTTGGCGACGCGCTTAAATCATATTATTGGGAAAGTGATTCACCCACGCCAGGATGGGTTTATACCAGGGAGGGTCACAACAGATCACACTCGCAGGGTTATAACTTTGTTTGACGCAGCCGAAGTCTCAGGGGATCCTATGGATTTGATACTTCTATATGCCGAAAAAGCATTTGATAGGGTCTCCTGGAACTATCTGTGGATGGTTATGAAATGGTATGGTATCGGGGACTGCTTCATCAGTGCAATACAGGCTCTGTACAAAGCACTGACTGCCCGATTGAGACTGAACGGGGGTATACAGCACCGCTATCAATCACATGGGGCACCAGGCAGGGCTGTCCGTGCTCCCCCCTGCTCTTTGCCTTATACATTGACCCTCTGATTCGGAAGATGGAGGCCAACAATGTAATCAAGTCTATCAGATTTCATGGGCTCGAAACAAAAATACTGGCCTACGCAGATGACATCGCTGTGGTTACCCCTGACCGCCATACTGCTTTAGCCACAATCGAGGAAGAAGCCCAAGCCTTCGGTTCGATTTCTGGGTATGTGCTCAACCGACAGAAGACTCAGATAGTTAAGAATAGGATGGCAGAACTGGACGACCCCCGGGTAACTGACGCTGCAATATACCTAGGCATTAGCATCACGCCTGACTTGGGACAGTTGGTAGAAAGAAATATCACCCCAGTAATTCAAAAGGGAAAAAAAGACTTTGACAGAATACATAACCTCCACCTGTCTGTGGTCGGACATTGTAACGTGGTTAAGATGGTCTTCCTACCCAAAGTGCTCTACCTATTTAGGGCTATCCCATTAGAAATTGAGAAACAATGGTTTACAATGTTGGAAAATCTCTTGAATAGGTTTATATGGGCACAGGGGAAAACTAGGAGAGCCTTAAGGTATATGACGCTGCCAAGGGAGAGGGAAGGCTGGGCAGTCCCAGACCTTAGAATGTACTAATGGGCTGCTGCTTTTCAATATAAGCGGGAGTTAGTAGGCGGGACGGTTGAAGACCCATGGATTAGAACTGGTTCTCCAGATGTATATAAGTTACTACTAGGGGAGGATGCGTGGAACTGCTTGTTGAAATATACTGAACCTAGCTACTACAAAAGAACAAGATTTAAAACATTGGTGGCTGCTTTTAAGATCTGGGCATCGTTTAAAAAAAAAAAACGGTTTAGGCAGAGTCAATTTTTATACTCAGATGTACAGAAACCCTATGTTTCCGTGAATTTTTTCTGACAGCGTAATGTTAGAGTGGGAGGGTGTGTACTCCGGAAGGTAGACGATCTCATAGGGCCAGAGGGAATTCGATATTTTGGAGACATTCAGGCTAAATTTGGAATTGACAAAAGATTTTTTTTAAATATTTACAGGTGCATAGTTTTCTAGGAAGTAAAAAAAAGGCGGATTGAGTGACTTCAGGGAAGTCAAAACAATTGAGGCTGTAAGGGAAGATGAGAACTGCACCATTAGGAAAATCTATGCAGAACTCTCTTTACTGAAGCAGGACGATCTAGAGAAGCATGGGAAGAAATGGGTGGACAAGCTTAGTGTAGACCAAGAGGGATTCCTCGAGTCCTTAGACTTAGGACAGACCATTTTGTGTTCAGCAGGGCTGCAAGCCCAGCATTTTAAAACAATATTTTCACTGTATTACACTCCGGCGAAGATAGCGCAGTGGGGGGGACAGGAAGGAATTAGCTGCCCCCGCTGTAATAGCACTGACGCTGATATAGTTCACATGTTCTCAACCTGCCCACGGCTCGAAACATTAGTGAAGGCAATTGAAAAATTCCTGGACCAAACTTTGAATTTAAAGGTGTTGTTAACGCCCAAATTAATGCTTCTGGGGGCCAATAGTGGCAATACGCAAGAACCGTCTCAATATTTCCTTTTCTTGGCCATGGCAGTGGTGAGAATCTGCATTGCCTCTGCCTGGCTTGATAAAATGGCCCCAACATTCCAGCAATGGCTTGCTAGGCTGCTCGCCATCTTTAATCTGGAAAAGGGGATTTATGAGAGAAAGGGCAGAAGAGGGAGAATGCTTTGGTAGGCGTTTCTGGGCACCAATTTATAGATGGAAGGAAGACAGGGCTGAGAACAGACCTTCACTGATTGCTTGATTACTTTTCTTTTCTAATTTCTCTTTATGAAGGATGGTCTGCCGCCCGCCTTTAACTGATAGCTGGTTTTTGTTTAGCGGATATGTAAATCTTTGTATATATAGTCCTACCCGTAGCACCTTACTTTTTCAAGGTTAATTGAATTATTGTTTATATGCTTTGATGGTCCCCTTTTATCTTCAACATGTATAACTGACGATTGATCATTCCTCATGTACTAACTGTAAATGTAATAACAGTGCTGCAAAATAAAAAACTACAAAAAAAAAAAAGATGACCCAAAAACATTTCAATGTCAGCAAGAGTCATTACAGTAGAAAAGGCAGCCTCTGTTAATTCTTTATAATAAGCTGTGGGATTCTTCCTAGGGTCAGGCAAATTAGCTTTAAGGGCTTAAAACTTACTCCTTTTCCATGGAGTATAAACCCAATGCTCCTGAAAACGTGCAGCGACGGCTGCTCTTGTGACATTGCCACGCTGATCCGTTAACTCAGGTATTTCTGGGTGATGTCTGGGGTGGACCTCAGGCATCGGAAACTGGTTAGCTGGGGCAGGGCTATTCCCATGTTATCTCCCCCTATAGGCAACTAAAGTTGTAACATTCCCAAACACTTGGCAAGGCTCCAAATCAGTAACATATACACAATCTTTAATATCAAATAAAATTTGAGGTGCTTCTGTCCCAATATGTGTTTGCCAGAGATTAATCAACGTAGCAGACATATGTTTAAGGGCATGTTGCTGAATAAAGCGTTCAAAATCTCGCATAACTCCCCAAATATCCTCAACACTGTAAATCGCAACACGAGCCCACCGCGCAGCCTGTTCAGCTACTACCTGTTTCTCATCCTCACCTACCAAAGAGCACACTAACGGACCCATTCGTTCCCTAAATTTCGCCCAATCTCTGTCCTCAATCCATCACGCTGGCGTGGCAGCGTCCAAAAGTGATGGAGAATGAATAACCTAGAAGGAGAAGCAACAGACCTGACAGGTACGATTGTAGCCGATGGTCGCACCGGAGGGGAAAGAACAGAAGATACAGGAGTTAAAACAGTAGATGTGCTAGGGGTCACAGTTGTCAGAGATGACGAGGGCAAAGAAGGGGTAGGAGGTGCCGTAGCTAAAGCCGTCGAAGTAACAGCCTGTTGGAAATGGCCCTTTTTGCAGGGTTATCCCCAAACGTTTTGCTTTTTCCTGCTATTTTTCCCTGACCTGTTTGTGTTGGTTCTAGGACTCTGGGCACTTTACCACTGCTAATCAGTGCTAAAGTGCATATGCTCTCTGTGTAAATTGTGTTATGGATTTGTGTTTCCATGATTGGATATTTGATTTACCTGTTAGCCCCTAATAAAGTGCACTGCGTGTGCCAGGGCCGGTGAATCAAATGCTACCGGGGGCCTGCAGCACTGGTTGTGCCACACCCGTGAGTAGCCCTGAAAACAGTAACTCAGACCTGCCATTGCAGAGTCTGCGCGCAGTTTGTAACTGCCATGTCGACTTGGCCAGTGCACACACTGGCCGGTCCCTAACCTTCCCTTTTCTTACATGTCAGGCACCCCTCATGTAGGCCCAAGGTACCCCTGTGGGCAGGGTGCAATGTATGTGAAAGGTAGGACATGCCCCGGTGTGTGTGGCATGTCCTAATAGTGAATTACAGCCAATTTCGTTTTCACTATTGCAAGGCTACCAGTTCCCCATAGGACAGAATGGGAGGTTTGTTCATAACATCTTATGAACATAACTGGCCCAGGGAATTCGGTAAGAAAATGAAGTTTCGTATGCCTGAACTCAGAATCTAAAGATGCCTCTTTTAGTGAAGGTGATTTTTACATTCTGTGTTTGAAAATACCACTTTTGGAAAGTGGGTATTTTCTTGCTCCGTCATCCCGTGTGCCTCTGCTGGAATGTGGATTGCCTGTCTGGGTTTTGTATGACAGAAGGCTGGGGGAGCAGGAGGGGCGCCAGATGGTCTAGGTAGGTCAGGAAAGGGCTGTAGAGACCTGGGTTACGATGGGGGAAGGGGGAGGAGATTTCCTTGCACCTCAAAGGGCCTGCTCTGCCTCTGACAAATGCCGTCTCCTCCTCCTGCCAGGAATTCACACCAGAGAAGGCAGAACTGGTCCTGACCGGGCACAGGCCCTCTCTGCCTAAGAGATCAAAGGATTTTTGGACATAAATGCTGGGTCCCAGATCCCTGAACTTTAGAACTCATCTGGAACAAGAAGACTGCCAAGAAGAAGAGCCGGAGAAGCTGCGAAAAGGAACGACTGCTTAGCTGGGTGCTTTGCTGGGCTGACCTGCAGTGGCTGCTTCTGTCTTGGGCAGTGAAAGGCCTGGACTGGACTTTCTGCAACCTAATTTGTGAGTTTCTCCAAAGTCTTGAGGTTGAGCTTGCCCCCTGTTCACGAAATCTCAGGAACAGCAAAGACTTCAAGTTCTTCGATCCGCAGCACTGGGGACTGTGTGTTTTGTGCTGCAACCCGAAGAATACCAACTCGACGACGTCTACGACGCCACTGCCGACTCCGTGTCCTGAAGGCACCGCAGAGGGCAATGCAGCACCGCAACCCTGGTCTCACCGACGACGCCTGTTGACGCTGCCACCGAGCCGCTGCTTGCACCGCGACCTGTGGGCCCCACACTCCGCACCGCCTCGCGCCGAAGCTTTGGCACCACGGAGGGCACCGCCGCAACGCCGCACTGCAACCCTGGTCTCACTGACGACGCCTGTCGATGCCGCCACCGAGCCGCAGCTTGCACCGTGACCTGTGGACACCGCACTCCGCACCACCTCGCTTCACGCCGAAGCTTTGGCACCGCAGAGAGCACCGCCGCAACGCCGCACCGTGACCCTGGTCTCACCGAAGATGCCTGTTGATGGCGCCACCGAGCCGCTGCTCGCACCACGACCTGTGGGCCCCGCACTCCGCACCGCCCTGCTTCACGAGGACGCCTTGGCCTTCCTGACGCCGCCACTTCCCGCCGAAATCAATGCCGCTGCTTGCACCGTGGTTCGAGGACACCGCTCGTAAGTCACACGAAGCACCGCCCTCATCCCACACCACATCCTTGGCCCACCGATGCCGGAACCATCGACTCCCGCCCGTCAGCCGACGACAGCGCTTCAGCCGCGACGACGCCGCTGCTTGCACCGCGACCTGCTAGCACGGTGACGAGCACCGCCTTCATCTCGCACCGCGACCCTGGTCCCACCGACGGCGCCATCTGATGCCCCCAGGTCGCTGTGCGAGCAGCGGCTCGCTGCTCGCACAGCGACCTGGGGGCACCGCACGCCGCACCGCTGCGCTTCGCACCGCAGCACCCAACGCCTGTTGGCGCCAGCGCTCTTGATCCCATCAGAAAGGGGCTCGACCTGCAACACGAGTGACTTCAAGGGCCCCATCGCCCTGCATTTCTGAAAGGTACTGTTTGCGGGTCTTCCCGACACCGTAACTGGCCTGCGACCCCGCGGTCAGCCAGAACTGTTTTGGATTTGTGTGTTCACAATGCCGTGGTAGCCCGGACGGAGCTATCTACACAAGGAACTCTTTTTAATCACCGTATTTTTGAACTATGAACTTTTAAGTATAGTATTGTGGATTTTTATCGTTTTTGGTCTTGTTTTAATTATATAAAAATATTGGATATTTTTCTAAACTGGTGTGGTGTCCTTTTGTAGTGCGAACACTGTATTTCTGTTGGTTATGTGCAAATGCTTTACACACTGCCTCAAGATAAGCCTGGCTGCTCGTGCCAAGCTACCAAGGGGGTGAGCAGGGGTTATTTTAGACGTGTAACTCCCTTATCCTGACTAGAGTGGTGGTTTTTGCCTGACTTGGGCCCACGCCCTAGCGTACTAAAAATCCAATTTCTAACATTGTTTATCAGCGGTGAGGATAGGACTTGCGTTTGCACTTGACTTACAGTGATTGGTGTGCACTACTACCATATCGCAGACCATTACGTACCACATACTATTTTCTTTTGGTCTATTTTTGCCTTTCCATTGGTTTTGAACTTGAACTTTCTAGTACAACATGCCTGAATCAATTGCATCATCTATTGCATCCTTGGAAGTGGCCTTTGAGGAGGAGAGGTTAGAAACCTACAATGTTAAGGAGTTGAAGGCGATCTGCAAAAACCTCAAAATCCGAATCAGGGACCTCACCAGAAGAGAGGAGCTACAAAAGGCGCTGAGGGCCTGGGTAGCAGCCAGACATGCTAGTGAGCTGTCTGGGGATCTTGGCAAGGAGGCCGAGGAACCTATTCCAAGGGTGGATGGGCTTTTGGGAGGGGGGGCACCCTCTAAACCAGGCAGCAGCAGTTTGTCCCCAGAGGAGCTGGAGGACAAGCGGGAAGCAAGGAGAATTGCTGTGGAACTGGAGAAGCTTAAGTTAGCCATGGAGGAGAAAAGGATGATGTTAGACCATGAGTTTAAAATGAGAGAGCTGGACTGGGAAGCTAGTAGGGCTAGGCCCAGCCCAGATGGTGGCAGCAAAAGTGTTAGGTCCAGTACTGAGGAGGAGGTACACACACACACAGATTTGGGGCCCTGCTTCAAGGAGGGGGTTGACATACACCAGGGGGTTCAGGATTGTGAGGTTACTCCAGTGGTGCGCAGTGTCCCTGAGGTGGATTGGGGAACTGGCACAGGGGATCATTTTCCTGGTAGTGGGAGGGACACTCTACTGACTCTGGATGAGAGATGCAGGGAGAGGGGTTCCCCCATGATAGAAGCCCTAGTAAGTGAGTATGGAGACCAGCCAGAAGAGTATGGTTTAAGAGACAGCAACAGTCAGACACTGTCTCCCCAGTCTTGTGAGAATGAGGTGGGGTACTTTTCTGAGGCACTGGATGGGTGGGTGAAGGGTAGTTTGGTTAACACCTGTGTGGGGCTGTGTGATTCAATTGTTGGAGAGCATATTTTAAGTCCCTGTTTTCCAGAGCTATGCCAACACCCAGGGGAGGGCGAGTTCTCTGACCCCAGGGAGCTTGCCCTCGAGGCAGACCTGGTGGTGGATTCCAGAGGGTCTGGAGAAGCATCTGGGGGTGGCCTGGAAGGAAGTGGCTTAGGTATTTCCCAACCAAGGGTGGTGGGAAGGGTTTGTGGTAGCCCAGATAGGTTCCGCTGTCGTGGGAAGGGTGTAGGGACTCACGTCCTGTCTCTGCGGAGAAGGAGTGGGAATGGGCTGCGGCCCAAGGTGCCCAAAACCCGGTCCCAGAGCCTGGGTGGTTCCAGGAGGGAACACCAGGTGGGGAGCCTAGGCTGTACTGGTAGGCCGTCTGTTGAGGGGGATCACCTAGTAGCAGGAGAACGTGGAGTGTCTGTAAACAGAGCTCCAGCGTTTCTGGTGTCTGGCGGTGCTGCTCCTAAGTGTAGGGTGCAGAAGTCCAGATGGAGGGGTGAGAGGGGGATGCGTTCCCCAGTGGGAGAACCAGTGGGTCGGGGGCCAGCCAGAAGGGCTGGGCCCCCTAGGAGTGACCATGGTGACACCACTTCTGTCCTGGGGGATCTTCGCGCACTGTCAGATGGACAGGGGTCGGGAGATCTGTGCCAGGCGGACTGTCACACAACACCTGAGTCATGTGTTACCCTCAGGGGGAGCATGCGTGCTCCCAAGGAAGTCCTGGTGTGCCGGGCAGGTGCTCAGCCGCAGGGTTTAGTCCCTGGGTTGGGAGGCCAGGTTCAGGTCCTGCCTGACCTGGAGGGAAGGACGACTGTAAGCAGTGTCCTGACCGGTCTATCTTCTAGGGGTACCACTCCCGGTGGGAGGGTGCAGAACTCTGGAAGGGGGTGCAGAGCGAGGAGTCTCGCCTCTGACCTCGGTTCAACCCGAGGGTTTAGATCCTAGGGTGGTGGATCAGTTGCAGGGTCAAGGCCCTGAGCTGGTGGAAGAATTGTCGGGGAGGGCTGATTCCAGCACCCTGGCAGTTTTTCGTTCGGGGGGTGCTTCTCCTGGGAGGAGAGGGCGGAACCCCAGCAAGAGAGGTAAGGGGAGGAGGGCCTCGCCC
This sequence comes from Calotriton arnoldi, assembly GCA_963921515.1. NCBI lineage: Eukaryota > Metazoa > Chordata > Amphibia > Caudata > Salamandridae > Calotriton > Calotriton arnoldi. Next base: position 283,046 of record CAWUFW010001804.1, read on the forward strand.
GAGACCTCTAGTCAGCCTGAGGGTACAGTCCCTGGGCTGGTGTGCCAGTTGCAGGATAGCACCCCTGAACTGGTAGGCGAATTGTGCAGGACACCTGCCACAGGTGCCCTGACAATTCTGGAAGGGGGTACCGCTCCGGGTGGGAGGGTACAGAGCCCCATGGAAGAAGACCAGGTGTGGGAGAGCCCTCCCCAGTCCATTGTTCAGCCTCAGGGTACAGACCCTGGGCTGGTGTACCAGTTGCAGGATAGCACCCCTGAACTGGTGGGCAAATTGGGCAGGATACCTGCCACAGGTGCCCTGACAATTCTGGAAGGGGGTACCGCTCAAGGTGGGAGGGTACAGAGCCCCAGGGAGGAGGACCGGGTGTGGGGGAGCCCACCCCCACCTCCTATCCAGCCGCAGGGTACAGACCCTGGGCTGGTGGGCCAGTGTCAGGATGCCATACGTGACTTGGCAGGGGGGAGAGTGGAGACAGGGTGCCAGGCACCTGGGGTTACCGCCCCCCACTCTCTGATGCCGCAATGGTTAGATTGGCCTGAAAGGCATAAGGCCTGGCTCTCATCACTGACAGTTGGCAGTGACCACTGTGGCTGGCTGTCCGGAGGGACAGAGTTGCCCCTGGGAGGGGAAAGGAGTCGCACCCCGGAGGTGGGCTGGGCCACACTGTTGTGTTGGCCATGAGGGTACTGTCTGCCTGTTGGGACACATCTGTGAGCCAAGTAAGTTTAGGTGTTGCACAGATGGGGTCCACAGGTGAGGAGAAGGGTTCCCCATGGGTCGGCTTAGTGGGCCCTGAGAGTATGGATAGAGGGATCCAACTAGGTTCAGGAAGGCGTAGAACGGGAAGAAAACCCTGCTGTTGCGGGCCAGGTTCCATGTTCTATCGCCCCAAGCAGGAAGCCCATCGAGGTATGGATTGGTCTCCCCTGGCTTTAGGCTGGAAGGGGGTTGAGTTGGAAATGGCCCTTTTTGCAGGGTTATCCCCAAACCTTTTGCTTTTTCCTCCTATTTTTCCCTGACCTGTTTGTGTTGGTTCAAGGACTCTGGGCACTTTACCACTGCTAATCAGTGCAAAAGTGCATATGCTCTCTGTGTAAATTGTGTTATGGATTGGTGTTTCCATGATTGGATATTTGATTTACCTGTTAGCCCCTAGTAAAGTGCACTGCGTGTGCCAGGGCCGGTGAATCAAATGCTACCGGGGGCCTGCAGCACTGGTTGTGCCACACCCGTGAGTAGCCCTGAAAACAGTAACTCAGACCTGCCATTGCAGAGTCTGCGCGCAGTTTGTAACTGCCATGTCGACTTGGTCAGTGCACACACTGGCCGGTCCCTAACCTTCCCTTTTCTTACATGTCAGGCACCCCTCAGGTAGGCCCAAGGTACCCCTGTGGGCAGGGTGCAATGTATGTGAAAGGTAGGACATGCCCCGGTGTGTGTGGCATGTCCTAATAGTGAATTACAGCCAATTTCGTTTTCACTATTGCAAGACTACCAGTTCCCCATAGGACAGAATGGGAGGTTTGTTCATAACATCTTATGAACATAACTGGCCCAGGGAATTCAGTAAGAAAATGAAGTTTCATATGCCTGAACTCAGAATCTAAAGATGCCTCTTTTAGTGAAGGTGATTTTTACATTCTGTGTTTGAAAATACCACTTTTGGAAAGTGGGCATTTTCTTGCTCAGTCATTCCGTGTGCCTCTGCTGGAATGTGGATTGCATGTCTGGGTTTTGGATGACAGAAGGCTGGGGGAGCAGGAGGGGCGCCAGATGGTCTAGGTAGGTCAGGAAAGGGCTGAAGAGACCTGGGTTACGATGGGGGAAGGGGGAAGGGGGAGGAGATTTCCTTGCACCTCAAAGGGCCTGCTCTGCCTCTGACAAATGCCGTCTCCACCTCTTGCCAGGAATTCACACCAGAGAAGGCAGAACTGGTCCTGACCGGGCACAGGCCCTCTCTGCCTAAGAGATCAAAGGATTTTTGGACATAAATGCTGGGTCCCAGACCCCTGAACTTTAGAACTCATCTGGAACAAGAAGACTGCCAAGAAGAAGAGCCGGAGAAGCTGCGAAAAGGAACAACTGCTTTGCTGGGTGCTTTGCTGGTCTGACCTGCAGTGGCTGCTTCTGTCTTGGGCAGGGAAAGGCCTGGACTGGACTTTCTCAACCTAATTTGTGAGTCTCTCCAAGGGCTTGAGGTAGAGCTTGCCCCATGTTCACGAAGTCTCAGGAACAGCAAAGACTTCAAGTTCTTCGACCCGCAGCACTGGGGACTGTGTGTTTTGTGCTGCAACCCGAAGAACACCAACTCGAGGACGTGTACAACGCCACTGCCGACTCCGTGTCCTGAAGGCACCGCAGAGGGCACCGCCACAATGCTGCACCGCAACCCTGGTTTCACCGACGACGCCTGTTGATGCCGCCACTGAGCCGCTGCTTGCACCGCGACCTGTATGCCCCGCACTCCGCACCGCCTCGCTTCACGCCAAAGCTTTGGCACCGCGGAGGGCACTGCCGCAACGCCGCACTGCAACCCTGGTCTCACCGACAACACCTGTCGACGCCGCCACTGAGCCGCAGCTTGCACCGCGACCTGTGGGCACCACACTCCGCACCGCCTCGCTTCATGCAGAAGCTTTGGCACCGCAGAGAGCACCGCTGCAATGCCGCACCGCGACCCTGGTCTCACCGACGATGCGTGTTGACGCCGCCACCGAGCCGCTGCTCGCACCGCGACCTGTGGGCACCGCACTCCGCACCGCCCGGCTTCACGAGGACGACTTGGCCTTCCTGACGCCGCCACTTCCTGCCGAAATCGACGCCGCTGCTTGCACCGTGGTTCGAGGGCACAGCTCGTAAGTCACACGAAGCACCGGCCTCATCCCACACCGCAGCCTTGGCCCACCGACGCCGGCACCATCGACTCCCACTCGTCAGCCGACGACAGCGCTTCAGCCGCGACGACAACGCTGCTTGCACCACGACCTGCTAGCACCGTGACGAGCACTGCCTTCATCTCGCACCGCGACCCTGGTCTCACCGATGACGCCATCTGACACTGCCACCGAGCCGCTGCTCGCACCGCGACCTGGGGGCACCGCACGCCGCACCGCACGCTGCACCGCTGCGCACCGCAGCACCCGACGCCTGTTGGCGCCAGCGCTCTTGATCCCATCAGATAGGGGCTCGACCTGCAACGCGAGTGACTTCAAGGGCCCCATCGCCCTGCATTTCTAAAAGGTACTGTTTGCGGGTCTAACCCGACACCGTAACTGGCCTGCGACCCCGCGGTCAGCCAGAGCTGTTTTGGATTTATGTGTTCACGACTAACCCTGGGCGTAGTTCGCGTAGTCGCTCTACGCGAAGCTACGCGAAGACGTCGAAGCGCTACGCGAGCTTCGCATAGCTTCGCGAGCGTGCGTAGCTGCTTGGCGCGCCCGTTCGCGATGCGTTTTTCTTGCTCGGGAACGCGTCGTTCGTGTTCGGGACGCTGTTTACGTGCTCGGGGGCGCGAACTTACCCATGCGGTCGCCTATGGGCGCGGCCATTTTGATTTTCACTTGTCCCGCCCGTTCGCGATCCCTTATTTCCTGTTCCGGGTCGCGTATAGCGTGCTCGCGATGCGCATTCCATGTTCGGGAACGCGTTGTACGTGTTCGCGACGTTTTGTGCGTGCTCGGGGAGAAATATCGCGCAAACTTACCCATGCGGTCGCGATGGGCGCGGCCATCTTGTTTTACCACTCTATGCTATGGTTCTGGGCCTGCTTTTCTATCCTCCCTCAATCTTTGCAATCCTTAGTTTTTTACACAGTTTTTCAATTTTTCTTTATTTCTTACCTATCTCTCTCTCTGCCTAAGTCTATATTTTGCATTTTTTTCTACTTTTTACTGTGTTTTTTTTACTTTCCAACTGTTTTATATAACTTTCTTCTTTAAGCTCCTACTTCTTCCCCTAACTTTATTTTTCCCTTCTAACTTTTCTTTTTCACCTCCTCCCACCCCAGAACCATGGCGAAGGGTAGCAGCAGCGGGTCAAAGAAGGGCAAGGGGCGTGCGCCCAATCGCCGCCTGCCTTGCGGCAGACTGCGCCCCGCAGGGGTGCAAGCCCGCCAGCTGTTTACGGAGGAGGAGGTGGCCGCCCTTGTTTTTTTTATTCAGCGCCACCTCCCCTTGACCTTGGCAGCAGGCGGCAGGCCAGGCTCCGGTTACCCGACCCAGGAGCGTCACCGTCGGTGGGCGAAGGTGCGTCGGGCAGTGTTTCGCTGCTCCGCGGTCCGGCGCACACATAACCAGCTGGCCCACCGGTGGTCAGACATTCTTGACCGGGAGCAGGACCTGTTGGACCTGCTAGGTGTCGAGGTCGTGGGGCTTGGTGAGTAGCCAATATATATAGTAGTATAAGTATTGTGATTTGTGTATACATTTTTTACAAATAATAACAAGAATAATGCTGCTTACATTGCAGGTAAATTACGTTTCAAAATCTTCTGTGATTGTAGGACACAGGTGCTGGGCGGTACTCTTACTTTTTGCAACTTTGCGCTCGCTTGTCATTATTATGTAAGAGTTTACTTTAGAGAACTTCAGTTAGGTAATGCTATTGCTAGAGAGACTGTAGTCTTTCCTTTGTCCTCCTGTCAAATAGTGGTGGATGGATTTGATACTAGGTTTAGTTACTATTAGTTGATAATTTTTGAGCGGTCTGCGTGACGCATCCTCTGTCACTGAGTGCTGCTTACCCCAGTCCTTTTGTAGTTTGTTTAGTGAGTGGTACTGGTAAGCTTAGCTTAGCAGTGTCAGTCAGCTGCAGAACATCAGACGCAACCAACCAACAATTTGATGTATGCATTATGCACTGACTTTATGCATGTGTCCTCCTTCTCACCTATGCATTTTTGATGGAAATAAAAAATTGAAATGCATGCTTAATGAACAATTGGCCCGCCTGGAATAGGTGGGCTAGGTCAGGTGGTACTTAGGCTTAGTTAGTGTTCTGGATTTTATTTGAAACAATCAGAATGGAACACTGAATTAGTGTTCCCCAATAAGTAGACTGTCCGTGAATTCCGCAAGCCAGTAGGCGATCGGATTAGATAGGTCAATTTTATAGCAATTTTTGTTTCCTAAAACGTTTTTTGAGCGTTTTTTTAAGATAATTTATTTGTTTCACAGCAATCATTAATGTTTGTGTCTTTCTTTTTCTTTATTATATCTTACATGATCACTGATCTGCAGCACCCAGGGGCAAGAAGACGGGGTCCGAGTCGGCGGGACAACCACCAGAGGACCGCTCCTCTACCGAGGGCCCTGCTGCTGGTCCCAGTAAGTCCTCCAGTGGTTATATTAACAATTATATTGCCCTAACTTTTACTGGACCTTATTTATTCTGAACTATTAATTCTGGCTCCACTCCCTAATTATCTTTTTTACAAAAGATTCTTTGATCAGTTGATCTTGACTTGACTATCTGTTTCTAAATTCTGGTTATCCCTGCCTCTAAGTTCTAACTGCCTCTGCTATGAATGTCTGTACTCTGTACTACTAATATTAGTCTGTCGCTAAGCTTTCCCAGTTTGCATTGCCACTCTTTATTGTACGGTTTTGAATAAAACTCAGATTGACCAATACTAATAGCTCTAGCCACTGAGTCCAGTCCTTTCGGTTGTCCTCTTCTAGGCTTCTTAATCTTGAGGCTTTGACAATTACCACAAACAAAATGCACAACCAGATATTTGACTATTTTTGATAGGAATAGGATATAGTACATACTACTTGTATTCTGCACAGCCCCATGCAGAACTATGCACAATGAAAGAGGATGTTGGTGATGAGAGTTTGGAACTTGGACGTTCCTCACACCTCAGTCAGAAGTGAACCCACAATCCCCTGAACGACTAGCTAGTGTCTCATTAGGTCCCCGAACCCCCACCCGAAGATACCCAATGATTATGATTCCACAACCCAGAACATAACACACTTTCGCTCACTCACTCGTGTAAGTCCACCACCACCACCACACCAAATACCACATAGTCTATGTGTAAGTTCAAAAGGTTTATTTTCAAATGACAACTTCTGTAGGTTGTTCTATAAAATTCAGTGTACTCCAGCCAGCTCCAACAGCAAAATGCATAAGATTAAAACAATAAAAATTGTTGCAACAAGTGCATGCTGATATAGACAAAAGATCTGTGTGAATTCTGGGCGACTCCTCACCGTAGAACGTAGAATTACTGGTTACATGCATCATTCATAAGCTCTGCAAATCTCTGGTTCGTACTCGTAGAAGGGAATCCTCTGCCTGAGAAAAATGGTGCGTGTTAAATTTAATGCAAGCATTTGTCAGTCCTGCCAAAAAACTGTAACATGTTACCTATGGCTAAGTAATACGGACTAACGGAACTCCATAACAAAGTGGCTTGTTTTCCGACCTCTTGTACGCAACGCTCAGACAGTAGCTGTATGTGCTCATGTGGGCTCAAAAGGCGTCTTACTGTTACTGCACAACAAGCTGCGAGGTAACATGCGCAAAAGACATGAAGCGAAAAATGGTTGCATGGCTCAGGCTAACTTTGCAAAGAGTAGAGTATAGTATAATAATGACCTTAGGGACCATAATAACACTATTAGTGTCTGTCTACTGACTGTACTCTAGTACCCGATTTGGACTATTGAATGTGATTTATAATAATAAATATGTATTAACCTTTTTTCAATCTTGCTAGTGAAAAATAATAAATAGGGGGAGGTGTACAGGCATCTAAAAATGTGTCATGTTTTTGCTAGGCGTACTACCGACCAACAGTGCTGGTGGGGCCAGCGGCGATGGCGTTGCGGCCATTCCGGAGGGGGCAGGAGATACAGGGGGTGAGCCAGCAGCAGTGGCGGGCGGTGGTAAGTTATATTCATGACTTATTGACATTGCACTAGCTGGAAGGGTGTGTGGAGTGGACTTCACTCACTGTACTGATGTTGAGACTTATTAGGTATGAAGTTGTAGTGAACATTATACAACGGTTAATAAAGAAGACACCCTTTACTTAGCAGCATGAGCAATGCAGTACCAATAGCATTACCAGCGTGACTTCATTAACCAATGGCCTCTTATATCTGACTCCAACTCAGCTGTGAAAGTTTTATGGAGGAGACTAAAAGTCAGATCAGATGACCTTGATGGATGTGTTGAACAAAAAGGGAAAGAAGGGTGGAAGGAGGAAGGGCGGGCGAGATTTAATATGATGACTGGCAGAGAAGGATACGTTGGAAGCATGGATAGGTGGCTGATAGGAATCAGATGCATGTGTTGTTGAAGGATGGGTGGAAGGTGAAAGAAGAATGGATGCCTGCCTGGGTGGGCGACACAGTATGGGTGGATACCGTGGATAGCAAGAATCATCAGCGGTGTTTGGGTGAAACTCAAAGCCAAGGCAAGCAACGGAGTGAGTGGACACATGCGTTGTTGTTGGTGAAACAAAGTAAGGTTTGTGGAGAGATTAAGAAGAATGATTGACATTTACTTAGAATGGATGGATGCCTGTATGTATTCATCATAGACAGCATAGGTGGAGACTGTCACGGGATGCTCAGTTTTAGGGAATGTTAAAGAAACCGCGCCAGCGTACCAAAGCCGATGTGGGGAGGGGCAGGGTGGGGGTAGTAGTAAACAATGTATTACGCGGGCAAATACAGGTAACTTTACTGTAACATACAAATAAATAAAGTGAATTTCATTGTGCGCACTGCACCGCCAAATGGGATGCAGTGTGCGCAACAAAATTAGTTTCATTTATTTATATGTTTACTTACCTGTAATTGGCCGTAATCCATAGTTTACTACCCCCATCCTGCCCCTACCCACGCCACCGCCCGGCCAAACTCCCCGAGTCCCACCAACGACCGCTACTGACCTTATGTCGTTGTCCCATATAAAAGCAACGATCATTGGATCAGATATATAATCTGCCTTTTTGTAGTAGCCAAGGCACTGTGAAATTGAGCAATTGCCCTCCATGTAACAGAGAGTATGGCCAGTGCCACCCGTAATAGAAAAATACGAGCTTCCCCACCTGCAAACAGTAGTAAATCAAACTAATGTTACTCTGCGTCATGACTCGTATGTTTGTCTTGGCTTCAAGCATAGATGACCGAGCTGGCAATGCCGGCTACAACCAGGTTATGTCATTTCCCTAAACTAGAGATAAGAAGAACACTGGTGTACTGTGTACTGCTTGGAGTCCATAGTGCTAGTATAATGCCTGAAACTCCCACAAATGTTAGAGGCCGAGGAAGTGGGAGGATAGATAGATTATTACCACAAATGTTATGTACTGTGCTTCTTGCTAGTGCTACTGTGCCATTATGTGTTGAATTAATTTTGTGTTACTGTTTATGTAAGAGTACTGGTTACAACAATATTTTCTTTCTTTCTTTTCCCAAGACAAACCATCGCGGAAGGAGTTGGCAGTCAGGGCCCGGCGCCGGAAACTGGAGGCCATATGCCGGGAGTACCGGAGGCTGGTGGCTCTGGCGGAGGAGGAGGAGGAGGCGGCAGCAGCTGCAGCCTCGTCCGATGCCCCGGGCCCCAGCCAGGCCCCAACTCCAGCGGTACGGCGCCGCGGTCTGATAGCCAGCCGCCGCAAATCATTAACAGCCAGCACTGCTGCTGTCCCCCATTGTGGATGCCACTGCAGGGCATTCCGCAAGAAGATTCTCCTCCGGATGGCACGGCAAGAGGAGCAAATGGAGGAGCGGGTGAAACTCCTGGTGGACAAACACCTTAAAGCCCGCCGATTATAACATCGAGGACCCTGTTGCTTTGCCCCTTTTTATTCCTTGTTTTGGTGGGTGGGAATTGGGCGTTGGGGTTTCGGGACATTCTTTGGACTTTTTTCGTTTTGGACATTGGTTGGGGTTAGGGAGAGGGGTGGGTCAGGTGTGGGATAGTTTATTTTTGTTAGGGTAATAAATTATATTTATACTTAAACATACAATGTTAATGTTTTGTGGGGGGTTACTGTTTTATGAATTAACGTCACATTGGTTTGCTTGCTGCTGCAGGGCCGCAGCCAGTGTTTGATTTAAATAATCTGCCGATGATGTATAACAAACAGATAGATGCGGTACCCCTCACCGAGTTATTTGTCCTACTAGTATTCTACCTCCCACCAAACTTATCTTACCTGTGATTGATGATGACTACGTTCGGCACAGCGATGGCTGCATGGTTTCCATAGAGAATGTAGAAGATGCCATGGTTGTGGTGGTAGTACTAGAGTAGACACTGGCAGTAGCATTTGCTAAAAAAATTTAAAAAAGAGACAGTCACTTGCCTGAGAAAAACTGTTGGAGGAGTAGTCGAACGAAGTGAAATACAGTACAGAAGACGACTGCCAAACAAACAATATTGCAGTTGCAACTGCTAAAGTCAAATTAAACATAATGGTGGCGGGGACAGCCTAGTACAAGAAGTTATAAACTGCAGTTGTGCTGTCGAGTGAGTCACTTAACTTAACACAATCGTAATTCGTAACCTTTACTGCTGTGTGGTAGGAGTTTGATGATTAATGCAATCAATGACGGCAATTAATTATGATGTACTACTATTAGCCGTTGACGGCTTGCACAATGACAATGCACATAGACTGAGCATGGGTGGCCAAGCAGAAGAAGCTCCTCGCCCTGCCTTGCAATTGAATTAGTGTTGCTTTCACCACATCTGCCCCAGCAAGCGTGTGATCAATTGGTGTACATTTTATGTAGTCACATCACACCTCAATATAAATCACAGCCCGGGGGAAGAGGGTTAGGGTTTGATGAATGGATGGGAAGGGGGTTTGGGGAAAGGTTTGAAAATGAAAAACAGTATGCATGGACAACAAAAGCAAAGCGCAATCTTGGCAGACGACCATGATCTTATCCAAAAAATCAATAAAGCGAGAAAAGGGAAATGCATGCGTTAATGATGAAGATTAGATAACTTGATGGTTAATGAGTAGTACATAATAACTCCTACTAGACAATTAGACAGTACAGGGCACCAGTATATTCTATTTCTATGCAATTTGCCTTGCCTGTAATATGCCCTCAGAGACCCAAATTCCATGTTGTACTGGGCTTACTTGTAAAGATAGCAAAGACAATTAACAAACATTTGTAGGGATCAATTAGCAAACAAACACACAACACACAGTCCTAATGATTGCAGAGAAAAAAGGAATCAAATTAATTAAAAGATGAATGATGAATGATACTAAAGTTACTGTATTATCATGCTAAAATTGTGGAGTTGAATCTCGTCCTTCCTCTTGGTCCTATCTTCCATGGACGCTCCGCACATCAATCTTGGTGGCCTTCCTGATGCCGATTGGTAAGGTAAATGTGAGTTGTGTCTCCCAGTATAGCAAGCACAGGGTAAAGGCCGGCCTGTAACGTCTAGATGGAAAAACAAAAGGGGTATTGAGAAATCAATGAATAAAAAAAAAAAAAAACATCAGTTACGGTGGAGTCCAAGAAGAGAAGAGAGAACACTTTCAGAGTGAGGCGGCTTGGATATATCGTGTAGATTCTGTTTACAGCATTAAGCTACAACAACAACAGGACAGAACAGGCCCACCACAGCACCAGCCCGGCCGTGACCCAACCTCCATTTACCTTAATTTTTGACATAGCCAGACAAAAGGCATACACAGCAACTTAGCATTTTCCTAATTAACTGACAAAATCAATGCTCCGCTGTCAGTCATCACTACACTCGTGACTCGACTAGACCACTACATGGACATGTAGGTCTGCTGTGTTTACTACTTTCTTGTTGAATTGTTGTGTTTATGTTTACCTTATGCCACTTCATGAAATGCAATTAGTCCTTGAATCATCTCTGATCCAACTGAATGACTGCGCGCGAAAAGATAGTATGGTCATCATCATGGTGTGGTACGTGTTGTCCAACTACAACTCAGTCTGTATTGTTGACTCCGATTAAGTCCATATTCCATATTAAAAAATTGCAACAGATATTGGCCTGCACCTGCAGTAGTAGGAGTACAATTTGGTTATTAAACAACAAGAAAGGAAACATTGACTGTCACTTATTTACTTGAGTCACTTTGTAGATTAACTAGTAGAGTAGAGTTCGACTTCATGCACAACATCAACAACAAACAACAGCAATCGCTCAGAGTCTGCAAACATCCAATGCATTCCATCATTACCTGTCTTGCTCTTCTCTTTGGCTGTCAGATCATCAGATGCCTAGTGATGACATTTTTTTTTTGTTTTTGCGGGGCAGTGGCCTCATCATTATTACTCCAGTCCACATTCATTTTGAGTGTTAGGCGCTGTTTCGGTTTTCGTCGTATTCATCTGTGGCACCTTTGTCACAGTTTAAGTTGCTTCCCATGGTCAGCAGCACTGTGATGATGGTCCGCGGCCTGTGTAGTGCTCATTGCTGGTCATTTGAGTTTGCACAAATGTCAGCAAGTTTCTTCGAAGAGTCTATTGTCTTTCTCTGCCAAGTACCTTCTGTCCTGACAGTGAGGACCTTTGGATGCCTGCTGAGGCTGTAGCCTTCGGACACTGATGAGTTTCAGCTTGAAAACAAAACGGAGGATAGCTATAGTAGTCACGTTTCACTTCTAATGGAGGCGGGACTGGTAAAGGCAACATTTATTGTACTAATGTCTGGCTTGATGGAAATGTACTCGTGCGAGACAGGAAGATGAAGCAGGACTCTGAAGAGTGGACAGTTAAATGCACAGACGTGCAACTCCAATAGGGAAATAAAAAGAAGACGGTGGTGATGGTTTTGTTGTGATTTGATTTGAACCAGAAAGACAGATACACAGACACATAAAGGAAGGAAGAAAGCAACAATTTGAAAGCCTAGTTGTCAGGGAAGAGGAGCTCGTCCTCAAACTCTGGTGGTTCGGACAGAAGTAGGTCCTGTAACGCACTATTTACGTCATCCAAGTCGCTCTGCTCTTCCTGCTGTGATTCACGTATTTTGTAATCCGGTGGTATAAAGTGCTGATTCATTTTGATCATGGTTAACCTCTCCACGCTTTGGGCCGAGAGACTGGTCCTTTTCGAAGTTACAATGGCACCAGCAGCACTGAAAACACGCTCAGAAGAGACACTTGCGACAGGGGAAGCGAGATACTTTATCGCCAGCCTGCTGAGCACTGTCCATTGGCTTCTTTTCCCATACCAATACACCAATGGGTTTCCATCCATGAAGACCTCTGTTGGGTCATCCAGATAGGCCTGGACCATCCGCTCAATGTTAAGGGGTGCTCGGATGTGCTCGGCCGGTTTTGCCTTTGCATCAGCACTGGACTTACCATACCCCTGCTGTAGAAACCAATCAGTTGCACATTGTGCTGCGGACGATCCTGTTCTTGATGTTATTGTTGGTGTAGGTGACTGCTGGGAGGCAAATGCACTGCCCTCAGGCTCCGAAGTATAACTTGACTCTGGATGCCCTGTAGTACTGGTTATGGCCTGTGGTGGGGGGCCTGTAATTAACAGCCGTTCACTTTCGAAAATAGTTGCTTCCTTAGCTATCAAAGTTTTGTAGTTGGCAACATCCACTTCCGAAAAAGGAATTACTGCCTTGCTGTTCAGAAATACTTTGTACCGTGGATCCAAAATTGTGGCACTAATGTAATGTGGTTGTGACAAAATTTTATTTTTAATCCTTGTATTTTCCGATAAGCGAGCGGCTAAGGTCTCCGCCAAATGATATGCGTCTTGTTTGTCATCCACACCTGTGTACGTTTCAGACACATCCTTCAGCTGTTGCTCTAGCATGTGCAACAATGGGATAGCTTGGCCCATAGTACAGTCCTCCCTGCTGACTTCACGTGTGAAGATCTCAAAAGGAAGTAGCATCTCAGTCAGGCATTTAATGAGGTCCCATTGAGCCATCTCAACGGTCATGCCTCTCACAGTAGGTTCCCCTATTCTTTGCATGACATAAGCATTGAGTGGTATGTACAGTTCAAACAGACGATCAAGCATATAATAAGTTGAGTTCCAACGTGTTGGCACCTCCTGGATGAGCGCTTTGACTGGCAGTTTATGCTCACGTTGAATGACCCTCAGCTGCTTCCGGGCTTTAAAAGAATGGCTGAAATGTGTGCATATTCTTCTGCAGGTGACCAGTAAGTTGCTGACTTTTGATTCATTTTTCAAAAAGTCTTGAACAACAATGTTAATGCAGTGTGCCAAACACGGGACCCTGAAATAGCCACCATTGCGCATGGCCAAAACTACATTACTGCCGTTGTCCGTGGCAACAAAACCAATCGTAAGCCCTCTTGGGCGCAGCCACTCAAAGACCTTGGTGTTAAACTCTTCCAAAATGTTTGCAGCAGTATGAGATTTCTCCATGGCAAACATGGCTACAGTTGCATGTTTGCGAGTGGCATGAAAAATCTCTGCAGTATCAACACCAGCAGATAGCTGTTCTCTAACACCCACAAAACTGATCCAGTGTGCAGTGATGCACATGTAATCTGTGGCTTGGCAACTGGTCCACATGTCTGTAGTCAGGTGGATACTGTGAACAGCACTCTGCTTCAAGGCCTTTCCTAGCAATTCCAGCACGTCGTGATGTAGTGCTGGAACTGCAACTCTGGCAAAATAGTAGCGGCTGGGAACATGCCATTTTGGGCAGATGGTTGACACAAATTCCACAAAACCCAACCCTTCAACAAAAGAAAAAGGGAGAAGGTCCAGTGCTAACATTTTAGCCAGCTTCGCATTGTACAAACGTGCTATTGGGTGGTTGCGTTCGTACTGCCCCTCACCCCCAAACATGCTGATAATGGTAGGCTGCATGGTTTTCCTTTCTCTTAGGCTCAACGCACTTTTTGGTAGTGCGGACCTGGTACTTCTTGGTGTCTCCGGCTGACTCTTACTCTTGTGCCACTGAGATGTTGCTGAAGATGTGTGCAACGTTAAGACTGCACTGCTGGGGTCAGGGACACCTTGTGTACCACTAGTGAGAATGTCTCCCTGTCCTTCCTCTTCCACCGTGATCGGATCTTCTTCTACTCCTTTATCCCCACCAACACCAGTGGTTGCCGTTTTTTTTCTGTCGCAAAGGTGGTCCTCCCAGCTGATCAAGTGGTGTTTTTTCAGATGGGTCATTTGGCCTCCGGTACCATAGTTTGTACCAAGCTTACCACGACTAACAGAGGTATTACAAATGGAGCATATAGCAATGTTCTCCTCCTTTTCGCTAACCGTAAAGAAGTCCCAAACTGGGGAGCTTAACTTTGGCCTCCTGCTGGAGGTGCCACTTCCAATGCCGGATGATCTGTAGGGTGTGTGTTGAATTTGACTCTGTGCTGCTGTACCACTACCTACTCCTACAGAGGTGGTGGTTGTGCTGGATGTAGGTCGCTGCCGGGCCTTTGCTAATGCAAATATGGAAGCTGTAGGTCGTGTTGGTGTTACCTGTGGAGGTATGCGTGCTACATCCCTCGCAGCGATTTTGGATAGAGTAAGAATGTTGGTCTCCATCTCCTCGGGGCCGGGAGTGATGTTCATGATGACTGGCTCGTCGTCATCATCATCATCATCTTGCTGTTCTACATCGACCTCCATAAGTGTAAGGCTTTCTGGAACCTTCCTTTTCCCTAGCTTGGTCTTGGAACGTGGCTCCCTCTCAGACTCAGTTTGAGGCTTCCAAGTGGCATCTAGATCATCAGAAGGGGGCTTGGCGAAGAACTCGATGGACTACCCCTCCTTTTCCTTGCTGGGGATTTGGAAGACAATGGATCTTCTGAATGAGTGGCTTCTTCTTCTACCTCTGCATGAGGCTCAATTTCCTGAACTGCCCCTACTTCAGGAGGAACAACAACTACTATTGCGGGCGGTGGTTGCGGCTGTTGTTGTTGACCACTTATCTGCTGTGTTTCCTCCTGCGTTGATTGGGTACTACTTTGAGATAGCGATAAGTTTATCTCCGGCTCAGCATCACTGCTTTCCACCATTAGGCTGGCTACCTCTTCTCCACTCATGTGCTTGGCCCTGGGTTGGTGGGTTGGGTCCACTGATGCGGATGTGCTGCCCCCAGCTTGCCTCCCGGACACCGCTGCTGCAGGCGCAATTTTTTTTCCCAAAAAAGGTACTGGCCGGCACACCAGACTTCAGTGTCACTTGCTTCTTCTGTTCCTTCTTCTTCTCAATAGCAACTTTCTTGGTACTGGAGGACCTGGTACCTGCTTTCTTTGGGCCCATCTTCTTCAGATGTCAGCAGCACTCAGTTGCAGAGATGTCTGGTCAGTCAGGTCACACGTCACGTTGTGTGTCCAGCAGCAGGATGTCTGTCTGGAAGTGCAACAGGCAATGTTGAGAGACACACCTCCTCCTCAGTCTTTGTGCACCTAAAAGCAAAAAAGGCAGAACATCAGTCAAACATAGCACAAATCAAACAAATAGAATATAGAACTTAGTGTGTGGTGGCCTCAATTATTAAATTTCAGAAACTCTTCCAACAACAACACACAGTGTAGCCATTTGTGAGACGTTGACAACAAGGCCAGGGCTTTACTGGCTACTGTACACTCTGGAAGAATAAGAATATTAAAGAACTAAAACTAAAATGTACTGGAGCATGTTTGGCCTAAATTTGTGCATCACGTCACGTGTGATGTATTATATAGCAGCATCAGGGAGCTGCAGCTGGCAATGGGGATGGATTTGGCAGCAGTAAAACAAGAGGAAAAATGGAAAGACACGCAGGCCTATTTGGCAAAAACAGCACACTAATAACTACCACAACAAAATGGCCCCCAGAAACATGGTGACTCACAGGCACAAGGCACGGCAAACAATGAACTCAAGCAGGCCTATATATGGGCAGACAAAGGATGCCTTATAAAACACACACCGCTTTCATGCAAAAACAAAAATCCACATGGCTAAAAACACTTTGGAAAGTTAGACAACCACTACAACAACACTATTATAATGACAGTACACACGCAAAAAATGCATTTATTTACCACACCCAATAAGTGAAATAGTCAGACCCTCCAAAAAAAGCCAGATTTCGGAATTCAATTTAATCTATTCAATGCCATCTAGGGCCTAAATGATGCCAAAGTTACACAGACTACACAGAAACAGTTTTATGCACCCATGGTGACTACCTCTGGGCCTACTGGCATACTGGGCCGCAAGCTTGGAGGCCTATGGCAAAAGCACAGTGGCTGGTTTAACAAAATGGCCGCCGCCCACATGTCCAGGCCACCCAAAATAACAAAAAGTGAAGACAAAGGACAGGACCAGGCAGTTGGAGACTGTGGGAAACTTGCTACCTCTTGGAAAAAATTGTAAAACAAAGAAAAAATGACTCCTTGATCACCAAACTACATCTAAATGACAACCTGAGGAGTTTTTTGTGCAAAATGAACTAAATCAACATTTTCGAGAAGGTTTACTGATGCTCGAGAGATATTGTTCGCCAGATTGTAAATCCTGCGTGTTCGGCATCGCGATCGTCACAAATTGTCGTTATCGCGCGCGCGAAAACGTACATTGAGCGCGCGAAGAAGTTAAAAAGTGTAAGTCCGCGTTGTCGCGCAGTGCGGACTTGCACAAAGTCCGCGAGCTGAAGGCCCAGGGTTACCTACTGGCTGAAAAGGCCTATTTATTTAACAAACACCACAAAAAATAAAATACGCTCCAAAAACCACTTTTACCAATTAAAAACAATGCCATCCATGGCCTCAATTATGTTACAATTCAACAGACAACACAAAACAGTTTTTATGCACCCATGAGGATGACTACCGCCGGGCCTACTGCCACACTAGGCCGCAACAAGCTTTGAGGCCTATGGCAAAAGCACAGTGGCTGTTCACACAAAATGGCCGCCAACAACAACAAGAAAAGGAAGACAAGACAGACAATGCAGGCCTAAGGCAAAAGCACAATGCCTGGCTTCACAAAATGGCTGCCACCCACATGGCCAGGCCACCCAAAATAACAAAAAGTGAAGAAAAAGGACAGGACCAGGCAGTTGGAGACTCTGGGAAACTTGCTACCTCTTGGAACAAATTGTAAAACAAAAAAAAAATGACTCCTTCATCACCAAACTACATCTAAATGACAACTTGAGGAGTTTTTTGTGCAAAATGAACTAAATCAACATTTTCGAGAAGGTTTAATGATGCTCGAGAGATATTGTTCGCCAGATTGTAAATTCTGCGTGTTCGGCATCGCAATCGTCATAAATTGTCATTATCGCGCGCGAAAACGTACATTGAGCGCGCGAAGAAGTTAAAAAGTGCAAGTCCGCGTTGTCGCGCAGTGCGGACTTGCCCAAAGTCCGCGAGCTGAACGCCCAGGGTTACCTACTGGCTGAAAAGGCCTATTTATTTAACAAACACCACAAAAAATAAAATACACCCCAAAAACCACTTTTACCAATTCAAAAGTAAACAAGGCCATCCATGGATGCCCGGCCTACATGATGTTTAAACTTTAAATTCAACAGACATCACAGAAACCTGCACCCATGGGTACCTCGGGCTCAAGTCTGGGCCTACTGGCTGAAATTCCAATCAAAGAAAAACAACTAGGCCCCTGCAGAAACTACAGGCCACAACAATACATTTAAAAAAATATGGAAATCCCCCCAAAAAATGTAGGTACAAACAAGCCCCAATCAAACAAACAAGTACACCAATTCTCCAACTTACTTGTAAAATATCAAATCCAAGAGTCCTCAAATCCAATCCAATGATATGATGCAGCAGACAGACACAAAAAGTGATCCTTCCAGGTCAAAATCAAAATGCAAGTGAACAGCACATGGACAAAACACTGGGAGGAGCCTGCTGGACAGGAACAGGAAGTTTGAGAATCAGGGGCACTTCCTTCCTCTTGGAAAAAGAGAAAAAGGACTCCTTGCTCACCAAACTACATCTCTAAATGACAACCTGAGGAGTTTTTTGTGCAAAATGAACGAATTCATCTTTTTCGAGAAGGTTTTATGATGCTCGAGATATATTCATCGCCAGAATGTAGTTTCTTCGTGTTCGGGATCGCGATCTTACCAACACTGCCGCCGGAAGTCAGATCGCGCGTCCGAATGACGTGTTCGCGGTCGCACACTCTCGCGGGAACTTGCGGCCGGATTCCAAATCTCGTGGCGCCCGCGAACGGATAGGAAGTCGCGTCGGCGAACGCAGAATCACGGTAGGTCGTTACCGCGCGCGCGAGAACGTATATTGAGCGCGCGATGAAGAAAAACAGCTACGCTACGCCGCAAATTGCGTAGCGCACGGTAGCTTCGCGTTCTACGCGAATCGCGAAGTTACCGCAACTTCGCAGGCTTCGCGAGCGTAGCGAATTTCACCGCCCAGGCTTATTCACGACGCCGTGGTAGCCCGGACGGAGCTATCCACACAAGGAACTCTTTTTAATCAACGTATTTTTGAACTATGAACTTTTAAGTATAGTATTGTGGATTTTTATTGTTTTTGGTCTTGTTTTAATTATATAAAAATATTGGATATTTTTCTAAACCGGTGTGGTGTCCTTTTGTAGTGCGAACACTGTATTACTGTTGGTTATGTGCAAATGCTTTACACACTGCCTCTAAGATAAGCCTGGCTGCTCGTGCCAAGCTACAAAGGGGGTGAGCAGGGGTTATTTTAGACGTGTAACTCCCTTATCCTGACTAGAGTGGTGGTTTTTGCCTGACTTGGGCCCACGCCCTAGCCTACTAAAAATCCCATTTCTTACACAGCCGTAGATACGGGAGCAACCGAAACAGAAGGAACAGACTGCTGTGGCTGTAAAGGAACAGTGGGATATAACCTCTGGGGGGCATAAGGTGGTGGGGGTCGAACATCTAACAACTCCTCTACAAAAGTATTGTCCTCTTCTTTAGCCAAATATGACTTATCAATATGTAACCGAAACCTCCTATCTTCACATTCAATTCCTGACTCCTATTTTTCTCTATCATACGCTACAGCTTTCTGTGTTAATGTTTGCATTTTCCCTTTCCGTGCATCTCTTTCCATCTTTAACAGTCTCTGTCTGGCATCCTTCTGCCAAGTCCTGAGGGAGTCAAACATGGACTGTCTACTCCTTTTCTTAAATAACTGCTCCTGTAAAAACCCAATCTTTTGCTCATCAAAAATGCCTATCAACGGCCACTGCAACTCGGCATTGTCCCTCATATATTTGTGCCATAATGTACTAAAAATATTAGGGCCAAGACCATGTTTCACATCCATATCGAAATTTGGACTGCCTTCTGGAGGCGCCTGCTGAGCCTCTTTCAATCGAGCATCTGCAGAACAACAAACGACAACAGAAATTCCAAAGCTTACTGAAACCATGCATTTTCAAAAGGAAAACAAATTAGCTATTTTTACCTGGCAAAGTAGTTGCAAATACTTTTAGCAAAATAGTCCTCAGACCATACCAAACTCAAGCCACAATGGTACCATATGCACAAAGAACCAAAACAAACTCACCTGATATCAGTAGCACAAATGAGTTCTCCACTGCCGACTCTTCAGACCAGACAGTCAGATCCAAGGGTTTCGCCGTTCAGGACTCCAGTCGGGATGACCACTGGGCGAGGCACCGCCCGGTGGGACAGAGGCAGCAGCTGTGAGTACCAAACTCTTTGTGAGGGATCCCTGAGCCTTCAGTCCGACTTGACGATGCTCCCGTCCTCCCCTCCGACTATGGACAAGGGATGGGGCATCACCAGAAGGAGTCCCTGTTCGGGCGCCAACTGAAGGAAGTTGGCCAATTAGGGTCACCCGGGTCACTAATGACAACCTCTCAGCCTTCCATACCAAATGAAGAGTCGGTCAGACAGTAGGGAATACAAACCAATAACTGTTTATTCATATACACTCAGAGCAGAGCCCAGTATGCCCAGTCCCTAGGAGTTCTGCAGAGGGGACTGAAATCAACAAGCATAAAGATACATTATGTACATCTCGTAACTTGGCTAGAACACGCCCACAGTGGAATTTTCCAAGCAGGTGCAGACGAACAGTGAAATACAAAAAAAACAGTTTCAGCGCCTCTATCATTTACAAAGTATCTCAATCCCAAGGTCGTTCCATCTACGCCCGCCACCAGACAAGTGGGAGAGGGCCTCTATCTAGTGAGACAGGTATGCGCTAATAAGAACAGTGTACTCATTACAGGAACAAGTCTAACGTGGCAAAAACTAAACTTATGGTGGAGCATTTCTCAGATGTGAACTAGATCAGTTTCGAACAGCCTAAAAGGGTGCCTGCAAAGAAAATGGCGCAGCGAATGCTAACTTACATAAAGCAATACGTAAACATAAATGTTTCTATTCTAACAAATGTGACCCAAGGGCTCATAAATAAGCCCCCCATTTTCTCACAGGGGCGATCTGGCAGAAAGAGGCATTTCCTTACACTATTACTAAAGAACTATTCAAGTGTTTTCAAAGTTGACAGAAGACCAGTTTGGCTGTCTGCCCTCCTCCAAACTGTCTATGGACTGGCCCAGGGGCACACCTTCTCCCCATCAGTTGCAGACTTCCCATACTGGATCCGGGTGAGGGTGGATGTTTCTGCCAGAAACTTTCCAGCAGACATCTGCCGCCACATGTATTTTGTTCTCTCAAGAACGGGGTAATTAAATTTCAGTCACGATGAAAGCCCAGCAGATTCAGTTTGGAGACCGTCCGGGTCCGGGCAGAGATGAACAATGTTCATAAAAACACCTTTCTGTATTTGTACTGAAAATCTTAGTTCGCCAATTAATTCGATTTTCACTAATTAAGAAGATTCAGTGAAAGTGGATTTCCTAGACGCCCGTAAGCCAAGCCATAGAAATATGAGCTTTGAAAATTAAGTGGTCTTTTATAAAATAGAAGAGTTACTCAAGCCTGTCCATTAAATTGCACTTTTGCAACCTGTTATTACAGAGACATGCCAGCTCCATATTTGGCAAGTTCCACTGACACACATTACACACCCTGTGGGCTCTAAGGCACGTGTTACTGATGCCTTACTGTGGAAAACTAGCTGCAATGGTTGTTAGCATCAGCTGAAGCCATTTTGTTTTTGGCAGCCATTTTAGTTAGCCATGTGCTCGCCATGTGCTTTCTCCCTCTTTACTGTTGCCTGCTCTTGTATTTCACTTGAGTCAGGAACTATAATTAACTCCTTCAGTACTGAGCCAGAGCACTGCACATGCTCAGAAAGGTCTAGCTGCTAGAATGCACCTGCTCTTAGAGTAACTGTCAGGCTATTTTAACTAATATCAGCAATATTGTAAGCCCTCCCACTCTGTTGACTAAGCAATTCTTATGTATCCTTATATGTAACTAGCTATTCATGTGCACACTTGTACCGCCTCTTTTTGAGTCTACATGCTAACTCAGCTATAAACTGGGCATAAAAGACCCAGAGTGTTTGTACTCCATAGACTGTCTCCTACAGTGGCCTGCGAGTACTGTATTGACACAGTCTACCTTATGTGAGGTTAATAAAGTTGTTATTTTGATATTCCAGCTTCCGTGCCAATCTCTTCTTTGTTGGTTTAAGGACCAGGTGCATCAGTGAACCCCTAGAAATGTTTTTTTCTTCTACAAATTGGCGCCCAAACGTGGACCTCATCGGAGAAGCGCCTATCCAAGGGAGTGGTCTTGACGGAAGACAGGAATCTACTGAGGAGGTACCCTGCATGAGGAGACCCTTTGACTTTCCAGACCAACGTATTTTCCGGTTTTCCCGATCTGACCCTCCAGGTGTTGGCCGCTCCCGACTGAGATCTTCTTTGGTGTGAGTATTTTAAAACGACCGTTAGGTCACTCAGAACTTGGCAGGTGGAGGTTGGAGACTTTGGTTTGGTAAGGTTGCTGTAGCAACACTTTTGTTTGGATTAGCTTCGCCAAGATTTTGGTTTGTTTGTTTGTTTGCTGCAGCAAATGAAGGCAAGTAATGAGGAGATTTTTCTCTAACTTTGAAAACTTGAACGGCACAAATTGTGTTAAGTGTCACTTGGAGTATAATATTATATATGCTATAATATTTTTGGCATGCCTGCTCCTAGCACACTTCGTAGAAAGTGTTGCTGTCTTGGAGGTACCAATATGGATTTAGGAAGTACTCAGCTGACTCCCCTAAGAGGGGATACCTAAATGGTTTTAGGTATATTAAGAAATGGTATTTCTTCCATGATGACTAGTACACTATGGAACAAAAATATATATATATATATAGAAGGATCCTGATATGCCAGCCCAACTGGTAATTTGGTGTATTATTGGAAAAGGCCTGAGGCGTGAGCCTGTCTTTTTGAACATGGCAGTCTTTTGGCTGTCTATTTGTCTTGGTGTAATCTCTGTACCTTTTTTTTAGAGTCCTTTCGTTTGTAAATATGACTTACAATTGGTATTTACAAATGGTTTGGTTTAAGTACAGTCTGTGAGCTGTCTCTTGCTTTTGTCCTAAGTGTTAATTTGTGGGTTAATTGTTTTTTTTAAGTGTCCATGTGGTTGTGGATTGACACCGGTGGTGATGTTTGAAAGTACTTGTTTCAGTAACTAGTGACTATGTTTTTTGTGTGAGAATGGCTTGCCTTAGCAAGCAGTGTTGTGTACTCTGAGTGTGTGGGCCCCCTTCTTGAAAATGTCTGGAATGAGCTCAATTTGTTTTTTTTTGTCGTCATTCTGTTATGCAAATGTCATTGAAAGAATTACATTTTAGAATTCAAGGAATGAATTATGTAACATATGCTAAATAGCTGCACGCTACCATTAGAAGTAAAACAGTAACCAAGTATAGATGTGTGAATATTGCCACAAGAGAAATTAGAATTAACACTCAATAGGAAAAAAATAGGCCTCATAGAAAGAAAAAAAAACGAATTTGTGTGCTTTCAAACTAGGACTTAATACCAAATGTTACAGCATCATCCTTAAGGTATTAATATTAAAAGGCATTCACATCATCTGAGTAAATTGGTTGCTGCTGAAATAAAAGCGCCTCTTTTTTACATTACAAGATGATAGATTTGTGCCGGCTTGGAATGCCTGTGTTTTAAATAGACTGCACCGTGCTCAAATTTCCAGCACCAGAAAAAGAGCTTTTAAAAAACAGCTGTTCAAAGCTGTCTGTACCAAAGGAAGCTGTCTGTCAAAACAGACGGAGATCAAACTTTTTCAGGACATTACAATACAGCAAAGGGTTTTCTCCTGAAAAAGGGTGGGAAATTGAGGCTTGCTGGTCGTAAAAACACAGCTGAGTAAACAACACATGGCTATGCTCGGCCACAAGACTACTGATTTTAAAAGTTACAAATACAGCTTCATTATTTTGGATAAAATAGAAAGGATTAAAAGCAGGGATTTTCTTTCTTGTTGCTTTTCTCAATAAGCATATCTGTGGTTCTAGTGGTAAATAATTACTGCCTTTTAAAAAGTGCAACAAAGTATTTTATGTTTCAGTACAGCTTCTGTGCTTAGTTTTATAAATACATGCATTTAAAGGCAAAAGGAAAGGAATGAGGCTTGCTTTTCATATGTGGAAACATCAAAAGGGTTAGTGATCATTATTCAAAAAGAAAATTGACAATATAAAAAAAAAAAATTATTAAAAATAATTGCACTAAAATCGTTTTTATGATCTTTATAATGTCTAATAATCCTACTGTGATAAATATGTAAGCTCCTAGCATCAAAGTTGAATTTGAGCAGCACTTTACCACAATGTGGGGAGTGAAATGTGACATTTCACTTTACCCAGGCATATAAAAACTTATTTTATAAGGGTGTACCTTATACATTTCTGACCTCCCACCTCTGGGATATCTAGGAAGACCCTGGGGGTCCCTAATATGCTAAAACATTGTAGGTTATTCATTTTTAAGTGCCCCTACCACCAAAGTCGATTTTGGGCACAATTTACTTTTTAAAAGCAGTCCTGGCACCCAGGGCTGTTTTCAAACTGATCTCAGGTTTCAGCAGTGCACACATGCGACTGCAGAACAAGTAGCTGGCCTCTAAACTGCTAGAAAGCACATCACACACTGCATACAAATAAAAATTAGTATAAAATAAGACAGCAAACAGTGCATCTTACCTTTAAAATTATTAGCTCACAGGCACGGAACAGGACTGCTTTTCAGCTGTGCTTCTCCAGAGTTCCTTTGAATTGGAAAGACCGCATGGAATAGCCTTACTGACAGGGGACAGCAGGTTTAAGGGTCAAGAGGCCAAGTTCTGTATTTAGAACTGACCAGCCTTACTGCATGTAAAAATTTCCAAGCAGGGAGCCACTGTGACAGTATGTGAATTCTACATTACACTATGAAAGCTTGTAATGTTACAGAGTAGTTTAATAAACTGATTTTTTTGTATTAATTAAATATCCTGATTCTAACATTGTAGGGTAAAACACTACAGGTAAATGTAAATTTTGCTCTAATGATGTCTGAGGCTATAATGTGCCTAGGGAAATTAGGGTGAAAATGAATTCTCAATTCTTGTTAATAATATTAGGGATATCGCCATTAGTAATTTAACCACATTTAAGAAATAGAAGAATTTACTTAGTTGTTTCACTAAAGTTATGGCCTTGATTAAGCCTTCCTGGAGCTAGGGCCAGATTAAAAGGCTATAAAATTCAGTTTGCATTCATGCGCCCTCATGTTACACTAGTACAATTGCTAAAGGAATTGGTAGTTGGTTATTAATGTTATCTAGCTAGCTCAATGTGCTATTTACCTCCTACAAGTTTGTTTGTGCCCAGCTGCCAAAAATAGGGGTAGATAGTGTCGACAGAAGGTCACCTGTTTCAGGTTACCTGCTGTCGAATGAGGGAAGAGATTAGGGAGATTAGCTCCTGGGCAAATTAAGGGTAACTACAATTAAGTAATACATTGTCATTTTTCTTGATTTATGTGCTCTCTCTCTCTCTCTCTCTTTTCTCACTCTCTCTTGAGCCTGTCTAAGTTGTCTAGGAACGGCCATGAGACGTTTAATTGGCTATTCAGTAATACTGTTTTAAAATTGTTACGATTAATCAAATGAATTACATACAGTTTTGCAAAGGCATTATTAGTCTCTTATTAGTCTGCGTAATTAAGCTGACAGGATCCCTGTTAAATTAGCAGTTTTAGATTTTCCCGACGCGCCAATAACATGAGAGCATGGTCCTAAGCGTAAATGTAGGTGTTTTTATGTAAGAAAAATAATTTTAGAAGTGTCTGCAGTCCTGTACAAGTAGTGAAAGGTTATAACTTATGAAACACAAGCTTGTTAAGACAAGAAGCACAAAAGAATGCTTGTTCTAAAATTCCCTTTCTTGAGGTTCTTCAGATGAATAAAATAGGAATACACAAATGTAAGGATTTAGAGTATGTCCGTATTGTTTCTCTTTTTCCCTCAGAATTTAGTAAATAAACATAGACTTCCTTGGCTGCTTCAAATAGTGTAACGTTTTACTCTTGTCAGTTCACCAAAAAAGTTCCTTTTGTACTCGCTAATAGGTCCAGGGTTGTTTTTTTTACTCTCAGATAGATGAAGTGGTTCTTGGGTGCCTTGCTAATGTATGGGGCGCCCAAGCTAAAAAAGGAGAAGGTATTTGGAAATGGACTATCCTCTCTGTTGATAGATTATTTGTATGCCTTGTCTAAAGATTTTTTGTTCTGTCCATCAATAGATATCTGCTGCCCTACAACCATTGCCAGAGGCGCCCGGACATCAGATTCAGCTTGGGAGTTAGCGCCAGTCCAGCTTGAAGCCAAGGTGAAGGGAACCAGCACAGGCATTGCTGGCAACTAGGACCTCAGTGAAGGTAGAAGGCCGGAAGCACTGGGACGTGAAGTGTGTACCCCTGCTACTGTCTTGGACGAAAGACGGGGTCACAAATCAGGATGGAGATTTTTTGCGTGGATCCAATTTTTGATGCCCAGCTGAGAGAGTCACAGACCGACAAGGACGGCAAGGAGGCTTTTGCTTGAGGTGACCCCCTTTGAAACAAGGGTTGCTTCACATATCCCAGCATCAGGCCTTTGAGTCCTGGTCCCCAAGTGAATGCAAGTCTGCACCTCTGTTTGTTGATCAGGAGGTGCCTGGGCATACTGGGTACAATCTTTGGCCCCGACAAAAGAGCAGTGCGCCAGCAGAGCAACACAGGAGTTAGGGAAGGACTTGAGTTCAGGGTACAGGTGCTGTGCCTTTGGTGCCTGTTAGATTAAAGTGAAGAATACTGGTGCACTGCCTGAGCCACTGGACAGGATCGTTGAGGGCATTTGCCCCGGAAGGTGATTGCCCTATCCTGAAAGAAGAAACTTTTTCCCTTAAAACTGGGCCGTGCTTGAGTTGCAAGTTGTGCAGCTCCACCGTTGGAAAAGAACTTTGATAGGAGCCTGCCTGTGAGGCTCAGACGGACACAGGGAGAAGACTCCCCTCTGGCTGGTTGTACAGCGGCTTCTATTCTTTAAGTACTTTTTAGCAATGTACCCCTTTGGTCGTCCCATTTTTGAGAAGGAGCAGCCCTTTGCGGCTCCTCGTCCTAATTCCCATGGCCCCGTTTGGTCTTCCTGGTCCCCTGGAGCGAAAATTGTTTTTGTAATGATCATTGTATTGCTTTAATATTTGCACTAGCAATGTTTATTCTGCAAGAGAAACGTTTTTTTGAACAGTTGATAAATACTACTCTGCCCTCCTCCTGAGCATATCAATTGGTACTCTAGCCCTCATGAAAAGAACACTGGAAAGGTCTATTAAAAAATGTTTTTTATTTAAGATATTATATTAGATATGTGTTGTTGGCTATTCTGAAGCTGAAATAGATGGTCACTGAAATACATTGGAGCCCTGAAACATAGAATTGGACTGGATGGTTTTGGGATTTACTTTCTGCTTGTGGTTGGAAAAATTGATAGTTCTGTTTGTAATAATAGCCATTATTTTCTCCTGCTATCTGTGTGTTCATTATGACCCAATACTCTGTTCCCCATGTATTTCTACTTGTATCTCACCAGTTAAACAATGTTAAAAATGTAAATGCCCACCTAGCAATAGATCAGGATATTGATGGATTTATGAGGATAAATGTGCAGGATAACTTCCATGCTTCTAGATCATAGCGGATGTATTCAGCTAATGCTAAAACGGCCATCTGTGGAAAACTAGCTGCAATGGTTGTTAGCATCAGCTGAAGCCATTTTGTTTTTGGCAGCCATTTTAGTTAATATAAATACACAAAAACCTGGTCTGTAAGGCACCTCTCTTAAGGTTAAACAAAATAAGCGGAGGTAGGGATTCACAACATTTAGTTCCCATATACGCCTCTCTTTTTATAATGAGGTAGTAACCTCCCGCTTTTTTGCCTTCAATTTAAAATAAAAACGTTTTTGCAAATGGCAGTCCTCACAAACACTCTTTAAACCCTGACCACTGTGCAGGGGGGTTAGTCTAAAAGGTGCAGGAAATTACAACATCCCAATCAAAAAATAGTGAAAAGGCCAGATGGTACCTCACGTGCGCACCACCAATCGGGCTAGCTGGTTGGTACTCACCAGTAATGCCCACTTATATCATCATTGGTAGCCATCTTGCCTCAAAACATAATGATGCAAAAAGTGTCCAAAACAAACCAAGATCGGTGCTGAGAAAGAAGTGAAGTGAAAGAATCACATCCCACGATGCGACCATGTGAATCTAAAATTGAGATAAGTTGCACATTGCTCAATAACAACTTTATTTATTCGTTGTGCACTTATTCAAATTAAAAATCGGTTGCCTAGCATGCATACCGCTTCATACTGAGCCGACATGTTTCATTGCCACAATTATTTCAAGGCAATTTCTTCAGGGCAGAGAGGTCGCCTGGCACCAGTACTGGACACTTAAATGACTTTTTTCAAGAGCTGCCAAATGCAAAAACAGAACAAGTACACACCCATTACTCACATATAGTCCTTCCGAGGAGAATATCTGCCAAACACTCCTCACAACTACCAAATTTTATATTACCATAGATGTACGCCTCTGGAAGCGGTATATAGATGATGTGCTCTGTATTTGGTCTGGCGGTGAGGATACTCTATTAGAGTTTTTTGATTGGCTGAATCAGCAAGATGCCAGTTTGAGATTTACATGGACGTACAGCAGGCAAAAGGCGGTTTACCTGGATTTGGATATCAATGTTGAGGGTAACACCTTGTGCACTGGAGTCAATCAGAAATCTACTGATAAGAACTCTCTCCTGTTATATCAATCATACCACCCCAGGGCATTAAGGGATAACTTGCCGGTGGGCCATTTCCTGCGATACCGCAGGAACTGCTCCACTACTGTAACATACCTCGAACAATCAGAAGAGTTGTGCGAAAAACTGAGGCAGAGGAATTATCCCCACAAGATAATCAGACAAGCTAAGAAAAGGGCTCTAAATACTCCACGTAGTGCCCTACTAGAGAAGAATGAAAGACCCAAAGATGAGTGTGTTCCTGTGGTGATGACTTTTGACCCTTTAGTGACCAAGATTCGACAATCAATACGTAAACATTGGGCATTATTGTCCACTAAAGACTTTAAAATGCCCCCCCCAAGATTTGCGTTCAAAAGGTCAAGTAATTTAAAGGACAAACTAGTCCACACCCGGGCAAGACCACTACAGAAACTAAAAGACACCACTGTTCCTTCGGGACATTATCCATGTGGGACTTGTTCAGTTTGTAGTTTGACTAAGAAAACTCTGAGTGTAACGCTGCACTCGGGTAGGATGTTGTATTTGACACGATTCCGCAATTGTAATACCATGAATGTGGTTTATAGGTTGACATGTCAATGTGGTTTGCACTATATAGGCCTCACCACTAGAAAGATCAAAATCAGAGTGCAGGAACATCTCAGCACCATCAGGACAGGAAAGTTAACCACTAAACTAGTACAGCACTGTCATGAGCAGAGACATACTTTCACTTGGGTTGTACTGGAGAAAATAGTGGGGGACCCGCAGAATATTGAGGGAGTACTGGCCTCTAAAGAGGCACGCTGGATTTTTCAGGAGAAAAGTGACCAGATTGGGCTCAATGATTTTATAGAATGGAATAAAGTGAAGCTTTAACCGTTTTTGAACGAGTTTGAAAGACTATTCTGTTTTGGTGTCCATGAGTGTAGTATGTGGAGAAGCCTTTGAACACATCACACTACCCTATGAGTGTGATCATGGGCAGTAGGAACCTTTCGTGACATAAGAACCCCATCCTGATATGAGAGATGTGATGAGTTTGCCCTGTATAAGAAAGGAGGGCAAGGACAGCTACTCTGTATTCTATAATCTCCTTGAGTGGAATATATGAGTTAGTTGTCATAGTGACCTTAGAGTTACACACATGGTTCGAAGATTCATTTTATCAACTGGCTTCAGTGAAGTGATGAAGTACTGACAGTTGATAACTCCAGACTATATTAACTCCAGAAGGTTCGTCGACAAGGTTTTTGATAAAGTTTTTCACTACATAAACGAAGTAATACATGCATCCTATAGTGCCAATAATTATGACGATGCACGAGTTGCAGATCTCAGTCCTTTTTTAAAAAAAGGAAAAGATATACAGAGTTTTGCTTTGTTACATAGTGTAATGGGTCGGCTGTCTGATTGAGATATCCCGTTCCAAGATGGCGCCGACGTTTTGCAGACGCCGGAAGTAGTTGGGCAGCGTCCCGGAAATTTAAATACGAGGCGCCCAGCCAGTGTAGCAAACGGTCGAGACAAAGCGCTCCGTGAGGCCCCAGGCGGTAAGGGCGTTTAACATACAGGATGAGGGTAAGAAGAGATTGAAGTTGTGAGCAGCCTGTCTGTCCAGTGGATCATTAAGAGATTGGCGGACCATGTACGAGTGCATATAATAGTGCTCGGAGCGGTTACGGGATGACCGTGATACCAGGAGTACATATTGATAAGCGCTCCTGTCATTCAGTTACGCAGATGATAGTGAGCTGTGGCTGTAAGGAGTGTGTAGTGGACCAGTGTGTGTACGTTGGAAGAATAATAACAATTTGTATTACTTTGTAGATTGGCATTACAGTGGAGTGCTGATCCATTGTGAGGACTCACAGTGGGAGTCTTTTGCATTATCTAAAGGAGAAGAGCTGGTATGAAGACCGATTGCTCATCTATGGTAATATAAAATTTGGTAGTTGTGAGGAGTGTTTGGCAGATATTCTCCTCGGAAGGACTATATGTGAGTAATGGGTGTGTACTTGTTCTGTTTTTGCATTTGGCAGCTCTTGAAAAAAGTCATTTAAGTGTCCAGTACTGGTGCCAGGCGACCTCTCTGCCCTGAAGAAATTGCCTTGAAATAATTGTGGCAATGAAACATGTCGGCTCAGTATGAAGCGGTATGCATGCTAGGCAACCGATTTTTAATTTGAATAAGTGCACAACGAATAAATAAAGTTGTTATTGAGCAATGTGCAACTTATCTCAATTTTAGATTCACATGGTCGCATCGTGGGATGTGATTCTTTCACTTCACTTCTCTCTCAGCACCGATCTTGGTTTGTTTTGGACACTTTTTGCATCATTATGTTTTGAGGCAAGATGGCTACCAATGATGATATAAGTGGGCATTACTGGTGAGTACCAACCAGCTAGCCCGATTGGTGGTGCGCACGTGAGGTACCATCTGGCCTTTTCACTATTTTTTGATTGGATTGTTGTAATTTCCTGCACCTTTTAGACTAACCCCCCTGCACAGTGGTCAGGGTTTAAAGAGTGTTTGTGAGGACTGCCATTTGCAAAAACGTTTTTATTTTAAATTGAAGGCAAAAAAGCGGGAGGTTACTACCTCATTATAAAAAAGAGAGGCGTATATGGGAACTAAATGTTGTGAATCCCTACCTCCGCTTATTTTGTTTAACCTTAAGAGAGGTGCCTTACAGACCAGGTTTTTGTGTATTTATATTGATTATTGAGTGGAGGGCGACCTGGCCGGTTTTTGTTTTCCTTCAGAGCTCCTTGTTGTATGTATAGCCATTTTAGTTAGCCATGTGCTCGCCATGTGCTTTCTCCCTCTTCACTGTTGCCTGCTCTTGTATTTCACTTGAGTCAGGAACTATAATTAACTCCTTCAGTACTGAGCCAGAGCACTGCACATGCTCAGAAAGGTCTAGCTGCTAGAATGCACCTGCTCTTAGAGTAACTGTCAGGCTATTTTAACTAATATCAGCAATATTGTAAGCCCTCCCACTCTGTTGACTAAGCAATTCTTATGTATCCTTATATGTAACTAGCTATTCATGTGCACACTTGTACCGCCTCTTTTTGAGTCTACATGCTAACTCAGCTATAAACTGGGCATAAAAGACCCAGAGTGTTTGTACTCCATAGACTGTCTCCTACAGTGGCCTGCGGGTACTGTATTGACACAGTCTCCCTTATGTGAGGTTAATAAAGTTGTTATTTTGATATTCCAGCTTCCGTGCCAATCTCTTCTTTGTTACTTTAAGGACCAGGTGCATCAGTGAACCCCTAGAAAGGTTTTTTTCTTCTACATTACTATTATTAGAAGTAGGTTTTTAAATACGTAAAATAGATTTATTTTAACATGGAGCTGCTGCAGTTTGGACTGCAGCCATTCAGGGTTGCATGGACAGCCCTGATACCATGTTTTAGAGTCTATTTTATGGGTGGTGCAAGTCTGCACTGCAAGCCCACACTTGACAACTGACTTTATGACACTGGTGAACTTCTGCAGGATTTTACTGTAGCCTTACAAAACAAATCAGCTACGGCAATTAAGGTTAATCAGTGGTTTGACATGCTTATGGGTCAGAAGACCTGCTCTAAGTGGTGTGTAGCAGGATCCCAGCACCTAAAGTCCATATGTTCCATGAATCCAGTCAGAAAACTAACAGAACAACACAAAATGGTGCACTTTCCTAAAATCCTCTGTTACTGTTTTATCTTCTTGAAAAGTACTGTCATCTGCTCTATGCCAAGCCTTGCAAGAGCCGCCTCTCCCTTCAACCACCCACATCAAGCAGACTGGTTGACAATCTGTACGGCTCTATATAATGTTATTATTCCAGGGTTCAAATGTGATACCCTTCTATCCCTCCACTATCCTTCTCAATCCAAGTAACTGATTAACATATCCACCACTCAAATTACTTTCATATTTCACTATACTAATCCACCACTAATCCTTCATTGGTTCCGGAGTAGCTTGCTACTCGCCGAAAAAGCGATTTGACGCCTCGTTAGGGGGAAAAGGTGCTATATAAATGCAAATACAATACAATTACAATATAGCTTTGACCCATATACCTGTAGCAGTCTTTTGAGGCAACTCTGGAAACCGCTTGTCCTAGCACCCCAAACAGCTTCACCATCTTCATCCACCCCGAGATGCTTCAAGAATCAAGTCTAGAACCAGACATCTCAATCAATCAATCAATCAGGGATTTGTGCACACTACTCACCCGTGAGGGTCTCAAGGCGCTAGGGGGCGGGGGTAGGGGGGTTTGTGCAGCTCCGTCTCAACCAAAGAGTCAGGTTTTGAGGCTCTTCCCGAATGCTTGCAGAGTGGGGGGTCCGTCTGATGCTGAGGGGAGTTCGTCTGCCACTTTACTCAGCACCTTCAAAATACCTCTCAACTTTATCTTCTTCAACTTGAAAAGAACTCCCCACTGCCATGTCCCCAGAGTGAATTCTGATGCAAAGATAACTTTCTGATCAATCCGTAGATTCCAGTGTATAACGTTCAGTGTATCCATGGTTTCTTTCATGAAATGGATGTGCTTCCATCTTCGTGCTGCTACAGAATCATTTCAATGAAAAATGCAAAACTCCTTCCATTCTTTCCCTGCCCCTAAATAAGATGTCAGACTCTCTGATGTCTACGAAATCTCTACCAATCCGCCCGATCACATGCCTTGCACTAGTTTGAACCAGTGAAATGCAATTTTGCACCAGCATTTGCACCAATAACCAGTGCAAAATGGCATCAGTGCTGACTGATCAGTGTAAGAAAGACTTTTAAACTGACGGAAAATGACGGTTCAGTCAGTGCATTGCCAGTGAAAATGTTCGCAATCACCTGTGCAAATTGCTCAGTCATCCCTGAAATGCAAGCAATCCGTCTCTGAAGAGCCAATCACAATTCAGCGGCACAAAGAAATAATTAAATGAACATAACATTTGCTGTTTAATTATATAACTGACATGGCAACGTAGCGCAATTTGTCTGGTTTGCATACTGCTTGGCCAAGTTATCGTCGAAAAAACAATCATTGCTGTAATGGGCGCACAATTTTCAATTTTTCAAATAAACTCATAGTGGTAACAGTAAAATCATAATGGAAGTAGTTACACAGTCACACAACTCTCAGTTTTTATTAAGTGTATAATATCCACATTACACATTATTAGATTAAAACAATGATAAAAATTCATATTTTAGCCAGAACACTTTTCCTGATTTTAAAGAGAATGATAGACTGAAAAGCAATACGTCGTATTGCTGAAGAACTCCCTCCCTCCTATATTATAGATTCAGAAAATGAAGCATAAGCGGTGAGTTATTGGGAGGAATTTACTAGGAAATGTCATTCTCACGGAGCCATCCTGGTTCTCACTTGTGATTTATTGGGCTTTCTACAGCGAGAGGCTATTGGTAAAAAATGTATTCAATGCAAAGTAAGGTAAATGCATTCCGAAAAATATGCAATTCTGAAAATCCTATTTTGGTTTATTACTTTTATTAGAGATGAGGCGACATATTGCAATGTAACAAATGCACACCGAGAAAAGTTCCAAAGAAGCATGCCAATGTGATCAAAATAGCCCCGTTGAAGCAATGTGACGAAAGTGGCAACACTAAAATTTAAACCAGTTATAAAAAGTTCAACAATCCAAGTTCAAATCTTCTATTTCGGAAATATTCGTTTTTCGCCAAGTCGCCTTATTTATTTGATTTTAATGCCAAGATGCCGACCTTAAAAAGAACAAGTCGGCGTACAAGATATGGTTACTCTGTTTGAGTGTATTTTCATTTAACAAGATAACAATATGTTACTCATCATTGTAACATGTTTTAAATAACAGTGGGAAGGACAAGAAAATCAATATTTGAAGAGCTTGGTATCTAAAAACAAAATGGAACACCTGTCAAGGCGAATTATATTTGTGGTGCATTTATTTGCACTTGAAATTATTATTTTGATTATTTTTTTCTCCATGGGAAACATAATTCATGTGAAAAATACTTTTACACGTTGACAACTCTTCCAATACACCTCCATCAATTATGGGGATGTGCCCTCTACCCTGAAAACGGATTAACGTTTAACCTTGACAGGAGTAAAATCAAAGGAGATGTCAGAATGTGAGGCTACATACAAAGTACTGGAAAATACACACGAAACTGCGGGTCTGTGGGTTTCCACCTTCCTTTGCAGGAGGACCCACTGAGGAAAACCCTCAATTGCAGAACCTAGCAGTAGATTTGCTCACAGTGAACTTTCCTCATACTGATGGATTTTCCCTATGAGCAAAGCCCAGTTACAAGGCTGACATCTTACCAAACCTGACTCTATAAATCCGGAATGGGATTGTGTCCTTAAAAATGACATTATTTGTGCACTTAAGATCATCACAAATGCACGCAAATCCAAGCCTGAATAGTGACTTGGACTTGCACACAACCAAGGAATCTGATTCTTCAGTGATTACCTATGTAATTATAATTTTAATCAATATTCCATTTATAATTTGCATATGCGCATATATGTAGTACATTTCTATCCAGAGAATCACCTACAAGAAAGTCGATCAAAGTTCATATGCACAGAGTATCTTCATGGTAATTATTAAATTATTGTTTAACCTTTTGGATTCACAATTTCAAACTTGCCATTAACGCACTCCTCCTCTCAGTCAAAATGCAATCAAAACACACTTTAAAAAGTGTATGGGTGAAGAGTGATGAGTAGTACCAGAAGATCTGCAGACATTTTGGGATCTATGCATGTGATGATGGGCACGATTAGTGAACAGATGTGGGCAAGGCCTTAAAGACAAGTGGAGGAAACAAAACAGTGGAGATTCCACTGCTTTGATGGTATCAGAGTGAAAATAGAGGAGTGGATGATTTGTAAGAAAAGAAATTCTCGCAGTTAAAAATCAGGTGAAATCTTCTTGATGGTGGCGTTGTTGAATGATCTATTATAATAGAACTGATTGTCAGCTGCAAACTAAAATAATTACAGTAACTGATGGGAAAAAAAACAAATAGTGAAGTTAACTGTTTTGGTTATGGCTTCGTGACTCACCCCAGTCCATCACCCTGGCCAGTACAGTCCTGATGCTCCCTGGTACACAAAGTAAACATTGAAGATGGACTACCATAACAAGTTGTGTTAGTTGCTGATGACATCATTCATGGCTTAACCACACAGCACCATGGGAAATCAAATGCCATCAATCCCATCGGCGCTGCAGCTGCAGGACCTTTACAGTGGGAACTAAGGGGCAGATTTACAAGCCCCTTGCGCCACTTTTGCGTCACTTTTAACATGGGAAAAGTGACGCAAAAGTGGTGCAAGGGCCTTGTAAATCTGCCCCTAAGAGTGGGAAAAAGGTACTCTCAGATGTGACAGTGGGCTGCCCATGAGAGCCTGGTTGTGTTTGCGTGAAAAGGCCTGTAGTGTGGATTGGACAGTCAGATACTTGTAGTGGTGTAGCAAAATCATTTTAAAGTCTTGCAAATTGAAGGGGCAAAGTTCAAAGCCCTAATACAGGAGCTGCCACTAACAAGGACAGAACAGAAATTAGAACAAATAATACACATACATCACAGTATCAACGAGAAAAGAAGAGTTTTGTGGAGAACTTCCTGTATGAGCATGAATCAACAAGTAAGTTTGCAGGTGAGTACAGAAGTTCCGAGGTCTTGCTGTGAGTTGCAACATTGCAGTATAATTTTCAGCCATCTCATAAAGTAAATTAAGGGCCAGATGTACGACCATTCAAAATTGCGACTCGCAATTTGTGCTCAAGTGCGAGTCACAAATTGCGAGTCGCAATTTGGAATGTACAACAGTGTCAGAGACACTGATTGCGATTCCCAATGGGGTCGCAAAATGCGAGGCTCATGAATATTAATGAGCCACTCACAATTTGCGACCCCATTGGGAATGGCTGGCCCTCCCAGGGATGGTGGCCTGCTGGGCTCAGCAGACCTCCATATCTGGGACTGCTTGTCAATAAAGCAGTGTTTTTTTTTTTAAATGCAGCCCGCTTTCCTTAAAGGATAACGGGATGCATTTAAAATAAAACAAAAAAATGAAATGTTTTCGTTTCATTTTTTAAGGGCAGGTAGTGGTCCCTGGGACCACTGCCTGCCCTTAAAAAATATTTTCCCATGCATTCTCAAAGGGGAAGGTGTCCCCAGGGGACCCCTTCCCATTCGCAAATGCTTTACCACCTACTTGAAGTAGGTGGTAAATTGCGACTGTTTTGCGACCGCAATTGCGGTCGCAAAACAGTCCTCCATAGGGCTCAGACTCGCTATTAGGAAGGGACGCCCTTGAAACGCCCCTTCCTAATAGCGAGTTGCAAATTCTAATTAGCGAGTCACAAATAAATTGCTACTTGCTAATTAGGGTTTGTACATGGCCCTGAGGTATTTTTGCATGCGCAAACGGGTCGCAAACCCGTTTGCGCATGCAAAAATACTTCGTACATCTGGCCCTAAATCTTTTAAACGACTTTTGTGGATAGGTGACATGGCACTCATACAGTGCATGGCTGTATGGCTTTTGGCGAGCAGCAATGCCATAGAGGTGAATTTATGCATGGGTTTGAAGATCTCCTCTGTATTCCCCAACCGTGCCATCAGTGGGGACATTTCTATAGGGGTATCAATCACTAATCAAACAGAAGCAAAAAGTTTGCACCAGTAATCATACAACAGAGGACAGCCCCACGCCAGATACAAAAACCCCATATTGACATTGCTACATTTCCTACACTGAATTGGGCCCTCAGTTGTGTACTTAGACACACACTGCGGTGTGATATACAACCAGTGTAGATATTTAAAGTGTATATGTTTACGTCTCTTTTTAAACATCATGCAGCATGCCAGTGCACAGCAGTATTTCCAGCAATTGTCCTGAAGTGGACCTTGCAACTCTTCCTCACATTGTGCAGGGAACTAAACTGCATCTTTATTGTAGACTGAATGGGTCAGCATATAGAAATGAAACGGTCTTACCCATTTCTCCCTGTTGAATCATTTTAAAGAGGGTAGGGGGTTTCAGCAATTGTAGTGTGAAAGTTGGCCATAGTTTTTTAGCAGTGAACTGTAGGCTATAATATAGGAAAATTGGCATTGGAGTGCTTCCTCCAAGTAATTTATATTCTGCCAATTCAAATGAACCTACCCTCTGCAATGAGGCCGCTCAAGACAATGATTGATGACAGCGATTGTAATATTGAGGCCTGGGCGTAAAATTCCGCTTCGCTCGCGTAGTTGGCGGAATTCGGGAACTCCGCGCTGCATGGAAAACACAGAGTTCCCGATAAATTCTGCTTTCCGCCCCATTGCAGAGTTTTTTTCTGGTTGGCGCACTCAAGCTGGGTTTTTGCGTGCTCTGGCAAGCACAGCGAGTCTTGCCGGGCGCCCGTGAGTGCCAGTGAAGTTTGCCTGCTGCTTCCATGGCTTTAGGCCGCGCCGGCGACATCGGATGCCTTTTTTCTGATAACAGCGAGCACGAGAGAGCGCCAGTGACAGCAGCTGCATCCTCGACCAGATTTACTCTGCGAGAAGCTGCTAAATCTACTTGGAAATATCTTTTAGAGTTAATATTTTTCTCCAAAGGACCGTTCAAGTTGTTTTTTAGCATGAGGAGCCTTTATTTTAGTGTACTATTTTTCAACAAGGAGGAAGTGCCCCAGAGACTGTAACTTCCTGTTACTGTCCGGAACTCTCCTCCCAGTGCTTTGATCATCTCCCAGTCACTTTTCCTTTGGATCTGGAGCTGGACGGATCACTCTCTTTGTCTGCTGCAGATATACCATTGGATTTATGGACTTTGTTTTTGTGATATCGCAAGTAAGTTCAAAACCTGTTTTCTAAGGGTGTTGATTGTTTGATAGAGGGCATGTACCAGGATTTATTTGTGCTTTTATTAGTTTTTTTTTAATCTTATTGTGGTGGGTGGCCTGCAGTTTCAGTAGGGGCCTAGTTATTTCTTTGCATTTAATTTTTCTTCTTTTGTAAAGGAAAAATGTTGCACAGTTCAGTACAGTTTTTCTATGTTTTGAATAAATTTGCAATATTCATTTATTTTCCTGTGTGGTATAGTCTGCCAATGGGCTACACAGCCAGTAGGCCCAGTACTAGCCCTGGGTGCATGAAACAGCTGTTTCTGTGCTATCTGTTGAATTGAAACAACATTTAGGTCAGGGATGGCATTGGATGAAATAAAAAAATGTTTTTTTTGGGTATTTCACTTTTTGCAAAACGTGTATAGGTGGGGTAATATATATTTGATGCCTTTGTAGGATGTGTGTTATTGTAATTTTTTTTAGCCTAGTTAATTTTCATTTTTGGCATTGCTGAATTAATGCTGTTGTCTTCAGTATTATCATGCCTCCTTTGTCTGGCCAGTGTGTTTGCCATAGGCCATCATTTGCCTTTGTTCCCCATGTCATGTGGCCAGGAGCCATTTTGTATAGTCAGTGTCCATAGGCCTGCATGTGTTCTTTGTTTTCCATGCCTCCTTGCTTGTTGTTTGACCATGTGGCCGGTGACCATTTTGTGCAGCCAGCCAGTGTGCTTTTGCCATAGGCCTGCATGTGTTCTTCATTGTGGCCATGCCTCCTTGCTGGTAGTTGTTGTTTGACCATGTGGCCGGTGGTAATTTTGTGCAGCCAGCCAGTGTGCTTTTGCCATAGGCCGCATGATTTTTTTGTTGCGGCCATGACTGCTTGCTTGTTGTTCTTGTTTGACCATGTGGTCGGCGGCCATTTTTGTGTAGCCAGCCAGTGTGCTTTTGCCACAGGCTGCATGTTTTATTTGTTGCGGCCATGCCTCCTTACTTGCTGTTGTTGGTTGACCATGTGGCCTGCGGGACCAAATTGTGCAGCCATCCTTTTTTTCCAGTTTCAAGATTGATAGGAGAGGGCTATGCAATTTTGTATTTGTTCATTTTTTTACTTTTCCCTGATATCAGTTTAATATTATGCTTGAGGACCATTGTAGCATTTGTATATTTATTAACAGTTTTATATTATATGCTTTTTGCATTTTTCACCTGCACCTCCTTGCCTCCCAATGGGTTTCTCATAGTCCCCTAGTATATCCTAATACACCAGAAAATAATTATTGTTATTTTTATTTTGTTATTTTGTTATTTTATCTTTTATATCAATTTTCTTATTTTATTTATTTTTTATTTACGTTTTTACATTTTATTTTATTTTTCATAAAACATTTTTTTTTTACATTTTCCACCACTCATTCACCACCTATCCACCATAGGTGCAGAGTCGCACAACAACATTCATTTTTTAAGGATTATTCCATTTCCCCCTGGATCCCCTTCCTGCCATAGGTGCACAACACAGACCATCATTCATTTTTTAAGGATTATTCCATCTTCCCCTGGACCTCCTGCCTGCCATAGAGTAGACACATATCAGCATGCATTTTGTAAGCATTATACAATTTTCCTTGGCACCTCCCTGACTGCTACGGGTTTCTCCCTTAGATGCACACAAAGTCAACAGTTACATCTGTATGTTCTTATCCTGATTGGAATTAAATATTATGTTCTGATAGTGTGGTTTGACTTTGAAATGCACTGTTGTTGTTAATTATTTCGGATAATTCAAACTTCAACAATGCCACATTTCACAAAATGTTTTTCTTGCTTGTTTGCTTTCAAGTGCACAAGAGACATCACCCACAGTACTGCCAGACTGTCACGTGGGTCCTCCAATCTCTTTCTCTTACACATTGCCACTGCCAACTGCCTACTTCCAGATGGCCCCAAAGAACGGTGCTGCCAAGAAAGTGTCCAGTGGGGAAAAGAAGAAGCAAATTTCCACCACTGGCATGCCGGCTAGAACCTTTTTCAGCAAAACATGTGCCTGCCGCAACGGCCTCTGGGGAGCAACCTGAGAGCAGCCCTCCCACATCAATGGCACCACCCCAACCGTAGTCCTAGCCCATGTCTCTCAGTGAGGCAGTCACTGCAAGCATGTCAATGCAGATGAGCAGTGTCATTTAATTGGTTTTGTCTCTTTCGCAAAGTAGTACCCAATCATTGCAGGAAAGTGGACAACAGCCGCAACCAGCAATGGATCTTACTGAAGTAGGAGCAGAACACGAGGTTGATATTTCTGCTGAGCAAGAATTTCCTCTTTTACAACCCTTGGCTTCCAGATCTCCAGCAAGAAAAAGGAAGGGTAAGCCACCATCTTCTCCAAGCCCCCCTTCTAATGATCTGGACACTTATTGGATCCTGACTCAGTCCAAGACACACCAGGAGAGGCTCAGGAAAAGGAAAGTTCCTGAAAGACTTACAATTGTGGAAGGGGTGAGTATGACAATGAGCCAGTCATTGTGGAAGCTGGCACAGAAGATGTTGCAGGGATTCTGCACAAACACAGAACTATGCGCAGGATTATGGGACCTTGGTGCATAGGGACTGGGTCTTCCTACCACCTTAGTACCCACGAGCCCAGGACCGACTAGCTATAATGTCTCACTTGCTCTCCTACTCACTCACAGAGAAGCAAATGATTAGACACCCCAGAACACAACACTCCCAGATCTCTCAGGAATCGCAGTAACAAGACACACCTTTTCACTCACACTCTTGTATTTATCCACAATAAGATCTGAAAGAGACACGAAACAGTTTAAAATATTTATTTTAACTAACGTGCCCTAACATGCAGTATGTGTGCCACAACAAGCAGGAAAATGCATAGTACAAATATAGTCAGCATAGCAGCTAGTCCATAAATCATGAAGGGAGATGTCATCATAAAGAGACAATGGAGCCTAACCTCCCTCCCCTTGCTAAGAAGAAGTATTATTATATGTTAGAAGATCTCTGGGCTTTGGCAGCAGACCCCATACCTTAGCCTATAAATGGTAGATCTACATCATAGGTACTGTCTCGCTCTTCTCCCTGGAAAAGTCCCTCTTCAAGTGTGTGCTTCCTATTTCATGTGCTCCACTAAAAACCACAGTACGTTGTCCAAACAACAGCTGCATCAGTATGTTTTGTCTAAGGGCTAAGGTCTGGCCAGAACAAAATAACAAGGGGCATTGTTGTTCGACCTTGCACATAATGTTCAGTCAAAATCCCAGGAACATGCAGAGTGTGAACACGGCGATGAGTTTTCATGTGAAAGCAGTCATTGAAATATTGCAAAAATAAAGATGTGTAGTAACGTGCGCAAAAGCAGCAGGCAAGCTGCAACGTGCTCATGCTAAGTTAGTGAAAAACGACAATGTCCCTATGGGCCACATGACAAAGAGACCAACATTACCCCTCCTATTCAGCCTGCTCCCACGGATGTAGCACCACCACCACCGCCTGCATCAGCTCCCATATTTGTAATGCCCACGCTGAGACCTGCATCCACCACTAGCTCTGTAGAAGTACTCACTGCAGAGAGCCAATCGTCAGCACGCCCGTCTACCTCCAGTTCTTTGGGCATTGGCAGTGGCACCAGTGGCACACCAAAAAGGTATTCCTCCCCAGTTTGGGACTTCTTTACGGTTAGCAAGCAGGAAGACAATATTGCAATAAGCTTAATTTGCAATGCTAGTGTTCATCGAGGTAAGCTTGGTACACCCTGTGGTACTTGAGGTCAAGCGACCCATTTGAAAAAAACATCACACACTGCGCTGGGAGTTGCACCATAATTAACTTTCTGCATGTGGTGGTGGTCATGGTGATGTGGGAGGGGTATCGGCTCTGGAGCATCCGATCAGTGTGGGAAATGTAGGTGGTGATGAGGAAGAACAGGGTGCCAGCTTTATGCAAAGCAGCCCTGTTCCCAGTAGTGCGTCAGTATCCCCCACCTCAGCAACCACGAAATGGCACAATGTCAGATGGAGACAACACAGCAACAGCACACAGTGACTGATTCAAGATGCGCATTGAGTTTAAAGCCTCCTGGTCCTCTCCAGAAGTCCCTTGCATCACTGCCACCACCAACAAAAAGAATCCAGGCTACTATTATGAGCATGTTTTGGCAAGGGGGCCCCCTATGAATGAAACAACCCAACAGCATGTTTGTACAATGGGAAGCTGGCTTAAATATTAGCGCTGGACCTCCTCCCATTTTCTGCTGTGGAAGGAGTGGGTTTTTTAGAATTTGTAGAAGCCATCTGCCCAAAATGGAAGATTCTCAGCAGGACCTACTTTGCCAGAGTAGCTTTTCTAGTGCTCCATCAAGAGTGCTGTTCAGACTATCCACCTGAGGACAGACATGTGGACCATTTGTCAAGCCTCTGATTACATGTATATCAGTGCACACTAGATCTCTTTTATTTTGTGGGATTTAGGCAACAGCTATCATTGGAGTACTCTTCTATCCGACGCAAACTCGAGACACAGGTTGCTGATACCCTGGCAATAAGGAATATATTTTACACATGAGAGGAGGAAGATTACTACTTTTTTAATATTGCTCCACGGAGAAGTATGAGATTGATTTAAATTTCTCTATGATACGATTTTAGGGTCAGTTATATGTAAGAACAGCTCTGATGAAGTCAAAGGTTCATGTACCTAATGACGAACACGTGTTGGCTACTGGAGTTAACAGAGTGACTACAGAATGTATTGAGGACATCTAATACAGTGTGAAGAAGAAGAAAATAAAAAGACAAAGAAACCCTACTGTACTCATGCATTGTTATTTTGGACATTGGGTTGCTCAGGGGTCACATTAATTCAGCTATCTACAGGTCTCAGCGCTGAAGAAACTTATAAGGGTGTTTGGTGGCAGGCAACAGTAGCCATGTTCGCCATGGAGAAATCCCATACAGCTGTAAACATCTCGGATGACTTTAACAGAAAGGTGTTTGAATGACTGTGACCCAG
The DNA here is from genome assembly GCA_963921515.1 of Calotriton arnoldi. Taxonomy (NCBI): domain Eukaryota; kingdom Metazoa; phylum Chordata; class Amphibia; order Caudata; family Salamandridae; genus Calotriton; species Calotriton arnoldi. The sequence goes on from CAWUFW010001804.1 coordinate 326,177, forward strand.
AGGTCTCAGAATTGGGGTTGTTGCAACGGACAATGGCAGTAATATAGATAAGGCCATGGCAGATGGTAGCTATTTCAGGGTCCTGTGTTTGGCGCATTGCATCAATTTAATTGTGCAGGACTTTCTCAAAAAAGAAGTCCTAGTTAGCAACTTACTGACCATCTGCAGAAGAATCTGCACACATTTCAGCCATTCTTTTAAAGCTCGGAAGTAGTTGAGGTTCATTCAGTGTTCTAATAGAGTACCAGTTAAAGCTCTCATAAGGAGGTGCCAACACGTTGGAGCTCAACCGATTACATGTTACAATGTCTGTTTGAGCAGTGCAAACCAATCAATGAGTATGTCATGCAAAGGGGAGGGGATGTAACTAAAAGCATGACCGTTGGGATAGACAAATGGAAACTAGTCAAATGCCTGACAGAGATGCTACTTCCTTTTGAGATTTTCACATGGGAAGTCAGCATGGAGATCAGTACGATGGGCCAAGGTATCTTGCTGTTGTATCGGCTAAAGGAGCAGTTAAAAAATGTGTCTGACAGATCCCAACTGTGGGCGATAAATGCAAAGATGCGTATACCTGGATTCAGAGTGTAATCAATCGCTTGACTGAGAATACAAGGCTGTAAAGAGACATTGTGTCATCCAAGGAGTACATCTGTGCCACAATACTGGATCCACGTTACAAAACAAATACTGGCCACTTTCATTCATTTTTCGGAAGGGGATGTTTCAGAATACAAGAAGTGGATTGTTGAGCGAGCCAGATTCCTGGAAGAAGATCAGCTGGAACATAGAGTCCCACTCATGGTAAGAATTTCTGGGGTGCCGCCTTCAACTTCCAGACAGGGCAGTCCTGTTTAATTACAGCATCCAACACCAGCAACAAGAATACAGACAGCAACAACAACAGGAACACAAGAATTATCCACAACCTGTGCATTGGCTTGGTATCAAATGGCAGGGCTTTAGTCCAGTGCAGAGGTGAAGGCAAAACAGGTCGAGCAAGTGGCAGCACCAATGGCCATTAGAAGGATGTTCAATGAGTATCTGGATGACTCAAGAGAGGTCTATGTGGATCAAAACTCATTGGTGTATTGGTATGAACCAATGGCACAGCTCAGCAGGCTGTCAATAAAGTATCTGGCCTGTCTGGTACCCAGTGTGTTTGCTGAGAGTGTGTTCAGTGCAGTTGGCACAGTCATCACAGTGAAAAGGACCAGTCTCTCACCTCAATACATGGAAAGAGTGACCAACATTTTATATCACCGAATTACACCATTCCTAAACCACCACATGAGGAGGATGAGGGTGATTGGTCAGACTCAGTTCAGAGTGCGTTAGCTGACCAACTTCTGGGTGAACCACCTGAGTTTGGGGACAAACTCTACTTCCCTGATTGAGTGGGCCACCATAGAACTTTTATAGCTGAATTGCTTTGCCCCCCAAAAAATGGGTATAGCTAGGGGAACATTATATTATTTTGTTTGTTTGTGTCTGACTGACTTATGCAGCCCCTCTGTTTTAGGCACATGTATGGCTGGATTGGGGTTGGACCAGTATGTAGTGGAGGAGCCTCCCTCCCATCCCCTTGAAGGATATTGGAGAGACAATGCCTGCCTCAGTCCTGTGCCTGTCCTTTTTTGCATCCCCTAGCAGGACTGCCCCAGAATATTTGATTCACAAACACTGCCCTAATGTGTGTTGAATGCATCAAAGAGGATCAACAATTGTGTACCACCAAGCTTGGATTGGAACAGGTAAATATAGTGCACCAATGAGTGATATATGTGTGATTGTGAGTGATGATTCATGTGGTGGCAGACAGTGAGGGAAGGTGTTCAACTATAATTTGCAAGCTTGATTGTGATGATTTGCAATGTTTGTGGCCTGATGGGTGAGCATTTTTCCTGAACGTGATTGGCCCTTCTCCTTTCACATTTAGGGGCCGATTACGATCTCGCTCGGAAGGGCTCCTGACAGCATCCGTCTGGAGCGCGTCCGAGTCGTAAGTGCGATTTCCGGATGACTCGTACCACTGTACGAGCGAGCAAGTACGATGCAAATATAGCCTCACGCTCCGAGCGACTCGTACCCGTCAGCGAGGCCCTCTGGACGCCTCCGACACGGCCGACGCACACAGCGCAATGGAGCCGATTTCCGAGCGACCAAGTACAATGCGCGAGTCGAGCAGCCGGATCGAGTCGGAGCCTCTGACTCGAGACAGCGTTGGGAAGCGGACTTCGGGGGGCCGTAGTGGGCCCCCCTTCACCCATAACCCCATGACTCGGTCACTGGGGGACACACACATGCATGGGGCGGCCAGCACCGAGGCATCCATGCGACGGGGGCGCCCTTTTCCGCGACCTACCTTTATTCTCTATGGGAGCCTATGTACGCTATGTACAACAGGCTCCCATAGACTTCAATGGGATTCCGAGCGACCGAGTCCGTCAGCACTCAATTGCATCGTACTCGGTTGCTCAGAGCCTCGGAGCGCGAGTCGCTCTGAAAGCTCTATGGGACCGAGTCGGCAGTAGGGCTTTCCAAACGAGATCGTAATCAGCCAAGGGGCTGATTACGATCTCGTTAGGAAAACATTCCAACCGAATCAATTCTGGAATGCTTTCCGAATGACTCGGATCGGGGGAGTCCGACTGAGCAATTTTGATGCATCTGGATGCTTCCGGATACGATTCGGTTGGACTCCCATTGACTTCAATGGGAGCCTGTGTTCCGAACGAGAACACAAGCTCCCATTGAAAAAATGGGTTGTTGGGGAAAACTCTGCACCCTGTGATAGACACCCCATGGTGCCTGCAACACTGTGCATGGTTGGAAAGGGGGGTCCCATGGGTACCCCCACTGGCCAGATTCGGAGGGCCCCAGGTGGATTCAAGATAGCCTGGCTGATGAGGGTTTTCAACCCGAAACCGGTCCCAGGATGCTTGTTTCAGGTCCAGGGAAGACATGGCTTGGCAGTTCGGGCTGGACTGTTCCCATGAGGCACAGGGTCAGACTGATTTGCATATGGCCATGTCTGAACTGGGGTGGTGGAGTGAGCTAAAGAATGATGATGGATTAAACCCAGATCAGTTGACTGGGGGTGAGTGTTTGATTTGCTCTAGCGCTCCGTCCATCATCCCCTTTGGTATCGCTTTGTTCGCCCTAAGTTGGCAGGGTATGCCCAGACGTGGGTCCCTTGCTCACTTTGCCACTGTATTCAAGATAGCCTGGCTGATGAGGGTTTTCAACCCGAAACCGGTCCCAGGATGCTTGTTTCCGGTCCAGGGAAGACATGGCTTGGCAGTTCGGGCTGGACTGTTCCCATGAGGCACAGGGTCAGACTGATTTGCATATGGCCATGTCTGAACTGGGGTGGTGGAGTGAGCTAAAGAATGATGATGGATTAAACCCAGATCAGTTGACTGGGGGTGAGTGTTTGATTTGCTCTAGCGCTCCGTCCATCATCCCCTTTGGTATCGCTTTGTTCGCCCTAAGTTGGCAGGGTATGCCCAGACGTGGGTCCCTTGCTCACTTTGCCACTGGATTCAAGATAGCCTGGCTGATGAGGGTTTTCAACCCGAAACCGGTCCCAGGATGCTTGTTTCCGGTCCAGGGAAGACATGGCTTGGCAGTTCGGGCTGGACTGTTCCCATGAGGCACAGGGTCAGACTGATTTGCATATGGCCATGTCTGAACTGGGGTGGTGGAGTGAGCTAAAGAATGATGATGGATTAAACCCAGATCAGTTGACTGGGGGTGAGTGTTTGATTTGCTCTAGCGCTCCGTCCATCATCCCCTTTGATATCGCTTTGTTCGCCCTAAGTTGGCAGGGTATGCCCAGACGTGGGTCCCTTGCTCACTTTGCCACTGGATTCAAGATAGCCTGGCTGATGAGGGTTTTCAACCCGAAACCGGTCCCAGGATGCTTGTTTCCGGTCCAGGGAAGACATGGCTTGGCAGTTCGGGCTGGACTGTTCCCATGAGGCACAGGGTCAGACTGATTTGCATATGGCCATGTCTGAACTGGGGTGGTGGAGTGAGCTAAAGAATGATGATGGATTAAACCCAGATCAGTTGACTGGGGGTGAGTGTTTGATTTGCTCTAGCGCTCCGTCCATCATCCCCTTTGGTATCGCTTTGTTATCCCCAGGTGAAGGGGGGCCTGCTATGGGTCCCCAAAGTCAGATTCCAACAGCCGATCCGTTTCGGAACATCTGATTCGGAAAGGCTGTCCAAATCTGACATCCTAATCGCTCGGCTGGAAACGCGCTCCATAGACCGCTATGATTCGGATCCGACCGACTCAGTTACTCCCAATGCCGTTCGGAATCGAGTCAGACAGTTCAAACGCTTCCCAGCCATCGTAATTGCTCGTTGAGAAATGAGTCGGTTGGAAAGGCTGGTTTCGAATCGGATTCGGATGAATCGAATGCCTTGCGGAGCCTTTCCTAGCGACATCCTAATCGTCCCTTAGTGAGATTTGCTTGCCGTGCCCACTCCTTTTTTTCTGGTTTAGAAATTAATCTTCCAGGACCAGAGCAGTCCGTTTAGTTAACAAGCACAAAAAATTACTCAATGTCTCTCTTCTTGTTCATCAACAGCAGTGCACTATATTTGGACTGAGATTGCCGGACAGCCGAGTTACGCTCGCTATGTGCAACACAAGGAGGAGGGGCCACGAAGGAGCTGCAGCTCTCACCTGGTTCTGAGCCGTGGCTCTCCAGCTCCAAGCTCCAAGCTCCGAGCCTTGGGGGGGGGGGGCTCAGCAGCGATCAGCGGTCAGAAACAGGCTGGCCTCGTTTTTCTGACTCGCTAGTACCCGCCAGCATTTTCCAGCGACTGCTGAATCCGGCCTATCCCCGGCTTGCCCTGGACTGCCCCAGGCCAGGCAGCTGGACAGGTAAACAGGGCAAACCGCCCGGCAGCTGCTGAGTGAGCGCCGCGGGCAGTCGCAGAGGCGGCCTGGTTAGTTCTGGGTGCAGCCTGCGGCCGGGTGACTGGCCCTACTCACTTTCGGCTCCAGCATATTTTGTGGTTTTGCTGATCTTGCCGCTTCCACCTCTAAACCTGTGGCAGAAAATACCGGGGGCACGTCAAAGCTGCCCCCAGGGCCAGGAGAGTGCAAGGGGTATCCTCTGCCCGGGCCCCAGCCTTGGCGTCTCGCCCAGGGAGGCACAAGGACAGCAAGCCAAGGATAACGAGGACAGTGAAACCTGGGAACAGCGCCGGCTGCCCAGCTGCAAGGGAACAGGAGGCAGGAAGTAGGCTGACATCTGGGGGGCCCAGCACATAGCGCACTTGACTATTAAAGTAAGAGCCCAGCGAGAGTCCAACATCAGGGGGTGGGTAAATCGATTTAAGAGCCCCACCTGCCCCCCAGCCTGACCCTCCTGTTTGTAACCTCCCTCTGGCTCCCTTTTTGTTACCGCTGTGACTATCTGACCCCTGAGCAAACAGCCTAGACAAACCTAAGGTCCCACGGTCCTGAGAGGGGCACTATCAGCCAGCGGTGAACAGAGATAAACAGCAGCACAATACTACATCCCTGGAATTGCAGCACGGTCAAAAGCATGGTCAAAAAGAGAAATCCGTCCAGAATCCCGGCAAGAAAGAGACAAACAGACCACTCCGACATGAGCTCATGCTCGTAGCAAGAGAGCCAGCAGTTGTGCCCAAAAGCCGAAGGAACATGTGAAGGGAGGCGGGATAGTGAGCAACCGGAGGTTCCGGGTGCCACTCAACCACTACTACAAACTTACCCTGCGATGGAAATCGGAATTCCCCAGAAAAGCAGCCCGATAAAGGAAGGATCTTACGCCACGCCGCTTGTCTCCCACCCCCAGGGTTGAATTCAAAGCTACTTCCACAAAATCACACAAACCGCGCGCCCCTGTCCCCACCTTGCAAAAAGCCCCCAAAAAAACTACAAGGTGCTCCCTATCCCTAAATAGATCGGCTCTTACGAGCCTAGAGTCCCCCAAACCAATGGGGGGCAAACTCAGACATGCAAACTCCCACCTCACACTTTTCAAGACCGTGACCCAAACGGGATGACCTCACAAAATAATCACCTAACAACAATAGTGCAAATTCACACAAGTTACTCACCTCAGGGATTAGATTAGATTAGATTAAAAGTTTATAAAGCGCCTGGTTACTCCAACGGAGTGTCCTCGCGCTAAGAATTCCTCATCTCTATATAGTGAGGAATTCTTGGCACAGGGACACTCCGTTGGAGTAACCAGGCACTTTATAAACTTTTAATCTAATCTAATCCCTGAGGTGAGTGACTTGTGTGAATTTGCACTGGGTCCCTGTCAAGTCTTCCAACAACCTTGGAGACACAATCTCCACACAAGGAGCAAAGGTGGCGTAGCACATTAGACCTTGAGCAGGGGGCTCTATCAGACCAGTTTTTAGCATCACTAGAAGCTCAGATAGATGCACAAATGGAAGCATCTTTGGCCCAAACACTGCAAATTAAGAGAGCAACAAGTATCAACCTCAATTCCACGCATCACTCACACGAGGGGGGGAGTGAGCCAGCCAGCCCGGCAAGCTCAGGAGCATCAAATCAGGAATATTCATTGTTTAAATAGGATACAATAGCTAAAGCTCTCCTGTGGCAAGCACAAAAAATGGAGCTCCAGATTGTCCTAATTCAGTTGATTGCTACAAGCCTTGTGGACCTAGCAACCAGGTTAACTTTGCTAGAACACAAACTGAGCCAGATAGAAGTGGGCCAATTTTGCTTGTGCACTCAATTAATAGACAAAGTGACCTCACTACCAGAAATTTCATGGGCACTACTAGACAATGCAAAATATTATCTAACACCTAGGAATAAGCACTCAGACAACCAAGCATTGGTAACTAACAACCCCTGAACAACAGGGGATCCAGCATTGAATATAGCAATTCCTAACCGCAATGAAAACTAGGTTGTTAACTCAGACTCCAGCGCAACTTCAATATCCTACATAAACCCCATCCAGCATGGCCCTAATCTCCCTACCTCAGAAAAACCCATTCTTTCGCGAAGAGCAAAAAAGAAATTGCAAAACGTTAAAAAACACAGCGCCTACAAAAAAGGCACCCAGCGACAATAGGTTTACACTCCACAGCAGGCCCTCTCAAACAGCAAGGAAAGACAGTAAAATGTTTCCCAATCTTCAACCAGAGCTTCAAACAAAGTAGTAACATTCATTGAAATATCACAGGAGCTAAACACACAGGGGCATGCAATTCGATAACACAAGAGTCTTCTGAGTTAGGAGAAAAAAAGGGTGGACAAACGATGTCTACCACATATAATCAAGGTCATCGTAACCAACGTGCTCCGTTGCCAGCCCCCCCTCATATAAAGGACACTACCCGGTTCATTGCCGAAAAAGTAATCGTGGACAAGTCCTGTTCAGGGAATTCAACAATTAGGCAGGGGGAACAAGAATGCATCAGTCCCTGCCAGAGCACAGCACCAACCACGGTCCCTGGCCTTGCCTCCAATCCAAAAGATCTGGCCCCATCAAATGAAGCCCTTACCCCCAGTACTCTCCAGCTCTCGACCTACCTCAAACCCACGACACTCACTCAAACAGCTTTACAACTTGGAAATTTGAAGAACAGCACTGACGACCATGGGAGGTATGATGGACAGGCACAGGTCAATTCAACTAGGGGGAGCAAGAATATCTGGGACTCCACTAGAGCCATCCCATCGGGCCAAGCTCCTGAGGGCGATTGACTAATCACCCTACCTCTCCATTGCAATTTAGCAATGGAGGACAAGGGGCCAGATGTACCACCAAGGAATTTGAGACTTGCAAATTGCGTCGCAATAGCTACTCCCAATTTGCGAGTTGCAAATTGGTATGTACTACAGTGTCTGTGACACTGATTGCGATTCCCAATGGGGTCGCAAATTGCATGCCTCATGCATATTCATGAGGCACTCGCAATTTGCGACCCCATTGGAAATGGCTGGCCCTCCCAGGTATGGTGGCCTGCTGGGCTCAGCAGACCTCCATGTCTGGGACTGCTTTTAAATAAAGCAGTTTTTTTTTAATGCAGCCCGGAAAACGGGATGCATTTAAAAAAAGAAAAATGAAACGTTTTCGTTTCATTTTTTAAGGGCAGTTAGTGGTCTCTGGGACCACTGCCTGCCCTCAAAAACTATTTTTAGAGCCAGTCACAAAGGGGAAAGGGTCCCCTGGGGACCCCTTCCCATTTGCGAGTGGTTTACCACCCTTCTGTGAAGGATGGTAAACTGCGACTGTTTTGCAACCCAATTGCGGCTGCAAAACAGTCATCCATGGCATTTGGGGTCGCTATTAGGAAGGGAACGCCCCTTCCTAAAAGCAAGTCGCAAATACTATTTAGCGAGTCGCAAATAAATTGTGACTCACTAAATAGGGTTTGTACATGGCCCTGTAGGTTTTTGCATGCGCAAACGGGTCGCAAACCCGTTTGCGCATGCAAAAACGGGTCGTACATCTGGCCCAAGGAGTTAAGGGGGAACAGTAGTAGATCCCCGCAATATAAACATGGGAGGGACAGTCACAACCATGTGCCTAGGCCCACAGCCCTCGGGACCATAAAACGAATGGATTTGCCAGTAAAAGAACGTCTCGATCTTCCTACCCTGCAACAAGGAGAACTAACACAATCCCGCTTAAATGGAGCCATATGGAAGGGGGTAGACACCCTCGACGCGGCTTATCATTCATCCCTCATTACGTCTCAAATGGTCCTTTGGATATTTTAAACAGAGGGAATCTTCTACGATTATTCCAACATATCCCATCTTTGAAACATCTCATCACAGCCAAACCTATTTTGGTTAAATTTGCCCACATCCCAGGGACAAGGTCATCTGAATCCACAATCACCAACTGGGACTCAACAGCAACCAGAGATGCCTGAAAGAGGCCCCTATTTTTGAGGAATGGGGCATTGAGCTAGAACCCATTCAGCCACAGAAATACCCACATGTCTTACTTGAAGACAACAATATTGAATATTGAATGGAGCTTGGGGTGCAACCCATAACTGGTTAGTAAGGTCTACGAGGGCATCTAACCCCTTGATAGTCCACTGCGGGACCAAGGACAGGACCATCAATTGGCAAACAGAAGCCCGGAACCATTAGGTGAGATCCCAATCGTCAACACCCAGGGGCAGCAATTTTTACCCCTCCGCCTAGCAAAATGGAATCTTTCCCTTTTTCAGCACCCTCGTGTCCCCAGACTAGAAAGCGGGCATTAAAAAATCAGCTCTCTATTACTTCCTAGAATTTGGCGGGTCTGGCTTCAACACTACGATCTAATTAGGGACGCAAATTCCTCACAAGTAGTGGCATCTTATGCCTTCAGGAGACGTGGTCACTGAACCCCACCGTAATACATGGATTCTATGACTTTTTCCAGCCAGCTACACATACAAGCCTATTTGGGCGGCCTTCAGGGGGTCTCTCGATCTTCTTGAAGCAATCAGTCATAATCTCGTCCTCTCCACTTACAAAACTCACAGGGATTTACAAGCCTTAGTTATAGAATGTTTAAAAATTGGTCTGAAGGTCTTCCAGCTGCTCCTTATTAATTGTTAAAACTTCAAGAGCTCGCGCTATGGGCTCCTTGTGCTCAAGAATAAAGGAAATCATTGAATCCAATCCCTCTTATGAAGTTATGCTGGTAGGGGACTTCAACACCAAATCCCTTGGTAGCCACTACAATGTTGTGCAAACGAGCAAAGAACGAGAACAATTCAATGACCTACTCAATTCATTTGGCCTAAAGTCAGCAGACCAGATCCAGTTGTATCCTGGAAACAAGATCTGACCCACATTCAAAGAAATTTCTACAATTGATTATATCTTTATGTCAAATCTCTTGGTAAACCATCTCCAGAGTTTTGATAGCGTAAACCGTGAAGAGAGCTACCATAACCTTCTAGTCATAAGTTTGATCCTAAATCACCAGACAGCAGACAACAATCAGGAGCTGGGCTTCTCAACAGGAGCTGAAATAAATGCTCTAGTTAGGAAAATCAAGTGGCAACCTTTCCATTTGCCTCAGATGGCCAAATGGCTCAGCGAGTGGAGAACCCGGCATAAGGACCAACCAGGGGAATTATTTTTAACAAACTGGGACATAATTACTAGAGCTCTGGCAGAATCACGTCAGGGGCACAGGGGTCCCCCAATGCTTACATAGCAGCTACTCAGCCAGACCAAAAACCCTCCTGCTGCAAAGGAACATTAATTCCACGTGGACGACCTAAAGGAGGATCACTCGCTTGTGTAAACTCAGCCCAACGTCCAGAAATCTAGCAGCTGCAAAACATGCATGGAAATCCAACAAAAAAGCTATTTGGGCCTTGAAACTAGCCCAACAAGAGGAGGAGTGGAAAAAAATCTTTGATATGCTCAAGGAAAAATCCCTAGCCCGTTTCTGGAAGTACGTGAATAATCTAAAATCCCTTGGGATATCATGGGAAAACGTGGTTCCAGCATCGGACTGGGAGAACCACGTCAGGGGCCTGTTTTCTGCAAATCATCACACAAATTCCACAGTGCTCAGCCTGCCGAAAGCAGAAGAATACCATGATCTAACCTCACCGTCGGATATAGTAAAACTAATAAAATCCATGAAGGCCAGCAGAGCTCCTGGCCAAAATGGGCTCCCCGCAGGGATCTTCCAATGTGCCCCAGAGGACTGGGCAGCGTTATTAATTCCACTTTTTAACACCATCTACACATTGGGTGAAACTCCGGAAGCCTGGCGAGGATCAATACTATGCCTGATCTTTAAAAAAGGCGACCCCTTAAAACTAAGCAACTACCGCCTAATAGCTCTGTTAGACCTGGAAGCAAAAGCATATGCCCGAATTCTATTGAAAAAACTGGAAAGCTGGGTAGAAGAAAACGAGCTGCTCCCCTTTTTCCAAACAGGTTTCTGTTCAGGAACTGCCACCACTGACAACATTATTATTCTATCTTCCCTTTTCCATCAAGCCACCCAGCAGAACCATCCCCCACTGTTCTGCTGTTTTATTGATCTCACCGCAGCATTTGATAAGGTTGACAGACATACCCTCTGAAAGAAATTAGCATGCTGGGACATTCCATCCCCACTCTTAACGGCCATAATCTCCCTCTATTCGGATACCTGGGTACGAGTGAAGACAGGCCCAACATCTCTATCTGCTAAAATTTGCACCACTGAGGGTCTGAAACAAGGCTGATGGCTGGCACCCTTACTTTTCAATTTGTATACAGCAGATTTGGAGAAAGCTCCGTCCAATAGCTGCCTGGTTGCGCCCCGCTCAGGCCATCGCTTTCTTCACATTCTTCAATATGCGGATGATATAATCATCATGGACCTCACCAAAGTGGGGCCCCATCGCGTCTTGACCAGCCAACACAAATACAGTGGAATTAATCATCTTACCATCAATCCAGACAAGACAAAAATCCTTATATTTGGCCGGCAAAACAACAAAAAACAAATTGCATGCACCATGGGCCCAATGTCCATCACATCAGCCCCAAAATATAAGTACCTGGGGGTTTGGTTCACAGAATCTGTCCAACCATCTGCCCACAAAAATGATCTGGCGAAGAAAGTAACAGCCATCACCTATGGTTTAATCAAACTCAACAATAGTCTAAAAAGTCTGTCAGCAGAGGGAATAAGGAAAGACATGCAAGCAACCCTTCTCCCAGCACTCTCCTACGGGCACCAAGCTTTCTGGGGGCCTGCGCTGAAATCCTGGAGCGGGCCCAGTGCGTGGGCTACAAAAAGATCTTTTGATTATTAAAACATCTTCTTAGGGCAAGACTCAGGCTGGAATTTGAACTGGTCAAACAAGCGCTAACCATCGAGGCCGATTTTCTTAAATACTACATCCGCATTTTGAAATTACCTAAAAAATCCCTAAAGAGCTGCCTCAGAGACATATTTGACAAATCAGGCTCCTCGTGCAACACCCAGCTTAAGAGAGCACTTGTTACCACTGAGATAAATCAATCAGCAATTGCTTTGTCTTCTATCGCCTATGTAACCTGGAAAAAGACTATCAACAGACAAGTGCAATTGGCCTCATTCCAGCAAGACCAGGCATCATTAAAAACATCACCTTTCCTGGCCCCGCTAAATGCCTCATATTTGGTAACCAAACCCCAGCCTTATCTCTCAGCTTCTCTCAATACCAAAACTAGAAGAGAGATTATGTGCATGCGATTGCTGGCCTTACCGATAGTGGATTTTAACCAGGCTTGGGCTAATCCAAAAACAAGCATTTGCAATGCAATAGGTCTCGCATTTACACGAGTTTAAGCTATTGGCATTGTAAATGACAATGCCTTTTATTTATGTTTTGAAAACAAAAAACAAAAATAAAAGGCATTGTTATTTGCAATGTCAATAGCTCAAACTCACATAAATGCGAGACCTATTGCATTGCAAATTCGTGTTAGATTAGTGAGTAGAAACGCTCCCTTTCGGCCCGTGCGGCAAATTAATTAAATAAACAAGTGAAAGCGGACTGCGCTGCAAATAAAAAAAAATAGTGCTTAACGACTTATGAAGGAGACCGTGTAACGCCACAAGTAAAAGATCCAGTCCTCATGGGAGGTAACAAATGGCGATAGGGCGGTAACAAGGAGGGACTAACAAGCCTCATTATCAATCGGAAGCCAGCATTTACCAAGGACAATGACACCAGCCAATCAAAAATATGGGCATAGAGAAGGCGAGGCTTCCACAGCATACTCGACTACTGCATGCCTCGCAGAGCGAGGAGCGCATGCGTGCTGCCGCTAGGCTCGACCTAACCAGGGGAGCCTGTAGGCTCTGTGATTACCAACATGAATCATGGCTACACCTCTTGTGTTGTTGTTCCGCCATAGCCGCTGAAAGGAGAATCTTACTCAGGGATCTATATCTGAGGGAAAGAGCAAGCACCTGCCTAGAGGCCTTGGCAATATGTTTTTCACAAAAGGAGCCCTAAACCCTGGCCCGCTGCGGAAGATTCATACAAACTATCAGGGACGCTCTCCAGCCCTGTCCTGGCCCCCTTCTAAGCCCACACAAAGTGCAAAAGCTGATACTGGATTACTTTAAATTGATATCAGGTGATGGACATTCCACCCAACAGAAATGAAACCATCAGGTCATGTCTCTATACCATTAAAGATATGCTCGCGGACGGAGCCTACAGCATCCCCACAGGAATTAAAACCACCTTCGGATTAAGAACATCATTGATTGGGGATCACCTACTACCTCAATCATTAAAAGTCTGCTCTAGACTCCACATTGGTACAAAGCCCAAGCACTTTACTAAAGAATCAGGTCTAACGGCAAAACAGACACTGTCAAAGGGTAATGAAAGAAGAACTGGAAAACTGATGGGTCACAAACGGGCGATATGTCTTCGGGGGACGATCCTTTGAGCAAGGGGCAGTTGCCAGCACAAAACTTACGTTTATAGGCCACACGATTGCACATAGCACACTCACTTTATCAGAGTGAGGACCATGGGAAAAACATGCTCTGCTAAAGGGAGAAGGACGTAGAATCGGAGAACTGATGGGACAGAAAACTAGGGACACTGCCTACAGGGTATGGTTAGATGAGTAGTGCGCATCTTTTTTGCACATAACTTGATGTTACTTCGCAATTTTTGACCCATAATGTAATGGCCAGCTGCAACGGTCTACGCAAAAACCTTCTTTAATTGGATATGAGAGTAATTGGTATTTTAGTTTTTTTGTTTCAACTATGTGAGGATTTTAGCTAGTGCACATTTTTATGATTCATTATCATGGTTTCCTTATCATATTGCTATTTCGCTGCAATGCAATGGTTTTAAATAACTTATGCAACTAAATGTATTCATTCATTATATGTCAATCTCTCTCATTTGGGTCGGGAGTCAGAACGGAGTTGGACAGATTTGTTACTCGGAGTCAGGAGAATGATGGAAGGACTCAGGGCAGGATTACCTCAACAACAGCCAGCAGAAGGAAGTTATCATTTTACAGAAGGCGAGACTTAACACATGTGTAGTGATCATGCATGTGGGCGGGCCGTATATGCATACGTGTAGCATTTGAAAACAAAAAGAGCCTGGTCACATATTTTACATTTTTAATAATTATTAGTGGAATTAGTTTTATAGTTAATTGTAACAAATGCAAATTGACTAGAAACAAATATACTGTGGGTGTTCTCAGATTACATGACAAATTATTGAAAGGTATGTCAAGGGAGCATTCTGAAAGTCTCCATCTCGGATTACATAAAACTGTAAAATGTTTCTATAATTTCCTTCATTTGCGGTTGGATAAGCATTTTATTTTCCCAAGCACTTCCTCTTCAAATCTTCTCACCATAGTTTTTCAGTAAATGATGAAATAAGCTTGCTAAAACAACTTTCAGGCTGGAAAATGCGAGGCGAGGACTCTGTCCCCGACTTACCTGATCATACTCAGGCTGTTCCGTGACCGAGAGACTGACTAGTCTGGAATGGATTATCAGCAGCACGCAAGCGCGCATGACGCTATACTGCTGCAAGTCAGGAGAGGATGCAGTAGGGTCTAGTCCCACCCTTTCTGAAAATCGTCGCAGGGTAGGGTGGGGTCGGTAATGCCTGCAGATCCCACCCACCCTGTGACTGCTTGGAATAGGGTGTTGCAGCCAGAAAAGTTATTGACAAGCAGCCCAGAGAAGTATAGGGCTGATGCCTTACACGCCCGGTGCTGCTTGAAAATAGGACGCTCCTTCGCGTCATATGTGGGTGGTCTCTGGAGACCCCCGAAAATTGTAGGTCAGGGCTGGCACTAGGTCAGCCCTTGCCTACTTACATTTAAATCATGCGCATGTTTCATTTTCGATAGTGCCTGGCTGCCTGACTCTTGTGTCAGTCAGGATGAGAGGCAGGCAGCCTGTCATTGAGGGCAGCACTCGGCACAGGCCTTAACCGTAAACCTTGGACTTTTTTTTTATATCAAGAGGTATTATGTGGATGGTGATTTCTCTTAGGAATCACCATATAAATAACATAGAAATCTAGGTGGGCGGAGCCCCTACGCTCTGTACTAGCAGCCGCCACTGGTTATCAACTTCAGGGAAACCAACATGATGGTGAGTCTAAGAGGCCTACCCAGCTCTGTGGACTGGTGAGAGATGCATTAATTTGGGAAATGCAATGCTGCTTAGTGTGTGTGCTGGCTCAAATTTGAAACTCCTCTATTATGTGGTCGGTGTGGGTGGTGGGCCTGTTGTTGTAAGTAACTGGAGACAAGCGCGATGTCACATCATCACATTATGCACATGAATGGCTAAATGTTATGATGACAGTTGTGAGATTGTTCAGCCTGGTACATGCAGCCACTTGTCTGTGATTGGTTGTAATTTGCTCTCACTTCTCAGTTAATTGATCTCACATGAGTCATACAATGAATGATTGCAGCAGACTATGCTCTTGCTCTGTCCTTATGCTTGACACTACAATATCGTTTCTATTTTACAATCTGCAGGCCTTCTCTTCTCCTGCACAAAAGGCGAAAGCTCTATAACACTCCATCTTACCTTACCAGACCGCTTCAGCCAGGCACCCAAGATTGATGGACAATCTGAGAAAAATGCAGATGCACCGCCCAATTTGGGAATACAGAATCATTTTTCTTTTAAGGATAACTTTTTAGAACTGTGTGGGTTCACTTCACTCCTCCATAATTTGCATTTTTGAAAGCTATATAACAGACCATTTAGATACATAATTATAATAACATGGGTCTCTGGGGTGGAAGGACTGTTTGCAATGCATTTAACTGAACTGTGTCATATTCTTTCCTTCATTTCCTTCCACAACAGATTGACGATGTGCTGCTCATCATCACCCAGATTAATGTTATCTTTCTTTAGTGTTTGTCTTTGTCACACCTTTCCCCAAATTCCCATTCCCATACATTCGTCAAACCCCTAAACCTCTTCCCCAGGGCTGTGTGATTTATTGAGTTGTGACTTAATTTGCACCATAAATGGATCACACACTTGGTGGGCAGATGTGGTAAAAGCGACACAAACTCACTGAGAAATCTTTTATTATCTGAGCAACAGCCCACAGTGGCCCCATTTAACCACCCTTGTATAAAATCGATCCCTATTTTAGATATAGAAGAACATAATTTGTTAGAATCATCATTCAGGACTTGTGTTGCGTAAACGCTTAACCTTGTCCACTCTAGAATTTGAGTCCACTTCTCCTGACTCGAGGATTTCGTAACTTTAGTTTTAATTAAATACAAGCTCCCCATTGCTCAGAAGAAGTTACTTTTGCTTTTTTTGTTATATCATCAGGTATTCGTTGATGTGTTATGGTGGTAGTAGTCTAAGTGGGACGGTCTCAATCTTTGTAAAGCAATGATATAAATAGTATAGATATGATATAAATATAACCCACTAACTTTGTGGTTTTCTTTCAATTTAGTTGTCTGTGATGGATAATCCTTTTGATTAATCCTACAGTTGGAGTTCACCTAGGTGGGAGTGGGACTCCACTTGGGATGCCTTCCCTGTTAGTGCAATAGCCTGCTCTACTACCACCTCTATTAAGAATAAGAACAGCACCTTGGGAAACTCTGCAGTAACTAAGTCTTTGGACGATTGAGAGAGGTAGCAGCCATTGCTTCATCTATTCAGGTAAGAGATCTATGAAGTGAAGTGAACTAGTTTAGTTAGTCAGTCAGCAACTAACATCTACTGCAGAGCAGTAATTGTTTATCTAGGTTGTTATTGTGGGCAATATAGGTCATGGCAGCATACACCCCTAATGGTCAAGATAGTTACAGAGGGTAGTAAGACAAGGGTATATAACTAACTATAACTAACCGGTATACACTTTGACAAAGGGTACGCAAACAGTCCTTATGCAACACCTCTACTTCAAGATACAGGTCAACCCGACCACCACCCTACGCGGCACCCTCATCTACCGACCTCCCGGACCAACCGCACCCTTCTCCGACTCCATCACCGACATAATCACCCCGCAGGCCATCTCCTCCACCGACTACATTTTGCTGGGAGACCTCAAGTTCCACCTCGACAACCGCCAAGACTCCAACTCCATCTCCCTCCTGGGTAACCTCCATGTCATCGGACTCAATCAGATGGTACCAGGACCAATGCACTCAGCAGGACACACCCTCGACCCTATCTTCACAGCAGGAAACTCCTTCTCCTTCAGCCACACCTCCGAACTCCCATTGACGGACCACTGCTGCGTCCACTTCACCTACAAAGCGAACATCCCCCGCAGACGCCCACCCCAGTCCAACGCAGGAATTGGAACAAGATCTCCGACGAGCAACTCACCACCACCCTCAGTGGCTCCGCGCCCACCGACTCAGACAACGACCCACCACTGCCGCCCGCACCCTACACAAATGGATCACCAACTGCGCCAGCACCATCGCCCCCCTCAAAAAACCCTCCAACCCTCATGCCAAGAAGGCCAGCTGGTTCTCCACTGAACTCCAGGAATCCAGACGAACCTGCAGACGTCTTGAAAAACTATGGAGGAACTCCAAAACCCCAGCGAGGCTCGACAACTACAAAACAGCCACCACAGTCCACCACAAACTCATCAGACACTCAAGGAAGAAAGCACTCCAGGACAGAATCTCTACCCACGCACACAACAGCAAGGAACTCTTCGGCATCATCAAAGAGTTCGCCCAACCCAACAGCGAGTCCACCGACATCCCACCCTCCCAGGACCTCTGCGACAAACTCAGCACCTTTTTCCATCACAAAATCAAGACCATCTACGACAACTTCGACAACAACAACGCCCACGAGGGACCCACTCCCACTGCCCCTGCACCACACAGCCGACGCTGGACAGCTGGACCACCCTCAACATCGAAGACACTATAAAGACCATGAGGACCATCCACTTCGGGGCCCCCACGGACCCATGCCCCCACCACATCTACCACAGAGCCGCAGACATCATCGCCCGAGCTACAAAGAATCATCAACCGATCCTTCAAGACCGCCTCCTTCCCCGATGACTGGAAACACGCCGAGATCAACCCTCTCCTAAAGAAACCATCAGAGGACCCCACCGACCCAAGAACTACAGACCGATCTCCCTACTTCCCTATCTGGTGAAAGTCATTGAAAAAGCTGTCAACAGCCAACTCGCCTCCTTCATCGACGAGAACAACATCCTCGACTCCTCCCAATCAGGCTTCAGGAAGAACCACAGCACAGAAACCACCCTCATCGCCGCAACAGACGACATCCGGTCCCTCCTCAACAGAGGAGAGACTGTAGTCCTCATCCTCCTGGACCTCTCCGCGGCCTTCGACACAGTCTCACACCACACCCTAGCCCACAGACTCCACAATGCAGGAATCCGGATCAAAGCCCTCGACTGGATCCGCTCATTCCTCTCCGGCAGAAGGCAGCGGGTCAGACTACCTCCCTTCATCTCGGAGCCCACACCAACCACCTGCAGGGTCCCCCAAGGATCCTCCATCAGCCCTACTCTGTTTAACGTCTACATGGCCCCTCTCGCCTCCATCGTCAGATCACACGGACTCAACATTGTATCATATGCAAACGACACGCAACTCATCCTCTCACTATCCAACGAACTCAACATCTCGAAACGCAACTTTCAAGAAGGAATGGAAGCAGTCTCCGGGTGGATGAAGAACAGCTGCCTACAACTCAACACAGACAAAACGGAATTACTCATCATAGGCCCACATCCCGATGCCTGGAATGACACCTGGTGGCCCCCAGCCCTCGGGAACCCACCCCCACCCGCGGACCACGCACGCAACCTCGGAATCATCCTGGACTCCGAACTCAAAATGGACCGCCAGATCAACGCTGTCACCTCTTCCTGTTTTCACACCCTCCGTCTCCTACGAAAAACTTTCAACTGGATCCCCCTTGAACACAGAAAAACCATCACCCACGCCCTCATCAGTAGCAGACTGGACTACCGCAACTCACTCTATGCTGGGATCAACAAGAACCTCACCCGCAAACTCCAGAACATCCAGAACGCAGCAGCCGGACTAGTCCTTAACCTACCGCGCCATTGCCACATCACCCAACACCTGTAGACTCTACATTGGCTCCCTGTCGAGAAGAGAATCACCTTCAAACTTCTCACCCACGCCCACAAAGCCCTCCACAACACCGGCCCTGCCTACATGAACCATCGCCTCTTGTTCCACGCACCCCAAAGATCCCTCCGCTCAGCCAGGCTCTCCCTCGCCACGGTACCACGCATCAAGAAGACCAGAAAAGGAGGTCGCTCCTTCTCCTTCCTCGTGGCAAAGGCATGGAACACCCTCCCTTTCCACCTCCGCCAGAATCCGACTCTCTCCAAGTTCCTGAAAGGCTTCAAGACCTGGCTCTTCGATGAATTACCATGAGCACCCAGCACCGCACGTACTCTTAAAGGCCACGGAAGACCTCTGACCCACTTGGCCTCTGACGACACTCCTGGAATGCCTAGGAGCTATGTGCCCCCCCTTTCCCAGGCGCCTTGAGACCGTTCCGGGTGAGTAGTTGCGCTTAACAAACCTATGATTGATTGATTGAAAAAGTTAACAGTGCACAGTAGAAGTAAAACACAAAAGAACTACTTCAGGCATAAAGTATGATAGAATAATTCTTCCCTTTAATATTTAATAACAAAAAACCTACCCTCTCTACCCACAACAGGCCCACCCCTCTCCCCAAACAAATTGCCCCACCCCAACCAATGTCCAACAAAGAAGAAAATTGTCCAAGAAAGTCCGCAAACACCCAGTTCCAAGTCCATTCCGACCCTCTCCACCCACAACAAAAGTCATTCTCACCCAAAAAATGTTTTTCAAAAGGGCTCAGAAGAGGGCATATTCAATCCGGGTACGGAATTAATCTAGGCTCTGCTATATCTTTCTCAATCGGTTCTTGAAATGGTCCTTCCGCTGGAATAGGCAGTCTAAGAGGGAGGGGGTCAGCAGTTAGGGCCCCTGACAGCTGGGCCCAGCGCTGTACTGGCGGCTGCAGCTAGCTGGATGAACTGTGGCCCGAGGCAGAGGCAGATGCATCCTCCAGGGCGACCAGCTGCCTGTATTCGGCCTGGATGGTCTCCAGCCTCTGCCACCACAGCTGGGCCGCTATCACACAATGTGTCGTTGGTGGACCAGCAGAAGTAGCTATATCAAGCAAAAAACTAAAAGAAAAAAGACAAATTGTAAACAATGCTCTGTACAAACACTTGTTTAAAATTAAATAGTATATGGCACAGTAGCAGTAAATTGCTGGTGCCCTAGGGCCATTGGAATTTAATGTGAATTTGAGAGGCACAGGACCATTTTTTACCCACACATGCCACACATAAAAAGCGCTGACTGTCTGCCTGAAAAGAATTTAAGCAGAATAACATCAGATTAAAAAAACAGTGATTTTATTTTTTGTTTTTAAAGGCTTTCCTTGTAAAAAACTAAACAGACACTTATTGTTGAAAAATAAAAATAAATTACCTCTCATTAATGAGTAAGGCATTATTCACTATGGAGTAAACGTTATTGTGCTAAATTAATTGAAGCATGCTAGCCAGCGCATCAGGTACTTTGCTACTCTGTAGTCTGCATGCTGGGGCAGCTGTAATGGACAATTATCTTACTTTATTTCCAATAGCCCTGCTCTTCTCCAAATGCCTTTTGAATTCTACCCCGACTCGAAAGAGGCAAAAGAATAACAAATAAGATACTAGGTCACACAAGTCACACATAAAATGTGGATATCCTGTCTGCCGTAAGTAGATGGTGGGAAAGGAACAGGATGTATAGATTGTATTTGGCATGTTTATCACAGAGTATCCCATCTGCCAAACTTGAAATCAGGCACTCAGTCCCACTTTACTCCCTAGCCTCGCCCTCCACCACAAATTATTTCCAACAAATTGATTCACTTGGCAGTAAGGAAAAGAAACATGACTTACTCTACTGCAGGGTAAGTTAGAGGGATTGGGACAGGTAGGTAGAGCTTTTGGTATAGAACAGCAGGGTGTCACTGATCATCATCATGTGCCTAAGCTCTGGCTTATTCATCACTGTAGTTGGTGAAAATCAAAAGGGGAAAAACTTGAACAGGTGTAAATCTGTTATGGGAAACCATGAAATATATTTATGAATCACTTCACAAGGTCATAAAAATGCGACACATGCCAAGAATGGATTTCTCAATTTTTTGGTAGGCTAGGAGAGAAGAACGTAGGAAAGAATAAAGGAGTGAAGTGCTAAGAGGTGAATGAGTGGGCAAAAGGGAACACATCTTGTGTTTGGTTTGCAGTGCATTGAAAACTTTGCAAATGCTGCATTAACTGAAGCAGGCGCACATTGCACAGCCAACACTGCAGTCACAAACTGAACCATACTGCACTTAGGTCATGGGTGTCGAAATGCCATGGGCAGGGAGGGGAAACACACCTTGTGCTTGGTTTGCAGTGCATTGAACACTTTGTACATGCCGCATTGACTGAAGCAGATGCACATTGCACAGCCAACACTGCAGTCACAAATTAAACCATACTGCACTTAGGTCATGGGTGGCGAAATGCCATGAGCAGGGAGAGGGGTGATGAATGATGATGGGTGAAGAGAGTTGACCAAAAATTATAAATACCCTCCACTTTGAACCATAGCTTTGATAATCATAAAACCAAGTAAGCGAAGTAGGTGGGCATGCCCCTCTCCAGAAGAGCTCCCTTGTTGCTTCATTCAATCAATTATTAATTTATCCTTTCATTCTTCTATATTCACCCACTGATAGCCACCATTACTTAAGCTTTACTTTCCCTCATCCAGTCTTTCACCGAAATTTCCAATCCATATTATCCATCCATATATCCATCCATTTAGTATTCTTTCGCCCATCCATCCATTTACCCAATACCCACCAATGCATCCTTTCACCCACCCACGCATCCTTTCACTCTATCTTTGTTTTAACCTACCGTTCTTTCCCGTTTCCATCAACCCATCATTTTAAGTGTTCATTATGTGAGCTTTTGCTGAGTTGTAGGTAGAAGGGGCTATAAGAACTCAACCACTGCTGTAGCTGCTAAAGCAGGGGGTTCACGATCATGAGTCACAAAGCTCTTGTAGCTAGTGAGCATAATAGCAATTGTCAATAAGTAAGCACTGTGACTTACCACCGCCCATCCCTCCCGCCTCTGTCTCCCCCTCCAACTGCCTCTGCAACAGAACTGTCCCCAAGACTGGTGGTCTGAACAGCTAGAAAAAAAACATTGCACATTTTTTAGATGCCAGATACGCCACCCGTTATTATTTTTTTTAAATCAAAAATATACAACCGCAATACATCACTACAGTTAGGCTAGCAGTATCTTCTATTAAAAACATCACTCTGGGCATTTTGTTGGTTGACAATGTTAGAAAACCCAGGTAGTCAAGCCAACCAAAAATGTTTCATAATGGAGGGGCAGAGCTATAGCCTATGATGATGACTCTGAGTCACTGAAGAGTTAATGGTTAATGGTTAATGAAGGACATATCATATGGTGTTGTTTGGAAAATGAAATGGGACCTTATACTTTCCAGCCATCCTGCACTGCCATGAAAACTGCTGGTATACTGTATAAATGAATTACAGCACAACATTGGGGGGTCCATGACCATGGCCACTCTCACGTTAACTGTTAGAGCATGAGCAAAAAAAGAAAGCCTTTTCAACAAACATGCGTGATGAATATTACTAGCTTACTTGGGCCTGCAATCATCACAGTAGACAGTAGAGTTACCAAAAGTCTGTTCCTAGTCTTACAGTACCACAAGATATATAAAGGAGAGGGAAAGTTTATTAACAAAGCAGAATTAAACTTTAGACTAGTACTGACAGGAGAAAGTCAGCTACAAAAAAAAACATCAAATATGGAAAAAAGGATAATGCAGGAGTAACAAGAATTTAAATAAAATTGGATAGGGGAGTTAGAAAAAAAGGAGACAGTATAAAAAAATAAACAAGGCAAAATTAAACGTAGTATAATAGTGGGCAGAGCTAAAAGTTAGGGAAATAATAATAATAAATAATAGGACTTACTGGGATGAGCAGAGCCCTCTGTAGTGAGGCTGGTGGTCGAAGCTTCCTCTCTGGCTCCCAGACCCACCTCAGAGTTGTGCCTCTTCTTTTTCTCTTGGGAGCTGATGTAAGAAATAAAGAGGTTAAAAAAAAGATTAGTGGTACAGTTAATCTCCCCAAAAATATTATGACAGGCAAACGCAATAACATTGTACTTTTCTAAATCAGATCTCCTATAGTGCTAATATTGACTATCGAGTTGGCCATACTAATCCTAAAATCCCAATTACAAATTTCCTGAAGAACAACTACATTTTGAACTAATGCATTGCAATGAATAATCTTTGATTCTATTCTCATTTCTCAACCCCCTTGATTTACCAACTCAGTCTCTCTTTTTTGCAATGCATAGATGCATATTACACATCACTGTGAGATTGGTTGTGACTGTGTGAGCTACATAAGGAAAGTCACAGAGAATGCTAACTCACTGATGTCTCTAATTCCCTATGGTGGCAGGAGGACAGAAGATCTGCAATGGCTTCTTAAATAACAAGCAAAATTAGCACCGACAAGTACGCTTAGGAAGCCCCAAGCACCTGGCTAGCTCAATCTGGATCACATAATATTCTTAAAGTAAACTTAACTTACCTCTGAGTGTGAGCAGCATGCTATTCAGAAAAAAAGATGATAGCATTGTAGAACACAAACACAACAAATAATTACTCACCGAGCCCTGCAAACTCCATGCCTAGCAGTACAAGTATGTCCTGCTCATGGTCTATGATGTCTCCCCAACGGTGCGTCAGCTGCTGTTTGGTGCGCTGGATTAAAATATGTTTAATTAAACGGTACCCCCAATCACCACTAAACTACATAACCTGACAAATAAAATGAAATATTCAATTGTAATTATTATAAATTACATAAACAACAAATTTGCAAAATTAACACTGAAAAAATAAATAGTATAACCAACGGTTTCAAAAATACTTTCTAAAATATACCAAAAAATCAATTATAAATATCTGAATATAAAATACTACCCACACAAAACCCCAAAACAATAAACAACCCCCTCAAAAATGTATGAAAAAAGGTTACTAAAAACCAAATAAAACATATTTGAACCTCATTTATAGCAAGAAATAAAATTATGATATTAATGTAAAATATTTTTTTATCATTGATACGGCAATGAGGAAAAAATACTTATTTTTGATATAATGGGCAATAATATTCTTGAAATCATGATAGTTTGACCATGTTATTATTGTCAAACAATATTTCGGAGACGATATTCAGGGACCATACTGAAGGAAAGATTGATTTCTCAACAGGTCATCACCAGAATCATTAGCATATCACTCTACTGAATGTAACATCACTGGAAGTCACATTTTTGCATCTTTCAGAAAGGGATTAAAGTATTAGCATTAGCTACCGCTCTAAATTCTAAACACCTACATCCTCCATTAGAAACATTTTAAACTTTTGAAGTTAAAGTTCTGCATTTAGAACAAAAACTGGAAGCTATGAAGGGGGGCCATGTCTAGCTCCTTAACACTGTTAGAAATGAGATGTGCATAGCTCATTAGCAGACTACATCCTCTTGGATTTCTCTCCAAAATCTGTATTGATGAAATCAATCTCAAACCCATTTCAAACCAGGGATTTCCAGAAAAAGGGTAAAAGGGTGGACACGCCTATTAATCAATGCAACCGAACTCATAGTGCATTCTCACGCTCTGTCACTCCAAAGAGAACTCAGAACAGACTAGAATTTAAAGCATTGAACCTTTCCTTGACAAGAATGATTGGTCACAGTAGTCTCTCATTTAGTCTGGACAAAACATGGGCAAAAAACCTTCTATCCTTTATTTATCAAGGAAAGTGGGCAATATGTTTAGTTGGCATTGGATTTCTTTTGTCAAGGTGAAGACAATGCATCCAGCAATATAACATTTTAAATATACCAGGTGAGAGGCTCTTAAAAAGATCTCCCAATCACATAATCACAAGTTGGACATGTGTTCTATGAAACTCCAGGAACAGCCTACTTAGTCCTGAAGACTTACCAGATTTTAACACAGCTAATCTTAGCCTAATTTATTATAAGGTATTGTATTCCCCAAGGCCTGTTTTGAAAATTTCTGTAAGTATTAGTTATTTAAAGGATCAAAATCTATATTAATTATATCAATTTTGACTTATATAAAGCCATTTAAAATTTTACAAACTCATTCTCTATCTCCTTCAAGTGGATATAAGTTATGTCTTGAACATTATCCTATTATTACATGTTTTGCTACATATACTTTTCTGTAGGGAGTACAAACCTTGCCACATATTTGTATTTTGATTTTAAAATACATTTTGTCACTCTGGTAGTGTAGCTTCCTCCCCAGCCTGGGTACCCGCATCACACCCAGAACTTAGTAAAACACATCTTTAGTCTTCTGCTTGTAACCGCAAACTCAACATTCTAAACCTGCATTCACTTCGCTACTCTTTAACGCTTACATCACAGTTCTATGGAGTCCATCAGGAGCCACAAGGGTTCCGTCATTGCTAACTCACATGACGCTACATCTCCCCCTCTGTTACATAAAAGAATTGCAATTGTTTTACAAAAATATACACAATCATAACTCTTCAATGAGTCTTTGTGGCTCTTTGATTACACGTCCCAGCCTTGTCTTCGGAAACTGATCTTCCTGTCGTTCTTGACTGAAACTGTACCTTTTGTAATCTGCATTTGGCATTGGATTGAATTTGAGATTCAAGGCTTCTTTGATTTGACGGTATGTAATTTTGCCAACTCACTGCATTTTCTTTATAACTTCTTATACACCTTCACAAGCTAGATTCTTAAGGTATTTGATAACCGTCTTGTTATCTGTTTCTTCTAGTGCATCAATGAAATCATCAAATGTCTCTATCTAAGCAGTCCATCTGTTGCCTATATTCAGCCTATAGGCGGTATTATATGGTGGTGGTGTTTTCAGAGAGGCAGCGGCATTATAACCGTTTGTGTGATTGTCTGACACTTGAGAGTGAAGGTCTCTTCGACATTGTCTGCTGTCCGCTAAAATCTGCTTGATTAATACCATCTCCAAGGCCCTGTGCTGTTCTGGCCTTTCGGTCATCTTGGCCAGTCCGTGAAACTGTGACCTCCCTCGTGGTCTCCATGGGAGCCCTTCACTTTTCTGTAGACCTCTGGTTTGTTCTGAGCCGCCACCCAGCAGCTTTGATGACATGCTGTTATGGGTATGGACAGCTCCGTAAAAACAACCCTGGACACTTCCTCTGGGGCTACTCTGCCCAACACTGTGGTATGCTGACTTTCATTACTCAGTTCTGGTAAGATGATGGCCGTTTCTTGTATTTGAATCGCTTTGTTGTAAGTGACTCCTTGTACTGCCTGACACCTGGTTGATCTCTGCATCACAGCGCTTCTGTTCACAGCATTATCTTGCAATTGCCTGTCACTATTTGCTGCTCTTTCAAAACCTGGTTGTATCCGCCTTTAGTGTTATCACTCCATACGATGTATAGCTTTATGTGGCGTAGTAGCACTGTACCTGTTTTTACTGCCTTCCCGACAGGTTTTTGGCCAATGATGTATAGGCTTCTCGGGGAAGCTTTAGTTATCTTCTAATGCTTTAGACAGGCTGGAGATGCGTTTTAACTCCACACACGCCAAGCGTTTATTCAGCACTTCGACTGAGGCACACGTGTCATGCACGAGCAGTTTGCTGGACAACAGCAAACTCTTTATGAGAGCACTGTCGATCTTTGGGTCACTTATCCCCTATCTTGTCTCCAGTTGTAGCATCCTCCCCAACCTGGGTATCCACTAATGACTACGCCACACACGGAGTCCATCGTGAGCCACAAGGGCTCCATCATTGCTAACTCACACAACATCACATCTATTATTAGTGCTTCTTTTGTTAGGGCTGAATTGAACAAGTCTGCTTAAAGATGCCTTTAACATTAAATATTCATGTCCCGCCTCTTTAATGTTCTTTTTTTAAATGTATTTTTTAATATGTTTATTGATTTCAAAGATATAAAAGCAGCCAAAGAATACAAATTGGTACAGAATGATATGGTCATAAAAAACCACCATACCCCCCCCCCACCCAGGCAGAATGAAATCATAATTCTAGTACATTCGGAAAGTACCTGTACTTCAATAGACTGTCGTATGCAAGGCAATAACAATAATGGCAATGGATAAACTCTTATATGTGGTCTACTACTATGAGCCGGGAAAACAAGTGCACAAAATCCAATGTGACATTTATGGAGCGGCATATACCAGCACAGCAGGTAGGCACCATCACAGAATCCGTGGAGCTAAAACAAAATATAAGGAGCGCGACCATTCTAGAGATTCACAGTAGGTCTGGGTGAGATGGCAAATATGCTGTGAGCGGGGCCCAAAAGTCTTTAGGACGGGAAGTCCCTGGTAATTCTTTCTCATATATTTGCAACTGATTCCTACAATAGATCAAGTCCCGGAGCCATTTTTTCACTGTAGGAAATGTCTTAGCCCCCAACACTGCGCCACAGCCCTTTTCGCAAATAAAGTGGAAACGGCGATGATTCGCCTATTGCAGGGTTTAAGGCGTTGAACATAACCCAGCAAGCATATTTCAGGAGTGCACTCCACGGGTTCCAGCACGATATCAGTAAGCATTGTCGCCTCAGCAGTCCAAAAAGCAAATACACCCGCACACAACCATGCCACATACACGAAGTCTGCATCCGCCATTTCACATCGCACACAATTAGCAGTCTCTCGCAGACCATACCTATGTAATTGTGAAGGGGAGTAGTACACCTGATGCAGGAATTTGAAATGAATAATTCGGAGATTGCAGTTAGCTGTGAGACGACCAGTGAGTTGGCAGCACGCCATCCAAACCTCCGGCGCAATAGTAATACCCAACGCTGCCTGCCAGCGTATACAAGAGGGGTGATCACCTTGTTCCCGCTCACGCAAGGAAGCATTATAGAGTTTAGTTATTAAACCCTTACGCCCCTCTCCCGACAGCATTGCCTGCAATGCCCGTAGAGCAGTGGGCTCCGCCGGGTACTCGGGATACGCCGCACGGATAGCCTGTCGAACTCGGACGTATGTAAAGCCAAACAGGAAGCCACGATCTGTGCCTTTCTGCGCCTCCTGCAATGTTTTAAATTGACCGTTCTTATAAAGGTCACCGAGCTGAGAGATACCCACCTTAGCCAACTCCCTCAGTGCCGGCGGCTCTCGTGCTGCGGAGATATCAGGATGTGAAGCAGGGGCAGTAACGGAGCATATAAGTAAGATAATTTAGCCCGTGTCGCAAGCATTCTCCATGCCCATGCCGTGCACAACGCAGGGTTTATTTCAGTCCGTGGGCCACCCGATCCACCCGATAGGGTCGCCGCCTGCAGTGACATTGGAAGGACAGCATCTGATTCGATAGCTACATGAGGCTGAAAGCGCTGGGGGAAATGCCAGTAGTGCGCAAATTGCGTCTGCGCACACAAATAATATAATCGAAGGTCAGGAGCCTCAAAGCCACCCCGATCAAAGGGCTGAACCAGAAGGTCCCATCTGCATCTGGGTTTCTTACCACCCCATACAAACGTCAACAGTGACGATTGCAAAGTCTGGAACATTGCCACATTTAATTTTATAGGAATGTTGACAAAGAAATAAAGGAGTTTAGGAAGAAAGGCCATCTTCACAACCGCGATCCTGTCTGCCAATGATAGTGGCAAGTGCGCCCATCGCTCGGCCAGTTCAGTAATGCGCGTAACCGCACGGCCATAATTCTCAGTTACAACCGTATCAGGATCCCTGTGGATCCACACCCCAAGATATTTTACGGGATCAGACGTCCAGGTCAGTGGATATTCCATCTCCACCTCCTGCGTGTGCGCAGTAAGGGGGAACACCACAGATTTTGACCAGTTGATTCCAAGACCTGAGAATCCCTCAAACCTCACATACTCCCTGAGAAGCGCAGGCAGGTACACAGCAGGTTCACGGACATATAGTAACATGTCGTCTGCATAAAGGGAGACGATCAATGGGCGCTGCCTAAATCGCAGGGCAGCTGCCGCGTGCTTTTGGCGTAGCTTGCAGGCAAGGGGCTCTAGAGCAAGTGAAAAGAGCATGGGTGACAGGGGGCACCCCTGCCGCGTGCCTCTCTCAATATGAAACAATGATGACACCCACCCATTAACCCGAGCCCGGGCTACTGGGCTACTGGACCACTGTACAGCACCCTGAGCCATTGTAAAAAAAACGGAGGGAAGCCCATCCTATTCAGAACCGCGAACATAAAAGGCCATTGTAGTGAATCAAAGGCTTTTGCTGCATCTAGCAGCACAGCAACCGCCTGAAAATCTGGTTCAAAGTAATGTAGGGTGGAGAAGATCGTGCGCAAATTATGTGTCGTGGAGCGCGCCGTGAGAAACCCAGATTGGTCCGGCAGAACCAAGAGTGGGACTAGCGGTTGTATCCTAGTAGCTATCATTTTGGCCAGAATCTTGGCATCGATATTAATGATCGATAATGGCCTATAGGACTCACACTGATTCGGGGGCTTATCTGGTTTTAGTAATGTAACCAGCAATGCTTCACGGAGAGAAGGTGGCAGTGTCCCCTTCTCATATGCTTCTGCATATACTTCTAATAGCCGAGGGGCCAGATCTGACGCATAAGCTTTATAGAATTTGCTGGGCAGCCCGTCTAACCCCGCGGCCTTGCAGGTTGGTAGGGACATTATGGCCTCTTTGACATCCTCTTCGTCAAATGGTTGTATGAGATATTCGCGGTGGGAAGTAGACAACCATCCCAGCGCAACATCGTCTAGGTATGCATCAATCTCTGCAGTCGATGGAGAATCCCTGGAAGCATATAGGCGAGTGTAAAACTGAAAAACGGTATTGCAGAGCTCCGTTGTCGAGTGGCGGTCCCCCCCGTCCCCCCCAATGAGTTCTATTATA
This sequence comes from Calotriton arnoldi, assembly GCA_963921515.1. NCBI lineage: Eukaryota > Metazoa > Chordata > Amphibia > Caudata > Salamandridae > Calotriton > Calotriton arnoldi. Next base: position 356,314 of record CAWUFW010001804.1, read on the forward strand.
TTCTCCTGACTGCGCGGCTCTGCTAGTTTTTGCGCAAGGGAGCAACCTGGGCGGCCCCCCTCACCATAATATCGTGCTATTCTCCTTCGGGAGCAGTGCGATAGCTCTTGGTCCACCGTCTCATTATGCTCCGTGACAAGTTCCCTTATTGCAGCTAATTTGGCGGTAGAGGGATCCGATGCATATTCACGTTCTAGCTGAGAGATATCAGACGCCAGTTTTTTTATCCTCCGTCGGATATCGCGCAATACACCGGATTGGGCCCCTATGCACGCTCCCCTAATAGTGACTTTAAACGCTTCCCATAACACTCCTGCGCTATCCACCGACCCCTCGTTCTCTCTAAAAAAGTTTTTAATTGCCTCAGCAATCGCCTGTCTGAATACCAGGTCATTTAGTTCTGAGGGTTGGAGTCTCCAGGCAAAAGGCGGTCTCTCACAGGTAGGAATTTGCAATTCAAGAAGTACGGGGGAGTGGTCCGACAGAGTGCGTGCTTCATGTGTCACCGCAACTACCCAAGTGCAAACCATCTCCGATACAAGCCAAAAATCTATGCGGGACCAAGACCCATGCACCGAAGACACGAATGTACTCTCCTGGCCTGCGGGGTGACGGCTGCGCCAGATGTCGTGTAAGTGACCTGCATCTAGTAACCCCCTTAGTACTTCCGCAGCCTGCTTAGGCCGCACCTCACTGCTACCAACCCTGTCCATTACAGCATCGAGACAGACGTTAAAGTCACCTCCCCAAATAATTGCTGCAGGAGGGAATGTAGATATTCTTCGCCACACATCTGAGTAAAAGGAGGGGTCATCAACATTTGGGCCATACACATTCACAAGCAACACACTTTTGCCACCCAGCAGCCCATGCAGAATTGCTATTCGTCCGCAATCATCAGAGTCTGAGCGAATTACAGTGAAAGGAATGCCTTTCTTCACCAGCGTCAGCACACCCCTAGAGTGGTAGAGTAGGATGACGCAGCTCTGGCACCCGCCCAGCGCGCACCCACCTTGGTTGCCGAAACTGTAGTTAAATGCGTCTCCTGCAAGAAAGCTATTTGCACTCCCATACGATCCAGGTAAGCAAACACCGATCTTATCTTTTTAGGTGTGTTAAGCACGCATATATTCCGTGTGAGGAACTTTACTGTGCTATTCATAATGTAAATCCAACATTAACTGAGCACGTGCGTAATACAACAGGTAATACACACCCGAAGTACCATAACACACCCGACAAAGGGTGTCCAATCCAGTTTCATCTGCATTCTGCCTGCCACGGAACAACCCCACCAGCCCCCCACCCACTTCAGCAACCCCAACATGCCAAAGCCATCCCAATACCCTTCATCCCCCCCCCAACATACCCAACAGAAACAATAAGCATTTGGGGTACACCCTGTTGCGGGAGCACAGAGTGCTACTATCCTCCCACATCATAGGAGGTGACCGAGCAGGTCTAATTCACGCTAGAAAAGTAATACGTCCATGTCCTGACACTTATGAGAACAGGGTGTGATAACCCCCGGGGCAGAGAGACATCTCCATGAGATACCAGGCCACAAAAACTTTGCAACAACCATGGCAAGGACTTTCAGTAAGGAACAACTAATCGAAGAAATAGAACCCAATGGTATGTGGACACAATATCAGAAATAATTCAGGTCAGCCATCACATCGCAGTTGGCAGGCAGTGCATGCATCCTACTTGAAGATTGCTGCATGCGCCCAGGAAATAACTAAAGCAATGTAAAATACAACAAGAGCAGTCAGTAATGCTTTACATGCAGGTGAAACTATAGCAAGATTGTGCATCCAACTGCTACTCCTCCTCATCTGGTGGAGCACTGGCCTCACGTCTCCTGCGCTTTAACTGCTTAGCATGCTCCATAGCAGGTTTCGGAGAAGAAAATATTGTACAATCCCCATCTGCGCCCACTCGGAGGCGGGCAGGATACAGCATTGAGTATGGGACCCCTTCTGTTTGCAAAAATTTCTTCACAGTACCAAATTCTCTTCTGGCCGCCTGAACCACCACCGTGAAGTCTGGGAAGAAGGCCAATGTGTTGCCTTGGTGAATAACAGTGCCCTTTTCTCTTGCCAGCCGCAATATGGTGTCCCGGTCCCTATAATTCAATATTCTGGCTATAATCGGGCGGGGCGGAGCCCCTGGCGGCAAGAGATCTGTGGGCGCGCTCCACAAGAACCATTTTAGAGAGCTGATCAGCGCCAAACAATTCTGGAATAAGGTTTTCTATATATGTCTCCATTTTCCCCACATTGGTAGACTCCGGCAGTCCCGTAATTCTGATATTATTGCGCCGGGACCGCGCCTCCAAATCCTCATTTTTGGCCTGCATGAGGGCTAGTACTTTCTCCATATTGAGTGCCTTTCCAGAAACTGTACTCAGGCCGTCCTCCGTGGCCGAAACCCTCTGCTCCACCTCCCCCATGCAGGCATTTTGTTTCTCTAGCTGGGAGGACATGTGGTCAAGTCGGTGGTTGACCGCCGCCATTGTACCCTCAATAGATTGTAGACTGCGCTGCATGGCCAGCAATGTGGATTCCAACGTGGGAGGACCATCAGCCTGGGCGTCCGCCTCCGAGTCAGATGCAGCCCTCTGCAGAGTTTTGGATGGTTTGCGTGCCTCGAAGTTGAGGCGCGGCTGTGATTTATCTGTCCTCCCCATGGCAATGACAATTTCGGAGAAGAGGAGTTAGGAGTAGGGTGAAGCGCAAGGCCCCCAGGAGTTCACGACTGCCTTCAAAACTATCGTGGGCACCGCCACTGCCTCCAGCCAGCACGCGCCCGGCCTCCAGCAATGACCACCAACTGCCGAGTCTCGCCACCGCCCCACACTCAGCTATGTTCCACCAGGCGGTGACCAGGGAAGGCCCAGACACTTACAATTCTGAACCTCTCGGCTCAAGCATGCAAAGTGACTCCGGTGTTGGTAAGCAACTACGGGTGATGAACTTGCACACGCGGTGCCCACAGCAGTGCTCTGTCAATCACTGTTAGTTGCAGGTCAGTTCTCAGGAGCACCATCAGCCCTGTAGCACCGAGGAAATCAGACCCAGGCCAGCCAGACCAGTCTTCCGATCGTGCCTGCCACCTCTCAGCAATACGGGCCTCCAAAGGCCACACCACGCACCGGCCACAGCTCGCAGGCCACGGCCCCAGCCCAGGCTCCCGCCCGATTCCGCATCCAAAGCCCGGGCCGAGCCGCACCCCCACTCACCGCAACCGGTGCCGGTAGGCGTCAGCAATTTCGGGCAGTAGCAGTCGATCTCCGCCGCAATGGGGCCTCCGGAACAGCCGGGATCCGCTGCACACGTTCCGTATGGGCTCAGCGGCCTCCTCAGCGCTCCTCCGCCAAGCACGCAGTCGCCCAGTGGTGCAGGTCGGCAGATATCACTGGGCAGTGCGTCTCAGGCTCGCAAAACTCCGCACCACATGGGAACCGGAACGCGCTGTTACAGCTTCGCGGGGGCCGCCATTTTCCCCGCCACTCGGCCAGATCAGCGAGTACCTCCAAAGCACTCACGCAGCGAGTGTACAGCTTACCAGTTGCTCCCAGCTGATGCCGCAGGGGCTCACAACTCCATACAGGTGTCTGAGGGACTCAGATGTAGCGGATTTCAGGCAGATAATAGTCGGATTATGGCTCGGGCGGGCAGAGCCTCACACAAGTGCGGCCATTTTGCCGTGCGCCCTCTAGCGCCCCCCTCTTTAATGTTCTTTAATAGGGACTTCAGCTCTCTTTCACAGGTTTTATTCATTTTACTTCACAGCTTGAAGGAATGAATGAATGAATGAATGAATCTGGCATTTATAGAGCGCTAATGTCACTCCCAGGGGAGCATCCTGGAGCTAGGCGGTGAAGAACAATCAAAAGTCATAACAGTAAGTGAAAAGCAACTAGAACTCAGTATCAGCGAGATGTACCTACAGTAGATTCATCAAATTAATGAATGACACATGGAGTCAGAGGCCGTAAAAAGCCATGTCGTCAATAGTTTCCTGAAAAGGGATTCCGAATCAATGTGTCTCAACTGCATTGGAAGCTGACTCCAGGCCTTAGTCCCTAAGAATGCAAAAGATCTGTTTCCTTTAGTCTTGAGCCTAAAAGTAGGAGGTTTAAGAAGGTTCACAGATGAGGATCTCAGAGACCGAGAGGTAGTGTAATGAGTGAATTGGGCACTTTGGTCCTACTGCTCTGTAGGCTCTGAAAGTAAGCAGAATGATTTTAAAGAGGACTCTCTTGTGGATTGGCAGTCAATGGAGAGCTAGAAGGGCTGCTGAAGCAGATGAACAACATGGCAGTTTTAGCACTAGCCTAGCGGCTATGTGTTGTACTACCTGTAGACTGTGAAGAGTTTGTTTAGTGGTGCCTGCATATATACTATTACAATAGTCCTATCTGGAAGTAATCAGTGCAAATGCCACTGTTTTTCTGGCTGAAAGGGGAAGGTAGTCAAATACATTTTTAGTGATTTTATTAAGTTAAAGCACATTCCTGGCACTGCCACAGCTTGTGGGCGAAATGATACGGAAGAGTCAAATTTCACGCCCAGGTTTTTTACTACCTCAACAGTGTTAGGCGGATAAGGGGGGTGCTGAATTAGGCTACCATAATGTAGGCTCAAATTTGTTGTCCTTGCCTAAAAGCATGATCTCTGTCTTATTGGTATTACACTTCAGGTGGTTAGTTTGCATTCACTGAATAACCTCCTTTAAACATCATTTAAAATTCATCTCCGAGCCAATGGACATTTTATCCAGGGCCAGGATAAGCTGTGTATCGTCAGCATATGAAGTGGTTTCAATTCCAAAAAGAGAAGGTCAATTAAATAAGGGGGGCAAATATATATTAAACAATGCAGGGCGAAGCGGTGAGTATGCGATGAGCAATACGGGACTCCTGAAGTAAGTGTTTTTCCAGGGGATAGAAATGATCCTAGTATTACTGTTTGCCTACGATCAGTTAGGAAAGATTCCAGCCATGCTACAGCCAGATGCGAAATACCATACTTTTTAATCCGCTCTAGTAATATGTTGTGGGAAATGGTATAAAATATGGCTGATAGATCTAATAGAATCAGCACAGCATTCTTCCCAGCATCTAAAGTTAACTGTAGAGTGTCTGCAACCTCCAGCAGGGCTGACTCTGTAGAGTGCTTGGGGCGGAAGCCAGGCTGTCGAGGATGGAGGATATTGGCCTCTTTCAAGAATGTCATTATTTGGCAATTTACCAGTTTTTCAATGATTTTACCAAGGACAGGAAGTAATGAGATGGGTCGAAGGTTAGAAAGAGTTGATGGGTCTGCCAACAGCTTTTACTGAAGGGGTTTAATGGCAGCAAAATTCCAATCTGTAGGGACCTCTGCAGTGGACAGTGAAGAATTAAAAATCTCATTAATCACTAGATTTACAATGTCTATCATTTTGTGACGGATGTATGGTATGGTGGGGAGCGATCAAAGGGGGGTACCGATTTACAGGATAAGATACATTTTGGGACTGGGCTAGGCTAAAACTCTGAAATGATTGAAGGGAAGCTCCTGTCGAGCAAAGGTTTTCTTCTAAATCAGTATTTAACAGAGGGGTAGAACTAATTTTGCGTTGAATGTTGAGAATTTCTTCTTCAAAATATGAGGAAATTTGATTACATTGAGTCTGTGAGGTGGGATCTCTTTAACCATGGCTTTCGGTTGTAGGAATGATTTAGCAATTGAGAAAATAGATTTTTGATCATGGTGGGCCTCATTTAACTTCTTCAAAAAGTAAGCCTTTTTGCTAGCTTAACCTGGCCGTGATAAATCTTCAAGGCTAGTCTAAACTGAATTAGGTCGTCAGCCTTATATGCTCTCCTCCACTTCCGCTCTAACTGCTTGCAGCGGAGATGATAGTATGCTAATGCCTGGGTATACCAGGGGGCTGACAGCTGAGGATTCTGTTTTCTCTTTACAAGTCTTTCCGGGGCTAGTTTATCACTAATCTGAGTGATCCAGGTCTTACAAGCTAGGGCATCCTCTGTTACCTTTCCTGACAAAGTAGCTATTGTGAGAAGTTGGCCTGGCATATGCTGTCCACTAATTATAGTGGGCACCTTGCACCAGTCCAAACAACCCCTTATTGGAGATAGGTTAAAGACAACCTTTATTGAAAGCTATCCTAGTGGTAGCTATGGAGAGCAGCCTTCAGGCTAAGTCTTGAAGGAATGTAAAGCAGCTTATTTTACCAGTCTATAATCTGAGTGACCAAATGAAAGAGGACCACACCAGGTATATATTCAAAATATATGTATTTATTACTAAACACACCCCTCTAGTCTCTTTATGAGGCTAGAGTTCAAAGCTACATAAATTATAAGTTAGTTATCTACAGGAATAGCACAAATACACGTTTGAGCCCCAGGGGCGTACCAAACCATATACCAATAAAGTGGTATAAGAACCACGACTGAGCTAGACACAAGGCCTAGAGCCTGTAGAAGTGCTTGGACCACAAGGAACCACCCGAAGGCAGTGACACAGGGGACCCACGGGAGGCAGCGTGCAGTGTATGAACACAGCCGCAAATTGCCGTTAACTTCTATGGGGAAAGTCGCGATTTGAATTTAAAAGAAAAGGGACACTTAGAGGAGGACTTGGAGCAAACCCTTTGAGAACTAGGCTGTTCTAGTGTCAATACCCACGGGAGCACCGGAGTACTCGAGTTACCTCACCCAGGGAGCCGGGTGCATAGGTGTCTTTCGAGGTCGGGTTTCGTCGTCGCTTTCAATGGCGATCTGCTGCAAAGTGCTGCTGGCGGCCAAGTCGAAAGTGTTCGGGTGGATCCAAAGGTGGATCGAAGATCTGAAGAACCTGAAAGCAGAGGGGACAGAGTCTGGGTCACTAGCCAGTGACCAGGAAGGCGATGAGCAGATGCCCACCGATGTCGAGTGCTTCAGGTAGGTTGACGGTTGTCTTGACTCTTCAGCCACGAGGTCCAGGAGGCGTCGATGACAACCAGGAGCTGGATTCGAGCTGTCCCACGACGTCTGTCGATTGCAGGGGTGTCGGCGACCGGATTGGACCCAACAAGCCTTGGCAACGGCAAGTCTCGTGGAAATGGAAGAAGGACGATGTTGCAGACCAGCAAGGTCTGGGGGACTCACCCAGTGAAGGTAAGTCAGGGCACGCCTGGAGCAACCAGGAAGCCCAAGCAGAAAAAGATTGGCCTTCGGAAGGGCCTACTAGCCAACGGACTAGCGACCGCGAAGGAGCCTCGAGTCGAAGCACATGGAGCTGGCTCACAGGACACTCGTGGAGTGGAGGCCAGTGATCTTCGGTGCAGTTGGTGCTGGAGGCTGGGGCTACTCGGAGCCCAAAGCACGACTTCGTGGGAGACCCAGAAGAGGATGCACTTTCAAATGCATTCAGTGTCCAGGGGTCACGGTTCCACGTTACCCACGACAGCTACGGGCCTCAGCTTTGCTGGGGACTCAGGGCAGCCTCGAGGAAGTCTGGAAATCCACCTCTGGTGATGCAAAGACTTCGGCGTCCGACGGGAGCTTCAGCGATGCAGACTGGACAATTGCTTCTTTGGTGCCTGCCAAGCAGGGAGTCACTCCTTGACCCCAAGGGAGATTCTTCAGTCCTCTAATCTTAAAGTAGAGCGTCGAAGGTCCAGGATTCTGTGTCAGAATTTCGTCCAGGTAAATCTAAAGTCCTAAGGACTGGGGTCCCATACTTATACTAAGGTAGGGGGTTGGACATACTCTGTGGCCCCACCTATGGGAGGGTCAGGGCAGAGGGGTGGTTACACCCCTTTCCCTTTGTCCAGTTTCGTGCCAGAGCAGGGGCTGGAAGCCCCTGAGCCGGTTTGAACTGGGGTATGCACAGGGACACCAAATGTGCCCCCAGTGCAGGACTTCAAAGCACCAGAGAGTGCTCCCGCCCAGCCCCAATACACACTATCCTGTCTGGGGAGGTGGTTACACCTCCCTGGGACAGAAACCTAGTGTCCAGGCCTCCCCTGCCGGAGTTTCGGTCAGCAGCAGGAGGCCAGACTCGCGTCTGTGGCAGCGGCATCCATTTTGTGATGCCAGGGCTCTGGAAAGTCAGTACCGGGTATACCGGTGTGTACATGTCTTTCCCTCTAGAAGGGTGGAATGCTACCCCCGCCACCAGAACTGACGGGGGGTAGTATTCCAAGATGTTTGACACCAAACACGACATGTTTCCGTGCAGCCATCCCAAAGTTAGCATTTAACGCGAGGTTATAATGCGCTTAAGAGTATATGGTCGGGCTGCACTACAAACAGCATCAGAGAAGGGTCTCCGAACGCTGCAGAGGGGCCCAGCTCATGCAGGGGTACCCTCTCACATAGGAACCACGCACTCTGCCTTCAGGATTGATAAGGCCTGCCATAGGAGTGACTTATAGGTTTATATGTGTGTATGTATGTAGTGATATAGGTAGCCTATATCACAGTAAGGAGTGCATGCACCACCTTACTCAGGCTGCAGTAGCAGACCTGTGGTGTCAGTTTGGATGGCCTTCCAGGGGTGGCACAATACATGCTGCAGCCCCTGGTAGGCCTCTGAGGTACCTATGCCCTGGGTACATAGTATACCATATACTAGGGACTTATAAGGGCACTCAGATTCAATCAGAGATGTGCCTAAGGCACATGGAAATCATTTTAAAGAGGAAGCAGCTAGGCTGGGGTTCTGATTAGCAGGGCCCCAGCCAGACTAAGGTCGAAAAACAGTGAAGCATCAGCAAAAAGTGGGGGTACCCATGTGAAGCAGATCCTACTCTCCTACAGCTATCAAGGTGGATGCACAACTAAACAGCTTCGGGTCGGTTGACAGGTTAGCCCATTTACAAACTTTTTGGGGGGCTGAATCCAAGGGGGCAGGGAGCTGTTTGGATGACTGCATGTGTATGCTAAAAGGGATCAACATATGATCAGACCATGTCTGCTGGATAGGGGATTAAACTGTCAAATTAAAAAAATTTGAACAAATCCCATCTAGAGAGTGGCCTCCAGAGTGCGTGGGTAGGGCCACAAACTTATGGAGCCCAAACGTGCTTAACGTATCCATAAAATTGACAACATTTGGAAAGTTTTTACATTCCAAATGAAGATTAAAATCTCCTAGGATAGTAAAATTGGCCTACCGAAGGACAAGTGGGGCTAGTGTTTCTCCTAAAGATGCTAAAAAACTATTACTTGTACCAGGGGGCCGATAGATACTCCAACCTGCAATTGACAAGGAGGAACTAAGCTTAAAACAAAATCCAAGACTTTCTACCCCTTTCAAGTGGTCTAAATCAAATGTCTGGCATTGGAGGAGTTCACCTCCACAAGTTCATTCTATCCTGTCTAAGAATGGTGTATCCTGAAGGTAAAGCATGGACAATGTCTTGATTACACCATTCCTTTAGCCATGATTCAGTGATAAAAAGAAAGTCCAAGCAAAAGTCAAGGAGTAGGTCATGGATTTCTTGAGTGTGTTCCATAGAGAGCGGGCATTTATAAGCCCCCCACATAGCGATTTTTTACCTAAATTATTTGTAGAATGAAATAAAGAGTCAGAACTGATTCCAAAAGGCGCTTTGCATTTAAGACATACAAAGGGTCCGTTCCTGTTGCTAGGAGATAGCTTAGATTTGCACTGCCTAGCAGTATCATTTAATGATTTCAAAAATGTGGAAGACTTTTGAGTACCAGGCTTTGGACAGGCAGCATGGCTGGCGCAGGTCGCGTTCCAGATGCGGACGGGCGCAGACGGGCTTCCCTTTGGCATGCCTTCAGCGCGCCCACTGAGCGCGTCCGCTACGCATCCACGGTGTAGGTCCCATTAAATACCCTTGGGCACGAACCACTGGAGCGCCAAAACCAAAAGGTGGCCGTTCTAAGAGGGACACCGGAAAGAGCTTTCAAAAGAATGCAATAGTGCAAGTGCAGGTAAGGGAAAGTATTCCAGAATGAGATTAAGAAGCTCCTCGCATTTACTAAACAACAGTTAAATTAACAGGAACATTCCCTTTTCCAGATTCCCCAAGCTTAACACCTCACTACTTAATGTTGCCTTAAAGACATTCCACACATTTGATGCAAAAGGATCAGTGAAGAAATATATATTTATTAGTTAATCAAAACCATAAACCTGTGCTCAGCACATCTCCATAATGCATATCACAGATTAAAATCAATAAGACATGCACCAATAACATATTCTGATACCATACATCATTAGAACCAAAAAAGTGCTTCTGTGCCTAAGATATAAAGTGCAAAGAGCCTTGATATGGCAGGTTAATTATCTCCTGGTGGTTTGTCGTAACCTTAAAGTGCGTGAGAAAATAAAGTATCATGTGCAAAAATACATCTGCCACACTCTTGGTTTAGCGGGATAGGTGACTAATAAACTTTTTACCCTAGCAGCGCACCATGACAACACCAGAATTCCACTTGGGATTTCCCACTTAGACACTCTAATTGGAGAACTCCCCCAATGGTGCCCTCTATGTGCCAGCATAAGGAGAGAGCAGAATTGCACCACATCTTAGTAGATGTGGTGCTGTTCTGTTCTCTCCTGTTCATGCAACACAGTGCAGCAACTTTACTTTCTGCTCTGCATTTAGTTATGTCTATGTAAATCTGGATGTAAGAGAGAGCTGGGTGGTGTTTTTTTTTGCAGCAATGGCCCGAGGTGCCCACCCCCGGGACATTGCAGTTTGCTATGGCTTGGCGGGAGCACCGTTCCCGCCAAACCATAGCAAACTCTGCTCCGCTTTCAACAAGCGAGAGCATTTAAAATGCTCTCGCTTGTTGAAAGTGGACCAGAATTGCTTTGGACAGAGGGAGTTGCATGTTAGCAGCTCACTTTGTCCAAAAGCAATGCCGGCTCCCGCAGGAAGCAGAGAGCCGGCAGGGACCGTGGGGGCCTTCAGGCCTCCCGCGGTCCCCAACGTAAGCAAATTTGTGCCCTGGGCACCCAGTAGTGTGGTCAGGCCCCGAGGATAGGGTCCCCGGGGCCAAAATCGGCCCAGGAGGAGGGCCGCTTCATTGTTTAAAAATAAATAAATAGTGGCCAAGATGGCGGCGGTGTGAGATGTGTTTCTCGGTCTCTCCCACCTCGGCTCGCTGGGCCACCCAGCGAACCTCCATTAACCATTATACCGCTGTCCCAAGGGCCATTATAAAGCGGGGGCGTCTGGGGGGTACTTTCGTGGCGCTGGTAGCAGCTGGTGTTCCCGAGCGATTGACGGCGATTGGCTCTCGATGGCCAGGCCCGGGCCTCGGCCTCCTACATCGTCTCCGGCGGAGGCCCGGAGGGGTCCTGCTGCACCGAGGGAGTCGCTGAGGCCTCACCTTTGTAGGAAGCTGAGAGTGCCAGAGCATAGACGCGGCCAAGCGGGGAGGAGCTGCCGTCCCGGGAGGCTTCTCTCTCGTGTTGCCTCGGGTTGCGGGCTGGGTGGGCCTGCTCGGCCGGACCTTAGCAGCCACAAAGACCCAAGCGGAGACCCGGGGGTAGCCGGGTGGACACAGTGCAACGCTGGAATAGTGCCGCATCGGAGGAGTCGGTGTCCCCCCGTCCCGACCCTGGGCAGAGAGCAGCGCTGCTGTTGATTGAGAGGCGGCCTGCCCAGGTCTGGGCCGCGTAACAGCTCGGCGGCCCCGGGTTACTGGGAACTCACTGCATCGCGTTCCTAAGCAGATGGACAGCGGGGCCGCGATCCGGTCAGGGGGGGCCTCTCCCGCAGTACTGTGACGCGGACAGGGCTGGCCAGTAGGCTAGGCCCCGCAGCTAACAAGGAGGCCCCGCGATTGCGACATGGAGTGGAGAGCCAGAACGAGGCTACTTAAGCTCACATATATAGTTGCCCTGGTGAGCCTCAACAACAGAGTGGAGCTTGTGTGCTTCAGCGGGAGCCAACTTTGCAGACCCCAAGTACCTGCTCCCCCACCGATGAATGCAGGCCTCCCGTCCCCTCTGAGGTGAGAGACTTCCACTTGAACGTGGTGGGCTGCGGCTGGGTCAACCCCGGGAGTTTGGCGTAACTGATCTTTACTGCTAAGAAAACAGGGCCTATACCCCGTCATCACGGTTACCTGCCGGGGGAACACACATCAACCGCTGCAGGGCCCAGCGCTTGCATGAGCTTACATGCGCTGGTGAGGCCCAGAAGAACTACGCTCTGCATCCCAGTTAAAGTCACCGCCCAAGGTACCAAAGGCTATTGGGGCCTGGTGCAGGGGGAGAGCCAGGTTGCTCAGTAGCTGGGCCCCAGTTCAGACATTTGGGGCCTGCAGGATTGTCTACAATCGGGGAGGAGGTCCCGAGCTGCCACGAATCCCCTTGGGACCTAAGATCGAAAGTCGACCACCTTCCTCGCTTTCTAAAACAACGATAAGGGGCCAGCCTCGAGGGGCTTCACTGCCAGCAATGGGGCCACAGGCGGCGCCCAAGAAGTGTCACTGATGCAGCTCCTTCTAGCTTCCTGACAAGACTGGCAGGACGGGGGCAAGATCTGGAGAGAGAGAGGCAGTAGCCAATCCACCAACAAGTTGGCTGGGAGATCCGGCAGGGACACAGATCCCCCATGAGTCATATACCCCTTCCCCTCTACTATGCTAGCAGGGTCGCAGAGATGGTGTCTGGAAAAACTAAGAGAGGAGGCTCGATCAAAGACATGCTCTCTTGCCATCTCGAAGGGGACAGTAAAGGTACCACAAGCCGCTCCACAATTCCTGCAGGAAGCTGCGGCCCCGGTCACTCGCCCTTATCTGGAGGCCCTCTTCTCCAACCTGAGGGATGATCTCATGTCAGTAAAGAAGGACCTCACATCAGAGCTCCAAGCAGTCTGGAAGGAAGTAACCGATATTGGAGACAGAGTAGACAATCTGGAACGCCAAGAGTCATCAAGAGACGAAAAATTAGAACAGATGCAACAAGAGATCATCCGCCTATCGGAGCAGCATCTAGATCTCCAGGCCCATGCAGAAGACTTGGAGAATCGCTCAAGGCGAAACAACATCAGAATTCGGGGTGCCCCCCGGGACGCAGAGGTAGAGAATATAGAGGCGTATGTCCAGGAACTTTTTGCCCAAATTCTAGGAGACACTTTGGCAGCAGACATACGCCTAGAACGCACGCATAGAGTGGGCAGGTGGAACTCGGGTGCTCCTCACGCACTAGACATTCTGACTTGCCTCCACAGTTTTCCGCTCAAAGAAAGGATCCTCAGAGCAACCTGTGCCTCCAGTGGTCTTCTGGGGACACACCCTTCAGCTGTATCAGGACCTGGTGGCTTCTAGCCTGCAGAAATGACGGGATTTACGCCCAGTCACAAACGTTTTAAGAGACAAGAAAATAACTTACTCCTGGGGCCATCCCTTCAGACTAATTTTTCATTGGCATGAGCGGCTCTACCAAGTACGATCGCTGAAAGAGGCATGTGCTGCAAATGGAACCCCAGGAGGAAGAGAAACCATCGTCTCAATCTGGTGCACGCAGAGCAGAGGGCCGCTCGAGATGGCGACAGATCCCGACTGGTCACAGATCTGCGGGGCCTGACCCGGCTACTATGGCCTCGGAGAGGAAGGCCCCCCTTGATAAGCTTGTGGAGGGCGCTGCATCTAATGACCCTGCCTGAGGGACTGCTGACTAGCTGTTGGTTGGTAGGGGGGGCTGGGAGGCCGGGGTGGGGGGAAAACGATCCTTCGTACTTGACCACTGTCCTTGTCGATGACTTAACCACTGGTAAGGGACCATACTCATTACCCTTCTCCCATTCCAGGGACTCTTGATGTTTTTCGTTGATGTTTTGGGGTTTCTTAAGGGGTGCCAGCAATTTAAGCAAAGTTCATGTTTTTCAACAGGTAGTATCCAACTACACCGATATAATGTCCATTATGGGGCTTTCGAGCAGCAGGTTTTCAAGGCTGTCGGGTTGTGGGAGATGGAGAGGGTATGGCGACCAGAATGATGCCCCTGAGGGTGTTAACCCTCAATGTATAAGGTTTGAATAATCTGGTAAAGAGGAAAGCAGTATTGCCTTACTTAGAACACTCTCAGGCTGATATATGCTTGTTACAAGAGACGCACCTGCTTCGTAAAGACTGGCCGACAATGCACACACAAGCCTTTCCCCAGCAGTTTTTCCCATCACATTCCCACAAATCAGCGGGGGTTGCTCTTCTATTTTCATGTAAATTCCAAGGGAAAATAGGGACTAAGGTGGTGGAGATCAAGGGCCGCCTCTTAGGTTATCACATCCACCCGGGCCCCCTCTCTCTCACCATAGGGTCCGTATATGTACCGAACGAAGGCCAGGAACAATTCCTACGGGGAGCGGTATCAGACCTTATGTCCACGCAGGATAGATGGGTTATTTTCGGGGGAGGACCTCAACCTAGTGTTTCACAACTAATTAGACCGCTTGACACAGTGACACGGGGCAGCGGGAGAATTCAGGCCGGGAGGGAACCGATGGATACAGGAGCAGGGTTTAAAGGATTTATGGCAGCTTTCCCACCCCATGGCTAAGGGATATACATTTTACTCTCACGCCCATAAGTCTTATGCGCACCTTGACCACTTCCTGGGGTCTCGGGAGGTGGAGGGGGCAACCCAGTCCATTGAGATAGAGCCTTGATCTCTTTCAGATCACTCGGCTATCATGCTTGACCTCGCTATCCCGTCCTGGAGCCATGTCTCCCGCTCCTGGCGACTGCGAGAGACACGGCTCCGTAGATAGACAAGGCAATTAGACACTACCTTGAGGCTAACGATAATGCGGAGACACCCATTGCTATAATTTGGGACGCCCTCAAGGCAGTGCTAAGGGGAAAGTTTCTTGCATACTCTGCAGCAGATAATAAGTTGAGAAGGGAGAAGTGCACTCACCTCGAGCAACAAGTGTGAGAACTTGAACAAATACACCACCGCACTGGTGCCCCCAGGGTCCGGCGCCAATTGGAGACTGACAGGAAACAGTTAGCTGGGTTGGACTGGGATAATGCGGAGTACTCCATACTCAGACTTAAGAACGCCTTTTATGTTGGGAGCAATAAATGCGGTAGAATGCTTGCAAATAAACTGAGAGGTCAGCGCCAAGCTAATACTGTAGAGGCTCTGTTATCAGACGAGGGTGCTCTTATTGAGGGTGACGATGTGATCGCATCGCCCTTTGCAGCTTTTTACGGAAAGTTATATTCTGCACAAGACCTCCCAGTCCAGGGTATTCAAGCATACCTACAGGGGGCAAGAGTTACCCAACTGACTGAAGTCCAGACAATGAGCTTGGATGCACCCATCAGGGTAGATGAGGTTATTTCCGCGATAGCAAGATTGAAACCCCACAAATCTCCGGGCCCCAACGGATTCACTGCATCTTTTTATAAAACCTTCTGCAACCCATTAGCGCCACTCCTTATTGGTGTATTCAATTCCATTTGAGCCGGTCAACGCTCCCCCTGTCCATGGCAGACGCATCGGTAGTAGTTATACCCAAACCAGGGAAGGATAAGACACAGTGTGGGTCCTACCGACCTATATCACTCTTAAACATTGATGCCAAGCTCTTTACTAGGATTCTAGCAGCGCGACTGGCTCCTCATATGCCGGGCTTGGTGGACCCGTATCAAGCAGGCTTGATCCCCAACAGACAGTGCCCAGATAACACCAAGCGAATACTACATCTCATAGACAAGGCTGTCCGCTCCCCGTGTGAATCTATGCTTTTCTCTATAGATGCAGAAAAAGCATTTGACCGAGTCCATTGGCCTTATTTGGCTGCCGTCATGAGGCACTTTGGACTAGGAGAACAGTTTTGTACTTGGGTGCCCAGCAGTTATGGCAAGCCAAGTGCTTCGGTTCGGGTCAATGGCTGGACCTCTCCCCACTTTCCTATTAGATGCGGCACCTGACAAGGGTGTCCATTGTCCCCCCTGCTGTTCGCGCTTTATATGGAGCTGTTTGCTCAAAGAACTCGGGAGAACCCCGAGATCACAGGGATTCGATTCGGGGGTGAGGAGCATCTAATAACTCTCTACGCGGATGACATTATTGCCTCTCTTGATAATCCTAGAGAGTCCCTCCCCCGGTTCTTAGCGGAAGTTCGTCTTTTTGGGAATGTATCAGGGTTTCGTATCAACTTGGCCAAATCCCAGGCACTAAGTTTGACTGTCTCCCATGACACGCAAGAGTATCTGACCCGCCTTCTCTCTGTTCAGTGGGCGGGAGGCCCTGTCCCATACCTGGGTATTTAACTGGCCCCGACCATAGAAGATGTGACCTCCCTTAATTACCGGAGTTTTGTCACATGTGTAAAGTCAGATCTCTCACGTTGGCAACAGTATCCACTCTCGTGGATGGGCCGAATAACGGCTCTCAAGATGACTGTCCTCCCCCGTATACTATATGTTTTCCAGACACTGCCTTTGTGGCCCCCACCTGGGACACTCAAGACCCTTCAGAGCTTAGTCCAGAGTTTTGTTTGAGTGGGCCGCCGCTCCCGTATGAAACGAGACCGAACATGGCGATCGCCGTCAGAAGGCGGCTTGGAGGTCCCTTGCATTCTCCGCTATTTTCAGGCTGCTCAACTGAGATATATGGTGGAGTGGACTCGCCCTGAATCGGAAAAGGGATGGCTCTTTATGGACAGGGCCGTTTGCTAAAACTTCCTTGTGGAAGAATCCTTTCTTAGTGAAGCCGCATCGCCCTACCAACCTCTACATCTCAGCAGTCACCTCACCCACTCTTTAAAAGTCTGGGACGCAGTGGTGTCCGGTAAAGGTCTCTCTACGTTCCCCTCCCCACTCACTTCAGTGTGGAGAATGGGGACTTCACACCTGGTTTGGATGTCTCCACCTTTAAAGAATGGCAAAGAGAGGGACAAAGATCTATAGGCCACTTCTTCGATGAGGACGGCCTTATCCCATTCAACGCGCTGCGGACCTAGAGTGGATCCCTGAGACAGAGCGATTCAGATATATGCAGATAAGACATTGGCTGATGCAACCAATGTTGAGGGAGGCTGCGTAGCGACGTCTCACGAAATTTGAGAGATGGCTCCTAGCCAAGGAGTCAGATAAACGCCTTGTCTCAGAATTATACATGTTGCTCTCTCAGGAGACACCCAATCTCGCTAACCCTGCACAAAAACGATGGGAGAGAGAGATAGGCCAACATTTTACCGCAGAGGAGTGGGGTGCTATATACTACAGAGCTAGGCACACAGCGTCCAACGTGGCTAGTATTGAAACGGCAATGAAAATTGCCACATACTGGTACCTAACGCCGGAACGTCTCCATAGAGAGAACCCAGAGAAGAATGATAGCTGCTGGAGAGGCTACAATACCCCTGGGACACTGCTACACATTCTGTGGGAATGCCCTAAACTTGCACAGTTTTGGGCAGAGATTTTGACAGATATTGAGACACACTTTGCTACCCAACTGCCCAGGTTTCCTGAATACACTGTGTTGGGTCATCCTAATCGACAGACATTCCCTCTCAAATCCAGGAGAGGTCGGCACATGGTATTGTGGGGGCAGTGCACCAATCCATATTGGCTTGCTGGGGTTCGGACAGGGTCCCTGCAAGACTGAACTGGTTGCACCATTTGTGGCATCTCCTGGGGATGGAAAGGTTATCTCTCATACTCACACAACAAAGCAATACTTACAGCGAGATTTGGAAACCATTCATTGCATTGCTGTCACAAGAGTTCACAGAATTAACTTGCCCAAGATATCTGAAACTTTTAAGATTGACAACAATGACAGGGCTCAACACCGACCCCCCAGCCTCAATGAGACACTAGTGAGTAGCCCTTATTGGACACCTCGTTAGCACTGGCATCCTAGGGAAAGGGGAGGGAGAGAAGGGAGGGGGTTATCTCCATTTTCGTTCATTCTCGCTTGTTTAGTTTCTTTTATTCTTTTCTATAAAAGCAGTTGTGCTGAACGGGGGGTCTAAATGTTGACACTCCTACAGCTACTGTGATGTTTGCTTTGTTTTAACAGCGACAATAAAACAAATTTAAACATAAAAATAAATAAATAAAAGACAGGCCCCAGGGGATGGAGTCCCTGGGACTAAAATCAGCACAGGGAAGGGGGGCCACGTGGCTCCCCTTTCTTTAATAAAAAAAAATGTAACGCCGGGCCCTGGGGGATGGGGTCCCGGGAGCCATAACCGGCCCTGGGATGGGGGCTGCGCGGTCCCCCCATTCTAAAAATGACTGGCCCCGGGGAATGAGGTCCCTGGAGCCAAATATGGACCAGGGAAGGGGGGCCACATGGCCCCCTTCCTTTATAATTTAAAAAAAAAGAAAATGCTACCGGCATGACGCTGGAGGCCTGCCCCTTTCTGCAGCACTCTGAAATCGCACCTCCTGGCGTGCTGCTGGTTAGGGGATGAAGTCCCCTTGGCTGCTCAGGGTCCCTAGGGGCCAACAAGACCTCCTGTTATCTCCAATAAGTCCCACACAGGGGATTGCTGAGAGGTGATCAGAGGCCATGCCACTTTTCTCCACCACTCTGCAAAAGCACCTCTCGGTGCACTGCTGGTGGCGGGATGACGTCCCCTTGCCTCCTGAGGGCCTCAGGACTAAAGCAGACTTCATCTCCCAACCAGTAGTGTGCCAGGATGTGGGTTTGCAGTGTGGTGGAGAAAGGGGGCGTGGCGTACGAAGACCTCTAAGCAATCCTGCTGTGTTGGACTTACTGGAGGTAACAGAAGGGGTAGTTGACCCTAAGGACATCCTTGGGGGCCAACTACCCCTCCTGTTAACTCCAGTCAGTCCCAAACAGCAGGATTGCTGAGAGGTTGTCGGAGGCCATGTGCCCGTTCTCCACCACTCTGCAAGCACACCTCTTGGCGCACTACTGGTTGGGAGTAGAAGTCCGCTTTAGTCCGAGGCCCTTAGGAGTAAAGTGGAATTAATTCTTTAATCAGTAGTGTGCCAGATGGCGTGTTTGCAGAGTGGTGGAGAAAGGGGGCATGGCCTCCAAAGACTTCTCAGCAATCTCCCTGTGTGGGACTTACTGGAGGTAACAGGAAGGCTTGTTGGACCCCAAGGACCCTCTACAGTCCAGGGGACTTCCTCCCCCCACCAGTAGTGCGCCAGGGGGCAGAGTGGTGGAGAAAGGGCGGCGGGCCTCTGGCAACTTGCCGTAGTGTGTTTTTTAAAAATGCATTTATTTATTTTTTAGGAAGGGGGGACGCGTGCCCCCTCTTCTCTGGGGTGTTTTGGGCCCCAGGGACCCCATCCCCTTGGGCCAGCCCTTTTTCCAATTGGGAGGCGTGCCGTGCACCCCCCGGGCCGGTCAGCCCCGGGACCCCATCCCCTAGGGCCCGGCCTCATTTTTTTCAATATTTTTTTAATTAATGGGAGAGGGCTGAGCGTCCTCCCATCCAGGCCAATTTCGGCCCAAGGACCCCATCCTCCGGGGCCCGGCCTCCTTTTTTAGATTAATTGATGGGAAGTGGCCCGAGTGGCCAACCTGGGCCTATTCTGGCCCCGTGAACCCCATCCCCGGGGCCTGGCCTCTAGTCTGGGTGCCATGGTCCCACCCAAGGTACCCAGACACTTTGACGGGGACCGCGGGGGAGCCTGAAGGCCCCCGCGGTCCCTGCTTGCTCCCCGCATCCTGCTGGAGCGGGCATTGCTTTTGCTCTGTCCAAAAGCAATTCTGCTCCACTTTGTGCAAGCGAGAGCATTTTTTCATGCTCCCGCTTGCACAAAGCAGAGCAGTGTTGCTATGGCTTGGCGGGAACGGTGCTGCAGGACTGGCCTTGGGAGAGTGGTGGTCCCCAGGGCCATTATTCTCTCCAGGAGGGGGACATGCGGCCCCCTCTTTTGTTCTAATTTGCTCCAGGGAGGTGGTGGTCCCTGGGGCTGTGGGGAGCACACGGCCCCCGCATTACTTTTTGGCTAAAGCCCCGGTGAGGTGGCGGTCCCCAGGGCTGCAAGGGGTCTGTGTGGCCCCCCCACTTTATTACAGAGTGGCGGTATAGGAAATCCTCCGATTTTTGTCCCTTAATAACTTTTCACCCGTTTGGCAAAACTTTGCAGATCTGTTGCACCATTTATAATGTTATGTCTTATTTGTATCGGTGTTTGTAAATGCCTTGTTTTATGGTGTACTTTTATGATCTATAGTGATCGAAATAAAGTTCTTTGATTGATGGTTGCACTATTTGCATTGTTGGAGGATTGAAAGTTTTGCAGCATTTGGTCAAGAGGGTGCAAAGAAAAAAGGGGGTTGCAAAACACAATTGTACTCTAATACATTTTACATAGACTATAGAATTTCACGCAGCGAGGAAACGGCAGAATGGAGTTAAATGAAGTTTGGCAGGATTAGACATTATGGAGCCTAGATGATTCTTTTGTGTACTCCCAGTAAGTACAGTAAGTATTTATTAAGTCATAAGGCTTTTTAATGTAGTGCTATCCGTTGTCGCAGTAGCACTGCAGTTGTACTGCGGTACATACCGATGACAAGACATTATTAACCCCGGGCGACGTACTCTGCTCCGCCAGCGGAGTTTGCGGAGTTTTACCAACTCCGCGCTCCGCTGGGAATGCGAAGTTGAGGTAAAACTCCGACTCTGCGGCGGAGCAGAGTACGCCACTCAGCCCCCTGCACCATGGCCCCAAAAAGTTTTTAAAAACGCACTTACCTTGTCTTCTATGTCGTCTGTGGGCCGCCCTCCTCCTCGCCGCGGTGTTTCCTGGGAATCCTGGCTCTCCACCTTGCCGTCCTCCTCCTCCCCCTACGTTTTACGTCTTGCTTGAACTGCACATGCGCAAGACGTCAAACGTAGGGGGAGGAGGAGGACGGCAAAGAGGAGAGCCAGGAGAGAGGAGACACTGCGAGGAGGAGGGCGGCCCGCAGACGACATAGAAGACAAGGTAAGTGCGTCTTTTTAAAAAAATTGTTTGTGGGCCTGGTGCGGAGCGGAGAGTAGCTCCACAGAGTTTTTTTTAAACTCCGTGGAACTACGCGGAGCACCACTCCGCATACTCCGCCCAGGCTTAGACATTATATGATTGAATAATGTCTTCTTTTACAAAAGATCAAGGTGTCATCTTGTTTTTTTAGAGCACTTTGTCTGTGTTCTGTGGTATACCTTGACATGAAGTTGATTATTAGTTTTTGTGTCTTTCCCTTATCTATTACCAGTTTAGTAAAGTGGTAATAGGTAAGGAAAAATATTTTAAAGTGTCTGTGTGTTTAAAAAAAAATACGGAGTACCTCTGTACTACCATGGAGGTTTCTAAAGAGTACTGTGGTACTTTAAAAGCTATTTTTAAAAAGAAGGCACACATTGTGACTGTTACTGACTTAAAGATTAGGTTGGCTCTTAAAAGAGCCTTTAGTTTGAAGTGTTCAAATTTGAATTACGTATGATTTCTAACCCACTGTCAGATGTTACTCAGGAACACATTATTGCCATGAGAGGTTAAATGCACACCATCATGACGATATAGATAGGGTTTGGAAAAAGCAATGTTTAAGTGATACATGGAAGACATGCTATGATCTCTTAGGATGCAGACACAATTTTGTAAATGTGTCCACAGCTTTTCTCAAACTTTCCAGCATTCGCACATGAACACTTCCATTTTATCCTTAGACAAATATTTGAAAACACAAAATGGTTATTAGGAAATATACTCATTAAAGACTGAAAAATCACTTTCATCTCTTTCTTTATTCTAACACCAGAGAGGTGACCTATATAATTTCCTCCACAATGAATAATTATAAACTGTGGATGCTCACAACCACTTAGATGAAAGCAAAGGGAGGATGTTATCTCACTTCAAACCTCTTTCAGCCACCCATATTATATCAACATTTTGCAAACCTAAATTACTGTAAACACCACTCTTTTTTGCATACTCCGTGGCCCAAATTATGTAACTACTTCTAACTATTCACACATGAACCATGTTGTTTAGACACTACCAAAAAGGTTGCTCAAATACTCAATGAATGAAAGTACTATATCTAGCTAGTAGGGTAGAAAAGTCTCCAATTGCATCATAAATGACAGCTTATAGTTTTGAAACAAACACCGTGGTTGGTTATATGTTATATCGGGCTACTGTACTAAAGAAGCACATTCAATAAGAAATAAAGTAGACTGCATGCCTTAATACCGCGCGGTCCCCATCCCCGCAAAACCTCTTAAGGCCCTGGGGACCCATCCCCCAGGGTCTATATTAAATGGGGGGCATTTGTAAAGCTCCCACTAGCTGGAAGTGGACTTGGTGTTTGATCTCACTTGGCTGGAGATTTAAAAATGCTCAATCAAGAGCAAACATAGGTTTCTATGCTACGGCACTGCGGGCAGGGAAGCCACTATGTCCCTGGGGTGGGTTCCCTTGGACATAGCCTGTGAGCAGGCCCCAGGGGGGTGGGGTCACCGGAGCCATTAATGGCTCAGGAAGGGGGGCTGCGTGGCCCTCCAGCACTTCAAGTAATCAGCCCTGGGGATGGGCTCCCCGTGGCCTTTTGAGGCACAGAGAGGGGAGCCATGTGGCCTCCTCCTCATTTTGTGAAATTTCAGCCCTGGGAGTGGGCTCCCTGGGGCCTTTGGAGGCACAGGGATGGGGGCCGTGCAGCCCCCTGCAGCCCCTCTCACCATATACACAAATTTCAGCCCTGGGTTTGGCTCCGCAGGGCCTCTGCAGGCCTGGGGTGGCGGGCGTGGCCCCCCCCCTCCCATATAGGCTAATTTCAGACCCGGGGGTAGGTTCCCCTGGGCGTCTGCAGGCACGGGGAGGGGAGCTGTGCAGTCTTTAGAAAACAGCCTGGGCTGGGCTCGCCAGGGCATAAACCAATAAATGTGGCCCAGCTGCAATTTTTTTTTAAATTTTCGATCCAACAAGAGTCTCGCAGGATCGCAGCTTTCTTTCTTCATTTGAGCCGGGGGGGGGGGGGTTCCTCTGGGACCCCCAAATGGGGCCTAGAGGGTCAGGGTATCTCTACCCTGTCCCCTTATAAAAAAAATTAAGTTCAGGTCAAGGGACTAAGCCCCCGAGTCCTGTAATGGCTGCCAGCAACATGAGAAAAATGATTGCTCGCTCTTGCGGGAGTCTGGCTCCCGTATGAGCGAGATGGCCCAAGGGAAATAAAGTTCCCTGGACCAATCAGAACACTCTGTTTTTGAGTTGGCCCTCCCGCAAGAGTCTCTCGAGACTCTCGTGGACCCAGCTGCCAAAATATGCCATTATTATTTACCCTAAATATCTCTAAAACTACTGAACAGATTTAAACTAAATCATAAAAGGCACAATTTTAAGACCAAGATCTACCTTCCTGCCAAATTTGGTGTAATTTCCTACAGCAGTTTTTGCTGTAGCCCATCTTATAGAAGTCCATGGAAAATGCATGGGGATTTTGCATTTTGGGATCTCCCTTTTTCTCAGCCCCCGCTTGACAGATCACCCTGAAACGTTCCAGGAAGGAGCTGAGGTGGATGAATATTTTTTGGGAAAGTTTTATGAACGTTCGTCATATGGGGCCAAAGTTACTAGCAAACAAAAAAAAGTTCTTTCTATGAGAAAGCAGGCCCAACTATAACTACCTAGTGACGCCAGCAACTATGTAATATGAGAGAGAGAGAGAGATCACCTTCCCATGGGGTCCCTTTAAAGCTGGGGACCCTGGGAAATTGTCCATCTTGCCTTAAAACGTCTCTAGTATAATGGCCAAAAAATGATAGTATTAAATTTGATTTGGTGACTGTGATTCATATAATCATTCCATGCATCACTTTTTTCACCCATAAATGCGACACAAATCAAGTCCTGTACAAAAACAAGCTCTTTGTTCAATTATGTGAAGTCATTTTATCTTCCACCGCCTACATGGGCCAGCCCAAAATCTGAATGCGTGAGAAAGTGATCGTTTGTAAGGACGGAAAGTGGACTAATGTAGACAAAGACAGAGGCAATGAGGGAAACGCGGCTAATGATAAGTGGTTAAAATAAGTCCTGAATGTAAGGCCTTTCAAAAGTGCAGCACCGCTTTTTCCCTGGACATTGATTAATGCTATATTGGTATGGAATTCCTATGGTATCCCTGTTAATATCGCCCGAGGTCATGGTGATTAATGGCTGCTGAAAATATGTTGATGACAGTCTGCAGGATGCAAAAAGCAAACATGGGAGGAAGAAAAAAAGTAAAAGCCTGGCATTGTTTAATAACTAGACTTAAATGCACGTTGTGAAATGAAAAGAAGAACAGAACAGTCACTACATTAAACGAATTTTGCAATCTGCAAAGCAGTGAAGTTTATGAGAGCGTTGAAGAAAACAATAAAATAGCTTGGCATCGGATTCCATTTTGAACAGCAATTAGTTGAAGGGGTTCTGCATCCCTGGAGTGAATTAGTCACACGCACTGATGAAAGAAAACATATACATATGTCCAGTTGCAATTTTCTGTCCCTTTTGTGTCTCCTAAAAGAAAAAGAACAGTGAGAGGTTTGGCCCACATTAAAAGTTTAAAGGAGAGAGACTGTTGAATGCAGAAACTACAGTGGGATGGTAGCCTAGGAAAGTTAAAGTGAATGCCGTTTATTTATAAAACAGGTTTAACTTTGATCTAGTAGCACACTTTCCTAATTGTAACTGTTCATTAGATGTGGATGTTCTCCAGAATGAGTGGGAGTGGAAACCATGTATCCTCAAATAAGTTGTTAGACATTAGACTAGTCTTTTTAGTCAATAACAGTTTACATGAATAGATTTGTAAGCCAAAGTGTGCAATGATCAAAGTGAAACTACAAGTGCCAGAATTCAACTGGTTCTTGGCAAGAAGCCGGTACTAGATGAAAGTGTAATGCTGGACAAGGCACCGCTTGGCAGCTTGAAATGCTTTTTTCTGTATATGTTGAGTCAATGGGAATTCAAAAGGGCCACAGTGATGGCAGATGATCTTTGAAAGTGGTGAGGCATAATACTCACCAGAAATTGCACATTGCAAGTGAAACAAACAAAGCTCCCTTGATCCAGTGGGGTTCGGGGTAGATTCTCCCACAGGAAACATTTTAGAACAAGCATTGGCAAAGCCAATAGATCTCGCCTATGCAAGAGCTATTGGCTTTGGCAATGTGTTTTTGCCATGTTGTACACCAGTGTGGCTGCTGTTCAGCATGGCTAAAAGTTAGTGATATGGAGTGTCCTAGAGTGGAGTGGGGGGAGTAGAAGTCGTATGCTAGATTCGTTGGAGTAGAGTGTCGTACAGTGGAGTAGGGAGAGTAGAGTGTAGTAGAGCTGAGTAGAGGGGAGTAGAGTTCAGTGGTTCTGTGGCAAAGAGTGTTGTAGAATGCAGTGCCATAGAGTGGAGTGGCTAACATTGGAGTGCCATAGAGTGGAGTGGAGTGGGGTGGAAGAGGGTGGAGTAGGTTGAAGTGGATTGAAGTAGTGGGGTGGAATGGATTGGAGTAGATTGGGATGGATTGGATTGGGGTAGAGTGGGCTGGATTGAGTCGAATGGGGTTGATTGGAGTGGGTGGACTGGATGGGGTGTATTAGACTGGAGTGAGGTGATTAAAATGTGTTGAGTGGATTGGATTGGGGTGAATTAGATTGGTTTGGGGTGGGGTGGGGTGGATTGATTGGATTAGGGTGGATTGGATTAGAGGTGTAGTTTGGAGTGGAGTGAATTAGAGTGGAGTACAGGAGTGGATTGGATTGGATTGGAGTGAGATGGATTTAATTGGAATGGGGCAGATTGGACTGGAGTGTGGTGAGGTAGATGGTTTGTACTGCGTGGGGTGGACTGAACTGGGGTGGGGTGGAATGGTTTGGAGTAGAGTGGGGTGATTGGAGTAGAGTGGGGTGGATTGGACTGCAGTGGAGTGGGGTGGGGTGGACTGGATTATTGGAGCGGGTGGGGTGGATTGAAATGGGGTGGACTGGATTAGGCTGGGTTGGGGTGGATTGGAGTGGAGTGGAGTGAGGTGGTCTGGAGTGGGGTGGAATGGAGTGTGGTGGAATTGGATTGGAGTGCGATGGGTTGAATTGGAGTGGAGTAGATTAGATTGAGGTGGATTGGATTGGATTGGGGTGGGGCGAACTGGATTGGGTTGTGGTGGATTGGATTGAGGGGGATTGGATTGGGGTGGAGGGATTGGAGTGGGGTGGAGTGGAGTGGAGTGGAGTAGATTGGATTTGGCTGGATTAGATTGTGGTGGGGTGGATTGGGTTAGAGTGAGGTGAATTAGATTGGGGTGAGGTGGGGTTGATTGGAGTGGGGTGGATTGGAGCAGGGCAGTTTAGAGTGGGGCAGATTGTGTTGGGTTGGAGCAGATTGTTTTGGATTGGAGTAGAGCAGATTGTTTCGGATTGAGTGGGGCAGATTATTTTGCATCGGAGTGGGGCAGGTTGTTGTTGGGCAGATTGGAGTGGATTATATTGTTTTGTAGTGGAGTGGATTGGATTGAAGTGGGGTGGATTGTATTGGGGATGGAGTGGGGTGGATTGGATTGGAGTGATGCTTATTGGATTGGAGTGGGGTAGATTGGATTGCAGTGGATTGGATTGGGGTGGGATGGATTTTGGTGGATTGGAGTGGGGTGCATTGGGATGGAGTGGGTGGATTGGGGTGAGGTGGATTGGATTGGAGTGGGGCGGGGCGAATTGGATTTGAGCGGATTAAAGTGGGGTACATTGGAGTGGGGCAAGTTGGAGTGGGCAGATTGGAGTGCGGAAGATTGGAGGGAGGCAGATTGTTTTGGATTTGGAATGGGGTAGATTGGAGTGGGGCAGATTGTTTTGGATTGAGTAGGGCAGATTGATTTGGATTGGAGTGGGGCAGATTGGAGTGGTGCGGATTGTTCTTGATTGGAGTAGGGCAGACTGTTTTGGATTGGAGTGGGGCAGATTGAATGGGGCAGATTGTTTCAGATTGAAGTGAAGCAGATTGTTTTGGACTGGAATGGAACAGTACGTAGTGGGGCAGATTGTTTTGGATTGAAGTGGGCTAGATTGTTTTAGATTGGAGTGGGGCAGATTGGAGTGTTGAAGATTGGAGTGAGGCAGATTGTTTTGGATTGGAGTGGGGTGAATTGAAGTGGGGCAGATTGGAGTGGGGTGGGTTGGGAGGATTGGACTGTGGTTGATTGAAGTGGATTGGATTGGGTTGAGTGGTTTGGATTTGAGTAGGGTGGATTGGATTGGCCCGGGGTGGATTGGATTGAGTGAGGTGGATTGGTGTGTGGTGAGGTGGGGTGAATTGGTGTGGATTGGAGTGGGGTGGATTGTGGTGTACTGCACAATTATGTGTTAAAGCATAATTTCAGAAATTACACTTAAGAAAGAAACAATGTCTCTTTGCAATAAGATAATCCTCATCTTTTGAAAACAGCACCCACGAGCAAAAACAAAAGAAAACGTGAGAGCAAAGTGAGAAAAGAAGACTTGGGAAAATAAAAGAAAATTGACTATAGAAAATAAATCTTTGCAATTTTGTTTGTCCTGCTGGGCACGTTTTTGTCAGTCACATGCCTTCTGTTTGCAGGGCACTAAAAGTTAAGCAAAACAAAATAGTACCTCAAGCATGTCAGGAGCAGCAGACGGGCACTGATTAAGTTGAATCAATCAGTGATTGGTCCCTGCTCAACAGAGAGGAACGAAAATGATTTAAGCTTGCCATCACAAGTTAAGAGGCTGTAAAGAACAGTGCCATGCAAGCCAACAAATGGTAAGCAATGGGTGGGCTCCAAGCCCTTTTATGTATACAGCAGTGTCTCTCAAGCGAGACGCATGCGGTAGTGCATGCTCCCACAGGCTCGACCCTAAGAATGAGTACAAATAGTGCATTTTATATCACAATACCACATAAACTTGGAAAAAGCCATTGGCTGTGAAAGGCTACTCATGAAATATTTGAATACTTTCAAGCTGTGCCAAACAAGCCTGACTCCCCAAGAGGGTAAAAGGTTTATTTGCCCCAAGAAAGACTTGAGGAAAAGGTAACAAAATGTTGCATTTTTTCTAGTTCAATAGCTCGAACAAATACCTAGAAAGACATTTCATACAGACATTTCAAAAAACACAGTTACACTTGGTCTATAATTTTTCCTAACATCTATCTAAGCTTTTACGTTTCTTTCTCTCACTTTTCTGTCTTGTTCCTTACAAGTAGATGTGTGATCCTATGTGAAGACTGAGAATATTCTTGGAAAGAGAATGGTGGAATAATAAAATATTACACATATCTTGCAATCCCGGGCAATATACAGCAGATCTAGATACACTTTAAGGATTCATGCAGAAGCACTGTCACTCATTTTATGGAGACCTTCCAGGTTGGGACAGTGTTACAGGCTAGGGTCACAGGTAACAGCACTGATCTGCAATCCAATATATGCCTAAACTTATATTTGAAAATGCAGTCCTTTTGTCCCCAAACATCAGTTTATCCATTTATGAAAATGCATTCTCATTAAAAAAATACTTCTTCCGAAATGCTAGCTTTTCATATTCAATAAATAGATGTTTGGTGCCCCTGTACTGTGTGGCTTGACAGATTGCGAAACTGGTGTTGAGACTTTTCTTTTGCCCGGTTAACATGCTAATCAAGAATGCACGCTGAGGCAAAGGTCTGTCTAACATGAATTTGAGGTTCAGAACCTGTTCTGTGACCAGGAGGGCACACCACACATGCCCATGGGATTACTCTCCATGTCTCGGGTCGGTGACATGAAATGGTGGTGACAGTATACCGGTTTTCTTTTAATATAGTACTGAACAGATCTTTTTCCTAGTTCAGACACAGGTTATGCCTACCAGCCCCACTCCTGTAAAGTTCCATTTATACGTGACACACAGATCCCTTCACTGAAACTGGCTGCATGATGAATGCATGTATGTAAGGAATGGATAGTAGCAAGGCTCTGCGCTGTGGTGAAAGTGTGGTTGCTGAGACCAGTGGTATCAATTTTGGATTGCTCCTGATTTGATATTGCACAAGATGGACCCCAGACAGTGGAAGTGTATTGTCTGTATTTCTGGAGCTGAAGGGCTGAGCCCTAGAGACTGACGTACAGTAGAATTGAGGCAGGGCTATGTTTAGAAATTCTTCAAGGACCTTTTAGTAAGGGGTTGCTGATAAGTCCTTCCTGAGTACTGCCATTTGGTTGATGGTGTGAATGGGGAGGGTGAGTCAGCAAATTAAGAGTAGGGAAATTTCTAGGCAGCACCTGCCTTTTTATCTTTCCCTGAGTGTACTTCAGAAAAACTAATGATAGCCAGATGCGGAGTCTTCAGACTTTTTTGTGCTTGTTTTTTGGATGCTGCTGCTTGGAGCCAGAATTGTCATTACTTGCTGTGAGAGTCATCACCTTCCTCAAAGACTGTGTCTGCACTGCAGCCAGAAAATGAACCACCCAGACCGGTTCCTGGACTTTTCACTGTGGATCGACATCACCTGTCTGGAAAATGAGTATAAAGATGTGCCTCAAGGGGGGAGCCAGAGAGCGAGCACGCAAGATGACTGCACCTCGGTGAGGCTGCAGCAGAGACATAATCCGGCATTATCAGTACTCTGAGGAGGCCGCTGGCCAGCATCGGCGTTGTCGGAGGGAGTGGCATGAATGGGAGTGGCCGCAAGACATCTCTTCTGGCAGGAAGCAGCAGCAATCTGGTGCGGTTTTGATAGCTGCCGGATTGGTCATCTTGCTTTAGGACTCGCGACTCAGGAGACAAACTAAGCTCAGCTGAGTGCCTGTGAGGCTCAGGAGTGGCCCATCGATCAACGTGGAAGGCAGGAGACGGAGTGGCAAGTGAAAGTGCTCTGGCCCGTGTGCAATGGACGATTGGCTGGGGACATGACTGGGAGGGTGGAGGCAAGCAGAGCAACCTTTGGGTGTAAGGCAACTATTATGAACAGGAATCCGGATGTCTTTAAAGTTGCTTTATTTCTTCTGGCAACCAACGACAGGTCTCCACAGGTCTCTCAAGCAGCTCGTCCAGGGAAAGAATGCCTCATGACAATCCAATGAGGTCATCTCATTCCATGGCTCGAGCTAGTTAATTACAACACATCCTCTTTACCAAAACATTAAAAGAACAAGGCAAAATAGGCACATACAAATGAAAATTGCCAAAGTGAAAACAAGACAAAAACAAGAAGGAAAAACAGTAAGTTAATACAGAACATAGTCTTAAAAATAGGTACATTACATGTGAAAGTTGATAAAGTGAAAACAAGCATGCTAATACCGAACATAGTCCTTAAATCTTGCAGGCAACCACTTGTGCCTGCTTGGATCGCTAGTAATTTTGTTCTTTTCCAAAGAAACAAAATCACGAGAAGGCTCAGCAACAACTGTACGGTGAGATGTCTCAGTGAATTTAAAAAGTCTGGACATAATCCAGGTACAGCCATTGTCCAAAGTTACAACATTCTTCCTAATGGCAGTGATGGTAAAAGGGCCTAGGAAATTCGATGAACCTTTGTAACCATGCTTCGCTTTTTTCACTAGAACACGGTCTCCCAGGTTCCATTTTTTTTCCTTGACCGACATCTTATTGTCATATCTCAATTTGTACTTCTGTTGATAGTTAGTAAGCCTAGTTTTTCTCAACTCATTAGACATAACCTCCCTCTTACAATCAGGAAACCATACTGGATTCAACTTAGAGCTGGCCATCCTACCTCTTAAAGCCTCAAAAGGGGATTTTTGAGAAATGGCATTAGGAACAGTACGATGTGCCCACCAGGTTTCCCTTAACACACTGCTAAAAGGCATTCTAGAATCTAATGCTCGTTGAGCACAACTCTTGACAACCCTATTCATCCTTTCCGTGAGACCATTGGCCTGTGGAGAATATAAGGCTGTCTTCTGATAAACAATCCCGAGGTCTTTAAGGAAGGCATGCATCTCATGAGAGGTAAATTGCACCCCATTATCAGTGACCAAGTGTTTGGGAATCCCTTCCGACACAAACACATCTTTTAAAAACTCAATCACTGTCCTAGAGTTAACAACACTCACACATTTGGAAATCACCCACTTGGAGGTGTAGTCCACTAGGAGAATGACAAATCTCTTGTGGGAGGGCATTAGTTCAAAAGGGCCAATTTAGTCCAATCCCAACTGGGACCACACAAAATCTGTGACTTCCACAGGAGACAAAGGTGTGTGATTAGTGGCATGAGATTTATCATTAATAGCACACAAATGGCAGTCCTTGACAGCGTTTTCAATCATACGATCCATGCCAGGCCACCAATACCTCTCTCTGGCACGTGCTTTGGTAAGACTTCTACCCAGATGTCATTCATGGGCCAGATTAACAACTTTCTCTTTAAGTTCATCAGGAGGAACCACTTTATCGCCCCTCATGAGATTACCATGGCAGAATGTGAGGTCGTTCCTCACAGTCCAGAACGGTTTTAGGTCAGGATCAAGATTTTTGCAATCCGGCCAACCTTTGGAAATAACAACCTTGAGGGAGGAAAACACTCTATCATTGTTAACACATAACAGCCACTCATCTTTTGACAAAGAGGGTTCGGTTATCCAGCTCACACACTCAAACTCTTCCACTATGTGCCCGGTGCTCAAAGGCAACGGTGACAGTCAGCAGACTTATTACTTTGTCCCGAAATGTACTGGACCCGGAAATTAAATTCTTGCAAACCTTCACTCCACCTCTTGAGCCTGGGGGTCATGTGGTCACTATGATGAAAAGAGAAAACTTGGACAAGAGGACGATGATCAGACTTAACAGTGAACGGGATCCCCCAAAGATAGAACTTGAAATGACGCACCACCCAGAACACACTCAGGGCTTCTCTTTCAATGCAAGAGTAATTGACCTCGGCCTCTCTAAGAGCTCTGGAGGCAAAGGCTACTACTCCCTCCTCTCCATCAACAATTTGAAAGAGCACGGCTCCAAGTCCCTTATGACTGGCATCAGTGGTTAAGATTGTTTTCAACTTAGTGTCAAAGTGTCCTAGAGTTGGCACCCTGTCAATCTCAGATTTAACTAATCCAAAAGCCGCCTCACACTCAGGGGACCACTCAAAATGTACACATTTTCTTAACAAAGTCCTGATGGGCTCCACAACACTGGCGAAGCCTTTAACAAACTTGGAGTAAAACTCCGCCATTCCTAAAAAGGACCTAACCTGTTCCTTGTCCTGTGGTGCAGGAGCCTTAATGATACTTTCAGCAAGTTCCAACTTGGGCTGTATTCCCTCTCCAGAAATAACGTGACCAAGGTAGGTAACTGACTTCAGCCCAATACGACACTTCTCCTTCTGAACCGTGAGACCTTTTTCTCTTATCCTCTCCAACACAGTCCTCAAGACAACTCCATGTTCAGATTCATCCTTACCATAAATTAAAATATCGTCCTGGAAAAACATCACATTTGATAGATCACCCAGGACCATCTTCATAATCCTCTGAAAACAGGCTGCAGCTGAGGCTAACCCGAAAGGCATCCTCAAAAAACGGTAAGCTCCCAAAGGAGTTACAAAAGAGGTTAGGTGTCTGGAATCACTGTGGAGTACAATCTGGTGGTATGCAGACGAAAGATCCAGAACACTAAAAATCTTGGCACCCTTCAATAAACTGATAGACTCAGAGATGTTAGGAAGGGGCTGACGGTCTACCCAGATCCGTTCATTCAGTCCGCGTAAGTCCACACACATCCTCACAGCGGCACCACCATCCTTAGGAGCTAAAACAATTGGAGCCAACCACTCCGAGGCTTCTATCTCTTCAATTACTATTGCATTGTCTATCCCCACTTTCTCATCCCACTGCTTATTACCAATCAAGGTAAAGGGCGAACCCGAGTCGGCCATGACACTAAACTCTTGTCCATTTACACCAATGTTGCAAAAGGGCATGTTAATTTTCCCAGAATCGACGTCCCCATCACAGCCAGCGACATTGGAGACAACAATAGTGCGAATTGTTTCAGGAGTGCTCTCGGCCAGACGACCCTTTCCAGAAGATCTGCAAACATGAGCCTAATGCCCCTTAATGCCGCACTTGTTACACACAGAATCTTTAGCATAACAGTTAGGATAATTTGATAAATGGAAATAACTCCCACATCTAAAACACCGCCCTCTCTGATTGTCATTAGTGTTCCTTCCTCGCTCAGAATAACGCTGTTGCACATCACGTTCAGCGCGTGGTTGAACATCTCTGTGGGGTGGATGTCCCGACTGAGTGTTTCTTGAAGCACTTCTACCTTTAGTGTCTAATGACAGTCTAGCAACGCTGTCGGAAAGTTCCTCTCAATTATCAGTGTCAGATAAAGCATGAACATCACCATGACTTTTTTTATTGTCTTCACCCTGGCTTTGTTTATTGTTTTCGCGATTCTTTCTCATCTCCTTCACCCAAGAGGAAGTATTTTCAACACCCTCCACAATAGCTACGGCTTCAGCCAACGTAGGATTTTTGGATAAAAGCTTTTCTTCCTACTGTTTATAGGATTGCTTGAACCTGTGGCCGTAGAATCGCTGTGGCAAAATATGTAAATATCACATCAGAAGAGATAAGTCTCACCGTTTATAAAACTGTTTGAAGCTGTAGCTGAAGAACCGTTGCGGCAAAATATGTAAATTTCACTGCTTTTATTTACTTAAAAGAGTTGTGCCTCACCACTTATAAAACTGCTAAAATGTGTAGCTGTAGAACCGCTGCGGCACAGATGCGTAGCTGCTTCACTTTTTCAAATATGGCCGCACGTTGCGTGATACTACGTGTACGTGAAACGTCAGTATCAAGGCAACGTGATCAGCTGTCTCGAGACACAGGGAGTGAAGAATGCGAGGAGGCATGGAATGCAGGCACGCGTGCAGTTTGAACGGTAAGCGCCCGAGTAACAGCCACTTACGGTAGAAATTGAAAATGTTGTTGAAATTGTTGAAACAGGAACACAGGTGAAATACACACTCAGGTGTGTATTTGTGATGTAAAGATCCGTAGAAGTGCGTAGAAATGTAGAAATGCTGTCTTGAGTAAATCAGTAGATGGCACAATCCGCGTGGGTAAACAAATGTCAGCAGGGGAGTCGGTGGTCATTCGCTTGTCCCCAATCAAGCATGAAACTCGTCACCAGTATTATGAACAGGAATCCGGATGTCTTTAAAGTTGCTTTATTTCTTCTGGCAACCACCGACAGGTCTCCACAGGTCTCTCAAGCAGCTCGTCCAGGGAAAGAATGCCTCATGACAACCAATGAGGTCATCTCATTCCATGGCTCGAGCTAGTTAATTACAACAGCAACTGGGAATTGAAAAAGGGACACATGGATTTGCGGTGAGTGCGGGTGGGTTACCAAGGGAAGAACAACCCATAATCAGAGTGGGCCCACCTGTTTCTTCCGACCCAACACCACTCCTGGCGATCTAAGACAGAAGTGGGGAGTATGCTGGTCCTAGTTATTTGCCCACCTGTGCACCCCGCAAGCCAACGCCAATATGAATTGGAGCCTGAGGCCCCCTTGGTCTGCACGTGTCTCCCTCCAGCTGAGGGTAGAGAGAGCAATGTGGGAGGGGATGAGGCAGGACCAACGGCAGTG
This sequence comes from Calotriton arnoldi, assembly GCA_963921515.1. Taxonomy (NCBI): domain Eukaryota; kingdom Metazoa; phylum Chordata; class Amphibia; order Caudata; family Salamandridae; genus Calotriton; species Calotriton arnoldi. Next base: position 390,911 of record CAWUFW010001804.1, read on the forward strand.
TTGTGGTGTGGGAGACCCTGCACAGGGTGATGCCGATCATGTTAAAGGGGACACCATTCAATAGCAATGATGGGGCTTAGTGACACTCCAGCACCTTTGACATTTATTGAAACCCACACAACAGTCTGCCCACAGAGCTCCGAAATCTATTGCCCCGTGGAGATGGGAAAAATGACAGATGACAATCAAAGCTCCATTTTGATTCTCGCCGGTAGGCGAGGGCGACAGACACTGAACCCTCTGCATCCACAGTGCAGTCATGTGTACCAACTTCTATGGGATAGGATGATGCCAATTTAAAATCTCTTCTTCAGGGCATGCAGGCCAGCTTGGCTTCCATTGATTCTAAAATGGATGCATTGGGGTCCAGAATGGATGCAATAACACTTAAAGTAGAGTGGCATGATACACAGTTTCAGGAAGTGGAACAGCGCACATCCCACACAGGTTGTGGTGGCAGCCAAAGCTGAATCCCTCCTAAATATGGAAAAGATCCCCAAAGTGATAGCTGCCAAAAATGAAGACCTGGAGGTGATATTATGCTGCAATAATATACATATTATAGGAATACCTGAATCTACAAACACGGACTGAATGGAGGAATATAATGAACGGCTGATGGGGACCTAATTTGATTTCCAGCAACATAGAAGCCATACGTGTGGACCGGAGCACATCGGATTAGTCTCCTGAAATGATTGACTCTGCTTACAAGCGATTGGTATGGTCTTTTCCCACTAGTAGTTGGATGATTCATTCTTCCATCGCTCTAATTGGCCAAATTTTCTCATGATGGTTTGATTAATCACTGCCCTCAGTTGAGGTTACTACATTCAGGGACAATCCAGTACAGTGCATTGAGGCTACCTTGTGCCACAGGTTGCTCTTATCTCATTTAACTTGTTCCAAAACCCAATCCCAGAGAGCTTTCAACTGCATACGGAACGGCTCCGACCCGGAATCCCATAGTGTTACACACAGGTTCTGACTGGGAGCCATACACTATAGATTGGGATTTATTAAATGCCACTCCTGTGCCGGCCTATGCATCAGAACCCCTAGGAAGTATCTCCTCATTCATCCTATCAGTCGGGCAGGCGCTTCCCAAACCTGCGTCCAGATGATGACCCTGTCTAAATTGTACGTATAGGGTTGAAGCGTTGACACGATAATAGTGTACTGTTTTTATTTGATTCCGGAGCATTTCACTCTGTGTCAGAGTGTGTACCAACCACTTTTGCATCCTGAATCAGTCACTATTCATGTACATAGACTGTATAACACCAGCGCACTTTACACTCACTTATTTCACTTGCACCATGCCATTGCGCCATTTGGGATCACCTTTTTTACTCTTAATTTGGCTTGAATATAAAAATGCAATGATTTTTTTCTATTATTGACCTAACTGAATAAAACTGTTTTGTTTAGAAAGGGAACCAATCTTTTGATGGTCAAAATAATTTTCTCCAAGGAAGTAGAGGTTCAAACTTTCCCTTGAGGGACCACTGTTTCTCTTTATTATTAGGGGACCTTATTTGAAGCAGACACATTTTTCCCAATGCTGGTGGTGGAGAGGGCACAGAGATCTCTGGTTTCATGGCCACCACCCAGGGCACAGGCCAGGCCCATCATAGCCCGACACCTCAACTTTAGGGACTGTGACACAGCCCTCTAGATGGCCAGAGGGAAAAATACATTGGTGTTTGAAAGGCATACAATATTCCTTTTTCTGGACTTCACAATTGCTGTGCAGGAGGGAGATGAACATTCACTACTGAAGGAAGTGACCCGAAAAGGGTCACCCGGGTTTCCTACAACCACCTTATAGCCTTCCCCAAAATGAGGAGTCGGTCAGACTGTAGAGAATACAAAACAATCGTTTATTACCAATACTCTGCAGAGGAGTCCAATCTGACCTGCACCCTAAGATGTCTGCCGAGGGACTGGCCCCCCAACAGTCGGCAACGCATAATCATTCTTCCCAAAGGTCTCCTAACCACGCCCACAATGGAAAATTACCGGCTTAGGCCGAACATGAACAAAGGAGGCACAGAGGAATGGACTACCACCTGCCAGATGGGTACATGTTATCACTAGCTCAAGTTTGCCGTGCTGGGTTTCGGCGGCTCTTAACGTGGGAGCCGAGCTACACACAAAGATAGGTATGCGAGGGCAAAATGGCCTATTCATTAGTAAGTCAGAAGGCAACCTTGAGCAAAAGAGAAAATAATAACTGAGTACAGCGTTCTGCTGAGGCAAGCAATACGAACAGTGAGGCCTGGTACAGACAGAGCCTAATTGGGATTACGAAATACAAAATGGAGTCACACTTGCTAACTAAAGCCCGCACATTGCATGGATAACTCAGTGGGTTACATGACATGAGTACGAATGGTGTCTCATTTAGCCGCACACTGCTAACCTAATATATTGTAAACCGAGTATATAATGAGAATGGGATTTTCAAATCCAACAGACCCTCCTTTTAGCAGGAGAGGCTAAATGCTTTATTGGCTAGCAGGTAGGGTCTTTACAATTCTAAGCAGGGAAAAGAGGGAAATGCATAAGGACAATAATATCCAAAAGAAATAAGCAACATACGTATTGCAATATATTTCTAATATTCAAAAATACCCTCATCTATCTGCATGATATCCTGTAGTTCCTGCAGCATCATCATATTAGAGGCTTTATCATTACAGCCTGATAATTTAGGGGCAGGGGTGAGTTTACTCACGCAATAGGTACAGCTGCTGGAAGACTGTTGACACATAGGCAACACGTGAAGATGACACCTGCGATAGCTACTAGGAAAAGAAGTATCTTCCAACCCCAGGATGACATCAGACCCCAAAACCACCCTGTCAAGGACCATGAGCCATTCTCCTGATGAATATCGGATGCAAGCCTGTGTAACTTCTGGATAGCGGAGTATATGTTCGGGCGTGGTCTGGGATGTAAACGCAGCAACTGCTGCCTATGACACGACAAGCTCCACCCCTATCTGCAAGGATGATGTCTAAAACCACACGAGTCTGAAGAGCAACAAGTCTTGTAACCTGAAGCTCAGCTGTGATGTTGGTGAGTATACCTGCTGTAGTGTTGATGACCCCTTCAACAACCCTGGTAAGGCGACGAATGCTGACACTATTATACATAGGTCCCCAAAAAGGCACGATACCCTTCATGGCATCCATGAATTGCTGTAGAGTAGTATCTGTTTGATCAATATCTGCTGTGTCAATAAGTCTCCTGACTCGGGAAAAGTATACACTTCTCCGCTGCAGCCTGTGGTCTTTGTGATAGTTGGATGGTGCAATGTAGACAGGAGGTAGAAGGAAAGAGACATAACACCGGCCAAACCATCCCCTAGGAAGCCAGGTGTAAGCCTGCTCTCCAAAAAATATACATTAGGGGGGTGAGAAAAGGTGGGCTACTAGTAGTGTTTAGTCAATAGGTATAGTTGCAACTGCTCTGACCCACTGGAATATTCCCAGATCCTTCGACACAGAAACTAGCTGCTGTATGAACCACAGGTACAGGCAGGGCTTTATCTTCGGTGATATTTCGTGCATGGAAACATTTAAAATATTCGGTAACATTGAACCCCTGAAAATCTAACATTTCGTTTTGCAGCCATGTGGCTTTCTTGTTTCCCTCATAAACATTCATGCAAGCATGTGGATGTAAGGTACCCTCCTTTTCTCCTGTCCCAGGTGTATAACCCTGGTGTACTACTATGTATTCCAACACTGCCTCATAATCAGACTCTGTCATATTCATGGCGTCAGTATGATAATGTATATACACCATGGAAAGCAACAGGAACCATGCCTCACAACTACTTAGGTAGGACAGTGGTAAAGACACCAGCAAATCATTCTTGTGCATGACTGAGGGGAGTAACCCACACACCGAACAATTCGTGGCATTCGTTGTATTGTGTACCTGGTGAAGCATATTTGGAGGAAGGCATTTTCAACATATGTCTGTCTATGTCTCTGTTTATGTGGGGGCAACGTAATGAACAGATGCTCAGGTGAAGCCGGGTTAGTCCCTATTAAGGTGTGCATAGGATGCTGTTCTTCTAAATACCATACCACTCCAAACAGTGTTATCATTACTATGAGGATGAACACTACCACTACTATCTTACTCTTAATAGACCAACTAGACCACACAGAACCACCCTGCCCTGGTGGCGGTGCCGCTAGGGGCTGTTCTTCTTCCATGACAGCACGGCCAAACAGGAACATGAGAAAAACCTTAAGAACTGGAGCCACAAAAATACAACCAACCAGAAGGGCACAAGTTACCCAGCATCCATTTTAGAGCCTCGCTGGCAAGCTCCTATGGTTCATCAACAATTATTCTATGAAGCACTCCCTCGTGGGGGTCGCGCAATCGCGGCCCTTGCTGGAAACAAATCCTTCTTCTCGCAGGATAGGGCACCCGCCCTCCTGGGCAAGTACCCTCAACGATCCTGTCCAGTGTCTCAGGCAGTGCACCAGTGTCGTTCACCCTAAGCTGACGCAGACACCGCAGACGTAGTACCTATACCCTAATCTCAAGTCCTTCCCTCACTCCTGAACTGTCCCTCTGGTGCTCTGACCTTCTTTCGTGGGCGCAGATTGTACCTGTGAGCTCCAGGCACTGTTTCATCAACAAAAAGGGGTTGAAACTCAGGCTCAGAAAGGCAGGAGGACTCAGGTGCCTGTGAATCAGATGGGGAGAAACTGGGGCTGCCCTTGTCTCTGGTGGGACCGCCTCAAGCAGGGCGGCGTCACTCTCTGCTTCCGTCTGCACCCCCCTTAGCTGGGCATCAGAGAAAGGAACAAAGCGGGGCACCCTTTCCCCTTCTTGATCAGTAATACCGTCTCGCACCCACTCATCGTAGGGGAGTGGCAGAGGTATCCTTTTGCAGTGGGTGGCATGCACCCAATGTTTCCGGCCGTCGAGTTTCACCGCTGTTCGGGTGGCAAGCAGGACCAACATGGGGCCCCTCCAATGGCGCTGCAGGCAGTTCTTCCTCTGGAAGTTCTTGACTAGCACATATTCTCCGGGCTGTAGCTGATGCCCGGGCCCCTTTGGTACCGGCTGTAGTGTTTCCTGAATCTGCTGGTGAAGAGAACGAAGATCTTTAGTTAACTCATACAGATAGTCTATAAGTAAAGGGTGCTCAATTTCAGAAATGCGCTTTGGTCTTGGAACGCCCCAGATATTGGCAGGGCGACCAAACACTACGTCATATGGTGACAACCCTGTCCTAGAATGTGCCGTCGCCCTGGTGGATAACAAGGCCAGGGGCAACGCATCTGGCCATCGCAATCCTGTGCTTTCCTGTATCTTTGCTAACTTCAGTTTGAGAGTACCATTGTACTTCTCAACCAGACCTGCTGACTGGGGGTTCTGAGGGATACTGGGTCACCCCATTGCTTTGCATACAGACTGGGGGTGGTTGGCTGCATGAAACTTCTGCTTGATGTGCAAACCTTCGCACACCAGTTGGATGACCTTGGAATTGAAGTGACTTCCGTTGTCACTCCAAATCACACGTGGCAATGCGAAACGCGGGAAGAACTCTTTTAGGAGTGCCTTCGCCGTCGCCATAGCCGTATTCTCTTTAGTGGGGTAAGCTTCAATCCATTTACTGAATGCACAAATCACTACCAGCACATACTTCAAATTGTTGACTCGTTCCATTTCGATGAAATCCATCTGGAGGACCTCGAAAGGGAAGGAAGGCGGTGCAAAATTACCAGAGGGTGTAGGAATACATTTCCCAGGATTATGTGTCATACAAATCATACAGTGGTTCACTAAATGAGTGGCTACCTTGGAAATATTGTCATTCTGCCACATTGGGTCCAACACCTTACATATTCCCTTGGCGCTAATATGGGCTGGGCCATGGGCCATGGTAACCACAGGAAGTACATAGGCATTAGGTAACATCCATCGCTGTTTCTCGGACTTATCAGTCCAGCACCCATCCTCATCCAGATGCCCTGTACTCTCCTGCCATATTGGCAATTTGTCTAGGGTTGCTTCACTTTGTATTTCTTTGACACTCTCTACTGTATCCTCGAAGATTCCATTGTCTGGGACCCACCTAGCTGGACCTGCCACAAACATCTTTTTCATCTTCGATCTCGCTGTTTCCTTAGCTATTTGATCTGCAAACGTGTTTCCTCTACCAACATCATCTGTTATTGCTTTGTGGGCACTACATTTTATTATCGCTAACCTTTTGGGAAGTGTTGGAGCTGACAAGAGTCTATGTATCAATGGGCCATTCTGTATTCGTAATCCATGTGATGTTAAGAATCCTCTCTCCGCCCAGAGGCGTCCAAAATTATGGGCGACCCCAAAAGCGTACTGGCTGTCAGTATAAATATTGACAGCCAGTCCCTCACTCAACTCACAAGCCCTCAGAAGGGCAACCAGCTCCGCAGCTTGGGCTGATTGGTATGGAACAAGGGATGTCTCAACTATAGTGTGTAATGTTGTAATTGCATATGCTGCAGTGGTGGTGCCGTCTGGTAGTTTGAAGCAAGAGCCATCGACATATAGTTCCCCTTGGGGTTCAGATAGGGGAACATCGGTCAGGTCTACCCGTCCTTTCGTTTCCTCTTCCATTCTGTATACACAATCATGTGCATCTGTGTCATTGCCCGCCGAAGGGAGGGGTAGTAACATGGCTGGGTTCAGAGTGGGACATCTTTTGATGGTAATGTGCGGAGCAAACAAGGTTAGTTCATATCCGGTCAGGCGTGCACTAGTAAGGTGCTGTGTCTTTGTCTTATTCAAAAGCGTATCCACAGCATGGGGTACCATTACCATGAGAGCAGTATCAAGAACGAGCCCCGCCGATTGTCTGATAGAAACTGCCACTGCCGCGGCAGCTCTCAGGCAGCTCGGGAGCACTCTGGCTACGTTATCCAGCATTGCGGAAAAATAAGCGCAGGGTCTTTGCTTACCACCAAAGCCCTGTGTTAAAACAGAAAGCACGCAACCGTCTGCCTCATTTACGTAAAGCACAAAAGGCTTCTGGTAATCAGGAGTACCAAGCACAGGAGCGGAGCAAAGCGCAGCCTTTAATTGCTCAGAAGCTTGCTGGCATGCAGATGTCCAAGGCAGGGGTTCATGCACTTCTTTAGTAGTTAGGTAAAGGAGGGGTTTTGTTAGTAAGGAATAATTGGGGATCCAGTGTCGACAATACGAGGTAATGTCAATAAATGCGCGCACTTCACGTTGAGTCTTGGGAACAGGCATATTAGTGATAGCAGCTATGCGCTCAGGTGTTAGCTTGCAACCCTCCTTCGACAGTAGGTGACCTAAGTAGGTGACCTCCTGTCGACAATATTGAAATTTAGAAAGGGACACCTTATGGCCATGATGTGCCAAATGCAACAGCAATTTAACGGTGGCGTCTCTGCAACCATCCTCAGTATCAGAGGCCACAAGGAGATCGTCCACGTACTGCAATAGCACATTACCAGTGGGAAGCACCAAAGAATCCAATTGACTTTTTAGAGCTTGACTATAGATACTAGGGGCCAGATGTATCAACATTGAATTTTGCGAGTCCATAATAGCGAATTTTACCGATTCGCTATTATGGAATCGCAAAATACAATGTATGTAGATTCGCAAAAAAATTGCGATTCCTACATATTCCTTAATAGCGAATCGCGAATTGCGATTCGCTATTAAGGAATGCCTTCCCATTCATAGGCCCATAGGAATGAATGGGAAGACATTCGCAATTTGCGATTACCAAATTGGTAATCGCAAATTGCGAATGCAATCTACAAGGTGAAAGGGGGCCAAAAGGCCACCCTGATGCACCCCCAAAAGGTAAGTGTGCACATGTGGCGCACATACATGCCCTAAGGGCATGTGTGTGCGCCACATAGCACTTAGAAAAATGCAAAAATGTGCATTTTTCCAGGAATTTACAAATTACCACCAACTTGAAGTTGGTGGTAATTTCATGCATTCCTAAAGCAAGGTCGCAATTTTTAACTGCTTCCTGCATTGCATTTAGGGCATCGCAAATTGCGATTCCCTAAATGCATTCGCAAAATAGGTAATCGCAAAATTGCGATGCCCTAATTTACGAATGCCTTTTGGGATGGTACATCCCAAAAGGCTGTTTACCCTATCATAAACGGGCCGATTCTGCGAATCGGCCGTTTGTGACTCGATAAAAGGCTTGATACATCTGGCCCTATATGTATAAACTGTACCTACGTTTATACCTCTGATGGAAGCACAAGAGTTAATAGAGTCTTTGAAAAAGGAGACACCTCTGATGGATGCCAGGGCAGTCAGGTTATGAGATGATTTACCGCTGGTTTTGGAAAAGGTTGTCAGACTCTCTAGGAGAGAGGCCTGGCATGGGTTGGAGCTGATTCACAGAGCCGAAGATATAGGAAAAGGTGGTACTGTGTCAGAGTTAAACTGCAGATGCAAAGAAGTCAAAAAGATAACAAGTCGAACGAATAATATTGACTCGTGAGTTTATTGACTTGGAATGTTAAAGGTGTTAATTTCTTTTAAAATGGAAGCGATGTTGGAGAAGATTTAAGCAATCTACAAGAAGAAACCATGGGCCATATGTATCAAAGTTTGTGTTTGCGATTCTCAAATAGCGAATTTTTGAGAATCGCTATTTGAGAATCGCAAACGAGATGTATGTAGGATTCGCAAGAAAATTTGCGAATCCTACATATTCCTTAATTGCGATTCGCAAATTGCGAATCGCAGTTAAGGAAACCTTCCCCATTCATTCCTATGGGCCTAGAGGCCCATAGGAATGAATGGGAGGACATTCTCAATTTGCGAGTAGCAATTAGAGAATCGCAAATTGAGAATGCAATTTCAAGGTTGCAAGGGTGTCCAAAGGACACCCTGTTGCACCCCTGAAATGAGCATGGGTGCACATGTGGCGCACATACATGCCCTGAGGGCATGTATGTGCGCCACATGCTACTTTGAAAAATGAAAAAAAATGCATTTCTCAAAGAAATCGCAAGTTACCACCAACCTGTAGTTGGTGGTAATTTGCGATTCCTTAAGCCATAATCGCACAACTTAGGTGCTTCATACATTTCATTTAAGGAATCGCAATTTGCGATTCCTTAAATGCATTCATAAAATAGAGAATCGCAATTTTGCGATTCTCTATTTTGCGAATGCCTTTTGGATGATACATCCCAAAAGGCTTGTTCCCGTTCGCAAACGGGCCGATTCTGAGAATCGGCCCGTTTGCGAACGGGAAATGGGCTTGATACATATGGCCCTAGGACTCTCTGTATAGCCTTGGGGAGCACGACAGAATCTAAAACTCCTGCCGGCTAATGCGAATCCAAACAAATATCTGCTATCTGTATGAATTGGAATGCTAAAGAAAGCATTCTTCAAATCAATGACGGAAAAGAACTTTGCTGACGGAGGATCATTGTCAATATCGTGGTAATGTCTGGGACTACAGGATATTGGGGCACAACTATTTTATTGACCTCTCTGAGGTAAATTACAAAGCGGTAAACATCCGGGTGAGCATCAGAAGAGTCCAAGGGGGCCCTCAGAATCGGAAGGATAGGGCTGTTACACACATTCGCTACTGTCTCCTCAACCACACCAGTCAATCAAATCCTGTATTATTTGCAACAAAGCCCTTTCTCCTGCTTGTGAAATCTTATACTGGGGAGTACGTGGCAATACAGCATTATCCTTAACCGTAATAGAGACTGGCTGGATCTGGAGTAACCCTACATCCGTGTCTCCTGCTGCCCATAAACTACAGGGCACGTCCTGGAACTCTGCGGGGAGTGGTGCATCTTTTGCAAAGCATTGTTTTGCGCGAGCCACTTGTGGCCCAACAGTCATGTAAACACCATCAGGAGAACAAAAGATGGTGGCATGTAATCTCTTCAACAAATCCAATCCCATCAAATTTTCACCACAATTTGTCATTAACAGAAATGGCAAGTCCACCGTAAAGGGACCTATAGTCAAAGCAAGAGGTATGGAAATGGGGCTAACAACCGGCATGCCTGAAAAACCTACCGAAACATTGTTTTGGCCAGACAGAGCTGCCCCTGGGACCAGCGAACGAGAAACAGAGCTATTCATAGCACCCGTGTCAAGTAAGAACGTCTTGGGCGTGCCCTGTAAATCCGCAGTGACATAAGGTCCCCGCTGATCTACAGGCACTGGAACAGGTCCCTTACCCTGTTCCTGGCTGTCCTAGCTGTGGGACATCCCCGTCACTTCGTCCATGTCATAGTCGTCATGATAGTACTGCCTTCCCCGGTGGTCGTCGAAATAGTTCTTGCTCTGCTGATCATACGATGTATCCTCAAACTGACCCTCTCTGCGGCCACCTCCTCCTCTACCACATTGTCTAGAGCCCCTACCTCTCGGGGCCTCAACTTTCTGCAGCAACTCTGGACACTCACTTCGCCAATGCCCCTCCTTTTTACAGTACGCACATTGGTTGTACCCTACGGGCGCACCCGATGTACTGTTCCGATCAGACCGAAATCCCCGCTGAGCGGGACCCGAACCCCTTCCTCTACCATTCCCCCTTGCCACCTGCTGCATCAACACCCTCGTCTTCAACTCCTTTGACTTTTTCTCCACCTTCTCTTTGTCCTCATTCTCCCTTGGCTCGTAGTACTGTGCCATACTCAATATTACTGACGGGGAGGAGGTGGTCCAAGTACTTTCCGCTGCCTGCAGTCTAGTCGCAATCTCAGGAAGCAAATTAGTGACAAACCTGTTGACGAACAGACGAACACCACCCTCCAGCGATAGATCCTGACCAGTAAAATCCAGAAATAACCCTTCAAACCTAGTAAAGAAATCGGACACACTTTCATCCTTCTTCTGACGACATGCAGTCAGCTTGTCCCAATCCACTTGTCTGGGCGGGATAAGGGAGTGCATGTAAGTGATAATACGTCCTGGCAAGGCCAATAGCTCAGCTTTCGGCTTCTCGCCGGGCTTGCGCTCCTTATCCCATGCCCTAATCTCATCCCATGTTCCACCTAATTCCACCACATGGTCCTGCATATGCACCTGTCTCCATATATCTACCGGTACCAATAGACCGAAAAACAACTCTATCCCCTTCGATGCTCATGACGGAATGGTTCCGTCATGAGCATCGGTGCCCCTGTGCTCATGACGGAACCATTCCGTCATGAGGCCAGGGGCACGAAATCCCTCTGCTGCAGACAGCAGAGGGATTTCTCTTTCACCCTTGACCTTGGCAGCTGGGAATTGCTTCCCCAGCTCCCGAGACCCCCTCCCTGGTTTCTGTGCCATGAGGATCAGCGCGCACGTCGCGCTGTCCTCATTGCACAGAAAGCAAACTGAAATGAGCCTTTAGGCTCATTTCAGTTTCACTTTCTATGTGCTCAGGGGCTATCTCAGCCCCCGGGCACGTAGAAAGACGGGAGAGGTATCATTGGAAAGGGGAGAATCTCCCCTTTCCAATGGTACCCCTCCCCAGTGGATCCCTGCTTGGGGATCGCCCCAGGAGGGCGATCCCCAAGAAGAGATCCACCCACTAGACACCAGGGAGGGGAGCGGCCCCTTGGGCAAGGCGTTTGCTCCCCCAATTTTGTTTTGGTGCTATTTAGACTTTTTGCCCCCTGGGGGTCAGATGGGGGCAGTAGCCCCCAATCTGCCCCGGGAGGCAAAAGCCCACTAGACCCCAGGGATATTTTTGTTTCCCCATAATTTATTAGGGTGGGGGCTGCCCATAAAGGGCATGTCCATGCCCCCACCCCGCAAAATTTACAGCCTTTCTGCCCCCCTGAGAGCAGTTGAGAGCAGTATCCCCAATCTGCCCCAGGAGGCAAAAGCCCACTATACGCCAGGAGATTTTTTTAAATTATAATTTGTGGTGGGGGCTGCCCAATATGGGCATGCCCATGCCCCCACCCACCCCGCAAAAATGACAGCCTTTCTGCCCCCTGAGGGGCAGCTAGGGGCATTAGCCCCAAATCTGCCCCCCGAGGGGCAAAAAGCCCAGTAGACGCCAGGGATTTTATGGGCAAATTTTAATTAGGTTGGGGGCATTGGCATGCCCATTTTGGGCAGCCCCCACCCTAATTAGAATTTGCCCAAACTCCCTGGCGTCTAGTGGACTTTCTGCCCCCTGGGTGGCAGATGGGGGCATTAGTCCCCAATCTGCCCCGCCGGGGGGCAAAAAGCCCACTAGACACCAGGGATTTTTGGGGTCAAATTTGAATTAGGGTGGGGGCTCCCAAAGCGGGCATGCCCATGCCCCCACCCCCTCCCCCGCAAAAATAACAGCCTTCCTGCCCCCTGGAGGGCAGATGGGGCAGTAGCCCCCAATCTGCCCCCCGAGGTGAAAAAGCCCACTAGGCGCAAGGGATTTTTGGGGCAAATTTTAATTAGGGTGGGGGCATTGGCATGCCCGTTTTGGGCAGCCCCACCCTGATTAAAATTTGCCCAAAGACTCCTGGCGTCTAGTGGGCTTTGCCCACCCTGGGGGGCAGATTGAGGCATTAGCCCCAATCTGCCCCACCGGGTGGGGCAAAAAGCCCACTAGTCGCCAGGGATTGTTTTTGGGCAAATTTGAATTAGGGTGGGGGCTGCCCAAAGTGGGCATGCCCATGCCCCCACCCCCTCCCTGCAAAAATTACAGCCTTCCTGCCCCCCCTGGGGGGCAGATGGGGCAGTAGCCCCCAATCTGCCCCCCCCGGGGGGGCAAAAAGCCCACTAGATGCCAGGGATTTTTTTGGGCAAATTTTAATTAGGGTGGGGGCATTGGCATGCCCGTTTTGGGCAGCCCCCACCCTAATTAAAATTTGCCCAAAAAACTCCCTGGCGTCTAGTGGGATTTTTGGCCTCCTGGGGGGCAGATGGGGGCATTAGCCCCAATCTGCCCCGCCGGGAGTGGCAAAAAGCCCACTAGACGCCAGGGAGTTTTGGGGGCAAATTTGAATTAGGATGGGGGCTCCCAAAGCGGGCATGCCCATGCCCCCACCCCCTCCCCACAAAAATAACAGCCTTCCTGCCCCCCTGGAGGGCAGATGGGGCAGTGGCCCCCTATCTGCCCCGCGGGGAGCCAAAAGCCCACTAGAAGCCAGGGATTTTTTGGGCAAATTTTAATTAGGGTGGGGGCATTGGCATGCCCGTTTTGGGCAGCCCCAACCTAATTAAAATTTGCCCAAACTCCCTGGCGTCTAGTGGGCTTTGCCCCTGGGGGCAGATGAGGGCATTAGCCCCCAATCTGCCCTGCCGGGGGGGCAGAAAGCCCACTAGACGCCAGGGAGTTTTGGGACCAAATTTGAATTAGGGTGGGGGCTCCCAAAACGGGCATGCCCATGCCCCCACCCCTTCCCCCGCAAAAATAACAGCCTTCCTGCCCCCTGGGAGGCAGATGGGGCAGTAGTCCCAATCTGCCCCCGCGAGTGGGCAAAAGCCCACTAGACGCCAGGGATTTTTTGGACAAATTTTAATTAGGGTGGGGGCATTGGCATGCCCGTTTTGGGTAGCCCCACCCTAATTAAAATTTGCCCAAAACTCCTGGCCTCTAGTGCGCTTTTTGTCCCCCCGTGGGGGCAGATGGGGGCATTAGCCCCCAATCTGCCCTGCCGTGGGGGGGCAAAAAGCCCACTAGACGCCAGGGAGGTTTTTGGGGCAAATTTGAATTAGGGTGGAGGCTCCCAAAACGGACATGCCCATGCCCGACACCCTCCCCGCAAAAATAACAGCCTTCCTGCCCCCCTGGGAGTCAGATGGGGCAGTAGCCCTCAATCTGCCCCCTCGGGGGGCAAAAGCCCACTAGATGCCAGGGATTTTTGGGGCAATTTTTAATTAGGGTGGGGGCATTGGCATGCCCGTTTGGGCAGCCCCCACCTAATTAAAATTTGCCCAAAAACTCCCTGGCATCTAGTGGACTCCTGGGGGCAGATGGGGGCATTAGCCCCCAAACTGCCCTGCCGGAGGAGCAAAAAGCCCACTAGACGCCAGGGATTTTTTTGGGCAAATTTGAATTAGGGTGGGGGCTGCCCAAAGCAGAGCATGCCCATGCCCCCATCCCCTCCCCGCAAAATTACAGCCTTCCTGCCCCCTGGGGAGTCAGATGGGGCAGTAGCCCCCAATCTGCCCCCGGGAGCAAAAGCCCACTAGACGCCATGGATTTTTGGGGCAAATTTTTATTAGGGTGGGGGCTGCCCAAAACGGGCATGTCAATGCCCCCACCCCCACCTGCAACAATTACAGCCTTTCTGCCCCCCTGGGGGAGATGGGGGCAGTAGCCCCCAATCTGCCCCCCCAGGGGGCAAAAGCCCACTAGACGCCAACGATTACGCTGGCTTTTTTATGTGTGGTGGTGGGGGCTGCTCAGAATGGGCATACCAATGCCCCTACCCCCCGAAAAAATAGCCACAGTGTTTCTGCTCCCCTTGGGGGCATATCGGGGCAACCCCACCCCGATATCCCTCCCCCAGGGGCGGCAGAAAGCTGACTAGGAAGCAGTTTGTTTTTAGCAGTATGCCTACCTGTGGATGTTGGGCCCTAGCGCAGCCGGCACTTAGGAAACCTAGCAAACCTGTACATTTTTGAAAACTAGACACCCAGGGGAATCCAGGATGGGGTGACTTGACTGGCTCTCACCAGGTTCTGTTACCCAGAATCCCTTGCAAACCTCAAAATGTGTATAAAAAAACACATTTTCCTCACATTTCTGTGGTGGAAAGTTCTGGAATCTGTGTGGATCCACAAAATTCCATGCACCCCGCATTCCCCAAAGTCTTCTGAGAAAAATGGTACCTCACTTGTGTGGGTGGGTCAAGTACCCGCGACAGGCAAGGGCCCAAAACCTAGTGAGGCGACAACAAAATTACCTATCACAAACCAACCTGGTTTTGCACGGGGAGTTACCTGGGTTTTTGGCCCGGGGTCGTCGGCCATCTAGGAAACCTACAAAACCCACACATTTCTAAAAACTAGACACCCGGGGGATTCCAGGGAGGTATGGCTTGCGTGGATCCCCCAACGTTTTCTTATCCAGAATCCCCTGCAAACCTCAAATTTAGCTTTAAAAAATCACTTTTTCACACATTTGTGTGTGGGAAAGTTGTGGCATCACCGGGCTGACACAAATTTCCTACCAGCCAGCGTTCCCCCTGGTCTCCCGATAAAAATGGTGCCTCACTCGGGTGGGAGGCCCAAGTACCCAGCGACAGGCAAGGGCCCAATACGTATTGAGGCGACATCAAAATTGCCTATCACAAAACCACCTGGTTTTGCAAGGGGAGTCCCATGACTTTTTGGCCCGGGGCTCGGCGGCCACCTAGAGAAACCTACCAAACCCACACATTTCTGAAAACTAGACACCCGGGGGATTCCAGGGAGGTATGGCTTGCATGGATCCCCCAACGTTTTCTTACCCAGAATCCCCTGCAAACCTCAAATTTTGCCGAAAAATTCACTTTTTTCTCACATTTCTGTGGTGGAAAGTTCTGGAATCTGCGTGGATCCACAAATTTCCTCCCACCCAGCGTTCCCCCAGATCTCCCGATAAAAATGGTACCTCACTTGCGTGGGTGGGTCAAGGACCCGCGACAGGCAAGGGCCCAAAAGCTACTGAGGCGACATCAAAATTACCTATCACAAACCAACCTGGTTTTGCATGGGGGTCCCATGAGTTTTGGCCCGGGGCTCGGAAGCCATCTAGGGAAACCTACCTAACCCACACATTTCTGGAAACTAGACACCCGGGGAGTCCAGCAAGGTATGGCTTGCGTGGGTCCCCCATCATTCTCCTACCCAGAATCCCCTGCAAACCTCAAATTTCACCCAAAAATTCACTTTTTTCTCACATTTCTGTGGTGGAAAGTTCTGGAATCTGCGTGGATCCACAAATTTCCTCCCACCCAGCGTTCCCCCAGATCTCCCGATAAAAATGGTACCTCACTTGTGTGGGTAGGCACAGTGGCTACAACAGGAAATAGCCCAAATCGTACTCTGGACACTTCAAAATTACCTATAGCAAAACTACCTGGTTTTGGGGGGGGGGCACCTGAGATTTTGGCCCCGGGCTCGGCGGCCATCTTGGGAAAGTACCAAACCCAAACATTTCTGAAAACTAGACACCCGGGTGAGTCCAATGAGGTATGGCTTGCCTGGATCCCCCAACGTTTTCCTACCCAGAATGCAATGCAAACCTTAAATTTAGCTGAAAAAACCACATTTTCCACATATTTTTGTGTGGAATCACCGTGCCGGCACAAATGTCCTACCACCCAGCATTCCCCTTGTTCTCCCGAGTAAAATGATACCTCACTTGTGTGGGTGGGCCAAAGGCCTGTGGCTAGGAAGAGCCCAAAACATAGGGATTTATGGTATAGCACCGAGAATTCTAAGCGCTACATTTTTAAAAAAAATAAATTTTTAGCCAATTCTGCTTTGGACACCCACACAAGTGAGGTATCATTTTACTCGGGAGAACAAGGGGAACGCTGGGTGGTAGGACATTTGTGCCGGCATGGTGATTCCATCCTGGATTCCCTTGGGTGTCTGGTTTTCAAAAATGTATAGGTTTGCTAGGTTTCCCTAGGGGCCGGCAGAGCTATGGTTCAAAAACTACAGCTAGGCACTTTGCCAAAACAGTGTCATTTTTCACTAGCGAAATTGAGGTGTGCCCACGTTGCGTTTTGCGCCGTTTCCTGTCGCGGGCACTAGGCCGACCCACACAAGTGAGGTACCATTTTTCTCGGAAGACTTTGGGGAACGCGGAGTGGGTGGAAATTTGTGGATCCACGCAGATTCCAGAACTTTCCACCACAGAAATGTGGGGAAAATATGGTTTTTTTGACAATTGTTTAGGTTTGCAAGGGATTCTGGGTAACAGAACCTGGTGGGAGGCAGTCAAGTGCAGTCAAGTCACCCCATCCTGGATTCCCCTGGGTGTCTAGTTTTCAAAAATGTATAGGTTTGCTAGGTTTCCCTAGGCGCCGGCAGAGCTATGGTTCAAAAACTACAGCTAGGCACTTTGTCAAAAAAGGGTCATTTTTCACTGTGAAATTGAGGTGTGCCCACGTTGCGTTTTGCGCCGTTTCCTGTCGCGGGCACTAGGCCGACCCACACAAGTGAGGTACCATTTTTCTCGGAAGACTTTGGGGAACGCGGGGTGGGTGGAAATTTGTGGATCCACACAGATTCCAGAACTTTCCACCACAGAAATGTGGGGAAAATGTGTTTTTTGACAATTGTTTAGGTTTGCAAGGGATTCTGGGTAACAGAACCTGGTGGGAGGCAGTCAAGTCACCCCATCCTGGATTCCCCTGGGTGTCTAGTTTTCAAAAATGTATAGGTTTGCTAGGTTTCCCTAGGCGCCGGCAGAGCTATGGTTCAAAAACTACAGCTAGGCACTTTGCCAAAAAGGTCATTTTCACTGCGAGAATTGAGGTGTGTCCACGTTGTGTTTTGTGCCGTTCCCTGTTGCGGGCACTAGGCCGACCCACACAAGTGAGATGCCATTTTTCTCGGAAGACTTTGGGGAACGTGGGGTGGGTGGAAATTTGTGGATCCACGCAGATTCCAGGACTTTCCACCACAGAAATGTGGGGAAAATGTGGTTTTTTGGACAATTATTTAGGTTTGCAAGGGATTCTGGGTAACAGAACCTGGTGGGAGGCAGTCAGGTCATCCCATCCTGGATTCCCCTGGGTGTCTAGTTTTCAAAAATGTATAGGTTTGCTAGGGTTCCCTAGGTGCCGGCAGAGCTATGGTTCAAAAACTACAGCTAGGCACTTTGCCAAAAAAGGGTCATTTTTACCTCGAAATTGAGGTGTGTCCACGTTGTGTTTTGTGCCGTTTCCTGTCGCGGGCACTAGGCCGACCCAGACAAGTGAGGTACCATTTTTCTCGGAAGACTTTGGGGGACGCGGGGTGGGTAGAAATTTGTGGATCCACGCAGATTCCAGAACTTCCCACCACAGAAATGTGGGGAAAATGTGTTTTTTTTGACAATTGTTTAGGTTTGCAAGGGATTCTGGGTAACAGAACCTGGTGGGAGGCAGTCAAGTCACCCCATCCTGGATTCCCCTGAGTGTCTAGTTTTAAAAATGTATAGGTTTGCTAGGTTTCCCTAGGTGCTGGCAGAGCTATGGTTCAAAAACTACAGCTAGGCACTTTGCCAAAAAAGGGTCATTTTTCACTGTGAAATTGAGGTGTGTCCACGTTGCGTTTTGAGCCGTTTCCTGTCGCGGGCACTAGGCCGACCCACACAAGTGAGGTACCATTTTTCTCGGAAGACTTTGGGGAACGCGGGGTGGGTGGAAATTTGTGGATCCACACAGATTCCAGAACTTTCCACCACAGAAATGTGAGGAAAATGTGTTTTTTTTGACAATTTGTTAGGTTTGCAAGGGATTCTGGGTAACAGAACCTGGTGGGAGCCAGTCAAGTCACCCCATCCTGGATTCCCCTGGGTGTCTAGTTTTCAAAAATGTATAGGTTTGCTAGGTTTCCCTAGGTGCCGGCAGAGCTAAGGTTAAAAAACTACAGCTAGGCACTTTGTCAAAAAAGGGTCATTTTTCACTGTGAAATTGGGGTGTGTCCACGTTGCGTTTTGCGCCATTTCCTGTCGCGGACACTAGGCCTACCCACACAAGTGAGGTACCATTTTTCTTGGAAGACTTTTGCGAACGCGGGGTGGGTGGAAATTCATGGATCCACGCAAATTCCAGAACTTTCCACCACAGAAATGTGAGGAAAATTTGTTTTTTTTGACAAAATTTTAGGTTTGCAAGGGATTCTGGGTAACAGAACCTGGTGAGAGGCAGTCAAGTCACCCCATCCTGGATTCCCCTGGGTGTCTGGTTTTCAGAAATGTATAGGTTTGCTAGGTTTCTCTAGGTGCCGGCAGAGCTAGGGTTCAAAAACTACAGCTAGGCCCTTTGCAAAAAAAGGGTAATTTTTCATTGTGAAAATGTGGTGTGTTCACGTTGGGTTTTGAGCCATTTCCTGTCGTGGGCACTATGCCTACCCACACAAGTGAGGTACCATTTTTATCGGGAGACTTAGGGTAATTCAGATTTGTAAAGCAACTGTTATTACCTATTGACTTTTGATGCATTCTGCCTTCCAAATGAAAGACATTGTGTAAAAAGAAGTAATTTTAAAAAATGACCGATAATTCTCATGCTAGTATGAGTATTCCCAATTTCGGAAATGTGCAAATATCTACTGTTTCTAAACTCTATATCTTGTTCCCATTTCAGAAATCTATAGGTGTCTTTCATACCGATTTTTCCATGTATACATTTTCCCACAATAATTGCTATATACCCGGTACATAAAAAAAAAAACATTGCAAGATGCTGCTCAGTTATTGGCTCTGGGTTCGTCAGGTTCTTGGTGAACCTACAAGTCCTATATATCCCCACAACCAGTAAGGTCCAGCGGATGTAACGGTATATTGCTTTCAAAGAGCTGTCATAATTAGAAGAAGTTACAGGTGAAAACGTTGACACAAAAGGCTGTTTTTTCAACTAATTTTCAATTTTTCCTATATTTAACTGTTAGTTTCTATAAGGAAACCTTGATGGATCTACACAAATGACCCCTTGCTGAATTCAGAATTTTGTCTACTTTTCTAAAATGTATAGCTGTCTAGGATCCATTATTGCTTTCATACCCATTTCTACCATTAACTGGAAGGAGGTTGAAAGCACAAAAATAGCAAAAATAGGCTATGTCCCAGAAAAATGCCAAAACTGTGTGAAAAATTTAGGTTTTCTGACAAAAGTCTGTCATTCCCTAAAAGCTGGGAAAATGGTGATTTCAGCCCCACAAACCCTTTTTGATACCATTTGCAGGGAAAAACCCAGACACTTTTATTTGCAGCCCTTTTTCGCATTTTTCCCAAAACCCCCAAAATTTAGCTGTATTTTGGCTAATTTCTGGGACCCCTCCAGGGTGATCCACAAACCCTGGGTACCTTTACAATCCCCATGATGTTGGAAAAAAGGACGCAAATTTGGCGTGGATACCTTATGTGGTCAAAAAGTTACAGGGGCCTAAGCGCGCACTACCACAAATAGCCAAAAAAGGGCTTAGCACAGGGGGGGAAAAGGCCTAGCAGCGAAGGGGTTAAATCAGCTAATGTCATCACTGTGGAGGAGGACGCCTCCGTCAATTCTTTATAGTACGCTGTCGGATTTTTCCGAGGGTCCGGTAATTGCCCTTTTAAGGATATTACCTCACTCCTCTTCCAAGGAGTAGATCCACTGTTCCTGGAAATGGGCTGCCACTCGTGGGCGAGTAACAATATTATTCCCATCTCGTAACTCTGGTATTTCGGGGTGGTAAATGGGATGAACTTCCCTCATGGGGAACTGTGACACTGTTGTCGGGGCCTTCTGAAGCAATCTACCCCGATAACCCACCAATGTCGTCACATTACTGAAAACCTAATTTGGGGCCATATCTGTAGTATATACCCTGTCCCGAATGTCATAAATTATCTGTGGTGCAATACCCTTAAAACACTGTTCCCACAATCCTATCAACGCGGCCGACATATGCTTAAGCAGGTTGCTGTATAAACGGCTCGTAATCTTTCATCACACTCTACACATCTTCCACACTATAAATCGGATTCCGGGCCCACTGTGCAGCCTGGTCAGCCACCATTCTCTTTTCCTCATCACCCACAGCAGAGCGCACCAACACTTTATCCATGCGTTCACGTGCCGCAGCCCAATTCACTTCATGCACTCCACGCACAGGCGTCTCGGCATTCCGCGATGTCTGAGGTAACACACCCAAAGGGGAAAGAGCTGATGAAGAAACAGGTACCATCGCGCTCAAAGACTGTGGCGCAGGAGTAAGAGGAGGCATGACCACGGGCACAGGGTCGGGAGACAGAATAGAGGAACGGATGGCACCCGCCCCTATAACTGGCGAGAGTGGGGAAGAAGTGGGCGGGGCCGAGGCTGAAGCAGTAGAGCTAGAAGCAGAAGGAATAGGAATAACAGAACCAGAGGCCGAAGACTGAGGTGTCGGAATTACGGGATATAGTCGTTCGGGGGCATAGGGAGGTGGGGGTCGGGAATCCAACAACTCCTCAACGAAGACATCACCTTCCTCCCATGCCACATAACACTTATCACTCTACAAGTGAAACTTTCTGTCCGCACACTCTATGCCTTTCTCGATCCTTTCTCTTTCATATGCTACTGCTTTCTGCGTTATCGTTTGCGTCTGTCCCCTCCGAGCTTGCTTCTCTGCTCTCATACGTCGTTGCTTTGCTTCCTTCTGCCATGTTCTCAGAGAATCAAACATCGACTGTCTACTCTTTTTGGCGAACAATTTGTCCTGCAAGTAATTCAATTTTTGCTCATCAAATGTGCCAGTAAGCGGCCACTGTAGATCGACATTGTCCCTCGTATATTTATTCCACAACGTGCTAAACATAATAGGGCCAATGCGCTGCTTGACGTATACATCAAAATTTGGGGTACCCTCTGGAGGCGCCGGCTGCCTCTCTTACAATCGAGCTTCAGTGGAACAACACCGACATCCAAAACACCCTAACTTACTTAGACAAGGCATCTTAATATAAGACACATACACTGTCCCCAGCGGACAAACAGAACACCAACCAACATCTGTTCCAAGAACCAAATCCAAACGGTCCAAAACCGCACAAGACTGTACCAAGACAGGAAGACAGGCTCTAGCCCCAGACCTTTTCAAGAATAAGCCGAATTTCCAGTTGGTCTGGCAGATTGTTCGCAAACAGTCCCAAACCTTTTCAAGAATGGGCCGAATTTCCAGTTGGCCTGGTAGACCGTTCACAAACACTCTGTGTCTTTCAAGGGTCCACAAACCCACCAAGTTCAAGACAAGACAGTCCGGAGACTGTACCAGACACAGCCCGTAGGCTCGTGCCGTTCAACCATGGCGCCACATTTTCCAAGAATTCAAGTCACTCACCTGGTGCACTCAGGTCGAGCAATATTATTCTCCACTGCCGACTCTTCAGACCAAACGGTCAAATCCAAGGTTCCGCCTTCTCAGGACTCCGGCCGGTGACCACTCGACGAGGAGTCGCCCGATCAGCTGGGCGGGGCAGCCAAGAGAACTGGGCTCTTATCGTGTGGGGATCCCCGATCCGCCCGACCGACCGGACACCACCCCGACCCTACAATCCGATTACGGGCGAGCCGGGTCACCTTGCAGAGTCCCTGTTCGGATGCCAACTGAAGGAAGTGACCCGAAAAGGGTCACCCGGGTTTCCTACAACCACCTTATAGCCAAAATGAAGAGTCGGTCAGACAGTAGAGAATACAAAACAATCGTTTATTACCAATACTCTGCAGAGGAGTCCAATCTGACCTGCACCCTAAGATGTCTGCCGAGGGACTGGTCCCCCAACAGTCGGCAACGCATAATCATTCCTCCCAAAGGTCTCCTAACCACGCCCACAATGGAAAGTTACCGGCTTAGGCCGAACATGAACAAAGGAGGCACAGAGGGATGGACTACCACCTGCCAGATGGGTACATGTTATCACTAGCTCTAGGTTGCCGTGCTGGGTTTCGGCAGCTCCTAATGTGGGAGCTGAGCTACACACAAAGATAGGTATGCGAGGGCAAAATAGCCTATTCATTAGTAAGTCAGAAGGCAACCTTGAGCAAAAGAGAAAATAATAACTGAGTACAGCGTTCTGCTGAGGCAAGCAATACGAACAGTGAGGCCTGGTACAGACATAGCCTAATTGGGATTACGAAATACAAAATGGAGTCATACTTGCTAACTAAAGCCCGCACATTGCATGGATATCTCAGTGGGTTACATGACATGAGTACGAATGGTGTCTCATTTAGACGCACACTGCTAACCTAATATATTGTAAAACGAGTATATAATGAGAATGGGATTTTCAAATCTAACACTACTGTCAAACAGAAGCTTTAACAGGTAAACATACAGTATGTCATGCTGTCTCCGGGGAGGCTGCACATATATTTGGGGGAATCCCACAATATTTCAAACACCGCAGCAAGTTGGCAAGTTTCTGCGCAAACTTACACAAGAAGAATGCCAGCTGACTCCTTTGCCTGGTAACTCGGGGACCTCTTCCACAGCTGTTGATCCGGATTGATCCAAGAAGAGTGACATCGGGATGCTGGGACAGAGCTGTCCGAGGAGCGGACCTACCATCTGACAATGGAGGTGCAAATCCCCCAGTATCAATGACCAAGTGAGGGAGGTCTGCTGGCTTATCATTTATGAAACTGCACGTGGAGCTGGTGGAGGTTTTGCTGGGGCGCTGGTGGCGGCTGGGACGATGCCCAGAGAAGAAGACAGTTTGTTAAGCCTTAAGATGTCTGGCTGTCAACTCCCACAAATGTCTACATAATGAGCTGCTGGCGCCTGATGAAGATGCAATTGACTCCCTCGGCACCCTCGATGCTAGTTGAGGATTACTTTTCGGCTCATGGTGCTACCCAATGAGTTAATTCCGATACATGTTTTAAGTTATAGGGATCCTATTGGAAGGTTATTGCTTGTTTGAATTGGTGGGATTGGGCTAACAGAGTGGGGGGGTGGAAGTTAAGGGGCTGGGTTGCTTTGAGAGAGGGATTGTATACAGCAATGGTATGGCAGTGTGTAGGAGTGTGACCCATGAGAGTTTACAGACATGCATAACAGTTACGGTTAACCACTCAGCAATCAGTCAGAAAAGATATGGACTACTTGACCCATTGACTTGCTTGATTTGCAATGTGCATGGACAAGAAACTCACCTGGTATCTAGGGCAATGAGTGGATTTGCTCTGAAATGGGCATCATACACGCTTTTCTCATTATACTCCACATATGTTAGAGGGGTGGCCATACTAATAAAGCATGGAATCCCGCACTGCACGGTGGGTGCTTGCACAGATGATCAAGGGTGATACACCATCACATTGGCAAATTGGGCACCTCAAAGGTAACATTTGTGAATTGCTATGGTCCGAATGCAGATGAGCCGGAATTTTATGATAGACTATGGGGGACGGTCTTGGCCACAAACCTACATGCATTGATCTGGGGTGAAGACTTCCATTCTATGCTGCAAGAAAGAACACATAGATCACTTATCCTCCCCAGCTACTGCTGTCTAGCCTCTGCACATATGAACAGCATAATAGAGTAACACCATTAAGCTGATATCTGGAGAACTAGACAACTTGAGGTAAGGGAGGTTACCTTCTACTCTGGGGTAGATGGGGGATGGTCTCGACTTAATTACTGGTTGGTAACAAGGGAGATGGATACATGGACCCTTGGCATTAAGCATATCATGTGCATCTTATAGGATTACTCTCTGGTATTGCTGAGACTTAGGCTGCTGAGCGCCATCTCCACTGCACGCTTCTGGCAGCTTGCACCCGAGACTCTATTAGACCCTGTGTTTGCAAATGAACTGCAGGGGGAATTAATATAATTCTTTGAAAAAAATGGAGGGACACTGAACTAGTTTGACACAATATGGGAAGCCCTTATAATAGCCATCAGGGGCAATTGTATAGCCAAGCATAGTGGAGTCCTCCACTCCTTGGGTAGAGACTTAACACGACTCGAGATGGAACTAAGAACTTTGGAAATTGAATTGGCAGGGCGGCACATAGGAACTCCTTCGAGCAAATTAGAACTAAGGTTACTGAATTTCAAGAAGTGGCTGAGCGGGATTGTAAATTTAGAGGCAGATATGCCAAGTCCAAGAAATATGGAGAAGGGGGAGAACAGGTAGGGCACTAGCCTCAGTGCTTAGGAAACCAAGAACTACGAACGGTATCACAGAGATAACCAATGCATAAGGAGAGGCTATATATGACCAAACTGTCATCCTTCATGTGCTTGTAGATTACTATAAAGCTCTCTACAACTTCACTGATTTGATGCCAAAAACGCCTCTCACGCAATATCTAGACGCATTGCCACTATGCTGACTCAGAGAGGGGCATGGGTTATTTCTGGAGCAGCCCTTTGTGCTAAATGAGCTCTCATCGTCATTGTCTCACTGCCTACTTGTAAAGCACCAGGGCTGGATGGATTTCCAGCAGAACGTTCTGAGAGGTGTGTTCAGCAACTAAGCCCTAATTTGCTGGTGCTATTCGAGGAAGCTAGACAGAAGGATACAGTGCCATTGACAATGAGGGAGGCGGTGATCATTACCATCTTGAAGCCTGGTAAGCCCCTTTCTGTGTGTGAGTCTTACCATGCTCTGTCACTGCTTAACTGTGACATGAAAATATTAGCAAAATTGGTGGCTAATTGACTTGGGCTACTTATGCCTCATTTGGTTCAGCCAAATCAGTCTGGGATCATTCCTGGGAACTCCACAACACAAAATGTGTGCACTCTTTTTGCTACATTGCAGACACTCGGCCCAGAGCTGAACGCGGCGCTATATTTCTTGATGCCACAAATGCATTCGAGTCCTTGGCGTGTGCCTTTTTATTTGCTATCCTCGAGAGGATTGGTAGGCCATGACCTATTTGAGTATTGATAAGGTTACTGAACCTCAAACCTATGGTAAGGTTCCACATAAATGGGGTGATAATCAAAGCCTTTGCATTGCTGGGGGCAACATGCAGGGGTGTCCCCTCTCGCCACTCCTAATTGCCCTAGTGATAGAGCCACTGGTGACTAAGCCCCATATTTTGAATATGCCCTTAGATTCACTAGCAGACATATCTTGGTATCACTCTACGCAGATCACATCATGCTGTATTAGCAGCAACTCAGAGACAGCCTTAATGTCATACTATGTGAGTTCATGTGATTCTTCGCATACTCTGGTGTGTGGGTTAACTGGGAGATGTCTTGGATTTTTCCGTTAATGGCCAATACCGCGCACTTCACTCCAGACGTTCCACTGCGCTGGTGCACTGACAAGCTTAAATATTTTTGTATTTGGATACATAGCGATAGAAAGACAGTGATTAAAGTGAACTATGGCCCCACAATTGTCTCCATCACTAAATAGATCTCTAGGTTGATGTAACTCCCACTATCACTGGCAGGCCATATAGGGCTTATGAAGATGGTGGTGAGACCTAAACTACTACACCTTTTTTAAAATATACCAGTTCGGCTGACAACAGCATTTTTCTCTAATCTCAAGGCACAAATGATTCATTAGCATGGGCTGGGAAACAACAGTGAATAAAATAGGAAACCCTCCTAACAGAGAAACTACGCAGAAGAGGTTACCCAGATAGGGTGGTTAAGGAAGCAAGGAAAAGAGCCATTAACACCAACAGGGACAATCTACTAGAGAAGGCAGAAAAACTCCCTATGACTAAACCAGTCTGTGTAATGACCTTCAACACAGCTTCACACCAGATCAAACAGCTAATACTAAAAAACTAGCGTATACTGAATTCAAACGGACTTGCCCTGGAAAAACCTTTATTTTCCTTTAAGAGAAGTGCAAATTTGAGAGACATTCTGGTGCACACAAGACCTGTTGTTACCAAACCAAACAACACACCAGATCTCAGGCCATTACTGGACACACGAGATGTGGCTAATGTGATGTATGCCACTTGACAACAAATACAAAAAACGTGCATGTGGGCTTACAATACCCCTGGGAACAAAGGACACATACCAATTGCAACTCTGAATACGTTATTTACTTGATCACATGCCCTTGTAAGAAGCAATACATAGTCATGACAAAGAGGAAAGTAAAGACGCATTATGGAGCATAGAAGTACCATTAGATGTCATAAATCTAATACTAAACTTACGACACACTATTTGGAAAGACAACACACAGCTTATGATCTAGCATGGGCTGTGCTGGATAAACCAAACTTTAACTCAAATACAGGTGATAAAAAGAAACTACTCCTGATAAGAAAACACAATGGGTATATAGACTAAAGAGTCACGAAATTGGGTTGAATGACGAAATCCTTTGGAACACACTGAACAAATAGGACCCAGCACACTCAGGCATCCTCATCGGTTTTCCACTCCAATCATGCCATATGAAAAGCTCCTCGTATTGCATGAGGCACATTAGCACAAGGACTAATCTATAGGAATTACCCACTCCCAACCCTGTACATTCAGTAAATAATTAATTTTCACAATGTGTTTTAAACTTCTTGCACAGCTGAAATGTGACTGAACGGGGCAGTGGCTTTAGAATAGTAACTCTGGGTCAGCTCCTAGAGGTCAAACACATGGCTAGATTCATAGTGTTTAAATAAAGCTTCCACATTTTGAATTCAACATCATGCCCTACCACGAGCTCTATTTTGATGGTTTCATTGCCACCGCTTCATCTACAACATAGTTTGCGGGAAATAGTTCTGATAAATCCTATTTTTAGGCAAAATCACGAAATACACTCACTCTGTAGAAATTGTTAGTATCTCCTTTTGCTCGCAACTACAGGAGACGCGCAGGACTCCCAGCAACAGAGGGACGATGCTATGAGTCAGGATCACGTGACGCGGCCGCATGACACGGCATGTCACGTGACCTGAAACACTCTCTATGAGAGGAGCGAGCAATCCTGAACCTCGCCACCTTCACGGCGAGTTTTGGAAACAGTCCAAGGTAGAGTACCACCCTTGACGAAGTAAGAAGATGGGCAGGGGACAGCTCCGCGGGACAGGGCTACGCATTGACACGCTGGGAACTACCTGATAGCAGGCATAAAAAGCATAAAAAACAAGAGACTGCAGGTCTACGGGGGGTTTACTTACTCAGGTTACCACTGCTCACAGGCACTACGAGGTGCATTTGTTAGTCTGACCTATTTGTTTGAAGAGCGGAAGGGACGCACCATGGCCCCTATGTGTGGTCTATGAATTTTATGAGAGGCTATCTTACAAAAAGGGTGCCTCGCAAAGACATTGATCTCGATTGCTTTGAAAGGGTTCCAACCAGATTTGCTTCGCTGAACACCACGGTGTCGCGCTTATCATCACATGAATACATGTTACTATTTAACCTCATCTATGTCTCCATTTGTCTCCTTAGAGTTTGACAACAGGGGGTCTCTCCCATTAACTCGCAATTTTAAGCATTGCTTTTGATGGAACTCGGTGAGATGTTTTTCCGCTGTGCACAACGATGGTACAGCCAATGTCGGTCCTACTAAGTATGATTCTCCGCGTAAGTCTACAGATAAATTTTCCCATTACTACATGGCACCTTCAAATTTTTGGACGTATTGATATTCATAAATAACCGATTGGGTTATGGAATATACTTAGGTGGTATGGTACAAAGCTTGAATGTTGAATACGACGAGAGGGCATCACGAATGTCTGAACATAATCACACATGAGCTACTTTAGCACGATTAATCCCACGCCATTTTTCTGTGCTTTCCCTTACAGGTAACCAAATGTACGTTACTTAGGGACACCCTCCGCTTGGAAATTACAGATTCCAAATATAACCTACTTGGTACAGAGGGTAAATATTATACTTGGGATCCGATTGGTCCTGAAGAATGCCGGTGTGACCCAACACTGTGGGCACTTTTAGCACAGCTGAAACATGTCGACACTTTGGCAGTAAGGAGGGGTGAAGAGCCTCTTAAAATTTCTCCTATCACCACCATCCTTCACGTTTTTAGACCTAGATGGTGGGTCTAGGAATAAATTGCTGCACAGAGACACCACAGAGCTAGTTTTATACCTTTACTGCACTTTTCTTTCCGTGATCCCAAAGCATATTGAGATATAATTTATTTTTCATGTGTGTATTGTCTTCCCCTCCCTTTTGCTCCACCCCAGGCGTTGGTCTGCGCAGGGGTGTATTGTAAGCAAGGCCAATGATGAAGCATGTCACAATTTTGTGAGTGAGGGCAGTATTTTTACACAGAGCATGTGCCACCTTTTCATCACTTTTCACTACTCCTCATAGTGTGTTAAAGTTATGTGATTGGGGAGGTCGGAGAAGAGAGATTTAGCCTCTCACCCTTTCATAGTGTATGGAAACCCTCACACTACCATTTCGCAAGGGGAGATTTGAGTCACCCAACTTTGAACTCTACTATATTGGCACCCAATCTCACTTTACACTCCATTGGTATCATTCTACACCCTTTCTTGCACATCTGGCAGTGGAATCGGCTTACATGCTGCCAGTTCTGCCACAGTCATTCATTGGAACCCGGCTCGTCTCCAATTACAGGCAGCTCATCACAGTGGAGTGCACCATTAGCGCATGGGACAAACTGAGGAAAAAGACTGGTGCAAGTGCCCTATATTCCCCCATTTGCCACTGGGGCATCAACTGCCAGTCATGCAAGGGAGATTAATGCTCTCCCATTTGCAGGAGAGGGGTCTGCATTATTGGGGTAACCAGTATTGACATGGCACCATTCTGACATTAGCGGACTTCCTAGGGGATGGCCCGAGAACTCCCTTGGTGGTATTTACATATCGCTGTCTCAAAAGTAGTTGGAGAAATAAGTAAACAACAGTAGGGAAAGTGTTGGATGGCGGAGGGGTAAAATGTAATTGAAAATATAAAAAATCTCTAGGCAACAGATTGGTCAATTGAATTATTAGACCGTAACTCGCAAACAATGTTGCTAAACCCAAAGTACCATAGTTGAAATTTAAAATGTAGAATTTTATTAATACAGTATATTAAAATAAAGGCTCAAATTTGATAGGACACAGGATCAAAGAAATATACATAAAACAACAAAACAATGTACAATGGTGTGGAGTATACTTGTGAAGAAAGACAGTTTTACAATGGGGTAAAGGTCATTATAAATACTTCGATATTGTTTTCACATGGTAAAGTCTCAAACTTCACAAAATATGAATGAAGCTATGAATTATACATCAAACTATGCAAGAAAAAATAGAAATGATTATGTGTAAAATGAGCCAAAATAGTACAATACATTGAAAACCAGTTGGTTTGTTAAAAAATACAGTGTTGGTTCTTCAAAAAGTCGACACACATTTCGGCGGACAAAACGCCTTCATCAGGAAACCGACATTGGAAGAAAAAGCCTAAAAATTAAAGGTATATTTGGTGACAATATCTCGCAAATGTGAAATAATGAAAGTCGTGCCCATCTCACCATTCGTGAATCCACACCTCACATGCAAAGGTGTGTATAGAAAGGAGAGAACTTGTGCTCAAATTTGCAACCATGTGAATTAGGATCTCTGAAATAAGAAAACAATGAGGAGATAGTACACTGTATCTATTATGCATAGTTTATATCTAATAAGGTAACTACAGAGTAATGCATGCATAAAGGAAAATTAACTGGTTCAAAAGAAGAGGAAAAGAGAAGAATGAAAAGAACAAAAAAGAAGAAAATAATAAAAAACTAGATTTAAGGAGTTTATTATGCTCACCATTACCACGTATGAACAGATATCTTTATCTTGGTGTATCCTTCGGAGAAGGGCCACAAAGGGACTTCGAATGATTCAAGAGGAGTCTTAAAATGATGGAAACACATAGCATTCTTAGAGCAATGATTAATTGAGTGTTTTCTTTTTTTTAATAATCTTTTTATTGAACTTTGAGTTAATACATTTTAGCAGCAATACATCACTTTAGCCCGCTCGGGCACAATCTTTCATTACATCCTCCAAAGCATTTTACCAATGGCACACTGAACCACCTCATAAGGCTGGAGTTAGGTCCACCACTCCGTCATTTGCCCTCCCAGCAGGAGGCCTCCGGGCTTGTGGAGGGTTACATATATTTCCCCTGAATGCGTTCCATTTTCCCCAGACCCGGTCCCATTTTCGGGGGCAACCTCTATTTTTGTAAACTTCCGCTTCGGCAATCGTGCACCAATCCATTTTGCGCTACCATTCAACCAGAGTCGGTGTCTCCGCCACCCCCCATTTCCGGGCAATATTGTGTTTCGCAATCATTAATTCCATGGTAGGCCAGAGCTGCTCAGCACGATCAAGATCAGTTGGTTCCCACACATTCAATAGGCACACCGTAGGAGACAGTGCTACTGTATCCCCAATTGCTTCTTTCATACATGTGATTATCGCACTCCAGAATCACTGGATGAGCGCACACTCCCAGATGATATGTAAGAAAGTACCAGTACCTCCACATGCTCTTCTAAACCCCGCATCTTTGATCCTGCCCATTTTAACAAGTGCAGTACAGGTAATATACAACCTATGGAGTATTTTTAATTGGACAAGTCGCAGTCTCGATGTTATTGCCACAGCGCGAGGCAACGCAAGCGCCTCCCTCCAGTCTTCTTCCTCCAGGACCCCAACGTCTTCCTGCCACCTGTCCCGGAGACTAAGCAACGGGTCTGGTAGGTTATTGATGAATTTTTTATATGTCAGGGATATTGCTTTGCTCGGCATATATTCAGAAATGAGCCTATCTTCCAGAGGAGATGCCTCCGGCAAGTCCTCCCCCTCCGAGATCGCCCCCTTGAGAGCGTGCCTTATTTGGGAGTATCGAAAGAGTTCCCTTTCTGCTAACTCATATTCTTTTTGCAATTCTATGAATGGGACGATTGCCCCCCTTGCTCATAGGTCTTTAACCTTTGATATACCAATGGTATCCCGCTCAAGAAACCCCTGGCACTGACCTAGTTTCCCGAGGTTCTCTGCCCACCACAGTGGTGTATCAAGCGTTACCCTGTTGCTCCATCCCAGCTGTTTCGTGACTCTGTGCCAGATTGCAACCGCCTGCGCTGTCGGCCCAGTAAACTGTTGTTTTCTTGGGTTGGTGTAAAGTGCCTCGTTGAACCCCCCGAGTCCCATGAGCCACTCGTCCATATAGCATGCCGGATCCACCTGACCGCAGTGGGCCCATCCATTGATAACCACCAATTGTGTCGCCCAATAATACACCCTGATATTGAGAAGTGCGATACCTCCATCGTACCACCCCGAACAAGTTTATGGGTGGCAATGCGGGGCGGTCTCCCATCCCACAATAGGCTTCAAATCTCCCCTTCTATTACTTTAAAAATAAATACGAATCTGGAATCGCATAAGGCTTATTCTGCAGGGCGTACAAAAATCATACATATATACCCAGGTAGGTGAAACCCTCTGTCTCGATTTTTGCTCCGCATCCCGCCAGCAGGGCCGGAGCTGCACCCCGGAGGGGGAACACCACCGACTTGGACCAATTAATGGTATAGCCAGAGTACCGCCCAAAAGTAGAGCAGATCTGAAGGATCCTGGCGATGGAGGATCGTGGCAACGCAACATACAGCAACACATTGTCTGCGTATAGCGAGATTCTGTCCTCCGCCCTGCTGTCCACCTTAGTCCCCGGATAGTTGGATCTCCTCGTATTGAGCTCGCCAAAGGCTCCAGTATCAAAGCAAATAAAAGCGGGGACAACGGGCAGCCCTTCCTTGTTCCTCTAGTTAAGGAAAACATATGGGATGTATGCCCATTGACTACAACCTGGGCCAGTGGGGCAGTATATAACAATTGAAGCCATGCCCAAAAAATTTCACCCAGACCCATGCGTTTTAGGACTGCAAACATATATGGCAACTCGACCGTGTTGAAAGCCATAAGGGCGTCCAACGGCAGTATTGCAGCGTCCTCTTGTATGCTACTCCTTCGGCCTAGAACCACATTTAGCCGCCTCAGGTCTAGAGCGGTGTTGTGACCCGGCATAAAACCAGACTGGTCCGGATGTATGAGCTTGGTCACCACTGGGATCAGTCGCCTAGCTAGTACCTTGGCTAAAATTTTAATCTCTACATTGAGGAGGGAAATAGGCCTATATGAAGAGCACTCTTCCGCTGGTTTGCCAGTTTTATGGATGACCACCACGGACGCCAGCCACTGATATTTGGGCAGCTCTCCCACCCGTTTACTTTCATCACACATGTTTAGGAGATGAGGTGAAACCTTTGTGGCAGTCAGCTTGAGGAGCTCAATTGGGATACCATTGGGCCCCATAGCCTTACCAGATTGTATACTCTGTATAGCAGCAACTATTTCTTCTGCCGTAAGATCTTCCCCCAGCTGTTTCCTGTCCTCTTCCGAGAGAACTGGGATCCGGGCATCCTGTATTAAGTCCAATGACTCTTCGATAGTTCCGGATGCCTCTGGGGAGTAGAGACGCGCATAGTGGTTTGCGAAGGCCTCCGTAATATCTTGCGGGTCTCACAGCGACTCCCCCTCTGAGTCTCTTATGGTCATGACCCACCTCCCTGCCTTTTCCCTCTGGTCTAGCCAGGCAAGTAACTTGCCCGCTTTATCACTAAGTTCATAAACTTTATGTTGTATCGTTCGGAGTTTACTATTTGCTGTCTCAGCCACTAGGTTCTTATATTCTTGTTGCTTCATTGCAAATGAGTGCTGGGTATCGTCATCAAGCAAGGAGGTGGGGGATCGCTCCAGGGTCAATATATCCCGTTCAATTGCCTCTAACTTGGCCCTTTTCTCTTTCCCGTGTCCAGCCGCAAGGGAGAGAGCCTGCCCCTTTGCGACCGCCTTATATGCTTCCCAGATGGTCTGCTGGGACTTAACAGACTCAACATTTTCCTTAAAGTAGTATTCAGTGGTTTTTACAATGTCCGCTCTAATGTACGGGATAGCTAAGTACCAGGGGCTTATGGATATGGATCGCCTCATGAATTTCTTGCTTAGGCTATATTTGGCCCACAATGGAGCATGGTCTGAGATTCCTCTAGCTAGGTGCCTAACTTCCGAGAAGTGCAGTTTGTCCCCCGCAGCAGTTAGTATGTGGTCAATCCGGGACAAACTATTGTGTGCCCCGGAGTGGAATGAGAATTTTTGTGTATCAGGGTGGGATTCACGCCACACATCTAGTATTAACCCTAGGGCCGTCAGGAAATCAGCCATGATATTGCGTGAGCATTTGTTGGGTCTAGGCGGGAGTCTGTCTAGTTGATCATTGAGGGTCATGTTTATGTTTCCCTCTATTACCAGCACCCCTTCAGGGAATTCCAGAATCATTTTGCTTATGTCGGGTAGCGATATGTTGTATAGGGCGGGGTGTATGTAGGCCGACAGGACATTTAACCTC
The DNA here is from genome assembly GCA_963921515.1 of Calotriton arnoldi. Lineage (NCBI taxonomy): Eukaryota > Metazoa > Chordata > Amphibia > Caudata > Salamandridae > Calotriton > Calotriton arnoldi. The sequence continues at coordinate 424,985 of CAWUFW010001804.1, forward strand.
GTGCCCTCCCAGTACCCGGTCATCCCTGCGAATCTGCCCTGTGGATCAGTATATATGTCCGTGACTGTTAGACCTGGGGGTCTCAATTTGGCTGAGGTATGTACCTTAGTCCAAATAGGGACCCTTGCTTCTTTGTCAGGGTAAGGAGGGACACACCTTTAGATAACCCCTGCTCACCCTCTGGTAGCTTGGCACGAGCAGCCAGGCATATCTCCTAGGCAAATGTGTAAAGTATTTGCATCCACGCTCTCAGTGACACAGTGATAACACCACAAATGGACTCCACACGAGTTTCATAAAAAACAAGTATAAGTTTATAAGAAAAAAGATATACGATGAGACCACATGATAAAAATCCAACATATGCGTATTTATAATATTTTACCGTGCCGGTTACTAGGCCAACACGCACTGGTAGGTTCTTGCAGTATTAATGAGCAATTCTCAATGATCTAATGCAGTCCTAATGCAATGCTATGCAGTTCGTAATGCAAGAATCAGGCAATTCGTAATGCACCAATCAGGCAGTTCGTAATGGGACAATAATGCAATTCGTAATGCAACAATCAGGCAGTTCGTAATGCAAAAATAGGGCACTTCGTAATGCAACAATCAGGCAGTTCGTAATGCAAAAATAAGATACTCCAGCACCGATCGCGGTGCTCTGCACGGTCTCTATGTCCCTCGTACTGACTCGCGGTCAGCTACTGCCAAAACATGCCCCCAACACCGTTATGATGGAAAACAAGTACAGCTCCACACTCCGGCCCCGGTACTGCCACTTCTCGGCAAGTACGGGCCGCGATACGGTCTTGAGCGGAGGCTCGCGCTGCAAAGATGGGAAAGGCCGAGAGTGTTTCTCTTGGAGCCCGCACCCCGCCCCAGGCGGCGACACACGCACGCTCGCTGAGCGTTACCTGGGGGTGCGGTCTCACTCTCCTCTCCTCGCGACTTGGGCCTCCGGTGTGACTTCGTTGATCTTCGGCAGTGGATCTTGGACCCCCGACGATGATGGTCCGAGGTCTCTCTTTGGCAAAGGCAGGCTCGGGCCGGCGGCACAGCTCCTCTGGGGATGCCGGTCCGGGCCGATAGCAATGACGATCACAGCATTTCTGGTCACGCTGCTCGATCGACGCAGAGAACAAGACTGCTCCGGGACACACCGTCACGGGGCAATTCTCATGAAGGTCTCAGTCTGCAACAGGGCACACGCACACAGCGTCGCTGAGACTCACTTGAACTCCGGGTGCACACGATCACAGGGCAATCCTCACGCAGGTCTCAGGCTACACGAAGCACATGCACACAGCATCGCTGAGACTCACTTGGACTCCGGGTGCACACGATCACAGGGCAATCCTCGCGAAGATCTCAGGCTGCACGAAACACACGCACACAGCGTCGCTGAGACTCACTTGGACTCCGGATGCCCACGATCACAGGGCAGTTCTTACGCAGGTCTCAGGATGCACGAAGCACATGCACACAGCGTCGCTGAGACCCACCTGGAAACTTTTATGGTCCTGAGTTTCCACAACAGGGAGCCAGCTCTCCTCGGGCCCTTGGGGACAAGTTACTTCAGGACACAGCACACAGCAAAGTCCTCTCAAGCAGGGGGACACAGCACACAGCAAAGTCACTTAGCCTCTCCTTGGTTACATCAGCAAACTGCAGGCCAGACCCAGAACACACAGTAAGGGTCAGTCCTTTCCTTCAGTCTCTTCAGCTGTTTCTTCCTTGGCTGAGGTTCCTCTTGACCACGAAGTAGTTTCAATCCATTTCAGTCTTGATCAGTTTCAGCCCTCATAGTTATACCCCTAAATGTCTTTGATGTCTTTGTGTTCAGGGTGGCACTGACGCCTGTCTAAACCAGTTCTGGGTGTCTCCCTGCCAGTGACACCTTTTCCCTTTGATAGTGGGGGTCTGGATCTTCAATCACTCAGCAGGAGATGGAGCCTTTGTTTTATGGCGGCAGCCCAGGCCTCTTCACCACCAGGGGCTACTCCTCCCCCCTACACTCCAGATGCAGGTCAGCCTGTTGCTGTCTCACCTCGCCTCCCTGGGTCAAGACATTCCCCAGATCCTATCACATTTAGATCCAGACAGTCAATCCACAACCAGGCAGAGACACACAGAATTGTTAGAACAAAAAAACCAGCCACTTCTAAAAGTGTGGTTTCTAAACACACAATGTAAAAACCACCTTCACAAAAAGATGTGTTAATAAATTGTGAATTCAGGCAGACTAAACTTCACCTCTCCATCTTAAGCCTATGGGAAGATAGGCAGGAAACATATTACACAGCCTTCCCCATTCTGTCCTATGGGCAAGATGGCCTTGCAACAGTGAAAAACGAAATGGAGAGTATTTCACTGTTAGGACACGGTACACACCTCAGTACATGTCCTACCTTTCACATACACTACACCCTGCCCAGGGGGGTACCTTGGGCCTGCTATAGGGGTGTCTGATGTGCATCAAAAAGGAAGGGTAAGGCCTGGCAAGTTGGTGCACTTGTCAGGACAACATGGCAGTTTAACAAACTGCGCGCAGGCACTGCAGTGGCAGGCCTGAGATCTCTCTTTAAGGCTACTGGAGTGGGTGGCACAATTAGTGCTGCAGGCCCACTAGTAGCATTTGCATTACCAGCCCTGGCACACATAGTACACTTTACTAGTAAGGCAAACATACCAATCATGGATAACCAATTACCATTACACTTTACACAGGGAGCACTTGCACTTTGACACTGATCAGCAGTGGCAAAAAGCCCTAAGCATCTAAGTTGGCAACACCATGTCAGAAAAAAGGTCTAGGGGGAAAGCAAAAAGTTTAGGGAACTTTAGCCAAAAAAGGGCCAAGTCCAACAGTGATGGTGAAGGGAAACTGTTTGCGCAGCAATATCCCTACCCCTCTGGAGCCTGATGTGAACCCTGAATGTACTGTAAGCTTAAACCCCCATCTATTGAGTGCCTCACAAGTATTCCCGATCAGGTGTGTCTCCTGGAGAAGCACCATGTCTGGAGCTTGTCGTTTAATATATTGAAGCACTATCGCTCTCTTAAGTTTGTCCTCAAGACCATTAATGTTCCAGGAAAGCAATTGAACGGACGCTGCCACCTCTACCTCACTCCCATGAGTGCCCACTCCATATGTTGTCTCACCCGCCATTCGTACTGTCTCCACTGGGAGAGGACAGAGCGGTTCCGCTCGTGGCCTGGGTGCGCTCTACTCACGCACCGGATTGCCCTGATGTCTCTAGGGTGTGCTGCCATGAGCCCAACCCTGGAGGTGTCAATAGTGATGTGCTACATTGCTGCATATAAATGATATAGCAAACAATTTTACAACTCCCTCCACAACCACCCCCTCCCTGCCTTCCCGCATGACGGTACCCATATTCCCACCTCCCCAAATGTGCTGAGTGCCCGTCGCCCTCCCATCCCTGTGTTGGAGGAGTCGTGTGCCAAACCACCCCCACCACCTCCCTCTGTGTCCAATCAAACATTTTGTTTCAGGAGACGCTTGTGTACAGTTATCATTATACTCAGCCACTTCTTGTGTCGTTGATCGCTGGCCTTTGTGTCTGCCTTCCCCCCAGGCGTACAGTATTAATCTCTCGTACAAGGCCACTAGCCCCTGAAAAGGACTCCAAAATAACTCGCCCGGTCCAATTGCAGAGTACCAAAATGAACAGTCCAATGTCCCCTTTCCTCAAGGAGTGACTCCCTTCCCATTGCTAACTTGAATCCTGATGGGCAAATCAGGAGCCACTCATAGCATGTTGGTCTCTGTCTCCCTGGGTGGGATCCTGTCGCTTCAGTGTTTTCCCTGGTCGCTGCTCCTGCTGGTCCGGGTTTCCTCGATCGCCCACTCGCCGCCATCCTTCCAGCCAATCCCAGACTTCTCCCAGCTCCATGAAAAACCAACTTTTACCTTCCGCCTCTACTCTCAGTTTCGCTGGGAACAGCATGGCATATTTAAATTCCCTCTCCCTGAGGATTTTTTTGACCTCCAAGATGGAGCGCCTTTGCCTATGTACCTTCGCAGTAAAACCCGGAAAGAATGTTATGGTGCTGTTCTCATATTGAAGCGGCGGAGCACTACGTGCTGTTTGGAGAATAGTGTCCCGGTCTCGAAAGTTAAACACTCGAGCCAGGATGGCCGGGGGGAGCACCCGGCTTAGGCCTGCCCCCGGCACGCGATGTGCGCGCTCTATGGAGAAGTAGTTGGAGAGGTTCTTGGGCTGTAGATGCTTCATTACCAGTTCCTCCACAAAAAGATATGTTGCTGGTCCCTCGGCTCTCTCTGGCACTCACAAAATTCAGACGTTATTTCATCTCGACCTGCCCTCATAGTCGTCTAGTTGCGCTGTTAAAGTTTCGGTGGGGGTTTGTAGATCAGAGACTTGCTTCTTGAGAGTTGTTGTGTCCGTGGCTAAGTCACGAGCGACCTCTTCCACCTCTTTGACCCTGGAATCCATTTTTCTGAGGTCCGCCCAGAGCAGGGATATGTCTGTGGAAACAGAATCTAGGCGCCCCTCCAAGGAGGAGCGTACACTGGTGATCGCCGCCATTACATTATGTAGCATGGGGATTCCTGCTCTACTGGCTTTTGCTGTGCCTCCTGGTCCGAGCCAGGGCCCGACGCTCCTCCCTCTTGCGATTTGTGCCATGAAAATTTGTCTATCTTGGGCTGATGCGTGCCACGTCTCCCCTTACCGGTCGCAATTGTCACGTCTGGAGCCGCAGACTCCATGACCAGTCGTTCTTTGTGTTGGGGTATTCACCGCTACCTACCGGGGAGATCCCAAGTGGCCTGACGGTTTTCCCCTTTCTGGGGGACCACGCCGCCCCAGGAGCGCCCGCCAGTAGTAGTATGTGGTAGCAATGGACTTGTGCAGCGCGGGTGCTGCGATTGTTCCAGGCCACTGTATTATGCGGATCTTGTCTCGCCCAATGCTGTAGCACGAGCCCTCCACGGCCCCTCAATGTCTAGAATTTATAGGCCAACAAGATGCACCCCGCACTCCAACTCGCTGGGCCCCAAACTCCAGTTGTCCAATCGCAATGCCTCCCAGAGCCAGGCCACACCTCGAGCCCCACTGGGGGACAGTATCTCCTCCTCGCCCGGAAATAGCGCCAGCAGGGTGTCCGGAACATCCCAGCCTCGATCGCGCCGCTGTTTCACCTCGTGTCAGTCCTGGCCCACAGCTGGCCACATCAGCGTATCAGGGGGAGATTGTGCTAACTGGACGGTGTTTCGAGTCGTGCCCCTGAGTTACTCCCCTGAGCTCTCTCCCCTCCCGATCCGGGTCTTCGTCGTGCTGCTGTGTGCTTTGCGGGAGGAAGGTCTCTTGTCACTGTTGGTAGCACGGGCACGCCCACACCGCTTAGCCGAGACCATAGCCCCGCAGTCAGGCCCACGCCACAGCTTCTGTGCTCTGCCAGGCCGCTACCTTGCGGGTGCCCTGCCGCCTCAAAGGCCGCCCTTAGGTTTCCAGAGCCAAGTCTTCAGGCTCCCGGCTTCTCAGAGGCCTGATGCACGTCTCGTGCAGCCGGATATGTGCAGGATAATTACGGAGAAGTGGTGTTCGAGGCTGGAGTCGCACTAGTGTGCTGCCATCTTCTCCGGCAGTTGGCCACGCCCCCCAATTGAGTGTATTCTTTTTATTACATTTTTTTTTAAAATTATTTTATTTATCGTTTTTCAACAATGCACAAAGTCATTATGATACATCAATATGCAGGTACATTTCACGCAGGTTTGGTAACACAATATAACAGGCATTCTTAATGGCAAAAAACTGAATTTAGTAAAGAGACCAGGGTATACCTTGTCGACTGATCATAACTCAATGAAGAAGATAAAAAATGTATCTGATGTTTAGTAGAGGGCCTGGATCCAGCCTGAAAATACGAGTCTACAAAGCAAGACAAGTGCCATAAGATTAATTAAGACAAGAATTGCGAATTGCACTCATGTGATAATTTAAGTCTTGCGGGTAACAGGTTGTATGCTCAAATGTAAATACCTTAGATCGATGGTAGAAGCTACTGAATGGTTGTGGTGACCTGAAGGAGAAAGATCTCCCAGGATGAAGGTACCACCTCGATAGTGCGCTTCGTGAGACAGAAAGTCTTCAACAAGGTGTCTTCATAGGGGAATAACTCCAGGCTCACGGCCTCTGGGGAGAAAAAGGTCAGAAAGGAATTACTGACCCTTACATTATATTAATCATGGAGAGGTCGCTAGGGAAGAAGCACCCGTATCGTGGTGAGGTGGTGGGGAACGGTAAAAACAAAAGTAATGACACTCGAGCGAAACTAGATACCAACAAAGCATTGTTACTTTAAAATGGCTTATAGCTGGATACGAGGTGTCAGAAAATTAATAGCACATCACTTACCTCGCGGTGGAGTATGAAAAGGATAAATTGTAAGACTTGAGTGTCATGGAAACCGCTGAACTTTAAATATAGCATCTCTCGCATATGGACATCATGATCTAGCGAGTGAAAGGGAACGTACATAGAAAGAGCTTACGTAAAAAGCAGTAGCCATGAAAATGAAAAGAAGACTAAAAATCTCCATGATATGGACAAAGATGAGAATGGTTAGAGACCACGGAGGAAAACTAAACATGAAAAATGGATTAGAGGTTCCCATGATGCAAAAAAAAAAAAAGTTAAGAAACTCTGTTTGTGTGCACCAAATGAGGAGAAATGTCAAGTCCTATAATGAGGACACCCCATGTTGAAAAGAAATCTCAGTTTCCAGCGGAGTATATATAAAAAATTGCGAAATGCCGAAATGGTCGGTGATAATAAATGAGCCCACGCCTAGCAATACTAAAGATCTCAGTGTCTAAAATGAAGATATCATGGGACAGGATGGTATCTTCTACGTCAATGCTATAGAAAAGTGGCGCAGTGCCGAAATGGTTGATTAATCATGGATGAACCCACGCCTAGCAATGCTACAGATCTCAGTATCTGAGCGGAAGATGTCATGGGACAGGATGGTATCTTCTACGTAAATGTTATATCTGAAAAGGCGAGGGGGCTCAAATGTGTCCTCAATGCCCTCCACAGGGTCATGTACAACCAGAAGTCTAACTAAGTGATCTAGGTGTTGTATTTTATCGCGTTCTCCCACAGGATTTCGTTGTTAAGTCCTCTCTTATGTGTATCAAGGACGAAAATCCAAAAGACCTCTCGCCTTTTATGGATTTCGCTACTTTTAGCCTCTTATGTTATATCGATTTACTCTAAGATATGCCACCTGATGTTGTTGGCAGTGTGGGCTTTATCAAGATAGTGTTTGACTAATGGAGCTGTGATGTTCGAAGTCTTGATTGCCGAACGATGTTCTGTTAGTCTTGTGGACAGTGCACGTGCTGTCTCACCTACATTGCCTAAATTGCATGGACATAGGAGCAAGTAGATCAAATTTTGAGATTTGCAGTTAGTGAATTTATTAGCATGTACAGTGTACCCATTATGGGTGAAGTTGTCTCCTTCTATAACACTAGTGCATGCTTTACATTGACTGCATTTAAATGTCCCCTTGATGGGTGCAATGCCATCAATGTTTTTTTGTACGAACGAAGGGCCTTTCGTGAAGCTTGAATGGACAATCATGTCTTTAAGGTTCTTATTTCGTCGATGGGCGAATAAAGGTTTTTGCAGTTTGAGTTCTTGTGTCATGGACGTGTTTGTGATATGCCAATTGGAATTGATCATCTGTCTCACAGTCTCATTCATCATGGAATGTTTGGTGACACAAACCAGTTGTGTCATCGCTGGGCGTGGATGTGATCTTAGAGAATCTCTGTCATAGAATCTGGCTCATTTAAACGATTCACGTGTAAGGCATTTAGGATAGCCTCTCGCCAGAAATTTCTCTTTCATGGTGCTAGCTTGTAAGTCAAAATCTTGAAGGCTCGAGCAGTTACGGCACAGTCGTAAAACTGTCCAAAGGGAATGCTTTGTTTTTGTGCACGGGGTGGTAGCTATCAAAATGCAGTAATGTGTTTTTGGCTGTAGGTTTAACAAAAAGGTCTACCTCAAGAATGCCATTGTTATGGCGAATCAAGATGTCTAAGAACTCAACTTGAGAATGACTGGATGTGCTGTGAATTTTAAGTTGGTGTCGCAAAGATTCAGCCACATCAAGAATTCTGTTAACGTTTTTGTGGTGTCGGTCCAGATAAAGAAGATGTCATCTATATAACGGGACCAATGTGACATGGATTCATAGAACAGTGCAATCTCGTTGTAGATTAATTTCTTTTCAAACAGCGCCATGTATATATTGGCTACCGAGGGTGCTACAGATGCCCCCATGCTTACTCCCTTGATTTGTTTGAATAGAGTGCTTCCAAATGCAAAAGTATTTTCTGATAAGACAACCGAAGGCATCTTAAGAGAAAATTTTTGGGACAATTAATGTTGTATGTATCAATAAACCAATCAACTGCCTCTTGTGCTTCTAACTGAGGCATATTGCTATACAAGGACTCAATGTCCAACGTCACCAGGATATAACTTTGTGGATAGAGTGGTAAGCTTTCTACTTTATTGATGGTATCTCTGCTATCTTTAATGTAGAGGGAATATCAGGTATAGTAGGTCGCAAAAAGTTGTCTACATATTTTGACAGCGGTTCGTTTACTGATCCAATAGTTGTCACAATAGGACGGTATGGTGGGTCTGTTGAGTTTTTATGGATTTTTGGAATTCCATATATACTAGGTATTTTAGGGTTGGTAGTATTAAGGAAATCAAACTCTTTTTCACATATATGGCCTGCTCTTAAGGCCTCTTTAGTTAACCGTTGAATTTTAGATGCAATTTTAGTGGTCGGGTCCATTGTGATTTTTTCATAAAAACTAACATCACTCAATAATGTGATCATTTTTGATTCATATTGTGTGGTGTCTAGAACGACAATTCCACCGCCTTTATCGCAATTTTTGATGATCAGAGATTTGTCGCATGACAATTGTTGTAGAGATGTATATTCATCTTTGTTCAAATTTGATTGTGGTTTAGGAATGTATTTAGTTGCTCTGTCAAGGCGATGAAGGACCGCAGGTTCAAACACAGCCACTTCCGGGCCCACTTGGTCTGAGGTGGGGGTAAAAGTGGATGGTTTGGAAAGTCCAGAGACATTCATGGATCTAGATTGGGACGTGTCATTGTTTGCAAAGAATTTTTTGAGACGTACTTTGCGGAAGAATGTTAAGATGTCCTGGTAAAGTTCGAACACGTTCGCAGTTGTGTGAGGGAAAAACCATAGTCCTTTCGACAAGAGGGTCATACATGGGGTGTCGAGCACCATGGAAGACAGATTGAAAATGGGTATTAAGTGCCCTGCCTCCAATACTGTCCGTTCCATGTTTGCAAAAGATGTTGGTTGTTGGGGGGATAGTACTGATTCTGGAAGTTGCCTCTGAAATTTGATTGAAAACAGACTTTCTGTCTGTCCCTGCGTGTCCCATGTTGGGCTAAAAAAAGCTGCATCCTACCTTGATTCGGATCGAAGGGGGCATGTCGCCCTACATGATCAGGTTGGTGGGTACTCCCTTCTGCCTCCGAATCGGAGGTGTCAGAGAAAGTTAACACTTTGTGATTCCTTGAGTTATCCTCAGCTTGATAGTGACCTTGGTTATAATAGTTTTCTGAGAGATAAGGGTATGTTTTTTCGCGAGAATTGAAGCAAATGTCTTTGTTAAGTTTCTCAGTTTTACGTTTCACCAGAGGGGTAAAATGTACTATTCTCACTCCAGTCAGTGCAACAGTAGGGAAAGTATTGGAATGTGGAGAGGTAAAATGTACTATTCCCACTCCAGGCAGTGCAACATTAGAGAAAGTGTTGGATTGCGGGGGGGGGGTAAAATTTACTATTCTCTCTTCAGCCAATGCAACAGTAGGGAAAGTGTTGGATTGTGGAAGAGTAAAAGTTACTATTCCCACTCATGAGTAACAATTTACTAGACTCTGCTGATCCTGCTTCTCTCTTTGTCTCATCACCATATCTGCACTGACTGCATTTGCACCAATTGCAGTGGTGGAGCTAGACACTTTGCCTTTGACGCCCCGTGGCAGCTGCATGGAAGAGCAGGAGGTGCTGGTGATTCCTGCATTTGCTGCCCCATGGCAAATGCATGTAAGAGTGAGGGGGAGGCTGCAGCCCCCAAAAACTCACCCTCCCCACCCCCCCTTGCTACGACAATGAGCAATTGCCAAATAACTGTAGACTTCTTTCAAATAAACCGCACTTTAGCTGTCCGATCTTTATTCTTAGATGACTAGAGGGTATCTCTTCTACCCCCCATGTATTTCTACCTGATCTAGATTAGTCCTAACTAGGCTAAGAAATCACACGATTCTCATTTTTCCCTTCCAAAAAATTAGTTTAAATGTTTTTTATCCTTTTATCTTTCTTTCAATTTACCATCATTTATCTCATCTCTATACCAACATATTACCAAGCGGCCTTCATTTGCCACTCTGGACCAGAAAGACTTTGACACTTATTCCCCCTCTTTCAAGATGGCACTCATGCTCACCTCGTCCTAACAAATGTTCTATACTTCCCAGCTTCTTTATTACTTCTGGTTCACTAGTCTTTTTCCCTGTCACACACCAAACAGAGCCCTGACGACTGCAGTGACTCGCTCAGACCTTCTTCTTTTTTTTGTTTTTTGTGTCCTCATTCTGCCAACTCTCTTGCTAGGTTTTACTCTAATCCCTCTGGAGCCAACTGGGGGAGAAACAGAAACCAAAAGAGGGAGAAAGAATAGTACCCCACAAGCATACTGCTGTTTCCACTTCCATCTCCTTCACGTACTAGGACCACAAGAGAAAAGGAGATACCATGGCCGACAGCATGTTTGGCTTAATCATTTGACCCACTTGCCTTCTCTCTCCACTCTACCAATGGATCCCAGATCTTTTCTTTACTTCTTGGGTCGCAAGCCATATCGGACTCACTTGTGTATATATTATTCTTAACACACTCAGTGAAGGATGGGGGGCTTTCAGATTTCCATAGCCTACAGATCTCACGCCTTGCCAACAAGATTGCATAGAACAAAAACTTGGAACTGACCGTATTAATCTGTACTTCTTCCTCCGGGTTTAGCCCGAAGAATATGAGGCAAGGGCTTACCTTGATCTGTTTCCCAAGAATTTCCCCAATAAAGTCACACACGAAGGTCCAGTAAAGTGCATTTTTTGGGCATTGCATAAACAAATGTACGTCATTTGCTGCTACGAGCATACATCTTGGCCAGTTATAGGTATTGCCAGTAACCTTAGACAGCTTCGCTGGGGACCAATAAACTCTATAGGTGGTGAACAAATGATTACGTTTAAGCGATGCAGGCTTTACCACTGTTCGTAACATACCATATGAATCGTACCACATTTGCTTCAAGTCTTCATCACTGAACTCTTTACCCCATAGATTTAAAATTTCAGTTTCGATCTTCTCATCTGTTTCCAGGAAGGCCCAATACCAAAAGGAGATTTCCTTTTTCCACTGATCAGTTCTCATCACCTGATCAAATTTCGACTCCTCCTCCTCTTGTGCCCAATCTTGTGTTGCCCACCTGGAACAGAATTGATAGTACTTAAATCTCGTTAATTGTCCCTTGGTGCAATTGCTTAGCACTTCCCAGCTCACTAAATTAGAGCCCATTTTAAGATCTGCCCAATAATAAATGCCCCCCGATTTTAGGGGCTGACTGAGTTGATCCCTCAGGCATTCTGGGGTACCCGGAGATTCCCAAATCGGAGCCCTTGATGAAAAATATAGAACTCCCAATCTTTTCCGCACATACATCCAGGTTCTTAACGCGGACCTCAGAATCTTGAGCCTCACCTTTTAAAAAATGTTTGGGTCTCCATATTTAAAGAGAAAGTGATGCTGGTCTTGCGAGACATCCACCAGCATAACCTCAAAAAGTAAGCCCACAGATGTCTTATCTGTCTTGTTTGCAAGCATGCGAACATTCTTAAAGTGAAAAGCATAGCAATAAGCAAGCAGGTCTGGTAACGCCAATCCTCCTACCTCTAGCCTCCTTCTCAACTTTTTCCAGGCTATCCTGGGGCCCTTTGACGCCCAGATAATACTCCCTATTTTCCCCTGGAGTTTAGCTATATCCTCCTTCTGAAAAGTTAAAGGAATAGAATTAAAGAGAAAAGTAATTTTTGGGAGAATGATAATTTTTATAAGATTTACCCGACCATAGATATTTAAAGGTAGGTTCGCCCATTTTAGCAACAGACTCGCTATCTCCTGACTAACTTTCCTCCAATTTGTTTTAGTAATATCCTCCAGTTTCTGGGTAATCAATACCCCAAGATAACGTATTTGTGTTTTGGCCCCCTAACTCATCATACTCTGGTTCCATTCCATTATCTCAGTTTTTCCTGTATTTACTTTGTACCCCGAGATTAGGCCAAAATTCTCCGCCTTCCTCATAAAATTAGGAATTGCATCTTGCGGATTACTAGTGAACAGGATCAAATCGTCTGCATATAGTGCCAATATAACTTCAAACTCATAAGACTTGAAAGGGAAAATGGTGGAATCAGCCCTTATCAAATTAGCTAAAGGCTCTATATACAGATTAAAAAGAAGCGGAGACAGGGGACAGCCCTGTCTTGTTCCTCTTGAAATGCTGAACCAACTCGACAATTCTCCGTTTACCAGCACCTTGGCCTTAGGGCAGTAATACAAATTTTGCACAGCCCTTACCACATTCTGTGGAAAACCAAAGCTACATAATGTCTCCCACAGATATGCCCAATGCACCTGGTCGATAGCTTTAGCTGCATTTACTGCTACTATAGTTAGAGGTAAATTCCGTGCCTCCGCCATATCCACAACCCCCATCAACTGGAATGTTAGTTCATTTAGCTGCCTCCCTGGTATAAAACCTGTTTGATCGGAATGGATAACCTCTTTTATAACCTTTGCTACACATGATGCTATAACTCCACAAAAAATCTTGTAGTCCGTATTTAGGAGGGATATCGGTCTATAAGAATCCACTTTCTGCGGGTCCTTATTCGGTTTTAAAATTAAAGTAACCGTAGCCTCTGACCAAGAACTGGGGACCAATTCCCCCCCTATGTATATCTCATTAAATAGGACTTTTAAGACTGGAACTACTATATCCATAATACATGAAAAGACCTCAACTGGGAGACCGTATGGTCCAGCTGCCTTTCCCCTTGCCATTTTCCTACATTGTGCTCCAATCTCTTCCTCTGTAATATCTCCCTCTAAGGCTTTCTTTTGTTCATTGGTTAATTGTGGAAACGTCGTCATTCTTAACCAATCCTTTATGCCCTCCCGGCCCGGTTGTATATCTTCACTATAGAGATCACTCATAAAACTTCGGGCTTCTCCACCTATATCTGCGTTAGCATATAGTACTTCTCCTAACTCCCTACTAATTAGGTCTTGTATTGCGTTTCTGGCCCTATCTGCTTTAACCTTCCAGGCTAGTAACGAACTGCATTTTTCTCCATAAGCAAAGTGTTGAAGCTTACTCTCTTTCCATCTGTCGAGTAGCTTTTTATCTAGCTGTGCCTGGAATTCTGCCTGTCACTTCTCCAGATCTTTACTAAGTACCCGCACACTATCCAAACCATCCATCGAAGCCTTCTGTAAATCTCCTTCTTTTTCCTTAATCTCTCTAATTCTGTTCTCATCTTCTTGCTTCGCCACCCGTCTCTTTCCAACCATTATGGACCTTAAGACCCCCCTTAAATATGCTTTAAAAGCATCCCAGACTGTTTGCCCTTTTGCTGATCCCATGTTGGCTTGAAAGTAATCAGCGGATTTTTCCCCTAAGTCACGAACCACATCCTCATCCAGTAATATCGTCCTATCCAGTGTCCACCTTCTCTGTCCCTCTTTTTGATGTAACCTCAGTGACATGACTACTGCAGAATGATCTGACAAGATCGCTGAGATATGAGTGACCTCTTCCACATCCCCATACAGCTTCTGATCTAACATAAAATAATCTATACGGTAGTGATGTTTGTACTTCTTGCTATAAAAGGTGAACTCTCTAATTTCCCCCATCTTACTACGCCAGATGTCAATCAGGTTAAATTCCCTTATCATACTCTTCAATCTGGAAAATGTTTTTGGAGGACTAATATACTTAACTTTTGATGTCCGGTCTAATTCCTTATTCATAACTAAATTGAAATCCCCTCCCAATACTATCGGGGCCCTTGCCTCTAGTAAACAGGATTCAAGCTTTATAAGGGCCTCTGGATTGTCATTATTCGGCCCATAGTATGCAGCGCACACCAATGGCCTGCCTAGAATTAAAAGGGTAGCCACTAACCATCTACCCGAAAGATCGGATTCGTATTTAACTAATCTTATTCTGTAGTTACTTTTAATGATAATAGCCACTCCTCTGGTGCTCCCTCTCTGGTCTGAACACTCTACCTCCTGGACCCATCTTTACTTACTAAAACATTGTCTACACTCGCTTCTTTCCAGATGGGTCTCTTGCAGCAATATGATTTGCGCCTCACTGTTCTTTAGAAATTCCATAACCCGGGACACTTTCCTCCTAGTTCTCAACCCATTCACGTTCCATGTTAGGAAGTTAACCACTTTTAACCTATCCATATTCACTTTCATTTTCCCAGACTCTAATTCTATAGCACCGCTTCATCTTCTTTAGCATAGACCTTGATTCCACCTCTCAATCCGTTTAGACCTAAGCTTGCCCTTCAACCCTTCGAAAGATAGCATAATGAGGACTATATTTTTTCCTTTTTCTCCCAATGCACCCCACACCCAGTGCCCCTCTTCCCCTACCCCCCCGGGAAACCCCCTTTCTACACCCTGGGCGATACAATCGGCCCTTCGTGACCCCCCCGACCCAAAGTGAGAAGAACCCATGAAGTAAAATAGAGAAAATAAACAGCCTATCAATTAATGAACAATTATGTCTAACAACTATTCTTAGTACCCCTGGCGAACCCCTACCCATATGACATAATCTGACAGCTCATCCCTCCATCTGTGATAAGAAGGTGTCAACTTCCTCCGCATTATTGATGTTATACATCTTATTTCGCCACATTATCTTTAACATTGCTGGGAATTTCATCTGAACCTGAGCTCCCTTACTTCGAAGCTCACTCATCCTGGTGCCCAGCTCCCACTGACTCTGAGCCGACCTTTTGCCTAGATCTGATCTTATTTGATAACTAAAGTCATCATGTCTCAAAGACCCTTCCTTCAAAGCACGTCCCAACGCCAACTCCTTTATGGCATAAGTAAGGAAGTTTATCAAAATCTTTCTAGGTGTCTTCCTTTCCGGATTCAGCTTGAATGGGTCTCTGTGTACTCTCTGTATCTCCTTCTCCAAATCAATTTCTGGTCTGTCCTTCAGAATTCCTTCTCTCAGAAGACTACATAGAAAAGCCTTAATATCCCCTTTCTCAGCCCCTTCCGGAATTTTAAGGACTCTCAGGTTGTTACGTCTGGATTGTGTTTCCAGCCTCTCTACATCGTCCTGCAACGATCTATTCTGCAATTTTAGCGTCTCTATATCCTTAGAATTCTCCGACATCGCCACTGACAATGCCTTCACCTCCCCTTCCAAAATTCCAGTACGCTGCGCGATATCATCCAACTTCTCCTCTAGTACCCCGCATTTATCTTGGATCCCTTTTTGATTAGTCTCAGATATCTCAAATTTCATGAGAATATCCCGCCTCAGGTTCAGAATCATCCTTTCCATCTGATTTTCAACTCCTCTAGCACCTTGCGAGTTGTCATCGCTTTTCTTTGGACTCTCGTTTTCACATATCCTACTACTGCCCTGGGGTGACTCCATGCTTAAAGTTGGAGTAGGACTGGGGCTTTCTTCCGAACTAAGATTTTCAGTCTGTTCATTTTCGCCCTGTAAGCTCCCTGCCAGTGGGGAGAATCGATTTTCCAGAGGGAGAGGCAGCGAAGCCATCTGCGTCTGTATAGTGGCCTTATTCCCCTTTCCCTGCGAAGTTGCAACCTGTTCCATTATCTTGAAATATGACCTGAGGGAAGGTGAGGGCTTAACCGGTACACGCACCTCCTTAGGGCCACAGCGTTTAGGTCTCCCTCCAGATTTCGCCGCCTTTCTCTTAGGGGAAACCACAACAACCTCCCTTACTATCTGCTCCCTGGTTCTCCCCCCTTTACCTTTTATGTCTGGATGCGGCTGTAACTGATAGTGGCTCCTAACTCACGTCTCCTTGTTTGTAAGTATGTTGCCTGCAATACTCTCTCCCTTCTCCGGAATATCTATCTCACTTCGCGAGTTAATGCCTACTCCTGTGCCCTCAATGGCACTCTCTCCTCCCGCCTTCCCCCTTCCTTGAGCTGGGTATGAAACCTTAGATGGAGGCACTTTTTCCATCAGCCTCGGCGCCTCCTGTGTACACTCCTGTACCAGTAAACCTTTACTCTTCACGCTCCCCCTCCTTTCCATCACTTCCACAGCTTCAGACTCCCCCACTTTCACCCCAACTTGCGTGCTCCAGCGCGTGGACTGCTCCTCCTCGCTACCGCAACTCCCGGTGCTTCTCCCCTCCAGTGGCCAGCGTCCTGTACTGTCTCTGCCGACCCGGAAACCCGCCAACACTATTGCTGCTCGGGTCCTCCGCCAAAGACCTGCCGCCAGATACCACGCTGTGCCTCTGCGTCCAAGCTCATGGAGACCAAACTCGGGTGAGTCCTCCTTTATTAATATGGGGGGTTCTCAGATTTTATTTCTCATTCAGTTCATTACTCAGTCCGTTCTTCAGTCAGTTTATTTTAGGCTGCTTTCTCTGAAAATTCAGCCTACATCTCCTCTTTGGTCCGGGAGCTCCCGCGACTGGCGTCAGCCTGCCGCCATGTTCCCCCTCTGGCCTTGCTTAGACCTTCTGACCAGCTTCAACTTTTCAGGTACTTTCTCGGCATATACTTGGCTTGCCTATGCCACATCGCCTCGCTTCCTTGCATTTTTCTGTTTTCGCTCTTTTTAGAGTGATTTTAACACCAAACTTCTGCGTTCCATTACAGCCTCCCCAGATTGCCTTCCTGCACCCCGTGCTTATGTCTCTGCCGCCCGCAGTGAGTTGTCCTGACCCTCTGACCTGTCCTGACTCTCAAGGTATGCTCACGGCATTAACTTGACTTCTCAAAGCCACGGTGCCCAGTTCCCTTGCAATTTCTGGCTATGCACATATTATAGCGTTACTTACACCATACTTTTCTTTCCATTACAGTCCATCTTGATTGTTCCTTAAATGGGCGAGGTAAGTCACATTTAATTCTTGTTCTGCATTACATGCTCGCTAACCAGTATTAATCAATGACATCACTCTCCCTTGATATTTTACCGCTTCAGACTCCCTTGCTTGACTCAGAGCCATTGCCACATTTGTATATGCACATTTTCATGCGATGACATTTTTATCCTTTCAGCTTTCTTGAATGGATTACATTTGACCCCTCACACAGCTTATATGCTATCAGCCCTTATATTTGTAACTTGTGCCTTAAGCTCTAATGGGCGAACTCTTATGGCAATTTTTGGCCCACATTTTTGCCTTTTATTATGTGTGCTTCTTAATCGTCCCAGCTTGAATCCCTCTACTGAACTCTAAAGATCACCTCTCATACTGTTTTAGTCCCGTTGGGTTTCTCACACAATTTCACATCAATTTACCACCTCTCCCTAATAAGCCACAAGTTACTGCCAAGCAGAGGAAATGTGTTATTGGGTTTTTTATGGTAACACTAATTCCCACATTGACCTACGGTATAACGGAGGTGTGTGTTTTTTTGCAAAAAAGGACCAATAACCACCTCTTATCTATCAGACCCTGAGTATCAAAACTTACCCACAAACTCTCACTTTTTCCCTCCCTTTTATTTCCTCATTTACCACTACTTTGCCTCTTTTCTACACCTATCCCTGATGATGGACGATACTTGTGTCTCTCATGAACATCTTGGAAATCCATACGTGGATCATTCAATTTTCAGAATTTGTATGTATACGTTATCAAATCACATGAGTGCAACTAACCAAATATGCACTTGTTGTTTTGGTTCTCATATGATGCACAGTATTAACCTTGCAATCAAATACTTTATTTTCTGCATACTGTGCATGTGTTTATTGAATGAATTGCATGTTTTTTTTAAAATTGATTCTCCGAAATTTACATTTATACAATGCCATTTACTGGATCTATACTTTACCAATGACGCATTGGCTTTGGAACTTTACTTGTCGTTGTTTTCTAAAAATCTTTTGTTACACTTTGCTTTGGCTTGTACATACTCTTGTAACCTATTTTTACAACTCTTGGTTTGGGCTCCCTCTTTTCCTTTTCAAATTTTGGATTAACTTGCATTTGGACATTGTCCCGCACCTGATTATACTGCTATTCTTATTCTCACCATAATCCACTTTGCACTCTGTTATTATGTTCTTCTTTTGTTTTACATTGCCATGTACCTTTTTTTATTAACAGCCTTGAAAAAGCCAGAGGCCTGTGCACCACTGTGGGGAAAACACGTGTCGGCTGTCTTTTTGCATGTTCTCTGCTTACAATAAGCACAAAAGTAAATAGAATCTACAAAAATCAAATCATTGACAAATGGTTCTTTTTCCATTGGGGAATTCCGAATGCAACTATAAGATTCCTTCCATCTCTGTCTGCCTCTCTGAAAACAAGTCTCTTTGTCTCAATGGGCTAGGGGTCATCCCATTTAGGACATCTGGAACCTCAACATTATTCCCATTAATCAGGACAGAGACTCCCGGGGACCATAACCCCCTCTCTTCTCAAGCTCAATGCGTATATGTGTACCTGCTTGCGGTTGCATTGTGTGCGTGCATGATTGCTCATGTGTTGGTGGATGTGCTTGTGTGTGTTTCAGTATGCCTACTTGTATACTGGTGTGTACCTTTGGGTTTGAGCGAGTGTTGTGTATGTGTGGTAGTGTGTGCATGTGTGAGTTTTGGATTGTACGGTGTTGAGCGCATGGTTGATGGTGAATGTGTTTGTGCCTGTTTCTGTATGTGTGCTTGTATAAGGGTATGCACCTGCTGTGCCTATATAAACATGGGTGAGGTCCGACAGCATCAGAAGGCAAGAATGTTCAGCCGTTTCTTCAAATAAAATACACAATGAGAATGAGGTTAACCTTGCATGGCGGGGATGGCCACATATGTGTATTTCAGGTATGAGTCAATTACAGAAACACACTATAAGCATTCCATAGATGTAAACAATCAGTTTGTGTGGCGCAGGAACACACATTAACCTGCCTCCTTTGAATCGATCGCTTTATATGTTATTTTAAGATTGCACGCACAAGAAGGTGTGAAAAATACGAGTCTGGAAAAAATATTTTACCGCAAGTTGTCAGCAAGTCCTTTGCCGTATATTTATAGCTAATACTCCTGTGGCTGACCATGAGTACTGTGGCCTAACAAAACTTGAGGGCACCCCTGCAAAGTACATGTAGGGGGTCCCCCCTCCGGACTCAGTCAGGAGCTCTCAGGCCAGGGTACTGTGCTGAGGGGGCCCCCTAGAGCCCCGGGCCCTCTCACACTGCAGGGCCTGTACGGGCCTATGTTACACCACTGCATGAGTGCCAGGTGTTGAAACATTTGGTAGGGGAACGCAACTATTTTTGGGCATCAAATGTGTGCAATCTCAATTTACAAAGCAAAGATAACATGATTATTTTAATTTTTTTTACACAGATAGATGCCTCCCAGCAAAATACCACTTGAAATGGAGGTGTAAATCAGAACTTTGGGAGAGAATGCATGAATGTTATAGGAATCCGAATTTTAAATTTGTGTAATCTGTTCTGAGCTGACTATTTCTCTGGGATAGATTTAAAATGCATATAATTCACCAATCAGGCTCACTTTGCCTGATCAGAAATACAAAACAATCGCCTAGCAGAGGGAGGGAAACTCAAGCACAAAGTAAATTGGTATTCTCGAACAATATACTCAAAGTCCATTTAGCATATCGCAACAGGAGCCCGATTTACACGAAGGCTCTGTGGAATAAAATCACTCATATACTGTCAGCCACTCATATCTCTACCACATGCGACAATGCTTATACAGGGCAGCCATCTCTGAACTGTATTACATCGCCATTCAGCAGTTGCAAAGCGCAAATGAACTCAAAGTGCTCCAATTACTTTGCGTCAAGTTCGCGCTAAAATTGCAAAAACATTTTTAAAAACAGCTCTGTCTCCCGGCGGACGAGGAGTTGCTACTGCAGAAGGGTCCCCACCGCCGATGGTCATGTGACCCTTAACACAGTTGACAAGCATGCTTGAAATGCATGGGGAGATTAGGTAAAGGAAGGAGGAGAAACAAAAAATGAAAACAGGCACGCTTGAAATGGTGCAGATAGGGGGAGAGTATGTAAACATGCAGGCAAAAACCTAAAAAAAGGTCCCACAAAGCGGATGGAAACAGTACTTGGGCCATGGGAGACTGATAAGAGAAACACACAGAGCAATATGCTACAGCCCCCAAAAATTGAGGAAAAGTAAGTGGCAAGAACAGGAAACAATAAAGGAAGGGCAGAATGTAAGCCCCTTTAAAGATTTATATTGAATAGAATAGATTTCACATACACACCGCAAGCGCTGTGCAGGCGAAACCTAACAAGAGGGGCAGTCAAACACAGCTCCAGACAGAAAAAAACACTTACTTTAGATGTAATGAGATGCAGCACCTGATGCTCACGATGCGGTGGCTTCTTTCTCTGCACACTTTTCCAAGCCACTTTGAACTGGAAGTGTATGCCTGACCGGTAACCAGGTAGAACATATTTGATAAACTAAATATGTGTGTTGTGGCATATATGTGTACCTGCTTGTGGTTGCATTGTGTGTGTGCGTACGCATGTTTTGGTGGATGTGTTTGTGTGTGTTTCAGCATGCCTGGTTGTATACTGGTGTGTACCTTTTGTATTTGATTGTGTGCTGTGTATGTGTGGCAGTGTGTGCATGTGTGAGTTTTGGATTGTACTGTGTTGAGCGCGTGGTTGTCGGTGTATGTCTTTGTACCTGTTTCTGAATGTGTGCTTGTGTATGGGTATACACCTGTGTGAAAGTGTGTGTGTGTGATATTTACCAATAGGATACAAATCCCGGACCTAAGGATTTGAGGTCCGACAATATCAGAAGGCAAGAATGTTCAGCCTTTTCTTATAATAAAATACGCATGGCAGGGATGGCCACATATGTGCAATTCAGAAACTTGTCAAGTACAGAAGCGCACCATAAGCATCCCATAGACATAAACAATCAGGTTCAGTGGCACGCACACACACGTTAACCTGCCTACTTTGAATCAATTGCTCTATGTATTATTTTAAGATTGCATGCACAAGAAGATGTGGAAAGTATGAGTCTGGAAAAAAAATTTGTACCGCAAATTGTCAGCACGTCCTTTGCGGTATATTTATACCTAAAGTTCCTGTAGCTTACCATGAATGCCAGGTGATGAAACATTTGGTTGGGGAACATGACTATATTTGGGCATCACATGTGTACAATCTCATTGTACAAAGAAGAGGCAACACAATTATTTTTCTTTTTTTACACTGATAGATGTTTCCCAGCAAAATACGACTGGGAAAGCAGGCGTAAATCAGAACTTTAGGACAGAATACGTGAATACTATAGGAATCTGAATTTTAAATTTGAGCAATCTGTTCTGAACTATTTCTCTGGGATAGATTTAAAATGTATATATTTCACCAATCACGCTCACTGTGCCTGATTGGCAATCCAAAACAATCGCCTAGCAGAGGGAGTGAAACTCAAGCACAAAGTAAATCTGTATCTTTGAATAATATACTCAAAGTCCAGTTAGATCCATATCACAAAAGGGGCCCAATTTAGAGGAAGGCTCTATGGAATAAAATGACTCATATGCTGTCAGCCACTCATATCCCGCCCCTCGCCACCATGCTCATACAAGGTGGCAATCTTGGAACAACATTATGTCACCCTTCAGCAGTTGCAGAGCACAAATGAAATCAAAGTGCTCCACTACATTGTTTGTCGAGTTTGTGCAAAAATTGCCAAAATAATTTAAAAAAGAGATTTGTCTCCCGGAGGGCATGGAGCTGCTTCTGCAGAAGGGTCCTCACCACCGATGGTCATGTGACCCTTAACACAGACAACAAGCACGCTTGAAATGCACGGGAAGATTAGGTAAAGGAAGGAGGAAAAAGAAAAAATGAAAACAAGCACACTTGAAACGGTTTGTGCAGCCGGGGGAGAGTATGTAAACAAGCACAACGCAAGTGCTGTGCAGGTAAAAGTTTAAAAAAGTCCCACAAAGTGGATGGAAACAGTAACTGGACCATGGAAGACTGATAAGAGAAACACACAGGAGTATGCTACAGTCAATAGAAATGGAGGAAAAGTAAGTGGCAAGCACAGGAACCAATGAAAAGCAAGGGCGAGATGTAAGCCCCTTTTAATATTAATATTGAATACAATAGATTTCACAAGCTCAGCGCAAGCGCTGTGGAGGCGAAACCTAAAAAGTGAGTGAGCCTTTAGGCCTCACTCCAGTGACACAAGTTAAAAAGCACCTGTTCATGCCTTCTGATCACTTCACAGTATGCTGCAACCACAGCGCTCGTGCTGCTTAACTCCCGGTGGTAACCCTCCACCACTATAAGGGTGGTGCTTTGGGTGCGTCTCCAGGTTTAATAAGACCACAATCCTTGAGACAGGTGCATATCATGAAGCATCAGCATGATCCGTGTTCGCCTATGACAACATAAATCAGCATTAGGGATCCAGACATCATTACAGTTGGGCATGCAGGGCAGGGGTGCACAACTAATTCCATGTAGAGGCTTTTTCCATCCCAACACTTCTGAATTCATGAAGATCTATCCAAACACAACATTTTAATTAATTATAATTTAGAAAAGTACAAGAGACACCCACACTTTCCTAAAAACATAAATATAGTAACTAGGCATCCTGACTAGCAGCATATTGGTCAGACAGTTACTTAGAACCCAGTAAACGAATCTCATCAAAAGATGCCCATCAGACAGTCTATGTAAAATACTGTGCAACACGATTTCATGGATGAAGATTAGATATATAACATCTAATATGGTCCATTCACATCTGTGTGTTCTAATTGAATATCATTGATTATATTGCAGCCCAGAATAAGCGGAGGTTCATGCAAAGCACAGGTTGACTGCTAACATCTAAGTTTGAAGCCTGTACCATGCAAACATTTAATAATTTGTATCTGTAATTGTCAATCAATCAATCATGTGTTTGTTGAGCGCGACTACTCACCCGTGAGGGTCTCAAGGCGCTGGGGAGGAGGGGAGGTGCAGGTTCCAGTCCATCAAGGAGGAGGTCTGTCGAAGAGCCATGTTTTGAGGTTTTTCGTGAAGGTGGGGAGTAATGTCGTCTGTCTGAGGTGGAGCGGTAGGGTGTTCCAGGCTCTGGCTGCGAGGAAGAAGAAGGAGCGGCTTCCCGATCTGGACTTCCTGGTGCGGGGGACCACGGCGTAGGAGAGCTGGGCTGATCGTAGGGTCCTTTGGGGTGCGTGGAATTCGAGTCGGCTGTTCAGGTATTCAGGTCCGGTGTTGTGGAGGGCTTTGTGTGCGTGGGTGAGAATCTTGAAGATGATTCTAGCCTCGATGGGGAGCCAGTGGAGTGTGCGCAGGTGCTGGGAAATGTGGCAGTGTCTTGGCAGGTTGAGGGCCAGTCTTGCGGCGGCGTTCTGGATGTTTTGTAGCTTGCGGGTGAGGTTTTTGTTTAATCCGGCATAGAGTGTGTTGCCGTAGTCAAGTCTGCTGGTGATGAGGGCGTGAGTGACGGTCTTTCTGTGTTCGAGGGGGATCTATTTGAAAGTCTTGCGTAGGACGCGGAGGGTGTGGAAGCAGGAGGATGCGATGGAGTTGATCTGGCGGTCCATTTTGAGTTCGGAGTCCAGGATGATTCCGAGGTTGCGTGCGTGGTCCGTGGGGGTGGGAGGGTTTCCGAGGGCGGGGTACCACCAGGTGTCGTTTCAGGCGTCGGGTGTGGGCCCATGATGAGTACTTCTGTTTTGTCAGTGTTGAGTTGTAGGCAGCTGCTTTTCATCCATTTGGCGACTGCTTCCATTCCTTCTTGAAAGTTGTGCTTGGCTGCGTTGGGTTCGTTGGATAGGGAGAGGATGAGTTGGGTGTCGTCTGCATATGAGACAATCTTTGAGACAATCTTGAGTCAGTGTGTTCTGACGATGGGGCGAGTGGAGCCATGTAGATGTTGAACAGCGCGGGGCTAAGGGAGGATCCCTGGGGGACTCTGCAGGTGGTTGGTGTAGGGTCCGAGAGGAAAGGAGGGAGTCTGACCCGCTGCGTTCTGAAGGAGAGGAAGGAGTGGATCCAGTCGAGGGCCTTGCCCCAGATCCCTGCATCATGAAGTCTGCGTGTTAGGGTGCGGTGAGAGACTGTGTCGAAGGCCGCTGAGAGGTCGAGGAGGATGAGTGCTACTGTCTCTCCTCCGTCCAGGAGGGAGCGGATGTCGTCTGTAGCGGCGAGGAGGGCGTTTTCTGTGCTGTGGTTTTTTCTGAAGCCGGATTGGGAGGGGTCGAGGATGTTGTGCTCTTCGACGAAGGTGGCGAGTTGGCTGTTGATGGCTTTCTCGATGACTTTCGCTGGGAACGGGAGCAGGGAGATGGGTCTGTAGTTTTTAAGGTTGATGGGGTCCACTGAGGGCTTCTTCAGGAGGGGGTTGATCTCGGCGTGCTTCCAGTCGTCGGGGAAGGAGGCGTTCGCGAGGGAGTGGTTAATGGTGTGGCGAAGCATAGGTGCGATGGTGTCGGCGGCTCTGTTGAAGATGTGGTGGGCGCAGGGGTCCGTGGGGGCCCCGGAGTGGATTGACTTCATCGTAATTGTGAGAATATTTCACATGTAAAAGCATTACAGATTTGTATAGTTGGATACTTGTATTTTATCACAAGAAACTATGTTAAATAAACTGTCTTTTTTAGATATTTTGGTGTGATGATTGTGCTGATATCCAGTATAAGAATATTTTTGTCAGCACCTTCCTGAAACTAATGTAATGCAATGTTTATCATTCATGCAGCCACACTTTAGGGATGAACGTCATTGCTTGGCACGAAAAGATCTGCAACGATGACCCTGTTTGACCTTTTCTGTATTGACACATATGTTTCTCCCAGTGGTTTGGACAATCTTTCAGTCTGTTGGAGTTACTCCATGTTTTGCTACCTTTCCACTGGGACCAGGCTCCGCATACCCTGAGGGTGCCTCAAAGGTTTATCCCCATTCGTACTTGAGGATCAACCCTTCTCCTCTAGGTTAGGACAAAGCCAATAATCTGGAGATGTCTTGCTGCAGTGATCCACCCTGATTTCTGGTTTTGAGGGATACAGACCCCTGAATAAGAGGACATACACTTAATGCCCTGCAGGCTGAAATCTGTGTGGAAGTTGTCCTGAGGAAGGCAGTCACCAAGGAGTCAAGAGGATGGATTGTGCGCTCATCTGCCAAAACTGACCAAATAACATCTGTATTGCACCAGGTTTGGGGTCTTACAGGCCACATTCCAACCTTCTGATCCTGCAAGTGTGCTGAACCTGCATTGCCATCAGCCCAGTCTATACCACCAGTAGCTTTGTGGAAGGCCATGTGCCACCCTTTTAAGCCTGGAAAAAAGTTAAGGTCTCTTCTTTTTTGACTTCAGGGTATTATTAATTTGCCAAATCTGGGTCTTTTGAATCTCTAACAATTTGAAACATGTCTGTAGCCTTTATAGTCCTTAAGATATCATAGTTTGCAATTGTGGCAGGAACCTAACCCTAAGTGAACTAGTCGATCCAGTAGGTGCACCAAATTCTGTTGGTCCCGGCCAACTGAAAATCCAAACAGCCGCTTATCGGTTTGGAGACATCAGTCAATAACATTTGGTACCCCCATGGTACTTTGGTAAAGCAGTAACTTCATATCTTAATTCAATTTGAATCTCCTTTTAGTTCTGGCTGTAAGGGTTTGTCTGAGTTAATTTTAGGGGCAATCTGCAGAATCTGGATCTTCGCCCAAAGTTAGCTCTCCTTGCATTCAAGGACCTTGGAAAATAGGGCCACTGGTAGAGAGATCATAGAAAATTGTATACATTTTACCATACCGGCTAGCACATTCATTGATTGACTGGAATTGGCAGTCAAAGCCTGGAGAAAAAAACTTGAATTAGGTCTTAAGCTGCTGAGCTACAGAGCTGAAAGAATCAAAGCAGCTTGATGGTTGGCTTCATAGACTACCATTGTACTGTAATGACCATAGATATTATTAAATAGTCATCCGGACTTAGTCACTTTAGTCTGTTTGGGTTCATATCTCAGCCCCAGAAGTCACTGTACTTTCTAGGTTTCTGCAGCGTACTTCATTTTAACTACCCTACTTTCCGGTGTGTGAATGAAGTACCTACCTATTTTAAGAGGTATGGCACAGAATGGGTATTGAACATATTATGTGTGAACATTTGCATTCAACAGGATCTGACGCCCAAACCTTCATCCATCAACTGGAGTAAGTTTTGTCTGTTTGCACTTGGAGAGTCAAGTGTGCAAAGGTATTAAGTAGATCATCCAATTGGAGGACAATTGTATCAAAGGCCCTGGGAAAGCAGTGGTAAACAATAGCACCTACAAAGGTACTGCCCACTTACCAATGACTGAACCAGCATCATGTGTAAGACCACACACAAACACAGATAGACCTACCTTTCTGAGGCCATGGGATTACAATTTATCTATCTCATGTTTAGGTTGGGGGTCTGGTTAGAATGAAAATACAAAGGAGCGTATCCTATGGATGACTGCAAGGATCATCTTAGTGTGCTTACTGGTGTTAATTCCTAAATTATGGGTCACTACAAGCTTCTCATAAAGTGACAGTGCTCACCAATTGCTTGCTCTTTTTGTACTTCAGTTACTCTTAGAAGGTGCCCATGCTACCTAGTAGGACAGCCTCTGATTAAAACAGAACAGTCTTAAACAAGAGGAACCTGGAGCTATATTTAAGCAGGTCCTGCACACCCGCTCCAAGTGACTAGTGAGAAACACAAAGAGTGTACAGTTCCTAAGGGAGGGAGAGGAAAGGGAGGTCTTTTCTAAAAAGTGCCCTCACACACCCCGAGGGATGTCATGCTTCATCATTGGACCTGCTCCTCGTCGGGCAGGCGCTGCAATGCCCGACGGGCACCCGCGAAGGGGCTCTTTGGCGGAGATCTTTTGGGATGAAGCCGTTGGGTGCGTGTGGGTGTGTGGGCTGGGTAGTGCAGTTGGTGTGTGGATTAAAATAGGTCTAGGGCAATCCAAACTAAAGTGTTTTATTCTCAGGGAGCACTAGCCTTGCAGCGCCGGCCCGATCGTAAAAGATGTAAAACACCTTGTTACATAGCCATTGCAGCATACTTTAGATTCTTCAGTTCTCATAAAATAGCCTAGAAAGAATCAAATAATCATCCTTTCTGATTCTCACTCACTAATATACAATGCAAATCAATGACACAAAATAAAGAAATAGGGCTTTGCAAATTAAAAAACAACAAGAGTGTTCCTTGGATATTTTATCAATATGAGATTTCTCTAGGTGTAATTTGCAGCTCAAGAATGATCTTCCAGAAATGACTAAACCTAGAATCCCAGTTATACAGTCTCCACCTGAGGCTTTAGACCTATTCTATCCTAGCATAGGTTTCTTTGATAATTTTAGGTAATTCGTACTCCTGCTGTGCAGGAGCCAAATCATGTATACGTTGGCATATATCCAACGTTGCTGCTTCCCCCTTTATGTTACTCAACATAATGGTGGACACTGCAGCAAAATTGCCCAGCAGTTTCATCCTCAAGTCCAGGACAAGTGCTGCCCCGTACTCATTCTGGATCTGTTTTAGCACTTCAGGCAAAACAGCCAATGAAGGGGTGCAATGTGTTCTAGTATATACTGCAGCAAAGACTGTACCCCAAGTTGTACAATCTTCAACAGTGGGAGCCATCCTCATTGGCAAGCAAACAGTCAGTATTCTGTGTTCTTCCTGTGGGCCCGTTTGGGGGAACACCGCCTCAAGCTGACTTATTTTTTGTGGAATCTAGAACGGAATCTCCTCCTGTCTGACAGGGTCTTTTCCCATGACTGAATTTAGTGTTTGTGGGCTAATTCCCGGGTAGTCAATTGTGGTTGTGCAGCTTGGGCAGTCTGCATAAGATTAAGTGTTAGTGTTCGCATAACGAACTGTGTAAGACATCTGTATGTTGTTACTAAATCTTTGTATAGTGTCCACACCGGTGCTGCTGTTAAAATTCAACATTAGGATGTGGTGTTTAGCCGGCTAACTCTGGCCATGTCGCTCCGTCATTGCTAAGGGGACCAAGTCTAACATTTGCTGTTGTGTGTGGTAGGGTACCATTAAACCAATTTATATGTTCTCAGTATGTGAGTGGTATTTCTATTTCTTTGTATGGTGTATAATTTCCTGGTATCTCACCCTCTTTGTAAGTGAGAAATACCCATGTAGTGTTATCTGCAGCCGCGAATGTAACCCAGGAACAGAATACCTCTGTCCAATATGCTTTGTGAGCCTCAACCACAAAGATGACATCTCTAACCGTAGGTGCAAGACCATGTTGTAGTAGTGTTTTGAGTAACCACATGTCTGCAGTTCTCAGCAATGTTGAGTGCTGCTGCACCTCCATCTTCAAACATTATACTAAATGAATTACAGAGCTTGAACAACCTACAGCCAATACATAGGAATCACCTATTCAGCTGAGGAGGATAGTCCCTACCACCATGGACGTCTCCGTGAGGAGTTAAGTATGGGTCTCTGAGAATGCACGATAGAACTACTCAAGTGATCCATAAAATAAGAGCCCATTCTACCAACGTTGGTGGCGCCATGTCGTGTAGTTTCCACTTTCCAGTAGTAACTGCGCGTTTGTTGGGCGACATAAACTTTGGGATAGTGCCAGACTGATTCTGTGCACCCCCTCAAGGTATGTTATCCTAAAGGCCAGCTAGCTCACAGTGCCACCATAAGCAACCCTAAACCTAGGCTAGCAGCGAATGGTTTTGGCAACCATAGAACATGACAACCCTGATCCTTCCCAGGAATGATGGTAACAGATCTAGAACCCTTTCTCCCAGTCACTCCTGCTCTCAGAGGAATATACAAGGAATACACAGAGGGGCATTTTTCAATATTTATTGAACCATTGTGATTCTTGTATAGAATATATGCGCTGCAATGATCAATAGACAGAAGCAGATAAGAGTAATTAGCAATATAAGGACAGTGAACAGAATGAACAGTTCCACCAGCTTGCTAAAACAAAGTATATATGCAAGTATATAAGACAATATATAGCAAGCGTATTCCTACAATGCATTCCCTAACCTAAGTGTCTAGGGTGTGTGTGTGTGATCTGCCAAGAATCCCCTATTGGATGATCCAACCCCCATTACCTAAAGGGAAAGTATGTAGGTTCCCGTCTTGGTCACTGGTTGGACATCCCTCCTTGCAGAGGGATCAGCAAGCAGCTGGGCTGAGGTTTGAGCATGTAGTAACCTCGCAATGACAGCAAGTGCTCTTCTGCCTAAACCTGGAAATGCTTGTTTGTTTATAACAAAAAGCATCCTTGTTCCGAGCTGAGATCTTAGTCAGGCTGCCATTGTTTAAGATCTATAGTTGTTTCACCGCATACACGGACAACAAACAATCACACATGCACAATGTATGTTCAGATCTTTTACGGGATGTTCAAGGTGTCGTGATAGTGTTCTTACAAAGTGGAATTTGTAAGCAATGTAGTTATAGAGAAAATAATCCTACACTGTCACGCATGCAAATGTGTGTTAAAAGTCATCGTGTGAAAGAGAAGGCAACTTAGGACAACATGTACATGTAAAATGACAGCGTTTTTCACCTGGCCTAACTGAGACACATGACAATAGCAGCCTAGGAAGGATACAGTCTAATTGAGTGTACTCTCTTGATGTGTGGATGGTAAGCCTTCTCTTTCTGGGAGGTTCACTAATGAACAATAACATGGCCAGTTGAGTCTCTGTGTGCTCACCTTTCACTGGAAAATGGCTTGCTCAGCCTCTTTGAAGATTGCTTTAGATGGCCATGAAACTGGAAGTACTGAACGTTTCCAGAAGTAATGAAAGCAGAAATCGGGAGCTGTCATCTGCATCTTCTCGGCCAAGTGCCACCAGGAGAGAGTTGGAGTGGCTTTTCTACTGAGCCACTCCCACTCCCAAGAGACAGTCTCAGAAACAATATGTCATGCGCTTCTGTCCTGGAACCTGCAATACTATAATACAATTGTACACTTGTAGTTAAACAGTTGTACATCTTTGATAACAGACGTACATGCTTTTAAACTACCTTTATTTAAATACAATAATACATTACATTACATCTTATCATTATACAGCAGGAATTCAGCTAGGATTGTAGACTTGTAATCATTTATTAAGATTCAGGCGCTGAACCACAGGGTACTTCTGCGGTAAGTTCTATGTTTTGAATTTAATTCTATCTTGTATTGCGAGCCAGAACACCTCTCTCGTGAGTATAAATGGCAATCCTTGCAGTAGAGTTTTCAAGAATGTGCTTTCATAGGCTTACCCATTACAATATGGAGAGGATTGCAGTAATAATCCAACTTTGTCCCTATTATCGCTTGGGCGACATTGGCTCAATTCTAAGAGCATAAAAGTGGGTATATCTTTCTCACAAGTGTTAAATAAAAGCTGAAAGATTAAACAATTGAATTAATTTCATCCTTCATTATAAATAAACATTTAAATGTAGCTCTTAGAGTCTTAACCTTTCACTTTGCTTGAATAGAAGTGAAACTTCCTTTAAAATATATGTAAATTGTGTTTGCTTTCTTGTATAAAGCATCTGAGCTAATCAGCATAAACTAAGTTTTAGACTTATTCAAATTTAGGTAGCTTCTTATTTGGATCTTGCCTAACGTTTTCTTTACCCTTCTCCTTTCATCTTCTGCTCCCAATGCTAGCTTGAATGCCAGTTAGGTGTTCAGGAATTCAAACCAGAAGCAGATTAAATATGTGTTAAACATATTGAAGTGTAGAGGTTATAACAAGTACGATCCACTTGTCACTCTCTACAACACCTATTCTGGTGCTGGCATCATTCATCTTATACAGATTCCTGCCTGCTCATCCAAAACAAATGAGATACACATCGTGGTCTCCCTGACACCCTCATCACTTCTCCCATTCTTTGAGTAACAGTAGTGGGGGCAAGAGTATTGAAAGGTTCAAATGATATGCAGGTCCCAAGTTCCTCTCTCCAGAACATCTATGACATAGGTTTGCACAACTGGAAAGACAATAATTCTCTCTACTAGTTCTAAAGTCTGATTGAACCTCATCTAGGCAATGACCAGTTTCTACATTTGCTGGTAATTGAAAAGTGGTAGCCTTCGCAAAACCAAAGGGGATGATGGACGGAGTGTTGAACATTGCAAGCACTCACCCCCAGTCAACTGATCTGGGTTTAATCCATCATCATTCTTTAGCTCACTCCGCCACCCCAGTTCAGACATGGCCATATGCAAATCAGTCTGACCCTGTGCCTCATGGGAACAGTCCAGCCCGAACTCCCAAGCCATGTCTTCCCTGGACCGGAAACAAGCATCCTGGGACCGGTTTCGGGTTCATAACCCTCATCAGCCAGGCTATCTTGAATCCAGTGACAAAGTGAGCAAGGGACCCACGTCTGGGCATACCCTGCCAACTTAGGGCAAACTTAGCAAAACCAAAGGGGATGATGGACGGAGTGTTGAACATTGCAAGCACTCGCCCCCAGTCAACTGATCTGGGTTTAATCCATCATCATTCTTTAGCTCACTCCGCCACCCCAGTTCAGACATGGCCATATGCAAATCAGTCTGACCCTGTGCCTCATGGTAACAGTCCAGCCCGAACTGCCAAGCCATGTCTTCCCTGGACCGGAAACAAGCACCCTGGGACCGGTTTCAGGTTCATAACCCTCATCAGCCAGGCTATCTTGAATCCAGTGGCAAAGTGAGCAAGGGACCCACGTCTGGGCATACCCTGCCAACTTAGGGCGAACTTAGCAAAACCAAAGGGGATGATGGACGGAGTGTTGAACATTGCAAGCACTCACCCCCAGTCAACTGATCTGGGTTTAATCCATCATTATGAGGCACAGGGTCAGACTGATTTGCATATGGCCATGTCTGAACTGGGGTGGCGGAGTGAGCTAAAGAATGATGATGGATTAAACCCAGATCAGTTGACTGGGGGTGAGTGCTTGCAATGTTCAACACTCCGTCCATCATCCCCTTTGGTTTTGCTAAGTTTGCCCTAAGTTGGCAGGGTATGCCCAGACGTGGGTCCCTTGCTCACTTTGTTACTGGATTCAAGATAGCCTGGCTGATGAGGGTTATGAACCCGAAACCGGTCCCAGGATGCTTGGTTCCGGTCCAGGGAAGACATGGTTTGGCAGTTCGGGCTTGGCTGTTCCCAGGAGGCACAGGGTCAGACTGATTTGCATATGGCCATGTCTGAACTGGGGTGGCGGAGTGAGCTAAAGAATGATGATGGATTAAACCCAGATCAGTTGACTGGGGGTGAGTGCTTGCAATGTTCAACACTCCTTCCATCATCCCCTTTGGTTTTGCTGAGTGGTAGCCTTCTCCAGTATCTGTAATAGAAGTGAAATATATGCAATTGGATACACGTTTGGGTCATCCTTTTGTTAATGATGGGTTTTTGATGAGCAGAACAACCTGTTATACCACTTTGGGTATATTCCCTGGCCCAAATGAACAAAGTACTTCTTTAATTATTGATACACTATCTTCTGTGCACTCTGTGATAAGTTTAGTTGTATTCAGATAACCAGGACAAGAGGTTTCAAAAATGTTGCTGTGGATGTAATTTAATTACTATCAACCTCATCCAAATTAAAATCCATCTGACATTGCCTCTTCTGATGGGTCTCTTTCTTCACTACCTTCTTTACTATTTGAACTGGAGATATAACAAGTGTTTCTGTCATTAACAATGACATTTTGAATGTTGATAATTTTCTCAGAGAAATGTTTTTCTATTGTGGTTTTCTATTCCCAAGAGCTGTTTTGCTCCATGGCACACACAATTGAACCTGCTAGGAACTGTATTGTATTAAATAGTTCCTGTGTAGATTTGCTGGAGTTCTCAATTTTGTTAGAGAACTATTGTTTCTTTCTGCTTAAGATCACCTTTTTATATTCTTTTCCTATTTATTTTTATGACTAAAAACTGTCCAGGTTTGGTTTCTTTGACCATTTCCTTTCCTAGCCTCTTACTATTCTTTTCATGCTTGTAAACTTTGTTGAGTGCCTGCTATTTGGTTTCTCTTTACTTAGGACCACTCTTTTCTTAAGGGGAACGTTATCTACATAATTTGACAGTAGAATTGTATTACTTGTTACTGCCCATTCCTGCTTTTTGTCGTTTTTTCCCAAATATAAATAGCTTGAAATTAACCACATTAAGGTTTTTATAATTTCTATTATGGGTGTTTTTTTATCTCTAAACATCATGTGTCACGATGCAATCTCGGAAATGCCTTTTCTGGAGCATGGGGATGTTTGAATATTGGGAGAATACCAGATCCAATAAAGGCCTTCCAGGCTTAAGTTGCTATTGATCTTCATTAAACCATTACTTGAAATCGTTTAACAGTAACATCTTGCAGTCAGATGACATAAGGGGCAAAACTTGGAGTAAGTCAGTCACCACACTGATACTTCAATGCACTCTCCGAGCTATCAATGGAGGGAAGGAATAACACAGAAATCACAAAAGGAAAAGTATGAAAAAGTTGAGATATATTTGTAAATCTACAAATTATTATATTTGAAAATTAATTATGTATTAAATGAACAATCTTAATATTAAAAACAACATTAATTTGAACTCCCAGTTATATAAACACATATTGTAACAAGGCTTCAGTCACATTCAATACATCAACTATTGCAACAGTCAGGACTCTGCCACATCCATTAACAGGTGAACCTCACTACAACAGCAGGCAGGAGATGTGGCCTAGCATCTACAGCTGCTGACCTTGGTACATGGGATCGAAATCTAAATTCTGGCTTCTGTTCAACATCCTGTGACTCTGGTCAAATCCCTCTCCATGTGTTTAAAAATGAAACACTGAATGTGTAACATATTCTGCTTCTATTCTAAAGTGCTTAAAATACCCTTGGGCCAACTACGCACCCAAAAAAACTTCAAAAGAAAAATGGCACAGACTCACCACATAAGACAGCGAGACATAGGGCCTGATTTAGATGTTGACAGATAGAGAACTCCATCTTGACAGCGACAGAGTTCACCTCCTGCCAACACAGTAGTCCGCCAGCCTGATTCAAATGTGGGTGGACCATAGATTTGACTATGGTGATGACTACTCTGTCATCGCTGTAGCCAAATTTGTCCGACAGCCCAACTGTGTAATGGGTCTCAGAGAATTGGCTATATGTCTGTGTAGGAAAGTGACCCTTTTTCATGGTTACTCCCCACTTTTTGTCTGGAATCTGATGCACTTTGTCTGAGTGTGCACCGGGTCCCTGCCATTCAGGTTTCCAGTGCCTGTGTTCTTTCCCAAAACTGTACCTTTATTTCCACAATTGGCACACACTGGCTCACATGTAAGTCCCTTGTAAAAGGTACCAGTGGTACCAAGGGCCTTGTTACCAGAGAGGGTCTATGAGGGCTTCAGCAAGTATTGTGCCACCCTCAAGGACCCCTCAAACGCATGCACACTGCCATTGCAGACTGTGCGCTGTGGTGCAGACAAAACTTAAGAGTCGATGTGGCATACCTCCCTATGTGCCATGCCCACCAACCACTGACTGTGGCATAGGTAAATCACCCCTCTAGCAGGCCTCACGGCCCTAAGGCAGGGTGCACTATTCCACAGGTGAGGGCACAGCTGCATGAGCAATGTGCCCCTACAGTGTCCGCGCCATTCACAGACATTGTAAGTGCAGTGTAGCCATATTGAGTACATGGGCTGGGAGTTTGTCATTACGAACTCCACAGCTCAATGATGGTTTTACTGAATGCTAAGTAGTTTGCTATCAAACTACTCAGCTTTATAAACCCACACTGATGCCAGTGTTGGATTTATTACAAAATGCACTCAGCGGACATCTTACAGATGCCCCCTGAAAAACAACCAACTCCCTCGTGTTTAGCTGACTGGTCTGCACCAGCCTGCACCACACAGACATGTTTCTGACCCCCTGAGGTAGGAGCCCTGTGCTCTTGGGGTACCAGAACAAAGGCTGATCAGGGTGGAGGTGCTTCACACCTACCCCAAAGAAGGAACAGCATTCAGGGCGGTGAGCCTCAAAGGCTTCCTGCCCTTTGATATGCTAGCCAGGGCCTCTCCAGCTAGTGGATGTGCCCGCCCCGTTGACCAAGCCCCACTTTTGGTTGCAAGGTTGGCAGGAAAATTAGCAGTCAGGAGAGGTGTGTCCCCTCTCTGCCAGGACCCCCCTAAGTTGACCTGGACCGAGTTGACCCCCTCCTTAGGAAATCCTCCATCTTGAATGGAAGGATTTGACCCAATCAGGTGAGGGTGATGCCCCCTCCCCAAAGGGAGGGGAAATTGTAAGGGTGTAGTGACCCTAAAGGCAAGTAGCTCATTGGCTACCATCTGCCAGTACCTATAACGCCCCTAAGTTCAGTATTTAGGGGCACCCCTGAACATTGATCGACGGACCAAAGAAGAAGACAGAAGAAGACCGCTGCCGGACCAGGAACTGAACCGCTACAGACAGAACTCGGCAAGAACCCCACCTCCTGTAATCGATTCGCCAACTGGACCTGCTGTATTTCCTGAAACCCTGCAAGGCCTCCAAGAACCCTGGAGATCTTTCAGCCTTCACCAAATCACCAAGAACCTCCCTTCTCGCTAGAGGCTCTAGTCCCTGGCATCTGCCGGTACAAGAACCGCTGCAGCTGAGGACTGAACCCTTGTGGCGACGCAACACAGTGCCACAAAAAGAACCCCAAGACCACAGTGGTAGAGGAATGACACTTATGTTGACACAACTCTACCCTGCCAGAAGAATGCACCGCAGCTGGGTGGCCCCCAAGACCTAGAAGGATCCTCTCAGCCCAACTACCCAATTTGTTCACAGCTCCATTCCCGAGAGCCTGTACCCTCCTACAAGTGGCCCTGTCGGCCTCCTCCTGCCCTGCCTGCACTACCATGGCCTCTCCGTGACAGCTCGACGTCAGCAGAAGTCCTTCATACCCTGTGAATCTCCATCCCCACGACTTCGACCGTGACTGTTGGGTTGGTGGTGCCTACCTTCGATGTACAGTGACTTACTGACGGCGACCATGACGGTAACGGTGTTGTCAGTTTACTAAATCCCCTACATCTCAATTGTCCTCCACTGACGGTGAGGGTAAATATCATTGCCAGTATCGACCGCTGTGGCGTAGATACCGAATCCCGCACCTCTTTGGGTGCCCCCAGTCTCCATTGACTAACCCTGGGCTCAGTGACCTCTGCACCTGGCCGCCCCACTGCCTATGGTGGTTCAATACCTTCCTTAAACTGAACCTTGCCCAGTGTTGGTCTAAACCCCTAAGACTGGAAAAGTAAATTGTGTACTTACCTGCTAATGCATAACACTGGTTTTGTTCCTTAGGATTGCACTGTATTCTATCTATTGCATGCAACTGTCTATCTTTCACATTGTTAAGTGCTACTATTTCTGGTTGACAAATACAAAAGTATTTCTAGGACTATAAAGCATTCCTTCTGCCTTGCAAAACAATTCATACTGCATTGTTATAAGTATTACTACTTTGAAAACTGTTGCTTACCTGCAACTGAGTATTTCTTGGTTCTAGAAAATAAAATAACCAAATAATAATAACTTTTTATACAACACACTTGGTCTGGATTCAGTCTTTCAGTGTGTGCAATTATTTCTTGTCTGAGTGTGTACAATAAATGCTTAACCCAGGCTTCTGATAAGCCTAACTGTTCACCACACTATCACAAATAGAGCTTTTTATATTATCTACTTGAGCCTCTGTAAGCTTCTGGGGGATTCACAGGACTCTGTGCACACTATATCTTACTTTGTTATAGTATACAGTCCGTCCGCCCAATTAGGATGGGCAGACATATAGCCATTTTCCTACTGTCCGTCACCGCTAGCCAAATCCTGGCGGTAAGGGACTGTAAAAAAGAAAAATGACTCCCATGATGAGGGGGGCTTTATGTTTTTTATTTTCAAAAGAAAATCCCACTTCGGGACATCATTGATGATATCACACTTGTGCCATATGCAATGGGGCTTGCAGGACTAAGAGTGGCCAACCCCTGCTGTGCACTTCGGCTGTGCACAACAGGTATTGTCCACAGGGCCCGGCCAGTGGTCTGGCTCTGGCCCAGTTCTCTGGGAGAAGTCAACCCTGATGCACAAGGCCTTTGGACATATGACAAGTGGGTTGGCAGCAGAGGCCCAGTCCCAACCCCTTGGCAGTGGTCAGGCCACGCTGCACTTGGCCTTTGACCAAGGCCAACCTTGACCACCCCGTAGCGCTTGGGTGTGGACCTGCACAATGTCAATTGTCTGCAAGGTCTGAGGAAAACATCCTTGCAATTCATTTAAATTGTTTTTGGTACAGTACCACAGGGAATGTTGTGCTGGGTAGCATGGTATCAGGTACAGATACTGCAGTTCTGGCAACCCAAAATAATTATATATTTTTTTATTTGATTTTTAGGGAGGGTCCCACATGCCCCTAACAGTCAGGATACGCCCACCCGCCACCCAAAAATGGCCTTTAATTCTTTTTTTCAGGACTTTGGGACCTTATAGGAGGTCAGGGTGCATTGTGCAGAGGACACGCTCATCATGGAGGATGAGATGGAGACAGAAAGCAGGTGCGTCTCAAGGAAGAGCCTTTGTCATCTGTATCCTGGTTACTTCTTCTTTACCCTGCCACTTTTTCTTGAGGTCCCCCATGTTGTGTACCTCCCCACTCAGTGCATTGAAGGAGTCTGCAAACTCCTGACACATGGCTACCTTTTCTGCTCCCCTGAGCGTATATGGAAGCACAACTACTTTTCCCTGAAGTGTTCTGAAACATAGTTACCTATAAGGGCTCTTTCCTCTTCAATGAAGTTCCTGTTACACTTGAGAAATACACTCAAAAAAGTGAATAGCCAAAAGTAGCATAGTTACTACAAAGCATAAGAGGAACTCTACACATTAGTAAATCTACTTGTGTAAATTTACCTATGTCAATAACCCACCAGGTGTTCAAAGGAGCTAGGCCAGATTTATCAAGGTTTTGCATCGCCCTTGCGCCACGCAAGGGGGAACAAGGGTGACGCAAAAGCTAAGTGAGTTTATAAAGCCACATAAGGCCATCTTGCGTGGTCCTGCATGGCTTGATGAATCTAGACCAACCATGGCACTGCAAACCACTGCCTTGCATTTTTCTGCAGCAGGGAGGAATTTCTTGGGTGGAGCATTGGTGTTCCCACGCTTCCACCCATGAATTTTTGTGCATTCCCAGATTTACCATGAGTGGTAGAATTGGGAATGCGTCAAAATGCTACGCCTCCCCAGATGAGGAGTAATGAGGAGAAATATCTTTATTTCTCCTCGTTTTTTCCTCTTTCTACATGTGCTGCATTATGCAGCACACATAGAAAGAGGGAAATGCCTCTGAGTTTTGGTTTTGTGCAGGAAGGTGCGCCTTCCTGCACTAAAACAATCCTGCCTGCAATGCAGGCACCCTTGCACCATGACACAAGGGTGCCTGCATTGGTGCTAGTGAGCCAAAAGTGTGGCAGAGCTAGGAAAGGACAGGAATGCGTCATATAAAGTTAAATACGGAGCATTCCTGCCATTTCCCTTTCAAACAGCTCAGCACAGCAACGTGGCTTGCTGCATTGCGCTGCGTGAAAGAATGATATACATGTGATCTGAAAATTATTGCTATCCTACCTCCCTTATTCTTATTAAGAGGTCTGTTAACTCTTGACAGTGTCATTATTGTAACATTGGCCTATTGAAAAATTCGGCCCGTTGTTTCATCTAGCAAATTTCTCCTTTTTAACACCAAAGGAAAATACTTGATTTCCTTCAGGAGCTAAATTAGTACGTGTTCCATATGTGAATAAATACACGTATTGCATGTTAAATCAAGCTGATACTGAAGTCTTTCTCGAATAAAGGTATTAGGCTAAAGGAAGACAGGGCATTTCCTTTGTATCATTTCACTATCACAGGATTCCCCTTATTTAATTGAGAGGCTGACGACAGAAAGGTTCAACAGCTTAGTAGCAGTATGTACAAATATTAGCAACCTAAAGGTCTCCCCCGCAGAATTAAAGAGCTTTACAGAGACAAAGGCATATGGTCCTTGGGGTTTTTGCGTACTTATGCCATTCACTTCCTACCGAGTTCTTACTCGTGGTAAATGTCACTATGGGGTAAAGGCGTACTAGGAGCACACATTTTGGGCCTTATTTATGAGGCCTTGCGTCACTTTTACACCACCGGTGCATCACTTTTTGTGACGCACCAGCGGAGTACAAAAAGCGCCATGTTGCGCCCTATTTACATGTGACGCATCTATGCAGATGTGTCACTTTGTAAACCCCTGCGCCACATTATACCTGCTCCAGGTATAATGTATAAAGGGTGGGCGTTCCCCCTCAAAAAGCCTTGTAGAAGTGGCACATTGAAAAGTGGCACTTTTGTGAATCGGGCCAATTGAGATTTCAGTGTGCCACTTCTAGGATGCCATTGCATCAATATCTTACGCCTGCCTCACAGCAGGCGTAAGACTGACGCAGGCCCTTTCACATGGGGCCTGCCCCTTGTGAAAGGACACATTGCTGGAGTTGCGTCTGTTTTCAGACACACCCCAGCAATGTGTCACTTTTGCGCCTACAGATGCGTCAGAAATACTGACGTATCTGTAACTCCTTGCGACATGATGCATCATACAGTAAATATGACACATCCATCGTCGCAAGGATGGCGCACTGAGAAGAACGCATTGCTGTTTTCATGCAGCGATGCGTCACTTCTCATAAATAAGGCTCACACATTTTATCTCAAAGCTTTAAATATGTGCAAACTGTAAACGTATGGTTTATGGTTACCATACACTTTTACAATTTGTGTAATAATCAAATGAGCATCAATGACATGTCAACATGTCAATAATGTCAGTGCTTTAGGAGTATACCTGCGTTGCTCAATAACATTGTTTGAACACATTAAAATGTTACCTGCGTTGTATGATGCGCTACCAAAGCTTTCTATTTGGATACTGGTCTACACTTCTGATGATAGCAGTGCCGTTCATGATAATTTCCTAAAAAACACAATATCCCAGTTTTACCTGAAATCACCCTCACCAACATCACAGTGATATCTGATGTTACTATGTGGGATTTGAGTCATTTCTGTTGGTATTTTTAGACTGTTTTCTCTTGCGTGTTGTTATTTTTGTTATTTTCTGTTAATTTTAGCTGTTGTTGAACAATTTTAATCTGGTAAATTTATTGGATGAAGTATTACCACATATTTGACATTACCACATACAGGATGCCACCAACGTTGTAAGTAATCAGAAACAGAAATTTCCTGTTGCAATTCTGATTTTGTTGAAATTTGGCTCTTCCTCATAGCCGAATTGAGGGCTATAGCGTCGTTTTCCTTGGAGCTTTGCAGATGAGGGGAGGGACTTGTCTGAAACACACTCAGGAGCATCCTTATATGCCACAGACATGAGGTGAGAACATACAATGCAGGTGGGAGTTTCAAATTGAAGACAACGATATATGACACATTATAAGTGACTGGAGTAACCCCAGATGCCATATCTGCCTTTCACTTTCCAATGAAAAGATCTCACTGCATATGACGTGTACTCTAGGTTTAGAATGCAAATCTATATTTAATGATATTTATGTACATTACATGTGAATTTATTGATACTTTCCGAATCATGTGCAGGCAGGTGTGGAGAAAATTGTATTCTGTAGCCTGATTATGTGCATGTATCTTGAACATGAATTATGGCACTGAACCGTGGTTCGATCTGCTCCCAGGTATCAATAATTTACTCTGGACAGAGTAATTTGCTATATTATTAATAATATGTAATATAAATGTCTACTCCAGTACCGTGAAAGTATATAACATATTGATTACAAAATGTTAAAATCTGCGAGCAAGGGTTGCATTTATATACTGAGCCTCAATGACAGCTGCAGAGATTAACAGGCCTCTGTGGCTTCTTGAAGTCGTGCAGCGATCTCCATTGCCACCTGCGTCCAGTATTATCAATATTTGGGGAAGCACAATGCTGCATAACAACTTGCTGTGCTGCACTGCATCAAATGGAGAGAGCAGGAATGCGCCACATTTACTAAAAAATGGCGCATTCCTGCTCTCTATCTGTGCTAGTGCACTGCGTGCTGCCTAGCACCAATGAAGGCACCCTTGTGCCATGGTGCAAGGATGCCTGTGCTGCAGGCAGGATTGTGTTTGTGCAGGAAGGAACACCTTCCTGCACAAACACAATCCTTAGAGGCGTTTTCCTCTTTTATATTTATTTATACTTTATTGTTTAAGTTAATAAAAACCATAACAATATCCTAAAAATGAGATTAAGTTAATTAACCAGCATTTAAATGATTTAAAAGACAATTTCATATCACATAAAACAAACTAAAATAGAAAGTATCATAAAAGTTGTCGGCAATATTATCACATCAGTACTCAATATAAAGTGCATTTGTACAGTTAGCTTAAAGTTTTATGTGCAGTCCAGGGATTCTTTGGGGCGCGTTGTTTTTTCATACAGTATCAAGAATTTCATCATCTTACAGTTCAATTGAGAATCTGTTCAGTCTAGACCTTTAATAATGGCTGATCTGCAAGTTCAACTGCCCTTGTCGTTGAAGGATTTCTTCAGTTACAGAATCCGAATAAATTTTAAAAAAGAGCACACACAGATCAGATGGATAAAATCTTGCCTCTCTGCACCACATAAATTTCATGTCCTGGGTCCGTTGTACTTCCATGATGGTTGGTCTGCCAAACTTGGTAATGTCCCAAATCTGATGGCCATTAGCTTTAATTTCAGATAAAGTGAGTACGTTGAGTTTAGGTATTCTGCCGGACGTAATGTTGTATATGATTGAAGGACCATCCAGGCGTGGGACCGCTTTGTTAGTGTACCTTTGTCTTCCAACAATGAGTGGTGTTTGGACAATTTGTTTATTACCCTACGAAAGATTTGGAAGGATGGATTCTGAGCCCAGAGTTCAGTTGAATTTGTTTCCTTCATTGCTATTCTCAAGAAATTACCGTAGCATGAACCTGGATCTTCTTCCTGGGCCCGCCACAGGGCGTCATGTAAAACATTGGATCGATTTAGCCAGAAGTTGTACCAGGTTTAGAGTGCCGCATATTTCTCCCAGTCTCCTGATGGATGAGACCAAATTCCATTCATACTTGAGCCGGAGAAGCGTTTTGAGGAAGACAAAATACTTTTTTGTAGTTTTTCGTTTGTAGAGTATCTAAAAGTTTTGCATCCTTGCCATTTAAAGCTATACTTGTATGAGTTATCATCGGGAGTAGTTTGACATCCATCACTGCCACTATTGGCTTGAATGATGGTCCCTGTAGTTTTTTTGCAAGGGCACAAAATGCATAGATAAGTCCATTTACTTTTTTTCCAAGATATTGTTTTTGATATTAGAAGTTCAATCGATTGTCTATAAATACCCCCAGATATTTATACATACTGACTACCTCTAAGGATGTTTCTCCCAGCCTTATTGGATGTTGATGTCCAGGGCGATTCATGATTGACATTGTTTTTGTAACATTAATTTCCAAGGCATTGGCCTTAGCGAACGTTGTTAACTCGTTGAGTGCTCTTTGGAGGCCAACTCTTGTTAGGCTGAGTAGAACTATATCATCTGCATATGAAAGGTGCATTATAGGTAATGGGCCCGGGCTCGGGGATGTGAATTAACCTGATTCAACCTTGGTGAGAGGTCCGCCATGAATAAATTAAATAGGTGAGGAGCTAATACACAGCCTTGCTTTAGACCTATTTCTGTCTTTATTTCCCTTGACAGTATTGTGCCGTTCGCTATTTTTACATGGACCCACGTGCCCGTATACAATTGTATTATGGCTCGTAGTATTGTTTGAGGGAGACCCAGTTTCTTTAATTTTGTCCACAACAAGCCATGATTTACACGGTCAAACGCTCCTTTAAAGTCTATAAAACAGAGTTGTAATTTTCTTTGTAAGAGTTTGCACTTGTCCGCTATTAAGGCCAGAGATAGAATGTTTGTAGTAGTGCCAAACCCTGTGCAAAATCCTGTTTGGTTGAATGGAATCAAGCTGTTGTTGTCTGTCCATTCTACCAGGTCTTCTAGGATTAGTGATGCTTAATATTTGTCTTCTACATCAATGAGTGCAATTTGCCTATAATTTGTCGGGTCCGATCTATCGCCCCCTTTGTGGATCGGATTGATTATTGACCCTTTCCAACTCTTGGGAAGGAGTTGTACCTATCTCCTTGTTCAGCACCGACAACGGAATCACCCAATGGTCAGGGTCATTTCTAAAGATCGTCTGAAGGATGCCGTTTGGCCCAAGTGCCCAGTCCCTATGCCCCTCTTTTATTATTCTAAATATATTTTCTGCCGAGTAGCAATGTTGATCCTGGGCTGTTGTTGATAGAAGGGTAGAGCTAGTGTCTTGAGTTATTTTTGTGATATGTCCTAATGCTTTAGACTCCAAAGGATTAAGGCTGGTGCCCGTCTCACTAGTGATGAGTGGAATAGCATCTTTGAATGTTTTATTTAAGTAAGCTACCCATGCTTGCTCGGTCACACATGCATTATTTATAATTTGAGTTGATCCGGTTGTTCCATTAACTATTCTGCTATTGGTTTGTTTCACACAAAAAAAGTAACTTTGTCCAAAGCATCTCACTTTTCATTTTTTGATCATTCCATATTTGCTTTTTATATAGCTTCCGAATATTCTTAATATGATCCCAAGCGTGTTTTGAGACTTTGGGAGTCTTGTTTTTTCTGATTTACTTTCTTAGTTCTTTTCATACATTATAGGCTTTGTTTGATAGGCTTGAAATGTGCTTATTGCATGTATTCCATGCATAATTGATTTTAGGTGCCTGTTTTAGTAGAATTGTGAAAAATGTCCAATTCACTACTCGACTATTTTCCGGAGCTGTGTTTATTTCATATATCTCTTTAGCTAGCCGTTTTAAATCTGGAAGAGTATCTGCCGACCATTGGATGCGTTTCAGATTAACTGTTGTCAGGTGGCCCATCTCTATGGGGGCTAACTGATGTTTTGGAAGATTTATTTTTAGTTCCAGGTGCT
The DNA here is from genome assembly GCA_963921515.1 of Calotriton arnoldi. NCBI lineage: Eukaryota > Metazoa > Chordata > Amphibia > Caudata > Salamandridae > Calotriton > Calotriton arnoldi. Next base: position 469,614 of record CAWUFW010001804.1, read on the forward strand.
TAGAGGCGTTTTCCTCTTTATAAGTGTGCGGCAGAATGCAGCATGCTTAGAAAGAGGAACAAAACAAGGAGCAATAAAGATATTTCTCCTGATTGCACCTCAATCGAGAAGGCCTACCATTTTGACACATTCCCATGTTTATTTGTCTTGGTAGATCTGGGTATGTGCCAAAATGCATAGGTGGATGAGTAGGAACACCCACTCTCCACCCATGCAACGCCTTCCCAGTGTAGGGTAACGCAAGGAAGCAACTTGAGTTGCTTCGTGTTACTCCAGATTTACCGCACCACGCAGGGCCATGCAAGGTGGCTTTGAGTGGTTTTGTAAATCTGACTTAAGGATTGCATTGCCCTTGAGTCACCTTGAAAGGGCTATACAATCCTTTAGTAAATCTGGCCCCTGGTTTTATGTGTTTATGAGAAAAATAAAACTATCTTTACTCCACGTAGACAAATTCCTTAATAGAAAGAGAAGAAATACCACCATTTAATTTGCACAGGAGGATGTAGGAGGTGGATGCCGAGGCTCATCTTCAGAAACCATAGCTTATTTTTCATTGTCAGAGTTTGACTGAAAATAAGACAGAGAAAGGCAGCGAAGGGAGAAAGAAGGGAGAAAGGAAAGGCAGGAAAAGAGAGAGGAAGAATAGCTGATTACATAGAACACAACTGTTGGTTGCTACATTGGTGTGAGACTCTCACATGATGGATAATTGTAATGGTCTTAGTGCTGTTTGCCAATGGATTCAATTCGAAAAATATCTAAAATAAAGGTTTAAAAAAAGATGAAATCACTGACGTAATATCAAATACAGGAGAATATAATACTGAAAGACGTCAGTTTCCCTAATGGTTGAAAATTTCCCTTCAAAAAGTATAAACAGAAGAAAGTCTACAGCATCACATACAGTTATTAGATACCTTTGCTAACAGTCAATGGACAAGGGAGGTTCCCTTAGCTAGGTCTGACCACCACCATGTACCTTTTCACTTCAAGTTTTCCCCTCACACAGGTATCCAAGAATAAGCAGGGAATCATTTATCGGCCTTGGCATTACATCCCTGACCCAGCCTTGAATATGTTATGCACTCAAGTAATGATGAATCAGTCAGTAGATATTGACACTGCTGTCACATTGTTTGATCTAGACCTCAAGGTGAACTTTGATGAAATAGCTACCTTGAAAAAGAATCAAAGTAAAATGACTTCCACCTTAGCTCCATGCTGAAGGCTAAAAAGCTTAAATGTAAAAAGTTAGAGAGGAAATGGAAAAGTAACTTTGCAGAGGATGACAAACTTATTTAAAGAGCTGCTCTTCAACAATTTAGGAAAAACATTAAAAAAGCAATGGCTTGCCTTGCCGGCTTTTGAAACAAATTGCAGAAGCAGATAACGTACCTGGAACTGTTTTGAAAATTGTAAGCTCCTTTCTGATTTCCAAAGCAGGAAAACAATTCACCCCGTCATCACAGCAGTTTGTCGACTTTTTTTCATGATAAGATTTTTAATATCTACTCTAAATAGAAGGACAATAAGTACCACGATTTCCGCATGAATCCGCCTGAATCCCAGGATAACGTCTCTCAGTTATCGAATTTGAGCAGATGTCTCTGACTGTCTCTGACACGATCGAGAGCTAGAGCTGGCTCTCCATTTGACATATGCCCTACACATATCCTGACATGAGCAGCCAACTTATGTAACCCACAGATTTATTCCTTATTTAATCTTTCCCTAGAATCTGGCTCTGTGTCTTCAAGTCAGAAAAAGGCACTGGTGCTTCCGTCTTTAAAAAGCCAATCTTGATCCATTTAATCTAGGTAATTACAAACCCATTTCTCTCCTCCCTGTCCTAGGGAAGATGTTAGAGTCTTTGACCAATCATCAGATTACCAGGTTCATTGGTAAGACTGACATTCTATATCCCTCGCAGTCTGGCTTCTGTGATGGCTGCAGCACAGAATCGCCCTCTTAGAGGTAACAGATTTTATCTAAGCCCGGCTTGACCTAAGTAAAAATCTATAGTAATACTGCTTGACTTAACTGCCACATTCGATACAGTGTCTCATGACATCTTATTACAGCGGTTGGAAAAAGCTTGCATAGTCAGCACAGTTTGGAACTGGATACATTCCTTCCTGCCCAGCAGAAAGCAAGCAGTATACTTACCTCCCTACACTTCAGGATAAAGAGAGGTTAATTGCCATGTTCCGCAGGGATCAGCCCTCAGTCCGACTCTATTTAATATCTATTTTGCCCCTTTTGCCTCTATTGTAAAAGCATGGGGCTTCAGTGTCATGTCCTATGCAGATGACACTCAGCTCATGTATGCCTTCAATCACCTGGATTACTCTGTTACAGTCAACTACCAGGGCTGCCTTTTGGCAGTAGCTGAGTGGATGTACAAGAGCTACCTTTGCCTTAACTTGGATAAATTTGAGATTTTGGAATTTGGTACATCTTCCACAATTGACATAACTAGAATCTGGCCTACTGAGTTGGGAAAACCTCTGCCCCCCCATACCTGTTGCAAAACATTAGAGGGTAAAATTGGCACAGCCTTTTCTTACATGCCCCAAGTCAAGTCTACTGCTGGAGCCTGTTTCTCTTTACTGAAATCACTGGGAAAGACTCTTAAATTTCTGTCAGAGGGCACTCAGAAGGACATCGTTCATGCCCTAATTACATCAAGGCTGGACTATGAAAATGTCCTTCTTCTTGGGTCTCCTCAAGTGCTGATCAACAGATTACAGCAGTTACAGAATGCAGCAGCGTAATTTGTTTTGAATATTCCAAAACGAAACTCGAGTCGGATGGGACTGAAAGCCCTTCATTGGCTACCCATTAGCCATTTTATACAATTTTAAGCTCTTATGCTCACTCACAGGGTGACACAACAGACGGGCCCTGCCTACATTCAAGATAAGATCAAAAACACCAACCCTTTAGAACCATATGATCGGCAAACCAAAATTTGCTGTTTATCCCTAGGGTTCTCAAATCAAGAGCAGGTGGCCGCTTCTTCTCTTTTCTAGCCGCCAAGCTGTGGAAAACTCTTCCCAAACACCTCTGGAGTGTCTCCTCAGCGTCCACCTTTAAGGCTCTCTTGAAGACACACCTCTTCAAAGAGATATGACCCTGGTTGGCTGTTTTTCCCTAAGGCCCCACTGCCCTGACAGGGATTTTCAGTCTTCTTGCTTCTCTTTTTTTTTCTCTCTTCAACCTAGCACCCGGACGCTCTGGTTAGAGCAGCTGTCAATTTATTCCTTCATTCAAGGTTGCATTACTCTTGTGAGGTAATAGATATTTTCTTAAAAATCCCATGGAGAAGAAAGGCTGCAATGCCACTCTCAATTAACAGTGATTCTCTCTATAGAGAAAAAAGTTGCATTACCACTGTATGCTAATAGATGCCTTATCAAAGAGGCCTCAGTACCACTGTCAGTTAACAGATGTCCTCAAGTTATCACAAACAAGGGAAAGACTATAATTTTACAGTCAAGTGTTTTTCCAATAGCATTTAATGATATTTTGTATTTGACCTTTTCCTGTAGTGCTAAGCCATACCATTGTGCTGAACTGCTCTTGAACTAGAGTGGGCAGGAGGAGCTGGGAAAAAGAGTTAGAGGCAAATGACTTGTACTGACTCAATTCTGCATGCTTAGTGAAAAAGATGGCTCTTCAAATGCGATATTGTAAAAGCATGGAATTTTGGGTATATTAAATTCAATGGTCTTGCTGATGCTGGGCCTCTCCCAAAATGCTAGTATGTAACCTGGACCAATGAGAAACAGTGTTGAGAAGCCAACCTGCGGCATCTTGCCAGGTGGCATGGCTACACTAATGATATGCAGTGAAAAGGCTACCGTTTGGCTAACATGACAACTAGCATTACTTAATCACATTATTGATAATATTACCGTTTAGCTATAACACTGACAGGGGGAGCTATTTAAAACAGTAAAATAGGCAAAAATGTAAGTTTACAAAATAACTTACCTCAGTTATACCAGTTAAGAATTCACAAACAGTCTCTTGGCAGGCTTAAGCCCTTTTACTTGTGCAGTGATCTCCACCTCAAGCCCAGAGATCTCTGCACCCGTAAATCCAACTCAAGAGATTGAGAGTTTCTGAGATGTGGTTAGTCTTGGAAGATTGTGAAATTTACAAACTAGCACATTTGTCTGCAGTCACAAACTCTTAACTTTTGTCTTTTCATGTCTAGAAAGGGTTTGAGATGTAGTCTAGCCAAGAGGTGGAGTAAATCCCTTTTCAGGATAGAAAATGAAATGTATCAACTCTAAATTCTAAATTGTATGGGTCTCCACAGGAAAAAATATTTTCCTGGTCTAAAAAAACGAAATGGAAAATGTGTATTTGCACAGGAATCTTATTCCCCCTGTGAGGCATTCTCTGATATGGAAAATACCGTATAAAATGAATTGAATCCCAAATAGACAAGGTGCAGCTTTCCATGTGGGTTCCAGGTGGAATTCAAGAACTTCAGAAAACAGTAAAACAACACTCAGATGTAGACAAAAAAAATGCAGGGGTTGCTTTACTACTTTCTTTTAGAACTGGCCCCAAGATTAATTGTGCTTATTGATACAGGAGTGAATGAGAGCTATAAGAATGTGTAGGAAAATACCCTTTTGGCATAATCACTCCCATTTTTTTGGACTGATGCTGCCTATTTTTTACTCTGTGCACTGGGACCATGCTAACCAGGCCCAAGTGCATGTGCTCTGACAAGTATAACATGTTGAAATTGACTACTCTCCTAATTGGCATAGTTACATTTCACTGCAGCACATATTATACCACCACTAAAGCGACCTTGCAAAGAATGCCTTCAGGCCTCCCCGTGCAGCCTGGGTAGGTGGTTTTAAAGCTGGCAATTCAGCCTGGAAAAACTAAATCTCTGGGCTGCATTATAACACCTTATAATGTTTAACTTTAGTTTGGGAGTAGCTAGAACAATTATTAAAGGACTCATTTTAATAGTCATTTAAAATCCGGCATAATGATCAAATCAGACTCTATATTAGTATTTTGAAAATTACACTTTTAGAAAGTTGTCTTTTTCCTGCCTGAGCCAAATGTGCCTTTCTGTCAGTGTTCACTATTACTCAGGAGCTGAATGGCTAATTTATGAGGTGCTCTAAACAAAGGAGAGATTGAAAAGAGACTGGAAAGTCCATCCTCCTTCCCTTATTTAATGTATCCAACAAAAAGAACGAGCTGCTACCATGCCATTCAACTCTCATTGATGTCATTTAAATGACATCTCAGAAAAAAAACATTATGCTTTTTAAAAGAACCCTCACCCACCAACCTAGTTGGTGGCATGCTTCATCATTGGGTTCCCACCTAAGATGCCAAGTGCATATTAGGTGTGCCACGACGCCTGATTACAGCAGAGCTGGTTTCCTTTTTGTGATGTGGTGAATTTATGAGTGAGTTTTAAAACTACCTCAAGGATATCCACCCTTGAAGGATACATTTTAAAAGTGGAATCCTTGGGTAGGGTTAAAAACAGTGGTGGATTTGCATTGAGAAATTAGTGGTCTCTCACATACTGGTGTTTGGTCTACATGTTTCAGCCAATAATGCGTGCTGATTGAGTCACAGAGGCTTTCTTCAGGATCAAGATGCTAGGGACAAAACCCCATACAGTGAATGTACACTCACTGTGGCATGCGTGTGGGGTGGGTTTTGTCATAACTTACAATTTTCACCCAACTTCTTGAAAAGATTGACTGACATTATGCGTAAAAACATGGTTGGTTAAAAGCACTGATGAAGATAATGCAGAGCTAGTGCAACATGCGTGTGTAGTGCAACATGCTCACCATGCAACTGGGTAAGCGCTTCCAGATTTGTATGCACTCATGTTGTATTAAAGACGCATGCAACTGTATAACCACTTATAGGTCTGTGTGTAATAATAACGACTCATGCCACCCACTTCCAGTGTTTATAATCCTTTGGAATCTCAAAGGAAAATTTCATTTTAAAGTGCTCTTTTCCTTTCATTTGCCACATTCCACTAGTTGCAACAACGAGCACCTCTAGGCACCATGTGCCCAGTCCATTCAACCGTAGTCATAACTGGTAGTGAATTCAAGCAGAAAACAAGTGTTGCGTAGCAACTCAAGGTGTGTGTGGTCTAGGGGGGACATTGTCTCACCCCCTGTGTTATTGCCTTACATACATCTTACATCTATTGTAACATCTGCGACACAATCCGAACTATGCGTCATGCCATCCAGGTGTAAGTTATAAGAGAACCAATTCCTCCATATACCACCTACTCGGGTTGCTGCTAATTAGGGTAACATGGATACGGAGCGAGGTGGTGCCTTTAGGCACACTCTAAAAAGGGAAAAGGAGCATTGTCAACCCAAATCCTTCGTAAATATTTAAAAGTAAACTGTGCAGGGCCTGTAATCACTCCCCAAAAGGAAGCGACCTCCAGCTGAGACCCCCTCCATCACCGACACTTACTTCGTCAAGGTCAATACCTGCCATGGTACCTACTGCAGTACTGCTTGGGATCTAGATATTACTGGAAGCCCATACTGAGCTGACTAAATAGTGGTGCTGGCGTCTCAGTGCTTGTTCACACAGTAGTCTGTCGTCAAAGCAGCTTTCTTATTGGGCCATCCTGTCCTGCCCCTACTAGGTAACCGCCTACAACAGAACTTAACCCCAGATTGTCCTTTGGTTCCATGTTTGGTGGATCGGGTGTGCTGAAGTGAACAGGTGATATATATTTTTTTTAAATGGGGCGTGTGTGTAAACATTACGCTCAAAATCAAAGGTGCATTCTTTTGCACCAGGGAAGGAATTCATCCCATTATTGATATTAATTCAGCATAATGATGTGCCACTTGCATACAGAATATGACATAATCTTTATCAAGTGTAATGGCTTCCCATAGTTACTGGAAATAGGCTAGTCCCTAATTCTGGTGTGGCTTATTGTGTGTGATGTATTCCATGGGAAAAGCAGAAAGTTGAACAAAGAACCCAACCACCTTAATGAATGACAGTTGAATGGCATGGTAGCAAGCTAATAATTTATTAGGTGTAAAGAGACTACCAGAGCTGAGTTAAAAGGAGAGGGTTTGGCCTTTCCCTGACAGAATGGCCAAATGGACTGTGTTCAGAAACTTCATTAACTTCAGATTATGCCTTGTCTGTCACAGGCAGATGCAGCTCACAGCTGGGCCTGCTCCCTCCATTGTCCTGCTAGCTAGCCTGGCAACAATCCCAGTGGGAGAGAAGATGGCCCTAGAATTGATTTGAAGTGGCCACAAGGGAGGGTTTACGCATTATTATAGCCACACCTCTGGGTGGTCACAGAGAGCTCTGAAAAGGGAAAGAATGTTTCTGCCATCTGGTTTTAGGTTGAGAGGGGCAAAGTGGGATAGTTTACAGTAAAACGCACAGAAAGTGCTGCAAAAGTGGGTAGGGTCACCCCTGGGAACTTTTACCCTATCAGTTAAGGAGTGGCCAGGAGTTTCCCCACCCACAGTCTGACACTGGACATGAATGTGGCACACCAGTACGCTCTTCCGAACACTGCTGGACCTGTGGAAGACAGAATAAGGACTGCCCCTGCTGTTGTGACCTGAGAGGAAAAGCCTAAGGATTGGACCTGCTCCCACTTGTACCCGGGACTAAGAAGTGCACTCCAAGGGTCAGTTGGATGACCTCCTGTTAAGCTACAACAATACAAAAGCTGGAAGAAGCTCACTTTCCTGAAGAGCACAGCTGAACAGTTCAAAGTGGACCTTCCTGAACCCTGATGGTAGCTTCTGTTGGAGTGAGTCCTGCCCCCTAGCGCTATTCCTAAGGTCCTGGAAGTCTTGATTGGTATTAGAGTGTACTCCTCCTGTTCAAACAGCAAAATCTGGGACTGTTTGGACAGGAGGAGTACACTCTAATACCAATCAAGACTTCCAGGACCTTAAAATATACTCTATTTTTTCAAATTGGAGTAGAATTTTTTTCATGTGATGTGTTTTTGCCTTTTCAACTATTTTAGTACTTCTAGATGCTTTACATATTTTCTCAAGGTAAACCTGTCTGCTTGTGCCATAGCTACCAGGGGTTGAGCTCATGTTTAAACTACTGAAACCTTCCCTGGACCTAACAAGAATAGTGCCATTATTACTTGTGGAGGACAATCATCCACCCCAACTGACAATCACCTTTCTCACCCCCAATATGAAATTAATAGATTAATTGAGCATACCCTACATCGTAGAAACAACTGTGTCAAAAACAGTCTGTGCATTTATCACAATTTATTTTTACAAAAAGGTGCATGAAGAAAAAATCATATGTGCAAATATCTAATCATCAAAGTATTCTTGTAACTTTAAGCCTATTCATTTGAAGTTTTGAATGGGAATGATTATGTATAGTATCAAAATACGCTTATGATCTGAGGCCCTCATCTTAATTCCTATGGGGCCAGTAACACCAGTTGCCAGCTCCATTGGAATTATGAGATCCATTGAAATGCAACTAATATCTTTGCTTTCACCCGGAGATATTGGATGCTGAAAGCAGCAGAAATATCCATCTGAAAGTACAGTGGAAAAGAGAAATTTCCAGTGGATTCGGACATGGAATTAATCATTCCCCCGGTAATTCCTCATTTCATGGTGGACCCTCAGAGTCCAACTTGCAATGGGGCAGATTTTGCCCATTTCTGCAGCTAACACTGCCACCGGTATCAGTAACTCCAGGGATGGGGAAAATCCAACCCATTTACTGAGCCACTCCTAATGAGGGCCTTTGAAGTAGTTGATATCTGTTTAACAAAGCCACATTTTGATGTTGGATTAAAAGTATATATGCCCCAACCTTTATTTTGCAGATCTGTTATACAGGCTTCATGGAATACCAAAACCATTCTTCACACCAACAAACACCTTAGATGCACTAAACATACTTTATAGGAGCAAAATGCGATCGGTGATTTAAAGAATAAGCAATTCAGGATGGCAAATAGGATTAATTTGCATGGATATCCTACTAGCATGAGCAAACATGCTGCATGAGTCGGGTTTGTGTGCATTGCTCAAATGGTCCACCTGAAAAGTTGGTGAAAGCCTGCAGAATATGCAAGTTTCTGGGAACTCTAGAACATTTTACAAATAGTTACTTCCCGCTGAAAAGACACATACATGTATTTCTTTGAAGGGAAGTAGTCAATGGGACCTATTGAGAAAGCATTTTGTCTGTCTTGGAGTTCAAAAGTCTATGTTAAATAACATGTATATTTAAAGGCAATTTGTAGTAGGTAATCATACTTAGACAAAATGAACATATATAGGAAATGATAATGTGCTGATTTGTTAGCTTAACTGTTAATGCAATATTAACTGCAAAATAATACACTAGCATTGAAAGGTCTGCTTTCCACGATGAGCTGTTGTTTTGCATGAGATTTTTTTCTCATTTGTGCAGATGCTGTAACTTTCCAGAATCCTTCTGTTAGTTAGTAAATAGGCATTTGTTTTATGTTAGACAACTCATAGTGAATTTCTCACCAGGAGGAGAAGAGACAACAGGAAGGACAGTTCATGGGAAGGACTTTATGAACCACAAAATGTGAACTGAGAATATTTTCAAAGACTTGTGTCTCTGGCACATTGTGAAGACGTGAGAGACTGGGGAGTTTACCTATTCCTAAGGGTTTACTGAAATCCTATTAGATGTTGTGAACGAAGAAAGTGAAACATGTTACCATCTAGAATATTGTGGGGGTTTCTCTCACTCGCATTTACTGGATCTTCATCTCTGGGTTTCTTGAGACCATATCTTTCTTCATGGGAGATTGCTTTCAGTCTATTCCTTGTTTTATCAGATGTCTACAGATTTATAGCTGAGAATACTTTCCAGCTTCATATTGTCTTTATTTGATGTGCAAAGGCTTCATGCTTATGCATGTATTCTCTTTATTAAGTTTCTGAACTGACACCTTAATTCTATTCCAACCTAATTCAATTTATATCAGGGAAATTTCTTTATGGAACATGCTTGCTGTATTAATACAATATTAACTGTTATACTGATAAATATTGCATTCTTCCATATATTGAAATATTTATTATTGGATTATATTAACTTCTGATGCTGATTCTTAAAAGACTAATACTTATAAGCAATGAAATTAAATAATTTATTTAAAAACCCTTCAACTCACACAAATTCTCTTTATTGATTGTAGTAAAGTATTATAAATGATTTCATTATTATGTGGTTATGATGTAGATGATTGCTTCCTTTAACATCTTCTTGTCGACGAACAAAGTTCCATATGTCCAATGGCGGGGGTTATTTAATGATTACACTCGAAGATTAAGATATAGAAAACTCCGTTCCCTAAATATATGTACAGAAAAGCAAATGACAATGATACTTAAATGTATGGACCCGTCATTCGGACTTAAACATAGTTATGTAAATACATTTTGGTAATCAGTCTGTTTATATAATTGCCAACGATGTTTCGATGTCATGGGTTGATTCCAAGGTCATCATCAGGACAAAAATATTTAATGAGCACAGATAGAAATCTAAAAAAGGAGAACAAGTAGAATGGGTGCGAGCTAAGTCATAAGTTTGGTAAAAAAGTGTTAGCCTGGTATTAGTGTCAAACGCAATGTGAGGTAGTATTGTGCATTGATTTCTGAAAAAACGAAAGCAACAGAGATTAATTGAATGATTTGATTTTAATAAATGTGCCTAAAAGTGTAGCTTGTGATGCACATGGGGCTACTTTTCTGCCACAAAAGAGGCATACTAAGAATGTTTAGCAAGGCAGGGAGCATGTATAATGTATTATGTGTGCATGCACACACCTGGCGGTCTAGAGGGGACATGGCAGGTTTCAGGCACCAAGCACTGAGGGTCTGATTCACAAAGGTACACATACACTTTTTTGTAAGTTTCCCATTTTAGTAAGTTTCCCATTTTGTTCGTATTCACAAACTACGAGTTTAAGTTTACTGATAGTAATTTTATGACTGCGGAGGCTCTGCAGTCTGGGATGAGAACTCTGCACATAAAAAGATAGGGCAGACCTATCTTTTTATGTGCGGAGTCTCCTCTGTCGTAAAGTTACATTAGTAAAATTAAATTCATAGGGCCTGATTCACAAAGGGAAACTTGTACTTTTGTATAAGTTTACTATTTATTTTTTTTGTATTCACAAACTACGAGTTTAATTTTACTAATAGTAATTTTACCACTGCGGAGACTCCGCACTCATGGCAGAGACTCCCCACATAAAAAGATAAGCCTGTCCTATCTTTTTGCGCTGTGGAGTTCTCTGCCCCGAGTGAGGAGTTCTCCGTAGTTGTAAACTTACTTTAATTAAAATTAAACTTGTAGTTTGTGAATACCAAAAAATACTTTTGTGTAAGTTTATCTTTGTGAATCAGGCCCATGATTAGGGTTGATACACGTGGGAAGTAGCAAAGTGGACTGGTTCTCAGAAGTAAGTGCAGGTGCAACCACCAGAGAAAATTAGGTACTGAGATTAACTAGAGTAGGAGACCACTACTAATAGAAACAGCTTTGGGAATTAGTCCCAATGTGTTTACATTGTGTAAAAGGGGAAGGGATGCCCTCGAAATGGATGGGGTGCACGGAAAGGTTGGATCACATTTTAGAAGCACAAAAGCACTTGGATTACATTTCCTCATGCTGAGATATACAAGTTATGTTTTTGTATGCATGGGAATCTGTGAACATCACAAATTCATAAGAGCAGGAATTCTTTGCAAATTCTTAAAAAGTTCCAAATGTGTTCAAGTTACATAGTAGTAATCCTACAGCAGCAAATGTCCAACAATTTTAGCTACTTTTGTAAATGTAACCAAATGTTTGGAGTCTAATAATTTGCAAATGCGCGTTACTGCTGCTTTACCAACTTGATCCAGACTCTATACGATGAGAATTAAATGTCTCAAGCAATTAAACTTCAATTCCCTATAAAGTTATTTCATCTGAAATTAATCGGTTCCTCAGAGGCTTCCTTAAAAGCATATCAAAAGTAAAATGTAAAGTCTTTTTCAATGTTTGAAAGATCCTTCATTAGGAAAATGAAAATAAAGTATAAAACATCTTGTTTCTATCATCATGTTAAGCCTAACAATCCCATTAAATGGAAACTTATTTAAAATCACACACCTCTTCCTAAACCAAAACAACCATTAGCCGGAAAAGTTAGCATGTGCTCAGCTCCAGGAACAGTCACATGTACCCAGTCAACTTGAAGTATATTTGGGCAGTTCTTGAACAGGAGCGCTCATCTAGCGTAATTTTACAACGTTTAGTGGTAACTGCACACGATGGGCACATATTCAGTGGGTAAAAGCGTGCACTTAATAATAATGCTGTATAATGGAGATAATTAAGCAAATTAAAGATTAACGTATAAATCACACAAACTTTGCACTGGTGCAAAAAAGTCATATCAATCTTGTTAGTTTTGTCTGCTTGTGTAATGCACAATGGACCAAAGAGATTTTCTTCAGTCTGTAGCACAAAAAGATTTTTACACCAGGGCAAACATAGAAGAAGTGGATCCTAAGACAATATACAGGATGTAGTACTGCTTATAAATCATTTTCATGATGATTGAATAAACTGTTTCAAAATACAACCAACCGATTTTGCAATATTTCTGCTACCTACTTGACCTTTGTTAAAATTTCACGGCTGGTAATTGAAGCAAATGTATTTTACCACTTCTTTATGCACTTATTATGTAAAAAGTAAAAAAACTCTGATCTCGCTTTGCTCCATGTTTTGCTATATTGCAAGTGCAATTTTACATTCCAAATAATACGGGCAATGCATTTGAACTGCTTTTGCACCAAACAACGTTTTCTGTTTTTGGGGCCAGATGTACTAACCTCCTGGTTGCAAAACTTGCTCACAAATTGTGCATCGATAGTTTACAACCAGTATTTTATTTTGCAATAGGTCAGTTTTCAAAATATGGAATTGCAGGGGGTTACAAGATTACATGACTAATTAATATTCATTAGGCAGGTTGCAATTTGTGAACCCCTGCAACTGGCTACAATCACGGGATGGTGGATTGCAACGGACAGCAAACCACCATACCTGTGCTGCAATCAATTAAGGAAACTTTTTGATAATTCAGCCAGAGTTCCTTAAAGGAACCCAGGCTGCTTTACAAAAACACATATTTTCTGTTTTGGAAAACTTAAGTAAGAGCAGGCAGTGGTCCTCAGGACCACTGCCTGCTCCCCTTGAAGCTGGCACCAGGAATCCCAAAAAGGAAGGGTTCTAAAAAGCACGCTTGCCTAATGCGAATCACTTACCACCACAACTTGGGAGTCAGTTAATGATCAATGGTTTGCAAATACAATTGTATTCACAAACCATTGATACATACAATCCCATCTAGTTTGAAAGGAACACCCTTTACAATCTTCTTCAATGTTGAGATTGGGTATGAGTCAGAAATGCAATTTTGCAATTCTAAAAACCTTTTCCAAATCACAAATGGGATTAGTACATATGAAAATGGTATTTTGCTCTCGCAAACCCTGGACTTTTATGAATCACAGGGTTTGCAAGGGAAAAGGCTCTGGGGACATCTAGCCTTAGGCCTCTTAAACCTATTCTGCCCACTTTGTACTTCAGAAGTTTCCAGATGCAACACCATATAAACTTTAAAAATTTAGCTACATTTTACTACTATTTTTGAGGAAGAAATGCAAGACTGCTGTGCATACTTTCAACTTGCAAATACCAGCATAAAAGAGGTTTTGTTTGCTTCATTAAGACTGCTAAATGAATGCAAATGAGCACTATTTGAGAGAGAGAAAGAGAGAGTGGAGGAGAGGGGAGAGAGGAAGGGAGAGAGGGAGGGAGGGAGGGAAGGAGGAAGGAAGGAAGGAAGGAGGGAGGGATGGAAGGAAGGAAGAAAGGAAGATTGATGACAGAGAGCAACCTCCTTCTAGAATGCTAGGAGTAGGAGTATTCGTGGATGGAACATTCCCAGGATATCAGGCATAAGCAGTCCACAGACAGAGCACAATAGAGTGCTTTTTTTAACTGGACTCATAACTAGTCGGCCCAGATCATCTAGGGCAAAGTTACGTAAAATCCCTAAGGTTTCACTCCATCTTCTGTAGGCTGCCTCTATCTTGGCTATTGGAGGTCGCCATCTTCCCCCTCTCGAACAATGGAAGTCGCCAGTTTTCCCGATTTATGCAGAATCATTGTCATTCAATTGATGACACAGATACAACCATTAATGCGTCAAATGTCTACTTTCCACCAAGTCAAGGTTAGTTAAGAACACATACAGACATATAACCAAAATAATTTTGTCTGAATTGATGTCCTCTTAACTTATGTGCACCAGAAAGAAATTTCTGAGACTCATACCATGAAGCACATAATCTGTGTCAGACATTCTTGAACTTATGCCAGAAATTCCAATTTCTGATACGATTTTGAGTATATGGATGACCACTTGACCACTTGTCAGAAAAGGTCCTTCACCCAGATTATTGCAAGAGAATCTGTCAGAGATGGTCTCACCTACTGCCGGCACAGTTCACACTTCACAAATATTACATCTCACCTGAAGCTGATAACGCTGAGTCCTGGAGGAAGAGCAACTGACTGCTACCGCTTCATGCGTTTAACCTTCATGGGGAACACTGTCGTCGCACCTCCGTTGATAAAGATAGACTTTGCTGTCAATAAGGTATGAAGTACATCTCTTGTCCCTAAGAAACTTAAGGACAAGTTGCTCTGCATTCCATGCTTTCTTAGAATAGTGCATAGAAGTAGATGTTAGGGTGTTAGGTTCTAGAAGTCATTTTTTTATTTTTTAGCAATGCTAGGAATGTTCATTTTATTCTTGTTATTCATAATGTAACTTCCTACGGTTTTTATAATATTCTGAGTAGTTATTTTATATGTAATGTGAAACAGATGTGTTCCTTTAGTAATAAATACTTTTAACTTAAAAGTTTTCATTCTTCTCAGTACAGTGTAAATGATACAATGAATAACAAAATGAGGGTTGTTACTGTTTCCACATGCCCCTGATCCCTTTATGGGATTGCTAGAAACTCAAAAGCAATGCTTCTATTTCAATTACACATTGAATAGTGTTTTGTGGAGCTACAATAATCTTTCACATTCTTCACTGGTGCATTGAACAGAGTTCACCTGTGGATGGGAAAGCGCACCTTGCAGAGTTACGCCAAAGTCGTAACTTATGCAACAGTTGGTGCCCAATATAGGACTTACAGTTACACCTTAAGTAGTTTTTTCCACTATTCAATCACATGTGAACCATTATGATGTCATTACGGAGACATCTTTAGTAATCATGGTGACCTCCTGCTGGTGATAAGGGAGCACCTATTTCCGTAGGTTTGTCAAGCTGGAATCATAAAAGGTCATTCCCCATTCTGTGGGTTTTCTAATGGTTTGATTAATAATGGAAACCATTCATTATGACAGCACCTATTGTTATAGGAGTCAATTGGAGGGAAGCAGTTATTCAACATCTAAAAACTCGAGGTGTCCTCGATGGGGGAGTGAAGGCAGCTATTTTTATAATATCTGCAACATTCACCGTATGCCTTTAAGACTTTTTACGCCTGGATGGAGTTTGAGCCTATTGATGCTGCCTCAGGGCAGTTTCAAGCATATGCAGTGGTAGATGCACCGGCACATTATAGAGCTTACCAAGATTTGGAAATCCCTTTAACTTACCAAGAACACCAGAATTGGCTTGGTGGTCAGATGGCACATATGCACAGAAATGTCTGTTTGGGGCCTCTGAGTAATGATGAGGCTACAAGGCAACGTTTGGCTGGCTACACTCCTGTTCCTCGCCCTGGCAACCTAACACAAGTTGAGGTGATGGGGGTATTAAACTACACAGTTGACTTATACAGGAGACTTGTACAGTTTGTACAATGCACTTTGAGTTCCAGACATGCTGTCGCAGAAGGAACCGCT
Organism: Calotriton arnoldi; assembly: GCA_963921515.1. Classification (NCBI taxonomy): domain Eukaryota; kingdom Metazoa; phylum Chordata; class Amphibia; order Caudata; family Salamandridae; genus Calotriton; species Calotriton arnoldi. The sequence goes on from CAWUFW010001804.1 coordinate 485,664, forward strand.
GCTCTTGCACAAATAAAAACTATTAGTTCACAGACTATTAACGCTATCATGGGAAAAGTACCCACAAAGCGTGATGAAATAGCTTTCTGGATTTATCGTAAGACCAATCAGTTAGAAGCAATGTATCCATACTACCCCCAAGATAAATACAGCACACAGACTATGGGGTCGATTCCGATCTCGGTCGGTAGGGCTCCGAATCGGATTCGGCTTTACCGGATCCGAGTCGGAGGCTTTGTTTCCGACCAAGTCGTACTGAGGTCCGGACGCCCAAGTACGATGCGATTGAACGCGAAATCGCCGACCGACTCGTTTCCGGGTCCGAACTGCTCCGTCTGACTCGCTCGCACTCGATTCGTACCGCGCAATGGAGACGTTTTACGACTGAGCCAGTAAGATGCACGATCCGGACAGCCGGATCGAGTCGGAGCCTCCGACACGAAAAAGCTCTCTGAGGCGGACTTCGGGGGTCCGTGCCGGACCCCCCTACACCCGTAGCCGTACGAGTCGGACACAGGGGGGACCCATGGGTCCTCCCTATACATGCGTGTACGGTGCGGATGGCACCAATGCGTACCCACTACAGGGGGCCCCCTTGTGCGCAACGTACCCATTAAGTCAATGGGAGCCCATGTACGCGTCGTACGACCGGCTCCCATTGACTTCAATGGGAGTCCGACCGAACCGAGTCCGGCAGCATACGGCCGCATCGTACTCGCTCGGTCGGACTGCAGGGGTCCGGCTCGGTCAGAAAACAATCCGGATCCGGATCGGTCGGAGAGCTTTCCGACCCAGATCGGAATCGGCCCCTATATATCTCCCTCTTGGGATGGTGCCTCCCATAGAGGAGTGTAACACCTGGGGAAGCATCTTTGCATGAATTTATACCAGTATGCCATGGTACGCCATGGTACGCCTTCATTGGCAGTCCTCCCTGATGTACTTAGACAGGTACAAAATAAGCACAGTGCTGCAACCACTCTGGATTTAGGAATCAAGTTAATGGGAAACTTCGCTGCAGTGTCCTCCATCATCCTAAACAACATAAAGGATGAGGTTTCAGTATTGGCTATACATGAAAGACTGGATGCAGTTTCAGTTCAAGACCGTGAACAGGAACTACCAAAAGGAATTGTAGAAGTTTATACTTCTGTAGGTAGAGATATCTTGGGTACTCAACTCATTAACCCACATTTCAAACCTTAAAATGATACTGAGGGTTCCATTAAAGAGAAATTTGCAAAGGAAGGGAAGAAGAAACAGAAATATAAAGACGGACTGGATCACCTGTTTCTCGAGAATCCAGCAGGGGTGGTTATAACAAGAGACCATGAAAAAATTAAAAACCTTACCGGTAGCAGTTATCTAACAGCCGCTCTTCACGCTCTTTTCAGGGCACTAAAGGTAAAAGAACAGAAAGGGGGAGCTGATCCGAGTGCCGAAGAAAAGAGGAGTACAGAAGAAAAAGTGAAGGAGAACACGAGACTGACGTCAGCGTAAAATGGGAGGAGACAGGATTGGACGCTAAAAGAAGAATTTAGCAGAACTGTCTAAGAAACATGCCGATCCAGCTATGAGTCCTCCTGCGAAACAGGACTTGGGTGAAAGCACTCCTAGACAGCGCTGCAGAAGTCATGATAGTACATCAGATGCTTCAGATGTTCCTGGATGTGAATCCAACTAATGAATTTCTACAGATCGAGACTCTAGAACAACATTTAAATCCTCCTGATAAGGTTTACAACTTGAAGGGGACCTATCAGGTCTAATTAAAGCAGTCTTCTGGACACAATTATCTGATGACTTAGCCATCATCTTAGCGGAAGAAGACTGGCCTCCAGCCTTCATTAGGGAAGCACACCTGGGGGGAAAATTCATAAGGATAGCCTTCTGTCCGATAGTACCTGAGTATGTCAAGGAAATGTATGCCAGAGAATGGGCCTTGAGACGAGCTCCAGCCTTATATAGACATCAGGTGGGGTGGGACAAACACTCCGGTCCACATGTTATTCCCCTACGTAGTGAACCCCAGTCACAATCAAAAGATCTTTGAAGACAAAAGCAAAACATGGTATTACAGCAACATTTGATCATCTGCAGTATCAAGATATCATAGCACCTTGCCTCTCAGCAATGAACATGTCCCATTTTCGCCATCCCTCAGCCAGATACAATAGTCTTAGACTACAGAAATTTGAATTCACACAATCCAACATATGCAGTACAAAGCGCTCACATCATAGGTTAAATGACAAACCTAGTTCGAAAAGAATACAAAACGACCCTAGATATTTCCAGTAGGTTTTTCAGTCAAAACATAGCTTCTGAGAGTGAGTATCTAACCACTTCCAGTTTTGATGGAGTGCACTTTTCATTCTGATGCCTGTTCATGGGCTATAAGAATAGTCCTGGCTTATTTTCAGAGTGAATTATCGACATAACCAGATCCTGAGGTATTGTCATACATTGATGATATTTACTTAACTGATGATGATTTGAATTGACACCTGACCCGGTAGACAGATAGTGACCATATTAACATCACATGGTTACAAAATTACTTTAAAAAAATCAAAGATTGCCTACTAGACAGTCACCTTCCTAGGATATGAGTTATCCAGTGAAAGCAAGAGTTTAGCTCCAGATTTCCTTCAGAAGTGTGCTACCTTGCAACCTCCTAACACACTGAAAAAGTTGCAATCTCTGTTGGGATTTCTTAACATTGGACTTCCTCTTTGCCTCACTGTGTGACCTGATTTCTTCCACGTTTCCATCCAAACAGTGGTTGAACGTGCACACTGATATCTCGCTTGCTCTACAAGCAGACTTGCTTGAGACTAAATATTTACAAATTAGTGCCAACAAAGCCAACCTAGTTATCAAGATCATACCTTGTCACTGTGGTGACACTTATGTGACCTATAACTAAGGACAGAATGTCCTCATTGTTTACAAGTCACACTTAAATTCCCTAGTAGAAGCACATTTAGCTTCCATTGGAAAAATGCTGATGGCTGTTCAAACAGTTATTTTAAAAAGCTCCCTTTGGTGCAGGGAAAACATGTTATCATTGTTTCTCCTGTACTAGCACTAGAGGCTGCTACAAAGGCAAGTATTTCTAATGCTTGTGTCCTACACCCGAGATGGGAACAGTGGGCCTCTGCTTTGAGTGCAGTGGATGTAAAGTTTCAGTCTGATTCTTCTCTTCATACACAAGCTTTTTCCCAATATGAACAGGATGTTGTTCTGATTCCAGACACTCTATCTATTGAGTCTTGCCAGACCCTCACGGGTGAGTAGCGCGCTTTAAAATTCCCTGATTGATTGATTCAGAGTGGTGCCTCCCAGCCTCTCCCTACTCTGAATAAACTACCCCTGAACAAAGCAGTAACATTCCTAGCTCGAGTTCCCAGCCGGGGATAACTGCGCTTAAAACTACGCAGAACATTGAGTGTAACCAACACAGCGGATGCTGCCAATATGACAGTGGCTACTGTCCAACGTAATGCTATGATTCACTATGAAATTCCACCTGATTCTATGCCATTTGAACTGGTGCCCTTTCAAGAGCCTCAAGAAACCCACCATATTGAAAATGACTCTTGATATTTCGCAGGAGACCTTTCAATCCCTTCTACAGTCACCCACCGCAAGAGACTGCTTTGCAATTGTCAATGGTTTCATGACAAGTATTTAATTACTCCATGGTCCTATACCTGGATCATTTTGGGAACTTTTCTTTTCATCATGTGGTGGTTAATGATACTTGTCGTTCTACTGCTATTGAATGGACAGTATGTCCCTGCAAGAACAATTTCCTTGCCTGTGGTTTGTGAACTGCAACAACACTCCTCATCCCACAGAGTCTGAAGCGGGCTCCATGCTGTGAACATTACACCTTTTCCTCTTCCTGAGGGTATAGCCTGGGAAAAGGTTCCATATCAGATTATGGGGCCCTCTGAGACATTGCAATTACCTTAAGTGATGAAAGTTTCAATGAATGATGGTATAATACCCTGCTCTACTTCAGATGATTGAGGCATTGAGACTGCTCAAAGAATGATATCTGATTTACAGGCATACGCTACTTTGAATGATGAAGATCCTTATTTTAACTTAGCAAATTACAAATAAATGTATTGTTATCAGCATGATGCACATTATTTCATACATAGGACTAGCTGTCCTAGAGACATTCACAATTACACATAATGGGAACATTGTGAAGCTCTGCCTCCGGAGAGCCATTCTAATTTCCTAAAGAAATTTCCTTATTTTCAGAGTGCTGATAGATCATACTCTTAAGCCTTCTATTTTACACATTAGCTTCCAAAAAAGCTGATCACTGTCAACAAGCTGATTCACTCTACTGGATTTTGTCAAAACCTGGCTATTCAAGGTTACTAGTATTGGAAAGCAAATGCTGATGAAAAAAGCATTTGGGGAACCAGATTTAGGCAGATCCAAGGCAAGGAAGCCTTATTTCAAGCCTGTATAATACCAGAAGAAATGTTCTTTCTAAACAAAACTATCCAGCAGACTACCTGTCTGGGATTCAGAACATTGAAGGACCTAAAGAAACCTTCTATTCCAAAAGTCAACCTGACCATGTTCAGTAATTGGCAATTTCAAACGAATATATCCAAATTGGACGTTAATGATAAGATACAAAATGGAACCTACAATTCCACTCAATTTCCTATTAAAAGTTTGGCCTTATAGCCTTATGATTCTGCTATCTGCATGCAGCGTTTGATTTTCCAACACTCCAGGACATAAAATGGCTCGCCCTGACCCAAGGCATAATACCCAAACATGTGTAGTAGATGCCACATATAGGGCCCGATTCTGATGCGGGTTGGAAAAGCTTCCCGACCGATGGCCTGATTCTGATGCGGTTAGGAAGGCCTCCTAACGGCATTTGCTCCTTCCAAATTGGATCGGGAACGTGTCTTCCCGACCGAGGGCCCAATTCTGATGCGGTTAGGAACAAATGTTCCCATTGAAGTCAATGGGAGTTCAACCAAATCGTATCTGGAAACATCCGGATGCATCCTACTCTGCCAGTTGGACTTTCCCGATCCGAGTGGGTCGGAAACCATTTCCCAACCGATTCGGTCGGGAAGCTTTTCCAACCCGCATCAGAATCGGGCCCATAGTGTTTGTAAGCTAATCCAATGATGGCTAGAACACTCTAGTCTTCCAGATGTGAAAGAAGACTTTTCCTCCATTAATGAAAACATGGATTTTTCTGATTTACTTCTAGGACCACGTTCTAAAAAAAAAAGAATATATTTTTCCTTTCCACAGGAATATATACCATTTATAACAAATAACATAAATATTGAGAAAAAGAAGCTGCAGAAAGAATTAGGCAAATAAAACATGCAAACAGCTTTTAAAGTTATCGACAATGGAATACATACGCTTTCTAAAACTGTGTACTAATTGAATCACATTTTGTACTCAGCCCTAGACCTCCTGAAACGAGATCTGAATTCATTACAACATGGGCATGCTCAGTTAAGAGCAATTATACAAATAAATTGGGCACTAAAAACACCCAGATCAGGTTTGATGCCTTAACAACTTCTCAATGCAACAGCCCTGTTCGAACTAAATAATTTGAAGCTCACGCAAAAAACAATGGCTAAAAAAGAATCTACATACAACCTATTAAGTATAGAACAAGTTGAAGACACTCCACGTTTTACATGGCTCATACACAGTATTTTTTCATTGCCCATTATAATTTTTCACTTTTACGTCTCTCAAAAATATAAATCTGTTGGCTGGAATGAAACTATGCACATTCATGGAAGTTTTTCCCACATCTGAAATGAAGATGACCCTGTGAATATCAGCACAGAAATTTGTAAAAATGCCCTAGGACATTCCCTTCAAAGTGACACGATATCATTGCAAGGAATGTGTAGCGCTTTGAAGCTAGGGTTAAGCTATGTTCTTTCTGTTTTCCCCATTGCATTAATTACCACACATCATGAACTTCTCAATAGCAGCTCCCATTTATTTTTTATAAATGCAACTTGCTGTGGGTTGAAACGCGGCCAGCCATAACTGATCACGGTTTCAGAAACAATACAGTATTGTGGAAGGACCTTGTATCCTCTACCTAGAAATATCATTGGGTGCATCTCTTGGCCTAGTATAAGCATGCAATCTATGCATTTTGGCAATTTGAACAAACTATTGTCTGTTCTATTACAAAATAAAGCCCTTTTGACTTCAGTGGTTGAAGTTTATAACCTTCAGACAGAGAAAACTGCTTCAGAAATTCAGAGGCTGTTACATACACAGTCCCCAACACATTTTGCACATGTCGTATACATGATATTTAATTTGTCTGTGAGAACTGGTGTTGTACATCTTTTTAAGAACATTGGATCTGGTTTGGTGATTAAATTAAAAGCAATATTTGGACTGATTCCGTAATTTTTTAATTCATCATACTGCTAATTGACTGTGGTATTATCATCTTTATCCTGCTTCTCCAAGGAAATCAACTACTAAGTGAACACGTATCCAACTGAACAAAGCTGCAGAAAGACTCTAGCATTCTACATGGGACATGCTTGGCTATCTGACATCAGTGAGCACTGGATGCTCACATTTTGCAAAATAGATGTTGCACAAGTAAAACCTGTGTTTTGGTGCATAAACTGTCCAAATGAAACCATCTTATACATCTAGAGCATCCACCAGAATCTCATCCCCCTATGGAAGCAGTTAGTCAACCTCTGCATGAGCACCAGAAGCAATGCAGGCCAATGCGTCTGTCCCTTCTACAGGATGCTATCTATTACAGAGCTATAACACCGGTGGCACTTTTTGACGCAGCTCTTGATGAGCGGCTTGGCTCGCTGTTATCTTTTGAGCCCCCTGGAGAGAAGCCGCAACTACCATTGAGTGCCCAAGATGAGCAACCAATTGCTGGTTCCGCAAATACCCCAACTATTGACTATGAACATGCTCTGTATGGTTTTTATAAAGATCACATGTATGCTGCATGTGCACTTGAAGGTGTTGTTTCTAGAGAAATGGAAAGGAGTCAATGAGACTTTCACTTGATGCCCTCACACTCCCTGAAGAATGTCATGCTTCATCATGGGGCGGTGCTCCTCGTCGGGCCAGTGCTGCAATGCCCTACGGGTACCCCGAAGGGTCACTTTGTTAGAGATCTTTTTAGTGATCTAACCATAAGGTGTGTGCGGGTCTGTGTGCAGTGTTATGTGAGAAGTGAATACTAAAAATGACTAGAGGGTATCTAAGGTAGTCTAGTTTAATGAGGAGGATCCCTCTGTCATAGGTTAAAAGACTAAAGGGTTGTGTGCTGCTCGAGGGTAGTTATGATCCTCAGTAGCTAGACGGGTGCAGTGTTTGTTTGAAAAGGGGATGGGGTCGACATGTTTCACGCTGTAGGGTGGTCTCAGGAGGAGATCCTTCGCGCTTCTTCAGGACCATGGGGGTGTGATTGAGGTGATAAGGTAAAGAGGTTATGCGTGGCCTTATTGGATCAAGCAGTGCCACTCGGTGGACCCAAGTAGTGGTCCTATCTAAAATGACAAAAAAGAGGAAAGCTTATACAGAGTTTGAAAATTTAGTAGAGCAATACTATATCAATATAGAATCAGTGTCCCCAATTGGTGGGCCATGGTATCTTAATATGAGCAAAACCCACAAGTCACTATTTTCACATGTGGATGGGTAAGGTGCATAAGAACACACAACTTAATTTAGGACGAACAAACCAATAACTTAAGAGATAAGCCATCCAATCATGGCAAGTATTCGTGGTGGACATATTGACGTAGGCTACCCCATGAATGTTAGGGTTGGAGAGGAGCAAGCTATGATGGATGGTGTATGGTTCAAATTGATCATGTAGCGACCGTAGAACCTATAAAGCTAATAGTGGTCTAGAATCTGATTTCCATTGATGGCAAACCCTTTTAATCCACACTGTGATATCAAAGGTAATAGTTGAGGACAGCTTACCTATTCAAAATATGCGGAGAGCTCCATAAGTCATAGCAAGGGTGCTTGCCGTCACAATCTACACAGAAAGTGAGTATTACTATCGCATATTATAGCGGACTCGAAACAAATGCATGCGCAGCAAAGCAGAGTGATAGTACTCACAGTTTCATCGGAGGGCACAGATTCTTGCACCTACCCGACCTCTCGCGAGCTCGGAGGTTGTTTGGTGGGAACGCTCCGGTTTTTATGTTATGTCGAGCGCGGAGGAAGGGGTTGTGGCTATGGATGCGCAGGGTGTGTCATTATAGTCACGTGTGTTGTAGCCGTCAGTGAGGCGGGTCCAGCGGTAAATACAGACGCCATCTTAGAGTGGTTTGAGAATATGCGTAGATCTGTGTAATTACAGCTGTACTATAGTTGACAGCTGCCAATGGCCATCGTGAAGTAAAGTGGTGTATGACTCTCATGTGCGAGAGTGAAGGCTGATGGTTTGTCTATGGAGTAGACACCTGTTGTGACATGTCATGTAGTTAAAGGCCGTCATGATGTTACAGCGTGGGTGCATGAAAGTAGCCAGGATGATAATTAACCTGCAGTGGGGGCAGATTTTCTTTTTGGAAGAATCAAGTGCCTCTCTAGGGTGGCGTGTTGTTTATTATACACATTGATCAGTGTGTCTCCCTAGGAGCCGGTCATACTCAAGTATATGTGAGAGTAATGTCAATGGATGGGAAACTGGAGATAAGGGGTGTTTAAACACATATGTATAGATAAGGAGGGTTATATAAGATGATGGAATGGTAGAGGATGTTAATGAGTGTTAGTCGAGGAGTACCCACATAGTAGAAACGGGGGTTGGTTCAACTTTGTAATTCTATCCAGGGTGTCTCATCGTTTAGACCATTGATGTTTGAACGCAGTCGGAACACCCAACAAAACACAAAATGTCCTTGCAACCTATATTACGTGGGTATGACCACCAGACCATTGAAAATCAGAATCAGTGAACATAAAAGCAGCATTCGCTGTGGCCGCAGCACTACCAAAATGTGCAACCATTATATTGAAAAATGCCACACCTTAGACCAACTAAAATGCACTATTCTGGAGGCCAATGCTTCTTGGAATGCCACCACTTTATTCCGCAAGGAACAATGTTGGGTGTTCCAACTGCGTTCAAACATCAACAGTAAACGATGAGATACCCTGGATAGAATTACTAAGTTGAACCAACCCCCATTTCTACTATGTGGGTACTCCTCGACTAACACTCTGAAGCCGCCACCTGTGAAGGGAAGGTTATTACTGCTGCTGACATGTGCATTCCCAAGGGTGGGGACCTAGGGGGTCATTACGATGGCGGGCGGACATCGCAACGGACAAAGGGACCGCCCGCAAGAGGTGCGGCGGTCCCGCTGTGCCTATTAGGATGCGACCACCACCATGGCGGTCGCATCCTGTATATTTAACATTGTGGCGGGCGGTGCTGTATTCAGCACCCGCCACAATGTTAAAAGGGCATGTTGTGCTTTTGCATGCACAACGTGACAGGCACCGCGCGGTGCCTGCCACCTTGTGCATGCAAATGTCGGGGGTACCATGGGTACCCCCCAAGTGCAGCCCCCCACCCCCCAACCACCTGGGGGCCCGCAACGGGCCCCCAAAGGCATTCTCCACATGCCTTTCCATGGTGGAGTCTCCGCCATGGAAAGGCATGAGACTGCCATCATCGTAATATGGATGGTGGTGCCTTCAAGGCACCGCCACCATATTGCAGGCCTCTTCCGCCCGGTAGGCAATCGGGCGGATTGCCTACCGGTGGAAAACTGGCGGACTGTCTTTCCGTCCGCCTGGGTCCCCACCGCCATCGTAATATGGGGGGGGGAAATGTTAGGTGGGCGGACAAAAATGGCGGGCTGATCGCCACCGCCATACGGGCGACGGCGATCCACCCGACATCATAATGACCCCCCTAGTTAGGGAGAAAATCCACAGAAAGCAAGCTTTTGAAACATCTTACAGACTACCCATCACTGTTCTTGGGGTAAAACACAGCAGAACTGTTCTTCTGGTTCCTCTGTCTGGCGCAAGCAGAACCAGACAGGTGTCTATCAATCATGTCAAAAAGCATTATGTGGCCAGTCTTCTACAGCCAACCTCCGCAGACACCAAGGAGACACAAAGAAGGAAGCGAAGCCACGGACATCACACCCTCCCAGGACCTCTGCAACAAGTACGGCTCCTACTTCCACCTGAAAATCAAGGCCCTCTACGAGAATATATGACGTTACAACGCAAACCAATACAACGCATGCTTTTGCAACACGGTTTTTACATCGCAAATGCCATTACAACGCATGCTTCTACTACGAATACCATTACATCGCATGTATATAGAAATACACTAAAAGTGCCATTACAACGCAAACCATTACAATGCATGCTAATACCACGCATACTATTACTACGCATTTTTATAAATTAAAATTTTTCTTTTTTTTAAAGTAACCTAACCCCTGGAATGGGATTCAAGGAAAATAAGGGTTTTGGGTGGGGTAGTGTATTAAAATACGGGTATTAAAATTAATAAGCGGGTACTAAAGTTAATACTTGGGTATTAAAATTAATACTGGGGTACTTTTTCAAATACAAATCAATTCTAATACCCGAGTAATATCCGATTAAAAATATGAAATGGAACGCATATATAAAGACAACACAGAAAAAAATACATTAAACACAAAAAACTGTGAAGAGGATAGATATATCACCCACCATTTTAACACATGAAAAACAGAGAGTCCTTCAACTATTTTTATGAATGTACCTCATCCATCAACATGACAAAATGGCTGACATTCCATGAATAAACGAAATAAACTATATTTTAATACATAACAAATTAATTATATGTTCTGTCAGAATCTAAATCGTGCGAAAATACAGTTTTCGAAACATATTTTCATTTCAAATAACTTTTACCCAACAAAAACATATAAAAGCAGCCGTCCACCATTTTGAGCGCAGTGGTAAACTGACTGTCAGTGACCACACGCTTTTGGAAAGGGAGAGCAACAACGACCCGTTCGAAAAGATAACAGTGCCATCTACAGTCAAAAGTAAGTGCGACTAACAGGAATATAACAAAGCATATCTGAGAAATGAGTACAAACAATTCATATTAATTAACAACAATTTCCAATAATTTTTTTACAGCCTTTACTGTTTTTTCAACTGAAAGACAAGAATTAAAATAAGGAGTAGCCGGATCATAAAACGACTAATAAGTAAGTTAAACAAAATATATATGTTTATGAGCAATAAATAAAATAGAATTAATTTTAGTATGGTCTTCAAAAAACAACATTGAGTACATTTAAAAAATTTAAAAATTAGGATACATGTCCCATGAAAGTAGACAATGCAGGCGGGTGACTAAAAATGCTATTGCAACTTCAACAGATGTTTGCCGCATGATAAAAAATTGAAATTGAAAGGGCATGAATTAATTATTTCTAATCCACCTCGTGTAACCCTCAGGGAAAGAGCAGTGTGTTGGTGGGTGCCATAAGTAGATTTCTAAATCCAACCGGTAAATTTCCTCTGGGAAAGTGAGGGATGGTGGTGGATTCAAAAGTAGGAAATCCAACAGCAATGGGTGTATGCCTCAGGGAATGTGCTTAATGGTAGAAAGTGTAGGATGGTGGTGGGGGGCAAAATTACTATTCCAACTCCGACCGGTGTTTGCCTCAGGGAAAGTGCTGAGTGGTGGTGGGGGTAAAAATTACTATTCCAACTCCGACCGGTGTTTGCCTCAGGGAAAGTGCTGGATGGTGGTGGGGGTAAAAATTACTAATCCAACAACGACCGGTGTTTGCCTCAGGGAAAATGCTGGATGGTGGTAAAAATTACTAATCCAACTCTGACCGGTGTTTGCCTCAGGGAAAGTGCTGGATGGTGGTGGTGGTAAAAATTACTATTCTAACTCTGACCGGTGTTTGCCTCAGGGAAAGTGCTGGATAGTGGTGGGGGTAAAAATTACTAATCCAGCTCCGACCTGTGTTTGCCTCAGGAAAAGTGCTGGATAGTGGTGGGGGTAAAAATTACTAATCCAGCTCTGACCTGTGTTTGCCTCAGGAAAAGTGCTGGATGGGGGTGGTGGTAAAAATTACTAATCCAACTCCGACTGGTGTTTGCCTCAGGGTAAGTTCTGGATGGTGGTGGGGGTAAAAATTACTATTCCAACTTCAACAGGTGTTTACCTCAGGGAAAGTGCTGGCTGGTGGTGGGTGGCAAATTTACTATTCCAACTCCAACAGGTGTTTGCCTCAGGGAAAGTGCTGGATGGGGGTGAGGGTAAAAATTACTATTCCAACTCCTACCAGTGTTTGCCTCAGGTAAAGTGCTGGATGGTGGTGGTGGTAAAAATTACTAATTCAACTCCGACCGGTGTTTGCCTCAGGGAAAGTGCTGGATGGTGGTGGTGGTACAAATTACTATTCCAACTCCAACAGGTGTTTACCTCAGGGAAAGTGCTGGATGGTGGTGGGGCAAATTTACTATTCCAACTCCAACAGGTGTTTACCTCAGGGAAAGTGCTGGATGGTGGTGGGGGTAAAAATTACTATTCCAACTACGACCTGTGTTTGCCTCAGGGAAAGTGTTGGATGGTGGTGGGGGTAAAAATGACTATTCCAACTCCGACAGGTGTTTGCCTCAGGAAAAGTGCTGGATGGTGGTGGTGGTAAAAATGACTATTCCAACTCCAACATGTGGTTACCTCAGGGAAAGTGCTGGATAGTGGTGGGGGAAAAAATTATTAATCCAACTCCGAAAGGTGTTTTCCTCAGGGAAAGTGATGGATGGTGGTGGTGGAAAAAATTACTAATCCAACTCCAACCGGTGTTTGCCTCAGGGAAAGTGCTGGATGGTGGTGGGGGTATAAATTACTATTCCAACTCCAACAGGTGTTTACCTCAGGAAAGTGCTGGATGGTGGTGGGGGTAAAAATTACTAATCTAACTCCGACAGGTGTTTGCCTCAGGGAAAGTGCTGAATGGAGTTGGAGTGCAAATTGTTAACCTAAAACATTAAGGTGATGTAAATCTGAAGTTGGATACATTAACACAAATAATAAAAAAGATTCATCTCCACAGAACACCAAAAAAGGAGGACACACTAATTCCAGATCATCAAAACCTGCCCAAAGAATTAATTTCCAAACAATGCCCCTCAAAAGACAAGGTAAACTAAATCATACTATTTGTAAAGCATTTGCAAAATCAATGTGCACAAGCCTATTTAACGCATGTAAAACAATGTAAGCATACAATAAAACATTTTTAATAATATGAATCTTCTCCACATGTTTTTAGCAAAACTCCTTCACAAGAAGAGGACACACCACAAATCAAATTTCAAGAAAACCAAACAAGATTCAAGGTAAATAAAATCACTTATTTTAGTTTGCACCATTATTAGGATGGAAAAGCAGAAGAAATTAAAGAGCATGTAAAAGTAAATTGACATCTGCATCAAAGAAAGTATGTAGTGCACAAGCAAACTTTTAGAAAATAAGAAACAAAAATCACCCAGCAAAATTAATCAGAAATGTAACATGTTTAATGTGCACAAGTATTTGAATGCAAAATAGTGATCAATTAATATTCCGATAAATAAAACCTATAAAATATTCTCATTTTGCAGAACAAATTCAACAAGAAAGATCTCAATTTACAAAACCAATCAAAAGGAAAAACAAAAAAACACCAAAAAGAAATAATCTTCATCAAATAAGCAAAGACAATCCTCTGAAAGGTAAGCATAACAATTAATAGTAATCAAATAAAACTTAACCTAGCTTCAATTTCAGGCAAAAGAAAGCTGTAAACAGCAACCAAATGCATTAAATTTATGCTTGTTTTTAAAAAAAAATGTTGTTCTGCAAACTGTTGTGCATTAACTTTTTACTTACAGGTTTAAAAAAAAAAAAAAAAAAAAAAAAATTTAATATATTTTTATCTCTTGTTCAAATGTTTTCAGATTATGGCTGCGAGAAATCAGGCAAAATACATCAAATCCAGCAGAGGCAACCGACTTTTGCAGCACAGTGGCTACATTTATTGTAAGGAGAGACTAACTGAGCCCAGGTGTCATTGGAGGTGTGTGCAATATTACTCATCCCATTGCACAGGCAGAGCGGTTACTCTTGGTGACACTGTAGAAAGAACCACAGACCATAACCACTCTGCCTCTGCAATGGCGATAGAGGTAAGAGAAAATATTAAAGAAATGAAAGCACTTGCATCCACCTCCAATGAACCCTGTGGCTCAGTTTTGAGGGAGGTTTCACAACACATTCCTGCACATTTAGCAAGTTGTATGCCCTCAATCCCAAATCTATGCAGAATTATACAGCGTAAAAAACAGGCAAGTAGCCCCCAACGTGTAACCCCCCAAACTTTCTCTGACATAAACATTCCACCTGAGCTTTCTGTAACTGTAACTAACGAACCCTTTCTTTTGCATGACAACCAAAACCCTCTTAAACAAATTCTTATCTTTAGCACTCCCCGTAATCTTGTTAAATTAGAGAGTAGTGATATTTAGATGATGGATGGGACGTTTAAATCCATGCCCCATCCATTCACCCAAATATACACTATTCATGCCTACATTAATAATACAGTAGTCTCCTTAGTGTACAGTTTACTGCCTGATAAACAAACCTCAACATACACTGAATTTTTGTCAGTGATTAAAGCAAAAACAATGAACAAAAGTCCTAGAAAAGTGTTAATTGACTTTGAATTACCTATGATTAATACTATTACCAAAATGTACATGGATACCCAAATTCAAGGATGTTTTTTCCACTTTTCACAGGCATATTGGCGTAAAATACAAAAAACATCCTTAGTTGAGGATTATATATCAGACAGTAAATTTCAATTTGAACTAGAAAAACTAACTGTTCTTTGTTTTGTTTCTCCTGACAGTGTAGATGAGTACTACACATCTATTACTGATTCGGACTTTTTTACAGAAAATGAAGACAAATTGGCACCCCTTCTAAATTATTTTGAAGACACATGGATTGGCAATCTAAGCAGGTCAGGTCGCAGGAGGAAGCCACGTTACCATGTGAAGTGGTGGAACTGCTACTCGACCTGCTTAGAGGGAGGAGCAAAAAAAAAAAAATGCCATAGAGGGATGGCACAACTCCTTAAATAAATCGATTGGAAAACCACATCCTAACTTTTATCATTTTTTGGAAATTTTGAGGAATTTCGCAATCATTAACAGGTAGTCTGAACCCACGAATTTCAAAAAGAACTAAGGAAATGTCCGAGAGACTATTGGGTGCAATTCAACAATTTTCGTTGATGGTGGCTTCAGACTACCTAGATAATATTGCACACATCCTCCATTTCTAACCTACACTTACCCCACTAACAAGCTACTTGCCTGTTTTGACAAACAATCCCACTAATTAAATTGGCTTTTTTTTTAAAGGTTTATTTAAATTAAACTTAAAGTCAGGTTTCTTACCTTTAGATGTCTTCTTTTTTCAACTCTTGGACTTTCTTAAAATCCCCGTTTTCACCAAGAGTCTCCTGTATTCCCACAATCCATTGAAATAAATCCAGTAACCATCCAGTAATCCATGACCCGAAATTTTTTGACCAAAAATGGACACAGTTTGGCAAAGTCTTTATTAACCAGCCCAAAAAATTGGTGGCAAAAAAGAACAGTGCACAACTACCAAATTACAATCCTCTCTCGTTCGAAATCAAATCCAATGCCATTCGAAATTCCAAATTCGTTTCAAATACTCTGGGGCCGATTACGATGGCGGTCGGAAAACCATTCCGACCGCCGTGGCAATGGGAAAAGACCGCCCGCATGGCGTGCGGCACCACCGCCGATCACATTACGATGCACTGCCGGAAAAATCCGACCACTGCGGTCGGATCCCAAGAAACACCGCAGGAAAGTGCGGAAAAGGCGAAATTCCGTCGACGGCGGTCGGATTCACTGCGGAAAGCTCACAAACCGCCGATACACAAGCGGAATTTCCATGAGTGCAATTATGATGTTACCGTGGTGAATGCGGTATGACCGCTTGTTTCCGACCGCCGTGATTGTCATCAATGATGAATGGGAGAGCTGGAGGAATGACTATTGCAGTCCGACCGCGGTGTTCGCGCGGAAATAGTAATGGCGGTTGAAAGCAACTACACCACAAAACTACCAAATGTGGCTGTGTATCTGGCTCAGCCAATAAAAACAGCTAACACACCCCATTGACACATGACCCTGGCAAATAAAAACTACAAATCCCAGCTCAACACAGACAACACACCTGACATGAATACTCAGTTTGGACCCACCCACATAGCAGAGCATAAAACCAGCCCCTGCATGACCACAATTCTTTGCACAACTCCAGAACTGAAGGGCCCAACAATACCACACAAAGGATAGGCAACCCTGCACACATCACACCATCACAAACACACATACACCACACACATCACCACCACCACCACCACCTTCACACCTGCACTCTTAACCGCTCAGCACATCACACACCATAGCACAGAAGATGCCCAAATTCACTGATGGTGAGTTGTCAGTCCTGGTGGATGATATTATAAGAGTTGAGCCATATATTTTAGGAAGCAGGGTCCAACAGACCCCATCAGCCAGGCAAAATCAAATGTGGCAAAGGATAGTTGACAGAGTCAATGCTCTAGGGCAAGTTCCACGCAACAGAAAAGAGATCAGGAAGAGGTGGACTGACCTCAAGAGCAAGGTCAAGGAGAAGAACAGCAAGAACCGTGAGCTGGCAAACCGGACTGGCAGTGGCCCTCCCATTCCACCAAGAACATTCAACGCATGGGAGGAGAAGGTGCTTGGCATACTGCACCCAGAGAGTTGCACTGGAATTGAGGGGGGAATGGAGGCTGGTAAGTACCAACAAAAGTCTGCCATAACACTGCTATGTAGTAGCTTGCACAACAAAAAAGCAACACCTCCTAGGCCCAAATGTACTCAAGTCCACCACACTCCCCCCACACATGTCTCACAGATCCCACAATACCTCCCTCTCATTCACCACAAAGGTACATAACAATATTTACATGGGGGCACATGCACAGGCAGCCAGCACTACAACTCCCAACAGGCCCCCTTGTCCCACAGCTGAGCAGGATGGAGCATTCCCCACAGCCCCAAGCATGGGGCAGCCATTTCCCTCCAATGTGTAACCTTACAGGTAGGTAGCCATCTCAACAGGGAGGGGTCTTTGTGGCTGGGAAGTCTGCACTACAACTCCCAACAGGCCCCCTTGTCCCACAGCTGAGCAGGATGGAGCATTCCCCATACCCCCAAGCATGGGCCAGCCATTTCCCTCCAATGTGTAACCTTATAGGTAGGTAGCCATCTCAACAGGGAGGGGTCTTTGTGTCTGGGAAGTCTGCACTACAACTCCCAACAGGCCCCCTTGTCCCACAGCTGAGCAGGATGGAGCATTCCCCACACCCCCAAGCATGGACCAGCCATTTCCCTCCAATGTGTAACCTTACAGGTAGGTAGCCATCTCAACAGGGAGGGGTCGTTGTGGCTGGGAAGTCTGCACTACAACTCCCAACAGGCCCCTTGTCCCACAGCTGAGCAGGATGGAGCATTCCCCACAGCCCCAAGCATGGGGCAGCCATTTCCTCCAATGTGTAACCTTACAGGTAGGTAGCCATCTCAACAGGGAGGGGTCTTTGTGGCTGGGAAGTCTGCACTACAACTCCCAACAGGCCCCCTTGTCCCACAGCTGAGCAGGATGGAGCATTCCCCACACCCCCAAGCATGGGCCAGCCATTTCCCTCCAATGTTTAACCTTACAGGTAGGTAGCCATCTCAACAGGGAGGGGTCTTTGTGGCTGGGAAGTCTGCACTACAACTCCCAACAGGCCCCCTTGTCCCACAGCTGAGCAGGATGGAGCATTCCCCACACCCCCAAGCATGGGGCAGCCATTTCCCTCCAATGTGTAACCTTACAGGTAGGTAGCCATCTCAACAGGGAGGGGTCTTTGTGGCTGGGAAGTCTGCACTACAACTCCCAACAGGCCCCCTTGTCCCACAGCTGAGCAGGATGGAGCATTCCCCACACCCCCAAGCATGGGGCAGCCATTTCCCTCCAATGTGTAACCTTACAGGTAGGTAGCCATCTCAACAGGGAGGGGTCTTTGTGGCTGGGAAGTCTGCACTACAACTCCCAACAGGCCCCCTTGTCCCACAGCTGAGCAGGATGGAGCATTCCCCACACCCCCAAGCATGGGCCAGCCATTTCCCTCCAATGTGTAACCTTACAGGTAGGTAGCCATCTCAACAGGGAGTGGTCTTTGTGGCTGGGAAGTCTGCACTACAACACCCAACAGGCCCCCTTGTCCCAAAGCTGAGCAGGATGGAGCATTCCCCACACCCACAAATATGGGGCAGCTATCGCATTGCTCTCCCAAAACTTACACGAAGGTAGTGACTGCATGCACACCGCCATCCTTTTCTAAATGCATATAGCCACATAACCACATCAGCACTAACATGTCAGCCAACTTGGCATAGTTTTAAATGCATATGTAATCAAAAAGGACTGACCTATTTGTGACTGATTAGAGACTCAGGACTGTATGAAGAAGTGGAAAAACATTGGTTTTTTTGTAAAGCCCTCACCCACCAACCTAGTTGGTGGCATGCTTCATCATCGGGCCCACCTAGTGACACCGAATGTGTCCCGGGTGTGCTACAACGCCTGTATTTACAGCGGAGCTGGTATATTGCTGAGTGTGCTGTGCGAGTGATGTGGAAGTGAAAAGTTTAAAAGCTGTGCAGTGGTCCCAGTGCCCAAGAGGACATAGCATTTAATATCTGGGCCTCTGGTAGCGTTAAAAGCAGGACAGTGGATGCTGATGGAGCGAGAATTAAGCACTCCTACATCCAGGGTGTGGTCTACATGTTTCAGCCAGGTCTTTCATTAATTCTGGCTTTCCTCAGGACCGAAAGAAGTATCTATGTGTAAGTGCGTGTAGCACTTATGTGAATGTGGTTTAAAATGTGTTGCACGCGCTAAGGTGCCTTATATGTGGGAGGGGGATTCCCTCTCCGAGCAATACTGGACGTACAACATATAACAAACAAACATACAGAGGAGAATATAAGCATACTAGCATAAGTCACAGAGATATAACTTTGCCGGTAGTAAAGTGCATAACTGGCGGAAAAACACGGCAAAAGTGGAACCGTACTGGTGGTGCGGTTTAAAGTGAATTATCTTATTATGCGCTAAAACGTGTGGTGGACTAGGAGGCGGAAATACACATGTGTGTAAAATGTGGTCACGCTCCAAATATAACCTCACGCTAGCGTTTTGTAGTATATGCCCCCGTAGAGAATCCGGCAGAGGTTCTGACCCTGTAATGATAAAGGGCAGGGCACAACGAGCCATGAGAGACCTGCAAGAGGAAAGCTTACCCGGTAATGGTGAGGTTTCAAGATTACTCACGCCTTTGTGGATCAGGACCTGTGGGAAACCTGTTCAGCTGTTGCGGATCTCCGTAAATGAAGGTCCTTGCCGTGTTGGGTATATAAAGACCATTACGGCGTGCTCAGGTGTGGCTAGTTGAACCTGTGAGTAGCGTCCCTGAGAGTAAAGGAAAAGGAAAAAAGACACCACGCTCGCGGTGGGCGTTGGCAAGGTAACAGTGCGCTGTGAGCCCTGTGTTCGTCCCGGTAAAGAGAGAGAAATAGCAAAGAAAGACTATATGCATGTAATGAGCATGTAGATTTAGTTAATATTCTAAATAAAATTTAAAGATTTGTGGGTAGTTGCGCAATGTTCTAAAAGCGCTAATGTTGATAAAAGGAAATGGGTATATTCCAAAGCGTGATTAGTTAGGAACGTTAAAGAACCGGATGGGAACTTAACAGAGGTGGCGCAAAGGAAAGGCAATAAGTGTGCCTAAGCTAAGGTCCATTAACGTTATTGGGACCATAAAGGTATTAACTTCTCAGGGAGCACCACGGGATGGAATCGTTCAATCCCTGGTGTTGTGTAGATAGACGGTAAATCCATCGTTGTTCTTTAATCAGTAGGGTCTTTTCATTATTATCTCGATTGAGGTCGAATTGTTCGATCACTGTCCATGTCATATCATTGGGTGTGTGACCATACTGAAGGTAATGGTCAGTGAATCTGCTGATGTTTTTTTTTGCATCTGATGGTGCTGCGGTGCTCGACCACTCTGGTTCTCACTTTTCGCGTCGTCATTCCCACGTAGCGGAGGCCACATGGGCATGTGATCATGTAAACGACGTTAGTGGAGTTACAATTTGTGTGGTGTAATTGCGTCCAGACTTTACTTGGTTCCAGGTTAAGTGTCTTAGAATGTTTTGTAAGGTGGCACACACTACAGTTATTGCAAGGATAGTGTCCTGTGACATTAGGGAGGCCCCAAGCATTTAGGACGGAGTTGATGACTGGTCTCCGCGGAAGCCTAGGGCGTGTAGACACTAATTGGTCTTTAAGGTTGTTCGCACGTTTATAGGCAAAAAGAGGTTCTTCCCATTCTCTGGGGCCTGAATTTATAATCCGCCAGTTTTTGCGGATGATGCTGGAGACCTGGTTAGAAACCGTGTTGTACGTGGTAACACATGTCATGGGTGGCTTGCCAGGTTCCTTGGTTATTGTTTCAAGGATGGCCTCTCTATTCTGGTTGCGTGCCCTCTTTTTTGATTTCTCAATGACTCGTGTGGGGTAGCCGCGTTCCTGTAATTTGGAGGCAAGGGCTGCCGATTGTTGTTTGTAATCTGTAATTTGGCTACAATTCCTAAGTATTCCTTGCTCTAAAATAATTTTCT
The DNA here is from genome assembly GCA_963921515.1 of Calotriton arnoldi. Classification (NCBI taxonomy): domain Eukaryota; kingdom Metazoa; phylum Chordata; class Amphibia; order Caudata; family Salamandridae; genus Calotriton; species Calotriton arnoldi. The sequence continues at coordinate 506,574 of CAWUFW010001804.1, forward strand.
TTAAGCGCCAGTGTGGCACATTTGAGTATGAATTCTCTAGGGGTATGATATGACCAAGGTGTGTGCTCCAATATATCATGTAATACTTGGAGTGTAGCATCCTGTGGTAAACTGGTATTATTTTGAATATGAAGGTGATTTCTACCTACAAACCAACGGAACATCTATGGGGAGCATTTTTGCCCCCAGTGTAGCAGGCCTCTATGTACACCATTTTGAACAGAGACATATATCATCAACCACCAACCCACATTCAGTAAACATCAAAGTGTGGCGCCGCTACATAGATGACATTTTCATGATTTGGGAAGGCACAACAGAATCTTTAAGTCAATTCTTAATCTGGCTTAATGAGCGTGACCCATACCTCCGATTCACTAGCACATCGAGTACAACTACCCTGGCATTCCTTGATCTTAATATTACAGCAGAGCAAGGAATACTCACAACCACCACTTACTATAAACCAACTGCTCGGAATTCATTATTACATTTCAACAGTTTTCATCCGAGATCCTTAAGGGAAAACCTCTCTTTCGGACAATTCCTTCGCATACGTAGGAATTGTAGCCAAATTACAGATTACAAACAACAATCGGCAGCCCTTGCCTCCAAATTACAGGAACGCGGCTACCCCACACGAGTCATTGAGAAATCAAAAAAGAGGGCACGCAACCAGAATAGAGAGGCCATCCTTGAAACAATAACCAAGGAACCTGGCAAGCCACCCATGACATGTGTTACCACGTACAACACGGTTTCTAACCAGGTCTCCAGCATCATCCGCAAAAACTGGCGGATTATAAATTCAGGCCCCAGAGAATGGGAAGAACCTCTTTTGCCTATAAACGTGCGAACAACCTTAAAGACCAATTAGTGTCTACACGCCCTAGGCTTCCGCGGAGACCAGTCATCAACTCCGTCCTAAATGCTTGGGGCCTCCCTAATGTCACAGGACACTATCCTTGCAATAACTGTAGTGTGTGCCACCTTACAAAACATTCTAAGACACTTAACCTGGAACCAAGTAAAGTCTGGACGCAATTACACCACACAAATTGTAACTCCACTAACGTCGTTTACATGATCACATGCCCATGTGGCCTCCGCTACGTGGGAATGACGACGCGAAAAGTGAGAACCAGAGTGGTCGAGCACCGCAGCACCATAAGATGCAAAAAAAAACATCAGCAGATTCACTGACCATTACCTTCAGTATGGTCACACACCCAATGATATGACATGGACAGTGATCGAACAATTCGACCTCAATCGAGATAATAATGAAAAGACCCTACTGATTAAAGAACAACGATGGTTTTACCGTCTATCTACACAACACCAGGGATTGAACGATTCCATCCCGTGGTGCTCCCTGAGAAGTTAATACCTTTATGGTCCCAATAACGTTAATGGACCTTAGCTTAGGCACACTTATTGCCTTTCCTTTGCGCCACCTCTGTTAAGTTCCCATCCGGTTCTTTAACGTTCCTAACTAATCACGCTTTGGAATATACCCATTTCCTTTTATCAACATTAGCGCTTTTAGAACATTGCGCAACTACCCACAAATCTTTAAATTTTATTTAGAATATTAACTAAATCTACATGCTCATTACATGCATATAGTCTTTCTTTGCTATTTCTCTCTCTTTACCGGGACGAACACAGGGCTCACAGCGCACTGTTACCTTGCCAACGCCCACCGCGAGCGTGTTGTCTTTTTTCCCGTGTCTTTTTTCCTTTTCCTTTACTCTCAGGGACGCTACTCACAGGTTCAACTAGCCACACCTGAGCACACCGTAATGGTCTTTATATACCAAACACGGCAAGGACCTTCATTTACGGAGATCCGCGACAGCTGAACAGGTTTCCCACAGGTCCTGATCCACAAAGGCGTGAGTAATCTTGAAACCTCACCATTACCGGGTAAGCTTTCCTCTTGCAGGTCTCTCATGGCTCGTTGTGCCCTGCCCTTTATCATTACAGGGTCAGAACCTCTGCCGGATTTCTCTACGGGGGCATATACTACAAAACGCTAGCGTGAGGTTATATTTGGAGCGTGACCACATTTTACATACATGTGTATTTCCGCCTCCTAGTCCACCACACGTTTTAGCGCATAATAAGATAATTCACTTTAAACCGCACCACCAGTACGGTTCCACTTTTGCCGTGTTTTTCCGCCAGTTATGCACTTTACTACCAGCAAAGTTATATCTCTGTGACTTATGCTAGTATGCTTATACTCTCCTCTGTATGTTTGTTTGTTATATGTTGTACGTCCAGTATTGCTCGGAGAGGGAATCCCCCTCCCACATATAAGGCACCTTAGCGCGTGCAACACATTTTAAACCACATTCACATAAGTGCTACACGCACTTACACATAGATACTTCTTTCGGTCCTGAGGAAAGCCAGAATTAATGAAAGACCTGGCTGAAACATGTAGACCACACCCTGGATGTAGGAGTGCTTAATTCTCGCTCCATCAGCATCCACTGTCCTGCTTTTAACGCTACCAGAGGCCCAGATATTAAATGCTATGCCCTCTTGGGCACTGGGACCACTGTACAGCTTTTAAACTTTTCACTTCCACATCACTCGCACAGCACACTCAGCAATATACCAGCTCCGCTGTAAATACAGGCGTTGTAGCACACCCGGGACACATTCGGTGTCACTAGGTGGGCCCGATGATGAAGCATGCCACCAACTAGGTTGGTGGGTGAGGGCTTTACAAAAAACCAATGTTTTTTCCACTTCTTCATACAGTCCTGAGTCTCTAATCAGTCACAAATAGGTCAGTCCTTTTTGATTACATATAAATAACCTGGGGATACGGACTGGCTATCTAGTCCTCTCTCTCTCCTTGATAATTATATAGTTTTAAATGCCACATCCAGTGTGCAGACATCTAAGTGCACGTAACTGTCACATATTTTGAAGTCATACTCACCAAGTCACAAGTGAAACAAATGCATCCCACAATCATGCACAGCAGAGAATGCAACGTGGAAGTGCCATGGTGTCTGAGCATGAAGGCCCATCTCAACACCAAACATGCATGGTCTACATGAAAATAAAGGAAAGTACATGTGATTCCAAAGCTATGTATAAATGACAATGGTTCCTTCTAGCTCTGTTGAAATAGATTACATGAACAGCTAAATGAAAAGACGCACAACAGAAAGTTGATATCACGCAATTAGGCAGATGAGGACATGTCCCTGTAGTTACACTATCTGTACACTGCACCAAGTTTCAATTCACAACTGACACCATGAACTACTAAGGTATGTACCTCAACGTCATGTCATTGTGCACAGTATATAGCAGGCATACAAAGTCATTGCATTGTAAAGTGTTTGTTGTATCAAATGTCTCAAACAATTGTCTAACATCAAGCTTGTTGCGTGCAACTCAATTACCATATGACCTCTGTTCAACAGGAGATCAACAACTAACTGCAGAGGATGACACCAACATGCGGAGCAAGTCTCCCCCCCTGGAACGTGAACTCTCGGATGCAGATTCCCCAACATTCTCGGACGAGGATTCTCAAGCTGGCCCCTCTGGTGTGGCAGGGACTAACATGTCTCAAGCCCTCATTGTCCCCACCACCACTACCACCACCACGGCAAGAACAACTGTGCTGCCCCCATCCACTACGAGCTGTGTGGCCTCCACCACCACGGCAAGAACAACTGTGCTGCCCCCTGCCACTACGACCTGTGTGGCCTCCACCACCACCATCACCGCTGCTCCCTGCAACCCACGCCCTGCCACGGTGGTTACCAACACCACCACACAATCACAGCATTCCAGGGAGAGTGTGCCAGTGCGTCGGGGGGCTATGCCACAGGTCCGTGTCAGGAGGGCAGGTGGGAGTACAACTGGGGCAGAGACACAGGAGGACAATGACCCTGAATCCCTGGCCACCATTGCAAGAGTCCTTGGTGCCTACCAAGAGAACCATGGAGTAATGGGCCAGCTTGCTGAAGACATGCATGAGATCCGCCTGCTGCAGCAGTCCATGGACACACGAATGGGCCAACTTGTCGACCTTGTTGGCCAGCTAGTGGGTGTTCTGAGGGACAGACTCCCAGCCCCAAGTGCAGCTCAACCCCCCTCCAGTGGATTGCCTGCTGTGCAGCCCACCATTCCAGCTGCAGCCACAGAGAAGGGTGTGCAGGAGGAGAGTGAGTTCTCAGACACCACTGACCCTGCAGCAGATGCCCCCCCTCCCAAACGCACATGGGGCCGTCCGAGAATCCACAGGGGAGGATTTGGTGGCAGGCCACCATACCAACGCCATTCACAGAGCCAGCCATGATGTTATCTTGTTGTTCCCCTTTGCATTGGCTATGTTGACTATCCTTGCCCACATTGCCATGTTGATGGCCTGAGTCTGTTGGACTGTGTGACTTCAGCTTTGTGGTGACTACACTATTTGTCTCAACTACCATGACTGACAACTCATTTATTCACTGTTCACATTTATGTACATATTCCCTTCACTTGCACAAGAACTAATTTTAAATAAACACTCTTCACATACCTATGTCTGTGTGAGCTACATGTTTATTCCAGTATGTACAATGACAAATCAGATTTCAATGTTCCAACAGCTCTGAAGCAGAGGAGGCATTGAGAGGGTGAATTAACCTAGAAAGACACAAGAGAATGACATTTACTTATCAGGTGACGCCATTACAGCTGAAACACAACACTAGGCATCAAGGTACAAAAACAAGCACCCATAGCAATGGTCAACAACCTCAACATACACATGATGTACCTGGATACAAATACCCTGTGCCACACACATCATCCCTTATCACACACACAACAACAGCCAGCAGTTAAAATTCTCTATGCCTTGATACTAACATCCAAGCAAACACACAATGTCACTGTTCTACAAAGTCACTTACATTCAAGGGAGGTAGTTGGCAATGAGCTGTTGACGCAGGTCAACACCTTCCTCTTCACCACTATCGTCCGCACTGGAAGTGTGTGGGTGTGCAGGAGGGGGCATCTGCTGCTCATCGTCATCCATGATCAGCGGAACGGCTTTGCGCAAGGCAAGGTTGTGTAGCATGCAGCATGCTACAACTATCTGGCACACCTTTCGTGGGGAATACAACAGTGCACCTCCGCTCTTGTCCAGGCACCGGAATCGGGACTTCAGGAGGCCAAAAGTGCACTCCACCACATGTCGTGTCCTACCATGTGCCTCGTTGTAGCTGACTTCACCCGGGGTACTTGCATTCCGCAGTGGGCTCAGCAACCATGGCCTGTTGGGATATGCTGAGTCACCTAGGTGTGACATACACAGAGAAATGTTGTGATACAAACAGTTGACGAGAACAGCATGTCACACGCAGCACACTACTTGACTCAGTGTACTCACCTACAAGCCATGCACGCTCTGGATGTAGATTTTCCATCAGCCTGGGTACAATGCTGTTCCGCAGGATGTAGGTGTCATGGGCGGAGCCAGCAAATCGCGCACAAACATGGCTGATGATCATATCAGCTTGGCATACCACCTGCACATTTATGGAATGGTAGTGCTTCCCGTTCCTATACACCTGCTCACTTGCCTGTGGTGGGACAAGGGCAATGTGTGTGCCGTCAATGGAACCAATTACATGAGGAATGTGGCCCAAGGGCATAAAAACCAGCCTTCACAGCAGGCAAATCTGCTGTATTTGGGAATCGTATGTATTGGTCCTTGTATAGCATCATTGCGGACACCACATCCCAGAGCACCATGCTGAATGTTGGTTGCGACATCCCACCGGCGCTGGCCACCATGTATTGGAAAGAGCCCGTAGCAAAAAAAATGCAGCGCTGCCATGATCTTCACTGTTGGGGATAGGGCAGTTGGATATGTTCGTTGAGGCCTCAGATGGGGCTCCAACTGAGCACACAGCTCTTGCAGTGTAACGCGATCCAGACAAAATTTCCGGATGATGTCCACATCCTCCATGTCCGCCAGGACTGTGAAAGGCCGGTGCACATTTGGTCGTCGCCTACATGAAATGGAAGAGGACTAATGTTATTCAAATTACACAATGAGATGTGTCCAAATTCTCACATCTTGACTCACGCAGCAGAACCAATGAATGTACTCCAACAATTGCTTAATCCACAACTCAGATGCAGAGACACCTTCACCACATGTGTTTTTACAAGTGGTCATGTTGTACATACTGACTACCCCAAAAACATAATCAGAGGTTGTGAATGGTACACCAATACATCTGGTGTCCCCAGGCCTAGGAGTAGGTGACACAGCAGATGTATGAGACAGCAACACTGCTGACTCATATGTAGCTGCTTTACCTGCAACACCTTCTTGCTTAAGTTGCATAGACCACTAGATATCATCACAATGTGCACAGTGTGTGTAAGCTGATCACATATCCTACTTAAATCAGCTATGGGCACAGTAAAATACCACCATTATGTGGTCAGGCAATCATTACTGTTTTTGATTAGCCATCTCACACATTGAGTTGATTTCAAACATGAGACAACATCATACAACCAATAGATGTACATCCACACACATATCATAGGTGACGTGAGTAAGTGCATGGCAATGCATGTCACATTTTCCACAGACATGGCATGTGTAGGCATCAGTGAGTTGAATGTCACACTAGCATTCATTGTACAAAACAAGTGCAGTAAGACACTATGGAGGCATAGTGTTCAATTGTTAAATTTGACTATTGCCATTGCTAGTGCATAATGTGTCCATAACCGCGGTAGGCGTGCACCGCCACCGCGGGTCCGCTTATTGGCTACACTTGAAAGATGCAGCATAGCGGTAGCGGCCGCCTGGCCTCCGTGGTGTGACACCACCAATGCCATTGCAGACAATGGGAACCGCGATCGCGGTAGTGAAATGCTACTTTGAAAACCGCGGTAGGCGTGCACCACCACCGCGGGTCTGCTCATTGGCCACACTTGAAAGATGCCAGCCAGGTGGACCAATTGCAACAGCTGACTGCCACTGATACCACCCCAGGGGCCTATAAATCTCTGTGGGAGAGCCACACATTTCACATGCATTCAGACACTGCTGACTGCCATTCCTCTACAACTGCATATTTTTCTGTAACCTGGACCCAGTGATGGCGAGAACAGAGAATGTCAGGGCCCGTCCCTTCACTACAGAGGAGCTGGAGCTTCTGGTGGACGAGGTCCTTGCACAGTATGGGAGGCTTTTTGGTGTGCCAGATGTACTGGTAAGTGTTCCTGATTCCAAGTGTGAGAGTGATCAAAATGATACCATGATGTTGCTGTGCAGTAGTATGTGCCTGTGAGTGCAAGTCGATGTACAGACATCCTAATAGTTACCATGGCATGCTCCATTCATGTTCAGTGGAAATTGCATTTGATTATGTGTAGAAAATGGACACTCCTACAGCCATTCTTGCACAAACTTAATGAACATGTTGGTCTGAGACTAGGTGATGTAATTGTGTGTTACACTGCCATGCATGCTAACTTCATGTCAATGGTGTCTGTAGGCTTATTTCCACACATACATAAGTTGATTGAAGGTAGGGGGAGACATGCATTGTTTAAACAGCCACACAGATACGATGGTGTTTTGAAACAGTACAAGTCGGGACTAATTTTTACTGTGCCATGTTATGTAACTGTCCACTCACTCTTCACAATCTCATATGTGACTGTTGAAATGTACATTGGAATGGACCAATGACTTATGTGTGTTGTATATTTCTTAAGTGCACTATGTTGATGTGAGCATCATGCACAATAGTCCAATGCATGAGTGGAACCCACTTGATGTTAATGCAACTATGACACTTCACATCAATGTAAGTAGTAGATGTCATCCTTACATTGATTTGAACATGTGTTCAGTCTCGCATGTGTTGGCACTTTTCACCCTCTCATGCTGTACATCCATGTGATTTATCTGAGGGACCATGTTGAACCGCAATGTGAGTTCCTCTGGCCTGCACAGACACTGTCCAATGTTACTCTGAGCCATGCCTAACTGGACTGAGTCAAACATGTGTTTAGTCCACACACCTAATACTCACTGAGCCATCATAGTCCTGAGAATTGCACAATAGAGGACTTAACATTGTGAGAAGGGCGTCATAATTCAGATTATGTCCCAATATGTTTCCAGAAAAATGCATTGAGCCATTCACAGGCCAAGGGCATCGAAGGGTGTGTAGTGGTGGACTCAGTGAGTCTGCCACTACACTTCATTAGCACTGTATTGCATGTCATGCTCACTCACATACTGCATCACAGATGAGGGCCTTCTGCACATAGCTGTCTGTGCTGCCATTGTGCATGTGTATGAGATGGCCATGTACTGTGTGCCACGTCATACATGCATTCATTTCTATGTGGTATTGTAATGAACATGTACTATGTGTCATGCTGTATGGCCTCTGATGAAGATGTAGCGATTTGTGTGCCATGCATTTATGTTCTCCTGTACTGACACACAGTGTGAATGACACAGGGTCTCTGATACTTCCTTTTCTTGTCTCCCATGCCTGCAGCTGAAGGTCCAGCAGCGTAAGGCCACATGGAAGAACATTGCACGGAAGGTGCGGACTCTGGGTGTATCCAACAGACGGCACACACACTGCCACAAGAGGTGGGACGGCATCTCCCGTCTGAGCAGGACCGTGGCAGAGATGACGGTGGGGCTGCTCCCTCGAAGTGGCAGGTTGGCGCGCCGAACCATGACTCCACTAATGTCCTGCATCTTGTCTGTGACACAGCCAGAGCTGTATGAACGTTTGAGGGACCATCAGCAGGGAGTTAGTGGTGAGTATTCTGCGTAGGCTGACTTTGGGTGTGAGTGACTGCATGAATGGCGACCGGGAGCCATTGCTGATCTTACTGATGTGTCAATTTTGATGAAATACTTCTCAGTGGCCTATGTGTTGAGTGCAGGTGTCATGTATTTTCCCTAGATGGACTTTATCATGTGTTTCATACAATGGCCCTTGACATTGCATGATGAGATGTGGCCTTATGACATCTTCTGCATTCTGGGTGTCATGGACATCACCAGGCAGTGTACAGAAGTGTGCCTCATGTCAGTGCTAAGAAAAAAGAACTTTATTTGATTAAATTATAATCATAAAAGCTGGACATGCGTGCCATACATATACAAAATAGATGATTAAAATGACCAAAGTGGTATGAAGATGCAAAATTTTAAAACTAGGCAACAGCAAAGTATTTTTAAAAGGATTAATAATGTAAAAAAAAAAACACAAAGAAAAGAGTGAGCGTTACTGTCAAAGTCTGAGGAAAAAGGACCGGGAGTTACAAGAGGACGCGGAGAGTGTGACCAATTAATTGAAACGACTGTCAAATGTCAATGTCCATAAAGGATCATCGGGTTCACATACCCTAGTGTTACAGGCACGGAGAACACAGAAGAAACCAAAGTTGGGCTTTGTGAATCTACAGTTTTGTTTTAGTCACCTGTGGCCCTTTTTACAGTTGCTACCGGGCCTACAATTTGCCGATTAAATTTGCGATATATGTAATGAATAAAAATAGTGAAGCTTATATTTAGAGCTGTGTTCTCCGGGTTCAAAGCCGCGATAATTGCCTGTCTGCAGGACCGAACTCCCAATCTGTTCCATTCTGGCAGTGCAGGGCAGAGGCATACAACATGCTCCATAGATTCCACCGAGTCTCCACAACCCCTGCACTGTTGGTTGTCTGACGTGCGACGCCAGATGGGTAAATGTTTCAGCAGATGCCATTCCCCCAGTCTTAGTGCCATGAAACGCAATTTTAGATACAAAGAATATGTGCAGGGCAGATATGATGATGGTGTAGCCAACTGGTGGGAATTAATTACTGCCCATGCATGCTTACGTTTGGCGAGAACAGCTTTGTCTGTGGTATGGGACAGCATGCGAGTGCGCTTCTTGATGCTGATTTTGAAGGCCGTTTGACTGGGGTTTAGGTTCCAAAGGTCACTTGCTGAAAATTGCTGTACACAGTCATGGAAGAGCTTGCTGTAGGTCCCACTTGGATTATTAGAACTAATGTCCGACCACAACATTGACTCAAGGGACCCATCTTCTGCTTGCCTTAGCTTGTGGCACAGGTTTAAATAGGCACCTAAGCTGGAAATTTCGTAGTTTAAAAGGCCCAATTCTAATCGAATCTGTGCGGCGGAGGCGGATTTTGGCATGCGAAAAACACTTTTATAGATCTTGGTCACATGTTGATTTAGTGTTGTGCTAATTTTCCCCCTAAAGATTTCGATGCCGTATGACAGCGTAGGGCCGACTTTGGCTTTCATAACTTCCATCATTGGGGTTAGACTCGGACCCATCAGTTTTTTCGAGAGTTTTGAAAAATTCATTCGGAGGGCTGTGGCTTTCATTGAAATGTCGCTACGATGTTTGGCGGAGGTGCCCATGGAGTCGAAGTTGACCCCCAAGTATGGGACAGGTGTGTGCCAGTGCCAAGCTTGACTTGTATCCAGGTGTCGGTGTGCAGTTGAACAATGGCCTCCAGTAGTTTGGCCGGGATTCCCCATTTTGTTAATTTTGCCCAAAGTGCTGCCCTGGGGACCTGATCGAAGGCGGCTTTGAAGTCAACGAAACAACAAAAAACCACCTTCGATGAGATGAGCGATTTGTCAATAAATATTGATAGTGCCAGTAGATTGGAGGTTGTGCCCGAATTTGCTGTAAAGCCCGTTTGGTTTTTGGAATCAGGCCTTTCTGATCGGCCCAGGAACTTAGTTCTTCAAGTAGGATACTCGCAAAATGCTTTGCCTCGTTGTCCAATAGGGCTATCAACCTGTAGTTGTTTGGGGACGAATGAGCACCGGACTTGTATATTGGATGGATTACTGCACCTCGCCATGAGACCGGTATGGCTGAACAACTCAGTGCAGATCTAAAAAGGATTGCTAATTGTTGTGCCCAAAAGGGGATGTTTGCCTTAAACAGGGCCTGCGGCGGGCCATTTGGACCCGGCGCTCCGTCTGATCTCGCTTTTGATAATATTTTGGTCAACCTTGCTTGAGTGGTGGCGATCGTCTCGCATTGCGGCTGCGTCAACTCGTGGGGGCTGTCCTGGCTCTCTGAGGGCCCGTTTTTAATTAATGCGGAGGTGTTTACTGTTAAGGAGTCTGCACCTCCATTGGCCTTGAAGTGATCAGTCAAGAATGAGACCCATTCTGCCTCCGCAATGTTTGCACTCCCCTGTCTAGTTGTTCCATTGATTTGTCTGTTCAATAGTGCCCAAAATTTTCTTGAGTTATGGTTTTTGCTTTCCCAGAGAAGTTTGCACCAAAATTGATCGAGATGAAATTGTTTATCTTTTTGGTGTGCCTGTCTATAGTTTTTTTCAGCAGTTTTATAATCGTTCAGGCGCTCATTGGATTCTGGATACTTCCTGGTTGCCCGCAGGGCGGCGTTTCTGATCTTCTTTAATTTTACTGTTTGACTCGAAATGGGGAACTGAGAACAGCAGGTGGTCGAGTTAGCATGCGGATGAGATGGAAACAGGTTTAGCAGGTGGTGACAGAAATTTGACCAATCAGCAATGTGAGAGGCTGTGGTGGGGGGGACTACCAAGTGTGAGAGACAGGCATTCCTTCAAGATGTTAATGCTAAGTTCATCGTTCCATCTTAGACGTTTTAGATTTTCTGAATGGACTCCCTTGTGAGTTGTTGGAGCTGAGTTGTGAAAGGCTGGGTTAGTGTTGATGATGACAACTTGTGGACGGTGGTCGCTCTCTGATCGAGCTTTGATGCTGTAATTTTCCAAGTGAGAGAACAGAGCTAGGTTACAGATGGTGTAGTCTAAAAAAGAGAACTTTCGGCCATTTGTCCATGACCAGTTTGGAGGAGTATCCTGTGTGAACCTGCCGTTCATTACTATGAAACCTGCGCTAAAGAGTTGCAACACACAGAGCTCCCCCAAGGCGCAGTGTGTTTGATTTGGGGGTTTGGACTGAGGCTTCAATACCGACAACGACAATGGGGGACAACCTCCCAAATCCGACGAATTTCCCTGGAACAAGTTAGTATTGAAATCCCCAGTAAGCAAACAGTCGGCATAAGGGAAGGCCACTGCTAGGTCACACAAAATTTTAAGCAAGCAGTTTAAATGGGCCCTTTTTGTCCGTACGCTTGGATTGATGTACACATTAAGCAGCAACAGGGGGCGCTGTTGTCTCCACGAGCTAACTTTGACTCCAAGCAACCAGTCCTCCTCGAAATTTAGTAGCTCTGTTGGACCCTTTAGACTGCATGAAATATAAATTGACAGTCCTCCCTTTGGGCGGCCGTATTTACGGTCTCTAACAGCTGATTTCCAGTGTTCAATGAATCCATCAATGGGATAATTGCAAGTAGCCCATGTTTCCTGGAGGGCGATTAGATCATGACCAAAGGTAAAATTTCGGGTCTCTAGTGAGGACATTTTGAGTTGAAGGCCGCTAATATTCCATGAGCACAGGGATAGGCGAGACTGTAGCTGGAGATTTGTAGGGTTTGTGGGTTTAGGCTGGGGAGTGCTAGATTTGGCAGTCTCCAAGAGGGTCGATTTTGGCAAAGTTTGTCCAAGTGGTCAGGGTAGGTTCTTACGGGACAAAGCTGCTGATAGCCACCCCCAGTCTTGGATTTCATGGCAGTTCGGGGGTGCGGTCCGTAAACTTCCTGTTAGAGATGCATCTCCTACTCCATTTTTTAAGATTGAATATGGTTTGCTATTGTCGCAGATCGAGGACCGACGCACACTTGCCTGTGTGGCCGATTGCTTAGCTAGTATCGTGGGATAGCCTGGGTTAAAGTGGGGATATATTTTGATTCCCCATGACCGAAGAGTATCTTTGCAGGCTAGAAGAGCTCGTGCCCGGATTACAGATGTAAATGTCACCAAGGTTACTTCAGAGGGTTGCGACCCTCTTGGTGGAAGAAATTCTATGTATTCAATGTCGTCAGATGCCAATGTATCGACACCCGGGACTCCTTTCAGTAATTTGATAATGTTAGCTCTATTGAGGACGTCGTGATGACCTTTTGATTTATATTCAGGGACAAAAAGGATTTTGGAGCACTGGGGGTCACTGACGGCACTTGGTTGACAATGGCCCTTGTCATTTAAGATCTTTTTTTTCAATTAGAGGGTCGGGGCTATTCCAAGATTTGGTAGAGGATTACCTCGAAGCCCATCCGGAGTTGTCAAACAATCCTCTGATGGCTTTAGAGTCTTCTTGAAAATTACTTTTGGATGATGACCTCCGGTGCTTGATGGAGCAGTTTGAATGCAGGAGTATTGAGTGGGTTGGGTATGAGTAATCGTTTTGATAAACAGGTTTGTGTTTACAGCTTGTGATTGACCAGTTGCTTGCTCCATGCCGTTTCGAAGCGGTTTTGGTTTTCAGCAGCCGCAACTTCCTCAGAATTTTGTGCGGAGCTTCTTCGGCCGGGGGAGGATCGGGTTGGGCCTGATGATATACGAGGGTGGACTGCTGGAGATTTGGTGATAGAGGGGCTGTTGTGGTCAGCTGGTCCTGATTTGATGGAATAAGGTTCGAGACTTGTTCGTTGGCCGGGTTCTTAAACAATGGAAACAGTTTGGAGGATGCAGCCGCAGATATTGTTGTTAGTTTGTTTCTTTGTTTGCGTTGACGTTTTTCTCTCTCTTACTGAGAGGGTGAAGCGATTGGGAAATTGTCTTGGAGTGGGGTGAGACCAGAGTGGGTGACTTAGAATCAGGGTCTGCAATGGTAGGGTCGACTGCATTTGTAAGGTCGTTCACAATTTGAGGGCTCAACAACAAGGGCAGAGTCGACTTAGCTGGTGTTGGCAACCCTTGAGCTGTGCGGTACGGCTTAGATGCTGCTGAAGGTTTCGCCTCTTTGTTTTCTGGGATCTCGCAGGCCTCTGGTGTCGGTGTCTTGTCATTTGTTTTGACGGAGTCTGTAGACTGTGCGAGCTCCTGAACCTGACCCTTGCTGGCACTGCCTCCTGACAGTTGTTTGACTTCGTCTACAACACAGTTTAAAAAGGCTGGAAGTGCTGAGAGGCTGTCAATGATGGGTGAGCAACAGCAGACTGATTGTACCAGGTTTGAAGATGATTGAGCCCTTATTATTAGGTTGTTTAAGTTCTCTAACTTGTTGTCGATGCCTGCTGTAAACACGGATAAGGTGTTCAAAAGGTCGACTTGCATATCCAGTTTGTCGGAGTGATAGTTTAGTGCCGTGACTGTAGATTGAAAAGTTTGTAACAGTTGCGGCCAAATGTTAGACATGGATGACAAAGAAGCGGCTTGTGAGTCTGATTCTTGTTTCGTGTTAAGTGATTCATCTGAATCTTTGAGAAAAAAGGATAAGTCCAGTAGCAGTTGATCTTTAGGATCTTTTGTGTCGGTTCCTCGTTCGAACTTTGTGGATACTGTGGCTGCACTTGTGGTCGTGGCTATGGCTGCTGCTGTGGCTGCCGTTACACTTGACAACGTTTGCAGTGGGAACAATGTAATATCCTCCTTCAGGGCCCTTTCCCGTTGGATTACGATGGGACTGGGTGCTCCGAGGCTTGGGGATTGGTTATTTTGTGGGAGTGAGGGACTTGATGGCAGTTGTGGTGTTGACGTGGACATGAGAATATCTGATTGCTGTAGCATGGCGTTAGATATTCGTTCAATTGTTTCAGTCCAAGGATGATTTCTTAAGTCAGGAGGCATACAGTTTTCCTGAGGTGCGGATAGGTGACAAGAGGAAGACTGCTGAATGACCGGAGAGGTTACCATAGGAAGCGCGGGGGCGTTTTTGAGTCATCCTCAGATGGACTGACGCTAGGATTAGCGCTGGTGGTAACTAGTGACGGTGTGATTTTGCTGATCGGTGACATATGAATGATTGCCTCGGTTATTTGTTGGAAATTGCTAATCCTTGGCGCCACCAATGTTTGTGGGGGGGAAAGAGGCTTAACTGATCCAGGTGTTTTTTTAAAGTACTCCAGAATCGAGAGAGGTTGTGTAGTCTTGTGGCACAGCGGAGAGATACGGTCCCTATTACCAACAGGCTCTCGTCCACCGAGGGACGGAACCAGCGAGTCCAGTGAGGACGAGGACATCAGTTGGTTAGAGGCGTTCGCTGCTGCTCCCTCTACCGCCGCTGCCAACTGCTTTAGTTTTTTTTGTTTCGGTGATGAAAGCACCTTCCTTGTTCTCCCGGATCTCATCACTCTATTTTATTTGATTTAACTGCGTTGCCGATATGAAGCCGATGTGAAGCTGATTCCACCTCTACCGGTTTTAACGATGGACTCACGTGGGGCTCACATGGCTGGTGGGTACAAGCGGTGCTTCTTAGACACCCCCCCTTTCTTCCACCCCCTCCTCCTCCCTGCCCACACTAACCTGCCTTACGACCCCTGTGGCCCCTGTACCCCCCTGCCGCCTCGGACAGTTCTATGAGAAATGGAACTGAGGTGGTATATTGCGCATATGGGGGATGTACAGGAGTCCCAACAGGAGGCCAGTAGGGTCAGAGTAAAGATGTGGGCCGGGGTGTCGGATGGATGACGGGGGCTGGGGCTGGGGGGAGCGAAACCAGACCGGGCTGGGCTTGGCAGTGCAGAGACTGGGACTGAGGCTGCACGAGGCGGAAGTGGGGTGGGGTGACCAGGGACGGAGCCAACCGAACCAGGTGGGTTTGGCAGGTTTTTGGCAGCTGCAGGACAGGGCGGGGCGGTTCAGGGCAGGGCAGTGCAAGGCGGCGCAGTCACGCTGTCCACCCCCCTCGGACCAGGCACCGTAAGTGAGAGACTCGGTCCGGGGGGGGTGGCAAGGCAGCAAGGCAGCAGACAGGCACGGCGCAGCAGACACACTGTTATGCTGATGGTTATGGTGGTGGGCGGGAGTTAGGGACCTAGGACACCGTTGGTCACCGAGGGGGAGCGGCGGGGGGCTAAACCGACAAAGGGGAGCTGCTAGGAGTTCAAAAACGGAAGACTCACCTTCGCAAGCCTCACCGATCCACAGAAGGGATCCCTGCAGCGTTCCCTACCGCCACCTCCACGCCTCTCACCTCTCCACACCTCTGCGCCTCGCCGCTGCCTCGCTGCCCTCACCTCACCTATGTCGGCCACAGACCTCAGACCACAGGCCGCCAGCACTGCCTGCCGGCCGGCGGAACAACCAACCGAGCGGTCCGTGGTCCGCTACCACCACCACCGCCGCTACCACCACCACCGCCGCTACCGCCGCTGCTGCTGGGGCTCCGCCCCCTATGCACCACACACAGGCGCACGGCTCGCCCCAGGCTCCACTCCAAACTCGGTGAACTCCACACTCCGCACTCAACTCTCCCGTCTCCCGTCTGGCCGCGTGTCAGTGTGCATTTAACGATGTGTGCACTGCAGGACTTGTAAATGGTGTGAACTACACATCTGACACCAACGTGCAACAGTCTGTGTGATGAATTGCTCAACTTGTTAGACATCAGTAGCTCATGGACATTCTAAAGTACAAATTTGAATCTGTATCTGTGTTGTCCCCTTACAGTGACTCCATATGTGACAGAGGCAACATGCTGAGATGTATGCCTCTCTCACATACAGGCACGTGGGTATGCCTGCAGAGATGTTTATGTTGGATTACAAGGAGGCAGGGACCTGCTATTTGCCTGTGTGAACCTCACATGGCTCATTGATGTAAACAATGCATATTTCCATGCATCTTCTGTGTTTAGCATGATTGTTGCACATGCAGACTGCACAGGGTGTTGTGCAACTTGGGGTTGTCATTATCTAGTTTAGTGCTGTGCTTGCATTTGATGTTTGTGTGTATGGCACTGTACTGAACCTATGTCTCTATCCATTGCAGCATCTACCGAGTGCACGGAAGGCCATGAGACGGACACCAGTGCTGAAGCATGTGGCACGCATGATAGCCATGAGATTACTGACACTGAGGTGACCAGTGCCTCGGAGGGGGACAGGAGTGTCCTTGAGGACTCACGCGCAGAAAGCACAACCTCAACATCATCTGACTCCAGTGGGGAGTCAGCGACAATGGTGGTCACAGGGAGTGACAATGCTGCCTCTTCCTCCACCACACATCGGCCAGTGCCCACCATCCCGGCTACTACCACTAGTGCTGTCCATGCCCGCAGGGCTGTTAAGGGTAGAGTCGCCTTCACCCCAGGCACCGCTGCCCCTGCCCCTGTCTCCCCTGCTGCCCTCAGTGTTGAGGCGGTAGAACTCTTGCGCCAGCTATGTGTGGGTCAGACAGCTCTCCTAAATGCTTTCCAGGATCAGGACAAGAAGTTGGGACAGGTTCCGGCATTTATGGAGGGCATTCATTCAGACGTGGGTGGGCTACACAGGACTGTCCAGGGTTTGTCCTCCATCGTGACGGCAGCCATTCAGCTATCACAGCATCCAAGTCCAGCCCCAATGCCTTCAACAACCACCCTGCCAGTGGCAACCCCTGAGGAGAGTGACCACACAACTGAGCCCTCAGGCCCCAAGTCGTCGACACCCAGCACACGACAGCAGCGCTCCAAGCGTGCCAGACCACAGACACCATCCCCAAAATTTAACACAGGCACACAGGGACGCAAAGAAAAAAGCCCTTCACATGACACTCAGGGGCATCAGGCAAAGAAGCAGGCCTCTAGCTCACGGTCCACAAGATTGCACCCATCACAAGAGCCTCCCATCCACACAACTGCTCCAAGTGACAGACAAACAGTTGGCATGCCTGCTGTGGTGCTGGTGCCGCTGAAGGAAAAGCCCAAAAAGCTCCCTAAGACTGCTTCACCCAGGACCTCTACTCCCACCCACACCCCTGTGAAGCGTGGTCAGGAGAGCAATGTGAGTGGTTCACCAGGACTACAGTGGATGGAGGGCAAAAGGCAAGCAAAAACCAAGGCTAAGTCCATATCCAGCAAATCCCCACAAGGAGGGCCACCTGCACCTGTCACACCTTTGGTGGAGAGGGACTCTGTTGTGCCGGCCACACTTCCCATTACTCCCAAGACACTTCTGCAATATCGGATACCCAAGAAGTGTAGAGGCAGCCCTCAACATTCACCCTCACCCACTGTGTCTCACGGCAGCACCTCTCCGCCTCCACGTGCCACCATGCCACCTGGTCCGAGCAGCCCTACACCTGCCACAGCCACTACTGCCTCTGGGTCTCACGGCAGCATCTCTCCACCTCCACGTGCCACCATGCCACCCGGTACGAGCAGCCCTACACCTGCCACAGCCACTACTGCCTCTGTGTCTCACGGCAGCATCTCTCCACCTCCACGTGCCACCATGCCACCCGGTCCAAGCAGCCCTACGCCTGCCACAGCCACTGCTGACTCTGACTCTGATGATCCCCTCTCTCTCCCAGGCCCAGTTCCGCCACTGGCCACGACAATCAGCCACCTCCGAGTCCAACTGACAGGCAAGTCTGAGGCAAAGACCCTCTCCCATACCCATCTCTCCCACAGCGGTGCCTGGACTGAGCTTTGATATCCCCGGTGCTTTGGTCATTCACATGGCAGTGTACGGTGTTACACATTCACTGTAAACATTTTCATGCACACATGTGCATTGTTTGAACTGTGGACTGGCCAATGGTCTTTTATTTGTTTGAATTTTTGTGCCTATCAGGATATTTTGCAATAAACACTGTTACTCCTGTGGTATAGTTTGTTACTGCCCTTGCTTAATTAAACATTTTAATGTGTGGGTATGGATAAATGTGCCACATGCTCTGCATGGCACTTCCACATTGCCATTTCCTTCATTCACTTTGTCATTGTTTGGCAAACGTAACACACACTTTTGGTCTGCTTGACTCTGAGGTTTGGGGGTGCAATGATGTTTGTTGGTGTTGATGTACTCTTGCAATCATCATTCGCTGTTGATTTTAGTATGATTGTACACATGTCATGTTAGGGGCTATACCACAACAGAGGTGAATTCTACACACAGTCTAACTTGCGGGGTGTCCAAGGTTGGTGATGTCTGTGTGATGTGTTTGGATGTGTGAACAGCAGTGTGTGTGTGGTAATCTTGTGTAGGCCTGTCTTCGTACTCACATGGGTATATTTGGATGTGTGCAGTTGAGTGGTCACACAGTGTGCTTGGCCTGTCCTTGTCAGTGGTGTTGAGGTGTATGTGGCCCTGAACATGCCAACTACACACGTGTATGTTCCAGGTGGGGTTTGCCCCTAATACTCATCTTGGCACTAGCATGAAGGGGGTTTAACACCACAAGCACCTTTTGGCATTACTATGCAGGTGGGGTTTGCCCCCTAATACTCATCTTGGCACTAGCATGAAGGGGGTTTAACACCACAAGCACCTTTTGGCATTACTATGCAGGTGGGGTTTGCCCCTAATACTCATCTTGGCAGTGGCAGGAAGGGGGTTTAACACCACAAGCACCTTTTTGGCATTACTATGCAGGTGGGGTTTGCCCCCTAATACTCATCTTGGCACTAGCATGAAGGGGGTTTAACACCACAAGCACCTTTTTGGCATTACTTTGCAGGTGTTGTTTTGCCCCCTAATACTCATCTTGGCAGTGGCAGGAAGGGGGTTTAACACCACAAGCACCTTTTTGGCATTACTTTGCAGGTGGGGTTTGCCCCCTAATACTCATCTTGGCACTAGCATGAAGGGGGTTTAACACCACAAGCACCTTTTGGCATTACTTTGCAGGTGGGGTTTGCCCCTAATACTCATCTTGGCAGTGGCAGGAAGGGGGTTTAACACCACAAGCACCTTTTGGCATTACTATGCAGGTGGGGCTTGCCCCTAATACTCATCTTGGCACTAGCATGAAGGGGGTTTAACACCACAAGCACCTTTTTGGTATTACTATGCAGGTGTTGTTTTGCCACCTAATACTCATCTTGGCAGTGGCAGGAAGGGGGTTTCACACCACAAGCACCTATTTGGCATTACTATGCAGGTGGGGTTTGCCCCTTAATACTCATCTTGGCACTAGCATGAAGGGGGTTTAACACCACAAGCACCTTTTGGCATTACTATGCAGGTGTTGTTTTGCCACCTAATACTCATCTTGGCAGTGGCAGGAAGGGGGTTTCACACCACAAGCACCTATTTGGCATTACTATGCAGGTGTTGTTTTGCCCCTAATACTCATCTTGGCACTAGCATGAAGGGGGTTTAACACCACAAGCACCTATTTGGCACTACTATGCAGGTGTTGTTTTGCCACAATACACCTATGAACTTGTTCACATACATCACTATCCCTGAATATCAGATGGGCACACATTTTGATGTTGAACAGGGTGGGATGGTAGGAGCTGTGTTGGTATCAGGTAATGACAGCTGCTACCAACAGAGGCACACAATATACATTTGGCCCAGGGCCAACACAATCCTTACACGTCCCTGTGACTGCCCATGCATGCCTCTGGACCTGCCTACTAGATTGTGCGGAACTTTTCCCGCGTCTTCACCGCTGCGGTGACGTGACCGGGATGATGCGGTGATGACATTGTTGATGGATGTCCCCGATGCGGAGGTGTGGTTTCACGATTTGCAGCACCTTATGAAGACACTGGTGGATATGGTCCTGTGACCAACAGAATGTCTATTGTGGACAGGTGGCCATTTACAGGTCAGGTGTTGTGTGTTGGTGTTGTATGCGGATGTGTGTCATTGACTTACCTGCGGTGTTGTTGACGGCGGCGGCGTCTTTGTTGATTGTGGATCAGGAACAGCAGCGGTAGGGCTTGTAGAGCAGGATCCATAGCGGTAGCGAACGCGTGGAGTTGTCTGTGATTCCCGTTTTCCTCCGCAGTATTGCTTCCGCCGTGTTTCAATGGGTGGTTTCTCCGTTGCGGTCCAATTGCCTATTTGAGGCATTGTGATTCAGACGGCGGTCTACACGTCATTCCGCATGGCGGTCTCCCGCTATTGGCTACGTCCGCCCTCATCGCGGAACCAAACTACTGGCGGAACTAAAAACACCGCGGTGGTAGGGATTTGGCCTATGTCTGCCCATCGTAATATGGCGGTCGGGGAATCGCGACCATGGTAGGCAAAACAGCACCCGCCAGGCCGGCGGAAGCCACCGCCGGAATGGCGGTGGCGATCCGCCCGCCATCGTAATGACCCCCTCTGATTTCCCCAAAAAAGCACCCAAAAGCGTGTATTTCCTAATAAACCTATGCAAAATAGTTGCTTAAAAAAACTGTGTCCATGACGAAGTCACTTCTTTAGTAAAACACGTCGCCCCCAAAAAAACCATCGAAAAATATTTTTTTCATAACACTTTTGATTTATATTTTTTAATAAGAAGTGTTTCGAAACCAATAAACCTGACGTGGGCCTGCAACTTGCAACCTGTGTTGGAATAAGTTTTCTGGTTAAAACATACAAACATTTCAAAAAACATCTACACTACTTCTATAAACCTCCCTCCACTCTCATTACAATAAACACACCATCACTAACTTTTTTTTAAAAGTATAAAATCTGCTTACCTGGACGCAGCTCTTCCATGCTTCTGATCCGGAGCGCGACGATCCACGGAATGACGTTCGTTATGTTCAAGAGGCAACGTCCTCTATTTCCGTCAAAAGAGAAAAAGGACAATTTGTATCATAGACTCCAATGTAAAACCGTGGGAAAACATTTAGAAAATGTTATTAACATTTTTTACACATTTACAAATTTTAGATTTATATTTTTTACAAATTATACTATTTTTCTTCAATTTTATAATAACATTTTCATTCCTATTTCTACTGTTAAATACATTTTGTTTTAACAATAAAAATATTTTGTTCTTAAAAAATGTCTTCAATTTTTTTTTGAATGCTATTATTTTTTAAATACTATTAACTATTTTTAAAAGGTATTTATTATTTTATAAATCAACCATTTGTTACATTTTAATGTCTAATGTACCTTAATAATTTTTCCAATGTATTTTTTTATAATTTTTTAATTAATAATATAATAACTGGTATGTAAATAAATATCAGAGTATTAATAAACTAGCACAACACAATCCCCTATATCCCATACAGCCTACCCGTGTTTTAAATTAATTAATTCTATCATTTAAATAATTCAATTCTTTTTTTAAATGTAATTTTTTTTTTTACACTAAAACTAACATTCAACTTATTAAAATTTTACCCTAGTATTAATAAATTACTCCACCCATATCTCATGCAAAAATTAAATCAAACATCATTTTTCATTAATACCTCTTTTTTAATGCCCTTTTACACCCCCAAATATTTTCAGAAACATCACCACTCTAACTACCCTAATTTTTATGTATTACTAAATATTATGCACATTTAAAAAATGATGTAAACATTTGTGTATTTTATAAATACACTCTTGTTTGTAAATTAATACCAGAATATTATTTTTCAAACTGAGTATTAATACCTGTGAATTATAATACAACCTAAAAAATCTATTTAACAAAAACACCATAATTTTTATAAATTAATGCTCAGATATTAATAATCATTTTTTTATTTAGTAATTTTTTTTTAGGTATTTTGTTTAATTCCCTTTACGACCCACACATATTTTTGACTGCATCCCCCTATCACTACCCTAATTTTTCTGAATTTCTGAATATTATGCACATTAAATCAAAAAGTGTAATTTTATAAATACACTCTGGTTTGTAGAATAACACCAGAGTATTAATTTACAAACAAAGTATTAATACCTGTTAATTAATAAGTAATAAAATACAAGAGTATTATTTTACTAAGTATTAATACCTGTTAATTAATAAGTATTAAAATAAAACAATCAAATTTAATGCTTTTTAACATTACTTAACATTTCAATACAAAAGCACCAAAAACAATAACTTACCTTAATATCATGCGATGTAATGGCTTGCGTTGTAATGTTATCTGCGTTGTAATAGCATGCGTTGTAATAGCATGCATTGTAATGGTATCTGCGTAGTAAAAGTTGCGTTGTAATAGCATTGCATAGTAATGCCCACGTTGTAATGGCTGTTTTCCCTCTACAACAACTTCACCGAACAGACTCCAGAAACCACCCTTCCCCCATCGACGACAGCCAGCCCACCATCACCGCCTGGACCCCGGTCACCACCGAAGATACCACCACAACCATGAAGAGCCCTCCCTCAAGAGCCAACACGGACCCTTGCCCGCCACACATCTTCCACAGAGCCGCCGCCGCCATAGCCCCCGTGCTACGACGCGCCATCAATGCCACCTTCGAATCCAGCACTTTCCCCGACAACTGGAAACACGCAGAAGTCAAGCCCCTCCTCAAGAAGCCCTCTGCAGACCTGACGGACCTGAAAACTACCGACCCATCTCTCTCCTTCCCTTCGCAGCCAAAGTCACCAAGAAGATCGTCAACGCCCAGCTGACAAACTTCTTCGAAGAGAACGCCATCCTCGACTCTTTCCAATTCGGATTCTGCAGTAACCACAGCTTCAAGACCGCCATCCTCGCCGCCACAGACAACATCCGCATGCTCCTCGACCAAGGCTACACCGCGGCCCTCATCCTTCTAGACCTCTCCGCAGCCTTCAACACCGTTTCCCACCGCGCTCTCGCAGCCAGACTCCACGATGCCGGCATACAGGGAACCGCCCTCGACTGTCTCTGCTCCTTCCTCGCCGGCAGAACCCAAAGGATCAGTTTCCCACCTTTTCTCTCTGAACCCACAGAGATCAACTGCGGAGAACTCCAAGGATCATCGCTCAATCCCACGTTCTTCAACATCTACGTGGTCCCCCTTCCCGCCATCGTCAGACAGCATGGACTCAGAATAGTCTCCTACGCTGATGACACCCAGCTCATCCTTTCCCTCACGAAGGACCCCGAAGCCACCAGACTCAGCTTCCAGGAAGGAATGAACGACATCGCAACTTGGATGAGCAGCAGCTGCCTGAAGCTCAACTCGGAGAAGACAGAAGTCCTCGTCCTTGGACCCACCCCCTCAGCCCGGGACAACACCTGGTGGCCCACCGCCCGCGGCAACCCGCCCTCCCCCATGGACAACGCGTGGACCCTGGCAGCATACTCGACTCCTCCCTCACCATGACCCGCCAGATCAACGCTGTCACCTCCACCTGCTTCAACACCCTCCGCATCCTTCGCAAGACCTTCAAGTGGATCCCCCCCCGAAGCCAGAAGGACCATCACCCACGCACACATAACCAACAGACTGGACTACGGACACGCCCTCTATGCTGGAATCAACAAATTCCTGCTACGCAAACTCCAGACCATCCAGAACACTGCGGCCAGACTCGTTATCGGCATCCCACGACATGAGCACATCACCCAACACCTGCGAGACCTCCACTGTCGAGAAGAGAGTAACCTTCAAGCTACTCACCCACGCCTACAAATCCCTCCACAACAACGGACCCAAATACCTCAACGAAAGAGTCTCCTTCCACGTACCCAAAAGAAACCTCCTCTCCGCCAACCTCGGCCTAGCAGAAACCATGCACATCCGCAGAACCAGAGCGGGTGGATGAGCCTTCTCCTACATCGCGGCCTGGAACGAGCTCCCGGTCAACATCAGATGCTCCCCTACCCTGCACACCTTCAGGAAAAGCCTCAAGACTTGGCTCTTCAGCTAACTTGGAGCTGCACCCCCCCCCCCCAACACCTTGAGACCCTCACGGGTGAGTAGCACGCTTTAAAATTCCCTGATTGATTGATTCAGAGTGGTGCCTCCCAGCCTCTCCCTACTCTGAATACCCTACCCCCTGAACAAAGCAGTAACATTCCTAGCTCGAGTTCCCAGCCGGGGATAACTGAGCTTAACACTACGCAGAACATTCAGTGTAACCAACACAGCGGTGGCTGCCAATATGACAGTGGCTACTGTCCAACGTAATTCTATGATTCACTATGAAATTCCACCTGATTCTATGCCTTTCGAACTGGTGCCCCTTCAAGAGCCTCAAGAGACCCATCATATTGAAAATGACTCTTGATATTTCGCAGGAGACCTTTCAATCCCTTTGACAGTCACCCACCTCAAGAGACTGCTTTGCGATTGTCAGTGGTTTCATGACAAGTATTAAATTACTCCATGGTCCTATACCTGGATCATTTTGGGAACATTTCTTTTCATCATGTGGTGGTTAATGATACTTGTCGTTCTACTGCTATTGAATGGACACTATGTCCCTGCAAGAACAATTGCCTTGCCTGTGGTTTGTGAACTGCAACAACACTCCTCATACCACAGTCTGAAGAGGGCTCCATGCTGTGAACATTACAGCTTTTCCTGTTCCTGAGGGTATAGCCTGGGAAAAGGTTCCATATCAGATTATGGGGCCCTCTGAGACATTGCAATTACCTTATGTGATGAAAGTTTCAATGAATGCTGGTATAATACCCTGCTCTACTTCAGATGTTTGAGGCATTGAGACTGCTCAAAGAATGATATCTGATTTACAGGCATACGCTACTTTGACTGATGAAGATCCTTATTTGAACTTAGCAAATTACAAATAAATGTATTGTTATCAGCATGATGCACATTATTTCATACATAGGACTAGCTGTCCTAGAGACATTCACAATTACACATAATGGGAACATTGTGAAGCTCTGCCTCTGGAGAGTCTTTCTAATTTCTTAAAGAAATGTCCTTATTTTCAGAGTGCTGATAGATCACACTCTTCAGCATTCTATTTTACACATTAGCTTCCAAAAAAACTAATCACTATCAACAAGCTGATTCACTCTACTGAATTTAGTCAAAACCTGGCTATTCAAAGATACTAGCATTGGAAAGCAAATGCTGATGAAAAAAAGCATTTGGGGAACCAAATTTTGGCAGATCCAAGGCAAAGAAGCCCTATTTCAAGCCTGTATAATACCAAAAGAAATGTTCTTTCTAAACAAAACTATCCAGCAGACTACCTGTCTGGGATTCAGAACAATGAAGGACTTAAAGAAACCTTCTATTCCAAAAGTCAACCTGACCATATTCAGTAATTGGCAATTTCAAACGAATATATCTAAATTGGACATTAATGATAAGATACAAAATGGAACCTATAATTCCACTCAATTTCCTGTTAAAAGTTTTATAGCCTTATGATTCTGCTAACTGCATGAAGTGTTTTCTTTTCCAACACTCCAGGACATAAAATGGCTTGCCCTGACCCAAGGCATAATACCCAAACATGTGTAGTAGTTACCACATATAGTGTAAGTAAGCTAATCCAATGATGGCTAGAACACTCTAGTCTTCTAGATGTGAAAGAAGACTTTTCCTCCATTAATGAAAACATGGATTTTTCTGATTACTTCTAGGACCACGTTCTAAAAAAAAAGAATATATTATTCCTTGAACCAACCCCCGTTTCTACGATGTGGGTACTCCTCGACTAACACTCATTAACATCCTCTACCATTCCATCATCTGATGTAACTCTCCTTGTCTATACATATGTGTATAAACACCCTTTATCGCCAGTTTCCGGTCACATATACTTGAGTATGACCGGCCCCTCGAGAGACACACTGATCAATGTGTATAAAAAACAACACGCCACCCTAGAGAGGCACTTGATTCTTCCAAAAAGAAAATCTGCCTCCACTGCAGGTTAATTATCATCGTGGCTATGTACATGCACCCACGCCGTAACATCATGACGGCCCTTTAACTATATGATATGTCACAACAGGTGACTACTCCATAGACAAACCATCAGCCTTCACTCTTACACACGAGAGTCATACACCACTTTACTTCACGATGGCCATTGGCAGCTATCAACTATAGTACAGCTGTAATTACAAAGATCAACGTGTATTCTCAAACCACTCTAAGATGGCGTCTGTATTTACCGCTGGACTCGCCTCACTGATGGCTACAACACATGTGACTTACCTGTCACACCCTGCGCGTCCATAGCCACACCCCCTTCCTCGGCGCTCTACGGTAACATAAAAACCGGAGCGTTCCCACCAAACACCCTCCGAGCTGGCGAGAGATCGGGTGGGTGCAAGAATCTGTGCCCTCCGATGAAACTGTGAGTACTATCACTCTGCTTTGCTGCTCCTGCTTTTGTTTCGAGTCCGCTATAATATGCGATAGTAATACTCACTTTTCCGTGTAGATTGTGACGTCAAGTACCCTCGCTATGACTTATGGAGCACTCTGCACATTTTGAATAGGTAAGCTGTCCTCAACTATTTTTATCACAGTGTGGATTAAAAGGTTTTGCCATCAATTGAAATTGGATTCTTGACCACTATTCGCTTTATAGGTTCTACGGTCGCTACATGATCAGTTTGAACCATACACTATCCATCATAGCTTGCTCCTCTCCAACCCTAACATTCATGGGGTAGCCTACGTCAATATGTCCACCACGAATACTTGGCATGATTGGATGGCTTATCTCTTATGTTATTTGTTTGTTCGTCCTAAATTAAATTGTGTGTTCTTATGTACCTTACCCATCCACATGTGAAAATAGTGACTTGTGGGTTTTGCTCATATTAAGATACCATGGCCCACCAATTGGGGACCCTGATTCTGTATTGATATAGAATTGCTCTACTGAATTTTTGAACTCTCTATATGCTTTCCCCTTTTTTGTCGTTTTAGATAGGACCACTACTTGGGTCCACCGAGTGGTACTACTTGATCGAATAAGGCCACCGCATAACCTCTTTTCCCTATCACCTCAATCACTCCCTCATGGTCCTGAAGAAGCGCGAAGGATCTCCTCCTGAGACCACACTACAGCGTGAAACATGTCGACCCCATCCCCTTTTTAAACAAACACTGCACTCGTCTAGCTGCTGAGGGTCATAACTACCCTTGAGCAGCACACAACCCTTTGGTCTTTTAACCTCTGACAGAGGGATCCTCTCATTAAACTAGTCTACCTTAGATACCCTCTGGTCATTTTTAGTATTCACTTCTCACATAAGACTGCACACAGACCCGCACACACCTTACGGCTAGATCACTGAAAAGATCTTTGACAAAGTGACCCTTTGGGGGACCCGGAGAGCATTGCAGTGCCGGCCCGATGAGGAGCACCACCCCATGATGAAGCATGACATCCTTCGGGGTGTGTGAGGGCATCAAGTGAAAGTCTCACTGACTCCTTTCCATTTCTCTAGAAATGACTTTCTTCTTTCCCAACTCTTATCTCAGGAACAGGGACTCTCCTTAGTGACTTATCTACTATTCAGGAGCACGAGCCACTGGACCTAAATCCAGCTCCTTGTCTCCCCTCCCCCTGTTTCAGTCACTTGAAGATGTCGACATTTCCTCTGATGACCTCAACCACTTACAAGAATTCAGCAAATATACCACAAAAGCCTGAATTAACTATATTCTTTTTATAAGACACTTTTTAATTTTCATCTTTTATTGTGACTGTCTATTTTGTATTTGGCTTATTCCTATCTTCACTGATATTTTTTGATCACCAACACATGTACAACATTCTAGATAGACGACGGTATACATATTAATCATTTGAAACAATACAATGCTTAGAAGTATTCATGCATCACTGTTATATTTATTATATGTATAACGTCTACCATTTTTACATATATGATACATTAATTGTTTTTGTTTCATGCTTTATTTACAATTTTGATAATGAATGCTTTCTATTATATTTTATACACATAGTATAAATAAGTGTATATTTTGCTTTAGGTATTTTAGACCTCATAACTTGGGAGCATGGAGTTTCCTGAATATTAGATGAATCCCTATTAGCTAAATACTCCCACATGTCACATTCAGACGTACAATCTGGGGATGACATTAAGTCCCTAAGGTCGGACTCCATCTTATGGAGGCCCGACTTCATCTTGATGACATTTTTTAATGACATTTTAACAATGTTAGAAATGTTCATTTTATTCTCGTTATTTATAATGTGCCTTCTTGCTGTTTTTTTACTATTCTTTGTAGTTGTTTCAGATGTACTGGGAAACAAATTGTTCCTGTAGTAATAAAGTATTTTAACTTAAAAGTGTTCATTCTTCTTAGTACAGTGTGTGTGATATGGTCAATAACGAAAAAGGTTTGTTACTGTTTCCACTGTGCCCCTGATCTCTTTATGGGATTGTTAGTAACCCAAAAGAAATACTTCTATTTCAATTACACATTGAATAGTGTTTTGCAGGGCTACAACAATCTGTCTTTCACATTCATCACTGGTGCGTTGAACTGAGTTCACCCTTGGGTGGGAATGTGCACCTTGCAGCGTTACACCAAAGTCAAAACTTACGCAACATATGAAGAGGGAATGAGGTTAACTCAGATGAGCTGCAGGCTATATATGCACACATTTTGTGGAGGTCAAGGAGTGGGTATGATGGTGATGCGTTTTGCTTCATGGGTATGCTGGGATAGGTGGAAGATCAAAGAAAAAAGGTGTATTGTTGCAAGGATGTGTTGGGAATAGAACTGGGGCAGGATGATGAAAAGGATTGCAAAGGTGGTAGGGAGAGGTGGGATCCGGAATTGGGTGCTATTGGGGTCATATGAAAATACATATTTATCACAACTTTTTCGGCCATTATCCATTACTGTTAGCATGATATGTGACATATGAGTGTTCACCTTGTAGTTGTTGTCAATACATAATTTATCCTCTTTGAATAAGGGCACATGGGACCTAATGGCCAGATTGGGTGATATGCAAAACATGAAAACACTTTTGCACATATTGCTAGGAGAGTACAGCAATTACACACCATTGTTGTAGAGACACATTAATATTGATAGCAAAACTTCACAAATATGTTCAATGGTGTTCAAGTATATGTTTGAACATTGTTTCATCTGGGCTCAAGGTATTTCAGTTTGCTGTGGAGTGGAGTGGGGTTCAATAGCCATGGTTGCGGTTGGTATCAAGAGCCATCTGTAACAAGAATTCAGAGCATGCATGTAAATCCTTGCAAAGGGTCCCTCCATTTCTCCAGATTCCCTGTATTTTTACATATGCCATGTGATGGCTTCTTAGGCAGTGTTTTGCAGTTGACTCAATGTAGCCATTATTAATCTGGTCTCTACTCGGCCTAATTTACAAAAACATTTACGAGTATGCGTAGTACTCTACTGTAGCACTACTTCATATTCTCTTAAATGTAATTCAATCAATCAAGAGCTTTATTAGATTATTTAAAAACAATCATAAAAGCATTACATACATAAATATCAATTAAGAATAGGCGTAAATAAACATTAAAAAAATAGGTGATAACAAAAGACCAAAATATGAAACAGACAATGAATTTTGTTTACGTTGTACTGACTTCAAAACATTTCCTGTGTAAAAGCAAACCAGGTAATTTGGAAGCATGCGTGAAACGTTCAAAGCAGGCTTTCTTTGATGAAAACCATAAAGCTTAAGAATTGGTTTAAAAAACATTTTGGTTTGAAATTCATAATATTTACATAAAAAACAAAATGTTCTAAGGTTTGTACAGAGGCTTCATTGCGAGGGCAAACTAAAACGGATGCTTCATGATATTGGCCCAGGGGAAAACAATGCTGGGATCTTATGGTTCCCAGACAAAGTTTAGCTAAGAGTGATCTTTCCTATTGGCTCTTTACCCAGGTCAAATATAGCTCAAGGTTTTTTTAATGTTTAATTGTTGGATTCTGTAGTAAACAACTACATTGTAACAACAAGGCAGAATGCATTCAGGCATTAGAAAATGGTTCAAGGTTTAATGACATTTGGGCAATAGCACAAACCCGCAATAGGGGTTTCCTCATCTCCTCTTGCTGCCTGGATGACTCACAGTAACTTATTGAAAGATTTTTGGCTCAGGAGATATCCGCTTTAGATAGAGAGTGGGGAGATGTAAACAATTCATTCCATCCTATGACTTTGGAGGTGGATTGGACAAAATGTAGCCAAGGGATGGCAATGCCCTTCTCACACTTCATACAATCTATAATAATCTCCAGGTTAAGAATTGTATGCTTATTTGCCCAGACAGGGACCCAGAACAATAATGGTGCAGCCTTAATGAAATCAGAAACATAAGTAATACCCAGTTCCTCATGTGAGAAGAAGTGAGGAGTCAAATGGGGAAGGCTGAACAAACGCCAGTGAAATTGGTTCTCCTCTACCTGCAATTTAGTCACATTGCGGTGGCCCCAAACTCCAGCACCATACATTAAAGCAGGTAAACATTTTTGCACATAAACCTCCATGAGAGGCTGAATCGGTTTGTTACCTACTCTTTTTGCGAAGTCAAACAAAGCCCCAACAGAGTGATTAAAGCGTAAACATCGATTAGATAAAGGCAATCTTAGATTTGCTATTAGCAGTCGCCTTTCAACAGAAAACAAAAAATTGGAAGGACGCTTCTAAATTATCATATCTCGCTTGGTGGTACGCCATTTGCCATAATCATAGATTAGACATGACTCTTGTACATCCAATATCACTTGCTACAAAACGATTGCAACTATGGTCTCCTATCACACAATTTTTGGATGATAGTGCAAAAAAGTCCTTTGCACCCCGACCTTCATTACAAGAGGTTGCTAAGCCTCCTTGACTTCCTATATATTGAACTGATTCTGCTCAATATCTCATTCCAGCAATAGATATATGATAATACATTTGAATAGTATTGTACTCTCCTTCTGTACTGTATTAAGTTTAATATGAACCAGACCCCTTTACTTTTCAGGTATACATATTTCTTAATGTATTTTCTCTATCGCCTCAAATGTAATTATGTATTATTAGTATCCCTTATTTCCTTTCTTTTATTTATGAAATTTTTATTGACTATCTGTACGAAGTATTATTATTTGATTGCTATTTTCAAATAAACCTATTCTTGAAACTTAATATAAAGGCATCCACGAGCATTAAGAATCAAACGCAATTCCTAGATATAGAAAGTTAGTAACCTGCTCAATACGGCTTTCCTTAATCCAAAAGTGTCCCACTTTAGTTACTCTGGAACCACATATCATGGATTACGTTTTAGAAAAGCTGGTTTCCAAATCTAAGTTATCCATGAAAATGACAAACCTATTGATTAGGGTCCTCAAACCATTGGGGGTGCAAGACATCAAGACAGCATTGGCTGCATAAAGCAGACCTGGTACTGAGGTGGATATAACAGAGAGATTGGCCTATAGCAACGGGGATCTTGTCTACAGCCTTTCTTATATACAGGAATGATTACAGCTGTATGCCAAGAACTCAGGAGGCTGCAGATAACGACACTGTTATCCACAATGGTAACAGCAGGTACCCCAAACTCAATGTTCTCCATATAGAGAGATCCATCAGAATCCCGTCAGGTCAAGGGCCTTCCTTGATGGACTAAAGGTTATCACCTCAAACACCTCCGTTAAATCAAATCTAATATCCAATGGAAAAGGCTGAGGTAATTCTGCATGGCTGCAAGCTCTAAAGTCTGAGTAAGAATAAATGGTTTTAAAATGTTTGATCTAGAGTTCTGTAGTAGTATTTGTCCCTAAACCATCAGTCTGAGCTTTAGTAATTTTAGGTCAATTGATGATTTTCAAGAAACTACAAGTGTCCTTTTCTGCGGTTGCTGCGACAAGCTTATCCCACATTTCTTGTTTAGCTGCCAGCTTTCTGGAACAAATAGCCTTTTTGAATGCAACTAGACAAGCAGCCAATTTCACCCAATCCTTAGGGACAGATTTGATGGCTTTTCGTAGCCGCTTGTTAGCCACCCTGCATTCCTCATTAAACCAACCAGGGTCAGATTTGTTACTAACAGGCACTGGGCATAGTAGGCTAATTTTAATGTTAACAATCAAGGAGTGGAGTTGAAAGCTAGAACAATCAAGTAGCTGGTATGGTTTAACAATAGAAGATGTTCCATATATATAGATAAATAGGATTTGATCAGCGTACTGCCACCTGATCCTTAACCCATGGTCATGTGAGGTTATACTCATAACTCTAGTTGGGGCAGGAGGGTAAGCAATCACTGGGAGATTAAAAGAAAGCTCAATGGGGTTGTGATCATTAAAAGCACTTGCCTAATTAGCTACTGGATGAGCTAGCATGCCCATAAGGGGAGAGACAAAGATATAGGGGCTGATTCCGATCTCGGCCGGTAGGGCTCCGAATCGGATTCGGATTCACCGGATCCGATTCGGAGCCCTGTTTCCCGACCGAATCGTACGCGGGTCCGGCCGAGCGAGTACGATGCAAGCACCCGCGAAATCGCCGACCGACTCGAACGCGGCTTCAACACGCTCCGACCGACTCGCATGGACACGACTCGCACCGCGCTATGGAGACGTTTCCCGGCCGGGTAAGTACGATGCGCGCCGCGAGCAGTCCGACCGATTCGCGCCGTCCGGCTCGAAAGAGCTGTCGGAGCCGGACTTTGGGGGTCCGCATCGGACCCCCCTGTACGCGTAGGCGCGCGAGTCGCACACAGGGGGGACCCATGGGTCCCCCTACCTGTGCATGTACGCCGCGATGCGCTTGGACGCGTACACGCTGTAGGGGGCGCCCTTGTCCGCCTCGCACCCATTGAGTCAATGGGAGCCCGCGTACGCGTTGTACGACAGGCTCCCATTGACTTCGATGGGAGTCCGACCGACTCGAGTCCGATGGCATGCGTGCGCATCGTACTCGTTCGGTCGGATTCGGTCGGAATTCTCTCCGGGTCCGGCTCGGTCGGAGAGATTTCCGGCCCGAATCGGAATCGGCCCCATAGTCTATAATTGTACCCTGGCCCCTACCAGTAAAAGTGGGAGTATCAGAATCAATGTCTCCCTGCAATTCCATTGTGATATATATGCCAAATTCAAGTTAGTACTTATGTAGCTTTTATCCCCTTCGATTAGAAGTGCTAGACATATAATCCTCCTGGTATACCTAGAAATAGCTGAAGCACAGTGTGGTTGGAGCCCATTTTGGCATTAAAGTCCCACCCCAATTAAAATGTTAAAATAATTAAGCAATGATAGAGACTATCTATGTAGACATTGCACAGTAAAAAAAAGATCCTTAATATTGCAAGTGCTGCAGGAAGGATCAACGACATTATAAAAATTAATAACACAACAATTAAATTTGTTAGAATGTACCACCGAGAGAATTTCTATCCCTGCATGCATTATAGGCACAGGAACAATAACAAGATCACAAGTTATACGAAGGAAAATCTAAAACCTCCACTTTCTCTTCCCTTATTAGATCTACGGGCTGGAACACAAAAACTCTGACAACCGTCCCAGGTGAGATGTTCCAAACACCAGGTTTCTGCATGATAAAGTCAGAACTTTTGACGTAGGCAAGCCATTCCTCATTGTCGAATTTGGACGTCAGACCAGACACATTCCAACAAATCAATTTCAGCAGGGGACCTGAGCTGCTGTCCCCATAGGGCTGGGCAAGGTATAAAATGGTGGCTAGATTGATAGACTGTGCATCCTCAATTACCTGACTGCAGGGAAAAAATAAGGCAGCAGTGGTATCACTGTCTGTCTGAGAGACTAATTTAGACCTTTCTCAAAGGGGTTCAGGCCACCTGTGAGCACAGTTAAGATCACCAAAATTCTGACAGCGTCAGTCTATATCATTACGATCTGTCAGAGGTGCGAAATAGTTGCTACATAGAATGTTAGGATCTTCTGACTGAGTAGGAACTTGTGCCCCCGATAAAGGGGTTGGAGAATGTCCCTTCCACAAATGTCTATAGAAAAAGCCCAAAGGTAAGACGCTTATGTTTCCCTCCATATCCAAAGTCCGCCGATGTTGGAAAAACACATGCCTTGCAAAGATTGGATGTCTAAAGTTTGTGATTACAGAATCACCACAAAATAACTTTGCTGTAGGCTCTTCCAATCCACCTGTTGGACCATCGGAATATTGTTGTAATCCTGGACCTAGACACTGAAATTTGAGTGACCTACGAGCCAATGACATACTTTGTTATTTAGTTGAATAGGGGACTCCGATTTAGAATCTTCTAACTTCTGGACGTTAGCCATGAAATACAACAAAAGGACAACTTCCAGGAGGAAGATTTATACATGGCAAAGAATGTTTAGAACATAGGTCAGGGTTAGAAGGTGAGTAGTTACAATCTGGTACATTGGCCACTCTGAGAGATGTAACTAGGGGATATGCCTCTCCGGGGGCCTACTGCAAGATGTTTGAGAGATGTTCTTAACTGGAGCAGGTATACCCCGGGCATGTTAGACTTGGACTCAGACATCAGCACTACAGCTGGAGTAATAGAAGAAGGTGCCTTGGTGGAGGAAGGTGTGATATGATGTTGACAGATTCTGGTAATCTTGGAGATTTCAGCATCAGGTTTAACAGGTTTTTCCATTATGGGGGCAAGATAATTATTAAAATTGGCTACAGTTTTTGAGAAAAGGGGGGCCCATGCACAGTCATCATAGGTGCTTGGGAAATTATTAACCATTGAGGCAGCGAGGCCAGAGGTGTTATTGCACGTCTTCAAGACCAGAAATAATATGCTTAGATTTCCTCTTACACCTAGCAGCAGGGGTGCTAATATGAAGCGACTGCTGAGATGACGGTTCCTGGGCAAGACCAGAAGACATGGTAGTTCAGTCTCATTATCCAAATGGGCCACAGGTTCCCCCTGTACAACAGAGCCAAGGCCAGGTGGCATGGTCATGGTTGTTGAGCCAGCTAAACACAAACAGAGTTGTCTTTCTGCCAAATCAATTTCCTTACTAATAATACCAACAGCTCTGGCCAGAAAGGTGTCTATGGTGGCACTGTTGGGGCCCAAAGTGTTTTTTGGATTTGGGCCTCCCTTTTCCCCATGATTTAAGCCAAAAAGCCCAGCGGCTGGAGGACCGCACTCCAAACTGAGGAGGGTTATCAAATATAAGCAGGTCAATGGTACAGCAAAGCATAAAAGCAGAGCCTTCACTAAAGCCCAAGAAGGGTACCCTAACAGGAAAGGGAGAAAAAATAAAGAAAAGCAGATAGGCACCTTACTTCTTTAGGGCCATGAATGGATAAGGTTCCTTGTAGGTCCCGTATAAGGAGACCAAGACGGTTGTCCCAGCCCAGCCTCAAACAGCTGCGGACAGGTGCACATGGGTCCACTCTTGGCCCGGGCATGTGTCCAGGCGTGTCCCGCATGCGTTCGGGCCTGCGGGTCTCCTACCGCCTAAATACACGCTGGACACATTGGAGCCCCACATCCTAGGCTCAGTGGTAAATACTGGGAGTTGCAGTCCCCCTCAGCAGCAGCAGAATGAGCGTACATTGTAATTCAAAAATGTACGGGCATGGCATAGATCTATGCCTACGCTATCCTATTTCTTATGTATGGAGTCCTCTACCAAAAGTACATAGAATATAGCAAACCTAGTTCTACATGTTAACTGTAAATATCAGTGGCAAGGGGGGGAATGGCTGGACAACGGGGAATATATACTATGAAGTTTGAGGAGCAAGGGGAAAATTATGAATGGGCACATGGAGGGGCATGCAAATACAAAATCACACCTACAAATGTTGTCAGTAACAATTCACAAATATTACACATACATCTACTCCAGTTATACTACTACTACACAAACTTTATCAAATCTGTTCCAGCCAACCCTTGGAGTAAGTCAAACATAATACATTACGACTTAAAGTTAAAGCAAAGGAATCACATACAAATCGACGGTGACAGGCAGTAACACTACCTGCTCACAGAGCTACATTTAAAAACCAATAAAGAAATAATAGTAGAAAATGTAAACATAATCTTAATCAGTCAAAAAATCCAAGCCACTAAAATTGTAAAAATATTGCAAACATGTTAAAGTTAAAAGTAATACCATTAATTTTGGAAATGATCAAATAAGTTTTCCCAGTGGCTGAGATTAATTTTAGCATTCAAGCCATCACCTTGTTGTTTGTTGTAGGTGGCATTCACAACGGCATTGAGGCCTTGGGCTAGTAGTGGAGTTCTCTCTTGTAAATTGCTTGTAGTAGAACCTTCCTATGTTGTTAATATAGGCACTGCGAACTATCCCCAACGTCACAATGAAATCAACTTGTTAAATTATGCTGTACTCAAAGACACAGAAAGTGCTATGATAGACGTCAAGGGCAATTCAACTCAAATAATGGGTTGAGTAGCTATTGCAGAGCACATTATGATAGAAAGGGAGAAATACAACTCAGTGTCATTGCCTTACTTCCTTATTGTTCTCAATCAGATGAGTGAGATCAGTGAACAAGGGTATCAAACGCCACACACAAATCTAAGAGAATATAGAACTGATAACATTCAAATTGCTACTTTACAATTGTAATCAACAGCCCACACTCTGTTCCACAGCCTTTCTGGAAATAATCTAATAAATAGGTACATTCAGAGAATCTCTTTAACTAAATGCTCACAACATGTTCCACACTTTCACATGGTATGTCAGAGTTCATGCTTGCTTATAGCAGCCTGGATAACAGACACAAAAGGCCCAATTCACAAAGAGAAATCTATGGGCTGAAATCTCCACATAAGTAGTTTTACACCTAGGAATAAATCTCTGCCAATATGCAATTCAGTAATTCTGGGTTGAGATTTATATCTAATAGGTGTACGTGCCCCCACCTCCTTGCATGAGGAACTGAAGAATTGTAAAACTCAAGATGAGACTGTAAAGTTACTACTGGTAACATTACCGGTGCTTTTTAGCCACAAATCCATCAATTGTAGTTCTACATAGTGTAGGCAGATGTCTACAACTAAGGGGCCGATTTATATGTTGGCTGTGTGTATACGTCATAGCAACCGAGTATACACACCACCAACATGAAGGTCCACCCATCCGATTTTGATGCGTGTGGACCTTCAGTTTGGCTATGGCGGTGACTACTCAGTCACTGCCATAGCCAAACTTATCTGATGTCCAGAAAGAGTAAGGGCCATTTGAGAAATGGCAACATGTCTTCTGGCCAATTTAGATGGGCAGACATGTGTCATTTTTCACTGTCCGTCTCCTCCAGGCAAACCCTCACTGTGAGGGATGGCTAAAACGTGAATAACCCCCCCCCCTACACACACACACACCACCATGGGAGATGACTCCCATGGCGAGCAGAGCATTACTTTTTAATTTAAAAAAGGAAAAATCCAGTTTCTGGATTTTCTTTTTGAAAATAAAAAAATACACCTGTTTGGTGCGGGGCTGGGTCATGCTGAAGCAATCCTGCACCAAACAGTGATATACAATGACAGGGACCGTGGTAACTGCGTCCCTTCCAATGCTTTATAAATGACCGCCAGCTTGACAGTCATTTATAAATTTGCTGGCCAGTCCCGCCACCAGAAGGACGGAGTCATCTACTCCTTCCCCAGGTGGAACAATGGCTGTCCGCCATTACATAAATCGGCCCCTAAGATATGTTGACTTCCAGATTGAAAATAGAGAAAACATGTATCACCTGAGGGAAATAACACACACTTGACAAGCGTTAGTCAAGAGGGCACATAAATAGAGCCCACTCCTTAGGGCTGCCCATTTCCCATTGTGTTGCAAGAAATTTTGGGCTTCAGCCATCAGGTGCAGTTGTGTTGTGTCCCACTATAAAAAGCAATGTCCTATCCACCTCATTTCGAATGCACTCTAAATAGGGCAGACGTGACATATTAAGCATTAAAGTGGACACCCCGCACCTACAAAATTAAATCCACCTCTAAATCTTTTTTACAAGTGTAAAACCAAGTTCAACGAATTGCAACAGTGTTATATACCCTGTTGTTATCCTTGGTAATCTTGGTGTATTTGCCGCCGGATGCTTTGTTGTGTGATCGATAAAAAAATATTTTTCTCAGTGCTTTTTTGCACGCTCTACCTACACTTAAATGTGCAAACCCCTTTGTGAATCAGAACCGTTGCATTTGAATTGGCCATGAACATTTCATTTTAGAAGAAAGAAAATGTCTCGAAAATATGAGTTTCTTTGCTTAACATCCAACAAGTGTTCACTTTGTCAGAATCCTTCAGCATATGTTTCTTGAGGCTTCATCTGTTCTTGTAGTTTCTGATTTCAGCTGTATCCAGACAGTCAATAGTTAATGCTGGTCCTGCACAGATTCCTACCAAGTCCAAATCTGCAATAAGGCTGATGAGATTCAGAATGACCAAAGAACCCCGGGAACATGTGTTTCGAGTTGAAAAACAATGGACCGGCTTTGTTGGCACTCATCAATAATGAATTTTTGCGAAACCACAAGTAAAGCTTGTCTAAATTAGACTCCCAATTCAGTAATTGATCTAAAACGTGTACCACGTGAGGGCCATCAGTGTACTGATGACTGAGTGCAGCTGCACAGGCTATTTTACATTGTTTATGAAAAATATATCTCTGAGAGAGGGAGGAGGGGGTCTAAATGAGCTTTTGTGGATTAGCTTTAGTTAATGGCGAGGCAAATGCCATTTTATGGGCCTAATTCCTCGAGCATTAATGATGGTAGAGCTGAGGTAAATCACCTTAATAGCAAGATTTATGTCAATTGCACAAGCGCTCATTTACCCAAGGAATTTTCAAAATCCATTTAGCTGCTGTGTAGAGGCGCTAAGTGGATGCTACGGTTTCACGTCAGCCCTCCATTATTGCACAACAGCATCCCCAGAGGTGACCCCGACTGCCCGCGCGGCTCGGATACATCCTGGTGCCTCACGGGAGTTAATTGATTTTTTTCAGCGAATTATTTTGTAAATCAAATTTTTGGGGGGAAACTTAAACGCGTTTCTTGATGATTACATATCTGAAGGGTAAAGTGAATGAATATGATTGTAGTGGTGTGAATAAAACATAGTAAT
Source organism: Calotriton arnoldi (assembly GCA_963921515.1). Lineage (NCBI taxonomy): Eukaryota > Metazoa > Chordata > Amphibia > Caudata > Salamandridae > Calotriton > Calotriton arnoldi. Next base: position 546,440 of record CAWUFW010001804.1, read on the forward strand.
TAAATGAAGGTGTGGTGATCAGGATGTGGTTCTATGATATTTTCAAATTCCTTTGTTAAAGCCCGGTTATGCTTTATTCCCAAGCGAATTTATGCTTGCTTATCAAATGATGTCATTTAACCAGAGCTTTTTGGCAAGGAGTAATACTATTTGTAAGGAATATGAGCATTAGCACAGGGTCTACTCTGACAATGTAAAACCCCATATCTGATTTAGTAATCATGAACCAGCCATTTTAAAATAGGAGCAGTATCATTTCAGGAAACCCACTTTGTGTGGAATGAATGCTCCTAACTCAATTTAGCACTGTCACAAAATCATGAGGTAGTTCTACCCTACTGATGAAAAGATACTTTTAGGGCTCCCACCAAATCTTTATGTGGATCTCGTGCAACCCTAGACACTATTAACTTCACCTTTTCAAACTTAAGAAAGTAGGCTACGTGCTGGCAAGCAAAATTGCAAGCCTGAAAAACTGCCATCTTGCATCCATTACTGATTAAAAGGGAAAATATTTAAATTGCATTGTATTCTAATATTTATTTAGCATTTACTACCACTGTGTGGGGCGCTGAAGCACTAACCTACAAGGGTAGCACGCTACACCATGCAGGGTGTATGGTTGGAAGGATTTTGTCTTTTCTTTTATCCTGTGCGGGAAGAGTTTCCATGTCGTGCATGATGACCATGGGATGCTGTTATTGTGTTAATGGAAGCAGTGCTTAGCAGTGTGAAGGATGAGGCAGTGCTCTGCAGGTCCCTCTGTGGTACTTCCTATTTTCCTAGTCCACTTAGCTGGTTACTGCACTGGATTGCCCATTGTGACATATTTTGTTTAAAGTTTATTGTCCTGAGCAGGCGTAGGTTGGAGGAAGATATGCATCAGAGATCAGCTTGGATGAACTTTGTTACTATCATCCCATAACTGATTGTCATTGTGAGATGTTGAAAAGCAGTTATAGCATGTGACTAGTTGTGACCCACAGTGGTAAACTAAAGAATGTCCGTAGTTGGCCAGTGGCATGTGGAAGATCTCTTCAGTTATTCCATGTCTGTTCAGTTCGTGATGGGTGGTTTATTGCTGTGGACTGGTACAGTACTGGCTAATGGACATGACCATAGCAGTTTGGCTTATGTGAGTGTGAGTGTCAAACAGTAGAAGGAAAATATTATGCAGTCTATATGAACTAAAATTGACTTCCCAACTGCTGAGCGTTATGGCATTAGTGTGTGTTATATATTATATTGTATTGTAATTGCGTTTATACAGCACCTACTATTCCAGAAGAGGTGTTATAGAGCTTTATGTCGGGCAACACAATGCTCTGGAACCCAGGGTGAGCAGGTTTTTTGGAGGGGCTTTTTCTTGATTATTGGGATTAGTCTTGCACTCCTAAGGAAGCCAAGCCATGCATCTACTCCATTTTCTATGTGGTAGATTAAATTAATAGGAGTTATTGTGCTCTTTAGTGTAAGATGGGAATATATGAATTCATGCACTGGTTGGCGGTATTAAAAGAGGGACTTGGGATATTAAGTATTGTTAGGTTGAAAGGTATGACTTATTGTAGAGGAGGTTGTGATCTTTGAATTGCGGTGTGGGAAATTTGTAATGATACAATAGCAGAGATTAAGGTAAATATGCGTATGACGTTGAATAGGCTGTGCTTAGAGAGAGAAGTCATGTAGAGGATGGAAAGGAAGGAGAGAGTGATTCAAAAGAAAAAGGAGAGTTGACAGTCAGAGGTTTTAAGTCAAAGTCAGTTATTATGCATGTTTTTAGGAATATTGTGGAGACTTCTTGAGATTGCATGCAAAATTGTAGAAAAAAACAATATTATTTATATGTGTTGCAATATCATTGTAGGTCATGAGAACACCTGTGTGCACACACACCATCATCACGTATAGGTAAATAGATTTGAAATAAATATGGAGTCATTTTCCCATAAATAAGATGGAAGGAAAATGCAAAACAGGAATGTTGTGCTTTAAATGTTTGTGCTTGAGATGCTCTTCCTCTTTCCATCTGGTGATGAAAATGGGAAGAAGGTTTTAGTGATTTTATATAAAGTAATAAGTGACAATACACATTGCACTATGTTATTACTCAATAACCATTTAAATGCCCCAAAACGTTTTGTAACACCTGGATCAAAGGTCTCAGGCCAATCAGTGGTTACTGGGCCTCAACTGTAACAAATGGAGTCAATATCTCTAGTTTCCTCGAGCCGCCATAATATTCAACCTAAACTGAACACATTCCTTTAGCCAATGGCGTAACTTAAAATTATGAGAATTCCCTTCCTGCAGAGTTTAGTGCGGGGTCGCAGAGACTCCCATATCTTACCGAATTTCATAGCTATTAGGCTGAATGAGTACCATCCCTGGAAAGTGGGCACCCCGTGCTGTAGGTGGTGCAGAGGTACTTGCTAAGCCCCAGCCTTTAGTACATGGCTTCCAGAATAGAAAAGCAGAGTATTCCAATGCCTACTCAGGTAGGTGTTGAGGGCTAGAAACTCAGGGCCTCATTTATGAGAAGCGTTGCATCGCTGCGTGAAAGCAGCGATGCAACATTTCTGAGTGCGCCCTCCTTGCGACATGATGGATGCGTCATATTTACTGTATGATGCATCATGTCGCAAGGAATGAAAGATATGTCAGTATTACTGACGTATCTGTCAGCGCAAAAGTGGTGCATTGCTGGGGTGTGTCTGAAAACAGACGCAACTCAAGCAATGTGTCCTTTCACATGGGGCAAGCCCCATGCGAAAGGGCCTGCGTCACCTTTACGCCTGCCATGAGGCAGGCGTAAGGTTTTGACGCATTGGCGTCCTAGAAGTGGCGCAGTGAAATCTTATAGATTTCACTGTGCCACTCCTACGACCCTTTCTTGTGGGGGAACGCCCACCTTGCACACATTATACCTGACGCAGGTATAATGTAGCACAGGGGTTTACGAAGTGACCTATCTGCCTAGATGCGTCAGTTTGTAAATATGGCGCAACATGGCTCATTATTTACGCTGCTGCTGCGTCACAAAAAGTGATGCAACGGCAGCGCAAAAGTGATGCAGGGGCTCAATAAATAAGGCCCTCAGAAGTCTGTAAATCCTAGTAACGCCATTCAATAATTGCTACCATTTCAGTCAGTGCTATACTTTTAAAAGGGAAACAGGGCAAAATGCAGCACACATAGAAAGAGGAAAAAACGAGGAGAAAAAAAAGATTTCTCCTCATTATGCCTCACCTGGGAGGCATTTCGTTTTTGGCGCATTCCCTGGTCTACCACTGTTAGTAAATCTGGGAATGAGTCAAAATCCATGGGTGTTGCGTGGGAACACCCATGCACCATCCATGGAATGACATTGTGGGGCAGAGTAACGCAACGCAATCATTTCCACTGCGATGTACTGCTCTGGATTTATCAAGCCTCTCAGAGTCATGCAAGGGGGCCTTGCGTGGCTTGATAAATCACATCTTATGAGTTGCGTCATTTTTGCACCCCGTTGCATGGTGCAAAGTGACACACTTAGGCTGCCAATTAAAACCGGTAAGAAGAGTCCATCCTACTAGAGCACTGATCCATGGTACAAAAGGGGGATTAAGGGAGCAATGTGAATCACAGTTATGGGTGTCTACTCCACAAACACTACGGGCCCGATTTACAGAACTAACTTAGGACAAAATCCTAAACTTACTACCATTTTGGTATTCACAGAAGGCACTTACTCATTTTGGTATTCACAGAAGGCACTTACTTACTCATTTTGAGTAACTTACTCATTTTGAGTAACTTACTCATTTTGGTATTCACAGAAGGCACTTACTCATTGATGAGTAAGTGCCTTCTGTGAACACCAATAACTTACTCATTTTGAGTAACTTACTCGTTTTGAATAACTTACTCATTTTGGTATTCACAGAAGGCACTTACTCATCAATGAGTAAGTGCCTTCTGTGAATACCAAAATGAGTAAGTTACTCAAAATGAGTAAGTTACTCAAAATGAGTAAGTAAGCGCCTTCTGTGAATACCAAAATGGTAGTAAGTTTAGGATTTTATCTTAAGTTAGTTCTGTGAATCGGGCCCTACACTTGCAGCTCCGTTGCTTGTCTTGTTATGCTCAAGCTAAACTTTCCAGCTACCTTCCCAATACTCTCCAGACCTAGTGACAGAGGTGGGGAAATCTCCAAGGTCTTGTGGCTTCAATGAGGGGCACATTGGAAGGGTAATCGATTAAGGGGCATCACCACAAATATCTCCAGGCTCTGATCCTTCTCTTCTGCTCCAGGTAATGTAGTTGGTGATGGAATCTTGTCCTTTGTACACAACTCTTGCTTTCTTATTGTGAATGTCAGTCCAGGTGCAAACCTATCAGGAATCATGACCGAAGTTCTATCGTCAACTTATGAGATGTCAGTAGTCAGCAGAAAATATCACCTACACTGGTCTGTAGTTCCTTTTGGGTTGGTGAGAGAATTCTGGAACCTTGCACAGGGGAAACTATTCAGAATGTATTCTCAAAGCTGACTAACCAGTTCTGGTGCTTGGTTCTAACTTTGGGGGCTCCTCCAATAAAATTCTACAAGCTAGCTGCATGATCAGATCATGATCAGGGCATGGTGGAGAGGTGGTCAACACCTTCCTGGGGTAGTTAAAACCAGTCCAGGTGTGGATGCAAGCTGAATTAAAAAGGTTTGGCTAAATGATTTGTACCACAGAATTCCTGAAATTATACCATTACTCCACTTTGAGTTATTACCTGCCATTTACTACTGTAAACATGTAGAATGAAACATACCAGTCATTGTAAAAATGTCATTCATATGATTAGTCACATCTTGATCTGTTACAGGATCTGCAGCTCACCTGGGAAATCTGGAACAAGGCTATCACACCCCTGACTTTATCTGCTGTGATTGGTTGGTTACCTGCCATCAGAGAACTTGTGACAGTGTGCATAAGAAAGAAGGAAGAGTCTAGCCCTGCGTAATGGCAACCCTGCACCAGTGCCAGCAAAGAAAGGGACACAAAGGTGATCTTACCACTGCTACCCAGGAAGAGAAAGAACCAACAGATGTCCGTTGATGCAGTGGTTTCCGCTCCCATCTTGGTTGTTATACGGACGAATCTACAATCAGGACCAGTCATGACGTCTGCAGTTGGTATCCCAGCAGAGTGTTCAGTCACTCCAGCGCCCGACTTGAATGGACATCCATTTCCCCTCATTCCTTGGATACAAGACTCCTTTAACTCATCTCTGCTGCCAGTGTTATGCAGCTGGCACTTCATAGTTACTCCTTGAGACAGCCTCGGCTCTAGAAGCCCTACCTATGAGAGAAGGCCTCCTCATTCGGTTATTGTCCAGCTTGCATTAGCCCAGGTTCCCCAGGCGCCTGCAGCTTCTGCTGCATTACGTTCTAGCGCCCTGAAGAAGGTGTGACCCGTTCCTTGGCTCTTCCACCGAAACGCGCGTTGGCGCAGGTCCCCATCTGATCAGCACGACCTCATCATTATAATCATTATCCTATGTTTCCATTTTGTCTGCATAGAAGTTCTCAAAGAATATGCATTAACCATCTATTGGATAAGAACTGTTAAACTGTGGAAATCGTGTTTTTTGGAACAACTATAATGGTTCCTGTTTGAAATTATTTGTATTACATCTTGGACCAATTTTGGTTGAGGTTGTTGTGTATGACATAGTGGGGTGCCATTGTGCAGTGTGTTGTGTGAGTGAATCAGTATGGTTTTGAATGGCTTGTGTGGCTAGTTGGTAGTATTGTGTATTTGACCTGTATGTTTTTGCGCCTGGGCATCATAAGTATGTACTACTTTTTATCGATCTGTCATTGTATTTATTATAATATTTATTAATGTAATTTTGATATTTTGATATCTTATTAATTTGTATAATAAACTTAAGGCATATGTCCCAAAATAATTGCTACATGGTGTAGTTGTACAGGTTTTCCCTCTTTTCTTTCGCACACTGTTTTATGCCTTACGGGGATGGAATAATGTATTTTCCCTTCTTTTGATCCTTGACGTTTGGCTATTTTATAAATCTTTGTCAGGCAGTGGGTTTGTGTTTGATTGACATTGACGTTGATTCAGTGAAACGATATCATGTGGACCATCCTATATAGCTGACTAGTGCTGCCTCTGAGGCTACTGAGAACTGTACAAATGATGACAATGTTGCAAAAGAAGTCCCAGGTGAAACCCCCATTAAAAGAAGAGTAACCAGGCTTAAGCACAGAGCATCAAGCATTAATCACTGTATCGACTGCAAATGCTATAGCAACACCATCATCCCCACAATTGACATAAAATGGAGAACTTACTGAAAATGTACTAACCCCAAGCATCTGGGGTTCACAGGATTCTGATTCAGAATTGTCAGAGTGTGTGACGTTCATGATGATAATTTATTTACAGATCAGCCAAGTTGTAGATTTGAATGGACAGTCCCAGAAAGCCCACAGTAAAATATATGGGTAGAATTTGAATGGGCCAGAGAAATTTATACAGAGCCTACCTGGACTTATGCCTGGATAGTTCCATAAATTGAGGAACCTGATCTGGCAACAAGAAAGCCGATCAAGCAGAAAGATTACACACTGTGATTAGAAGTGTGTCGAAAAAGTCACATGTCAACCTGCTAAAAAAGTTTGGGGATTTCTAAACTTGGAGTGCCTGTCAGAACGTGGGCTACAGATCCTGGTGTAATGATGTAATACACCCAATCCTGAATATGTAGATTGGTTTGGATATATCTACTATCAAAATTGTTGGTTCACATAATGAATTGTGGGTGAATGGCGAAGAAATAATTAGATGTGATTATATTGAATATATTGTTTCCTGTTGGAAAAGCACAATGTTTGAATTATTACGCCCTGAAGAAGTTTGTTCTCAAATGAAACGCACTGGCTGAGACTGTAGTTGTCCTGAATGATTAAGAATAAAGTCTGTGAAGCAAAATAAAGAAGATACAAGAACTTCAGACAATCTTATTGGACTTTCTTATTTTGGGTGCACCACTATGTTTATATTTTTAACCTGATAGCCACCCTGCTGCAAGATGATTTTCTATTGAGATGACTAGGAGTATCAAATCCTTCCTTTTCAACCTAGATAATATTTTATCTCCAGCACCATTCACTAGTGACTGGGCTAGGAACACCACTAAGAACTTGCTTGCAGATTAACAATCTCACACTTCAATGAATGTTACAGAGTCTCACCTCATGGAGAACAATTACAAACATTTGTTGTACTACAATCAATATACTGATTGGTTCCTACATGCTATGCAATGCCACAAGGATGGTGTTACCATAATAACCTTGGGAGTACTGTATCATGCTTATGTGGGAGAGTGAGCCCCAATTTTTGCAAAATGCCTGTATTTCAAATCTCCAACAAAGAATAGGTACTACCCTTACACTTACTTCTAGAATCAAAATAACATAAACCTGACCGTTGTATTTATTTTTAAACACAAGGTGCTTTATTCAGTTGCATATTTAGATGAATGTACTGAATATGGGTTTGTGGTTTGGAATAAAACAGTACTCTAACAATAAATGGGGAGAAATGAGGTTTGGCAAATTTATGGATTGGGTACATTGTTTCCCTCATGTTGCTTTTCTAAAGATTGCATCTTTCGAAATAACACCATACAACAGACCATGTATTTCAGTAGTGCATGTCAGGAACATTAACACAGTGTGCATTATTTATGGTTAGAGTAGGAGAGGACTCGTAACAGGGGCCAAGCAAGCAAAATGGACATAGATATAAGAGCAACTTACGGTTTCGTACTTTCAGTCATTCATACCATTTATATCTTGAATACTGATTTCATGTATTTAATAGTGAATGAAACTAAAGCAACATTCTATACTTCTAAGATAGAAGCAAAAATGGAGAGTGTCTGTTATATCCTTAAAAAAAATCCAGATGGTATCTACATAATGAGAGGCGCACTCCAAACAAGAAGAAACTTCAACTAGAATGTGGTGGCCATCTTTGAACTCTAGTGTACCAAGGTGCTTAGCCTGGAGAACCTTGCTTCCCAAAGGGTCGTTTTTTTGTCTACTCATGTCTTGCTCAGTTTAAAGACTAAGTGATTCTATGATCATCTCTGAAAAATCATCTTTGTGGAATCATCTGAACTTCTTCAACAGAAGTGATTGCTGTTTGTGTTAATTTAGACTTGAAATTTTTTTTAAAGGCTGTATTGTTTCATGACTGATTCTTGAACTAAGGTTACATTTTCATCTGTGAAGTTACAGTCCCCCATTACTTCTAATTACTTTGAACCACCTACTTGATTAGGTTTTCTGAATGGAATATATTACAAACTGCATTCAATATAATTCAAGGTATTTAAGGGATTGGGTTCTGCATGCATATTTCATCACAACTCAGAAGAGTTAGACTTTAGACTAATCGTTCATATTATATGTTGCAGGCAGAACACTTGTATTCACAAGCACACATAGCTGCCAAGTGTTACCCAATTCTAAAAGGCTATATAGTAATGTTGTTTGTTTATTCTCTTCAGGACTCTTATGTAAGAGGCAAATCCATACGAGGTCCAAGAGAGGATGCTACACAAGGATGTGTGCCTTTCTGAATTCCCCTTTTGACTGTGTTCTCAGGAGTGGCTTCTTAATCCCTCAGAGTACCAGAGTACCAGGTGAGCAAGACGGGACAGCATCAAAGTCCAGATATCTCGCAGTAGACCGCGAGTCTGACATTGAGAGTGTTAATCACTTATAAAGTCCATTAATGCCTAGGCAGAATTATTCATACTTTCTGAATTGGAGGTAGAGAAGAACATTAAGCAGTGATTAAATGTATGCTTTGATTGATAATGGCACAGTTAGGAAACTAATGTTTGATTCAAGGAGAACATATGTTTAGAAATTAATGTCATGAAAGATTTCCCAAAGAATTTGCAGGGTCAAATGCTAATAAACTGGATCCTGGGTAAGGTAAAGTCCATATTGACACCTACTATATTGGCATATTGCGTCAATATTGTGTTAAAGATCACTCACTAGACACCACCATCACTCAACACATGGAAACACTTCATTAAGGAAATAAGATGAATATTTTTCTTGACGGGATGAAACAAAACAGGTCTGAAAGACATCTGATATCATAGATTTCTATAGCCTTCATGCATAAATTCTGCAATGGAGGCAGTGAGAAAAATTAGAGAAATAGACAAATAGAATATTCGAAGAACACTCAAGGTAACAGATGGTGATGTTAGAATGCTGAAGGAGAAATGTATTCAGTTACTGAACGAACATTGTGTGCCTTTAAAATTGTAAAGGCCGTGTTAGAAAGCTACAAACATAAGGAAGAACAGCATAAAATAATGTTTGCTTTGCAATCTTCTTTTTGTGTGTTGAAATTATACAGAGGGTCTTGGAACCAGCTATTCTATCGTTTTTTAAACTTTTCAATTAAATGAGCATCAAAGATTATTGAGTAAACATGATTCAACTTTTAGTTTGGTCTCTGTACAGGAGTTTGAATGAATACATGGCTTTTTTACAATACCAATTAATGTGTGACATATTGAAGATTGCCTCCTGAAAAAGAAATAAGATGGTATATGTTATGTTATGTTATGTTATTTTATTCTTATATAGCGCATGTATACCGACAGGTCTCTTAGCGCTTCGGAAGAAGAGAACAGCGTCAGGGCCGGGTGGTCACCATGGTACTAGGAAGAATTAGGTCATGTCTAGAGCCTCTCTGAAAAGGATGGTTTTAAGCTGCTTCCGGAAAGGGAGCAGACCATGTTCTTTACGGAGAGTATCAGGCAGCCGGTTCCAGAGTTGTGGCAGGAGGACCGAGAAAGCTCGTCCTCCTTTGGAAGCACAGTTACCCCGCGGGCAGACCATCTGGGCGGCTTCTGCTGAGCGGAGCGCCCGTCTAGGCACATATTTAATTAAACGTTCCCTTATGTACCCTGGGGCGTGTCCGTAAAAGGCTTTATGGGCAATACAGAGTCCCTTAAACTTCGCTCTTTGCCTAACCGGCAACCAATGCAGTTTGCGCAGCAAAGGAGTGGCATGGGTTCTTCTGGGCAACCTGAAAATCAGCCTGGCGGCGTCATTCTGTACCACCTGTAGCTTATTCATAAGTTTCTGGGGAGCCCGACATAGAGCGCATTGCCATAGTCGAGTCGCGAGACGATGGTTGCTCGTACAATGGTTTCCAGCGATGAAGCTGAGAGCAGTGGAACCAGCTTCCTCAGTTGTCTCAGCAGACCAGTGCAAGTACTCACCACCGAGTTGACTTGATTAATCATGGAGAGCTCGGAGTCGATCTTAATTCCCAAACTTTTTACAACTGGTGCTGGGCTGGGACAGGCCCCCAGCTCTTGGGGCCAGAACAAGCCACTCTGCCGGAATTGCTAGGACTTCGGTTTTATCAGGATTGATTTTTAAAGAGTTTGCAGTCATCCAGTTTATTGTAAACCTGAGGATGTTCTGAGCAGACTCTTGGGTGCGGACCGAGTTATCGATCTTCAGGATAAGCTGAGTATCATCCGCATAGTTAAAGACCCGACATTCCATATCGGTTAGTGCGGCCACCAGGGGCTGCAGGTATATGTTGAAAAGGAGCGGGGACAGCGCGGAGCCCTGGGGGACCCCGCAAGAGATGTTACCCTTTTCAGATACCTGATCGCCAAGTTGGACCCTCTGCGAACGTCCTAGTAGGAAGGATTCCAACCAATTATAGGCGTGCCCCCGGATGCCCAGGTCCGATAGCCGGGTCAGTAGTATTGTATGGCTGACCGTATCGAACGCCGCAGAAAGATCTAAGAGAATCAGGGCGCTCGACTCTTTATTATCGGCCTTTATCCTGAGATCGTCGAGTACAGATAGCATTACTAGCTCTGTACTATGGTGGGCTCTAAACCCAGCCTGGCGGGGTTGGAGTAGCTCGTGTTCTTCCAAGAACGCCGAGGTTGTTTTCAGGACATGACGTTCCACAACCTTCGCCAGAAACGGGAGCTGAGAGATAGGTCTATAATTTTTAAGTACGGCCTTGTCTGCTCCCAATTTCTTTAGTAGCGGGATAACTCTAGCCTCCTTCAAATTGGAGGGGACTTGACCAGTCGCCAACGAGTTGTTGAGGAGGGTAAGAATCTGGCGGTCCAAGGCCGGAAGGGCCATTCGAAAAATCCTAAGCGGGCACGGGTCGGCCAGGGAGCCTGATTTGGTACTATTTATCAGGGACGTCAAAGATTCTAGATCTAGTAGAGGGAAACTGGTCAGAAACTGGCCAGAAGGGAGCGGGGATGTAGACAGCTCCATGGGGCTCAGGGTAGTAGGAGTTTTCCCAATCTCCAGAAGGATATCTGTTACCTTCTGGAGAAAGAAAGTCTGTAGTGCATTACAGTCTGAGGGTATTTCTGCAGATTTTACGTCAGATTTCTTGCTAAGTTCATTTAGGATCTTAAAAGTTTCCTTTTGTTTATTTGGAGCCTCTGTTATGCGTGCCTCATAGTATTCGGCTTTCCTGTTTATAATGGATTTTTTATAAAGAGTTAGTGTAGCTTTGTAAGAAATTAACTCAGTAGGATCATAGGCTTTCCGCCACCGTCTCTCGGCTTTGCGCAGGCTCTGTTTACTCTCCTGAGTGCCTCATTAAACCAGGGGCCACCTTGCTTTTAAGTCTAGTTCTTTCTCTGCGTTCCGGTGTTATTTGATCGATAGCTGATTGCAGAGTATTACTAAGGGTTTGGCTTTCTAAGTCAATATTGCCTTCCTGAAATTTAGGTGCGGGAAGCGTCTGTAATGTGGCTATTAAATTGTCTGCCTGAATCTTGTGCCAGCTACGAACTCTCCTCCACTCTGGCGGATATTGCGCAGGAGGACTATCCAACGGGACCCAGCAAGAGATTAAGGAATGGTCTGACCAGGCACACAGGTGGATACTTATTAGTCTGTCAAGATGGTTAGAGGACCAGACTAAGTCTAGCGTGTGGCCTTTAATATGAGTGGAGCGATCCACCAGTTGATGGAGCCCCAGGTTAGACATTACCATCTCGACCTGCTTGGCCTGCGGCTCCCGTGGTTCCTTCTCCCAGTGGAAATTAAAATCTCCAACCACCATGAGTCTTTGATATCGTGTACTGAGGTCGGACATGATCTCGGCGAAGTGGTCATTAAAACCAGGGGTTGCATCCGGGGGCGGTAGACTGCCAGGAGGATGAGGCAGGACGATTTGGATATAATTTTAACTCCCAGCATATCCGTCTTATCCATGCTCTCTGCTATTATCTTGGTGGCCATGAGCCTGGTGTTAAAAAGAATCGCTACTCCCCCTCCTCTCCTGTTATCTTGCCTATTGTGCCAGAAGGCGTCAAAGTTGCCTGGCAGTGCAGCGATAATATCAGGGGCTGATGCATCACCTATCCAGGTTTCTGTGAGGGCAAGAATGTCAATATCCCCCTCCTGGAGAAGTGCAAAGATCTCTGATGTTTCTGTAGCGATCTTGTATTTAGAACAGCCACTTTTAAACCAGGGGGTTCTCTGGCATGATCATGGAGTAAGGTGTTGGCCCTGGAATCGTGTGGGTGTCTGTCCTGGTATATCTCAGGAGGTGTTCTGATCTTAATTTAGCGGTGACATCTGGGTTCAGCCTGTGGTTGCCTGTGGCAAGGGACTGTAGTTCCATTGCAGAGTATTGTTTGGTCAGGCCAGGGCTTCTGGCCCCTGGACCCGGCTGGACGCGGACGGGCGCAGACGGAGCTTGCCTTAGGCGCGCCTTGGCGCGCCAGCGGCGCACCCGCTGCGCGCGTCTGCTCCAGCGTCCCGGTTATGCTGCCCCCTTCCGCCCACCAACCAATCAGCTCTGCTGAGCAGCAGCTGAGACTCCTCCCAGCACTAGACCGCGTTGAGGGATGCGGAAGTGCTCTAATCAGGATTCGCGGTGAAATCGCGAGAGCAGGTGAGCCCAAGACAGGAACTCTCCCGAGATTCCCCCAAAAGGGCAAAAAGCTTGTTTTAAAAGACGTTACTGTCCCAAAAGGCGAGTTCATTCCCATAAAATCGGCAATAAAAACAGTAAAATTCAATGTCTCTTTTTAAAAACAGTTATCTCAACAGTTATATGCTATTAAGAAATTCATTTATACATTATGCATGGAGAATGCCATATTTTTGACATTGGTAAAAGAACAATCACGTTATTTGAATGTGAAGAGCTGTTCTAGTTCATTTGAAACTTCTCTCCAGCCGCGGCTCACACAGGTAAATGCTGTGGGGTGGTGAAGCTGGGCAAGGGCGGGGTGGGGGGTAGTGGAATCGGACATACGACGGCAATGTGAAAACTAACAAAATAAATAAATAAAAGCACTTACCTTGCACTCGCCGCATCGCAGACTTCAGCGATGCGGCGAGCGCAAGGTAAGTGCTTTTATTTATTCATTTTGTTAGTTAGAAAAATAAAAGTCGCCCCCATTCACATAAATTCAGGGGGTTTATACACATTTTATGCCAAAACAATGAGAAAAAATTCCAGATTCAGCATAGCATGATCATAGACACCACATTTCAGACAAATCAGAAATTGGATCATCACAAATAAAACTTTAGCACTAGCCCACTTCTAAGAATAATCAAGAATCTTCCATTACCTTCCACAGCAGCAGAAATCTGAAGTTGCAAAATTCAATATGAAACATTCTATAACAAAGACCCTGACACTACTATGCTAGCAAAATGACATCGGAACTTCAAACAGAAGTGTCCTTCAAAATGTTACATCGAGAACACAAAGAAAGTTTCATTTGCATTGCATGGTCTCTAAAGATACAGTCAGTTACGTCACATTGTTCTATGTCTGGGGAAACTGAGGGTAGAGAAGACTCGCATAGGGACATTGATTGGAAGGGGGAGAGAGCAGGAGCTGAATGAGCATAACCCCATAAATTGCATCCATTTAATAAAATGGTGTCTTCACATAAATGTGACATACTTAAACTACATTATTATTCACACTTCTACACATTACTTCTGATTTGTCTCAAGTGCAACATAATTAGTTCATCAGTTACAACCTCACACACTATAAAATTATTATTTCACACTCAATTATTATTCAAAATTGCATATTGTAAAAAAACTTGAACAGTTTCATACCCTGAAGATGCTGAGGAAGATTTTCAAATCACTCCCAATAGGCATCCAGAAAATTGTCTCACACACACCCTGATCACAAGCAGGCTGGACTACAGAAACACCCTGTATGCTGGGATCAACAAAATACGCACCAGAAGACTGCAGACCATTAAGAACTCTGCGGCCAGAATTGCTCTCAACCTCACTTGCAACCTCAACATCACACCACACCTGCAAACAAATGCACACAATTCAAACTTCTCACACACACTGTCAAGGCACTACATAACACTGGCCCAGCATACTTTAAAAATTGCATCTGTTTCACAAAACTTACAGATACCTCCACTCGTCCAGACTCCTACTTGCACAAACTCCACGAATATGGAAAACCAGATCTGGTGGTTGCGCCTTCTTCCACATCACTTTTAAAGTATGGAATGACCTGCAGCTACACATAAGAGCCTCTTTCTCACTTCTTAAATTCCACAAGAAGCTGAAGACTTGGCTTTTCAAGAAGTCGCACTAGGCCCTAGGAGTGGCCAGACTCACACCTGCTGAGTTCCAGGATACTCTCCCGGGTGCACTTTACAAATTTGCATAAAATAACATAACATAACATGCAGGTCCTAGCACATTTAGGGAATGATTAGACTCAAACCCCACACCACACACCAACCTTTATTGGAGTACCAACCTAAGTAAGGGAGTTGCAAGCAGAAAGGCAGTGGGGAGGAATGGGGATGGCATAAGGGACAGTACCAACATGGGGATTGACAAACGAGGAACCAAACCTACAGGTGGTTGAACTATATCCAACAACTAGAGAAAGATCTATGATTTTCAACATTTCCACATATTCTCTATCCTGATGAAAGACAGATTCTTGAGAAAGGGCTAGGATTTATATCAACAAAGAAACCAGACTCCTTCAAAATCAGGGCAGAGTTTTTTTACATTTTTCTGTACAGTCAGATTGAAACAGTTTTTTAAAGATAATCCCAGCGAGAATGAAAGAGTAGGCACTGGTCTGTCGCCACCATCCACATTCTACCCACCCACCATTTGATGTCAGCAGAGCTAATTACTTTTGAAAATCCAGTAACAAAGAAAAATAATGATCTAGAACATGATAGTTATTCATCCCTTACAATATATCTTTAGCAGAAAGGACGACACTTAGGTTTTTACACACAACAGCAGCAGAACCCTCAAAGCAGCAGACAAGGGAGGTGCAATTGTGATCCAAAACACCCAGAAATACGAGGAGAAAAATTATGAGGCAGCCTAGCATTGAAACACACTACAAAAAACGTGTGAGCAATCCACTAGATGAAAGACAGTAAAGAATCAGGTCTGTCACAGATATGGGCTTAACTGTCTGCCACATTGATGAACAGGAACTTCCCTATTTGAACAAACCAAACCCATGTGCACCTGTGGAATATACACAAAAATGCTTTGCTCCACCAGGGAGATCAATAAATTCGGGGGTGGGGTATCAGTGCTGGAACCGGTGTGTAGGTATGTAAACACTTTCATAAAACTTGAAGTCCACAAAATTGAGTCATATGTGTGTGACAACAATTGATGGCACTGATCAGATATCAGTCACATTGGACTTGGAATACCAGTTTACACATATTTCACAGAAAGAGGCGCTTAAAAGGATCCACAGGGTACTTTCTCCACTTTATTGAACAACTAACCCATGATAGACTTCTATTGACAGAAAAAGCTCTAAAGCAGAATTATTTCATGCTCAAACAATACTACTATCTACAAATAAAGGCCATTGTAATGGGAGCTTTCTTCACTCCGGATATAGCCAAACTCTTTGCGATAAAATTAGAGACTAAAGCCATTATGAACAACGATAACTCACATCAACATAACATCTATATGTGGAAGAGATGATGTCTTTATGATTTAACAAGGGGAAGAAAGGACCCTCTAAGAATTTATTGATTGGCTGAAACAACAATGTAGAGATTTGAAATGTACAGCCATTTACAGTACCACAAAGATTAACTACCTAGACCTGATGGTCAAACACAAACATGAGAAACTGCGCACTACCTTATATAAGAGGCCTGCAGTCACAAATTCACTCTTAAGATATGAGAGTTACCTCCCAATGTCATCAAGAGATAATTTATCCTCTGACAATTTCGCTGCCTGGGATGTAGTTGTAGCCGCAGATAAGACTACTTCAAATAAGCAGAGGGATTAATGTCCAGACTCAGGGAAAAAGAGTATCCCATTAGGTTACTACTACGCAGAGCTAAGATATCTGCATGGTACATTCCAAGAGAGGCCCCCCTGAGCCTATGACCACAAGGAATGCAACAAAATAGAAACCCCATGGTCACCATGTTTACCCCTGTAAGTAATCAGGTCCAGAAAATCATTAAACAAAATTGGCACCTCTGGGATTAAATCGAAAAGGATCCCCTCTTATTTGCATACAAGCACAATAGCAGCATTAGGGACAATGTAGTGTGAGCACACAGCAAGACTACAACTACACAATCAATTACTACGATGCGGGGTCTGCCACTGATGACCGGACATTTTGAGCATGATAAATTCCCTCGAAACATGAACATGTTTACTCCAGGGATCCGAAACTACCAACTAAATTCTTTCTCAAATTGTACTACGAGGAATGTCTTATACTTGATTAGGTGTCCATGTAATCTTCTATATGTGGGACAGGCAACTCAGATGGCAAAACAAAGAATTTCCCTACAATGCAGCAGCATATGCTGGAAGATTGCAGGAGCACCATTAGTGAGACATTACCAAGGGTGAAATTCATTGGTTTGTTGTGGAAGTTATCAAACTGAATCACAAAAGAGGAAATCTTGCATCCTGCCATTGAGGGAAGGCAAAAGGATGGACCTTCTTGGAACAACACAAAATGGACTGAATGATGTGTGAATTATTTAGTGTGATCTCCTTCACTATGTATGCACTAATCAGAGTCCTGTCATCACCAATACATGGTAGTACTGTTGCTGACATGTAATTGCAATGTATTGTTGGGACAAATGTATGCATTTCAAGGGTAAGGGTACCACCTAAGGCTCACATATGCACTATGTAATCAAAGAAGGTTTTCAACATGTACTAAACTACAAGACACACAGATTAATCAAAGAGGGATATTCTAGGGAACAAAATCAACACTATGGCAGAAGTATTGTCCCTTGCAGCTAATTGCATTACCATGATAAGAACATTTTTCCCCGTACATACTACAACCTTTGCGCCTGAATGGGTGGTTAATATACAAAACAAAAGGACCACTACATTGGCATACGAAAGGCAGTATCATCATTGATTAGAATTCATGCTACATATTAGGTCAGCAGTCCAGCTGATGTGACTTGGCAGACAAGATAATGGTCTCAAGAGCGGCATCATTCCACCATCTGCAATGTCGAGAGAGAAGTACATACATTGCATCCCCCATGCTACTGCACAGAGGAAATGCGGCTATAAAAACTTCTGAGGTGAGCGAGCACCAGTAGAGTTGGACATAGAACATGGAAACTTTAACACACTGAAAAATGTTACTATTCCGACAGGTGATTGAGGAGAGTCAAGGAGATTGAGTTCTCCCGTACTTAATGGCACATTAACTAGGGATGAACAGACGGGATTCGACTACTTGGATCAGATTACAGACCACAAGTAAGTTAGTTTTACCTATCACGCTGGCACTGTTAAGTATATCTATATATATCCTAAGTATATATATGTATATATATCTATCTATATATATATATAGATAGATAGATAGATATATACTCTACAAGACACATGGGATATAAAATACAAAACACAAAAAGATGATGAATGGAATGCTGAACAATGCAAACATTCACCCCCAGTCAACAGATCTGGGTTTAATCCATCGCTTTTTTGCCCACCACACCACCCCAGTTTGGACCCAGCAATATGCAAATCAGTCTTGACCCTGCTCCTCACAGGAACCGTTCAGACCGAACTGCCGAGCCAAGCCCTCTCTGTACCGGAAACAAGCATCCTAGGGCCGGTTCCGGGGTATCACCTCTCATCAGCCAGGCTAGCTTGAATCCAGTGGCGCAGTGAGCATGGGACCCACGTCTGGGCATAGCCTTCCCACTTAGGGTGACAGAAGGAAAAAGAACAGATGATGGACTGAATGCTGAACAATGCAAACATTCGTCCCCCATCAACAGATCTGGGTTTAATCCATTGTTTTTTTGCCCACGACGCCACCCCTGTTTGGACCTAGCCCTAAGCAAATCAGTCTTGACCCTTCAGCTCATGGGAACAGTCCAGCCTGAACTGCAAAGCCAGGTCATCTCTCGACCAGAAACAATCATCCTGGGACCGGTTTGGTCTATCACCCCTCATGAGCCAGGCTAGCTTGAATCCAGTGGTGCAGTGAGCACGGGACCCCTGAAAGGGCATACCCTTCCCACTTAGGTCGACAAAAGCAAAAAGAACAGATGATAGATGGAACAATGAACAATGCAAAAATACACTCCCAGTCAACAGATATGGGTTGAATCCATTGTTTTTTTGCCCACCACACCACTGCAGTTTGGACCCAGCCATATGCAAATCAGTCTTGACCCTGCTCCTAATAAGAACAGTGGAGCCCGAACTGCCAAGCCAGGTCCTTCCTGGACCGGAAACAAGCATGCTGGGATCGGTTTCGGGGTATCACCCCTCATCAGCCAGGCTAGCTTGAATCCAGTGGTGCAGTAAACACAGGACCCACGTCTGAGCATACCCTTCCCACTTAGAGCGACAAAATCAAAGGAACAGCTTATGGACAGAATGCTGAACAATGCATACATTCATCCCTAGTCAACGAATCTGGGTTTAATCCATTGTTTTATTGCCCCACACACCACCCTAGTTTGGACCCAGTAATATGCATATCAGTCTTGACCCTGCTCCTCATGGGAACAGTCCAGACCGAACTGCCGATCATCCTGGTACCGGGTTTGGGGTATCACCCCTCATCAGCCAGGCTACCTTGAATCCAGTGTTGCAGTGAGCATGGGACCCACGTATGGGCATACTCTTCCCATTTAGGGCAACAAAAGCAACAAAAAAAACAGATGATGGACGGAATGCTGAACAATGCAAACATTCACACCCAGTCAACAGATCCGGGTTTAATCCATCATGTTTGTGCTCACCACGCCCTCCAAGTTTGGACCCAGCCATATGCAGATCAGCCATGTTCCTGCACCTCATGGGAACAGTCCAGCCCGAACTGCTAACACAGGTCCTTCCTGAACCACAAACAAGCATCCTGGGACAGGTTTTGGAGTATCACCCATCATCAGCCATGCTGGCTTGAATCCAGTGGCGCACTGAGCACATGAGCCACATCTGGGCATACCCTTCCCACTTAGGTGAACTAAAGCAAAAAGAACAGATAATGGACGGAATGCTGAACAATGCAAACATTCATCCCCAGTCAACAGATCCGGCTTTAACCCATTGTTTTTTACCCACCACTCCACCCCAGTTTGGACCCAGCCATATTCAAATCAGTCTTGACCCTGCTGATCATGCGAACAGTCCAGCCCGAACTGCCAAACCAGGTACTCCCTGGACTGGAAACAAGCATCCTGGGACCGGTTTCGCGGCATCACCCCTCATCAGCCAGGCTAGCTTGAATCCAGTGGTCCAGTGAGCACAGGACCCACATCTGGGCATACCCTTCCAAATTAGGTCGACAAAGCAAAAAGAACAGATGATAGATGGAACATTGAACAATGCAAACATTCACTCCCAGTCAACAGATCTGGGTTTAATTCATTGTTTTTTTGCCCACCATGCCACCCCAGTTTGGACCCAGCCATATGCAAATCAATCTTGACCCTGGTCCTCACAGGAGTAGTGCAGTCCAAACTGCCAAGCCAGCTCCTCCCTGGACAGGAACCAAGCATCCTAGGACCGGTTTTGGGATATCACCCCTCATCAGCATGGCTAGCTTGAATCCAGTGGCGCAGTGAGCACGGGACCCATGTCTGGGCATACCCTTCCCACTTAGGGCCACAAAAGGAAAAAGAACAGATGATGGACGGAATGCTGAACAATGCAAACATTTGTCCCCAGTCAATAGATCTGGCTTTAATCCATTGTTTTTTTGCCCACCACACCACCCCAGTTTGGTCCCAGCCATTTGCAATTCAGTCTTGACCCTGCTGATCATGCGAACAGTCCAGCCCGAACTGCCAAACCAGGTCCTCTCTGGACTGGAAACAAGCCTACTGGGACCGGTTTCAGGGTATCACCCCTCATCAGCCATGCTATCTTGAATCCAGTGATGCAGTGAGCACGGGAACCATGTCTGGGCATACCCTTCCCACTTAGGGGAACTAAATCAAAAAGAACAGATGATGGACGGAATGCTTTACAATGCAAACATTCACCCCCAGTTAACAGATCTGGCTTTAATCCATCGTTTTTTACCCACCATGCAACCCCAGTTTGGACCAAGGCGTATGCAAATCAGTCTGGAGCCTGTTGCTCATGGGAACAGTCCAGCCCAAACTGCAAAGCCAGGTCCTCTCTCGACCGGAAACAATCATCCTGGGACCGGTTTGGGCATTTACCCCTCATCAGCCAGGCTAGCTTGAATCCAGTGGTGCAGAGAGCACGGGGCCCACTTATGGGCATACCCTTCCCACTTAGGTTGACAAAGCAAAAAGAACAGATGATAGACGGAACGATGAACAATGCACAAATTCACTCCCAGTCAACAGATCTGGGTTTAATCCATCGTTTTTTTGCCCACCACACCACCGCAGTTTGGACCCTGCCATATGCAAATCAGTCTTGGTCCTGCTCCTCATGCAAACAGGGCAGCCCGAACTGCCAAGCCAGGTCCTCCCGGAACCGGAAACAAGCATGCTGGGATCGGTTTCGGGGTATCACCCCTCAACAGCCAGGCTAGCTTGCATCCAACGGCGAAGTAAACACAGGACCCACGTCTGAGCATACCCTTCCCACTTAGAGTGACACAATCAAAAGGAACAGATGATGGACAGAATGCTGAACAATGCAAACATTCATCCCCAGTCAACAGATCTGGGTTTAATCCATCGTTTTTTGGGCCACCATGCCACCCCAGTTTGGATCCAGCAATATGCATATCAGTCTCGACCCTGCTCCTTATGGGAACAGTCCAGCCTGACCTGCAAAGCCAGGTCCTCTTTCAACCAGAAACAATCATCCTGCTACCGGTTTTGGGGTATCACCCCTCATCAGCCAGGCTAGCTTGAATCCAGTGGTGCAGTGAGCATGGGGCCATGTATGGGCATACCCTTCCCACTTAGGGCGACAAAGCAAAACGAACAGATGATGGACGGAATGATGAACAATGCAAACATTCACCCCCAGTCAACAGATCCAGGTTTAATCCATCATGTTTGTGCCCACCACGCCCCTCAAGTTTGAACACAGCCATATGCAAATAAGTCATGTTCCTGCTCCTCATGGGAACAGTCCAGCCTGAGCTGCCAAGCCAGGTCCTTCCTGGACCAGCAACAAGCATCCTGGGACCGGTTTTGGGGTATCATCTCTCATCAGCCATGCTGGCTTGAATCCAGTGGCGCAGTGAGCACATGACCCACGTCTGGACATATCCTTCTCACTTAGGTGAACTGAATCAAAAAGAACAGATGATGGATGGAATGCTGGCTGAACAATGCAAACATTCATCCCAAGTCAACAGATCTGGCTTTAACCCATCGTTTTTTACCCACAATGCCACCCCAGTTTGGACCCAGTGATATGCAAATCAGTCTTGACCCTGCTGATCATGCGAACAGTCCAGCCCAAAATGACAAACCAGGTACTCCCTGGACCGGAAACAAGCATCCTGGGACCGGTTTTGCAGCATCACCCCTCATCAGCCAGTCTAGCTTGAATCCAGTGGTGCAGTGAGCACGGGACCCACATCTGGGCATACCCTTCCCACTTAGGTTGACAAAGCAAAAAGAACAGATGATAGACAGAATGATGACCAATGCAAACATTCACTCCCAGTCAACAGATCTGGGTTTAATCCATTGTTTTTTTGCCCACCATGCCACCCCAGTTTGGACCCAGCCATATGCAAATCAATCTTGACCCTGCTCCTCATGGGAACAGTGCAGCCCAAACTGCCAAGCCAGGTCCTCCCTGGAGAGGAACCAAGCATCAGCGGAATGCTTTTGGGGAAGCACCCCTTATCAGCATGGCTAGCTTGAATCCAGTGGTGCAGTCAGCACAGGACCCTCGTCTGGTCATACCATTCCTACTTAGGGTGACAAAAGCAAAAAGAACAGA
Organism: Calotriton arnoldi; assembly: GCA_963921515.1. Classification (NCBI taxonomy): domain Eukaryota; kingdom Metazoa; phylum Chordata; class Amphibia; order Caudata; family Salamandridae; genus Calotriton; species Calotriton arnoldi. The sequence continues at coordinate 568,959 of CAWUFW010001804.1, forward strand.
TGATGGACAGAATGCTGAACAATGCAAACATTCTCCCATAATCAATAGATCTAGGTTTAATCCATAATGTTTTTGCCCACCACTCCACCCCAGTTTAGACCCAGCCATAGGAAAATCAGTCTTGAACCTGCTCCTCATGGGAACAGTTCAGCTTGAACTTTCAAGCCAGGTCCTCCCTTGACTGGAAACAAGCATCCTGGGACCGATTTCGGGGTATCACCCCTCATCAGCCAGGCTTGCTTTAATCCTGTGATGTAGTGTGCACAGGACCCACATCTGGCCATACCCTTCCCACTTAGAGTGACAAAATCAAAAAATACAGATGATGGACGGAAAGCTGAACAATGCAAACATTCACCCCCAGTCAACAGATCTCGATTTAATCCATTGTTTTTTTGCCCACCACGCCACACCCAGTTTGGACCCAACCATATGCAAATCAGTCTTAACCCTGCCCCTCATGGGAGCTGTCCAGCCCGAACTGCCAAGCCAGGTCCTTTCTGGACCAGAAACAAGCATCCTGGGATGGGTTTTGGGGTATCACCCCTCATCAGCCATGCTGTCTTGAATCCAGTGGCACAGTGAGCACGTGACCCATGTCTGGGCATACCCTTCCCACTTAGGTGAACTAAAGGAAAAAGAACAGATGATGGACAGAATGCTGAACAATGCAAACATTCACCCCCAGTCAACAGATCTGGGTTTGATCTATTTTTTTTTGCACACCTTGGCACCCCAGTTTGGACCCAGCTATATGCAAATCAGCCTTGACCCTGCTCCTCATGGGAACAGTCTAACCCAAACTGGCAAACATGTTTGACATTGTTCAGCGCTCCTGTTCTTTTTGCATTTGTCACCCTAAGTGGGAAGGGTATGCCCAGACGTGTGTCCAGTGCTCACCATGCCAATGGAGTCAAGCTAGCCTGGCTGATGAGGGGTGATACCCTGAAACCGGTCCCAGGATGCTTGTTTCCAGTCCAGGGAGGACCTGGCCTGGCAGTTCAGGCTGGACTGTTCCCATGGGGAGCAGGTTCAAGACTGATTTGTATATGGCTGGGTCTATACTTGAATGGCATGGTGTGAAAAAAAATGATGGATACAAGCCCTAATCTCTGTATTGAGGGTGAATGTTTGAAATTGTTCATCATTCCATCCATCAATTGTTCTTTTTGCATTTGTCACCCTACGTGGGAAGGGTCTGCCCAGACATGAGTCCCTTTCTCGCTATGCCACCATATTCAAGCTAGCCTAGCTGATGAGGGGTGATACCCCGAAACCGGTCCCAGGATGCTTGATTCTGGTCCAGGGAGGACCTGGACTGGCAGTTCGGGCTGGATTGTTCCCATGAGGAGCAGAGTCAAGAATGATTTGCATATGGCTGGATATAAACTGGAAAGGCATAGTGTGCAAAAAAACTATGGATTTAGGCCCGGATCTCTGTATTGGGGGTGAATGTTTGACATTGTTCAGCATTCCGTCCATCAATACAAACAGACTATCCTCCAGCATTTATTGAAAGCTAAGAAACTATTTTTCATTTTTTAAACACAACAAAGTAAGACACCCACAGAAAAACAGCTGGTAAGAGAATATTAGATGCATTCAATACTCAACAAGACCAGCTTTCCAAACACAAGGATATCCAACATCTAGCATTGTCACTGGATTGGCTCCAATTCTAATAGTAGATGGAATCACACTTGTTCTGGTGTTTCTGCTAAAGAAATGCATAAGTTCAGTAGACCGAATAAGGTGCTTTTTTTTTTTTACAGAGTTTTATATAGGGCGAACTTGACCCGAATCGGGTATCAGAGCGCTTTACATAGCACCAGTTGCATTACATGAGGACACATTCATTTTTGTTAGGCACGGGGAGATTAAGTGATTTGCCCAGAATCACAGGATGTTCAGCGTCATTGCCGAGACTCGAACCCAGTTCCCCAGATTCGAGGTCAACCACTCTAGCCGTTAGGCCAACTCCTCTCCCCGACTTAGAGATTTGAGAAGCAAATGACGATGGGTCAAAGACAACCACTAGCGCAAATGCATCAGGTCAAAATACTGATTACTTGAAGAGAATGTTGTGCCTCTGAGTGGTTCTGACCTGAGAGTTGCTATTCCACAGAAGTGCACCAGGAATGAAACTTGGTGCTCCAAGGATTCAGTGAAGATTACCTATATGAAGAAATGATGCTCTGAAGTACTGATCTGTCTTCTGAATACGCATGAACACTCTTTTTTCTGCATGGGAGCCATGTCAATTACCATATCATTTTCATTGAAATACATTATATTAGTAAAAGAGAAATTAAAATTATTTTTAGTCTGCACACAAGAGGTGGGCAGATAATTGTCAATCATAATGATCGACACACAAGATGGGGTGATATGTGGCAGGGCTGTCTTCTAATATTAATATGTTACATGCAGGACAGACTGGATTGCATGTAAATATGACTGCATTTAATATTGGAGAATGTTTGTGAAAGGCATAGGGCCTAGGAAAATAGACCTTTTGAATAGTAATGTTAAAGAATGTATTTTTAATCAGCATGTCTTCAGTTCAGAAACCCAGATCAGTTGACTGGGGGTGAGTGCTTGCAATGTTCAACACTCCGTCCATCATCCCCTTTGGTTTTGCTATGTTCGCCCTAAGTTGGCAGGGTATGCCCAGACGTGGGTCCCTTGCTCACTTTGCCACTGAATTCAAGATAGCATGGCTGATGACGGCTGTAAGCCAGAAACCGGTCCCAGGATGCTTTTTTCTGGTCCAGGGAAGACATGGCTTGGCAGTTCGGGCTGGACTGTTCCCATGAGGCACAGGGTCAGACTGATTTGCATATGGCCATGTCTGAACTGGGTTGGTGAGTGAGCTAAAGAATGATGATGGATTAAACCCAGATCAGTTGACTGGGGGTGAGTGCTTGCAATGTTCAACACTCCTTCCATCATCCCCTTTGGTTTTGCTATGTTCGCCCTAAGTTGGCAGGGTATGCCCAGACGTGGGTCCCTTGCTCACTTTGCCACTGGATTCAAGATAGCCTGGCTGATGACGGCTGTAAGCCAGAAACCGGTCCCAGGATGCTTGTTTCCGGTCTAGGGAAGACATGGCTTGGCAGTTCGGACTGGACTGTTCCCATGAAGCACAGGGTCAGACTGATTTGCATATGGCCATGTCTGAACTGGGGTGGCAGAGTGAGCTAAAGAATGATGATGGATTAAACCCAGATCAGTTGACTGGAGGTGAGTGCTTGCAATGTTCAACACTCCATCCATCATCCCCTTTGGTTTTGCTATGTTCGCCCTAAGTTGGCAGGGTATGCCCAGACGTGGGTCCCTTGCTCACTTTGCCACTGGATTCAAGATAGCCTGGCTGATGACGGCTGTAAGCCAGAAACCGGTCCTAGGATGCTTGTTTCCGGTCCAGGGAAGACATGGCTTGGCAGTTCGGGCTGGACTGTTCCCATGAGGCACAGGGTCAGACTGATTTGCATATGGCCATGTCTGAACTGGGGTGGCGGAGTGAGCTAAAGAATGATGATGGATTAAACCCAGATCATTTGACTGGGGGTGAGTGCTTGCAATGTTCAACACTCCGTCCATCATCCCTTTGGTTTTGCTATGTTTGCCCTAAGTTGGCAGGGTATGCCCAGACGTGGGTCCCTTGCTCACTTTGCCACTGGATTCAAGATAGCCTGGCTGATGCCGGCTGTAAGCCAGAAACCGGTCCCAGGATGCTTGTTTCCAGTCCAGGGAAGACATGGCTTGGCAGTTCGGGCTGGACTGTTCCCATGAGGGACAGGGTCAGACTGATTTGCATATGGTCATGTCTGAACTGGGGTGGCGGAGTGAGCTAAAGAATGATGATGGATTAAACCCAGATCAGTTGACTGGGGGTGAGTGCTTGCAATGTTCAACACTCCGTCCATCCTCCCCTTTGGTTTTGCTATGTTCGCCCTAATTTGGCAGGGTATGCCCAGACGTGGGTCCCTTGCTCACTTTGCCACTGGATTCAAGATAGCCAGGCGGATGACAGCTGTAAGCCAGAAACCGGTCCCAGGATGATTGTTTCCGGTCAAGGGAAGACATGGCTTGGCAGTTCGGGCTGAACTGGGTTGGCGGAGTGAGCTAAAGAATGATGATTGATTAAACCCAGATCAGTTGACTGGGGGTGAGTGCTTGCAATGTTCAACACTCCGTCCATCATCCCCTTTGGTTTTGCTATGTTCGCCCTAAGTTGGCAGGGTATGCCCAGACGTGGGTCCCTTGCTCACTTTGCCACTGGATTCAAGATAGCCTGGCTGATGACGGCTGTAAGCCAGAAACCGGTCCCAGGATGCTTGTTTCCGGTCCAGGGAAGACATGGCTTGGCAGTTCGGGCTGTTCTGTTCCCATGAGGCACAGGGTCAGACTGATTTGCATATGGCCATGTCTGAACTGGGGTGGCGGAGTGAGCTAAAGAATGATGATGGATTAAACCCAGATCAGTTGACTGGGGGTTAGTGCTTGCAATGTTCAACACTCCGTCCATCATCCCCTTTGGTTTTGCTATGTTTGCCCTAAGTTGGCAGGGTATGCCCAGACGTGGGTCCCTTGCTCACTTTGCCACTGGATTCAAGATAGCCTGGCTGATGACGGCTGTAAGCCAGAAACCGGTCCCAGGATGCTTGTTTCCGGTCCAGGGAAGACATGGCTTGGCAGTTCGGGCTGGACTGTTCCCATGAGGCACGGGGTCAGACTGTTTTGCATATGGCCATGTCTGAACTGGGGTGGCGGAGTGAGCTAAAGAATGATGATGGATTAAACCCAGATCAGTTGACTGAAGGTGAGTGCTTGCAAAGTGCAACACTCCGTCCATCATCCCCTTTGGTTTTGCTATGTTCGCCCTAAGTTGGCAGGGTATGCCCAGACGTGGGTCCCTTGTTTACTTTGCCACTGGATTCAAGATAGCCTGGCTGATGACGGCTGTGAGCCAGAAACCGGTCCCAGGATGCTTGTTTCCAGTCCAGGGAAGACATGGCTTGGCAGTTCGGGCTGGACTGTTCCCATGAGGCACAGGGTCAGACTGATTTGCATATGGCCATGTCTGAACTGGGGTGGCGGAGTGAGCTAAAGAATGATGATGGATTAAACCCAGATCAGTTGACTGGGGGTGAGTGCTTGCAATGTTCAACACTCCGTCCATCATCCCCTTTGGTTTTGCTATGTTCGCCCTAAGTTGGCAGGGTATGTCCAGACGTGGGTCCCTTGCTCACTTTGCCACTGGATTCAAGATAGCCTGGCTGATGACGGCTGTAAGCCAGAAACCGGTCCCAGGATGCTTGTTTCCGGTCCAGGGAAGACATGGCTTGGCAGTTTGGGCTGAACTGGGTTGGCGGAGTGAGCTAAAGAATGATGATGGATTAAACCCAGATCAGTTGACTGGGGGTGATTGCTTGCAATGTTCAACACTCCGTCCATCATCCCCTTTGGTTTTGCTATGTTCGCCCTAAGTTGGCAGGGTATGCCCAGACGTGGGTCCCTTGCTCACTTTGCCACTGGATTCAAGATAGTCTGGCTGATGACGGCTGTAAGCCAGAAACCGGTCCCAGGATGCTTGTTTCCGGTCCAGGGAAGACATGTCTTGGCAGTTCGGGCTGGACTGTTCCCAAGAAGCACAGGGTCAGACTGATTTGCATATGGCCATGTCTGAACTGGGGTGGCGGAGTGAGCTAAAGAATGATGATGAATTAAACCCAGATCAGTTGACTGGAGGTGAGTGCTTGCAATGTTCAACACTCCATCCATCATCCCCTTTGGTTTTGCTATGTTCGCCCTAAGTTGGCAGGGTATGCCCAGACGTGGGTCCCTTGCTCACTTTGCCACTGGATTCAAGATAGCCTGGCTGATGACGGCTGTAAGCCAGAAACCGGTCCCAGGATGCTTGTTTCCGGTCCAGGGAAGACATGGCTTGGCAGTTCGGGCTGGACTGTTCCCATGAGGCACAGGGTCAGACTGATTTGCATATGGCCATGTCTGAACTGGGGTGGAGAGTGAGCTAAAGAATGATGATGGATTAAACCCAGATCAGTTGACTGGGGGTGAGTGCTTGCAATGTTCAACCCTCCGTCCATCATCCCCTTTGGTTTTGCTATGTTCGCCCTAAGTTGGCAGGGTATGCCCAGACGTGGGTCCCTTGCTCACTTTGCCACTGGATTCAAGATAGCCTGGCTGATGACGGCTGTAAGCCAGAAACCGGTCCCAGGATGCTTGTTTCCAGTCCAGGGAAGACATGGCTTGGCAGTTCGGGCTGGACTGTTCCCATGAGGCACAGGGTCAGACTGATTTGCATATGGCCATGTCTGAACTGGGGTGGCGGAGTGAGCTAAAGAATGATGATGGATTAAACCCAGATCAGTTGACTGGGAGTGAGTGCTTGCAATGTTCAACACTCCGTCCATCATCCCCTTTGGTTTTGCTATGTTCGCCCTAAGTTGGCAGGGTATGCCCAGACGTGGGTCCCTTGCTCACTTTGCCACTGGATTCAAGATTGCCTGGCTGATGACGGCTGTAAGCCAGAAACCGGTCCCAGGATGCTTGTTTCCGGTCCAGGGAAGACATGGCTTGACAGTTCGGGCTGGACTGTTCCCATGAGGCACAGGGTCAGACTGATTTGCATATGACCATGTCTGAACTGGGGTGGCGAAGTGTGCTAAAGAAAGATGATGGATTAAACCCAGATCAGTTGACTGGGGGTGAGTGCTTGCAATGTTCAACACTCCGTCCATCATCCCCTTTGGTTTTGCTATGTTTGCCCTAAGTTGGCAGGGTATGCCCAGACGTGGGTCCCTTGCTCACTTTGCCACTGGATTCAAGATAGCCTGGCTGATGACAGCTGTAAGCTAGAAACCGGTCCCAGGATCCTTGTTTCCGGTCCAGGGAAGGCATGGCTTGGCAGTTCGGGCTGGACTGTTCCCATGAGGCACAGGGTCAGACTGATTTGTATATGGCCATATCTGAACTGGGGTGGCGGAGTGAGCTAAAGTATGATGATGGATTAAACCCAGATCAGTTGACTGGGGGTGAGTGCTTGCAATGTTCAACACTCCGTCCATCATCCCCTTTGGTTTTGCTTCAGTTCAGAAACTCCATGTTCTAACCCTGAACCAATAACAGCATAGGGTATTGGGGAAACTGTACATGGCCTGGCATAATTTAGGGTTAATACACTAATATAGTGAAGCAAGGTGGATTGGCAACATTAACAGGACACTTATGTTAGGAAATAGAATACCAGGTTAAGGATTTGTGATTAAATATCTTTGGGGATCAGCTATCAATCAATCTGATCTGCATATTATCTGCTGAGTTGTTTACTTTAATTTGGATTATGCTGACGCCCATTATTTGTTGACAAATGCAAAACAAATAATCATATAGTAGTACAATATCAACCATTGTGTGTAGAATTGATATGGGGTTGGGACTTTATCTATCAACGCCTGCTAATATTAGATTCTCTGGCAGGTCTAACTGACCCCTAACACACAGACACTGATTCTCAAACTTTGTAGAATGTTTTTTAGCACTACAAAACATACTATAAGTCAAACTACAAAATGAAAGTTTTGCCTACACTTATGTGTGCAGAGTTCTCCACCTTGACTGCGGAGCCTCTGCACAGGTAAGTATAGATTTCAGTAATAAATGTGGTAGGGACACAGGAGAGTGGATGAGAAATGGGGCAGACTTCCTACTAAAGGGGATAAGATTAGGGCGAAGTAAGAGGACGTTAGGTAGTCAGGGAGAGATGTTAACGGCCTAGACAAGAGTAAGCCAATTGAATTACCCTGGGGGTGGAGGCATGTAACGTACACTTTTATAGTAAGTGTACATTCAGAGTTCATGAATACTGAAAGTAGTTAACTTACTTCAAAGTGTAAACTTACCTTTGTGAATCAGGCCCTCCCTGTCTAATACAGGGAGTGAGAGATACCTCCCAATTCTCCTTTTCTCTAAAAGGGTACATCTTCTTCTGGGGCTAAGGGGATCTACGGGATGTGACCCCAGTAACATTGGGAAGTTGAAAGTGAATGGTGGACAGAGACGCAGTGTGGAGGACATCAGTGACCAACTGTGGGAGATTCCACACTACTCTCTTCCCTCTTAGTTCCACCTCAGAGAAACCTTTTCTTTGCCCCTTGTTCTGCTCTCCTGAGCTTATTCACGATCCCAGTGTGCATAGTGCTTTTCTCTTCAAGGTATGGATGTGAGGAGGTATGGCAAGTCCTGTAAGCATTCAGATGGCAGTCAAGGCTGCCTCTGGCAAATAAAAAGTTCCATCACCACACTATTTCAACGTGTGCCTGCTTCATTCTGAATCTGCACAGCTTCTATGGTCTTAGTCTAGTCAGGAATAAGTCCTGCTAATTAGAGAAGTATGCATATGGAACTTTGTGATATTCCCTTCTGACATAATCAATTTCCCAGACATCTCGATATCACCAGCCAGCCACCCATTCCAGAATTTGAACAGAATTTCTGCAGTAGAAATAGCATCTATCATGATTTCCTCTGGTTTTAATTTGTACATCTCAATGTCTTTGACTAACTAATCTGTAAGGCCACATGAAGCCCGATTCCGAGCCTTTTTGCAAGCTATGACTCTGATGTGGCATTGTAAGCTACAAAAGCAAGATCTTTTCTGAACCAGAAGAACCATTTCCTTTCTGTGAACTAAGGGGCATATCTACAAGCCCCTATTGCCAAAGGAACGTCACTTTTAGTGGATTAACACTGCCTTGTAAATCAGGCACCCTTTCACGCTATACTTAGCGTGAAAGGGGAGGGCAAAGGGTGTTGCTGTAGGCTCTCCTCCGCAACACCCATTGAGTTTTGACGCTGCCACATATTTACAAGGGTGGCGTAAATATGGGACAGCTCCAAAATTAAGACCAGGGAAAACCTTTCCCTGGCGCAATGAGGAGAAATGTTAAATTTTTCCTCGTTTTTGCTGTTTCAATATACATGGAAACAGCAAAACACCAATGATTGTTTATGTGCAGGAAGGTGTCCCTTTCTCCACATAAACAATCGTTTTAAAAAAATGACGTTTTTCAACTTCTATGTGTGCTGCATTAAGCAGCACACATAGAAGTTAAAAAACACCATTTAAAGATTGTTAATGTGCAGGAAGGGACACCTTCCTACACATAACCAATCACTCCCCTCAATGCAAGCACCCTTGCACTATGGTGCAAGGGTGCCTGCGTTGGCGCTAGGCAGCTAAATTTAGCGCCAGCGCAGGTGGAAATGCAGGGCTGCACCATATTCCTGTAAATATGGTGCAGCCCTGCATTTCTAAAGTGACGGAGCGTGTTGTTAGCCTTCTAGGCTTAACGACACACTTCGCCACTTTCCCTGTAAATATGCCCCTGAATATTTTCCTCACTGCTAGTAGTGTGTATGCCATGCCGCTTACCAGTTTCAGTGAACAATGAAATGCTTTTTGTCTTTATAGTTACTTTTCCAAGTGTGCCTGCCAATCAAATGACAAAATCACTCATTCCCGGTTTGAGCAAGTCATGGGCACCCACAATTCATATTCAATTGGAGTAACAACAAGGACATCTTACAATCACCAAAAAGAGAAAAACTGGAAGACTTCTTTCTGCACCAGTCTGAAGCCTTGGCATTGGTTCAACTATATCATCTCCTGTCTCCCCACCACCACACACCCCCTCTACACTCAAGGTGCACACTTTTAGGTGCATCAATTGCTTGTGCTCGCCTAAAATGGGGTAAAGAAGATGGCAGAATACAAAGAAAAAAGCAAAGGTTTCTGAGTGCAGCTGTTGGTTAGACTCACTCATCTTGGTCCTCAAAATGCACTGTTTAAATCCTTAGCCTTCCAGCCAGATCTTGGCAGCAATGTAGATGGAGTTCTGCTGTTTCTTTCTTCAGCCTGCCTGGGTCTGGTATGAAATGGTTCTGTAGTACATAGGGGTTCTGCTATATAAAAAAGTTGCTGTTGTGCACCAGAGTACTTTTAGTATAGCAGGGAGAGGGCATAAAAAGAATGAGAGTTCTATGTTTTTCTTTCGTTCCACTGTGTATGTATTTCATTACCATATTACCATATTTGGATAGGGCAATGCCACTCTGAATTGATTGGACTGTCTGCAATGGCCTATATCAAAACCCAGCTCCAACACTCCTGTGAAATAGAGTTTCACTTTCTCAAAGTGACTTTTATCTGGGTTGTCCTCTTGATTTCTACCTACTTTCCATGTTCTTACCACACTCAGAATGGCAGAAATTAATAGCTTGATCTTTGAACATGTGAGGGAGTCCTTCTGGATTTGTATTATAAGTTTGTAAATAATCACACATAAATATTGGGTTCTTCCGATAATATTTGATTATTTTGTAGGATACATCTTCATTCATATTGTTCAGTTGGCCTTGTTTTGCTTTCTGCCACTCAAAACCATTAATTCAGGATTTGCCTTGTAGTTGTAGGTACAGATTAGCTCACTGGGCCCTTATGCAGAGGGCTGGATCAATTTAGTAGCCAATGGTCCATTTGACTGCACCTCCATTGAACTCTAAATTAAACTGCCTGTAGCGCTGTATAACACTTGATTCCAGAAATATTCTGTTCTTTTTTTGAGTCTATGGCATTTCACTTCATTCATTATGCAATTTATGAAAGTTAGAGTTTGGTGGATGAAGGGTACTGCATCGGGGTGGCAGGGTACATTTCCTCGGCCATCCTGAGGGCCCTCTGCCCGCCAAATTTAGAGTTGTCCAGTGGCCCTGTGGGCAACTCGGTACATAGACAGGAACCACCATCATGGTCAGGCATCTTACTTTTCAACAGTATTGTTTGTTTTTCAAAAATAAACTCCCAAGCTGGGAGTTTGTTTTAAAAAAATTAAGAAGCAATGGTCCCCGTGCGTTATCTCCCAGGGCGTGGGGGTCATTATTGGTTTTTTCCAGTCTCCTATTACCTCTTGTTTCCTGGTGGTAAAGGACAGGAAAAATAGCCTTTACACCGTCCATGCTAAGTAGGGCAGATGGTGTAGCGTTCTTTCTCAAACTTACCCTCCTCCGTCGGAGGAAGTATTCCGTCAAATGAACCAATGGGAGCTCTGTCGACAGAGTATTTATGGTCCATCCAACTCTACATACAGTAGGTGTACTGTCAGTGTAGTTCACAAGGTACTCTGTTGCATTTAAAATGGAGCAACCTGTCTTTAAACCTCTAAATCAGGCCCTAAATTATGAAGAAACATGTATTTTCTTGAAGAGGATACATTGAAAAAATTACAATTGCTCCAGATTGGTCAGACCTGTTCCTGTAGTTCAGTACAAGTTCAGTCATGTGATTCCAAAATGGGATCTAACAAGGGCAGGGATTTCTGTAGGGTCTGTGTGCCAAAAGATGAAATAGGGACTTACTCTGGGGATATTGATGAGGAAATGTAACTAGGAATCTTTTCTAAGCATCACTGCCTTCACTAAATACCTATGTATACTTTTATGTTGAGTTTTACTGCATTTTTAAAAGGGTACTCAAGCACCCAAGCCACCTGCAGTAAATGCATAAGTTAGGCTCTAATAATAGATGGAGTCAAGGCTCTAGAACTACTTTCAATCATCCATGTTCAACGCATGGCTGTCACTCACAACCATGTCACTCTACCACATCAAGCACATTTTCCAAAACAACAGTGTATGTCTTTGTAATAAAATTTTTAAATAGCATGTTTTAGCATGGTACACAACAAACCAAAATTGCTACCTTGTGGATTTCTTATGAAAGGATTCACAGATTCCTTATGCTCAAGTTCAACCTCTCTTAACTGGAACATGTTCCTCTCCTAAAGCTGGCAAAGAGGTTAATGCCACTTTATCATGAATATCAAATATTATCCTTATAACCTCTAACTCTACTGAAATCTAAAGGGTAATTGTAAGGGAGTAGGTGGAGAAGAATTAAAACGATAGTAGGTGGAGGCAGGCAAGGTGGTGTCTTTACATTGTTTGCTTTTCATAATATGCATGCCTATAACCAGCTCTTTTCCCACAGGGTGCTCGTAATAGTTCAAAATTAAAGTACCCAGAGGTAGTGCTATCCAGGATTTGGTCCTCACTAGAGGTTTCCCTCAAAGAGAAGACAGGTAAATTTAAGTAAATAAGTGAGCTAAAAGAAAAGAAAAATTAAATAATTCTCTTTTGTTTATGTGTAGCATCCTAACTCTGCCTTTCCTTCAAATGGAATAACAGTCCTTTTGTACCTGATAACAGCTGCATATTAACCCCTGTGACAGTACTCCTTCCCACTGCCTTTAACTATGTAGTGTCAGGTAACATTTCCTTTTATGGTTTCAATTGCCTGACCTTCTTCCTTCTCTTGTCCCAGGACGCAATCATGTTATGTTACCACCTAACCAGCCACGGCAGGTCCATTGGGGTGAGGTGCCACGCCCCCCACCTTTTGCCCCTCATGAACAGTGTCTGTCAGGCTGAACAAAGGTCAGCCTGACAGACATTGTTCATTTTCAGGTCAGGCGGCCAGGAGCCAGACATGCGCTAAATGCACAGGCTCCTGCTGCCTGAGCTGAACTTTGCTGGACTGAGGAAGTCGCAGCTCCTGTGGGCGTGACCTCTTCAGCTCAGCAAAGGTTCTTGAGGCCCTCCCCCTCAGTGACGAGGGGTAGCGTCACTGATTGCCTTGCACCTGGGCACTGAAGCACCAAGGGGCGAGTGTCAATCAGCGACATTTCATTACAGAGTTGGGTGGGGTCAGCAGTCTCATTGACCCCATCCCACTCTTTCATGATGTTGTGACCTTAGTCAGCCAATGAGAGAAGGTAGCAGCCCCAAGCCTCCTGGGACCTCCGAGGCAGAGCTGCCGGTAAGTGTGTGTGTTTTTTAAAAATTAATGTTTGGTGCATGCGTGCGTGTATGTATGAATGTTTGGTAATCAGTGTTGTGAATGGATGTGTTTGTTTGTGTGTGCGTGTCTGTGAATGCATGGCTGTGAATGTAAACTTGTAAGTGTGCATGTGTGTCCCATCCATCCCCCTCCCTCCTAAACTTACCGGCCGCCACTGCACCTCACCTCCTCTTCCTTGCCCTCCCTGTGTACTCACCTGAGCCAGGACTCAACCTCGAGCTGTGGAGAGGATTCCAGTCTAGTCTTGCGGAAATAGAAACCACAAGTTCTCACTCCTCTTCTCGGATAAACCTATGTCTGGGTCGGCATTGGCCACAGCACCCATCTCCTGGAGAGTTGTCTCCATGGTTGGGGTTGGCGGGCCTCTTTCCTCGTCATGATCCCCTTGCCAGCCCATTACCTTTTCCTTTAGTGACACCTAAGCTCTTGGGTGGTTATTGGTTTGCCCATCCTTTTTGATGTATCTTTCCTCATCATGTCATTCAGGAATCAATCGGTTCCTGACTAACTCTGCTACACTCCCTCGTTGGGTGACTTTCTGCGTTGGCATCCTCCCTGCTAGAACGTCCTGGGAGACAGTAAGTACTATCTTGTATCTTCTTCCTTCTAATATTTCTCTTGGTAGTCTTCCTTTAGTTTTGACTATGTTTGTTTTCTTACCCAAGGCGTGCTGCAGTCGAAGTGTCAGGATCACTAACTGCAGGTTAGTAACTCTGACTTGCTTCATGACAGTAAGGTGCAACATACATTTTCATTTTGTCTTTATATCAATTTAGGGTAACAACTTATGATTTCATGAATGTGCATATGAGATAATAATTTACATTTAATTTCCCTAGAAAATAGTCTTGTATGGTGCTGCAAATTAAAACTGTAACATTATTAGCACCCCATAAGAAAACTCACGCAGTTTCTCCTAAGACCATCCACGGTACGCTTCCTAGTCCGCTCTACCTCGTAACCTACCCGTCACCTCCTGTGCCTTACCTCCCGAAGGTCGCCTCCTGAACTACCCTAGGTCAGAGCTGCTCATAGACCCGCATCCTCACCATGGCGGAAGTATCAATGAAACTTGCAGGACCGGTTTCTGGCTTACAGCCGTCATCAGCCAGGCTATCTTGAATCCAGTGGCAAAGTGAGCAAGGGACCCACGTCTGGGCATACCCTGCCAACTTAGGGCGAACATAGCAAAACCAAAGGGGATGATGGACGGAGTGTTGAACATTGCAAGCACTCACCCCCAGTCAACTGATCTGGGTTTAATCCATCATCATTCTTTAGCTCACTCCGCCACCCCAGTTCAGACATGGCCATATGCAAATCAGTCTGACCCTGTGCCTCATGGGAACAGTCCAGCCCGAACTGCCAAGCCATGTCTTCCCTGGACCGGAAACAAGCATCCTGGGACCGGTTTCTGGCTTACAGCCGTCATCAGCCAGGCTATCTTGAATACAGTGGCAAAGTGAGCAAGGGACCCATGTCTGGGCATACCCTGCCAACTTAGGGCGAACCCTTTGGTTTTATTATAATTAATGACCTCATATTTTTCACTGGAAAAATGGCAAATGGCGAACCACATTTTCTAAGCTACTATGTATCCAAGATAAGAAAAATATCCCTTATGGAACCAAGATTACATCTGCACCCTCACAAAACCTTACAGCTAACCTAACCATAACCTCCTACAAAAATGGAACTGTTCTTATCCAAGCAGCCAACAAAAACTTAGAACAATTCGACAAATACTTCTCCACACTAAAAGTTCACGTCTTCAATTACCCCATCACCCACTTCATATCGGAGATAATGCTCTCACCAACACACCACCTGTAGTCCTCTTGGACCAATCTATTCCCTCTATCTCTCTGCTATCTCAGCAACCCACACCCCTGTCCTGAATCCCCGAACAAATCAACAGCTACCCACCGCCTTTAGCACACATCTCACGACCCTCATCTATCCCTTACCGTGCCCCCAGCCCCATTGCTAATACCGGCTCCCCCCCTCAACCCCTCCTTGACCTTGTTGTATTCCTCTTAGGGTGTCCATAAACGGGCTTTCCAGTATCATGTCCTTATATAGGCACAATTCGCCCTGCCCTTATATAGGCATAAAATCCCAGTCCTTATTTAGGCATTAAACCGTGCACTCCAAATACAGGCATGGTCTCCGACATCCGTCCACCCTAACGTCACAACGAGTTCATGAAGAACAGACCCTTAGGCTGCGGGAGTTTCCCTAGCCCAGGACTATTGATTTCTTCAAGGACTCATATATTATGCATGAACCATTATTCCTTAGGGGTTCATTCATGAAGTCTTCCGCTGTCCGACTCACGTCAATGCTAACATTCTTAGGTACTTCTCAGGTATAAATATACCTTCCCTAGCCCCTGTAAATCAGAAGAGACCTCGACTTCAGAGGAGCCCGTTTCCTGGCCTGACGCACTGAGAAGACGCTGTCATCCCTGCACGCAGAGAGTCCAGCTTCCAGTGATCTGACTTCCCTTGCAGGGT
Source organism: Calotriton arnoldi (assembly GCA_963921515.1). Taxonomy (NCBI): domain Eukaryota; kingdom Metazoa; phylum Chordata; class Amphibia; order Caudata; family Salamandridae; genus Calotriton; species Calotriton arnoldi. The sequence continues at coordinate 584,418 of CAWUFW010001804.1, forward strand.
GTTGGAGTTCAAGTCTGGCAAGATATTCCTACCTCTCTCATTCTTCAGGTATGGAGCTGACTAGAACCTAGAGGGACTCTTGGCATACTAGGCATACTAGACTTAACATACTCTTAGTATACCATAGCAAGGAATACTTCACCTACTTCATACCTCTCCCTACACCTAGGTTAGGTTAGGTACATTGGGGTAGAACCAGGTTAGAAACGCATCGTATGAGTACTCGCATTTTTAGTCTGTGTCATTTATGTAAATGCATATATACTAAAAGATAATGCTATCGCAGTATTATTTATTTCTACTGCTCACACTGTACATTATTTATCTCGCATACTGTCTTGTGATCGTAACAGCACATTTTACTTACACCAGAAACAAGACTGTTCAATAAATCTTTTATTGAAACGCCCGTCTGTTCTTTCTGTGTAACTTTGAGGAAAACTAAGCATGCACGATTGAGCTGAGTGAAATAGTTATCTATTGTTTCCACGACTCTGGGACACGTTCTGATTCTAAAGGGAAACAAAGTGGTCATGTTTTGCGGCTGCCAGAAACTACTCCCTTCTTGTCGTCAAGGAGTTTCTAGTGGCCTCTGAGCTAGCTGGCACAAGTAATTAAGTTTAATATACTCGATAGGGACATACCGACCTCAGTCCTATGTCAAACCTATAGGGTATATTATTCCAATGCGCAGAGCCTATTAGGGAAATAGGAGCTACACTACATGGCGCCCAACGGTTTGGTAAGGCGGTAATTCAACGTTAGATACTGAGTAACTCAGCCGTGCTTTTTCTCTCAGAGACCCCTACCCATATACTCCAAAAGACGTCTGGAGTGGGCAGGGATAAGTATCCACCACGGCTACATAGGGCAGTACCCTATATATTAGCTGTTTGGTTTGCTCAACTTTGAAGGATACAGTGTTCCAAAAATATTGTGCACCTTATCTTTGTTTCCTTGAAACTTGTTCTACATTTTTCAAAAAACAAAATTCCTGACTCCGACACTGAGACCGGAAACGGTGGAGCTGCGGATCAGCCAGCTGTAACAGCTTATAACATTACAGGTTTTATTGAAACCGAGGAGGGTGTTATAGACATCACTCCAAACTTAAGAAGAGCCATCACTCTAAAACTCATAAAACACGGCCTACCACCAAGAGGAGGTAGAGCAGTTTTCGTGATAGAGGCACACAAATCCTTTCAGACAGAGGTATTCTATTCATGGGTAATATTTCCTGAATCCAATCCAGTAACACACATGTTTCACTTCTACAAAGAAGATGATCCACCAGAGGAATACATTCCTTTCGAGGATATTGAAATTCCATTAACATACCAGGAGCATCAGCTCTGGTTTAAAGGCGCCCTAAAACATCACAGAAACATTACCAGGCTCGGTCCACTAGGTAGACCAGGAGCAACATGGCAGATTCTAGACGGCTACACACCTCAACCTGACATTGAAGGAATGTCAGACGAGGAATTACTTACTCAACTCACAGAGTTAATAAAAATCTACAGACAATTGGTCCAATATGTCATGAGGACTTTCACTGTCCAACGAACATTAACACTCCCAAATCAAACTCCTCAACAGGGAAATACACTACAAATTACACCACAGACTCTATAAGCAGTCATGGGTAAAATGCCCACTAAACGTGAGCAAATTCCATTTTGGATAGCTCAAAAAATTACTCAAATCGAAGAAGTATTTCCAAATACTAGCCCGTATGAGAAACACAGAATATTGACAATCAGTTTACCGATGGGGATCACACCACAACTGGAAGACTGCACCACTTGGGGCTCAGTCTTTGCTGCCATCTATACTAAAACACATGGCATTCCGTCAATTGCGGTAATACCTGATGTCCTGAAACAAATTCAAAACGAATACGGGGCAGAGCCTGCTCTAAATTTAGGTATGAAATTACTGAAAAATTTCGACCAGGTCTCAACAATAATATTATCTAATATTAAAGGGGAGGCAGCAGCAGTGGCGATCCGCCAAAAATTAAGGGAATTCGATGTTACAGAACATCAAATTGAGCTACCCAGAATAATAGAACAATCTTATGCAGAATTGGGCAGAGATAGTTTGGGTGGAAGACCAGTGAAGCCGAAGCTATCTGAAAGTCCTGAGAAGGACTCAATTAAACAGACTCCTACATCTTCTAAAAGAGGTGGGAGACTAATAAACAAAATTCAAATGAGAAACGTTCTCAATCCCGAGGTAGGTCTCCTCAAAAGGAGCCCTCTGAAAGGAGGTATAACCTCAGGAATAGGGATAATTTGAGAAAGCCTGACAGGTATCAAGATACTGATACACGTTCCTCTCGTCCCTTTCAGATCTCATCACAGACTTCGGAAAGAAGAGGACGATCAGAACATAGAGAAGAACGCGTGAAATCGAAAGACGAAAAACACGCTCCAAAAACTAAAGCAAAACCTCAATTCTCCAAAAAGAAAGTAGCAGGTCTGAAGGTCAGACATGCCGAGAATACTGAGAACGCAACTCAAGAACGGAGAATGGGCTCAGACAATGCTGGACAGTGCAGCAGAAGTCACAATAGCTCGCCAGAACATGAAGGAACTTCTGGAGATAGTGGACTTGAATGAGTACATTACAGTTGAGACTGTAGACACCAGGGTTAGTACTCCACAAAAGTTATATGAAATAACACTCCGGATGGAGGGAGACAAACCTAGACAGGTGAAACCACTTTTTTGGGAAAGACTATCAAAGGGCTATGACATACTTCTAGCAGAAAAGGACTGGCCACCACAATTTGTCAGGGAGTGCCCACATGGCGAGGACATTATTATGCCTGCCTTCTCCAACCATATTCCAATACACCTAAAATATACATATGCCAGGAAATGGGCAGTGGCCCAGGCCCCAGCGTTATATAAAAATCATGTAGGATGGGATGAGGATTCACCACACCATAAAATACATCTGAAACATGAACCAACTGCACAAAGGCAGTATCCAATAAAGCAAGAAGCTAAGAAAAAAGTCAGGGAGATCTCAGATCAACTTGAATATCAAGGGGTGATTGAAAAATGCACCTCCTCAATGAACAATCCTTTGTTTCCTGTCTCCAAACCATACAATACATATCGTCTAGTTTTGGATTACAGACACCTAAACACTTGTTCTAAAACTTAGGCAGTGCAAAATGTACATAGCACAGCATTAATGAATAACATTGTGCGTAAAAATATAAAACAACATTAGACATCTCAAATGGTTTCTTTTGTCAAAACATAGCACCTGAAAGCAGGTACTTAACAGCATTCTCCATAATGGGGACCCAGCGTCACTTTTGTCGACTCCCACAAGGGTTCAAGAACAGCCCAGGTTTATTCTCAGCGAGGGTAACGGAGTTACTACAAATTTATGACAATGAGGCATTGTCCTATGTCGATGACATCTATCTGACAGACGATGACCTGGAAAAACACTTGAACAGGGTGAGCACCATTATACTGGGTTTCGCCTCTGAGGGCTACAAGTTCAACTTTAAAAAGTCCAGAATTGCCCATCTCAATGTCCTGTTTTTAGGATATGAGCTTTCAAGTGAAGGCAAGAGCTTGGCAGCTAACTTTCTAGAGAAATGTGCGCTGCTCCAACCTCCAAAAACGCAAAAAAACTTACAATCCATCCTGGGTTTCCTAAATTTTGGAAGAACATACATTCTAAATTACGCAGAAAGGGTTAAACCTCTCTACGCATTAATCAAACCTGATTTCTCAATCAAAAATTGGACAAATGAACACACAGAAATCTTGCGTTCACTCCAGGCTAACATGTTAGCAACAAATCACTTACAAACACGTGTAAGTCAACGAAATTTGGTGATCCGAATAATTTCGGGTCAATGCGGATTCACCTACTTAACCTTCAATGAGGGTGAGAAAATACCAATCGCATACAAATCTCATTTGTACACACAAGCGGAAATGCGCTTCAGTTCAACTGAAAAAATTCTGACAGCAGTTCAAACCGCTGTAGCAAAAGAAAGAGCCTTAGCCCAAGGGGAACGCATTATTGTCGTAACCCCGGTACCAGCTTTAGAAGCGGTCACAAAAGCAAGCATTCCAAATGCTAAAGCATTACATCCAAGATGGATACAATGGGTTAATTCTCTTGCTGCAACAGATGTTGAATATGTTTTTGATCCAGATTTAAAAACACAAGCATTCCTGCAATATGAACAAGAATGTCCTCTGCCCACTGAGATTCTGCCTCTTGATCAGTACGAATTCATAATTTACACTGACGGATCCGCACAGCCCGCAACAGGGAGTAAGCAAGCTTACAGTGCAGCATGTGCGATCGTTAAAGGTTGCATGCGAAATGGAATCTTCAGACCCATGGTCACAAAAACTCAATCTCTAGGAGATTGTACAGCTCAGCGAGCTGAACTACAAGCATTCAAACTGGCACTTGAAAGTACAGATCGAGAATTCCCCACACTAATAGTGTGCGATTCCTTTTACTGTGTTCAGTCGTATAATGAATATATACAAAACTGGCTTGAAAATGGTTTCAAAGATGCGAAAGGTGGCACAATAAAGCATAAAATGCTTTGGGAACAAGTAGTTCAGTTGAAAAACGAACTACTAAAGGCTCACGTGATCCACACACTGAGTCATCAACGTGATGGCGTTCACGTTGCAGGGAATTCATTGGCTGATGAAGCCGCAAAGGGGGCTGTTCAGATGGCTTCCATAGCTGCGATCACTCGTTCAAAAACAAAAATAGACGGTGAGATAATGTTGGCTGTCAATGCTTCAAGCAAGGGCAGCAGTGCAGCGTTACCAAAAAAAATTCCACTCAAGTACTCTTATGTAATTGATGCGAACAACGTTCCTTTTGCTCGAATCCCTGGAGTGGGGGATAGGGTAATTCCAAACATGGAACGTAGAGCAGCCTTGATTTATGAAACACATTTGGGGGAGGGTCTGTCACATCAAGGGATCTCTAAAACAATTTTGACGTTAAAAGAGATGTACTGGTGGCCTGGAATGAATACAGAAATTCACATATTCATCAACAACTGCTTAGACTGTAAATTACAGCGAGAGAGCCACCAGACACCATGCTGCGAATGCGGCAACCCAGTACAGACACCACTGTTAGACAGCATTAGACTATCTACGCGCCTGCGTCCTACTGGACAAGTGCAATCCCACAAATACTGAATCTAGGTTCCTATGGATATGGCCTCAGCGCTCGGCTGACGCTCGAACTGTTATAAAAGATTTGCGAGTCTTTATCGGCACATACGCAATAGGCACGCTACATTCTGACCAGGGACCTGCGTTTAGCTCTCGGGCTTACAAAGAAGCCATGGCCAGTCTGGGCGTTGCATTGCGGTACTCCTCTCCATTCCATCCTGAGGGAAATTCGGTTGTGGAAAGGAAAAACAGGGACATAAAGCAGTCTATAACAGCTAGGGTATTAGGTTCGGGTGATGGGTGGGTCAAACACCTTAATGGGGTCCAACGCTCATTGAACAATCTGCCAAGAAGTTCTCTAGGGGGGGGTCACTCCATATGACGTCCTATTTGGGACAAGAATGTGGGTACCAGACCTTGAACACGTAGGCACAGTGGTGGAAAATAAACCGTTTGATATCAAAGATCGTTTGGCTGTTTTACAGGATCTGAATGAATTAAGAACGAAACAAAACAACGTATTCCTGCAGCCAACGACCACTGGGGGAAAACCGGTGGTCCCAGCAAGGCCTGTCTGGATTCCAAAAGTTGGGGATCTAGTCAGAGAAAAACTTGCGGACAAGAAGGAATTTGGACCTTCTTACAGACAACCAGTACCTGTCCTAGCAGTTCAAGGAACAAGAACAGTACTTCTGCCGCCCCTTGCTGGAAGAAAGGAGAAAAGATTTGTGTCCATCGACCTCATCAAACCACAGTATGTGGCCAATACTAAACAGTAGGCCTTGTGGACTCCGACCTAGTAGCAGACGCACTCCTCTCGCTACTATCCAAGAGGTTCAGACTGAAAGACTGATAACAATCGAGAATTCAGCTGTAACAGATGGAGGACTAAGCAACAACGCTATGGAACTCATCCCTCTTGAACACCAAGTAACAGTTCGTCCAAATACACCTGTCTACACCAATGTAGCAAGTGATGAACTGGTTCCAGGGATTTCTACAAATCCTGATGCAATTCCAACAATTGACAGAACTGCTTCTGGCTATTTCATTAACTTTGATACGTTCTCAGAAGATCCGAGTGAACCTGAAACGACGCCAGCATCATTAACATTCAAGCAGCAAGTACAAGACTTTCTTCACTTTCTGAAAAAGACCTATTTGGTTTCTCCATGGATTGAACTCTGGATTACATCTGGACTTTTTGTTTTCCTGTTCTGGCTAGCTTTGGTTACAACTGTGAGCGTGCTTATAAGTGGCAGATACATCCATGTGAATACTGAAAGAAAAGGTGTGAACGTACTTTTGAAACCTCATAAATCTTCCCATCGTGAAGCAAGAGACTTGTCATCAGTGAACATCACAGCCGTTCCTATACGGGATGGTATAGTGTGGGACAAAACAGATTTTGATATCTTCGGCCCGACGGAACAATTGAACATTCCACATTTGTTTAAAATTTCACTAAGTGATCTAATTACGTCCAGTACCTATTCAGATGATTGGGACTTTGAGACGGTTAATGACATAATGTTTGACTTAGAAAAATCTGCTGCATTTTCTAAAAAGAATTTTTAGAGGGTTCATCAGACTATGAACAACTGTATTGTTATAACCACTATGGTCATCATTATTTGCATAAATCTGCATATCCAAGAAATGTGTTTATGTTTAACTAATGGGAACATTGTCCTACACCTCCGAAAGTTAGTTCAAAAACATTTGCTAGTAAGTTTCCATATTTTTCAGGTTACAATACATCTGAACCCAGACACATTTTACTTTAGAAATGTAAACAAGACAGGACTGAAAATTATGTTAACTAATACAAAAAAGATTTACTCTGCAGCATTTATTGCCCAACTGTCTAGACAGGGTTTCGACTTATGAAAAGACACAATAGACACAAAAACCGTCTGGGGTACTAAAGATTGGCAAGTGCAGGGGATAGAAGCTTTATTTAGAGCCTGTATCATCCCTGAACAAATAATGTTCTTGAATGAAACCATCCAACAAACATCTTGTCTTGGATTAGCCAAGATCAAAGAGATGAAAACACCTTCTGTACCAACACCTGCAAGTGATAACGATACACAGGCAGTGGTGACAGTTGACAATATATTACAACTCAACAGATCTAATCCTGATTGGAAAAAATGGTTGATCTGGCCCACAGACACGAATAACTGTCAGGAAAGATTCCTGAATAAAACTCAGGGCTTTACTATTAATAGGCCAGACCCAAGATACGTCCAAAGACAGCATCCGGGGGTAGTAACAACATACAGTGTAGGAAAATTATGCCTCGATTGGCTGCATAAGTCTACACTGCAGGATGTGAAACAACACTTATCCTTACTTAAAGAAGACGCAGACCTTAGGGAATTCTTGCTTGGACCAAGAAAACCGCATCAAAAAAGTTTCATATATGCCGGCATTTATGCTGCCTATAATGAAGCATGGAAAGTGTCACAGATGGAGGCCGCAGAACGAATACGTGAACTTGATCGTATTAATTTAGAGAAAACCCTCTCTGTGGTCGACAATGGGTTAACAACTTTGCCCTCCAGAATTTATTCATTGGATGGCATTGTATCCTCTGCTATCGACATACTAGAGCAAGATTTGGCGATGTTACAACAAGGTCAGTCTCAATTACGTTCTATTGTGTTATTAAGCTGGACGCTGTAATCTTTGCGAGCGGGCTATGTGCCTTGGCATTTTATCAACACGTCAGCTCTGTTTGCAGAATACAATCTAACAGATAAACAGATCGAATTGGCACAAAGAGGAGCAAGGTATACAGGGGCATATTTACAAGCCCCTTGCGCCACTTTTGCGCCGCTGTTGCGTCACTTATGTGACGCAGCGGCGACGCAAAACATGCGCCACGTTGCGCAATATTTACAACGTGACGCATCTAGGGAGATGCGTCACGTTGTAAACCCCTGCGCCACATGAAACCTGTGTCAGGTTTCATGTGGGCGTTCCGGTGCAGGGTGGGCGTTCCCTCGCAGGTACGCCTCATAAAAGTGATGCAGTGAAATCTACAAGATTTCACTGAGTCACTTTTACGCCCATGCTGAGTCAAAACCCTGCGCCTGCTTGAAGCAGGCGTAAGGATTGACGCAGCATGTTAGGCATAGGGCACCCCCGAGCCTTACTGGAGCCGCGTCGTGCTTGCGACGCGACTCCAGCAATGCGCCGCCTTTCCGTCGGGGGATGCGACACGCATCTGCCCATCCGTGCGCCACGTCACGCTGCATTGTAAATGCGGCGCATCGGCGGTGGCGCAAGGGCAAACTTGCGTGACGCATCTTCCCTGGCGCATCCCTGCTGATTTGCAGGGATGCGCCAGGGAACGTAAATATGCCCCACAGTGCTGAGCATTGAAAAACTGGAAAAATTACCATTCACAGTGGCAGAAAAACCAGCTACAGAATGGCTTATTCATGGCAAAATAACATTACCTGTGACTACTTTTCAGTTTCAGTATTGCCTCAGACAAATGCAAGCAGGCAAATATGAAAGGTTGGGTAAGGAATACATTAAGACATCTTGGGATTTACCGTATACATATAGATGTTGAAGTGGGGATCGTGAAGTGTTTTTGAGCGGTACACACTGTAAACGTGCACTGAGCGGTTCACTTATATGTCAGGACATTTCTTTACACGGGGCTTGTAATGGTTCTGTGGCAAATTTGTCTTGCCATCAGCAGGGTACACCAGCTGCTGTGATTAATCCAACATTTGGACAACTTTCTAATGGGAGTTACCTCATGTTGAATGATCAGAGTTGCTGCGGCATGTTGCCAGGCATCCCATATCTAGTAACGGTCAACTCCAGGGTCACTTGCTGTATGCAAGTATTGTTTGCCCCAATAGACACAGTCAGGGAGTCGCCTCTATGGCCTTCGCTGAACGTCTCTTTTATAAGATTTGATACTTTGAGCAGAATGAAAGCCATGCTTTTACAGCAAACAGTGCCTTTGACCTCGGCCAAAGAAAACTATGATCTACAAGTAGCAAGGACTTCGGCTGAGATACAGACTTTAATACGTACAAACTGCCCTATACATTTCGTGGAAATGATAGGACGTATCTTTAACATGTCTGATACAACCGGAATTGTACATGTATTTAAGAGCATCTGCTCCGGTCTGTTAGCACCTTTCCAGGCGTAATCCTGAACTTTGCACATTCGGTGTTTGGTGGCATACCATTAATTCTAGCACTTGTTGCCGGAATTCTATTTCTCTTCCTGCTATTGCGCTATGGCCAGCCTATTCGCAGACATCACTCCGAGCGAAATGGAGAAAGCTCTCCTTGAACGAAAGTGCCGTGAGCGAATAGTACAGCTATTGGGCATGACTCGTCTACGGGACCTGAATACCACGTGGTTCCTGTCATTCAGACCAATCTGGCAAGATTGCCTCTTACCTGTTCTACGATGCCTGCTATGCGGTGAAGAATGCGTGTTGGACACCTGTCTAACATTTCCATCAGCAACGCCAACGGATGTCGATACTTTGCTGGTCCCGATAACGGCCCATGCTCTGTGTTGTCCCCAGAGGCTACCAATCCTGATGTCAGCATTCATTGAGATCTCACAGACGCTTCCGGCTGCTGCTGAGGTACGAGAAAGATCTACAGGCACACAGGTAACAACGGACGCGAACATTGCTGCGGCAACCTATGCTGGAAGCGATGCTTCACATCTCTGTGCAATTAATCTACTACACGAGGTGTTCCAACTGACACCAACTTCAGTGGATGATGTTTTGTCTATAGAAATAGATGATCTCATGTTTACACCAGACCCGTAAACTGACTCTGATTCAGCATACAGTGTTCCAGAGATGCAGTAACAATTTGGCCTTCATTTAAAAAAAAAAAAAAAAACTTGGAACTCTACCAAAATTGAACTTTTTTCCATTTTTTGAACTAAAATGGCACTTCAATCAGCTTAAAGTAGAACTAGCCTTATAGTACAGACTTCGCGGTACTTCCACTGACACTTAGTCATCTTGTGTGTCTAGAACAGTTCATTAATTTTCATGACATGAAATGACTTTGATTTTTGAACAACTTATCGATCATTTTCTGTCACATGTAAATATTACCTCTTATTTCATTCCAATTGCATTTATTTTCGAACTTTATGCCTGAAATGAAAAGCATTTGCTTCAGATGTACAGTACCTTTTGCATTGTTTACTATGTTTTTAAATGCTTTTAAGAAATATTTTTTAAATATGCGGTACTCCAATTTAATGTTTAGCATTTTAAATGTTTAGCATTTTAGTATTATCGTACACACGAAAGTGGAGTGGGTGTTGTATTCCTCTTAGGGTGTCCATAAACGGGCTTTCCAGAATCATGTCCTTATATAGGCACAATTCGCCCTGCCCTTATATAGGCATAAAATCCCAGTCCTTATTTAGGCATTAAACCGTGCACTCCAAATACAGGCATGGTCTCCGACAACCGTCCACCCTAACGTCACAACGAGTTCATGAAGAACAGACCCTTAGGCTGCGGGAGTTTCCCTAGCCCAGGACTATTGATTTCTTCAAGGACTCATATATTATGCATGAACCATTATTCCTTAGGGGTTCATTCATGACGTCTTCCGCTGTCTGACTCACATCAATGCTAACATTCTTAGGTACTTCTCAGGTATAAATATACCTTCCCTAGCCTCTGTAAATCAGAGGAGACCTCGACTTCAGAGGAGCCCGTTTCCCGGCCTGACGCACTGAGAAGACGCTGTCATCCCTGCACGCAGAGAGTCCAGCTTCCAGTGATCTGACTTCCCTTGCGGGGTGTTGGAGTTCGAGTCTGGCAAGAGATTCCTACCTATCTCATTCTTCAGGTATGGAGCTGACTAGAACCTAGAGGGACTCTTGGCATACCAGGCATACTAGACTTAACATACTCTTAGTATACCATAGTAAGGAATACTTCACCTACTTCATACCTCTCCCTACACCTAGGTTAGGTTAGGTACATTGGGGTAGAACCAGGTTAGAAACGCATCCTATGAGTACTCACATTTTTAGTCTGTGTCATTTATGTAAATGCATATATACTAAAAGATAATGCTATAGCAGTATTATTTATTTCTACTGCTCACACTGTACATTATTTATCTCGCATACTGTCTTGTGATCGTAACAGCACATTTTACTTACACCAGAAACAAGACTGTTCAATAAATCTTTTATTGAAACGCCCGTCTGTTCTTTCTGTGTAACTTTGAGGAAAACTAAGCATGCATGATTGAGCTGAGTGAAATAGTTATCTATTGTTTCCACGACTCTGGGACACGTTCTGATTCTAAAGGGAAACAAAGTGGTCATGTTTTGCGGCTGCCAGAAACTACTCCCTTCTTGTTGTCAAGGAGTTTCTAGTGGCCTCTGAGCTAGCTGGCACAAGTAATTAAGTTTAATATACTCGATAGGGACATACCGACCTCAGTCCTATGTCAAACCTATAGGGTATATTATTCCAATGCGCAGAGCCTATTAGGGAAATAGGAGCTACACTACAACCTCCCATAGCTCACTCAACAATGAGACCTTGGTAGCGAATCGTAACAAAACCCCTCTACCCTATTCATCTAGGACCTCCACCATACCTACCACACAAACCTACCTTACTGTAAACACAGTCACCAAACTTCCCAGCTTTCCTAACTCCAGCCTTCCTTGCATGCCGCTCCTTTCTTCCCCCTCATTCCACTTGGAACTAGACACACTCAGAACCCAGATGGACATGACATACCGGAAACTACAAAACGTTATCTTAGAAATCAAAAATATAATACTACTCTCTGAACATTCTCTCTCTAAAATTGAACATCTTCATCTATCTTTAACCGCAGCCAACTGCAACACTCACTCCATCCCCCTTCCTCTGTCAAAACGGGCATACCGTACACGCAAACACTACAACTACTTAACTGACTCTGAAATCCATACCTTACTACTCTCCTATGAGTCTACTCCTTGTCCTCTCACTAATAAGGATGAGTTCTCCATTCTGCCAGTCCCCATTAATCCGAACAGAAACTCACAGCCGAATAACAGAAAGATAAACCCAAACAGCCTACAAAGAGTAACCTTGACCCCCGATACCCATGACCTTGCTCTCGGAAACGTATCGACTCAGATCTCCTGCCTCCTACTCAATTGCCGCTCTGCCATGAAACATGCCTCTGACATCGCAGACCTCATCCTGAACCATAAAGTGGACATAACCATCCTAACGGAATCATGGCTTACCGAATCATCCTCGCCATGCCTAGACATCCTTGTCCCCCCTGATTACAACATTATAAGATTAGATAGACTACATAAAACAGGTGGAGGTATCGCTGTTATTCACCAATCCAACATCCCTATCTCGAAGTTTCACGCCGAACCCCTTGAATCCTGCGAATACCTCGGGCTCTCCATAAAATCTTCAGATAACCATCCCTACAAACTACATATATTTTACCACCCACCAGGTCAAAACGCCTTATTCATTGACCAACTAATGGAAATCATTACTATAAACTCTACTCCTCACTCCAATAACTTATTCCTAGGGGACTTCAATCTTCACTGGGACGACCCCCTTGATAAGCAGGTCAATGCCGCCAAAATCATCCTAGCATACCATTCCCTGATCCAAGCCTGCTCACTACCAACTCATTCCAAAGGTGCTACTCTGGACAGGATCATCTCCAAAGAAAAACTGGTTGAATCTATCTCTATCATCCTGTGCGATTGGTCAGACCATCATATTATCACCTTCCAAATACCCGCCACAAAAAGAACACCTTCCACTCAGCAACTCATGCCCCGACAGTGGATCAGAGACACTAAAAACCTGAACTGGGATAATCTAGCTACCTACTGCGAGGAAGAACTCCTTCCTCCCAATAACTTATCCGATGACAATGAACTCACGGATCATTACAACTCCACGATGACCAAACTAATTGACCACCTAGCCCCACCTAAACTCAAAAGAATTCCGAACAAAGACAAAAACCTGTGGTTCAACGAAGCCCTTAACGAAGAAAGGCACAAACTGAGACTAACTGAACCGATATCCAGAAACTCCTACAACAAACGTATTCTAAAATCTAAAAAGACTTCTTTCGCTCGGAACTTGACAATGCTAAAAACAAACCGAAGAAACTTTTCGACATCTTAAAACAACAATCACACAAACTGGCCAAATCCGCACTCTTGACCTCAAAATCACATCTAAGCAGTGAAGAATTTTCTTCTTGCTTCACAGCCAAAGCCAACGCATTACAGAATGAGCTTCAGACGGCCACAATCAACTCAGCTACTCCACAGAAACATCAAGCCGATGATTTAATCCAACCTACATTGCCATCGCCCAAAAATAACGCTCTATGGTCATCCTTTAAGCTTTACGATTTCAATGATATTTCAAAAACTTTATCGACTATCAAACCCAACAACCACTTCAATGACCCTCTCTCCTCTAATTGCCTATCTCCTTTCTACCACATCATCACCCCTCTCTGGACCAAAATCATCAATGCTTCGCTCTCGCAAGGATCCATCCCGAATTGCCTAAAAATTGGTCAAGTCACCCCCATACTGAAAAAACCTTCAGATAACCCCTCTGACCCAAATAACTTCCGACCAATAACCAACATTCCTATGCTAGCCAAGGTCTTGGAAAAATGTGTTCAACAACAATTAAACCAACACATCACAAATTTCAAGCTTCTGGACGACTGCCAATCTGGATTCAGACCTGGACGCAGCACCAAAACAGCTATTCTACACATTGTAGACAACGCCCTACTCGCACTCGACCGGAATGAAACTTGTCTGCTAGTGCTGCTCGACCTCTCGTCCGCCTTCGATACTGTTAATCATTGCAAAATTCTAGAGAGGCTAGAAAACAGGAAGGGACTATCAGGCACAGTCCTTCAATGGTTCAAATCCTTCTTGGAAAACAGGACGCAAAGGTTTATGGTGAACAAGAATCTATCTCCTCCATCTCCTAATCTTTTAGGAGTACCACAAGGCTCTACCTTATCCCCTGCGCTATTCAACCTCTACGTCGAACCCCTAACTGATTTACTACAGCAGTCGAATATCTCCTTCCATATGTATGCAGATGACACACAGTTGTACATCAAGGTCACCTCCCTTGAAGAGATCAAATCGATGAATCATGCTCTTGAAAAGACAGTCCACTGGCTAACCACCAACCACCTTAAGTTAAACTCGCAAAAAACTGAATTCCTTCTAATTTTCCCCCCCAAAAAATCTGCGAAGTTGATGGACTGGACCAAGATGATCACTGCTCTAAACTGTACCCCGATCCTAGTGGACTCCACCAAATCACTTGGAATCACACTGGATAAGAACCTAAACATGCAAACACACATCAACATGCTAGCTAAAAATGCCCGTTTTCACCTCAGCTATCTCAGAAAAATGAAACCATTCATCGAGACCCCGGACCTCAAAACTGCAGTTCAAGCGTTAGTCATCTCGAAGCTGGAATACGGATGTACAACGCTATCGGGTCTTCCCAAGATCTCCACAGCCCCTTTAAAAGCTTGCCTCCACGCAGCTGCAAGACTCTTAACAGGTTTTAGAAAATTTGACCACATCTCGCCACACCTGAAAGCACTCAACTGTCTACCTTACGAAGCGAGAATACAGCTAAAGATGGCCTGCATCACTCATAAAGCCTTACACTACAAGACACCCCAATACCTAGCCCAGAAACTTACGCTATCGGGTGGAAACAGACTCACTAGGAGCTCCGACAATCTGCTCTTAAAACCTTCCTGCTTCAGCAAGAACAAAACATTTGATAGAGCATTCTCCGGAACTGCACCAAGAATTTGGAACTCTCTCCCCCCGAGCATCAGAAGAATCTCTTCTACGCCAACATTCAAAACGGAAACTAAAACCTTTCTGATGAGCAAATTTCTCCCTTAATTCCTTAGCATTCCCCACCCACCTTGACTCATTATACTTCAACTGATCTTCTTTCGACTTGCCCCTCTCTTGAATGACTCTCCACACTTCTTCAATCACTGTTTCCTGAGGAAGTTCTACCGTCCTGTACATCTCTGCTTACTTCTTACCTGGCCCGCTATTCTAAACTCATCTCCATGATTCCTTGTGTAGACTGCCTTGACAAATAAGATTTGATTGTACTTAAATTTGCATTAATGCCCGGAATTGAAGTACCATGTCTTCTTAACATGTTTTATCGTATTGTACCTATCCGTTCTTCATATGTGCCTGATTTAATTCTGTCTAGGACCCTACTAAACTGTCTTGAATTTGTTTTACTCTTTACTGTGAAGCACTCTGTTACCCTATGTTGGGTCTTGTTCGTGCTATACAAAACTCCGAAAATAAAATAAAAAATAAAAAAAAAAAAAAATGCCAGTACCCAGGGAACCATAGGCGCTGGAAGTAGGGGTGTGGGGTTGCTGCAGCAACCCCAGAAATAGCCATGCTGGAGTTCGGAAGGTGAATGAGCAATAAAGATGGCTTGAACTTTTGGTGCATATTTACAACGAAATGGTGCAGCGCCATGCAGCTAGCAATTTAGCTGTGCTGCGATATTTCAAAAACGCAGTATTTACAAGACTACGGCACACCCCTGTGTTTTCCCTTGCACCAGCACTAAAAAAGCTGCCTAACGCCAGTGCTGACACCCTTGCACCATGGTGCAAGGTTGCGTGCGTTGCAGGGATGATTGTGTCTGTGCAGGAAGGGACACCTTCCTGTGCAAAAACAATAATTAAAGGAGTTTTGCTCCTTCTATGTGTGCCTCAGAAAGAGTAAAAAAGGAGGAGAAAGAAAAGTATTTCTCCTCATTGCCCCACTCTAACGCCTCCTTTTGAAAGGCGTTAGTTTTTAGCACTGCCTCAGATTTAAAGATCCTCGTAAATCTGGGGCAGTGTAAAAAAACAATGGGTGTTGCGTGGGAAAGCCCACAGCAACACCCATTGCACACCCCTATGGATGGGCTATATTTACAATACGCTGTTAAGCCATGCAAAGTAGCTTAGTGCCGCCTTGCAAATATGGAGCAGGGCATTGCGCCAAAGGAGCGTTTGAAAAAGTGATGCTCCGATGGTGCAATGCCCTGGTTAATATGCCCCTTTGTCTTCTCGTTACATTTCCTGTGCATTCAAAGACAAAGGTCAAATGTCAGACTATGTCTTCTGACAACCTTCTGCTTATTCACATGCCGATTGGTGTTTACTTTTCGTTTTCTGACTGCGTAGGACTTTGTAAAATAAACAATGTGGCAATTTTGAAGTGTGTGAAAAGAAAGGCTGACTTTAAAGGGTTACTTAAGTGGGTGGCACAATCAGTGCTGCAGGCCCACTAGTAGCATTTTATTTACAGGCATATAGTGCACTTTACTAGGGACTTATAAGTAAATTGAATATGCCAATTGTGGACAAGCCAATGTTACTATGTTTTAAGAACAGAGCACATGCACTTTAGCACTGGTTAGCAGTGGTAAAGAGCCCAGAGTCCTAAAGCCAGCAAAAACGAAGTCAGCAAAACAGGAGGTCTGAAGGCAAAAAGTCAGGGGAAACCACACCAAGGATGCTAGGTCTAACTGTCATGAATTCAGAAGTTGACATCTTAGTAACAGATGCTAGAGTACTATTTAGAACTATTAGTACCCAGGGGAGATGCAAGTCCCAACCCGCACATGTGTTTTGGGCAAGCTTTTTCAAGATATTGACTTGATATTGTGTCATTCCAACTAGGGGTTTGCAGAATTTGTGTAATTTGCTTTAGTGTAATTACACAAAATGTTGGCAAAATTACGTAAAATGTAATTAAGCAAAATGTGAATCTGTCATTTCATGCTATATTTTAGCATGGAATGCAAACTTACATAAATATTTGACACAAGGACACATCTCACACTAAAGAATTGTACATAAAGGAAAGGTCGGTAAATAACAGCTGCTCACGTTCTGTTCTCATTCATTTGCAGAATGTTTTCACTGTGAATGGCATGTTGGTGGCAAATCTTTACTGCACATTTTGTGTTATTACATAAAGTGGTGTAATGACAGAATTTTGGTAATTTCACATAACAAGCATAACATGAAATTGCTGAAATTACGTAAATTATGACAGTGTAATTTAAATTTCACAAAGGCCTAGTTCCAACCCTCCACTACTATATGTTTAATGAAGTTACCTTTTTCCACCTAGTATTGCCACACCTGGGTCATTACCTTACTTGTAATGTGACGTCCTTTCCTGGATTGCAGTTTCTGGAACAATCCAAACCTTGAGACAATGGGATTAATCATCAAACAGGCTCCTGTCTCTGCCTTAAAACGTGAATCAAGATGCATTCCACCCACTGTGTGAAAAAGCATATTACAGTAAGAATTTTTTTGTTACCTCTAGTGGACCTTGTTACAGGTCTAATAAAATTCACCTTGGAATCAGATTAGTGCAGAGTTAACTCTCTCTTTGGTCATGGAGCCCTATGTAGGAGGTGAATTGGGCTGACTTACAAAATCATTTCTGCAATAGTTCTCAGTAGTTTGCATGAAGTTGGCCTGTAGCATATCTTTCCTAAAATCTCAAAGGTATTTTTAGCAAGTTGCTGTCCTGCTGTAATTGATGAGTGGACATCATCCAACATGATACCTTTAATTGCTGTAGGTACTATGCACTGATTTATTCTGGATTGGGGATAGGACACCAACAACCCAACCTATATTTTAAACGCCTGTTAATGTTTAAGGAGCACTCTTAATTCCTCGTTGACCACACAATCATCTGAGGTGAAAGGATTGTTTTGTTTGCCTTGAATGTATTGAGAAAACAGATAAATTGTTGGATCTTTTTGATGGACAGCAATCAAATCTGTGTCAGTAGCAGCATGAGTCCAGTGAATAGATAAAAACTCCCTCTCCTTCTTAGCCTGAGATTGGGTGATGATGGAAGTTTAATTTTCCCTTAAAAGGGAATCCAGATCAATACATTCTCAATGAAGTGTAGCTTCATTAACCAATCTATATGCTTCATCAATTTCAACTTGCTCGGCTTCCACTACTGAGGAATGACCCTTAATCTTTCTCTTATAGATCAGAAAACCATTAGATTCTACAAGGTCATAAATGTTTCATAGGTTTATTACCAGTCAGAATACATGTCTATATTTCCAACTAGGTAAAGACTCAACAAATCCATTGAAATTGTAGTTAGAGTCAGTTACATTGACTGAATTCTTAGGTTTATGCTGTGGTGCCTAAAGAACAAGTAGATTCACATCAATTTTGCAACTTTACCACTCCGCGGTCCGGTACTGCTCATTAACTCATTGTCTTATGCACTTTTAATGCCGGCCGCAATCTTATTCCTTGTGTCTTTGGAGACAGTGAAGGAACGCAAATGCAAGTATATCCAACACAACCCCTTGCACAAGCTTTCATAATAAGGTTTGTATGGGGATTCAAGATGCAGTTCCATTTTATCACCTGAATATGCATCCTTTTCACTGTGTTCAGCTGTACAGTCATGGAGATCGGCAAAACCTGTAGTGGGATTTTGTACTTGACGAGAGCTTCAACCATTTAGTCTGAGGGTTTAACCCCTCAGGAGGTGTTCTAATGACTCAAAAATTAACATTCAGGTGATACCATTGAGTTTTTTAGAAGGACAATTTGACGCCAACTTATTAGGTCATCATCATAGTAGGTCAGGGTTCCCCTCTGAGCCAAATCTGGAAGGGCTTTGAGCAAGAATACATTAAACTCATTACTGCTATGATTGTACCCAAAAGGAGTCCTGGTCCAATAGTACTGTTGTCTCCCAAAGGAAAAGGCTAATTTATATTGGTCTGAACTTACGAAACAGACTATCCAGTATCCAGCGGTCAAAGCAGGACAAGGGAAGACTTTAGAACCTTGAATCTGGGCAAGACACACTCTGGACCCTATTTTTTAAAATCTGAGGTGGACTCTCCTCTTCCAGTTCTGTGGTCTGATCATCTGGCCATAACCTTTCAGGTGCTATGGCCAAACCGCTGCCTATATCCGCTCCCGGTCAGTTGGTCAGGATACTGAAGTGGGCGAAGATGACCTCTGCCGATTTTAGTCATGCTTTGGACATTCTTCGTCCTACTCTAGATGACTGTGCAGATACATCCAATTCCCATGTGGAAGGATGGATAATGGGTGCCTTGACAAAATCGCACCTTTGGCAGATCATGCTATCAGAAGATCCAAACCCTCTGCGGAATGGTTCAGCAACAAACTTAACGATTTATATCCACTCCTGAAAATACGACGCGGGTCTGCGTCACAGTCAGATCGCTAAAAGGTAGCGAATACACGGTGCTTTATGATAGTTGGTTACCTACCATTACTGGAGCTTACATATACATGGTTACGTTAAATATTTGGTAGCCTATTCATTGTTGAAGATTTTGATTTTAGTTCTACTTCCTACCGGCCAGAACGGAAGTACAACCGACGCTGAGGTTACAGGTACTTGACATAGTAAGACAGCCCTGAGGAAGTCGTGGATTACTGTCCTAGAGGACAAAACACATGTTGGCTGGACAACTAACAGAAGAAAATAAAGATCAAGAAATATGACTTTGAATTATTTTGATGATATGAATGCAATAAGCTGGTGTAATTCATAAGTGTGTGCTCGGGCAGTGTGTTAACATTGAAACAGACCCTTTTTGGATCACATTAAGGGGTTGGGTGGTTGCCCCTCCCTTGGAGCACCACGCTTAGATAACTTAGCCTAGACATACCTGTAAAGAGTGAGTGCCACTTCCATACGGTGTCTTATCACCCATCACGTAGCAATTCTTGCAGAAGCTGCCAGAAAGACAGTTGTCCAGGCCCTGGTCACATCTAGGCTGGACTATTGTAATGTCCTGTACATGAGCTGATGAGACTTCAGCATGTACAGAACATGTCAGCCCGTTTGCTGCTAAATCTCCCAAGGTGGTCTTCCATGGGCCCTGTACTCTCACAATGTCACTGGCTACCCGTGAAGAAAAGGCTCTCCTTTAAAGCAATGTGCTATTGCTATGGGGCCCTTAACAATAAGTGCCCTCGATATTTGCAACCTTTTGTTAAGCCCTACTCTCCTAGAAGGAATTTAAGATCAGCAGGAGCCTTACTGGCATACATTCCCATTGTAAAAAGAGCACACTTTGGAGGATGCTCCTTTAGTTTGCTAGTAGCCAAGATGTGGAACTCCTTTCCCCTTTCACTCAGACAGGAAAAAACTGAACTATCATTCGGCAAAAATCTAAAGACCTGGGGGCATCTGTACAAGCCCCAATCGTCACGGGAATGTCACTTTTTGTGACGTTTCCGTGGCGATAGGAGATTCGCCTTATTTACAAGGCAGTGTTAAGCCATTTAATGTGGCTTAACGCTGCCTTGTAAATAAGGCCCCCTTTTATGCTATGCTTAGCATGAAAGGGGTAGGCACTGGGTGTTGCGATGGGCGTTCCAACGCAACACCCATTGATTTTAAAGCTGCCCCCTATTTACAAGGGCAGCGTAAATAGGAGGCAGCAGCAAAATTAAGACCAGGGAAAACCTGGGCTTAAGTTAGCAAAACGAGGAGAAATGCTATGAGAAATGCTATATTTCTCCCCGTTTTTGCTTTTTCCATGTGTGCTGCCTTGTGCAGCACACATGGAAAAAGAAAAAAACCTTTTATTGTTTATGTACAGGAAGGTCCCCCTTCCTGCACATAAACAATCTTTTAAAAAAATGACATTTTGTGACTTCCATGTGTGCTGCATTAAGCAGCACACATAGAAGTGATAAAATGGCATTTCAAGATTGTTTATGTACAGGGAGGGGGACCTTCCTGTACATAAACAATCTTTCCCCTGTACGCAGACACCCTTGCACTATGGTGCAAGGGTGCCTGCGTTGGCGCTACACTGCTAAGCGTAGCGCCAGCACAGGGGGAAACGCAAGGCTGCACCATATTGTTGTAAATATGATGCAGCGCTGCGTTTCTGAAGTGGCGGAGTGAGGCGTTAAGCCATGACGGCTAATGCCTCACTCCGCCACTTCTGTTGTTCATATCCCCCCTGGTTGTTGAGGTTGGTTTGATTAGAGCTGTCCTCTTAGCACACTGTTTGTTTCTGACTTTCGTGTGCGAGACCTTAGTTATGGGTCACTTCGGTAGATGTAACTAGGCACTCTATAAATCGTTTTTAAAAAAAAGAAATAAATAACCCTCTAATCAATGTATGGAAGTGGCTGTCAGGTACTAAATGCCGAAAGATGCCAAAAAGGTTTTTTGAGCTTCCATAATTGCTTGGGAAAGAGCTGCTTCTCCAATTGGCCATGGTGCCACGATTCACAGAACAGTACACTTGAAAGGTGAAAAGTGTTTCAGTATGAGGGTCCCAGATAGAAGGAAACCACAGCAAAGGGTACGACGCTTCTTAGGCAGTCTTGTAGTTCTAGACTGAAGAAAAGATTCATACTGATGTGACTGCAAAGCACCAAACTGCCCCTGACATTAGGGTAGAGGAAAACGTCAAGCATAAGTATTCGCATATTGATGCAGAAAAAGTTCCAACTATACGCAGAAAAAAATCAAGGCCCAAAAAAATAGCAAGAGGGCAAAGAAAGTGATGAAAAACAAGGAATGAATGCACCATGATGAATTCATCCCCGTATATAAATGTATCATCACAGGAAAAGATTCGCCTTCATTTTGGATTGGGAACATTGGAGAGCAGTCTATGGATAGACCACTATCTTGAAAAGAGCAGATTATAAGATTATAAAGCTGTGCTACATTTTTATAATAAGTTCATAGCATCCTTTTCACACAGAAAGTAAAAGCCGAAGTTTGACATCCTTTGCCCAGCGCTGAATTCTACGGGCCTGCCTGGCACTTCATGCAGCTCATGCAACCCCCCACTAGGTGACTCTGAGTGCAGATACACTAGGGTGGTGAAGGTGGCATGGATGCTGAACCGCGCGCTGAGCATGGCATTCAGCAACATGCGACCAAAGAGCACGAGGAATGCTATTTCTACTCCTGGACGTGTAACACTCTAGTAACCACTCAGCAGAGACCTTGGCATTGACATAGTTCTCAGTGCATATGTAACACAACATGGAGTGGTGGATTCTGCGAGTTAATTTTTGGGGGTTTCAGCCCCCATTTGGGGGTCACAGGCAAGCAGGGTCATCTGGGTCACAACTGCGGGGTTTGGGGCTTTTGCCTCCTATGTGCTGGGGTCCATTCTACTTTGGAGCTGCAAAGGAGCTCAAGTATACCCCTAATGCATTTGACTCTCAGGGTACCAAGAGTGAACAGTCCAAGGCATTGTAAACAGGTAGTGTGGGGGGCACAGGCTCCGAACTCATGCAGTCGAACAACAGAAAATAAGTGAATGTCCAGCTCAGTGCCTTTCTTTTTGGAAAAAATGAAGTTTTTCAATCACATCACAGCTCAATACTATACAGAAGGAATATGTCACACTAAAGGAAAGTTGTTTTATGGGTGTTACTACACAGATCAACCGAAGCTCTAGATCCAAGCATAAGTGAATGTTCGCTATGGTGAAAAGGAGAAGCTTTCCTGAGTTCTGTGACACCGAGGTCAGTTTCTATGCTATGATACACACTTTTCTTAAGTGGGTTACAAAAACCTGACCAAAGTCCCACCAATATCTGTTAGTCAGGTTTTCAGTGAATGTTCTGTTTAGGTCTTAACATTGCTTAAGGTGAAGAACCCTGGATCTCCACACACTTGTTCCCAGTATTCATTTTCATGATGTAAACAAATGTGCTTGCTACTGGGGAGCCTTATTTGGGTATCCCCACATCCTTTTCTCTGTGCTGGGCTGATGGGAGTTGCAGTGGCACAGGTGAAGGCACTTTGATTCAGAAAAACCGGCACACATGGCTGGGCGGTTGCTTTCTGTGGTCTGTGATGCAGGGTTGTAGTCTTCAGGGTGCAGCAAAGGCTCAGCACAGGTCCTCTGGTTTTCCTCTGTGGCCATCACTCTCGAGGGCATGCGGGCGAGTTGCAGAATAACATTGGGCAAGCAGGGAGGCTGGAAGAATGGCAGACACACCTGATTCAACTACGGGCACATTCCCACATTTCCTGGGCTGCTCATCAGTACGTACCTGGTGGTTGGGCTTCTCCTCATTGATCAGACAGATCTTTAGGGACAAGTCGCCTTTTCTGCCTCTCAGCAGACAGGATATCAAGCAGATCCATAGCTCTCGGGTTTGATATGCAGACTTGAGGTGCTGTCCTCTCACCTCAGGAAGATTGGCTATCAGCAATCTCCAGAGTACCCCGTCCATGGTCAGACAAGAAGCTTGGAACTGGGATGCAGTGGAAAACTTTGGATCCCATTCATATACAATTTGCAGAGCGGGATGTGGTCCTCTGTCTAAATCTGGGACCTGTTTAGTGCTGTTCCTATTCACATTTCATTTTCTGGCTACTACACAGACAAAATCTTTGTGTGAGGTGATGGCTCTCCCAATAGGTAGTGATAAAGCTGGCTCCATCTAGGAGTACCCGTAACAAGAGCACAATAAGTGTAGAATTCTGTTCCTGGCTGTCATCATCTTTCCTGGATGGGTCGCTCAAATGGAAGACAAAAAGACTAGGCCTTGACCAGAAATCTCTCTCTCTAACATCTGAATCTGTTCACTCACCTTCATTCACTACCATCAACCAAATGGCATTGCCCAGGAAGGACTAATCTGCAAGTCTCTGCTAAAATCTCCATTTTGTGCCAGGTAAAACAAGGTGTACTTTAAAATGGGTTCCCTTGGCCCCAGCAATCACACACTTGCAAACAACATGGATACCTGCTACAATTAACAACACATACACACATACACACTCGACAAATGCATAGGGATGTCAGCGAAGGGATGTAAACTGAACATTTACTGGTAGGCCTGTAGTCATTGTGCTCTCAATTTGAGCAGGTAAAAGGCAATACTATGGATGCAAAAATTGCATGCTGCCATAGCCTCTAAACAATACCTGTCTAAATGACACAGATAGTAGCCTCGTTTCTGCTAGAGAATATGCTTTTATCACTTCTTGACCTCAAATTCAGGCCCTGGGTCTCGTGGTCAGCTTCAGGACTAGACCTTAGTGTGCACACAAAGGATTGTGTCCGTGCTGGGGCCAAAAGAAAATCAGGATACCAATTTAACACATGTGGTCAGGATAGCCAGCACAGGGGTTCATGCCAGTTTACCATGGAGGGAGCATTCTCTTCCCAACAGGAGGGCTTCACATAGTCTCCATTATAGGTACTTTGAATGAGACATATACTCTCTGCTGTTTGAAATTTTTGATAATTTTTGCCAAAGACTCTATTGAGGTCGATGATATATGATAGTGTCTGACAAAAGCTATTTCTTGTTAGGATGATATAAAATACTGGTGTCACGAAGCCCACAACCAGAAGAATCCCATGAAAATATATCCTGGAACTTAGAAAATAGAATTTAAAGCAACTGTTTATCAGCCTTGGTGGTACAAGCGTCTCATAACACAACCTGTTGGTTAACCATCTTTTGAAAACTGAAACAAAATCAGCAAAAGAAATCCGTTATGTCTCTTCCAAATGGGGAAAAATCCTTTGCAATAGCATCATTGAGAACTGCTCCTTGGCAAAATGGGTCTGGCGTTTGAGAAATGAATGACCTCTTTCTCCTTGACCACACAGATTACTTTTTCATCCCCATAAGGGCAGATAGTTTGGATAGTAAATATCCCTTCAGGAGTTTTAGAAATAATATCTACTGATGATCTCTCACTTTGTATGTGAGCTCAAGAATAGGATCACTACTCACATTAGTGAAATTAATAGACAAGTTTAATTTATTAAAAGCAAACCCATTCAGAGTATCTTTACTCAGCACAATACTTTGGAGGCTATAGTTCTCAATGAACATCTTTATAATGTTAATATTGACTTTCATTAATAGGGTATGTGTTATGGATAGTCCCAGTTGTTGAACTAAATTGTTGAGACAAATCAGAGCATCCTTTTCACTGAAAGTTTGTTTACAACAGAGGTGCAATGGCAAACAAACTGTTTGACATTCCCAGGATTGGTGGTCTCTATTTATTTGCAAGTTCACAGCATAAAGAAATACCTGTGAAGATGTAAATGGCTTCCTTTGCTTAATCAATCCATAAGGGGTTTGTAAAGCGCACTACTCACCCGTAAGGGTCTCAAGGCACTGGTGGTGGGAGAGTGCGGCTCCCTTGAGGTCATTTGAAGAACCAGGTCTTGAGGTCTTCCCTGAATTGGTGCAGTGTCGGGCTTCGCCGGAGATGAAGGGGGAGATCGTTCCAGGTCTTGGCTGTGAGGTATGAGAAGGACCTTCCCCCTGCTCTGTTCCTGCAGAATCATGGGACGGTGGCTAGGGAGAGGCCGGTTGAGCAGAGGTTTCTCTTGGGGGCGTGGAAGGAGACGGGGTTGTTGAGGTATTGAGGTCCTATGTTGTGGAGGGCCTTGTGGGCGTGCGTGAGCAGCTTGAAAGTTATTCTTCTTTCGATGGGGAGCCAGTGGAGGTCACGGAGGTGTTGGGTGATGTGGATGTGCCGTGGGATATCGAGGATTAGTCTGGCTGCTGCGTTCTGGACGGTCTAGAGTTTGCGGAGGAGGTTTTTGTTGAATCCGGCGTAGACCGCGTTGCTGTAGTCCAGTCTTCTGGTGATGAGGGCATGAGTGACTGTTTACCTGGAGTCGGGGGTATCCATTTCAATGTTTTACGTAGTATGCGGAAGGTGTTGAAGCATGCGGAGGAGACGGCGTTGATCTGGCAATTCATAGTGAGCGATGAGTCCCTTCTGATGCCAAGGTTACGTGCATGGTCTGTCGGGGTGGGTGGGTTTCCGAGGGCGTGTGGCCACCAAGTGTTGTCCCATGTGAAGGGGGTAGAGCCAAGGATGAGGAGTTCTGTTTTCTCTGAGTTGAGTTTCAGGCAGCTGTTCTTCATCCAGGTTGCGGTCAAGGACGTTGATAGGATTTGAACTTTAACGGGTCCATAAATAAAGATTGCTGATGTTCACTATTGCAGCCAATCGATGTAAAATATTGTGAGAAATATACATTGTGGACAGTGCCTCACAAAAGTGACCCAGATTTTCTCTAATTTGAGACAATTTCGAAACTTCATAAGGTGTCTTCAACAAAGAAGGTGGTGTCATAACTGGATCTCTATTTTTTAAATATCTCAAAATATCCACAACTAAGGGGCCGATTCTGATGTCGTTCGGGAAGCATTCCGACCGAATCGGTTCCGGAATGCTTTCCGAACGACTCGTTTCGGGGAAGTCCGACCGAGCGATTTTGATGCATCCAGATGCTTCCAAATATGAGTCGGTCGGACTCCCATTGACTTGTATGGGAGCCTGTGTTCAGGAGGTGAACAGAGGTTCCCATTGAAGAAAGTGGTGGCTGGGAAAATCATGCAACCTGTGGCGGGCACTTCATGGTGCCTGCCACACTGTGCATGGTGTGGGAGAGGGGACCCATGGGCCCGATTCGGAGGGCCCCAGGTGAAGAGGGGCCTGCTATGGGCCCCCAAAGACCGATTCTGGCAGCCGATTCGTTCCGGAGAAACCAAATCGGAACGGCTGTCTGAATCGGTCATCGTACTCGCGCGCTTGGAAACCGAGTCCATAGAGCTGTACGATTCGGCTCCGGAAAGGCTCGACCTGTCCGAATGCCTTTCGGAACCGATTCAGACAGCCCTTACGGTTTCCGGGCATCGTAATCGGTCGTTCGGAACTGGGAACGATTCGGTCGAAACAAGGCTTCTAAATCGAATTCGGCAAGCCTGAATCCGATTCCGAGCCATTCCGAATGAGATCGTAATCGACCCCTAAATGTGATCTCAAATCATCACTGTTTTTAGCCAGATTACTACATATTTATTGAGAGGAACAGTGGGCTCAAGATTCTGCTCCTATGTTACAACTGTAATATCAGTAGCTTGATTACTATAAAAAAATGTATTCAAATTATTCAACTTTTCAACAATGTGTGTGGTACTATTATAGCTAACATAGTTTATTGCCTTAGAAAATTTAATAGGAAGGCAGGCCCAAGCCCATAGTATTTTATTAACATAGTTAGTCAGTGGGGACAGTTTTTGAATAGAGTCAGTCAGTTTCAAAAATAAATTAACATGGCTTTTGACTATAGTCACTTAATGGAAAAATGTGTTTATCTCTTGTGTGGCTGTAGATACACATACTCTGCAACCTCCTGTCATCTAGCATTGGGCTCAGCAGAAGTATGTAAATTGTTTTCCTCCATAGACATTTTGAGTCACAAAATCTGTTATAACCCCTCCTTTAGTCCACAATCCACCAGGCGAACAAATCCACCTCCCATTTTTTCTCCTGTCATTGGGTTTGAATGTTTGATTGTCAGCTCCGGGACTGATGCATTATTTACTGGAATTTTTGGGACCAGCCTGCAATTCTTCAAACTCAGTCTCTTCAAAAGCAATTACTGCCTATTTTGTTCCCAGTCAAAGGACCCTTCTCTGATGTCATAGTGCCTTTTTTGAGGCACGGTGTACAATTACTTTTTGACTTATCTCTACCAGACACCCCAACCACCAACTTGCATCATCAGGACTTCAATGCACTTCAAGTTATATTTCACAGAATGACTGTGGGGGTGTTATGTAATGGACACCTTTTCAGTTCTGTCCTAGGTGCAATGCCAAGTACCCTTGGTCAGCCCAACATGGCATGGGCAATCTGTGCCTGTCACTGTAACACGATGAGGCTTCTAGTGCTGCCTACCAGGAATTCCAGATTAAGAAAAGCCTCCGATACCAAAGGGAGAGGCATTGGGTACATCATAGAATGAAACACCAAGACTCCCCCAAGAACCCCAGTATCTTTGGGCAAAGATTTGTTCGTTAAGAAGGAGGAAGGAGCAGGCCTGCCAGCCTTCCAGCCAACTAGAGGGATGAGAGGCCAGAGGTGGTGTCCTCTGAAGATTCATATCAAAGTCCAAGTCCATGACCAAGGTCCAAGTCCTGCCACCGAGCAGTGCTCCTGAAGGACTCAGGCATCAAGCCCCAAGCCCACTCTGAAAAGCCACTGATCTTAATGTTCGGCTCCCCATGTGAACATCGCTTAACCCCGAGAGCCATCTTCAAGCAACTCTACACCTAAGGGTGACGGCCCATGCTGCCCCCATGGCATAGATGCATCAAACACTCAGTTTCAGAGCCAAACCTGGCGCTGAAAGGCCTTCTTAAACCAACCTCAAAACCACTTTGCACTGAACCCTCGATGCTGAGATCCAATGCCACTGAGGGATTAATCCAGCTACAGCTGCCCGAGGTCCTCAACAGGAGACAAAAGAAAATACACTTATTCCCCCTTTGGGAAAGATCCTTGCCAGCCGTCCAGCTCCTGAGCCAACACACATATCCCTAAGAAATTTAAGTTTACTTTTGAGGAGAAGTTACTGTTTGAGCCTCTTAAACTCTTTGTACCAAAGAGGGCTAGGGAGAGTGCCACAAGCCGACCACCATGTCCCCCTGCCCCTAGGTGTTCCCCTTCACCAATGCCATCTCCATGCCCTCACACACCTTCACAGCCTCAATCTTCACAATCTTCTCCTAAATCTCCTCACATAGTCTCAGACCCCAGTAGTCCATACCACCTTCAGGACCTGTACTATGAGCTCCTTGTATCTGGGTATAGGAAGTCTATAATGTTGATTCCACTGATCAACCAGATATAGACAATTTACCCACTAAGGCCTCGCCACCCAAAGACACCCCCACTTGTCATATGGTAATCCCTTCCACCTTCTTGTCAATGAGATGCTGGAGAATATCATAAAGGACGAAGACATAGCTAAATCTATTTGTATTCTCCGGTCTTTCACCACAAGATCCAATTTTCAGAACCACCAAACCTGAGGTGACTTCAAAACTTCAGCATCTACTCAAGACGGGGCTTCCAGCACCAGTAGCAGTCTTTTCAGGACTCTCAGCCCTCTAAGACCTTTCCATGTGATGGTTACAAAGGCTATATAATCACAATAACCCCAGGGTGATCCATGGGGAGGGAACCAGGGGCGCGGGGCGCTGGGAGCAGGCAGCCTCCAACATCAAATGTTTAACACAAATGGGGCCGCTCCCAGTATAGTGACCAAGGTGTTTCAAAAATTAAATAGTGAGTGGGGACATCTCACAAAAAGTGAAGGACTGGTATCACACACCACCTGGTGTCATGCTTCATCATCGGCCAGTCCTCACCCTCTAGAAACTTGGTTTGGTAGAGGGCGGGCATACACCTGACGACGGGGATGCACTTCTAAACTAAGTGGGGGCCCATGAATGAGTGAGTGAATTTAAAAACCATTATAGTTACCAAATAACTTTTAATGTGACTGGCAGCTATATGGTGTTAAAAACAGGTGAACGGTGTGATTGGGATTTTATTGTCCTTCCACCGTATTGTGTATGGTCAACATGTTTCTGCCGTTTGGCCCAATTGGGTCTGTGGCATTCATCAGGACCTATAGAAAGCAGGGGGGCTCCGTTCTTACCAATTTGCGGTGAGAGGGTACCACTTCGCGGTGTGACCTATGTCACTCTCCACTTCAAAAGGGCTTGCGTTCTTTTAAGCCTGAAAGAAAAAATTTCATACATAGAAGATAAAATAAGAAATACCTGGGTCACTTAAAAAAAAAAAGTAATTGAACCACATGCACTGTCTTTACAGTGAGTGGCTATATGTGTGACACGTGAATTTCATCTGTGCACACTCTTGGATCATCTTGAATATCTTACCCTAGGGCAGGAAACTAAGTGCCCCATGGGAGGAAGAGAGAGGGAGACCCCTGTAGTCAAACTCTAAAAAAATGGAAGGAAACAGAAACAACATATAGCACATAATGAGCAGAGAGTAATTTTGAAAACTGGGAGCCTGTAAGTACTCCCCTTCTTATAACCACATTCAGTCAATCAAACACTCCATTCCTGTGATCTGCAGTAAATTGTCATGAAAGAGATGATCTTCTTGATCACAATCACCTCCCTCAAAAGCTTCAGTGAGGTGCAGGCTTTACCCATTGAAGAACCTTTAATTAAGGTCTATGGAGCAGGGTGGTCCATATAACCAATCCCAAATTCCTGCCAAAGGTTGTCTCAACTTTTTATATTAATCACACCATTGAGCTGGCCATCTTCTTCCTGATATGCCACATAACAGCTTTAAATACACTAGGTGTTAAAAGGGCACTCGTGCCACATCGACATGATGGAAATCCTCTGATAAGACAATATAACTTTTCATAGCCTTTGATAAACCTCACAGGGGACACCTCACCTCAAAGTCAGGCGTTTCAACATGGATTGTTAAATGCATACAGACTTGCAATGCCAAGAAGCGCACACTGTCTGTGCTTCCTACACCACATTCCACCCACAAGAATGGAACCACTATGGCATTCTTCAGTAACATCTCTTTAGCAGACACCTATAAAGCTACAATTTGATCAACACCTCACACGTTCACTAAGCACTATTGTGTGGACATTCACTCTTGTTCTAAACATCTGCATCATTTGCTTGCTAGTCACTTTGGGAAGAAAGCGCTTTACAGTCTATGGCAACGATTTGTATCTACAGCCACAAATGATATGAATTGGAAATGTTACTTACCCAGTAGCCATCTTTTTAGTAGCATCTAGTGCTGTAGATTCAGATGTGCCCACTCTCCTTCCCGAAAGTAAACAATGATCACAGATGTTTGACTCTTTATTTTCAACTTAAAATTCACAATGCACAGCACGCTTGTCTTCGAAACTACACTCCATTTATACTGTGCTCCTGCCGAGCAGCTAACAGCCTGAGGTGGAGTCTTTATCCTGGTACTTTGCTAACTAAGGGAGGAGTCAAAACAGGTCTTGTGACTCAAAACTTCTTCAAAGAAAAAAATGTTGCAAATGTCTGAGAACAAAACTAGATGGCTGAAGTATGCAGAGCATGTGTAGCTACAACATGGCACATTTCAAACAGATTGTTACAGGGTAAGTAACATTTTCTGTATGGTGGCCTATTTTAATTTTAAATTAAGGTCTGTTATACCTAAGACCTCAATTTCTTTGTCATCAAAGTTTCTAATAGTACGGTTCATGAGCCAAATTTCACTTCATATGTTTTCTTGTTTGCATTTAACACGTAAAAGTGGGACTCAGATATTAATGTAACATGTGACCCACTGTGGAGTAATCTATTAGTAAGTATTTAATTGAATATGTACTATCACAGGGAAACAATAATACTCCTGTTTTCATGTAGTATTGTGTAAAATGTATGAAAGTCTTCTTTAATCCCATCAGTTGTTGTTTTGTCTTTTTGTTTGACTTTGTAATCCCCCTGTTGGGGGCCAGAGCTGGGGAATTCTATTACTTTTCCACTGCAAATTCCTAGACCTGGTTAAGGTCCCAATTACAGGGATCAGTTTTTTCAAATCCCATTGCAGCTATTGAGCCTTCACTAATGACCCATATGCACTTGTTGATTTAGCATTAAGTTATCTTTAAAAGGGGTCACTAATACAGTCACACTTTTCCAAAGATGAATCACCTAAGGTGTTCAGCTAGTTTATAGATTCACTATAGATTTACTCATCCTACTGATACATGGATCCACAGGTGCTCACCATTAATTTTCAGGTCCATTATTCATTTTTCACTGTTTTCACTTTCTTTTATGACCCATTGTCTTGAAATACCTTGGATGCCGTATCTGGGGAAAAAACTCCCTTCATACAGAAGGTTAGGGGCCAGATGTACAAAGCTTTTTTGAGGTCGCAAATGACCTGATTCGCAGAATCGGGCCGCTTATGACAGCAAAAATGCATTTTATAATGTACAAAGGCACAATTTACGATTTGGTAACCTATTACCGAATCGCAAATTGGGTTTGCGATTCGGTATTAGGAAGGGGCGTGTTTAGGGCGTTCCTTCCTAATACCGAATTGCAGTGGTATGTGTGAATGTTTTGCGACCAAAGCATTCACATTTTACTACCTACTTCAAATAGGTGGTAACCCATTTGCAAATGGGAAGGGGTCCCAAGGAGGCCATTTTTTTTTTAGAATGTTTGTAAAAAAAATGTTTTAAGAGCAGGCAATGGTTCCGCAGACCACTGCCTACTCTTAAAAAATGAAAAGAAAATCTTTCATTTTTCTTTTTGAAACACATTTAATTTTTCTTTAAGGAAAACGGGCTGCATTGAAAAAAATTGCTTTATTGAACAGAAATCACGGACATGGTGGTCTGCTGACCCCATCAGGCCACAATCCCTGTGATTTTTCCTATTTCCAATGGGTCACAAAGCGAGACTTACCTCATGAATATTACTGAGGTAGGCCTATTTGCAACTCACTCGGAATCGCAAAATATGTTAAACTCACATTTGTACATGGATGTTTGCGATTACAAAATAGAGAATCGCAAAAATTCACTATTTGGTAATCATAAACACTTTTCTATGTACATTTGGCCACTGATGCTACGGCGAACATTTTCTTTGCCTCTTCTGCTTATACAATTGTTTTTGGCTATTTTCTTCAAAATTAGCTCTTGATTGATGCTGGTTAGCTGCTCCTGTATTCTCTCTCTGATTCAATTTACTTCTTATAACTCTCTGGACATTCTCTAATTTTTGCTTGAGAGAATGTAAATTGTCCATATCTAACATCAAATAATCATTTATTTAATTTATTTTGTTTTGGGGATGATGGTCTAACTACAAAATGGCTCATATAACTTAATCAACAAAAATGCAAGAGTAACTCAAATCTGTTTTCTAACCTGGCGTAGCTCAACAGTATGGTTACAATGAAATGTGATTTCTTTTATTTGGCAGTATCAATAAAAACCGTATAAGATGTTATGCATTTTTTCAGCTAAACAGTCACAGACTCACACAGAGTTTCGACTCTACTTTTGAATATTATGTTTGTCAAATCATAGCATAGCGAATTACAAGTACAAACACAGTAATTTCCCTAAATACAGCAAAAAAGGAACTAAGTTTAAAACATGCAAATTACCATAAATGCTTTACTTTGCTCTGGGAAAAAAAACTGAGGTGAACGTAGTTTTTATAAATTTAAAAGGGTAATGTGATAAATACATTAAAGAAGTCATTTAATAAACTTACTTTAGGTAGTGGGTATATGGACTGATGGAAAGCATAAATCGCAATACGGTTAGCTGATAAAGAGGGTGCAATCAATGTGTTATATTTGGAACAACTTTATCCTCCTTAGTGACCTCCAAACTTACATGCAGGCTACATAGATAAAATGGAAACAGAATATTTAGCATATAAGTTATCTTTTAAAAATAACATTTAAAACCTTGATGCATGTGGGCAGGAACAACAGGTTTGATTACTTATTGCTATGAGTCCTGTGTTAAAGAATCAGACCAGAATTACTGACAGCAGTGTCCTCTCCCAAGATGAGGCCCTGGTCTGTCACTGGACGCACCAAGCTGTTCGCAGGAATTTCCAGGTTTTTTTTGCAAAGGGGTTGAACAAATCCAAGGGAATAGCACTCACATGTGATATAATCCAAAGGCAAAAACAATGGCTCACCAATTAAAATATCTGAATGTGGACAAGGGTACAGAAAAATAGAATGAGGAGCAGTATTCTCAATAGCGCCAGTTAGGCCCATTCAACCCTCTGCTCAAAATGCACCTGAATACAAAAGTTCTTGCTGTGTATCAGAGTCCTTTTGGGGTGGACGAGAGACAGCACGTGGAAAGAATGAGAGTTCTCCTTTTTTCCTGTGCTTCACTGTTTAGGTTTGTTTACATTTCGTGTATTCTCCACACCCTGAATTGACTGGACTGTCACTAACGTTTGCTTTATGCTTTACATTTAATGCCGTGACCATTAAAAATTAATATTAGCCTATTTCAAAACCACACCTCCGATACTACACTTCGCAAAATGGAGTTCGACTTACTTTTACAGCAGCTATCCTCTTTTCTTCTGTCCCCTTGACTATGAATACCCTTTTTTTTTTAAAGATTTCCGAATTTTGCAAAACTTAGGGATTTTACTTTTGGTAATCTAATTTTGACATACGCAGAACTACCTTCTTTTCGTACTCCTCACATAGTCAGAATGGCAGATATTAATAATATCTAAATATAAGCATGCCAAGGACTCCTGCAATGATTGTAATAAAAACTTGTGAATACACACACACCAACATAAATATTTGGTACTTATGATAATATCTGATTGTTTTGTAGAATATAGCTTTATTTATATTTTTCAGGTGACCCGGGTTTCCTCTTTGCATCTCAGAATACATCAATTTTAGCTGTGCCTTGTAGTTAAAGATTTGATCACCTGGGCTTCTATGCACAGGGATAGATCTGTTTAGTAGATAAGGTCCCTTTGACCAGTGAACATCATCGAGTAGTATCCAGAATCCAGAATATGTTTGCTCTTCTTTCATGGTGTAATTAAATATGTGATTTACAAAAACTAAATCACGCAAAAGCACATATTTCCTCTACAAGAACACAAGGGCACTTTGGAAAACACAAAGAGGCATATTCATCAAAAGTTAATTTTGCAATTCCCAAATAGCGATTTTTACCGAATCGCTATTTGGTAATCGCAAATGTCACTGCATCAAAAAAATCTTAATTTTTTTGCGATTCGGTAAAAATTGCTATCGCTATTAGCGATTTCAAAAATGCGATTCGCATTTTTTGCGAATCCGCTATTAGAGAATCGCTAATAGTGAATCTGTGAATTCGATGCAGCATGATGACCTCACAATCAGAAAGTGAGCCATCCCATGCTGTTACCTGTGTACTGAGAGTGAGGAGGAGGAGGAGGAAGACTGCCCGAGCACAGCACTAGGAAGCCTGTTGGGACAGCTGAACCTGTGCAATAATTCAGCATGGCATCAGGAACCCCCCAGAAGGAGCCCAAAAGAAAGCTGAAGTTCAGTGATAAGGAGTTGGAAATCCTCATAGAGGAAGTGGTGAAGAGCCATAAAAAACTGTTTGGCAAACAGTCACTGCAGGTCCCAGAGTCAGAAAAAAGAAAAATATGGCTGGGAATACAATCCAAAATCAGCGCAGTTGGGGGTCACACAGTGCTCCATTTCGGATCTGCGCAAGCGATGGTATGACCTGCGGAGCCAGGCGAAGGAAAGGGTTGCTGCAAGGCTAGCTGATGCAAAAAAGACTGGAGGAGGACCATCCACACAAACAGCCTCCACAGCCTTACAGGACCTGGTGGAGTCTACCCTTCAGCCTGAGGCTGTTGTTGGAGTGACACCGATCGATACCTCTGCACCACCCAGTACTTCCCAAGGTAAGATGCATGCAAATGACAATACAATGCAAGAATTACAAAACATGCTCCGTAAGTCAGATCCGGCTTAGTGTAGCGATTAGTACTCCAGTCCACATTTTACTTGTAACACACAAATTCATTATCGGAATAGCAGTCAGCAACTCCAATTGGAAAGGCGAGTGGGTAACAAACCAGCATAGGTGCATTCAATTAGGACAAGCAAGTTTAATCTCTACACACAGTGTGTTGATAAATAACTTTATTAAACAATAGTAGGTGCAAGATGAAATACATGTCCAAATATGAAAACTGAAAGGGCACTGTTTAACATCACAGATGCACCTGCGCAGGAGTCAGATGACAGTGAAGGCCATGACCCCCTTGAGACTCAGCCACAGTCAGGAGATGACATTGCAGTGTCCCCATCACCCACAACACCTGCACCCACAATACGCAGGATCACAGTGGCACCATTGCCTGCACTAGAAATGGAAGAGGAGAGCCAACCTGACCCTCCAACAGCACAGTCTGGGCAGACATCCACATCAAGACCACGAGTCCAAGTGCAACTTAGGAATGTCCGCATCAGGAGGCGCAGGGCAGGTGCACACATGAGATCTGAGGAAGGCGACAGTTCAACCTCCTTTGGTGGGCTGCAGAATGCAATGTTAAGGGTACAGCGCCTGCAATGCAAACACATGTGATTAATGCAGGCACACCTTTTATCTTTTGCAAGGAACATGGGAGAGATGAGTGACAGCATCACACAGCTCACAACAGCTGTGTTTGAAGGTCGGAGGGAAACAAATCAACACTTTAGTGACATGACACAAGCACTCAAGGAGTTATGCAAGGTGATGCAGGAAGACCAGGTGTCCCACCGCAAAAGACACCATCAATTTATTGGCCGCTTAGATGGCTACACTAGGGCCATCAACCGCCTGAGCACCACAACAGCACAACTGTCTCGACGTGCTTCAGGCATGCAGGTTGAAATGACACATTGCTGCGGTGATGTGGCCAGAGGACTGATCCAGGTCACCAATGCTGTGGAGCAATTGCAAACTACTTCAGTTGTTGCCAGTAATGTCATGGGTGGAGGGGATAGTGAGGATGCCTCCAGCCTCAGTAGCAACATGGCACCAATGACCGAATGTAGAAGGCGCAGTACAAGGAATACTCCAGCATCCGAAGGCTCAAACAGGGATGTGTCAGAGCACCCAGAATGGGCAACGGGAGTGCGTGGCCGCCGAAAATAGTGTGGCATTGAGCACAGGAATGTCATTTGGTGAGGTAACCATTATCCAAATTTGTCTGGGCTGATGTACAAATACTATGGCAAAGTTATCCTGTTGCGTTCTGACTTACGCATTGCACATTTTCTGCTTGGTATGTGTGCATTACCACAACCTGAAGTCTTTTTTTTGAGTAAATCACAATAGCAATGAAACCATGTAGTGTCTCGTATCATCATTACCCACCTTAAAAATAATTCTGTGTTATTTCTGCACATCTCTGTCTTCCTTCTGCCGCACTCGATGCGCTTGCTGTTTGTTGAGGTTGTCCTGGCTCATCGTCTTCATCGGGTTCACTATCCAATAGTTCCAGGGGTATGCCTCTAGCAGTTGCAATGTTGTGCAACATGGCACAAGTGGCAACAATTTTACAAGTGTCTGGTCTGTACTGCAATGCCCCACCAGTTTTATGTAGGCAGCAGAAGCGACTTTTCAGTAGGCCAAAGGTTCTCTCAATGTACATTGTGCGTTGATATGTGTGCTGCATTGTACTGCTGTTCACTTGGTGTATTTGGATTCGGGTATGGTGTCAGTATGAATGAGCGCACAGCATATGTGCTGTCACCTTTGGGGTAGAAGGCAATAGATTACTCACTGCTATGTCTCACAATGACCAGAGAATCAGCAAAACAGAGTTACATGTGATTACCAAGCAGGTATCCTTCACCAAATTCACCCCCAAGGAGACGTGCATGTATCGGAATCTTGCCACTATGTCTGTGATGATGTTCTTTGCATTGCATATGACTTGTATATTCAGTGAATGATATGACTTCCTATTCCTGTAAATGTACTCATTCACTGAGGGGGGACATATGGCTACATGCGTCCCATCAATGCAACCAATTACATGGGGGAAATGGGCTATCTGGTAGAGGTCAAATTTGGTTTGCTGCAATTCCTGTGGTGTTGAGGGAAATCTTATGTGGTGGTGTATCCTCAGCAACATAGCGTCCAGGAATGCGTTAAAGAAACGCAATAGTGAACTTTGGGAAACCCCTCCTGCTGCAGCTAATATCCCCTGGAAGCTACCTGAGGCTAGGAGGTGCAGTGAACATAGGACCTGCACATGGGTGGGGATGGCATGTGTTCTGCGAGTCTGACGCTGTAGTAGTGGATCTACTTTAGCTATCAGATCATAGACCATGGAAGAATTCAACCTATATTTCTCAATAATTTCTTCCTCTGTCTGCCCCAACAATGTAATGCACAATCTAAAAATGCGTTCCTGTATCCTTCGTCTTCTCTGTGCTGCTACTTGTATCCTCATCCTCCTAGCCATGACGTACAGCGCCGCCATTGTGAAACATTCTGAGGCCTTCTGGGGCTGTTTAAATAGTTTTCACCTGGTTAACACCTGATTTGAATTGGTGCTATTTTGTATGTGCAAAATTGCAAATCCTAGCGTAATCGCAATTTGCGAATGTTTGATGCATAGGTTTACCTAAGTGCAAATTCGCAAATACGAGTTCGCTATTTCATGATCGCAAAATTGGGAATCGCAAATTTTGCAATGTTCCTAATTATTCTGCAAATTTCAATGATGCATTGCTCAGTGCTATTTTGCGAACGCAAACGGCCGATTTTTGCGAATCGTGCTG
This sequence comes from Calotriton arnoldi, assembly GCA_963921515.1. Classification (NCBI taxonomy): domain Eukaryota; kingdom Metazoa; phylum Chordata; class Amphibia; order Caudata; family Salamandridae; genus Calotriton; species Calotriton arnoldi. Next base: position 622,946 of record CAWUFW010001804.1, read on the forward strand.
TTTGCGATCGCAAAATACCTTGATGCATCTGGCCCAAAGAAACTTTGGAAAAATACCAGCTGCACCATATGGGTCAGACCTTTTTCCATAGCTCAGATCTGTCATGTGGTATTGCCCAAAGCAAGACCTGGCAAGGAAAGGGTTTTCAATAGCGCCTATGTGACAAAAGATGAAATAAGGACCTAGTATGGAGATTTTGATGGGGAAACATAACTCAGACTCTGCACTTAGCATCACTACTTTCACTGACTACCTACCTATCCTTTTATGTTAAATTTCACAGCATTTTTAACCTGAATTCTCATGCAACCAAGAAAACCGCAGCAGAATGCACCAACTTGGCACTACTAGTAGATAGTTCCAAGGCTTTAGAATCTCTTTCAGCCATCCCCATACAATGCATACTGTTATTATTAGAAAGTCATCGTTTTGCCCTGTTCACCCCTGTTTTTTTACTGACTGGTATTGGTGGTAACTGATTCTGAGTGTGCCCTGGGCTCTGCTAACCAGGCCCAGGGCCAGTGCTCTGATTAAAAAGGTACATGTAATTGGGTACACTTACAATTGGCAATGACAGACCCTATACGTCCCTAGTAGATAATGGGGCCAATTCAATCTACCTATAAGTCACTAGTATATTATAGGGCACAGAGGTTGAGAGGCCCAACAGATTACCTGCACTTGCATGTGTGCACTGCTGCGTGCCTGTTGTCATTTTAAAGGCAGCCTTGCTTTGCAGACTGACTTTAAACGTAAATTCTATGCAAATTCGACTTTGGTGGTATGGGCACTTTAAAAGTGATAATCTACTGTATTCTTACATATTAGTCACCCCTAAGGTCTCCCCCGGCGTCCCAGTGGTGGGATGTTTTACATCCCTGATGACGGAAAACTGCCCATTTAATTTTTCCCGATTGTAGGTACTTAGCTCCAAAGGCTAACATTGAAATATTTCATGAAAGTATAAATATTGCTAAGAAGGGGCTAAAGATGTCACTCAATGAATTAAAAGATTAGTAGTGATAAATCCAGCAACTTGCCACTGTTGAAATTATCATAACTAATATAGAAAAGAAGCTATAAGACTTTTTTTTTTTTTCTGTGAGCCAAAATCCAGCCTTCTAGCAGCCTCCCCTGATTGGTCAGCTCCAACAGGCTTAGCCAGGCTGCTTTGATTAGGTGATAAGTGGCATGTCCAGAGCAGAGTCTATCTGATGAGGGGGGCTTTGCAGCTGCAAAGATCAGGCCAGGCAGGGAGAGGGGCAACAAAAATGGGCTTCAAAGTGAGCAGGGCAGTAAGGAATGCCAGCCAGCCTATCCACTCTTCCTGCCAGATGGCAGAGTCAAGAATAGAATCCACAGGGTCTGGAGGGGGAGTGTTAATTGAAATAAGCCACATAAGTAGGTTGGTTTAGCCAGGTCATACTCCTCTGGAGAGAATTCATCCATGTGGGATTTTGGAAGTGCAGTGCTTTTTGGGGCAAGAAGATGCCACACTTTGGAGGAAGTTGTCATGCCTTTGGGTGTCACCCAGCATCTCATTAGACAGGGGTTCCCCCCTGCTTGTCGCCCCAGACCACTGAATAAATATGTGAGAGCTGCATAGCCTCTGAGATCTACTGCCTGAAACTACAAGGAGAAGAAGGACTGCCCTGCTGGAATCTGGATCTGCACCCACAGGTCTGCACTCTGAGGGATTGCGTTTGCTGCACAATATGGTACTACAGCTCTAAGAACTTCTCCTTGCTTCAAGAAGGATTAAGGAGTGAACTCTCTGCAAGCTAGAGGTTTACAGAGCCCACCTGCATCATCTCCACCAAGAGTCCCCAGCCTAAAGTGAATCCAGTGGACTTTTAAGGATTTGGCCAGGTGCATTGTGGGAATTGTAGTCCAGACATCCCAAAGACTATCTAGGAGATTCCAGACCTTTGAATTGGTGTTTTGGACACGTTGAACCTACAAGAAGACCTTCTGGAAGGACTTCCAGACGTTTTGAGAACTTTTGTGAAAAAGCTCCATAAGGTGACCGACCCGACATTGAGAGTCAAGCCGGCCACCTTCAACCGCGACCCAGCCTGGATTTCAGGATCGTCCCGCTGAAAGCTCCAGACCTCCAGGATTTGACTGGGGCCTCGCATGGTCATATGTAAACAATGGTCATCAGAATTGCATTTTAAACTTACAATTATAAATTGGTCTGGTGTATTTACGCATGACGTTTGCACATAAATGTATTGTATTTATGATATGTTTTATTTTAACTGCTCTGGCAAAGTGTGAATTTTGGTTTTAAAAGATCGATGTTTTAAACATATTGTAATTATTTATTGTAGCATTTTGTGCTTTTATGGCTCAGATAATTTGTGCCGAATAAAGCTTTATGATGATGATGATGACTGGGGCCTCACAGAAACTCAAGTCGGCAAACCCGCACCGAATCCGGCCTGATGAAGTGCCTTGCCTGATGTCGGAAGAAAAAGCTCCAGAAAAGTTTCTAAGTGTGAAGGTAAAATTTTGACCAGGGCCTTCCGCTTAATGTATCCGACCAGTGCTTCATTACGGTGGGCCTCAAACTTTGGCTTTGTCCCAGCCAAGCGCGACGAGATGTCCCAAGTGAGCGATATATGTTTTTAAGCACTATAAAGTGGTTAATCCTTAAAAATTCATATCTCTGATTCCCTAATTTGGATTTTTATCCTTTTGGTATCATTTTAAAGATACAGGTATTTCCTATTTTTATAAATTGGTGTGGGATTTTTATTTGTGTTGTGTCTTACTTATTCAATGTATTGGTGTTTTTAAATGCTTTATATACCCGTCTCATAAGTTAAGTCTGACTGCTTTCAACAAGCTACTAAGGGTTGAGCAAGGGACTAATTTACTGAGACCTTTACTGGACCTTGTACTGTGTTGGTGGCCTTAATGCTGTTGGGAGGTGCATACTTACCCTTACCAATAAACTATTTTCCAAAAGCTATTTATGTGCGTATCACGCCACCACACAAAACACATTTTCAAAAACAGCAGTGTATGTCTTCTTGATTTCATTTTTAAATGGCATATTTCAGCATACTGTGCAGCAAATAAATAAAGTCATCCTGTGGATTTGTTCTGAAAGGGTTGACCAATCACTTTGCTGACATTTCCCACTTTTACATTTCTCTTTAGGACTGATTCACCTTTTCAGAGCTTGAAATACTTGAGTTGGGTAAAGTGGGATCCTTGGCTTGGCAGGTCTCTACGAGGTTTAATACCTGATTTCAGTGATCTCACCTAAGCATCAAACTTTAGTGCAACAAATTCTAGGTGGGATAAATCATGACCTTTTGTCTGCTGTGGGTTGACCTTTGTTGGGATCACTGACAGAATATCGATAACAAGAATATCGACCTACAACAATATCGAAGTAAAAATATCGAATGCCAAAATATCGACTCCCTATCTACAAACAGGTAAGTACAAAAATATCGACTCCAAAATATAGTTGTAAAAAATATAGTCAGTCAAAATATCGAATTTTTAAATGTATTAAAAGTAATGTAAAATTAATGAAATAATATATATAATTAACTAAAACATACTTAAAAATACTTAAATAACTTTAAAATTAATAAATAATTAATGTAACTTAAAAAAAATAAACATACATTTTAATTTTTTAATACATAAATATATTAACGTAATATTTATAAAAAATATTCAATATTTTTAGCGTAGGATAGCAAGACGGTAAAATGTACTATTACCACTTCAGTCAGTGCAACAGTAGGGAAAGCGTTGGATAGCGGGAGGGTAAAAATTACTATTCCCACTCCAGACAGTGCAACAGTAGGGAAAGCGTTGGATAGCGTAGGGGTAAAAATTACTATTCCCACTCCAGAGAGTGCAACAGTAGGGAAAGCGTTGGATAGCGTAGGGGTAATAATTACTATTCCCACTCCAGAGAGTGCAACAGTAGGGAAAGAGTTGGATAGCGTAGGGGTAAAAATTACTATTCCCACTCCAGTGAGTGCAACAGTAGGGAAAGCGTTGGATAGCGTTGGGGTAATAATTACTATTCCAACTCCAGAGAGTGCAACAGTAGGGAAAGAGTTGGATAGCATAGGGGTAAAAATTACTATTCCCACTCCAGTGAGTGCAACAGTAGGGAAAGCGTTGGATAGCGTAAGGGTAATAATTACTATTCCAACTACAGAGAGTGCAACAGTAGGGAAAGAGTTGGATAGCGTAGGGGTAAAAATTACTATTCCCACTCCAGTGAGTGCAACAGTAGGGAAAGCGTTGGATAGCGTAGGGGTAATAATTACTATTCCCACTCCAGAGAGTGCAACAGTAGGGAAAGTAATATTTTAATATTTTACTAAAAAATAATTAATTATCAATACTAATAAATATTATTAATAACACTAATTACCAATTATATAATCTTTAATAATTAGTTTATTATAAATACAATACATATGATTTATTAAAAATTAATTACCTATTAATAAATCATTAACAACCAATTAATAATCATTACCAGATTTGTATAAATATTTAAATAAATACCAATTAATATTTAATTAACAATAAATTAATTATCAATACCAATTAATATTAATTAATATGTACTTAATTTCAATTAAATTACTTCCCACCCTATTCCCCTATAAACCCACATCCCGCTACAACTATTTAATTAATATAATTAACATAATTACCAATTAATGAATTAAAAAATAATAATTACCAATTATTAAAATGTAATTACCAATTAATAATTAATTAACAATGAAGTAATTATCAATACCAATTAATATTTATTAATATGTACTTAATTTCAATTAAATTACTTCCCACCCTATTCCCCTATAAACCCACATCCCGCTACAACTATTTAATTAATAGAATTAACATAATTACCATTTAATCAATTAAAAAAATTACCAATTAATAAAATTTAATTACCAATTAATAATTAATTAACAATAAATTAATTATCAATACCAATTAATATTTATTAATATGTACTTAATTTTAATTAAATTACTTCCCACCCTATTCCCCTATAAACCCACTACCCGCTACGGAATTAAATTACGCAAAAATTAAATAACATAAAATTCATTGCTTTAAAAAAATTAAACATACATTACAACAACTAATATACACTTTTAACACATATACTAACATACAATACACTTAGAAAAAATTCGATATTATTAAAAATTCAATATTTTTTAATGCCTATATTATGTACTTCGATATTTTAACAATCGATATTACTTACCTTAATTTCGATATTTTTAACGACTATATTATGTCCATTCGATATTATGTCCATTCTATATTTTGGACTCGATATTGTGTCCATTCGATATTTTTGTTTCGATATTATGTCTGTTTACCCTTTGTTGGGTAGCATGAGCACCTTATCCCAGTCCTTTGTTAGTACATTTTTTTTAACTCTAACTTTCACAGAAACCATAATATCTTTCTCCTGGCCTCCCAAATGTTTTTGCCAACACCTAGGTACACGTTCTAGGGCAACATAACACTCATGGCAGTGGTCCCTGGTCAGGAAGGCAGTGGTATTCTGGCGGCAGTCTTCTTCTTGTGTTCTGCATTTTTCAGCAATGCTTTGATTCTAGGTAGTGGGGGCCTAAGCTGTTGGGGTAACGTAGCTGTGGTTGTTGGAAAACACTGAACCTACCCATGTAAATGTCCTGCACTGTGCCCTGTACAATGTAGTAGCATTTCCTCTATCTTCAGCCAAACCTATCTAAAAACTCATTGTTATTTGTGCATTTTAAGAAGACGAAAGTCTAACTCTGCTGTCTGCCCTCCTCAGCTCACCCATGAGCTTATCCTATGCAGCAAAATAATGTACCACCCTCTTTTCATTAGTGGAAGCCCTTCTGAAACTGTTCTTCCTCTGCCTCCTGTTGTACCCACTGGGCGAGAGAATCTAGTCAGTGGATGGGAAGACATGCTTCAAGGCCCAGTCACACCATGACTGGATATTGACCCGTGGCAGAGTCCTAGGCTGGGGTCAATCAAGTTACAGTTACTGCAGGTGATGGGCTCCTGGTAGAACATTTTTAAGGACTGCCAGGGCTGAAGCAGATACTGTCTCTGTTTTCAGAAGTTTTCTTTGTGACTTTTATACTATAAATCTAAGTTTGTCGATCAGTCAATATGCCTTTCAGGGCATTGTGTGGTGCATGATGGACAATTAAAATGTTACTAGAATACCATGTACTATAATGGAGAATTGTATTGAGTAGTATTCTATCTATTCACTTTGGATAAAAATGAACCTGAAATCACCACATGAAATGCAGCTTACACCAGAGATGTCCAACACAAGATTAGGAAGTCATGATTCTGGCATGATTTTCAGAATAGCCACATAAGAGGAGTTCCCATATAATTCAAATGGAACTTATTTACATTGTCAGTGGTTATCCTAAAAATCTAGCTTACATCTGGCCCTCTTGGATCTACATTTGACACCCCTGACCTACATCACATATTGTCATAATTGTGACTAAATACTTGCTTCACATCGATGTTCAATGGAATACACTCATTTTGGTTGGATGATACTTTGTTGGAAATATGCCTGAGAGACAGAGCCTTAGAATCTTTTGGGAATGTTGTTCTTACCAGTTATTTTATTTATTTGCTTAACCTTTCACTTTTTCTCATTAGCACAACTAAGGGGTCGATTCCGATTCGGGCCGGAAATTTCTCCGACCGAGCCGGACCCGGAGAGATTCCCGACCGAATCGGACCCGTGCAGTCCGACCGAACGAGTACGATGCGTCCGTATGTTATCGGACTCGAGTCGGTCGGACTCCCATTGATGTCAATGGGAGCCGGTCGTACAACGCGTACGCGGGCTCCCATTGACTCAATGGGTGCGAGTCGGACAAGGGCGCCCCCTACAGCGGGTACGCGGCGAAGCGATTCGCGCCATACACGCACAGGTAGGGGGGACCCATGGGTCCCCCCTGTGTGCGACTCGCGCGGCTACGCGTACAGGGGGTCCGACACGGACCCCCAAAGTACGGCTCCGACAGCTCTTACGAGCCGGAGTGCGCGGCTCGGTCGGACTGCTCGCGGCGCGCATCGTACTTACCCGGCCGGGAAACGTCTCCATTGCGCGGTGCGAGTCGAGTCCGAGCGAGTCGGTCGGAGCGGTTCGAGCCGGGAGCGAGTCGGTCGGAGCGGTCGGGACGCCCGGACGAGTCGGTCGGCGATTTCGCATCGTACTCGCTCGGCCGGACCCGCGTACGGTTCGGTCGGGAAACAGGGCTCTGAATCGGATCCGCATCCCATTATGTTGCATTTTTAAATGTTTGATTTAGTGAAAGTTTGCAAGGGTTGAGTGTGTTGTCTCGCTTATTGCAGACACACTCAGCAGCCCACCTCTATTCCCAGTTGATAACCCTGCATCCATCCTCCTTGCAGAGCAGGTGAAGAACACTAACTCACACAGGTATAGCTTAGATTGTGGACCACAACCTGACACTGCCCTAGGGTGCCATAATTGTGTATACTATTGACCGACTCTAGGGCCCCCGATTTTAGGTCGGGAAGAGAGGTGATCGCAGGTGGGATACTGTTTCACCAGAAGGGTTGAGGAGCACCAGGCCCAGTTTTACTAGAAGGAACCTCCAGTTTATAAAATCAAGTGGAGGTCTGGGAAGGGGCAGTGGGCACAAGTGCAGCCTAACTCCTGCCCGAACCAGGGTCGGATTGGTAAGGCGGGCACTCGGGCAATGGCTGAGGGGCTAGTATCTGAGCTCCAGCTGTGGGCCGCCTTCCTGGGCAGCCTGGGGCTGCCTCTGCTGTTCAGATGCCGCCAGCAGCCCAGTGGGGTGCCTGAGTGGCCTTTCTAGAGGCAGATGGGCAGAGGTGTCACTCCCTTTCTCTCGCTGGGCTGGCCCATTAATGTATGCTGATTGAGCGGGGGCAGGGGGCCTGAGCAGAAGTGGTCTCACTTGCTTTCATGTGTGGTTCAGCAGTGTGAACTAATCCATGCATTTTTTAAAAATCTAAATGAAGTTAAGAAAACATGCCCCCTACCCCCTTTTTTTCAAAAAACTTTGCTGAAGCAGTTTTGCGGAAAGGCAATCCGCAAATGTGGGGCACTTTTTTTTAACAGGCCGGGGCCGATTTTTAATCCCAATCCAACCCTGGTCCGAACCCCTCCTATGGCATGGGGGAGCATGGAAGGTTTTATCCTGACTGCAAATAGCCACCCCTCCTCTGCACGCTCTCCCCTCTCGAACACCCCAGTGTGTAAAAATCCCCAAATTCCCATTCTCGACCTGTTCGAAGCAGGCGGTAAATGAGAGTGGAAAAGAACCTATTACTTGGCCCTGAATTGGAATTCGCGTCTAGGTTTTGATCCAGTGAAATATGGAGCAAATTTTATTCTCTGCTCTGTGCAGTATAACTCGCAAGTTCATGGTGCAAGGGTGAAATTACTGACTACAACAGTACTTTTAGACCCCTTAATTTTGGGGGCCCCGCACCGTGCAGTATGCAGTTAGATCCTAGTTGTCTAACACTCTTGGGGTCCTCTTTTCAATAAAGGACCTTTTTATCACCAGTCCCCAACGGAAGGCCCGTTCAACAACTACACTGGACTTAGGAGTGGTAAGTAATTCATCATGCAAGCATTAATTTCCAGAGGTGAAATTAACCATATATAATCCTTACAGATAGGTACAAACATCCGTTTGCTACAGAGGTCCTTGTAAAATACTCAAGGCACACATTTACATTCTGGCAGGGGATCGCAGCCTTTTTCCCTGTTGAGATTGGTAAAATAGGAACTATTGACTATGTCTACAGTAAGCCCAGTCACCTGCAGTTCTTTTTGGCAAACAATGTTCTTTTAAAACACGGGGGCATATTTATAAGCCCCTATCATCATCACCACAATGTCACTTTCAGTGACGTTGTGATGGCGACAGGGGCTTCGCCTTATTTACAACGCAGCGTTAAGCCACTTAACGTGGCTTAACGCTGCCTTGTAAATAAGGCACCCTTTCGCGCTGTACTCAGCGTGAAAGGGGAGGGCAATGGGTGTTGCTGTGGGTGTTCCACTGCAACACCCATTGATTTTGACGCTGCCCACTATTTACAAGGGTGGTGTAAATAGGAGGCAATACCAAAATTAAGACCAGGGAAAACCTGGTCTTACCCTTGCGCAACGAGGAAAAATGCTTTATTTCTCTTCGTTTTTGCTGTTTCCATGTGTGCTGCGTTGTGCACTATGGTGCAAGGGTGCCTGCGTTGGCGCTAGGCAGCTGAACTCAGCGCCAGCGCTAGGGGAAACGCAGGGGTGTGCCGCATTCTTGTGAAAACAGCGCATCTCTGCGTTTTCAGAATGGAGAAGCATGGTGTTAGCAATGTTTGCTTAACGCCACTCTTCTCCATTCTGTTGCAAATATGCCCCACAGTTTTCAGTTTTTTTAAAATTCTGTATGTCTTTGAAGAAGCTTGAGATGCCTCAATCCCTGTTTGCAGGAGCTTGTCTGACACAGAGAAGCTTGAGCACCTTTTTGACTCATGGTGACCAGAGCTGTTATTCACAGCTGAGGAGTCATGGTGACAATTATAAAGGTATGGCAGCAGGACTCCTGAAAAGTTGTTAATCTGTCCTGTACTTCCTGACAGGTTTCCTTTCAGTCTTTATAAGCTTCCCATAACATGGCAAGTTCAATACGTATATTCTTTTGCATCACAATATGGCTTTTGTTACTGTCTTTTCCTATGTTGATAGTTTTTCTATTAGATGTGTATCCCCACAGTGCACAACCTGCAGAACACCAGCAGGAACATTATACCTGCCACAAGGAAGGGAACAGTCATTATGACCCAGGTCCAGATATGAGACTAGATTGATGGCCAACTCACACACGGCATGATTAGTGGCTACGTTCGCAGGCTTTGTAATTTGCTCCCTTCAAGTGACAAATATCTAAATGGCAGAATATTTTGATTTTAATCAACTCTGAATTCTCGTATTTTGCATAAAGCACATCAATCAAATGTGAACTGGAGCTGTTCTGTTGCGGCGAATAAATCAACTCGGCTCTGTTGAATCAGATATCCACAAGCAACAGGAAATTTAAGCATCCAGCAAAAGGTGTGGGGGGGGGGGTGAAATGCGTACACAACCTTCTTTTTAGAACAGAAGAAGTGGGTAAACAACTACGGCCAGGGCCTTGTCTTGGGTGTTTTTTGCAGAGCGCATTCAGCTAGTAATAGGTAATATTGGACCTGTTGTACATATATCAGGTCGCAAAGTACACACAGACGGGTTTGCAAATTCCGATTCAACATATGTAAAAAGAGGTCACATTGCAAATTGACCGATAGGAGGAGGGTGTAAAACTACCGCCTAATGAATATAATTAATTAGGGAGATTGCTTTTTGCAAATTTGTGACTCCCTGTAGAGGTAAAAAAAACGCTGGGATGGGGGCCTGCAAGGGACAGCAGACTTCCATCCTTGCATTTGTATTCACAAAGGGAAAACACTTAGGGCCATATTCTCAAGAACGGCGATAACATTATCGCCACTTTAGCGGCAGGAAACTGTCGCTAAAGCGGCGATAATGTTATCGCCGTTCTTGAGAATATGGCCCTTAGGGGCTTATTTGCAAGTCCCTTGCGCTGCCGGTCCATCAACTTATAATATGGGAAAAAATAACGCACCGGCGGAGCAAGGGGCTTGTAAATAAGCCCCTTAGTGCCTCATTTATGAGGGCCCTTGCGCCGCTGGAACGTCACTTTTTTGACGTTTCAGTGACGCAATGTGCTCCTTTTTACATGGCTTTTCCTGGCCTTGTAAATATGTGCCTCTTTCATGCAGAACACTGCATGGAAGGTGCATTCCATGGGTGTTCCCTGCAACATCCATGGCTTGTTGACACTGCCCCAGATTTATGAGAAATCGTAACTCTGAGGCAGTGCCAAAAACGTATGCCTCCCAGAGGCGTAAGGGAGGCACAACGAGGAGAAATATCTTTATTTCTCCTCGTTTTTCCTTTTTCTACATGTGCTGCATTCTGCAGCACACATAGAAAGAGGAAAAAGCGTCTTGTGATTGTTTTTGTGCAGGAAGGTTTCCCTTCTTGTCCAAAAATAATCATCCCCCGGGGCGTGGCAGAGCCAGCGACCAAGATGGCTGCCTGACTCTGAAGCTCCGGGGCCGTCGCTCACACAAACCCTCCTGTCTCGCTCCAAAGGCCGACTGGTGCTCATGGGTTCATGAGCTAAGGTACAGTGAGCGAGCGGCGCTCCATTGAGCCGCCCGCTGGACTAAATGACAGCCAGAACAGGCAGATACAGCGAATGCAAGCCTGAGCCTGACGCAGCCTTCGGAGGCCCTGGGACGATAGGGGTCTCGGGTGAGCCTGAGGGTGGGGCCCAGGCAGCACGAAGTGGACCTGCGGGTGGCTCTGACGGCGCACCTCGGCCGAACAATGCGGGATTGCCTGGCAGACTGAGGGCGCGGCAATGAATCCTGCCCTCAACAATTCATTACCCGCTAGTAATTGCACACTGAGAGGCGAAACACAGCGCTAGCGACTAAAATACGGCGTGACCCAGAGTCTAAATACACGGCTCCCCGACCGGGGGGGAGACGTGGGGTGCATCTACTGGCACCTTTTGGCCTCGGCGGATGGGGATAGCGGTTTGGCACGGACACGCTATGGGCGACCCCCTCCCATCCCCTCCCATCTGTCTGACTGTGCTAAACTGTCCCGCCAACCTGGGCCTCTGGGCGCCATATTTCTATTACCAGATCTCCTTGGAGGGGAGCACGCGGAGGGAGGATCGTGGCTGTGCCTATTCCGACCTGCTGCTGCAACGGAAATCTACGTGGAGACAATATACTTGTGAGAGCGCTGTTCAGTCTATACTGTACGCCTTGCTGAAAGTGATCACGCATGATGGGGCGAACGGACCCCAAACAGTGCCAATTGAGCTTTGACGCCTCAAAGACTCCCAGGCGGGAAGAAAACGAAGGCTCCTCTGAAGCTGGGGCCCCACCTCTGGAAGGCACCGCAGCCATCATGGCCAAACTAAAGGCTGGCTTTCAGGCCATAGATGCCCACCTTGACACCTTTACATCTCGGCTGGACGACATCCATGGACGCCTAGAGGCACAAGATGCCCGGATTGAGGAGACTGAGCACCATATATCGACCCTGGAGGATGCGCAGCCGAATATCCATAAGCGACTGGACAGAGCTGAGGCCCTTCTTAAAACGGTGGCCGCCAAGGCTGAAGATTTAGAGGCTCGCTTGCGCCGTAACAATCTTCGCATCGCAGGAATAGCTGAATCTACGAATACTGGTCCGATGACTAAGTTTGTGGAAACTGTATTGATAGACCTCTTTGGAAGGGAGGCCTTCTCGGGTACCTTTGCGGTCGAGAGAGCGCACCGGACACTGGGACCACTCCCGGTGCCGGGTCCGCCCCGAGACTGATCATAGCCAAAGTTCTTAATTATCAAGATCTTGATGCAGCATTGAGGTTGTCCCGTGTGCGGGGCTCGCTCTCCTACCAGGGATCAGAAATAGCGCTGTTTCCAGATTTTACACCAATGGTGCAAGAGGCGAGGCGCAAGTATATAGACATTAAACGCACGTTACAGAAGGCGAATGTCAAATATGCAATGCTGTATCCAGCTAGTCTGCGGATCCAGATGGGGGACAAAACTCACATTTTTGAAACTCCAGATGAAGCGGGAAAATTCTGGAAACATCATCAAAACACGAATGCCCCTCGGAAACGTGGCGAGGACAGAGAATCCAGATCCTAACAACCCTCAGGTTCCCTGAAGACAAAGATTACCCCAGAGCCTTGCCGCCCATAAACGAGAACTCTATGCTTCACCTGACACCGCACGTAAGACACGAGGATGCAAACCTGGGAGCCACGAATGAACCATGAACATTTATGCAACAAAGAACATTAATACCCGTGCCACTGTCTTAGATGAGACGGGAGTGAAGATAGAAGTCATGCTCATTTTTACATAGACGGTCCCTTAGGAGTGTTGCCTACCCCCTTTGGAAGGACTCTCCTCCTGTTTCCCCCCCTTTTTTCGATTCTTTTGAACTTTTTTATTTTTTACTTTTCCCGCAAGGTCCAATGGGATTCACCGGGTGCTCGTTTATTGTATCCGATGTGGGAGGGGGTTGGGGTGTGGAATGTTGGGGGTTATTATCTGTTATGTATGTTTGTGGTACAGAGTGATGCCTCTCTGCTTCGATAGAGCAGTGAGAATTACAGAGCTGCACAGTGTTATGGTCCGAAGCGTGCCACCTACATGACCCCTTCTAGTGTACGCAGCGCAGGCTTGCAGGTCAGATGTATGTCCTGGAATGTCAGAGGACTGTCGAACCCTAGGAAGGGGTGTCAAGTTATGGCCTATATAACGCACCTGGTGCCGGGTGCGCCCCCGAGACTGATCATAGCCAAAGTTCTTAACTATCAAGATCGCGATGCGGCATTGAGGTTGGGCCGTGAGCGGAGCTCGCTCTCCTACCAGGGATCAGAAATAGCGCTGTTTCCAGATTTTACACCAATGGTGCAAGAGGCAAGATGCAAGTATATAGACAGTAAACGCATGTTACAGAAGGTGAATGTCAAATACACAATGCTGTATCCGGCTAGACTGCGGATCCAGATGGGGGAAAAAACTCACATATTTGAAACTCCAGATGAGGCGGGAAAATTCTGGAAACATCATCAAAACACGAATGCCCCTCGGAAACGTGGCGAGGACGGAGAATCCAGATCCTAGCAACCCTCAGGTTCCCTGAAGACAAAGATTACCCCAACGCCTTGCCACCCATAAACGAGAACTCTATGCTTCACCTGACACCGCACGTAAGACATGAGGACGCAAACCTGGGAGCCACGAATGAACCATGAACATTTATGTAACAAAGAACATTAATACCCGTGCCTCTGTCTTAGATGAGATGGGAGTGAAGATAGATGTCATGTCCATTTTTACATAGACAGTCCCTTAGGAGTGTTGCCTACCCCCTTTGGAAGGACTCTCCTTCTGTTTCCCCCACCCTTTTTTCGATTCTTTTGAACTTTTTTATTTTTTACTTTTCCCACAAGGTCCAATGGGATTCACTGGGTGCTCATTTATATGTATCCGATGTGGGAGGGGGTAGGGTGGGGAATGTTGGGGGTTATTATCTGTTATGTATGTTTGTGGTACAGAGTGATGCCTCTCCGCTTCGATAGAGCAGTGAGAATTACAGAGCTGCATAGTGTTATGGTCCGAACCTTGCCGCCTACATGACCCCTTCTAGTGTACGCAGCGCAGGCTTGCAGGTCAGATGTATGCCCTGGAATGTCAGAGGACTATCGAACCCTAGGAAGGGGCATCAAGTTATGGCCTATATGTCCAGGCATTCCATTCAGCTGGCATTCCTTCAGGAAACACACTATGCTCCACTTCCCATACATTGATTTGCATCGACAGTGGGCGCTAATCGCTACTTTGCCTGCTATAGTACATACTCCCGTGGGGTATGTATCCTGGTCCATCGTTCACTCCCCTTTCTGGTTGGGGAGGTGGTAGCAGATGAAGAAGGCAGATACCTCTTAGTATCGGGCACACTGGGTGGGGAACCACTTCTGCCGATAAATATATATGCACCAAATGTAGACACTACAGACTTCTTCCCTAAGATTGCTACACAAATCACACGATTTAATATAGATAACATTTTAATGGGAGGAGACTTCAACCTCACTCTAGACCCCATTATAGATACTACGGGGCCAGGCTGTGTCACTAAACCGCATGCAACACAGGGCCTCATATCAATACTAGAGTCCACACTATTGTCAGACCCCTGGAAGACAAGACGCCCCTCTGATCAGGCATACTCCTTTTATTCAGCTCCACATGGCACATGGTCGCGAATAGATCACTGGTATCTTACGCCCCGCTTCCTATTGGCGGTCCAGGAGATTGACTATTTGCCCCGAACACTGTCAGATCACTCTCCGGTCCTCCTCACATTAGAGTTGTCCATGATACCGAGACCACACTATCAATGGTGGTTCCCCGCCGAGGACCTTCTTGACATGGTTTTCCATACCGAAGTGGGAGAGGCTGTCCAGGAATATTTTCGGTTAAACAGAGGCACAGTAGATTTGCAATTCACACTGTGGGATGCCTTTAAGGCATATATAAAAGGGGTGTGCATATCCAAGCACGTGGGAGTGCTGCGCTCTATAAGAAGGGACTTGGAGGCACTAGAGAACAAACTTAGAGACAACGATGCGGCTACACAGGAGACCGCCTCCCCCTTGACATTACGTGACCGAGCTGCATTATTGACAGAGTTCGCTGAACTGGCGGACCGTGAGGTCAAATATCTGGGTAAACACGCGAGAGCCTGAGCATACGGCGAAGGCGAAAGACCTGGTAGAACACTCGCTAGACTACTTCGCCCTCAGTACCAGTCAACATATGTCACACACCTAGAGGCGGACAATGATGTCACACTGTCACGGGGCAGTGATATTACGGCTGCTTTTCTGTCTTATTATTCGCACTTATACACGACGCGTAAGCCCCCTGAGGGACAGTCCCTTATAGATTATCTGAACGAGATAGCCATGGTGTGGCTAGACAAGGGGCACTGCGAGTTTCTAGCCTCTCCAATGGACGAGGACTAAATCAAACAGGCGATCGGTGACCTTGCCAACTGCCGGGCCCCCGTCTCGGATGGCCTGACGGGCCAATTTTATAAAGCCTATCATCACATACTGGCTCCTCGGTTGCTGGAAGTATATGACGAGGCCTTACAGAGGGGAGTTCTCTCTCCGCCTACGTGGGAGGCAATAGTCACGCTTCTTCTCAAGCTCGGTAAAAACCCTCGAAGCTGGGCATCCTACAGACCACTATCGCTTCTTAACCCGGACTACAAGATCTTAGCCAAAGTACTAGCTACCCACCTTTCACTATTAGTAGATAACATTATATGTCCCTTTCAGGCGGGATTTGTCCCTGGCCGCTCTATGGCAGTGAACGTACGCGCTCTATTTGCTGTTATTAACCAGCTGGAGCCCACTCTACCAGCAGTGGAAGTTCTGCTTGATGCTGAAAAAGCATTGACTCCTTAGAGTGGCCATTTCTGTACGTGGTGCTGCAGAAGCTGGGGGTCCCGGCTGGGTTTATTAATCTAATTCGGCTCCTGTACGCCGCCCCGGTTGCCCGCCTGAAATTAAATGGCCAAATTACCCTTCAGTTCAACCTGACGCTGGGCACCAGGCAGGGGCCCATGTTATTTATTATAGCCATGGACCCTCTGGCTAGGCATGTACAGGAGAGGCATCTCCATCGCAGATTGCAGTTCCATGCAGGCCCTCTCGTAGCTTCATTCTATGCAGATGATGTAATTCTCTTTGTACGTGAACCGGGCGCTAACTTGTCCCCATTGTTTAGAGAGGTGGTCCGATTCGGAACATACTCGGGGCTAACAATCAATTGACTAAATCAGAGGTCTTTGCACTAACACCAGCCACTGTTCAAACCGATGTCGACTTCCCACTTAGATGGTGTAGGGATCCTGCAAAATATCTTGCCATCTACCTACTTTGAAGTGCGCCAGAAGTAATTCACCTCAACTGCGGGCTGGCGATCGATAAACTCATAACTCAAATCGAGCAGTGGATTAAATTCCCCCTTTCTATGGCGGGCAGAATTGCTATTATGAAAATGGTGATACTCCCGCGTTTCCTCTACCTCTTCTTAAACATTGCCATCGCACTTACCATGAAATTCTTCGATACATTATGGTCCTTGCTGCTCCGACTCATATGGGCTGGAAAACAGCCGCGTATAGGCTGGGACACCCTAGTTATGCCATACGAGCGGAGGGGATTCGGGGTCCCCGATTTTTATTTATACTGCCTCATTGCACAGGTACACCTCTTGAACTATTGGTATCATCCAGATGCCCGCCTCCAATTTTTAAAACCTGAGCGAACTCAGGTATTTCCTAACCTGCTCTCAACTATACTACCACAGGGCATACCTCGCAATCCCTCTGAAATTCAGACACTATCCACAGCCTGCTGGGCATGGTCTAAACTGCGACGATACTTACACACTGATGTTCTATATTCCGCGCATATACCCATTGCTGATAACCCCTGGATACCTCCTACAATGGAGACCCTTACTAAACAGACTCTTAATAGGCATGGACTATGCAATGTGGGAGATTGTTTTGGTGACTCGCAATTACGCACAGCTGGAGAACTGTCCCTCTGTGGCGAGGCATCCTACATGGACAGATTTCTCCTGCATAGGGTTCGATGTTCTTTGGCAGAGGCACTCCCAGACGCGAAGACTGAACCCCCAGACTTTCCCCCACTTATATTAATTATAACTTCGCAGGACAGGACACATCTGGTGTCGCGGCTATATCATTTATCCCTGAAACTTCGAGCTGCGGTCGGTGCAAAGGCGCGCTCGGACTGGGAACTAGACCTAGGACTGCCGTTAACAGATAAAATGTGGTTGTACTGCTGCGAGCAAACGCACTATGTGTCAAGCAACCACCGCCATAAATTGCTACACTTTAAGTACTTGCACCGCACGTATATTACGCCATACTTATTAGCTAAAATGGACCCTGGTACCCCGCATGTGTGCGCTAGATGCGCTGCTGACTGTGCTGATTTCGCACACTTGGCTTGGAGTTGTGGACCTGCTCTGGCATATTGGGGGGAGGTTTTTAGACATCTATCCTTAATGATGGAACATACGCTACACCCGACACCACTGATGGCGTTGCTGGGATATGTACAGCCCCTAAAGAAGAGTATACGGCGATTTGCCGCCATAGCCCTATTGATAGCAAAACAACAAGTTTCCTTACACTGGGGTAGAACACAAGTCCCAACAGTGAAGGCCTGGATTAGAGACCTGGTATACTGCGACACTACAAGCAAAATATATGCACGCTACAGCCCCCAACCTCAAGAGCACGAGATATTTGGCAACCACTGAAAACCTATTTGCAGGCACACCCCCCAGACGAGGACTGAAGTCCCCATATAGATAATGATTTAGACATTCCAGATGACACAACTAAGAGAGAGTGATATGCGAAGGGAGGCCCTCCCTTGCTGATGTTACTATCTAGGGAAAAAGAGGATAGATTATGAATAATATTAAGCCTATTTCCGGCTTGCGCTGTAACTGGCTGTACAACGGTCATGGGTTGACATGAGTGAGGCATGACCAACTGCTGTAAAAAAAGAAACAACATCTCGTTTCTTCATTTTTAATGCTTGCGCATTTTAAATTCTTATTTTAATTACCTGTGCGTGTGAGTGGGTTATGGACACCGGTGCTCTGTTCTACTGTCTTCCCGCCCCGGTCCGACGCGGTAACTAGTACCGTTGAGCGGAGGGCGGGGAGGTAGAGCCCGGGACTTCCACTTCCGCTTCCGCAGTGATCGCGGTTAGCGGTCTAGCTGGGGGGAAGGAAAAGCTACTAAGGGCGCATGCCAGAGCGGACGCGCAGCGGTGAGGACAGACGGTGGCAGAGTCTGTTCGGGGCCGTTGCTGGCGGTACGATTACACCTATGTCCTGCTATCTCCTGCACTAATCTTCTTTGTTTTTAAAAAAAAGAAACAACATCTCGTTTCTTCATTTTTAATGCTTGCGCATTTTAAATTCTTATTTTAATTACCTGTGCGTGTGAGTGGGTTGTGGACACCGGTGCTCTGTTCTACTGTCTTTCCGCCCCGGTCCGATGCGGTAACTAGTACAGTTGAGCAGAGGGCGGGGAGGTAGAGCCCGGGACTTCCACTTCCGCAGTGATCGCAGTTAGCGGTCTAGCTGGGGGGGAAGGAAAAGCTACTAAGGGCGCATGCCAGAGCGGACGCGCGCAGCGGGCGCGCCAGCGGCGCGCCAAAGGCAAGCCCGTCTGCGCCCGTCCGCTCCCGGACGGGGCCCGGGGCCAGTACCCCTGCCCGAACCAGTCCAGCTTGCTGTTATACTGCCAAACAGCTATATGAACTTTGTCCCCTGATTAGGGAGATGTGTAGGCATAGTATAATGGCAGGGAACACACGTTATAACTGCAGTCACTGCCCTTTCACGGTGGAGTCAACTTTAAAAATGAGAGCGGTAGGTCAGAAGATTAGCCTCTGTCTGATCAACTGCAGATCTCTGAGGAGACATAAACATGAAATTCATGACCTTCTGGTTGATGATCAGACAGATGTGTTATTTCTTACAGAAACCTGGCTAAATGAGGACTCCACACCTGAAATCCTCGAGGCGGTCCCCAATGGTTTTGGAATAGTCAGAATTGATCGTCCCACTAATAGGGGAGGAGGGATTGCTATCATTCATAGGCTAGCTATTCAATGTACTCTTGAGCTGGCAGACATTGTGGATAGCGAAGCTGGCTTCTTCTCTATTATGGTCTCCTCGAACTACATCATAAAAGGGTTTCTGATTTACAGACCCCCCGGCCCTTTCACGCGTTTTACATCTAGTATCATGGAGCAACTGATTCAACCTGCTCTGCGTTCTGAGAAACTCCTGGTATTGGGGGATTTGAATCTTCATTTTGATGAGATGGCAAACATTGGGGTGCAAGAGTTCTGCCAGGAAATGGCAGCTCTTCAATTGACACTTAAATCGGTGCTCCCCACCCACCAATTGGGCCATCTACTTGATCCGATCTTTGCTAACTGGGATGCCTTAGATACTGGGCCCCCGGTTCCGGTCCCGTGGTCGGATCATTTTTTGGTTCCTCTTACTGCCTGGATGCCTCACTCTTATTCTCAGGAGAAACTGGGCATTAGGAAAAAGCATAGGACGTGGGCTACGTTTTCACAAGAGAAGTTCAATCTGGCCCTCCAACAGGGTGGGCCACCTGGAGGCATAAACATGGATTTGGCCTGTGAAGCCCTGGACAAACGTATTATAGAGGCATTAGACAGTAACGCCCCGTGGTCCTTGAGAGCACCTGGGAGACAATGTAAATCTGCACCCTGGTTTGGCAGTGAGCTTAGAATAGCCAAATCAGCTTGTAAACGCCTGGAGAGAGCATGGAGGAGAGATTTCTCAGTTCTTAGGAAAGGGGAATATAAAGCCAGCCTGAAGATCTATCACTCTCTTATAAGGAAGACTCGGGCTGCTTACTACAGTGAGAGGATTGAAATAGCGGAGAACTCCTCAAAGGAACTCTTTACTATTTTCAAGGAGATCTCGTCTCTTGCTAGAACCACAGCCCCGACCACCAGCTCTATGGACTCTTGCAATCGGGTGGCCGACTTCTTTGCGGAGAAAGTAGGGAAGATTTACTCTACCTTCCCTATTGCAGCACGTAATGGGTGCCAGGAGGGTGAGGGGACGACCAACTTAGGGGAGGCAGAATGTCTTCGTAAATTTGTGGTTCCCCCGTGTGATTCTCTCACTGGCGTAGCCCTTAGCATCAAGTCTGGCTCACCCAGAGACCCTGCGACCCCTAAGGTGCAAAAAGGGAGTCTTGAGATACTTGAGCCTTATATCAGGCACCTCCTTGAGCTCTCCTTTACCACAGGAATGGTCCCAACAAGATGGAAAGAGGCGATCGTCCTCCCATTAAAAAAGAAGCTAGATGTTAGTATGAGCCAACTGGAGAACCTACGTCCGATTTTTCTGCTACCATATTTCGCTAAAATTGCAGAGAAGGTGGTTAATACCCAATTGACAGCTCACATTAGCAAACACAGCTTGCTTCACCCCACTCAATCGGGGTTCCGAACATCTTATTCCACCGAATCGGCAATGCTTCTCTCCACCGAAATCATCCGCAAATATGTAGATGCGGGACAAACGGTGGCTTTAGTCCTACTCGACCTCAGCGCCGCATTTGACACTTTGGCTCATCCAACCTTACTTCAGCGCCTGAGGAAAGGAGGTTTGGTGGACCGAGCCATGGAATGGCTTGAGTCCTTCCTACACGAGCGTAGTTTCCAGGTGTCGCAGGAACCTTATTACTCTAAAAGTATCAAGCTGAACCAAGGGGTCCCACAGGGCTCCACCCTTAGCCCCACCCTCTTTAATCTCTACATTGCCCCTCTGGCAGAGATTATTGAAAAATGTGGGGTTAGTGTTGTGTCCTACGCTGACGACACACAATTGGTGGTGTCCCTAACACAAGAACATGAGAAGGCAGCCATCAATTTCTCGACGTGTCTTCAAGAACTGGCGTCTTGGATGGCTGACAACTGCCTTAAGCTTAATGGTAACAAAACTGAAGTTCTTGTGATAGGTAAAGTTCCCACTATCTGGTCATCAGCGTGGTGGCCGCAGACACTGGGACCTACCCCACCCCCCCTGTGATCAGGTAAAGAATCTTGGGGTGTGGCTGGACTCCAAGCTTTCCTTTGATAATCACACTAGGCGCGTGGCGGGGAAATGTTTTGGGGTTATGAGAGGTCTTCGGAAGACCTTGGATGTACTGCCAATTTCAGCAAGGAAAACTATGGTCCATGCTCTGGTGACGTCACGCATGGATTATGGGAACGTCCTGTATTTGGGAGCTAGTTCTAAGTGTGTGCAGAGACTCCAGCGCATTCAGAATGCTGCGGCTCGTCTCGTTTTAATGTTACCCAGGAGAGCCTCTTCCAACAAGGCCCTGGCTTCCCTTCACTGGCTCCCGGTAAGGGAACGAATCCTGTTCAAGGCTATGTGTGTGAGCAATTGCATTTTACAGAGAAAAGGCCCCACTTACCTGCATGACTTCCTCACCCCATACTCTCCGACCCGCTGCTTGAGATCTAGCGGGACAGGGCAGGTCAGCATTCCGAACATCAGGAGAGCGAGGATGGGTGGTCGCTCCTTTTGTTTTCTGGCTGCCAAACATTGGAATAAACTCCCCCCGGGGCTCCGGCTGGAGTCTGTGGAGACACTCTTTCGCAAAAAACTCAAAACCTGGCTCTTTCTTTCTCTGAGTTCTCTGTTTTAACCGCTTGTTTCCTCTGCCCGCGACCTGAACTGTGCCGCAGCGCGGGGACACACTGGTTAGTGTAACCATGCACTTTATAAGTTTGTTATTATTTATTATTTAATAGATACTGCTCCGATAGAGAACAAGTTGCAACACATAGAGAACTGTGAAACGAACTGATGGGATGAGCTCGGTTGCAATGACATTTATTGTAGATGTTAGGTAAACACTCAGTACCTGATGTTATGGTTTGAGTTGAATTTATGACTATTGATGTATGATTTTGGAAAATTTGAAATCTTGCTTTTCAATGATTATTTCATGTATCTTTGTACACTACAAATCTTAATAAAAATAAATAAATAAATAATCATCCCCACAACGCAGGCATCGTTGGCGCACGGCAGCCCATTGTGCACTGGCACAGAGGAAAAGGACAGGAATGTGCCGTATCTGATAGATACGGCGCATTCCTGCCCTTTTGTTTTGACGTAGGGCAGTGCAGCAAGATTCCTTGCGCCGCTGCCCTACGTCAAAACTTCATAAACGAGGTCCATATTTTTTTTTTTAAAAGAAGGCCAAGTCTCTTAAAGAGACAGGCTCGGCTTTAAATTAAAAAGTTTCTACTGGGAGGACATTGAGTGGGGTCTATAGTGGTGTTGTGGACCACCTACGCTCCTCCAGAGGGAGTCCCACATGATCCACAAAGGGGAAAGCTGTCCCTTCCCATCTGCAAATCCAGGTACATTTTCTGTCACAAACCATTGACGTGCCCTTGCGGATCACAGTTGAGTGGGATGCCCCTTACATTCCCTGTCCTGTCATTCATAATTTACCACACAATGGGTTTAGTTAATCAAAAAACATTATTTCGCAGTCACAAACCCTGTGATTTTGAAATTTGCAGCATTTACTACCACAAAAGTGTCTTGCACATGAGAGTCTCTGCTATTTGCAGAAAGCCACCTGCTAGCAATACACACTATCAAACGTGATGTGTCGCAGACATCACAATTCGGAACACAACTGGGATGATTCGTATCCTGTAGTGCAGAGAGGCCCCACAATCCCGAGGTATTTGTACCTCTGTGAGGTTCCCTCTTAAGACGTCAGTGCTGACAGAAGGCAGTTAGACTCAGAGCCCCTCAGAAATTTTTCCAACGGAGGAGGGAGGCAACATTTCGTGTTGGGTCACTGAAATTGCCATCCCAGAAGGCAGGCGCACACAAGTAATAATCAGTGTTTGTATTTATGAGTACACTGAATTCCTGCCATTGTAGTAACAGTGATTATGTAGTTGCAATGAAAATGCCACACCAAAATCCTGAATAACGAAACTTCCGTGTCTTTTTGTGGTAAACAAAATGGAGGCACAGTCAAAAAGTCTGGCTTGTAACTCAAATTGCCTCTTCGTTGATAGGTGAATTTGTGTGTGGTATTGTGGAGGAGCGAGTGGATGAAAGCAGCAAAAAGTCAATGGGTAGGTGAATGAAGCAGGTGTGCAAGGAAAAGTGCATGGATGATGAGGGCATGTTGACATGTTTGTAGATCTGAAAAAATATGTAATGCAAAAATAGGTATTTAGACTATCTAATCAGATGATGAGATGTTTCATTTAAGCGCTAAACTCAGCGTTTTAATTTATTTATCAGTTAGGGGTTAGAGGTGTCTGGAGTGGCAATCCGGAAGAAAAGAACATTTATAGACTCCAGTAAGGTGGCGCAAGATAGCTGTGTCATTCTCAATTATGGTCTTATCTTTTCAACGTGTCCCCTCATATGGCCAACAATAATGTACATTTAAAGCTGATTTGATTACTATTTCAAAATAAATGCTGCTTTCGAAATAACTCCTTGTTTTAAATTGTATGCATTTTTTCATATCCCCTGGCTTGTTAGAAATGTCTGACATGCATGAATGCAATAGTTCGCTTTTGATGGCTGTTTTTAACTTGTACGGCTTTTTGGGCGTCCTTCTTTGAAGCATCGGCTCTAATTTTGACTTAGATTAAACATAAAGATGAGTATTAGAGATCAGTGTGTGATGATTTTATTTACGTTTAATCTTCAGAAGAAACGAAATGAGATTTCTACTTTGGAATTTATACAAAATTAGGAATTGATGAATCACACCAGAAGAAGAGAAAAGGACAATCATAAATGGGCGGCTCAACAGCATTCCGCGTTTTTATGTTTTATTGTGAAAGTGAGAAACAACAAACAAAAGAAGTTCGTTAAGAGGAACAATGCAACATGTTGATAATGATACACTAAATTCATATAATAGAATCCTTAGACAAGAAAACATTGAGAAACCCATTCTTGTGATAATTGGAGCTCTACTCCTGCTTTATATTAAAGAAGCCGCCTGGCAAATGAAGATCTGATTTTATATAACTTTACTAAGGATTAAACTGTATTCAATACTCAAATGGTCCCCACATTCTTTGGCCTTTTCCCATCCTGATTTACATTTCCTTCTATCTGGAAAGGGTCTCTAGAAAGTAATATGCCATAAACTTAGACCCAGTGGCTGCTCCTCCGCTATGGCGGGGGAGCGTCGCCCCACTGCTTTCGAGCAGTGGAAAGCAAAGGAAATATAAAATGATAACTTTCAGTTATTATCCTTTTATGTTTCCTTGGCGGGCGGGCGGTCGGGGCTGCTCTGCCCTGCTCACGGAGCAGGGAAGGAGTGGTTTGCCCACTCCCATGCGTGCAATGGCTGTTTGGTGGGCTCTCTCAGGCCGCCCAACCCAGTCATGCACACTTTCCCCCTTCTCCATGCAGGCTGCATTACAGCCTGCATGGAGGACAAGCCCAGGCTCCCATTCCCTGGTTGAGCGTTGAACCAGGATGCACAAAACCAATCACAACGCTGCGTTGTGATAGGTCAGGGGAGCCTGGCTGTCCCTGGCTTCCTGTCCCACGAGGAGAGCAGGAGCAAGGAGCAGAGATGCAGGACCCGGTGTCGGCAGCAAGGTAAGTGTGTTATATATTATTTTTCTTTTACATTGTTAAAGTTTAACAGTTAAACCTTGCCCTCACCCGCCCGCCCTCGCCCCGCCACCCGCAAGTCATGCCGGCTGCCACTGCTTAGACCGTCATTGTCAAACTGATGCCAGGTCTGGAAAAGCCAGCCTGCTGCAACACGAAAAGTCTTACAGCAACAATAGCAGCACCTAATGTGTTTAAATAATTATTACACACAAAATGATTCAGACCTAACATAATAAGGTGGTCTACGATAAAATCTTGGATGTTAAGTATATTGCTTAATTTATAAGAAATTAATCTCCATACAACATATGTAAAAAAATATGCAAGATATTGTCCCCTTCCTGTTGGCACCTTCTCTATTCAGAATTACTGCGTTAACCCAATTTAAATATTATTTCTGGAGAGTAATGAAGCAGAAAGTTTCTCAGTAAAGATTGACATCAGTAATTGATAAGGTACACAAACTACTTGTTTGTGCACAGTAACCTCATCATTCACCTTAACACTCCAATAATCGGCTTAAATTGCTAAATCATCTGGAAGATTTTCAGAAAAGAGAATAGAAAGTTCGGAGTCTAAGAATTGTTTTATGTTGAAAGAATGTTTCTAGTAGAGGAAATTGTATTAAATTAGTTTACAGCTGACCTAACTAGTGAAAAAATCCCTTATTTTCAATAATTTGAAAAAAATGAATGCATGAAGGTGAAACTTGTTTTGGATCTGAGCAAAAGATAGCATAGTATAATTCAGAAGTAGGTACCTTAGCTGCCTTGTCACAGCTTTTGCTCATATCCGACAATTCAAATCATGAAAAGTATCCAGGAGCAGCACATTGCCATTTCAGAGTATATCAGTTGATATGATTAATATTATACTGATGTGTCCAGATTCTTAAAAGACTAATTGCAGATCTCACCACCTTAAAGAGTACTTTGTTTTATTGCAACTTAGGGCCTCATTTATGAAAAGTGGCACCACCCTGGGCAAAAACCCTTTTCATAGCGCCATCCTTATGACACCATGGATGCATCGTATTAGCAATATGGTGCTCTATGGAGCAAGGATTTAGAGATACGTCAGGAATCCTGATGTATCTGGTGGCGCAAAAATAATGCATTGTGGAAGTGTGTTGGATAACTGATGCAACTCCAGCAATGTGTCATTACACATAGGCGAGTTCCATGCGAAAAGCCCTGCATCACTACTTACGCCTGCTTGAAGCATGCATAAGAATTGGGACGCAGTCAAGTTGTAGAAGTGGCGCCGTGAAATCTCATAAATTTCACTGCACCACTTCTACAAGGCTTTTTCACGGGGGGAACGCCCACCCTGCATACATTATACCTGATGCAGGTATAATATAGTGCAGGCCTTTAAAATGTGACGCATCTGCCTAGATGTGTCACTTTGTAAATAAGGAGCAATGTGGCACATTTTTTACGCCACTGCAGCATCACAAAAAAGTGACGCAATGGCAGCGCAAGCCCTCCATAAATACGGGCCTTAGTTCTGCAAACCGAAGTAAAAACCTTTCAATTTCTTCTCCTAAAATAAGCTTGATGGACTCTTTGCATCAAATGAAGTTATACAAAAGTGCTATTTTAAGAAAAACCATGTTCCAAAATAGCAGCAAAATAATAATATTTAAAATTAGGGTGAGCCCAACCACCATTCTCTGTGGGCAAGCTGAGGAATGCTCTATTACTTACCGGTAATCTTCATTACTCCGTGTCCCGTTGTCCTCGTCCCAGCCAACCGAACCAGGACGGCCCCAAAACCCAGAACAGCAGGGGCAGAGGAGGCAAAAGACCACAGGCCAGAGAAGCCCCCCAAAAGAACCAGCCGACCAAACAACAGAGAGGCCAACAAACCGGACCGAACAGGCACAGCAAGGGCGGGAACAGGGCCACCGGCCACAACCACAAAAACCCCAACCCCAAAGGGAGGGAAAACAAGGCAGGGTGCAAGCCCAGGGCAACCGGGAACCCCCGGCAGACCCCAAACCAGGAAACAACCAGGCACGAACCCACCGAACCACAAAGGGCATACAAAAACAGGCGCCAACCAGGCGGAGGACCGCACCGGCACCCAACACCCAGGCCAAACACGCAGCAAGGGCAGGAGCAGCGGAAAAGGTCCCAGGGCGCACAGCACCCAGACCAGAAACCCACCAGGCCCGACCCCAGCCAAAGCCAGAGAGGAGCCAAGAGAACAGCAAAAACCAGGGCAACAAACGAACAAGGAACCAGGAAGCCAGGACCGGAGCCAAGCAACCCGACGATGCAGGAGGACCCGGAGGCCCAACCAGCCCCCGGAAGGAGCCCACGCAGCGCCCAGGCTAAAGAAAAGGATGGGAGGCCGACAGAAACCCCCAGCACACCACCGTCGGACCACACAGAAGGGAGGAAGAAAAACAAACAGAGGAAACCGCCAAAGCGGAAACGGAGGAAGCAGAGAAGGCAGAGGGCCAAGCAGCAGCAAACCCCAGACAACCTGCAGCCAGAAGGGAGGAACCCACAGAGGCAAGAGGAACCCCACAGAACCGCACCACAACCAGAGAAGGGGGGGGTCCCCCAAACAGACACCCACCGGGAACAGAGCCCGGGGAAGGAAGGCAAGACAGGAGCGAGCCAGGACACCGGAACCAGGAAGGAAGCAGGAGCGCCCAGCAAAACACACCCCAGAGCCGGCCAAGAAGCGACAACACAGCCAGCAAGTCAAGGAGGCACAGCCAGAGGCCCCGCTGAACCAGCAGGAAGCCGGCAGACCTGGAGCAACAGGAGGCAACCCCGGACACGCCAACCCAGAAGCACCGAACACCAGGACCCCACACAGGCCCGAACAAGGTGGGTGGAAGAGGGCCAACGAAGAAGGAGCACCCTGGCAACAGGGGAAAGCAAACACAGGCAAAGGAAGCCCGGGAAGAGAACCGCAGGCAGGCCCAAAGGACACACCATGACAGGGCCCAAAACCAGCAGAGCGACACGCCAGGCCACCCAGAGAGCGCACAGGCAAGGACACAGGGCCGAAGAAAGCAACCAACAGGCGCCAGAAACCCGCAGGAGCCGGAAAGCCCCAGCAGACCCCAGCCAGGCACCCACGAAGGGGACCAGACGAGACCAGAACCCCCCAGGGAGCAACCGCCCCCGGAGGCCAGACGGAACCCCAACCGGAAGAACTGCAGCACAGAAGAGGGGAAAACAGACGCCAACGCCAAGGACACGGCAGCAGAGAAAGACAGCCAGGCCCAAACAGCAGAGGCACGAACCCCAGGTACCAAACAGGCGAACCGCCACAGGGAACATCCCCCGGGGGGACGCAAAGGAAAAGAAGAGCAGGAGCCCAACCACACCAGCCTGAGAAGCCCACAGCACCAGGCACCCCTAGGCGGCCCCCATCCAGGAACCAACTAGGCCCGCACAAGGTGAACCCCAAAGAGCAGGGGAGAACAGGCGCCGACAGGGCGGCAAGGCCGGTGGAACAGCACCCCGCAGGCCCGCCAGACACCCAACCCAGGCCGAGCAGAACCGTCGGCTGAACCAGGAGAGGCGGACAGGACCCACCGAAGCAAGCCAAAGACATGCACAGGAAACAGAGCAGTGGCACAGCAAAAGCAGGGAAACACAAGGACAACACCAAGGAAACCCAGAAGCCAGCAACAGCGCAAAGAGAGCGCCCGAGCCAGGAGCAACCAAGACAGCAGCACCCAGCAAGGAAGAGGCAAGCAGACGGAGACAGCACCAGCCAGCCCCCATGAAGCAACCCCAGCACACAGAAGGCCCCGGGACAAACACCTGCAGCCCTAAGCCAGAGCAAAGGAGAACAGGACAGCCGCCAAGGAGGCAGTCCGAGGGAAAAACGCAGCCCAGCGTACGCCAACCCAGGATCACAGGAAGGCCAGCCCAGAGAACCGGAGGGGGGCAGGCCAAGAGAGCAAACCGGAACCGAAGGCAGCAGGCAGGACACCCGGAAGCCCCGGCAGGCACCAGGCGCAGCCTATGGAAACCAGGTGAGGAAGCGGACACCACACCTCACCCGAAAGAAGGAGCAGTCCTGAAGAGAAGCAGCAAAGAAGAACAGGAACCGGGAGCCCCCCCCACGCACCGACCCCAACCAGCCACGCACACAGCACCCTAAGCGGAGCACAAGCCACCACCGAACAGCCCGCCTGCCGAGGAACAGAGCCGGCAGCAAAGGCAAGGCCGCCCGTGAAAAGGGCGGGCAAACACACACACCCAGCACGCCCAAGACCAGACCACAGCACCCGCACCAGCAACACCGCAAGGAGCATGGCCACGCAGGCACAGCCAAGCAGCGGGGCACACCACGACAGGCCACCAGGAGCCATGGGGAGGCGCAGCAACCCAAGCTGTAAGCACGAGCCCGGCAGGACCCCACGCAGGCGCAAGAGGAGCACGGACACAGCCGCACCACCCAGGGCCGGCCAGACAGCTGTGCGAGGACCAAGTGGGAAAATATGGCAGAGGCGGGCCCGCAGAGCCCGTAACACGGCTCCAGCAACACCCAACCTGGACCTGGCACAAACAACAGCCACCAGAGCCCAGGAAAGTAACAGAACAAATAAGAACCCCATAAGGTGTGTACGGAAGCCCCGCGCAGTAATGCCAGTCCTCGACTACGTAAAGGAAAGCTGACCCCCGTATGGGGAGCGAACTCACGACCCTGGTGGAAGTAGCACCACACACAAACCATCAAAGCTAACTGGCCAACAGGGGAGAAAGCCAGGGCAAAAAGCAAGAAGCAACCATGGCCCGGCAGGAGGCGGCAAGGAGGGGGCGCGACAGGGCAGCAGGAACAGGAAAGCCAGGAGCCCAAAGCCGGAGGAGCGAACAGGAGGCATGCCGAGACGCAGCGCCAGCCCCCGAGCCAGGAAACCAGGGAACACAGCACCCACGGCCCCATCGGCGCAGCACCCACAGCATTGAACCCCCGAGGCCCCGGGACAAACACCGGCAACACCAGGAGACATGCCGCAAACCGGAGCCACTACCGGAAGGCAAGCCTGCCCAGGACACCCAGAGAGCAAGCCCGCCAACAAGCCACCTCTGGAGAAGGAACAGGGCAGCAGCACAGCACGCAGCACCCGGACCCACCACGGGGCAAGGTACCGCATCGGGAGCACCGCTCCGGCACCCGGCACCACCTGTAAGTGAGCCAGGAGCCCCAAAGCCAAGCGTTTGTAAAAAAGAGGCCGAGCTGCAAAGCACCGAACAGCGTGACATCGCAAATGGGGCCATACATCACAAGGAACAGTGACAGCGACAAAGAGAAACTGCCAAGCGGAACTCACCCGGGGCGGGGGCCATCACCAGGAACAAGGCCCCCACTGCAACAGCAGGAACACGGCAAGCGTGGCACCTCCCCCATCTGGCCAGGCCACAGAGAGACGTGCCCGCGACCCGGAAGGAACCGGAAGTCAACGCCCCAGCCGCAAAGGGCCGGGCAGACAGGCAGGACTCCGGCCGTGAACAGCGACAGACTCCCAGCAAGCCCGGCAGGCCAGGAGACAGCCCAGGAAACCCCGCGCCCGCGCAGCCAGGCAGCCAGGCGGGGGGAGGAGAGAAGACCGCCACTCCAGGCCAGCAGGAGCAGCACCAGCACATCAAAGTCCATTCTGTCGACAGAAAGAACAGGAGGGATGCTGGGTAAGTACTGCTTATGTACTCCCGGTGGGAGGGGCAGTATTAGGGTCCCAGCATGCCTCTGGTCTTTTTTTCTGTCAGGAGATAGTTATCTCCACTTTGTAATGAATGGGACGAGGACATAAGGGACCTGGGGGTAATCGCATTGCTCTCCCAGACCGTCTATATTCCAATAAGAATTTGTTGATGACTGACTGGTTCATATAGAAACATTTTGTTGTTAAAAGCAGGGGTATAGACCGCAAAAGATATAAAAAATTCAGTAAGATTGACATTTTAACAATGTGAGAGTAGCCGATGTGTCCAACCTGTTTTTGATACTATTTTTTTTTTTTTCACCTTCTTAAGCGAGGGTCATTATTCAATTTTATCGGATCATTAACATTGGCCGAAAGGTTGACCGCTAAATAAAAAGCTGATTCAACTCTGTGCTGATCTTGCACTAATAAGATGTAATACGTGTCTTGTTTCTGTTGAAAAAGTACCCTGAGAATGTACCACATAAATCAATATTATTTTTGATAAAATGTATGGACATGTCAACTTCCAAGGATAACACTGCTTATGCTATAACATTTGCTAAATAGCCCTAATAGTTTATCAATGTTTTAATTTCTGACATTAAAAGTTTATAGAAAAAGGTGCTATAAATAAGGCATATAACAGTGCAACAATAGGACAACCCTGATGGAAGACATCCTATTTGCTTTAGGTTCCTTATAAGTTTCTGATATAGAAGCTGAATGCAACTTGTAAATCTTAGGTCAACCCACATCATTTTCATGGCCACCCATAAGCAATCCCAAGAGACCTAATTAAATTACTTCTCAGCATTAAGCGGTATCATTGCTAAAAGATGGTCTTTCTCTGTTGCAACACTGTATAATGTAATGACCTGTGTAATATTATCCATATTTCCTTTATCAGGTACAAAATCATGCTGCCAGGGTGAAACAAATTTGGCAATGATCTTTCGCATCCGAGTAGACCAAATGAAAATTATATTTTAGCTTTGCTGTTGATTTGTGATACTTGTTTGTATGACCCACGCTCTGTCAAAGGTTTACTTTTTTTCAAATAAACACTATATTGGTCTGAGACAAAGATTCATGTTCTGCTAAATATCTAGAAAAAGCAATAGCAGAAATTGTATGAGTATAGACTACATAGCTTTGAAAAATTCAAGAAGAATACTATCTGCCTTGCCAGTCTGAAGATCCAAAATAGCAGTGTCTATTTCTAGACTGGAGATAAGATCATCTAGGAGCCCTAAATTGGTTGTATGACACAACATCGAGAGAGACAATATCGAAATTCAGAAATATTGTAAAAAACATTGATCACAAAAATATCATCACCGTATACTCAAACAAAAAACCACAAATATAAACTATACAAATATTGCTGTTAACAATATCTAAAATACCAAAATATCAAAACAAAAATAAAAAAGATACACATTATAGTGATTATGTGAAAATTATAGAACATTACCCAAATATCAAAAATATAATTATTGACAACCAAAATATCATTGACAATAATAAAAAAATGTAACTTTAATTAAAATCCACTAAACTACTAATTAAAATGCCATAATCTGCTAAATAAAACATTTAAATATTTACAAATACATATTTAACATATAAATTCAAAATAACAAATTTCTAAATATTACATTCAATATATAAAATTAACATTAAACTAAATGAACAAAAAATAACACTAACTAAACATTAAGTCAAAATTATCAAATTAAACTAACCAATACAAGACTTTTAAAAATGTATTAATCAAAGCAATAATTTTATGGAAAAAAAGTTTCATAAATATAACATAAAAATCAAATAAATATGTAACATTGCCACATGCACACTAATTAGCTCCCAGCAAATAAGGAGTAAACAGAATAGAAGCAAATCAAATATCGAATCAAACAACCAATCAAATTAAAATTAAAAAACTAATCAGTACCAAGACTTCACTAAGTAAATACCCCACTATAAAAAGGACACAAAAACATGGATTGATTTACAACAAAAATGCCAACATGTCAAGGACCTGACACTTTGACAAACTCTACACAGAAAAAACTAAGAAACCAGCTCCAGAAGAGAGAAAACAAAAATGAAAATTAAGTACTAAACTAATAAATTATAACTAAAGTACACCAACAGCAAAACATTAATATTAAGCTCAAAATTAATATAATGCTTTCTTTTTATATTTCACTAATACACCAATGGAGTAAAGCCAAAAATTAGATGACACAAATAAGAATATCATCTTTCTAAACTCCAAACTCAACAAATAAACTTTGACAAGTAAGTAAATATAACTCAATGTAAAATAACCCCAAACACTGCAGTTTAAAAATGAAAGTAAAATAAAACAAAGGCTAAAATAAAGCAAAATTATTTTTAAAACATCTAATGCAAACAGGCAAAAATAAGGAACCAGTCTCTTAATGTTTCAATAGAACCGATGACCATAACAAGGATCTTTACAAAATGAAATAACATCACATTTGTAAGTAGAAAATGTGACAAAATGAAATGCGTGATTAAATATTAATGTCACTTATAGCTATAGTTATTACAAACATATTATTGATATATAATTCTAAAACCCACAGACATAACATTGGAAAGAGTGTTGTAAATTAAATCTCAAAAAGGCAAACTTTTATTGACTCACATACAATATACTTACAGTCATGAGAGCACAAGCATAGAAAATACACAATGCAAATGTACAAGGTATTATTTAAATGAGTGCTATGGGAGGGCTATGACTAGAAACAAATTTGTACTAAGCTTTAGAGGAGATTGGCTCCGGTTCGCCTCAGCCATCACCTACCCAGCCGGACATCGGGCACAGTTCTCCACGTCTCTCAGCTGGTTCTCCTTTCTCCCCTCGCCGTCCGGACTTCAAGGGTCTGCCAGTTGCTTATCCTCTACGTTGCTGCTGATGCCTGACTCAGCTGTCTTGGTGGCCCCTTCGATCGATGCCTGTCTTTCCGGACCTGTGCTGTAGTTGCCTGACATCCTGTACCGCCTCTCCGGGGCTGCAGCTGAGACGGGTGGGTCTTGCTTCCCTGACTGAATTACCTACAGAGTGCCGCGATGCCGATGCCCTTTTCACCGAACCTGTCCTTCCCTTTCTGTGCTTTTTCGCCCTGCTGATCCCGCTGCTGCCTTCCCCTTCCGGGGCTACTGACTGGGTGCCTGTGCTGACTTCTCCCCAGACTATTGATGATCCGTGAGGGATCGACGGCATTCAGCCCTTCCTCCTTCCTGATCTTGTGACTGCCCCACCCTTTTAGCCTTGCTCTGGGATGTACGGAGAAGAATGCAGCGTGTATACCATGACGCTGCTGCCCTGTGCAATCGAGCTTGTTTTCTTCCTTTGGGTTTCTCTTTGTTGAGCGCTTCTTCGTGACCCCTCAGCCGCCCCCCTCTTCCGGGGCTGCCGCCCGGGCACCCGAGCGGACTTCTCCTATCAACATTGCACATTTAATGGTAAAAATGTTGCCCCGATTGTTCGCCCATGACGAACTGTGATAGATCGGCTTTCGCCAGACTTTCCCCCGCCTGTTCTTGTGGCTCCATGGGGTCGATTTCCTTTGTGACTTTTCCTATCTGATTTTTGTCTATCTGCAACACCGCCATTTTGCTGTGATGTTGCTGGGTCTCTAACCTGATCCTGCTTCATGGCGGCCTTGAGGGATTTTCTGGCTCCGATGGATTTACTGGTCGATGCGTACCCCTGGACTGCGCATTGTTCCCCCTTCCCCTTGAACCTGTTTTTCCATGACCTAGATGATCTGGTGCAGTGAGTTAGCCTGACTCCTGACGTTTCGATTACTGGTCCTCAGCCGGTTTGTTGACTTTCACTCTGACTTTCTGGTTTCCCTTTAAGTACTTTCACCCTTGCAGGTCAGACAGATCCCAAACGCATTCCAACCCTTTTTTTTCCTTACCCAGCTTCCCTCTATGCCCCATTCGTCTTGTGATATGTACCTTTGTATCTTTGTTTTTTTTTCCTTTGTAATGCTATGCTCCAGTAACTGATGTAAACATGTAACTCGCTAATCCTTATGTAAAGCGCTCTGATACCTCCGGGTCTAGCCAGCGCTATATAAAACTTTTCAAATAAAAAAATAAATAAATACTAAACATTAGAGAGCATTATCACCCACTAAATGTTACAGAAATCTAAATTAGTAATTTGTTTCAAAACCTTTGGAAAGCAGCACTAATTCACAAGAACCTAGACAAATTATAAGAAAAAAATGTAACAAACATTCTTGACTGTACTACAGGACATGAGGACAACTACCAGGTATCCCAAAAATGGAAACTCAAAAGCAGAGTCAGAAAAGCCACAACTGAAATTCCTGCTGCCCCTAAAAACATGAAGACATAATTATCCATGATAATTGAACTACAACACATAACAAGGACCACTTCCTTATATATGACAACATTAACAATGACAGAAGAATAATAATTTATGCTGCAAAAAATAACCTGCAGAGATTAATGCAAAGCAACACGTGGATGATAGACAGCACATTGAAATCATGCTCTTCACCATTCACACAAATATACACATTCCACTTTTAATATCCCAACACGATCATACCTTTTTTGTACTCACTTTTGCATTGCTTTAACAAAATGCAACATACTACAATCTACTAACTCAAATAAAATCCAAAACCAACAACTACTATCCTCAAAAAATAATCATTGATATTGAACAAACAATGATTAGTTCCATTTTAAAAATATATCCACATAAAAGCTACACCAGACAGTAGCTGCCATTTTAACCAGAATGTTTAAAAGACACATCAAGAAATCTGCACTAAGGGGTCGATTTCGATGTCGGACGGATCTGAGTCCGTCTGACATTGATCTGGAACTGGGACCGACTGACCCCCTGTCGGCGGTCCCAAACCAGCAATTAGGATGCAACCGAACACTGTTCGGTCGCAATCCTATTCTTCACAATGGGTGCAAGGGAGGCCTTGCACCCATGGGGGCCCTGCTGGGGGCCCCCAAAGTCGGATTCCGACAGCCTTTCTGTGTCGGAAAAGCCGGCACAGAAAGGCTGTAATCCCGTGGGTGGAAACAGCCGCCCTTGGGATTACTGGCCCCTTTCGGAATGGCAGACGGGCTCTCCGAGCCTGTCGGAAGCCATTCGGAAAGCCCGTTCAGATTCCTTTCTGACTGGCGCATCATAATGGGTCGGTCGGAAAGGAATCCGAACGGGACATTTCGATGCGGTCAGAACGGCTCCCGACTGATGGTCAGAGCCGTTTCTGACCGCATCGAAATCAGTCCATAAGTGTTGAGTACTCAACAAATGCCCAATTTGCCTATGAACTAAAAAACGAATTGCCCTCACATATGTTCCAGTAACAGAAGTGGCAAAGTACTACAACCTCCCAATAGACTCACCCTATTGAGGCTTGCTCTTGACCCTACTTAATTTCTGCTGGAACAGCTTGAATGCTGCCATTTTGGGGTCTTCACAGTGAGCGGTCTAGTCGTCTTGGCAGGACTAAAGAGGGAGGGCTATTTAATCAGCATGTTGATGCGACTGTGCAGCGGGCATGCCGAAGGCGGACCAAAGGCAAGTCTGTCTGCACCTGTCCCGTGCCGTCGGATTTAACCCCCAAAAGATGCAGGGTAAGCAAAGAATCACCTACATCAGTAAAAAACTACAGGAACTGAACCCCTGTAGCACTGACCATCAATATGCTCTCATAGACTCAGAGGAAGCCACACCTAAAAACATGAGCATCTCTGAAGCCTCACAACGCACCAAAAGCACAAGTAATAATTTTATATCCTGCGGACTGCTTAACACACGGTCCATGGGGAAACACACAGCTGAACTAAATCTGCTACTAATCTCCAATGACTGGGCCATACTTTTTATCACTGAAACTTGGCTTCTCCAGGAACCTGGGTTTATCCTTTGAAGTATATGCCCCCCAAATTATAAAGCCCTGTTCCAACCAAGAACAAAAAAGAGGGGGTGGGGTGGCAATCCTTTTTAAAGACAAATGGGCGGTAGTAAAACTGGAAACAGAACAAAACCAAGGAATAGCGACATTAGGCTTCTCAGTGAAAGAAAAGGAAGATGCTATCCTATCATGACTACTATGCTATACGCCTCCAGACACACTAACAGAATTTGCCCAACCCTTCCTAGATGCAACAGCAAATTTTCTAATGTCTCACTCAAATTGTCTAGTCCTAGGTGATTTTAACATCTGGGTGGAAGATCCCCATCAGAAGCAATCAGGGGAGTTTTTAAACTCCTGCCAAAATATGAATCTTATACAACAGGTTAAGGGACCCACTCATGGAGGTGAACATACTCTGGACATAATTCTAGCCTCCCCAGACATGATTACAGTTAATAATCCCATCCCAATCAGCTGGTCAGACTATTACCTGGTCAACTATTATGCTAAAATACCTACTAAAGAAACCAAAGATAACAAACTCATAAAAAAATTCCTCAATTAAAAGACCCTGGGCTAAACTAAAGAAACTCAGCAAGGAAATAATATTTGACACCGCCACTTGCTTCTTAGATTCCAACACAGTAGGAACAAATTATGTGAATTACCAAAGATCTATCATAGACTCTCTAGATAAAAGGATTCCACTAAAAGCAAGCAAACCTAAATTGAGAAACTGTGCATCTTGGTTTACAGAAACCCTAAAAGACCAAAAATCAAAATGTAGAAAACTTGAGAGACAATGGAGAAAATCCTACACTGACAGTGACAAAGTCCTACTAAAGCTGGCTCACAGGGAATATAAAGCAGAAATAAGGAAAGCCAGAGCCTCGTACCTCTCCACTACCATCCTCAAAGCCTCTAATAAAACAAAAAGTTCTTTGATTTGGTAAAAGAGCTAACCAACCTGGATTGTATAAAACAAAATGTTGAACCTTCACAAAAATTATGCGACAATCTCTCGGACTATTTTGATAATAAAATCAATCAGATCCTTACAGACATAAAAAATAAATATAACCTTAACCATAGTAAAAATCATGACAATTTGGTTAAAAGGCCAAACCCAGACAA
This sequence comes from Calotriton arnoldi, assembly GCA_963921515.1. Classification (NCBI taxonomy): domain Eukaryota; kingdom Metazoa; phylum Chordata; class Amphibia; order Caudata; family Salamandridae; genus Calotriton; species Calotriton arnoldi. The sequence goes on from CAWUFW010001804.1 coordinate 660,740, forward strand.
AAGCGGGTTTAAGATGGCAAACCTAGAGATGGCTGATATGCTAGAAGAAACACAGTTTAAAAATCTCACTGCATCCATCTCCTCAGGCTCCCCTTTAGACCCCACATCAACTAGGCTATGGAAAGAAAGAGCGAATGAACTCCTCCCCACTTTGTGCTAAATCTGTAATCAATCTCTCACTACGGGAAAGGTTCCAACAGCCTGGAAAAATGCCTTGGTTACCCCTATCTTGAAAAAGCTTTCGGCCGATATCCAAGAACCAAACAACTATCTCCCAATTTTAAAGCTCCCTTTACCAGTTAAAATACTCGAAAAATACCTTATCAAGATATTAGCCGACTACCTCGTAAATGATAATCTGCTTGAACCAGGGCAAATGGGCTTTAGGCCTTCACATGGAACAGAGAGGGCATTAATTCTAGCCACCAACGAAATAGGAAAACAAGTTGATGTTGGTAAAATAGTAGTATTGATCCCATTCGATCTATCCGCCACGTTTGATACGGTCAACCATCAAATCCTGCTTGCACCCCAGAAGGAGATGGGGGTGAGAGATGCAATGCTCAACTGGTTTGAGTCCTACCTCTCGGACAGATCACAAGCAATAACCCTCCCACCTTTTACATCAAAGTATAGCGATATTAGACATGGAGTCCCCAGGGCACCGCCTTGAGCCCTGTAATGTTTAATATATACCTAAGACCTCTGATAACTTTGATGAAATCTTTTGGGATAGCGTTCGTAAACTATGCAGACGATACCCAACTAATAATATCCCTGAACAAATCTGACCCTAACCAAATGAATAATCTCCATCTCTGTCTAAAAAAGATGACCAAATGGCTGAACGATAATACACTAAAATTCAATGGAGATAAGACCGAATTTCTATGCTGCCTACTATCAAACATACAGCAGCAACTCCCCACATAATTTTGGCCTTGGGCGAGTAACGCAGACTTAAATACATCGAAGCCAGTACGCAACCTAGGAATCCAAATTGATAATAAGCTCTCAATGGATGCCCACATCAGCAAAACAGTAGCAACCTGTCATGGACTCAACATTTTGAAGAAAGTAGTCTCATTACTCCCCCAACCTTATACAAAACTGGTGATACAGGCGTCAATCCTCAGTAGATTAGATTACTGCAGCTCCTTGTTACTAGGTAGTCTTGATTACCTCCTCAAACAGCTCCAGAGGATCCAGGTGTTGGCACTAAACTAGCGCTATATTAAAGGGAGAAAGGACTCAGCATCAGAAACACGACACAAACTACTCTGGCTACCAGTAAAGGAAAGATGCATGTTTAAGGCACTATGCATTACCCATAGGGCAGTAAATGGCACAGGACCTATAGCCCTTCAGCAAATGACTGAACTATATAAACCCTCTGGAACTCTCAGATCTTCCCATGCTGCCCACCTGTCTACCCCCTCATTTAAAAAAACAGGAGTAGGAGGTACAACCGTCCAGGTACAATGTGCACGTCTCTGGAATAAACTTCCTATCTCCCTGCTGAGTTTCAGGAAGGACCTGAAAATTTGGCTCTATCCCTGGAAATAGATAAATGCAAGAAAAGATAACTCATTTCTAATAAATGCTTGACTCCTCTTCTCTTCGATAATTTACCAGCGCCAAGATGCCCGTTGGGTGAAAATCGCGCTGTACAAGTTCATGATAATAATAACAATAACCCTATTACAAATCACACGAAGACAAACTAAGTCCCCTAATTGCCTATTCTGAAGACACTTGGTTTGGCAGACTGCACCTTTCCGGTCAAAGATGCCATCCTAGGTATCAAGTACTATAGTGGAAGATATATGACAATACCATTGCACAACAAGCCAAAGCAAGCAACATATAACCAATCTTATTCCCTTTATACAAGACTTTGTTTTATCACAGGTACCTGGTTTCTGCTGATGCTTGACTTGGGATCTTCTAGAACTGAAGAAACAATGGCAACTAGACCACCAGGATTCACAGGTAAGTGTAGCAGTTTGTTTATTCTTTCTTTCAGGGACTCTGGATCAAGAGTCAAAGATGTGATGTTGCCTCATGGAGTCTCTGCAAAAGCTAGAGGTTGGCGGTTGTTTGGGTGTTGCCTTTATACCAAGGCTGCTCCCAAGATGGCCACTGAACCTTGTGAGTTATTGTGGGATCTCTGCCTGAATGTGCATCTATGAACATTCATCTTTAACCAGTGTGCTGTTTACTACACTTTCTTCCCAGCACGACAAAGGTGACAGTAATGGGTCTGTGGCCTTGCAGGTGGCAGGTTGAATGTTTTTATTGTTGGCCAAGTGTGTCCCTGACAGTACTTCTCTGTCAAGAGCTTCCCCATCACATTTGGCTTGCCGAGATATTTCTGGTGGAAATGTTATGGTAGTAAATTTGATAACATTCCGGAGGCAAGCAAATGGCTAGTGGGTTCCCACGATCTGTTTTCAGAACCTTTCCAGTCTTTAATACTTTTTGACTCTAATATGACCTTGACTTCATATTCTGAATGGTCAATGACTAATTTGTGCATGTGGAGGTGTTGAAAGGTTAGTCTTTTCGAGGGCAGGTTTTATTAAAGACATGTGAAACACAGGATGGATGGCTAGTGTTCTGGGTAAATGTAGTTGGACTGCCAGATGATGTATCAATTTAGTTATATCATAAGGTCCAATGAAAATGGGCATCCATTTATTAGTTCCTTTTGATTTGGTGTTCTTTGTAGAGAGCCAGGCTATATATCCTGTTTTCACGCTTGGGGCTATGAGTCTATGTTTGTCAGTACAGTCCTTGTACCTTCTCTTTGCTTCCTCTAGATTTTTCTCAGCCTCTTGATGTGTTTGTTGGATTTGTAGGATTCTTGCTTGCAGTGCAGGAATGATGATGATTCTTGGATGTTGTCTAGTTTCTAATAATTTAGAGTGATACCCGAAGGCACAGAAACATGGGAAAAATGCTGGTGATACATTTATCATATTAATGTATGCAAACTCGGCCTGTGAGTTTCTACATAATCTTCTACATTGTAGTGATTTTACAGCATAAAAACTGGTTTGCGGTTTGGTTTATTCTCTCTGTCTGGCTGCCAGCTTTTGGGTGGTAATTTGAAGACATCCTGATGTCAATGTTCATTATTGAACAGCGATTTCACCAGAAAGAGGATACAAACTAGGTGTTTTGTCTGTGATTATTACTGATGTTATTCTGTGTAATCACATGATTTCTGGTGAGAATGTAGTGGCCTGTTTGGAAGCTGAGGACACTCCGTTAGAAGGAATAAAATGACCCATCTTGTTTAGGTGGTCTACAAAAAGAAAATGGGTTATTGGCCTCCCTTAGACTGTGGTAGTTCGACTAGTAAGTCCATAGATACTGTATGCCACTGTTGGATGGGTTGTAGCATACCCTTCATAGGCAAATTAATGATTTTGTCTTGGGAGCAAACTGCACAAGCAGCCACAAATTCATAAATGTCTTTAGTAATTGATGGCTTTTAGATCTGTCAGCCTTAAGGTGGTCTCCCGCAAGCTTTTTGTCTTCACCCTTCTATTTTGCAAAATTAATTTTTGTTGGCCTTAGGACTCTGTGCAATGTACCACTACGAACCAGTGTTACAGTGCTTGTGCTCACTCCCTAAAACATGCTCACATTGGCTTTCATTGGATTGGCATATTTAATTTAGTTATTAGACCCTGGTAAAGTGGTATACCATATACCCACTGGATAAATGACATAATATTCACCTCAAAAAAGAATATATCTAAAATATAAACCATAAAAAACCCCAAAAATGTTTCACTAACTACAAACATTTTAACTGCAACACACACACTCACATATATATAGAAAATAACTTTTTCTCTTTTAACAACCAAATATTTCAGCAAGTCCGAGGTGTGGCAATGGGGGTCTGTTTTTCCCCCAGTTATGCCTGTTTGCATATGGGTCTGTGGGAGGAACAGGTCCTCTGGCCATCCTTTAGTGAAACAATGGCATACAATGTGATTAGGCTGTACAGATACATTGATGATCTGCTAATAATTTGGAGGGGCAATGAGAGTGATGCCCTGCTCTTTACTGAGCAGATCAATGACAATAACCTTAATCTCAAATTCACTGGGCAGATTAGCAACTCATCTATTTTCTTTCTTGATGTTGAAATATTGATACAGAACAACCAGTTACACACTAGGTTATATAGAAAACCGACTGCGGGTAATACCCTTTTACATGCTGACAGCCACCACCCGGTTCATTTGATCCGCAGCATCCCCTATGGGGAGATGCTGCGGATAAGAAGAATCTGCAGCTCTGACTCTGACTGCCAAACAGCGCAATATGAATGTCGGGAAAGATTCCTAAGGAGAGGCTACAAACTTGAGGTAGTCAATAGAGCCATGATAAATGCCAATAAATATGGCAGAGATCAGGTGTTATCAGGCAGAAACCTTCCAGATTTAGATCTGCAACAGGAGCCCACACAACCGGCTAGACTAATTTTAACCTACAGTAGCCAACACAAGATTATTCGCAGGATTGTGAATAGAAATTGGGCTCTAGTGAAAAAGGACCCTATCTTAGGTGCTAAATTGACTAGTTCCCCGCACATTACATTCAGGAAGGCCCGCTCTATGAGCAACTCGCTAGTAAGATGTAGTCCGGAATTGAGAACTAACACTACCTGGCTCAACTCTAGCAAAGGTTTCCTTAAATGCGCTGTATGTAAGGCCTGCAGACATGGCATTAATAAGACAGAATACGCTACACCTTTTAGTCGCAAACCTGTCCTGATCAAAAAGAAGCTGACATGCAAGACTGATTTTGCCATCTATGTGCTGGAGTGTCCTTATGGCCTGCGCTATGTGGGAAGTACTAGACTCCAGGTCCATAAGAGGATACTCCAGCACATAAGGGCAATCAACAATGTTGACTTATCCTATCCAGTGGCACGGCACTTCGAAGTAGCTCATGCTAAAAACTCACAGGAGCTAAAGTACTTTGTGGTGGATTCGGTTCCCCCACTGAGAAGAGGAGGTGACCGAGAAAGTCTCTTAAGAAAACTTGAGACCAAGTACATTCTGGAAATGGATTGTAAGACGCCACATGGTCTGAATAGCAGTGATGATTTTTTCACGCATTTATAGCAATTTATTGTGTAGTTACTCAATATTGTCTCATAACTTGCCGCTGCCTCTGTAATAGTTTTTAACCATTTTTAAATTTTTATGCACATTTTGCACATGTGAATTTTATGGTTTGCATAGGTGACACTTTTTCATGCACACATTCTTTTTGCAGGCATAGAATGTGGTCCCAATGCCCACTTGGGCTATATAATTTCACATTTACATTCAATACGGAATGAATTAAGTGATGCAAGCAAGTCAGCCCATTTAATATTGAATTATGCAATTTTGGATATGTGAAAGTTTACATTTGCTAACACTTTTATATTTGCATTTTATTCATTTAGTTGAGCTGCAAGATGTTTTTAAATTCTGGCATCTTTTTTAAATTCTTGCATCTTTTTTATGAGCCTTTTGTACTTTTTAATATGTATCTATTTATTTACATATTTATTGTCATTGCTCATTTTGCACATCAGTAATTTTGCTACAATTTTGTAGCTTCGAGAAATGTGAAGAATGTATATTTCAACTTTTCTATGTCTATGCTTAATCTAATCAATTTGTATGCACTGTCACTTTAAATGGTTGTGTCTGCTCCCCTAACGTCTCATGTGATCAAGGCCCCACGAGGGCTGAAACGCGTTATGGCGGCGGTGCAGGGGATCTAATAAACACATTGCACCGATATTTTGGGTTCGCTTCGTCTTTTGCTCACAAGGCACGGATATGAGACGATTTGCTGATATATATATATATATATATATATATATATATATATATATATATATATACGCCTTGGATAATTTTTCTACGTATGAACATTCCTACGGGTTCCACAGCCTGAAATTTGGCACCGGCGTAACCATGGAAGTGATTGGTAACTTGTGGAGAATCGTATATATCAGTAGTAATGTTCGTACATAGAAATATAATCCAAGGCACTTCTTCATGGTAAAATAATGGTGAAATGAACCAAACAATGACATTGATCGAAATGCAGTACCATCCGTATCAATGTCATTATTTGGTTAATTTTTTGACATGGTCTGTCTACTATATCTTTTATGTTGGTGATTCTTTTGCACTATTTATTTTCTAAGGTGGATTGAACCCACACATGCCTTGTGTTGTTTTTCCACGTTTGAACATTACTATGGGTTCCACAGACCACATTTTGGCACCAGCATATCCGTGGAAGTGATGTGTCATTTATGGAGAATCGTAAACTACATTTTTAACAAGCAGATTCCTGCCACCTTGCCCAGAGTCTAAATACGGAAGGACTATTGCAAGTGGAACTAGAGTCTGCCATTGCTTGGTTGAGCGCCATGCTGACAGCACCGCAGATTTTCCCAAAACACCCCTGTCTCCCAAAGTGCGGTGCACAGGAAGAGGGACGCTTAAGCTGCCTAAATTAACTACTTGCACGCTGGGGTTATCAGAGGCGCTCGCCCGAGGAGACCATAAAATTGGACTCATGGTCAGCACAATACTGTGCCTGGAGAAACCACTTATGTCCATGAGTGAAACAGAATGAATGAAATTGATGATACCAGGATTCAAGAGGCACGGGCACTGTTTGATGAAAACAGCAAAGTAGGAATATCATTGGAGTCGGATGTCAGGGTCAGAACAGGGGAGAAAACTCTTAAATACAAACTGACACTACTTGAAAAACTATCAAAACAATAAATCAAAAAATTATGGGAAGCCTCTTCATTCCAAAATTACATTGAAGTAGACAGATTATACCAATCTATGAAAATCCACATCCATTATATGGCAAAACCATGCAAGGGAATGCTTGAAATGCTGGTAAAATACACCAGAATAGATTTGAAGACAACTAGGGTAAAATTGGCTACATTAAAGGCAAAAATTGAAAAACACAAGGAGGATAAGATTGTAAAGGAATTCTTGACTACATTGAGTGAAAGACTGAAAATATATGAGGACGAAATTAAGAGCAAAAAGGGGAGAACGTTTCTCAGAGACAAAAAGGATTACGCTGAAGGGTGAATTCTAATTATCACCAGAAGATTCGATATATCCCGACAACAACTCATAGTAAATCCAATGGACACATTTCAGGAAGTGTCCTCAGAAGCATCCAGCTCAGATCTAAGCGCTCTGACAGAAGAAACTACAGGTACCACAACAGGCATTAGTAATCCAACTACATTTTTAGAGGAGTTCAAACTGCTCAAACAGAGCCAAGAGCAACTAAAAAGAGGCAAAGCAAGAGATCACGGAAAGGGTGGAAGAGGCACCGGCATAGGTTGAAGAAAATGAGAAGAGTGGGAGTTGGCCCCTGTACAAAAACCATGAAGAAAATCAAAGAGAAAAGATTAGAAATACTTAATGGTGAGCCAACTGTCATTAACTTATCTAATAAACCTTTAGCCGATGAAGAGAAAAAGGTGCTAGAAGTGGGACTCTTGTTTTGCCCCACAGCAAATTTGAATTATGCACAATTCAGAATTGATCTCTTATTGTTTTGTCGTAAACTTAAACTGATAAAATTACATAAAATACACAAACTACCAATAAATGAGGGTATTACTTTGACAGATACAGGCTTAGATGATTTCTGCATAAATGAAATCACTGAACTGGTATCAATGTATGAACTGAATACCAACGGAGGAAGTAACTTTGAATGGGATTTAAGATACTCACAGAGTTCCCTGGAACATGAACAAGAGTTCTGGACTATTTTGCAACACAGAAGTGATAAGGATCTGGCAAATAGGAATATTTTAATAGAAATGGGCTTTGATATTGACACAACTTCGATCAGTGGTTTTAAACCTAAGAGCTGTACCAATCCAAATAGGACACATGATGCCATTGACTCATTTCAGAAAACAATAACTATTGAATTATGGAGACTAAGGGATTAGGAATATTCCAGGGAACATATTTTGACCACAAATCTAAAATTGTCAATACATGCTTTGGCTAATCATAAGAACATTGTGATAAAGCCCTCAAACAAAAGAGGGGAACATTGTTGTTATGGATATTGAACAATATTGTGACGAAGTCTATATACAGATAGGGTATAGGAGAATGTTATGTAGTTATTAGCCAGTCTGAATATAAGAAATCTGTCTCAGAGTATTAAGGTTTGTTGAATGTGTGGATGGAAAAAAGAGTTATTGATGAGGATGAATTCCGCTTCCTAAAGGTAAATTATCCCAGAATATCCACAATATACTTTTTGGCCAAAGTACACAAACACCCCACAAAACCACCAGGAAGACAATAGTTTCAGCCAATGGAGGTCTACTAGAACCTACAGCGATGTATTTAGACCACTTCCTAGCTCCTTATGTACTGGCATTACCATCGTAGTGTAGGGACATCACAGATTTCCTAACTAAGATTCATGGAGTTCACTGGGAATGCACATACATAATGATGACCCTAGATGTCAACTCCCTTTATACATGCATTGACCCACAAATAAGCATATCTATAAAATTCCTTTATCACACTCTGATGTTGAGCTAGCTTTCTGATTAAATCAGATTTTTTTTTGCTTGGATGAGATCTACTATTGTCAAGTATTAGGAACTGCGATGCGCACCTGCTTTGCCCCCAGCTTTGCAAACTTATTCCTGGGCTGGTGGGAGAAGCAGATGGTCTGGACAGAGGAATACAAGACGTACACCTCCCACATAATCATGTGGATAAGATATATTGATGGCCTATTTGTCATATTGGATGGTGAGGAGAGACTAGAAGTGGAGTTTGTGAATCAGTTACAGGTCAACAATCTCAATTTAACTTTTAGTCACAAGATCAGTGATGTGAGTATAGAATACTTAGACGCCTGTCTTACGGTAATATGAGGGCAATTAACAACAAAACTCCACAGGAAAAAACAGCTGGCAACAGCATATTGCATGCCATAAGTTATCATCCCACTAATTTGAAAGGGAGCATTGCATTTGGCGAGTTACTTCACGGCAAAAAGAATTGCTCCAATGAAGAAACTCACAGCACTGAATGGGCTGTAATGATAGATAGATTTCAGGAGAAGGGCTATCCCAACAAATTACTAAAATACCCCAAGGGAGAGCGGCATCCATGAAAAGGGATGATCTACACTTCAGTAAGAAAAAATCCAAGAACACAAATACGAATTAAATAAGATTTATAACTGATTTTATCAACAGGTGAGAAAAAAAGATAAAATGAATAAACACTGGGGTATTCTGAGGGTGGATCAGATATTGAAATCTTTTGTGGGGCCCCATGCAGGTACCACTTACAGGAGAGCGAGAATATTGAGGGACCCACTCACTCGTAGCCATTGCCAAAGATCTACCAAAGAAGGATGACTTAAAAGTGCAGGAGGTTTTTATAAATGTGGCAGGTGCAAGGCCTTTAGGCATAGTAATAACCGTAATGCCTATGGGTTGCCCAATGGAAAAGAAAAAAGATCACACAATTCATCACATGTGCATCAGATTACTGTGTTTATGCGTTGGAATGTCTGAGTAAGCTATGGTATATAGGGAGTACTACTTTCCCACTCAAAAAGAGGATATTAGAACGTCTATGTGCTATTAAAAATCTTGATGAAATATACCCTGTTGCCAGACATTTTCAAAGGAAGCACCAAAGTAACCAGATCACTTGAAATTCTTTGCATTGACAGGATTGACAAGCCAACAAGGGAGGAGACCTAGAGAAGTCACTGCTCATCCTGGAGTCATGTCTAATCATTAACCTGGATACAATGCTTCCACATGGACTAAATATGGAGGAGGAGCTTACTGTACACATTTAAGTTATAGTCCTTCCCTGCTTTTGTACATAAGTCTGTACATGTGTGATATATCTTATTCCTCATTGGGAATTATGAAACATTTATTAGACATTAAGGAAATATGTCGCTATTTGTCATTTTTATTTCTGTTTATTTCACATCTTTTCTTGTGATCCTTTTTTGTATATATTTTCTCTTTAATCATAATCTATCATTTACATGCATTATGACATGCCTTCCCATGTAATATTGATTTCTATGTATACAGAGAGTCCTATTGCCTTGAAGGTTGAGTTTTTACAATGGAGTTAAATGCATACTGGCCCACTTGGGCGTTTATTATGAGCATATATTGTGCCCACTTGGGATTTATCATGGTTCTTATGATGCATAACTATTACATATATTATCATTAGTAATTTTGATTGTAATAATCATATTACGATCACACTGTAATTAATTCTCCAGTTTAATCTGACAAATATCACTCAACCCTGTGGGTGGGACTGAATATGATATTTGGATTCCCCTGATTGCAGATACATTAGCATTAAGGGCTCCATTTGAGGTGAAATGACATGCAAAATATTGCATGAAATGCACGTACTTACGGTGATTAATTGCAATTGAAGAAAGATATGATTACATTTTGTGCAAAAGATTTAATGATGAAAATTCATGCAATTGAGTGGCCTATAATTTTGTGCCATTATGGTTTGATTATGATTACATTTTGCTCCAAGCACGGTATGGATGGTACTGCATTTTGTATTACAATCAAAGTAATTTTTTGGTTAATTTTTTTGACATAGTCTGTATACTATGGGGTCGATTCCGATTCGGGCCGGAAATCTCTCCGACCGAGCCGGACCCGGAGAGATTTCCGACCGAATCGGACCCGTGCAGTCCGACCGAACGAGTACGATGCGTCCGTATGTTATCGGACACGAGTCGGTCGGACTCCCATTGAACTCAATGGGAGCCAGTCGTACAACGCGTACGCGGGCTCCCATTGCCTCCAATGGGTGCGAGGCGGACAAGGGCGCCCCCTACAGCGAGTACGCCGCGAGCGCCGCGGCGTACACGCACAGGTAGGGGGACCCATGGGTCCCCCTGTGTGCGCCTCGCATGGGTACGCGTACAGGGGGTCCGACACGGACCCCCAAAGTACGGCTCCGACAGCGAGTTCGAGTCGGACGGCGCGAGTCGGTCGGAGCGGTCGAGGTGCGCATCGTACTTACCCGGCCGGAAAACGTCTCCATTGCGCGGTGCGAATCGGGTCCGAGCGAGTCGGTCGGAGCGGTACGATCCGGGTACGAGTCGGTCGGAGCGGTCGGGTCGCCCGGACGAGTCGGTCGGCGATTCGCATCGTACTCGCTCGGCCGGACCCGCGTACGGTTCGGTCGGGAAACAGGCTTTCGCATGGCTTTTTTCCCGACCGAATAGTATTGGGTGCGCCTCCGACCGAGATCGGAATCGGCCCCTATGTCTTTAGTGTTGGGGATTGGTTTGCACTGTTTATTTTCTAAGGTGGATTGAACCCACACTTGAGAAAGGTTGCAGAGCATTTGGGTAATTGCAACTATCGAAGTGGGCACAGCGGGGTACAGATAGTTGCTTTTACTATGGAAGACAGTGGCTCATACACAAACAGGACGCCAACGCATTTCAGCTTATGCCTTCAACTGGCCAACCCGTATTCCTCCAATCAATCAATCAATCAATCAATCAATCAATCACAGAATTTGTAAAGCGCGCTACTTACCCGCGAGGGTCTCAAGGCGCTGGGGAGAAAAAAAGGGGGGGGTGCTGCTAATGGTCGAACAACCAGGTCTTGAGTAGCCTCCTGAAGGTCAGCAGGTCTTGAGTCTGTCGTAGGCTTAGTGGAAGGGTGTTCCAGGTCTTAGCGGCGAGGTGGGAGAAGGATCTGCCGCCGGTGGTAGTTCTTCGAATGCGAGGGACGGTGGCGAGGGAGAGGTCGGCGGAGCGGAGTTGGCGGTTGGGGACGTAGAAGAGGAGTCGTCTGTTGAGGTAGGCTGGGCCAGTCTTGTGGAGTGCCTTGTGTGCGTGGATGAGGAGTTTGAAGGAGATTCCCCTGTCGACGGGGAGCCAGTGCAGGTTCCTCAGGTGGGGGGTGATGTGGCTGTGGCGTGGTACATCGAGGATCAGGCGTGCGGAGGCGTTTTGTATGCGTTGCAGTTGCTTGATGAGCTTGGCCGGTGCTCCTGCGTAGAGGGCGTTCCCATAGTCAAGTCTGCTACTGACGAGGGCCTGGGTGACTGTTCTTCTTGTGTCTGTCGGGATCCACCTGTAGATCTTGCGAAGCATGCGGAGGGTGTTGAAGCAGGAGGATGAGACTGCGTTGACTTGCCTGGCCATGGAGAGCGTTGAGTCAAGGATGACTCCCAGGTTGCGTGCGTGGTCGGTGGGTGTCGGGGCTGCTCCCAGCGTCGTTGGCCACCAGGAGTCGTCCCAGGCTGAGGGGTTGGAGCGAGGATGAGGACCTCTGTCTTCTCCGTGTTCAGTTTTAGTCGGCTGATCTTCATCCAATCGGCGACGGCCTTCATTCCTTCATGGAGGTTGGATTTGGCGGCGAGGGGGTCCTTGGTGAGGGAGAGGATCAGTTGAGTGTCGTCGGCGTAGGAGATTATGTTGAGGTCGTGCTGTCTGGGGATGCGTGCGAGTGGGGCCATGTAGATGTTGAACAGTGTTGGGCTGAGGGACGATCCCTGGGGTACGCCGCAGATGATCTCGGAGGCTTCGGATCGGAATGGTGGGAGGCGGACTCTCTGGGTTCTGCCGGTGAGGAAGGAGGTGGCCCATTCCAGGGCCTTGTCTCGGATCAATGCGTCGTGGAGGCGTGCGCGTAGAGTACGGTGGCAGACAGTGTCGAAGGCGGCGGAGAGGTCCAGCAGGATGAGGGTTGCGGTCTCACCGTTGTCCAGCAGGATCCTGATGTCGTCGGTGGCGGCGATGAGGGCAGTCTCAGTGCTGTGGTTGCTGCGGAACCCCGATTGGGATGGGTCCAGGATGCTGTTTTCTTCGAGGTATCGGGTTAGCTGTTTGTTGACGATCTTCTCGATGACCTTGGCTGGGAACGGAAGCAGGGAGATGGGCCGGAAGTTCTTGAGGTCTCTCGGGTCCGCCTTGGGTTTTTTGAGTAGGGCGTTGATCTCTGCGTGTTTCCAGCTCTCTGGGAAGGTCGCGGTCTCGAAGGATAGATTGATGATGTTGCACAGGTGGGGTGCGATGGAGCTGCTGGCTTTGTTGAAGATGTGGTGCGGGAAAGGGTCTGACGGGGAGCCGGAGTGTATTGTGCTCATGGTCTTGATGATGTCCTCAATGTTCACGCTGGCCCAGGCTGGCAGGGGGTCGTGGTCGATGGTGTGCGGCGGGTCTGGTGCATCGATCTTAGTTGGGTCTGTCTGGGTGTTGAAGCTGTCGTGGATGTTGGCGATCTTGCGGTGGAAGAAGGTGGCGAGGGAATCGCACAGGGGTTGCGACGGCGGGATGTCGTTGGTGTTGGAGCTGGGGTTGGAGAGTTCCTTCACGATGTTGAAAAGCTCCTTGCTGTTGTGTGCGTTGTTGTCAAGGCGGTCTTTGAAGGAGATTCTCTTGGCGGACTTGATGAGGTGGTGGTGGTTACGGATGGCGTCTTTGTGGGCTGCGTGGCTGTCCGGTGTCTTATCACTGTGCCATTTCTTCTCTAGTTTCCGGCAGGTGCGCTTGGAGGCTAGGAGTTCCGAGGTGATTAGTAAACATTCCTTCTATCATTGCACTGCTCTCCCTCATGTGAGCTGGAACACTGCCTTCAATGAAGCTTGAGCTGTATTTCAGTGTCATATTGGAAATGCCACACTGATCCTCAAGTGCATTGCATGATACACATATAGATGAGGAGTTGATGTCTATACATTATATACTCCATATTCTACAACCCCAACTAAAGGTGAGGCGCTCATTAACTACTAGCATATACAACAAACATTCAAATTGAACAATATGTCGTTGATACATATGGACATAACGATAATCAAAATTCATGATGTTCGATCACTTCTTCTAAAATGCAAACATGACTAATCAATTGTAGGAAATCATTTTGCCGGGGCAGGCTGGTAATACATTTCAAATTATGACTGCTTGTCTCTTGACTCGATAATACGATGAGAAAAGGCATATCGTAACTGGACTGTGCAAAGTGCAAATCAGTAGCAGCAAAACCAATTATATAAAGTGTTCATGTGAAGTCGCTGGCCACAATAACATTCAACTGCAGGTGTCTGTCAAATTGGCTTAATGGTACCAAAATGAGAAGCGTATCAAAGTAAAATAGTGCAAAATGCAAGTCAATAGCAGCAAAGATTATCATATAAAGTATTCAATTGTAACTGTAAATCACTAGCAGCAATACGTTCAGCTGCAAATGTCTGTTAATTAACTCGATGATAAGATAATAACAAGCCTACCATAATATGTTAGTGCAAAATGCCAGTCAGTAGCAGCAAAAACATTCATATAAAGTGTTCATGCGCAAGTCACTAGCAGCAATACATTCACATAAAGTGTTCATGTGCAGATCAAAAAGTGCCCATGTTTGGCAACCTCCCTGGGGCATGCCCTACAAGAATAAAGAAGGGGGGCCATGAGGCCCCCTCCTGGAGCCATTGATGGCACTGGGGACCACCACCACCCAGGGCAGGCTCCTGCTATGTCCCGAGGTGCCCACTGCTGGGACATAGCTGCTTGCTGTGGCTTGGAGGGAACTTTACTGCTCCTGCTATGCCACAGCAAACGTTTCGCTTCCAATAAGCTAGTCCATTTAAAAAGCACTTGCTGGAAGCGGAGCAGCATTGCCTTCACACACAGGGAGCTGCCTTTTCACACACAGGGAGCTGCCTTTCCAGCAGCTCCCTGTGTGTGAAGGCAATGCCGGCTCCCACAGGAGGAGGGGAGCCGGCAGGTACTGGACGGGCCTTCAGGCTCCCCCCATGGTCCCCAACGAAAGTCACTGGGCTGGGTGGGAACAGGGCACCCAGAATGGTGGCAGGGCCCGAGGACAAAATTGGCTCAGGAGAGAGGCTGTGCGGCCCTCTCCCTTACTGTAAAAAAATAATAAAAAGGCTGGGGGATGAGGTCCCGGGGCTGAAATCGGACCGAGATGGGGGCCATGTGGCAACCCTCCCTTACTATAAAAAGATTAATTTAAAAAAAGGCCAGACCCTAGGGGATGGGGTCCCCGGGGCTGAAATCGGTCGAGGGAAGGGGGGGCATGAGGCCGCTCCCCACTAACAATACAAACAAGTTTAAAAAAAAAAGTCAAACCCAGCAAGTCGCCAGACGCCAGGCCCCTTTCGCCACCACTCTGCAAACGGGTCTTCTGGAGCACTACTAGTTGGGGGATGAAGTCCCCTTAACTCTGGAGGGCCCTTGGTGGCCAAATACCCATCTTGTTACCTCCAGTAAATCCCACATAGCGGGATTGCTGAGAGGTCATCAGGGGGTGCAAATGTGCCTCCTTGAGAAATACTGTTTAGGGGATGAAGTCCCCTTGGCTGCTGAGGGTCCTTGGGAGCCAGAAACCCCTTCTGTTACCTCCAGTAAGTCCCACACAGTGAGATTGCAGAGAGTTCTTTGGAAGCCATGCCCCCTTTCTCCACCACTCTGCAAACGTACCTCCTGGTGCTCTACTGGATGAGAGATGAAATCCCCTTGGCTGCTGAGGTTCCTTGGGGGCCAACAATCCCTCCTGTAACTTCCAGTAACTCCTACACAGCAGTATTGCTGGGAGGTCTTCCGAGGCCATGCCCCCTTTCTCCAACACTCTGCAAATGCACCTCCTGGAGCACTACTGTTTGGGGGATGAAGTCCCCTTGGATGCTGAGGGTCTGTGGGGTCCAAGAACCCCTCCTGTTACCTCCAGTAAGTCCCACACAGCACGATTGCTGAGAGCTGGTCAGAGGTCTCGCCCCTTTTCTCCACTACTCTGCAAATGCACCTCGTGGTGCAGTACTGGTTGGGAGATGAAGTCTCTTGGATGCTAAGGGACCTTGGGGGCCAAGAAGTCTTACTGTTACCTCCAGTAGGTCTCACACAACGGGAATCCTGAGAGCTGGTCAGGGGGCCCACCCCCTTTTTCTACCACTCTGCGAACGTGACTACTAGTTTAAAAAACTACAGAAATTCAATTAAAAAACCAATGGTTACAAGGACTTTATAGTTAGGCTCAGATTTCACTCATACAAAACAATAGAAATTCAGCAGTTATAGTTACCCAAGCTAACTATAACTTATGCCCCTGCAATGCACTGCTTATGACCTCACATATAACATTACTCGTAACATGGTCAGTGACATCACTGATGACATCTCAAATGACATCACTGATGACATTACTGATGACAACATCCACAAAACCACTCACACACCACATACAATCTCCTATACGCCCCCTTGCACACCCACACACCCAATAACATACCCATACCAGTACTCACACACCCACACACTCTTTTATAGATGCACTCACACACCCACTCACTCACTCGTACAGCCACTCACACAACCATTCACTCACCCATACAGCCTCTGAGCACAGTCACTCACTCACCTATACAAGCACTCACACACCCACACAACCTCTTACATACCCATTCATACATCCATACAAGCACTCACACATCCTCTCACTCACCCAAACAGCCATTCACACAGACACTTACTCTCCAATATAGCCACTCACACACCAACTCACTTAAAAAACACCCACTCAAACAGCCACTCACTCACCCATACAGTCACTACACACCCACGTACCCACACATGGAGCCACTCATACCACCACTCAGTCACCCATACAGCCACTGACACACCCATTCACTCACCAATGCAGCCACTCACATAGCATCTCACTCACCCACACAGCTACTCCCACACCCACTTATATAACCATACAGCCACTCACACACCCATACACACAAGTATACATAAAGTCACACAGCCACTCACATAATGTATGTTAGAAGTAGTATCACTCAGTAGTAGTGCACCTAGTGAACTAATTTAACTTTTGTAGTAGGTTAGTATATATGTTTAGCACCCATAAACTCTTAAAAACACGTACATTCACTTGATGCTGTCATCAGTGATGTAATTTGAGATGTCATCAGTGATGTCATCAGTGATGTCACTGACCATGTCATGAGTAATGTAATATGTGAGGTCATAAGCAGTGCATTGCGGGGGTGCAAGTTATAGTTAGCTCAGTTAACTATAACTGCTGAATGTCTCTGGTTTTATATGAGTGAAATGTCAGCCTAACTATAACGTCCCTGTAACCTTTTTTTTTCTGTGAATTTCTAAAAAATTTTAAATTATATTTCCTAACTATAACGGCCCTATAACCTTTTGTTGTTTCAGTGAATTTCTATGGCTTTTTTAAGTAGCAATGGTGTTTGCAGAGTGGTGGGAAAAGGAGGCAGGACCTCTGGTCAGCTCTCAGGCATCCCGCTGTGTAGGACTTACAGAATGTACCAGGAGGGCTTCTTGGTCCCAAGGTCCCTTAGCATCCAAGAGAACTTCATTCCCTAACCAGTAGTGTGCCAGGAGACGTGTTTGCAGAGTGGGGGAGAAAGGGAGCGTGGCCTCTGAAGACCTCTTAGCAAACTCACTGGGTGGGACTTGCTGGAGGCAACAGGAGGGGTAGTTGGCCCCCAATGACCCTCAATAGCCAAGGAGACTCCATCCCCCAACTAGTAGTATGCCAGGAGGAGCGTTTGCAGAGTGATGAGGAAATGACGTCCTTGATGATTGCACAGGTAGTGCCTGTGTGATTCTATCAGTGCAATTACCAAGAACACTCTGCGAATACTGGGTATTTTTTACCAAGTGAAAAACACATATATAGACATATTTTAGACAGAAGGGGGATGGGAGCACACTACTTCACCTCCCAGCACAGTTCACCCCTTAGCATTATGGTAAATGCAGTTCACTTTAAACACTTACTTGAGTTTTTGCTAAAGTGTTTCACCAAGGTTGGTGCAGGTTAGTGCTGTGAATATCTAGACACATGTCTCTGGATATTATCCTTCATCCGTAGAGAAAAAAACAAAATGCATCTGGGGTTGCTGAGAAAGCTGCCACAATCCTCTCAGGTCTTAGTACCTCTCTCTGGCGCACAGGTGATGAAATTCATTTTTATCTCTACTGATGACGGCTAATATCCAGAAACACATGTGTCTAGAGATTTATAGCACTAACCTGCACCAACCTTGGTGAAACACTCCAGCAAATATTCAAGTAAGCATTTACTATGAATTGCATTTACCATAATGCTAAGGGGTGAACTGTGCTGGGAGGTGAAACAGTGTGCTCTCAACCCCCCTTCATTTTGAAAAGACATATTTTAGATAAAGTTTCAGTGTAGTTATTTAGTAAAATACTAATTTAAGTTTCCCCTTTGTATTCATTTGTCAAAATAACTAAATCATAAATGCATTTTCCTTCTTCACAGCAACACCAGAGGTCGCAATGACATCAGTAATCACGAATACAAATGACAAAGTGTAAAACAGATATATAAGCATATTTTACCCAAAGTTTGAATCTAGCTGTTTAGTAACATAATGGCTTAACTTTATTTTAACAACACATTTGACAAAAACAACTATTTCAAAAAATTACTTTCAACATCTGAACTAACGAAAAGAACATAACTACCAAACACCCATCCAACTACCCATTGTTACCCAAACTCATGAGGAATCAAAAACTGCTGAAAAACGAGTGCAATGCACAATATGTGACAAGACCCTCTCTAGAGGGTTGAACACAAAATATTCATGTCAGATGATGTCTATATTCTATCATCTTAAAAGCTAACATTGAAAACGTCTCCAACTGGCAATCAAGTAGAGGGAAGCTGGGGGACCATCTACATTAGTGTCAGCAACAACAATTCCCAGCCAGAAAGTCCCTTCAGTGGTGCAGACTACTACAGCAGATATGGCTCCAGAGTTTTCAATAATGGCCATGTATTGCATGGACTGTGATGTTGTTATAACTGCTGTTGAGCAGTGTGTTACAGCTATTCACAATGCTGCAAAAAATCATACATGCTAAATTTTTCCCCTTTTATATTTTTTGCACATTTCTCAGTGCACATTTTTTTAATTCCTCCTGTCCCAGTTGCCATTTTTTTTACCATAAAAAAGAACAAATAAATTTGAAAACTTTACAAAACCACAAAATAATAATAATTAAAAAACAAAACGAAAAATCATGTCACCGGTAAATAAAGGAATGTCATTGAATAGTACACTTTTCAACTAAAAGAATAAGAAGAACGCGCCCATTGACCTATCTTGAACATTCTTTAAGAGGAGTTCATACTGAGCAGATTTGCGCAATGCACACTATGCAATTGTCAAGGGGTACAAATAAAAAATATTCCTGCAGTACTTCGTCCATGCTTTACCATCTAAAAACATACCAAAGCAATAGTGTAAAAGCAGCCTCAACTTCAATAGCAGCCACAACAACACCGGTCTGAGACTCCCTTCAAAGGTCCGATCTCAACTTCAAGATTTGGCTCCACAGTTTCCCGGATGGCATCATACTGCATGGATTGTGGAGTTGTAGTGAGTGCTGGAGAGCAGTCCATAATGGCACTTCACAATGCTGCAAAGAATCATAAATGTTGATTTTCTTTTTGGCCCTTCATTGTTTTTCTACATTAGCAGTCATTTTATTATCTTACAAAATGGGTATCTAATATCTATGCGTTGTTCATTTTATTATCTTTTAATTTATTGTAACACTACTTACATATAACTTGCCGTATGGACAAGTCAAAGTGTTCCTCTACAAATAAATACACAGCTAACTTTTGCCAGTCATCATTATTTACTTTTTTACTTTTTAAATATAAGTCAACAGTCTATGTTTAAATCTTCTAGTGAGTGCATTGACAACATATAGAAACAAACTTTGGTTTTTTAGACCACACTGTATTCAATTTTGTAATCTCTTCTTCAAAACTATCAACTATAATATATATGTCCTGTTCTGCAACTCCTCCTCTTAATAACTCTTCATTTTCCCTAGAATCCTGCTCAGGGCCAAAGAAATGAAACTGCACATCACCACAAACCTTTCCTATGTCTGCTACAATACCATGCAAAAGTGCTCCATTCATTTCTCCTAAACATAAAGCAGGTGCTTTCACATATTACAGTCTCCTAACTAAAGTTTGCATTGTTGAGTGGTGCACAGCTAACATCCTGTAATGATGAAAGATGCTTTGGCACACTTTGTTTGATAAACCACCTAGTGAGAGTCCCTGTAAATGTGCATGCTTTCTTATCTTGCAAGGATACAATCCTTGTAAAGTACTTGTTTTCTGTTTTAAACTTTGCCTTGGAAAGATATGTCAAAATTTCCTTAATATATTAATGGATTGCTGTCGAATACTACAAACACTACTACAATTCCATTTCTATACAGGTTCCTGACTCCTCCTTCCTTATACCTCTTCTCCAATAACTTGTTCTACATTTGTAGGTACCATCACCTCTTTCACTATAGGAGTGCCATTCTTCATTTCATAACACCGTCCTCTGTAATCATTAGCATGAACTAATCTATTATCCTGGACATAGCTGTCTTCATTAAAAAAAGACTCTGTACTACTAGAAGTATGTATGCATTCTCCACTAAAAATTGTACAAAAGTTACTTCTATTCACTAATCTTTTTTTCTGGTTTTGTCTCCTCATGCACAACACCAATTTGTCAAGAGTCCTTATTCTATTTATAATCAAAATGAAAAGCTTCACCTTCAAAGCAAATGCCTTATCAACTACTCTCTCAATTCATTCTTTCTGTTTCAGTACCTCTCTCCTTTTTCTATACTTTTTCATAGCTCTCAGTAGATTTATAACTACTCTACTACGAAACATCCTGGCTCTGATTTCCTTAAACTGCATCTGTCTCCTGGTTAAGGTGTGTCCATCTTTGTTACATTCTTTCCTGTTCTTGTTATGTAGATTTTGTCCACTGTTATTCTTTCTCATAATCTGCATTTTATTTTCATTATTTTGTAATCTTTGGAAATGTCCACATATATTTTTAAGAAATGGCTTTGTCCAGTTACCAGTAGCTCTTTTTTCATTCACCACTTTTTCTTCATTTTACCCCTTTTGTGTCTCAGTTCTGCATAGATACTGCAGTTACCTTCCTTTTTCCTCCGAGCTTTTGCAAGCATTCTGTCTGTAGTTATGCAGAAATTGTTCTGTAAAAAGAAATAAGTATATTTGAATGTTTATTCTAGCCAACGTACCAACTACTTTACTACTGGCTTACACATAATACACAAACAGTTTTTATTTTATGTTGCAGTTTTAAATCTACAGGTGAACTGAGCTACATAACTACAAGCACTTACTTCAATGTACCAAACCCAAACCAAAACACAAAACTTAATTTATTAGTTACCTTTTAATATTATAGCACCCTCTCCTACAACACAGCGGCACCATATCTCAGTTCTCACTTATACACGGTAAAAGACCACTTTATCCCTTTGTAGTAAATTTTAAAATAAACATCAACCAAAGTGTAAAAGTACATACAGTGCCTCAATACTGTAAATCTGAAAACACAACATAAGAGCTATTTCTGTGCCTCTCCACCACTGTCAATGGTAGATTTAGTGTTTCAGTACTTTTCTACTTAGATGCGTCAGATTTATATTTTGAGAAACACTGCATATAAAAATCTGCACATCAATATGTAGCACAGCGTACAGTGTGCGACAGGTTACATAAATAATTCACCAGATAGTTCTAAAAGAGTACATATTCCTCACTAAAACTTGTAAATACATGTGTTTGTGGTTTAGTACAACATGCTCCCTGGAGGAATGGATGAGTGCATAGATAGTGCCTAGGTTATTCCCTCAGAAAATAGGTAGTGCCTCCATGATTCCCTGAGTATATAGGAACTACATCGGTGGTCCCATATCTGCAAAGTTAGTGCCTGTGTATTCGCATGACTATATTGCTACTATCTGGGTGATCGGATGAATGCATGTGTTAATGCCTGCGTAATCGGAAGAGTGCATGTATAGTGTCTGGGTGATTGAATAAGTCTAGATATCACACTTGATATATAATTGTAAACATGGCTCTCTAAGAGCACACATTGCTCTGTTACTCAGCGTGCACAGGCATCAGTAAGTTTCTAAAACTGAAAACAACAATTCTCACTTTTTCAAAGCCCAAAGCCTTTCTTTATGGCATACCTAAATCATTTTGCAAATATTTCTTGTGTCTTTAAAACATATATGCAGCATTTCTCAAAGAAAAGTTACGCGCCAAGTGAGTGAAGTTAGCAGAAGAACTCTCAAGAGACATTCTGCACTATTAACCCTCCTCAATTTTAAACATAGCATGTTTAAAGTAATACATCACCCTCACCATATACATGAAATTCTTAACAGCCTTAAAGAACATAGATCATCATGTAAACATAGATGTAATTTCATAATAGATATACACCTTCAGGCCATCAGTCCCAAAATATATAGTTCTCTGCATCTTTAAGTGAACTCAAGAGTCCCATTGTACATATAACTATCTGCAACCACAAAAACCATATCTCACCATCTAAGTATATGCAAACCAGTCATATAGGTTAAAAACCACATTGACAAACACTTCCTAATACATACCTAACAAGTATTATTACTATTCTTATTATTATGATTATTACTTTATAATTCATATACCAACGCAGCAGATTTTCTTATCTTTTATTTCTGACTACACTACTGCTGTTTAATAATGTGACTAAAACTACCACAACTCCCAGAATGCAAATAATATAGATGTATCTATTCTGCACATAATACTTAGACATTTAAAACATTGTCATTTTTAAAGGCATTGCTCATGGTAATTTTCAACAGTACTAACATCTTAAACACATATCTGCTACCAGATACAGTTCATCTGATATATTTTTTTCACATCACTTTGATACTCTTTTCAATCAAACTCCCATATACATCTTCATTTCTAATGTACATTTTTAAATAATTAAAAAGTTATATACATACTAGTGAATTGAGTTTCTAGATTATATTGTTGTTTTAGCTCTTTTTGGATAGTTTTGACACTGTTAAGATTTGGAAAAAACTAAGCACAAGAATGGTACACCACTCTCATAGAAAGCAACTCTAAAATTGCAACCTCTTCAACTTTCCACTCTATGATCGTGAGAAAGGTAGCAAATGAAATCATGTCTTTCATTTTAGACTAATGCATCTCCACTTGTGAATGGTTAGCATCTGTTATCCCTTTCACTCTCTTTCAAAACGAGGTTCCTGTCTCTGCGTGTTCGTGATTTTTTTCGCGATAATCGCGGAGTAATCACGAAAAAAAGTCCAAACCCATATTTAGCTTCAGTTTATTAAATTGTAAATACTGCACAACGGTTTATTACATAGTCCTCAGTTGGAAAACCAACAGCTTATTACATATTCCTGAGTTGGAAAACCAATAGGTCACAAGTTCACAGCACATTCTAGAAGGAACATGCTACTTTCAAATGAGATACAGCAGGTGTGGTTTGCTCCACAGATTCAAAAGCATGTCCATGTCTGTATTACATTTCTGTTTTTTTAACAGCGGCCAATAATAGGACTTCTTGCTAAGGCATCCAACTTACTACCTAATTTTATTCATTTTCATGCTGACAGCATCCAATGAAATATATATTTTTATTTTATTTTCTAAACACCTTCATTTTAACTGCTTTTCATTTGGAAAACTACCTCATTTAGCTCCAGCCTTCTCTTGACTTCTATTGCCCCTACACTTCAAAATGCTTAGAGTGTGGATTGTGGGCCACAGCTATGTCTATTGGGCTAAATAGGCTGCAAAAAACAGAGGTATTGACAGGGACTTGGGTTTGCCAAATGTGGAGATTACTTGGTTTGGCCAGAGAGGGTTGAAGATTCATCAGTTGCTGGCTTTGGTTAAATCCATTGTGGATTGCCAAACTACTCACCTCATGATTGTGCACTGTGGTGGCAATGACCTACACACATTGACTGGGGTAGGGCTGGAAATCCTATTGAAAGATATCTTCGCAGAACTGATGTCGCTTTTCCCTCACACTGTCTTGGTGTACTCTAATATATGCCAAAGACACAAATTGAAGTGGTCAAATCAGTTTAGTCCACAGATTGACAAAGCCAGGAAACATGTTAATAAAACTGTTTTTACATTCCTCAGAGACCATCGCATTGGCTGCATCTATAACAACAATCTACATTTTGACATGCATGGAATTAATAGAAATGATGGAGTGCACTTTATAGACGAAGTCAACAGGGTGTCTCTAAGTAACCTGAAACTCTGCATCCGGTCTAATGTGTAGCTGTTATATACACACAATCAACGCAAAGGTTATTGTCAGAGCCACCCTAGTACCTGAAATATTGTTAATTTTTTTATATAGATCCTTATTTTGTTGTTTTTAGCAATCTTCAAGGCGACGACGCGATGTCGCAAATACCTTGCGACAACGGAAAACAAAAGCAGACATTCAATGGCCACCAGCACATACGAAAATAATAAGTTAAAAAATCCATTATAAACATTGCGCTACACATATTACTATATATATACTTCTTTAAAAACATTTGAGAGGGGCGTGGCCAAGATGGCGGAGAGCTGAGACATGCTTTGTCCTCGCTCCTCCGCCCGCCGATCTTAAAGCGCATATCAGGGCATCATAAGCACCGGGAAGCGGCCCCCGTGGTGGTACCGTGACCAGGGGAGGCAGGAGCTGACCAGGGGATGACCCCCGGGCCCCCGGGACGTTGCTATCTGACCGGATCGGTGCGGGCCCGGAGCGGCCGAGTGAGGCCGAGAGGCGGAGGCGGCATAGGAGCGACTGGGGAGCTGGCGCTCTCTGCCCCGCACCCCGAGCAACTCTGGAGCTGAGGGAGTGCCGAGCGGACCGAACGAGACTGCCCTCACACCCCACGGTGGAGGCGAGAGAGATACGGCTCCGGCTCACCGGGCACCATCTTGGGTGGTGCCGCGGTTAGAGCAGAGGTGCGGCCGCCTACGGAGGTGAGTGGCGCTAGATTGGGGCAATCAGGAGGCAGTTCGGCCTTCGGCCAGTGGTGGCGGTCCCCGGTGGCACTGTAGCGGGCCCCTCTGCATTGACACCTGCCCCCGCCGCGGTCCGCACAGGCACGGCTTTGATGATGCTGGGCCCCTGCCCCTTCCCCCGGGGCCCACACAGACTATATCGGCTTTCACCCACGGGCTCTGATGGGGTTTGCTGCTGTCTGGGAGACGGGGGCTCGACCAGCTCACAGAGAGACGCGGGCAGGGCGTTGGCCCGGATACGAGAGCACCAGTGGAATACCATTTCCCGGGGGCGCACACGACAGAGGTGGGAACCGCAGAGGCCTCGCAGTTGGCCTCCCTGGTCGCCTGGTGAGAGCCTGACTTACTGAACGCGCCCGGCACTGCCTCCCGGGCTGCTCTCGGAGGACACCTGACTGGGCCAATAAGGGAGTGACATTGGGCGCCCGCTGCTTTTCGCGGCCTTTCCGTTTTGGGGCGCACTGGTGGCACCTGGAAGGCGACGGAGCATCGTCCCCCGATGGACAGCCTCGGTGGGGGACTCCTGGGGAAGCTCAGCACTGTGAGATGTGGCTTACCAAGGGACCGAGCACCGGGTGGGTGGCGGACGGCTGGGGGCGAACGGACGGGGTCGTCGGCGCCCGCTAACCACCATCCAGGAGAAAAGCGGCGCCCTACGGACTACACCTGGGCCTTGGGACCGGGGACGCCCGGGGGGCAGCCAGAGCGGCAGAGGCCGCCAGCGGGAGGAGCTCGGGGATGTCGTCCGCACGGGGCCGGAAGGATAAATCGGCCACTGGGGAGAGATCACTGTGGGACCTCTTCGCCAAGGCACCAGAGGGGGGGTCTGCAGAAAAGGAGAAGCAGAAGGAGCGGGCGCCGTCGGATTCCGCCCCGGGAGAGCCGGTGAAGCGGGAATTCCTGGAGTCCCTGTTTGCCGGCCTGAGGGACGACCTGCAGGCAGTAAACGTGACCTCATCGCGGAGATGAAGGACATCCGCAAAGATGTGGACGACATCGGGGAGAGGGTGGCTGCCCTCGAGGATAAGAGCGACTCACGGGACACTGAGATGTCAGCCTTGCAAACGGGGGTGATCTGCATTCACGAGCAGCAGGTGGACGTGCAATCCCACTTGGAGGACCTGGAGAACCGCTCCAGGTGCCACAACATCCGAATCCGGGGAGTGAAGGCCTCTGAGGAGGCGGGCGACATCTTTCTTTACGTAAGGGAACTCTTTAATCACATCCTGGGCGCTCCTCTGGACGCTGAGCTCCGACTGGACCGGGCGCACCGAGTGGGGCCTCCGAGGGCAGCGGCGGCACCTCCAGCAGATATCTTGGTCTGTGTCCAGGACTTCACCACGAAGGAGGAGATCCTACGCAAGGCCAGGGCGCAACATCCGATATCCTTCCGGGGTCAATCGCCCGTCCTATATCAAGACCTTGCCGCTATCACGCTCCAGAAGCGCAAGATGTTCCGGCCCATCACGGAAGCGCTCCGACTTCGTAATATTTCCTACTCCTGGGGCCATCCTTTCCGTCTCATCTTCCGTCATGAGGGCACGCTGTTTCAACTCCGCTCGGTGACTGCAGCCAGCAAATTGCTGGGGATAGCCATCCCCGAAGACACTGAAGGAGAGGAACTCTCGGACCGTGGGTCCAATGATGGCCGCCCCAAATGGCAGAAACAGCGCCGACGTCGCCGACCACAGCGGCCCGATCCTTCGGTGGTCAAAAAAGAGCAACAAGCTGCCGTGGAGGCCCTGCCGATGGTTCTAGCCAAGTCATCAAATGCCTGATTGTATCTGTCAAACAAGGAACATCCTTTTGAGGCCCTCGGCGGGACGGAGGGGAGGGCGCTGCAATCCCCGGAGGCCACACGACAACCCCAAAGACTCATTTGCTGTACATCCTGAGATGTCGGACTATTTTCTCATGTTTTGGTTTTCTTTGTTGGCATTTAGATGCCTTGTTTTTTTTGTTTCCTTTGCGGGTTCTTGGGCTATTTTTCTATCTCTCCCTGTCCTTTACTTTCTAGGGTCCCGGTCCACGAAGTGCTTAACTACACCTATCATGGCCCCGGTACCGGCAGTCATAGTACTAGGTTTCTCAGTTGGATCACTCCACAGGGTGCCCAGGCGTAGCGGGGGGCTTAACATTGGCCATTAGATGTTACCACACTCTGTCAGGATCCTCACGCTCAATGTGAGAGGGCTCAACAACCCTATCAAGCATAGGTCACTCCTTTCATACCTTGAGCTTGAGAGCACAAGAGCGGACATCTGCCTCCTACAGGAGACTCACTTACTTCATAAAGACTGTCACAGGCTCAGGTCCCATGTTTCCCGATACAGTTCTTCTCCTCTAAACCCACTAAGACAGCTGGGGTTGCCATATTGGTGTCCAGGGCCTTCCGAGGGAGGGTGGTGCAAAAAGGGGTTGAGATTGGGGGCCGTCTCCTTACATACCATGCGCACTACCCTCACCGCCTGGGACCATACTAACACGAGACATGGGTTAACCACCTTTCCCTCTCCACTCACGCCTTTATTTGACAATCCTGATTTTCATCCAGGGGTAGGATCGCAGTCTTTTCTGCGGTGGAGAGCGGCTGGATGTCAGGCCCTAGGCTTATTGTTTGATAGAGGTGAAATACTCTCCTTCTCGCAACTCAGGGACGATTTTGCCCTACTGGATGCCGAACGTATGCATTATCTACAGGTGCGGCACTGGGCCATGCATCCCAGTAATCGGGCGCAGGCGTCCAGGCCTCTGACTCCTTTTGAGAGGTGGTTGATCACACGGACCTCTGACAAAAAACTAATTTCAGACCTGTATAAAATGCTTCTTTCCCGATATACGCACACTTACCACGCGGGTCGGGCAAGGTGGGAAAGGGATCTGGGACGCAGCCTTAGCACACAGGAATGGGAAGGTGCATGTTACAGAGCGAGACACACAGCCACCCAGGTGGGCCTTACAGAAACTCTCACCAAACTGGTGTATTACTGGTACTACACTCCTGAAAGACTTCACCAAGCAGACCGAACGCAGAACCCTGACTGTTGGAGGGGGTGTTGCCAGAAAGGCACACTGGTACACCTCTTATGGGATTGCGAACTTCTGCAGGGCTACTGGACTCATGTACTGGACGAGGTTGACAAGCACTTGGACACTGAGATCCCCAGACTTCCCGCATACATCCTCTTAGGGGTGCCAACCCACTTACCTACCCCTTGAAATCCAGAAGAGGGAAACAGATAGCCATGGCCCTGGGTTCGGCAGTCCAAAACATCCTCGTTCATTGGCGGACTCCGCGCTTGCCTACGCGAGATGGGTGGTACCACCGATTGTGGCATATATTAGGTATGGAAAAGATCTCACTCACTCAAGCTGGGAAAGGTTCATCCTTTAATGACCTCTGGCAGCCATTCTTGACACTACTCACACAGGAATTTCGGGAGTTGACCTCCCCGCGTTACCTGCTCCTGTTACGCCTCTCCGAATCGGCGTCTACCACATGATTGGGCCCCTCTCCGTGAGTGACCTTCGCTGGGTATAGCTCCACATGCCGGATTGGACTGGGAGGGGTGGGGGTGGCTTTTCTTTCCTCTTCTTTCTTTTCTTGCTTTGCTCCTTATTTCTTGGGAGGGGGTGGGAGGATAGTAGTTTTTGGTTGCCTTAATAAACTAATGCATTATTTCGCTACTAAGACGTGCCCTGCGAGGCATGACTGTTGAAAGTCGGTTTTGCATTGTTTAATAAAAGATTTAAACCATAAAAACATTTGAACTCATGTTTTGGTACTAAGTTTCTTTAAAATTCATTTTTAAGACCGATTTTACATTTTCGTGGTTATTCGGGGAGTCCCGACGATGCTGTTAACCGCGATCATCGCGCCTTTTCCATAAAGTGAAAAAAACATATCTGCACACATTTTACAGTATTTTACACACTAGTTATTTATTACTGTACAATTCAAACTCATGTTTTTCTAGTGTATGTCTAGAACAACCATCTCTAAAATCTATTTTCCGTTTTCACGGTAAGGCCAGAGATTACAATGACGTCGTAAGCGCGACCCCCCGGATTGGGCACAAAAGCGGAAAGCAAAAGTAGGAATTCAATAGCCACCACCATATTAAAAATGATAACTATATAATTAATTCTAACCATCACACTAGATAAATATCTATCTAAATAACTCCATAAAAACATTTATCAGAATCTCAATATAATACAATGTGTATTAATTAACTGACTGATATATTTTTTATATTTCCACCAATATTCACTGTGCCGCAGCGATACTTACAACGTCCCCACGATGGTACATGGGGGCCGCTCTGGCAGTCGCGGTGTCATCGCGAATCTCACGTGCGATGAAAAAAATGGACGGATTTGCACCATATAACAAAAAGCACAATCTGTGTAACATCATCTACCTTTCTGCCAAATTTGGTGTAATTCCGTCCAGTGGTTCGGGCTGTAGGTTCGACAACGCGTTCCTATGGGAATTAACATTACAAACTCATCCTTTTTTCATGCCCCTATTTCTTGGCCCCCACTGCACGGATCACCCCCAAACTTTCCATGACACACAGAACCTACTTTGACACTTTGGGCCTCATTACGATGTCACTGTCTCGGATTTGGAACCGACCAAATTGCAGTCGGTGGTTCTGCCCACCCGATTACGATACAACCCAACACTGTTCGGTCGGAGTCCCTTTGTTTCCTATAGGAGCCCGGTATTACGACCGATAACCGGCCATAACACGGGCTCCTATGGGGAAATTCGGTGTGTTTTTGGAAAACTCTGCACCCTGTCGTGGGCACCCCATTGTGCCTGCCACACAATGGAGGGTTTTACAGGGGGGTCCCTTAGGTACCCCTTTGGCCCCAACTGGAGGCTGCAGGATGAAGGGGGCCCTGCTAGGGACCCCCAAAGTCACTTTCCGACAGCCTATACGTGTCGGACAGGCTGACTCGGAAAGGCTGTTGGAAATCGACTTCGTAATCGGTCGGAAACGCTGTCCATAGAGGTGCACAATGCGGTTTTGACCGACTCTGATACTCCAAGAGCCAGTCAGAACCGATTCGGAATGACCACACGGTTTACTTTCCGATCGAGAACATCGTAATTGGTCAGGTGGAATGTAAACTGACCTATTCGGTCAGAAGGGTTCCGACACGGTCTAGGTAATTCCGAATGTCAGGAGGAGGCTTTCCGCCTGACATCGTAATGAGGCCCTTTGTCTGGAAAATTTCATGAAAATTGGTCAAACGACGCCAAAGTTATAGGCAAATCAAAATGCTTTTCTTATGGAAACTACTTACTGGCGACTGCCAGTAGGTTATATATATATATATATATATATATATATATATATATATATATATATATATATATATATATATATGATAGCTCCACAAGTACTGCTTTTCTCAGTATATAGCTAGTCACACTCCACGGTTGTAATTCCAATATTTATTTTATTGGTTGTATCCTCAAATTGGTACGAACAAATACCAGACGCGTTTCGGTTGCCCAGGGTCCTTCTTCATAGGATACTTTGTCAATTAGTCTTTTTACTATTTTTAATTCATTTTACACTGATTTATGACTTTATCACACAGTCTGGGAATTGTAGTTTTCTTAAAAAACGGTGAAATGTGCAAAACACGCGTTGAAAGGATTTAAAACTCTGCAAGTTCATCATGAATGTCAATTTATACATTACAAATGCTTTTCAGTTTGATTCTTAGGGAGTGTCTTTTCAATGTCTATTCCCCGGCAATGTCTTCAGTTGACCATTTTACTCCGTACATAATCACCCCCTCCAGTGTGCTTTGTTTAAAGATTTCACTGCATGTTGGGCTTTGTAGTTTCTATGAACTTTGCAGTTGTTGTTTCTCATTTTTTCTCCAATTACACCCTCCAATGGGTTGATCAATTTTATTCCAAGAACCCTGCAAGACCCGTATTCTCTCAACAAACCATTAAAGAAGAAATATATACATCTCAAGAACTGCATAACCAAGTAAGTAATACTTATATTTAAACTAAAATGTGACTGTTATTAAAATTAAAAATGTAAAATAGCAAATAAATATTAACACTATCCCCAACGTTTATCTTTTTACATAGACTTCCTAAAAGAAAAAAATCTACGACTTGAAAACTGATAAACTTCCAGACATTAGCAGCTATCACAAACCAGCAAAAAGATATAATAAAGTAAGTATACAAGGGGTGTCCACCCTCATGGACCTCTCATTGGCTACAGCCTCCAGCTTCGTTCCGATGGAGATTTTCACCTTCCATAAAACGAAGTCTGGAAGTCAAAATCTTCACTGCATCTTTGTCTAGCGACTCCCCAACAACGATTCTTCACCCTTGGATAATGCCTGCAGCCTTGCTTCGCTAAACTTCTACCTTCTCAAAGACTGTTTCTTCAAATTTCTTTCAAATCCAAAGGTAAGCGGCAACTAGGCCTAATCTACCTTTTGTGTCTCCATCGCATCGGCCATCTTTTTCAACTTTGACCCAGTCTTGCATGACCAGATGTCCGCTTTTGTCGCTTTGTTCTTTTAGGCACAGATTTCTTACCTTAAACTTTAAAAACTCATTACTCCAGTTCTACTGATTGGATTTTAGTCATTTTGGTGTCAAATAATTTATTAAAAGTACTCTATATTACTAAATTGGTGTGGAATTTTTCTTGCTTTGTTTTTTTTTTATTGCTGTTTGTGTGCTGCATAACTACTTCGCACATTGCTTCTAAGTTAAGCCTGACTGCTTTGGTGCCAAGCCACCAGAGGGCTAGGCACAGGTTAGTTTAGTTACTTTTGTGTGTCACCCTGACAGGGTTTGTGGTTGTTGCTTGAGCAGGGTTAACACCCCATTTAACCAACAAACCAATTTCTCACACTGACCACCAAAATTATATTTGAACGATTTGTAATGCTTTTTTTCTGCAGGATGATTTGGAATGCGGGCCAAGTGACACCAGTTTGTTGCCTTATTCTGTAGTGACTCTATGGATAAGTACAAAGCATGAGTTTTGTAGTACCACCCATCTTGGATGGTTCCTCCTTCCAACTCCCAAGCATTTTTATCAATCTGTGATTACGTTTGTATTACAGGGGTTAAAAAAATCTGTGTCAACTGCATTTATTCATTTGTCTTCAGCAATGATACTTTGTGGCTCTAGGTTTACATCCCTAGTCTGGTCTGATGTAAGGTGTCTTCCTTGCCTTGTTTCCTACTTGATTTATACTGGATGACAAAGTCGCATTCATTAGAGAACTGCATCCAATGCAGTTGCCTTGAAGATAGGGCTCAGACAGATTTCAGGACTTGTAAAGTTCTATGATCTGTTAGAATAGTGGCTGTGTATGCGACTAAATACTTACTTCTCTGGGGGCCAATTTGTGCTATTGGAAAGCTACTAGATGTAACAGGCCTGTGTTGGAATCCCGCCGAGATAATACCTCACCTATTTTCATAGAAACAGCATCTGCTTCTACCAAAAATGGTTGAGTGACATCAGGCTATTTGAGTTTGGGCGCTGTGGTGAAAGTGTTGCTCAGCCTTTTCATTCAAGTCGACACATATTGCTTTTCTTAAGAGTTTCGTAATTGGAGCTACTGTTGCAGAAAGATGTTTTGTAAAATGTCTGTAGGAGTTAGCAAACGCTATGAAGCTTTGCTCTTTGTTAACTGAAGTTGACGCCTTCCATTGTGCAACTGCTTCTACCTTCTTAGGATCCTTGCTAATAACTGTGTGGGGGATAAAACAACCCCATAAATTCTACCTCGTGGACATAAAAATTGCAGTTCTCGATCTTTGCATACAGGTTATTTTTTCTTAAGGCCAATAAAATTGGTCTTACTTGGGACACATACTCTGAGTATTATTTTGAATGAATCAAAATGACATCGATGTACATGATCAAACAGATATCTATTAAATCTCTCAGGACTTTGTTGATAAAAAATTGAAAGCCTTTGGGGGCAGTCCGAAGGGCATGATTTGGTATTTGTAAAGGCCATATTTAGTAGAAACTGTAGTTTTACATTAATCATCCCTTCAAACTCATAGCTAATGATAGGACCCCTGCAGGTCCAATTTGGTAAACAATGTGTGTTTCTCAACTAATCTAGTAATATTGGAATCGAAGGTAAAGGATACAGGTTTTTGGCAGTGAATGTATTCAGTGCATGTTAATCAATACATGGAGTTAACTCTTCTTTCTTTTTCGGGCACAAAAAAGAGTGGAGTTGATGCTGGTGATTTTGGGTGCCAGACTAACCCATTGGCCAAATGTTCTACCGGGTATTATTTTAACTATTTCCTTTGCTTCACTCTTCCTCTTTTCGATCCGTCTCTCATGTAACCTCTGATCTAACTTAATTAGTAGTTTGATTAATTCTGAACAATTTTTGGGGGCGATCTACTACTTGGGCTAACACGTCTTTTGGCTCGTCTTTGCGTCCCCTATAATTAGGGACACAATTGTCTTCCGGCCTATTGGCCTCAATGACTACTCTTTTGAATGCTGTCAAATAAGATAGCAAATTCTGATTACACTATTGCAA
Source organism: Calotriton arnoldi (assembly GCA_963921515.1). Lineage (NCBI taxonomy): Eukaryota > Metazoa > Chordata > Amphibia > Caudata > Salamandridae > Calotriton > Calotriton arnoldi. The sequence goes on from CAWUFW010001804.1 coordinate 694,425, forward strand.
ATTTAAGAGTTTTTTATCCATAGATTGCATAAAGGTATGTTTTGAAAATAACTTGCGCATTTCTTCGTTAAAGTCTGCAAATCTGTACAGTAGCGGCTGATGTAAAGGAAATGTGGTGAAGCTAGGCAGAGCGGGAAGGGCAGCATGGAGAGGAGGGCCAGCGCAGGGAAAGTGCGAGGGGGCTGAAATAAATAAAAACTTACCTGCCAGTCTTCTGCTTGCCACTTTGCTCCCCGGGCTTCTCCTCTGTCACAGGCTGAAGCTCCCAGCCTCCTGTGCAGCCAATCCCGATGCTGCTCTCACCATGAGAGCAGCATAGGGATTGGGCAGAGTGCACTGGTTTAGCGCTCCATCGGGATATGAGACCCTCGGCCTGCTGATCTCTCTACCCAGCAATACAGCTGGGTTGGAGGGATGTCTGTGCGCATAACGGTTTAGTTGGCCTCAAACGGCCGGCCAAACTGTCATGTGCACTGACAGCATGGCCCACCATTCCTCCTCGCCCTGCTGCAGTGCAGTGACCCGACCCCAAGACAGCAACAGGATCTGCACTTAGATCATTTATTTTTCATTTGCCTCTGCGGGCAGTGGGACGACGCTCCTCCGCCATAGCGGAGGAGCCACCCCTGAATCTGTAGAGTGATGGATAATCCCGTTCTACTAATGGGATGGACCATGAGGCAACATCACCCCCAAGCATGAGATTACAAAAGCCACGTTGGACTGTTCCTAGGGGAAGGCAGCTGGTGGGCAAAGCATGTGTACCTGACATTTGTTCATGAATAGTGCATTCAATTCAATTCAATCTTTATTCGGGTGCAAAGGGTATCCACAAATGTACAGACATCCACAATTAAAATGCATAAAATGTACGCAATAAAAACATATGAATACTTAAAAAACATTTCATAAAAATGCACAGTTAAAATCCAATGCCATAGCAGCAATACGCAATACAGTACAACATAGTAGTTAGTTCAAACTTATTTGATATTCATGGAAATACGGGCTCACGCAGCTGTTCTCAAAAAATCACCCACTTGGGAAATGATCTACTCATCATTAAGTTGAAGAAGAATGCTAAATGCTATCCTAAAATCTTCAATATTGCACCTCTTTATTAAAAAGAGCAATAAGTGCTTTGTGTACATGGAGCAAAAACCAAAGAAGAATAAAAAATGCTGTGTAGATTGGCTCACACCAGGGGCAAGACAATGAATCGAGATTTGCTTGGAAGCCAGAGGGGAAGCATAGCAAGTATTTGATGGTGCTGGCCCTAAAGCAGAACAGTAAACTATGCTCCCAGCAACCCATTGGTTTAGTAAGGTACCCTGTAGTTTGGTAATCTGTTTTAATATTCAGATATGCTGCCACACTCATTTTCCTCATCTCTGTGACCATTTTTTCATCATGGGAAAATTTATATAAGGCTTTCTGTAACAGTTTTTTACAAATGCTATTATTGCCCTCGGGTCCTTTAAAAATAAGGTGCTAACCAATCTTTCGCAAACATAATTCTACTCCTGCTAGCCACGAAATCTCTAGGCCCTTATCACAGCTATCTGGGTTCAACTTTTGCTGCTAATGGGTTATGGGCTGCGCACATTGCTCACTGCAGCAATAAATTAACAAAGGTCATCGGCACATTATTTAGCCTACCACAAACGGGGCGGGGGTGTGGGGAGGGAGCTTCCATGTCCATCCTGCAAATTTTAAAAATGCAATGCATTCTGACAGCAACATACGGGGCAGAGGTATGGTGTATCTCTAAATGTAACATTATCCAAATTGAAGAAAATAGGTAATGCCGAAAGGTTCTAGTGGCTCCCATTTCTTCTTCCCACTTTATTTGCCACAGTGAATTGAATTTACCATACATAGAAGACTATATAAGAGCCTGTCCATCCTTGTTATGGTTAGCAGTGTGGAAAAACAAGGAGGCGGGCCTCACCGGAGAGATATCATTATGGACTGCCTTAGCTGTGAATAATGCATCCTTATTTACATATCCATAAAGCATTCTTTGGCCACTGATGGAACCTTGGATTGGGTAACTACTTGGATAGCATGACTCAAGACCACCTCTACCACCTAGTGTATTGCCCACAGTGGGTACCGCTTGTGTCTTCTGGCATAAAGTTGGAGTCTGGACGGACCAGAAACCAAAACATGGGTGGCCATAAAATGGGTCTGGGGTGGGAATAAGTTGGGGGATAAGTGACTTTATACTGAAGAAATATCATGTCTAATGGTTTGGGGGCCATATGTACGAAAGAAAGGATTTGCAATTTCCATTTACCGAATTTGTAGAAATAAATGAGTTGTACATAAGAGTGTATTCCACTAATAGTGATGTCTACAAATTTGCAATTAGGAAATCACTAATTTTGAAATCTCAAAATTGCAAATTCCAAATAAGAAATTGCAAATTAGGAACAGTCACATTCTGAATGCAGAATGATGATGTCAGTCCAGTGACGTTTAGAAATACAGGGTTTGGCCACAACCCAGAAGCCTAGGAAGGTGCTGGAAATAAGGAGTGCTCCTGTCTCACTACTGGCAGTGGAATTCCAATTCCTGGGGAACACCATGTCCAAGGAAGATGGGGACAAGGATTCTGACAGCAGGAAGTGCAAAGTCACATTTTCAGAAAATCAGTTGCAGCTGCTAACTGAAGAATGTGTGGCACACATGGACCAGCTCTTTGGGAAGGCATAATTTACTGTTCCTGAAGGCCAGAAGAATAAAATATGCAACAGCATCTTAGAGAAAGTCAACTCCCAAGGTGTCACCCAGAGGACCATACCAGAGGACAGGAAATACTGGTGTGACTTAAGATGCCGCACCAAAGAAATGGTGGCCCGCAGGATGGCCGAAGCTCGTGGCACCGGTGGTGGACCCTCCAAACACCCCCCCCTCCAATGGAATCACTGATTGAAGGGACACTTGAACCTGAAAGTGTGGTGGAAGTATCAAACATTGACACCTCCAATCCTGCAGGGTCCAGCCAGGGTAAGTCATCTCCTCTTTAATTACTTAACATACTATATTGTTCATAATTCCTCAAGTACAAAATCACAGCTAACAAAATTGCTGTACCTTGGCAATGCATCATGGGAGTTGTAGTACAACAAAGTTACATGGTGTACTGTGTGCTGATAAATACACTACACATATCTGTAGATTATGTACCTGTCACAAACACATAAATCACAGTTTTAAACAATATTGTGAATAAAAACAATAACTATATACATACATTACCACAGATCACACCTAGGACGTGTCAGAAACAACTGAGGCTGATGAAGCTACTGACACACTTGTGGAAAAGGAGGACAGCATGATTTCAACTCCTACACCCATTACTCCAACTCCAAATATAAGGAAAACAGATGTAGCACCACTACCAAACTTTATGGATGGTGATGAGGAGCAATCCCAATGCAGGAACACAACTATATCTGCGGGCAGAACACCACAGACACCATAGAATCCAACAAGCAACAATCCACAATGATAATGTGTCTGATGACATGGCAGATAGTTCTTCTTTGTTTGGTGGCCTAGAGAAATCCATCATCTCAGTACAGCACCTGCAAGCCTAACAGATTAAGACTGTTAATAGGCAACTGATGGTAATACATTTCACTACACTCGGCTTAGTGCAGTGGTATGTTGAAGGACTCTTGGTACAGGGTTTGAATCCAATCATAGTAAATACTTTTGTGATTGTTTTTAGATTTTTGACATTAGTCTGCCTTTACTTTTACCTTCTTTTGTTGATTGCAAACATAGGATATGTACAACAGAAGTGGCGGAGTGAGGCGTTAGCCGTCATGGCTTAACGCCTCACTCTACCACTTCTGAAACGCAAGGCTGCACCACTTTTACAACGATATGGTGCAGCCTTGCGTTTCCCCCTGCGATGGCGCTACACTTAGCAGTGTAGCGCCAACGCAGACACCCTTGCACCATAGTGCAAGGGTGTCTGCGTGCAGGGGAGGATTGTTTATGTGTAAGAAGGTGTCCTTTCCTGCACATAAACAATCCTGAAATGTCATTTTGTCACTTTCATGTGTGCTGCTCAATGCAGTACACATGAAAGTGACAAAATTGCATTTGTTTTTAAAGATTGTTTATGTACAGGAAGGGGGACCTTCCTGTACAAAAACAATCCATGGCATTTTGCTTTTTCCATGTGTGCTGCACAAGGCAGCACATATGGAAAAAGCAAAAATGAATAGAAATAATGCATTTCTCCTCGTTTCGCCAACTTAAGACCAGGTTTTACCTGGTCTTAATTTTGGTGCTGCCTCCTATGTACGCTGCCCTTGTACATAGGGGGCAGCGTCAAAATGGATGGGTGTTGCGGTGGAACACCCACTGCCCACCCCTTTCATGTTAACCATAGCGTGAAAGGGGGCCTTATTTACAAGGCAGCGTTAAACCACGTAAAGTGGCTTAACGCTGCCTTGTAAATAAGGCTAAGCCCCTATCGCCACCACAATGTCAATAAAAGTGACGTTGTGGTGGCAATAGGGGCTTGTGCATATGCCCCATTGTTATGTTTCATATAGGTACCCCAATATAGGCTCAAGTAGCAACCTAACCTTTCACCTATATTCTTCCCTACCATTACACTACATAATGGTTCTTGGGACTGACCTTTTACCTAGTTACAGTACTTCCTACAGGATGTGGGGTTTTCCCTGAAAACTAGCCTCATCCATTATGCATGAGGATTCTTGGAAACTCAGCAGGTCTATCATCTCCTGCATAATAACTATGTATAAGGGTCATTCCTTCCGTCATCCTAAGTATGAATTGACACAGCAAGGTAGAACCCCTGAGGGTACCACTTTGGGTATATAAACACCATATCTTGCTGAGACAGGCAGAGGAGAAAAGGACTTCCATGCTGACACACTGACGCGAGACGCTGAGGTTCCTGCATGTAGACACTCCAGCTCGCAGTGGTCTGACATCCCTCGCGGGGAGTCCACATCGAGACCAAGACGGGGTCCCACAGTCTCTCACTTCAGGTAATGGGGTTGACTTTATCCTAGAGGGATTCTTGGCTCTACACCTACATACATGCTAAGTACAATTAGGTACATCTAGTTAGGATCGCATCGTAAGAGTACGCATTTTACTGTCATGTATTTCTACCTGTCTGTATTCATTGTTTTAGCACTATGGTAGAAATCTACCATCCTTTTACTCTGTTGGTGCTTATAATCATTACATCTGTTACTGTCTTATGGTTGTTTCATTACACCTATTTTACACTAGAATGAGGCGGGTTCAATAAATGCTTATTGAGAAATGTCCCCACTGTTTATTCTGTTTATCTCTCTGAGACAAAGTGAGCACGAGTGACTGAGCGAAAAGTAATGCACTGTTTCCACGATCCCTGATGGGACAGAGTTGTCATGTTCGATAGTTGCCAAGAACTATTCTCTCCTTGGTAAGAAGGGTTTCTAGTGGCACTGTGAGCTAGCTGGTATACAGACTAACATACCCGGGGGGGTGTCTAGAATCAGTCTGGACACCAATCCTACAGTGTACGTTGTCTAAACATGCAGATCCTATATAGGTTTATTGGAACTACACGACCTGGCGCCGCCAACGTTGGTTTGGTACTTATTTAACGGTCAAATCTGAGTAGTTCAGTCGTGCTATTCTCAGAGACCCCTCCTCACATTTCCCCAGAGACGTCTGGAGTGGGAAGGGAACTATCCGCCACAGCTTAGTAGGCATATCCTACGTATTGGCTGTAGGTTTATCAAGCTTGAAGGACAAACAGTTCCTGTTGTGCATAAAACCTTATCTCAGTTGCCTTGAAACTTTTTCCTTCTTCAAAATAATGGCTGACGAAGACGCCGCTGCGCCAGCACAACGTGCTGCAGCTAGGGAGGAAGAACAAGAAGGGGAAATCAACATTTCAGAAAATGTTAGAACTACACTAAAACTAGCAGACTATGGAGTCACAGCTAGGGGTGGGACAGTAACATTCGTGATTGAGGCACACGAATCATATAGAACAGAGGTATTCTATTCATGGGTTAAATTCCCACAAGCAGACGCACAATGACATACATTTCATTCTTACTCTGAAGATGAAACACCAGACGAATACTGTCCGTATGAGGACATTGAAGTTCCGCTCACCTACCAGGAGCACATAAACTGGTTTAAAGGCGCCCTCCCACATACAAAAGAAAAAGTGAGACTCGGTCCGCTCGGAAGAGATGGAGCAACTTGGCCAGTCTTAGCTGCCTACACACCACATCCAGACATTGACACAATGCCAGTAGCAGACTTACGTCCACTTCATAAAGAAATAATAAAACTATACAGAAACCTGACACAGTTCGTGATGAGAACACTCACACTTCAGCCACCAAGGGCTACACAAGCAGGACAAATTCAGGGATGTACAACTAAAATAACACCACAAACGCTACAAGCAGTTATGGGTAAAATGCCCACTAAACGTGAGCAAATGCCATTCTGGATAGCTCAGAAAATAACACAGCTAGAGGCAGTATTTCCACACACAAGCCCTCAAGAAAAACACAGAATGCTAACAATCTGCTTGCCAATGGGGATAGATCCCCAGATAGAGGATTGTACCACTTGGGGTACAGTTTTCGCTGCCATACATACCAGAACTCATGGTATCCCTTCGTTAGCAGTAATACCAGATGTATTAAGACAAATACAGAATGAGTATGGAGCAGAACCTGCTCTGAACTTAGGGATGAAATTATTAGGAAATTTTGCCCAGGTATCAGCTATAATATTAGCAAACATAAAAGGGGAGGCAGCAGCAGTGGCAATACGCCAACGCCTGAGGGACTTCACTCCTTTACAACAGGAATATGAATTACCTAAAATTATCGAAGACACCTATGCTGAATTAGGTAGAGATAGTTTGGGAGCTAGAGCAGTAAAACCTCAACTCATGGGTGGTTCTGAAAAGGATAACGCTAAGCAAGCACCTACTTCTTCGAAGAGGAAATAGGAAAACAATAAATAACAAAAGAATAGAGAGAATAGATCACAATCCAGGGGTGGGTCTTCTCAACAGGAGCCCTCCGAAAGGAGGTACAGCCTTAGGAACCATGATAACATTAAAAAACCTGACAGGTATCAGGACACTGATACCCGTTCCTTTTTGTTCCTGTCAGGGGTCATCAAAACACTCCGAGAGGGAAGGACAGTCAGAACACAGACAAGCAGAGCGTACAAAGTCCAGTGACACGCAGCGCGCTTCAGACTATACTCCCAAAAAAGAAGAAAAGCCAAAATCAAAACCTCAATTTAAAAAGAAGAAAGTAGCAGGTCTCAAAGTTAGACATGCCCAGAATTCTGAGGACTCAACTTCTGAATGGGGAATGGGCTCTGATGATGCTACACTGCGCAGCAGAAGTAACAATAGCTCACCAGAACCTGATGGGATTTCTGGTGACAGCGGAGTTGAATGAGCATATCACAGTGGAAACACCTGATACAAGGGTAAGTGTACCACATAGGTTACATGAAATAACACTCCAAATGGAGGGAGACAGACCCAGAAAAATTTAAGGTCTCGTTTGGGAGAACCTGACTTTTGGCTATGACATCCTTTTAGCTGAAAAAGATTAGCCGCCTGAAATCGTTATGGAATGCCCAAAGGGAGAAACTGTAATTTTACTGGCTTTTTCCGACCTCATTCCAATATACTTAAAACACACATACATGCAGGAGTGGGTGGTAGCACTTGCTCAAGCACTATATCGCAACCATGTTGGGTGGGATGCTGAGTCACTTCACCATGTAATCCCAGTAAAAACTACTCCAACTCCACAGAGACAGTACCCAATAAAACAAGAAGTGAAAAAACAGGTAAGGGAGATCTTAGATCAACTTGAATACCAAGGTGTAATTGAAACTTGCACCTCTTCAATGAATAATCCTTTCTTTCCCATAATGAAACCCAATAATTCATACCATCTAGTTTTAGACTACAGAGATCTGAATACATGCACTAAAACATTTGCAGGACAGAATGCACACAGTGCCGCATTGATGAATAACATTGTGCGGAAAAAATACAAAACAACACTAAATATCTCAAATGGATTCTTCTGCCAAAAAATAGCGCCCAAGAGCAGATATTTAACAGCATTCTCAGTGGTAGGTTCCCAGCGTCACTTTTGTCGACTGCCCCAAAGGTATAAGAATAGCCCTGGGTTGTTCTCCGCTAGGGTAACAGAGTTACTTCAGAATTTGGATGAAGAGGCATTGTCCTATGTAGATGATATTTATCTGATGAATGATGATCTAAAGGATCACTTGAACAGGGTGAGCAATATAATTTTGGGGTTCGCCTCTGAGGGCTACAAATTTAATTTAAAAAATCAAAAATAGCCCACCTCAATGTCCTATTTTTGGGATATCAGTTATCAAATGAAGGGAACAGCCTGGCAGCTAACTTTCAAAAAAAGTCTGCGCTGCTCCAACCTCCTAAATCACTGAAAAATCTACAATCCATATTGGGATTCTTAAATTTAGGCAGAACATACATTTTAGATTACGCAGAAAAAGAAAAAATCTTTTCACAACCTAATAAGACCTGATTTTTCAGTTAAGCATTGGACACAGAAACACACAGATATCCTTTGTTCCCTACAAGCTGACATGATAGCATCTAAACACTTGCAGACATGCGTAAATATCCGCAACCTGGTGATCCGTGTTATAGCGGGCCAATCTGGGTACCTTGCCTAACCTTCAATGAAGGCGAAACAGTACCAATTGCATACAAATCACATTTGTATACAAACACTGAAGTGCGTTTTGCTTCTACAGAAAAAATCCTGACAGCAGTACAGACCGCTGTAGTGAGAGAAAGAGCACTGGCTCAGGGGAAACGAATCATTGTCGTAACTCCGGTACCAGCCTTAGAGGCTGCTACAAAGGCAAGCGTTCTTAATGCTAAAGAATTACATCCAAGATGGATACAATGGGCTTATTCTCTCACTGCAATGGATGTAGAATACAGATATGACCCTAGTCTAAAAACACAAGCATTTCTGCAATATGAACAAGAATATCCTCTCCCAAATGAAATAATGCCTCTAGATCAGTATGAATACATTATTTACACTGACGGATCTGCTCAGCCAACCATAGGAAGTAAACAACAATACAGCGCCGCATGTGCGGTTGTAAAAGGTTGTATGCAGGACGGTAAGTTACATCCTAGCGATACGAAGACACAGTCTGTAGGAAACTGCACGGCTCAGCTGGCAGAACTAAAATCCCTATTATTGGCACTTATAAATACGGATCGAGAATTCCCCACACTGATAGTGTGCGATTCTTTTTACTGTGTCCAGTCTTACAATGAATATCTTCACTACTGGTGTCAAAATGGGTTTAAAGACTCAAAAGGAGGCACAATTAAGCATAAGATGCTATGGGAACAAGTAACTGAATTGAAGAACGAACATGTGATACACATGCTGAGTCATCAACGTGATGGCGTTCATGTTGAAGGGAATTCATTGGCCGATGAAGCTGCAAAATGTGCAGTACCTACTGCTTCCATAGCTGCAATCACTTGTTCGAAAACGAGAATAGACAGACAGATAATGGTAGCTGTCATTGCTTCATGCAAAGACAGCACAGCCTTACCGAAAGGTTTTCCACTCAAGTACTCCTACAAGTTAGATGCCAATAACATTCCGTATGCTCAAATTCCAGGAGTGGGGGATAGAGTAATACCAAACATGGATCGCAGATTAGGTTTAATACTAGCTGCACACAAGGGTCTAGGTTCTGCACATGCAGGAGTTACAGCAACAGTTTAATTGCTGAAACAGCGCTATTGGTCGCCCGGTTTAACTAAACAGACAAAGAATTTTGTCTTAAAATGCGACATCTGTCAGCAGATGAAGGGTTCAACCGTGGCACATCCAGCACAGACACCACTACTAATATCAGACAGACCACTCATGTGTGTCTATTTGGACCACTGCGGCCCCTACAATCAGATGGGGCTTACAAGTATATCTTGTTGGCAGTGGATTCATGCTCTAGATTCCTGTGGGTATGGCCTCAGCGCTCGGCTGACGCTCAAACTGTTATAAAAGATTTGCGAGTCTTTATAGGGACATACGCAGTTGGCACATTCCACTCTGACCGTGGCCCCGCATTTAGGTCTAGGGCTTACAAGGATGCCATGGGAAGTCTGGGTGTTGCACTGCGGTACTCCTCTCTGTACCATCCTGAGGGAAATTTGGTCGTGGAGAGGAAAAACTGGGACTTAAAGCACTTTAACAGCGAGGGTATTAGGTTCGGGTGGTAGTTGGGTCAATCACTTATACGGGGTCCAACGAGCCCTTAATAACATGCCAAGAAGTTCTCTAGGGGGTGTCACTCCTTACGAGGTCCTATTTTGGATGAGAATGTGGGTACCTGATCTTGATTATGAAAGCACAGTGGCGGATGAAAAACCATTTGACATCAATAAATGTTTGGCTGTTTTACAGGATCTCGATGAATTCCGGGCACTACAAAGCAACATGCAAGTAAAACGCACAGCCACTGGGGAAGTCAAATCAGTCACAGCAAGACCTGCCTGGATCCCTAAATTTGGGGATCTGGTCAGAGAAAAGATTGTGGACAAGAAGGAATTTGGGCCATCATACAGAAAGCCTGTACCTGTCCTGGCTGTCGAAGGAACAAGAACAGTACTTCTTCCGCCTTTTGCCGGAAAAAAAGAAAAGAGATTCGTCTCCATTGATCTGATCAAACCACACTATGTGGCTGATACTGAATAGTAGGCCTCGTGGGCTCCCGGGTAGCCGACGCTCTCCTCTCGCTACCATACAGGAAGTTCAGACAGAAAGACTCATAACATTTGAAAAGTCACCAATACAAAATGATGGAATTTCCAACAATTAAATGGAACTCGTTCCTCTTTAAACAAAACTTCAAAACACAAATGAAAGACAAATTTCAATTTGGCCTAACACCGATGTCTACATCAATGTGCCGCTACAAGAGACGTCTGCCAGTTCAACAAAACCTGCTGAGCTACCGAAAATAGATCGAACTGCATCTGGCTACTTCATCGACTTTGATACATTCTCTCTGGATCCCAGTGAACCGGAAACAACGCCAGCTCCAGTTTCCTGTAAGCAACAAATTTGTGACTTCTACGTTTTTCTGACAAAGACTTACTTAGTATCACCTTAGCTCCAGCTCTGGATTATAACTGGAATACTGTTTTTTCTGTTCCGGATTGGCCTAGTGACTGTCTTTTGCTCACTAATGAATGGAAACTATCTCCCAAAACGCTCTGCAGTATCAAATGTGAACTTGGTCCTGAAATCACATGCATCATCTCATCGTCAACAGAGGACCTGTCCTTCGTGAACATTACAGCTGTTCCTATTCCTGATGGTATAGTTTGGGACAAGCTTGATTATGATGTATTTGGTCCGACAGAACTTTTGAAAATTCCTCATGTGTTCAAAATTTCTCTAAGTGATATCACTACCTCCAGCACGTTTTCTGATGATTGGGATTTTGAAACTGTAAATAATGTATGTTGTCTGATTTAGAACAATCTGCTGCATTTTCAAACATTGAAATGTTAGAAGACACCTCAGACTATAACACTATGTACTGTTACCAAAATGATGGTCATCACTTTTTACACAAATCCAGTATCCCACGAAATGTTTTTCCTTACCACCAATGGGAACATTGAACGACACCACCGAAAAGTAGTTCGAAGACATTTGCACAGAAATTTTCGTATTTTTCAGGGTTTAACACTTCTGACCCGACCTCATATTACTATAAGGTTGCACCTACACCTGCACAGAAAAATATGCTGACTAACACTAAACAGATATATTCTGCATCCTTCATTTCCCAACTGTCTGAACAGGGTTTCGACTTATGGAAGGACACTATAGACATAAAATCAGACTGGGGTTCAAAGGAATAGCAAGTACAGGGAACAGAAGCACTACTTAGAGCGTGCCTCATTCCACAGCAGATAATATTTCTAAATGACACTGTGCAACAGACTTCCTGTATTGGGATAGCCAAGAACAAGGATTTGAACACACCTCGGATTCCAACACCGTCACACTTTGAGGGGTGGCAAAAGTTTACATCACCTGGAGGGGATACAATAGATGACATAATACAGTACAATTCATCAGACCCTAATTGGAAGGGATGGTTAGTTTGGCCCACAGACACAAACAGATGTCAAACAAGATTCAGGGGTGCAACCGAAGGGTTTAGTATCCATAGGCCGGACCAACGCTATGAACAAAGAGAACATCCGGGGGTGGTGACATCATACAGTGTTGGGAAGTTATGCCTCGATTGGCTAAAAACCTCAACACTATCACAGGTGAAACAGCACTTATCCTTACTCTCAGATGAGGTGGATTTAAGGGATTTTTTATTAGGTCTCCGAAAGCCACGTCAGACGTTTCTTATATGTGGTCTATACTGAAATCTGGAAAATCTCTCAACAAGAAGCCGCAGAGAGACTCCGTGAAATAGATAAAATTAACCTATAAAAGGCATTAGCTGTAGTCGATAACGGTATAACTAAATTAACATCCAGGATCTATTCACTGGGCAACATTGTATCTTCTTCTATAGAAATACTAGAACAGGACTTGTCCATACTACAACACAGACAATCTCAACTACGTTCTATTATATTATTAAGTTGGACGTTGCAATCATTGCGCGCTGGTTATGTGCCTTGGCAAATTTATCAATAGTATGTCCTTGTTCTCTGCATACAATCTAACTGAAAAACAGATAACAATGGCATAAAGGGCAGCAAAATATACAATGCTGCGTATTGAAAAACTGGACCAATTACCTTTTACTGTGGCAGAGTCACCATCCACAGAATGGTAATCCATGGCCATAAAACATTACCGGTCACAACTTTCCAGTTTCATTATTGCCTAGAACAACAACAGGCGGGCAGATATGAAACAATGGGTAGGGAATTCATCAAGGAATCTTGGGAATTGCCTTACAGATTTTGATGCAGGAGTGGGGACATGGAAGTGTTTCTAAGTGGTACAAACTGCGAGAACTCCTTAAGTGGATCTCTCATATGCCAGAACATCATGCTTCACGGGGCCTGTAATGGTTCTGTTGCAAACTTATCCTGTCACTTGAAAGGGTCCCCAGCTGCCGTGATTAATCCGATGTTCAAGTTACTTTCAAATGGGAGTTACTTGATGCTGAATGATCAAGGTTGTTTTGGGATGCTCCCGGGCACCAACCCATACAGTCAGGGAGGCGCCGTTATGGCCTTCGTTGAATGTTTCCTTTATACGGTTTGATACTCTGAGCTGAATGAAAGCCATGCTTTTACAGAAAACCGTGCCCCTAACCTCCGCCCGAGAAACTTATGATCTTCAGGTCGCAAGGTCCTCAGCTGAGATACTGGCACTAGTACGAACAAACTGCCCTTTCCATTTCACAGAAATGGTACAACGTATCTTTAACATGTCTGATATGATGGGTATAGTACACCTATTTAAGACTATAGGTTCTGGACTGTTAAGCACCTTTCAGACAGTCTTCGGAGCTATTCCCAACTTCATACACTCCGTATTCTGAAGCATTTTTGGAGGGCTTCCGCTGATCCTGTTCCTAATAGCAGATATCCTGATTGCCATTTTTCTGCTACGCAATGGACGTCCCAGTCACCAAAGAGATGGAAAGAATGCTCTTGGAGTGTCGTTACCGTGATCGCATGGTAATCCATCTGGGCACACCTCGCCTCCACGAATTGAGCGAGTCTTGGTTCCTGCCATTTAGACCATTCTGGAACGACTGTGTTCTACCTGTCATTCGATGCCTGTTCTGCGGACAAGAATGCGTGTTAGATCTCTGTCTAACAATTCCATCGGTTACGCCAGTGAAAGTTGATGCTTTACTGGACCCAATAACGGCCCACGTTCTGCTGTGTCCTCAGCGTATTCCCATGTTGATGTCTGCATTCTTAGAGCCACCACAAGATGCTTCAGCTCCTGTTGGAACGGATACCGGATCCTCAACAAATACTCAGGCCTTGGATGGCACACAGGCTTCCCCCGCATTGGCTGTGGATAGTGCAGAAGAACATCTGTGCTCGATTGACCTAATCTGTGAGGTGTTGCAGGGATCGTCGTCTGTGATGGCAAGCAAAAGTGATGTTGCATTTCCCAGCCAGGACACATAAACATTTGGCTCATCGTATGCTGGGAAAAATGTGGCCTTTTTTCTAAACAACCAAATTTGGAATTTTAAACAAGAGACACTTTTGCTAAACTGCATGGCTTTCAGTCACTCATAGTTGTTCGGACTCTAGATACGAACATATTTTAGTAAAGACTTCTATCGCTTAAAGTATTATTTTGAACGGGGCGTGGCTTAGCGTGCAACAAAGATGGCCGCATTTTCCTGAGCTCCGCGTCGACACCGGTGCGGACGTTCTAATTATGATGTGTTTCGGGTGATTTTCGATCACCTTTTTGATGGCAGACAGTGGCGGAACGACTCGTGAGCTCTGAGGGCAGGTTTTTATTTTGCTCTGAGCTGTTTCAATGAGGACTACTACCTGAGAGGCATTTTGACGGCGACGGACCTGTAAAATGGCGCCCTCTAATGTAGCTTCGTCATGACACGCAGTTAAGAATTGGAGGCAGCCACGAGTGCCTCACACAGGACTATCTTTCCACGCTGAATATGAGGTACGGTGCGCATTTGCTCTTATATTAGACCATAGGTTGTGGAACTTGCACTTTTCAGTGCTGGGAGTTTCTGTCAGCTTTAGTACTTACATAATGGCGGCTGCTGACAGGAATTTTATCGCGTGAAATAATTCCTTTTGAAAGGCCCCAATTTTATCCTTGGGATATGAGTCAATGCTGGCGGGCTACTACACATGAAGTATTTCCGCTGTGACGATGCTCTTTAGTGGTGTCCGTTGCTACAGTTATGTCACGATATGAGAGCTGAAATTGTCTTCTGAATTCCTCACGAGGGCTTATTTTTTACTTTGACTAAGAGGTACGGAGTGCAACATCTCGGAACACAGACCATTGATCTTGGTATATTGAACTATAAAATAACGACCGCTGTCAGGAACTTCCTTCTTCAACATACCTTCTGTTGTAAGGTTCTAACCCTGTTCAGAAGCCACAATTTAGTGCAGGATTCTTACCACATGGTCTCAGAAGTGTTGGCTTCTTCACTTTTTCGCTTTAACACCTATCGCCTTATTGATAATTCTTACGTCGTTCTGGGCCTGTGACTCATAATATATAGTAGGAAATTCTCTACGCACAGCAGGTTATTTGATCGTGGCCATTACGAACTTCTTCAATGGCGGAAGGCATGGGGGTTAACTCTAAAGACAGAGATTCCAAAGGGAATTTGAAACGATCCAAACAGACTTCACCTACCCCGGATTCTCCAGCCAAAGGCAGTCCTGACTCTGCCTCAACTTTAGAAACTGGGGGCCCGATTCACAGAACTAATCTGAGACAAAATCCTAAACTTACTACTTTTGGTATTCACAGAAGGCATTTAGTAGTAGTAAAGTTAGGATTTTGTCTTAAGTTTGACTTAAGTTTGTCTTAAGTTTGTCTTAAGTCTGTCTTAAGTCTGTCTTAAGTCTGTCTTAAGTCTATCTTAAGTCTGCCTTAAGTCTGTCTTAAGTCTTTCTTAAGTTTGTCTTAAGTCAAACTTAAGACAAAATCCTAACTTTACTACTACTAAATGCCTTCGGTGAATACCGAAAGTAGTAAGTTTAGGATTTTGTCTCAGATTAGTTCTGTGAATCGGGCCCTATATTACTTAAACTCAATACGGTCCACGATATATCTCAAAGTACCAAAACTAATACAGATCTTCTTCAGGTGGAAGTGGCAGCAATTCGTAATGACTTGAAAAACCTCTCAGTACGTGTATCTAACACTGAAATGAGGATAAGTATGTTGAAGATTTTACAAACAAACAAGCTAAACTCATCCAAAGTTTGGAGCGTTCCATGGTTTCATTAAGAAGGGACCTAACTGAGCAGGAAGATCGGAATCCTAGAAGTAATCTTCGTATTTTTGGATTACTGGAGGATTGTGAGAAATCTGCTCCTTCAGTGATTGACTTCTTGCTTACTTGGATCCCCAATGTTCTGAATATTTCGTTCCACAAGGATTTTGAGATAGAACGTGCTCATAGAGTTCCAACTTTTAAACCTAAAACAATGTCTTCTCCAAGACTTTTGATCTTTAAACCTTTGCGTCATCAACATACAGAGCAAATTCTGGCACAAATGAGGAAGTTCAAAACAATACAATGGGAAGGTCACAAAATGTCAATAACACAAGACTTTGCCAGAGACACTGTAATTCATCGCAAAGGCTTCCTGAATCTATGCAAGACACTCATTGATATGCATATTCCATTTTCCTTTGCTGGTCCCTCAAGATTCAGAATAACTTTCAAAGGTCGTCCACAGATTTTTTATGAACCTTCAGATCTCTCGATATTCTTAGACAATCACTCTGAATCGCAGATGGACTCAGACTCTCCTCCTGGATGCTTCTCGCCCTTAACGATTTACATCTATTGACTTGTCTGTGCCTAAGTTTTCTCATTTATCTATTACACATGATGGTTCTCTGTTTTTTGTGCCTTGCCACAATCTTTGTGGTTATTGCTGTTTTTCTGTGTTCTACCTATAATTGGTGACTACACACTGAGGTTTCGTTCATCCTAGATTAGTTATTCTCTATTAACTAATTTTCCTTTTTACAGGATAATGCATTTTGCCGTACTATTTTTAATGTTATTTGGGATTACATCTCTTACATGTTAAGTATAGGTTGGTTGACCTAATTTTCTGGGGCTTTTCGGTAGATATATTATTAAAATTGTACTACTGGCAATGCATATCTACTCTCTTACTCATTTCTATCCCTCTTGTCTCCTCATGTTTTATTTCTTTTGCTTTTTCCAATTTCTATCTTGCTCCTTACTTTGTTCTTCTTCTGTTCTGTAGTCCTTTTAGATGGTAATCTCTTAACATAGAGATATTAATTCATGACATCATTCATCACCAACGTTATAATAATTATACATGTATTTTAGGTTATAGTTATCTAATCTCATTGGTGAAATAACACTCTATAGTTGGACTTTTATTCCGTTCTCTCTCATTAATCTCATGACAAAAGTAAATATCTTATCCTTTAGTTTCCATATTCTATTTTCTTTTCTTTGCTTTATTCTACCTTTTACTCCTTTTTTTCTTTTTGGGTCGTTTGCTCTAATTTCTGTTTGACCTCTTGTCTCTTCTTATTACTCTAAGTTGGCGATAACTTATTTATGTGTGTTTATTATTATCTATCAGTATTATTGTTCATTATTGAAATGTCAAATTATTTTGCTGACTCTTGTTTTATATGCACAATTTTAACTTATCTCCTCATTTGTCGATGTGACCCTTTTCTCCTATTGTATATCTATCCTGAACTTATGAATTGCATTTAATGTTAGATACTCTATTTAATTCTTATTTTCTAAATGCTCTAATTGTATGAGACTGTTCCTGACTTACATTAATTGATAGTTGATTAGCTATTTTGCATTTTTATATTTTGTCTGTATCCTTTTTGCATCTTATTTATATAAACTTTATAGGCCGGTTTATAATACCTTAGATTGATATTTATAATACCTCATATTGTTATTTATAATACCTTAGATTGATATTTATCCGTTATTATAACCTTATCTTATTTATTTATGACATGATATATGTCTTTTTCAATGTTCAAGTATGTTATACGGATCACTGACAAAATATCGATCGCACAAATATCGAGCAGACAAAATATCGTGGACAAAATATCGACTGTCAAAATATCGACTCCCTATCTCCAAACAGGTAAGTACAAAAATATTGAATCCAAAATATCGTCGTTAAGAATATAGGGGGTCATTACGATGGCGGGCGGAAGCACAACCGCCGTGCTGGCGGATGCAAAAACCACCAGTTACCGCCGGCACGCAGCAGTCCACACGCCCGCCCAATTACGATGCGAAAAGTAGGCCAAACACCGCCGGCAAGCCAGCAACACCGTCCGCCATCAAAGTGCGCCCGTACACGTAGCGGCGCAGCCCAACTGACACACACCGTCCGACGAAAACACGTCCCGCCCGGCGCATAAATTACGATGCCGCAAACAAACGGCTCCCACGGCCAAGAGATACCGTACGACAAACCGAAGCGGTAACACGGACGCCGAGCACGGACAACGAAGAAGCGGCTCCCCGAGCATGAATCCAGCACTGCAGGCCCTCCCCATGCTCTTGCTGATGCACCACCAAGGACGCAACGTACCGCGGAGACGCAGGTAGGCACACACACAACAAGTGCACGCAAACAGCGCACACAGTGCAAGGGCGGAAAAGCGGACAACCCCCCCCAGCGCGTGTACACTACACATCCACCATTGCATCCACATATGACACACAGGCCAAATCGTAACATCGCGTAACACATGTGTACACACCACCTGGGACTAGGAACCAACGACCCCGTCACGGCCCCAAAGCGGCGATGACGCCGCCACACATGCGCACAACGCAGAGGCCAACCGCAGCGCCATGCATGCGTCGCACACAGACACAGGGACACAACCAAGCAGCACACACATCAGCCCCACCCCGAACGCACATGACACGTGACAGGCCTGCCACAGACATGTCCCCAACGCCCAATTCACGGACAACACCCAACGCCACACAACCGACGCACACATGTCAGTGAAGTCACGCAACAGCAGGACACACCCCAGTGTAACAAACATGGCGAAGCACACAGCGGCGGCAACACCAACTAGGAGAAGCAGGGCTCCTTCGGGAAGAGGAACGCCAGTACCACACTGAAACACCCATACCACCCTGCACATATGAACAAGACATATAAAACGGAACACCAAAGAGCCCGGGGACCGACAACAGGTGGCCCAAGAATAACATTCACACACAAGGCCCAACGCAGAGCGGAAAGGCAGCCTGCCGCCCACACAAGGGAGAGCAGACAGCACCGAATGACCTTCCATTCCAACTCCGAAACCACAGCCCTACGAAAGAAGCCGGTGAATACAGCCATTGTCCAAGAAAAGACCAACACAGGCATGCCGAGGAGACCGACCACAGGGCAGATAGCGCATATCACAGAAGCACACAACGGACGGGGAAGAAAGAAGAAAACACTCCCCCATGTCGGCCACATGCAAGTTAATTGGAAGGAGTCACACATCACTGACCTTGAACTGTCTGAGAAGCATGTGGGATGAGGGCCCGTGTCCTCCAAACAAGCCAACAGAACACAAGTCCTGTCCCCCTACGACTACACAGAGCTCACAGCAACCTCGGAGCGTGCACATTGCAGACTGCACACACAGCCGGAGCACGCCACCACAACGCACCGCTGCGAAATGGCAACCGCAACACACCTACCCAACTACGCCGGACAGCTCAAGCTGTACAAAACCAACCTGATACATATATTGGGATGCGATCTCCTGTCCCTGCTGAACGTAAGTTACCGACTGACTTACCGCATCACATTGTTCAGCTGCGTCATGCCCGTCTTCTACTGTCGGAGGTGTCCCTACCAGCATCCCGTGGAGATATGCCTCTCCAACCCGGCATGTCTAAAGGCGGACCTGCTACCACTACTCCTCCCTCTGGACGCACACGACAGGGCCTGCTCTGCCTATGGGGGCATGGCGTATGTGGCCAACATCGCACCCGCACTGAAATGGGACCACTGTGCCTCCACACGACGGATCATCGAGAACAGCTACATCGAATGTCACCCAGCATGCCCCATCATGGTCCTCCAAGGGACAACTTACGAACAACACCTTGACAGCCACCATCCGCTACATTGGCTGGCAAACATGTACACCACCAATGACATGGAAGCCCTGCTGGACGGCATCGCATACCTGACAACCTGTAAATTCGTCGGACCACAACGCAGGTTCCCCGATTGACCTATGATGTCCAACCCCGCACCCATGCTTAGCTTCCGCACGGACTGGCCAGTCACCACCACAACAGCCATACCAAACGACCGGCAACTGTTACCACACCATCAACGACATCGCCATGACATCGGATATGACCGGGACATGCACACTGTTCCCCATCACATCCAGGAACACCGCATGCATCGTGGGAGGCAGTGGCATGGGGTCTGTGCATCGCACCCACATGGACGGAACTGCACGAACAACCAGGACACGACATGGATCCAGCGCCCATGGACACACACACCGCTCAGTGGACATGAATAGGTCGCCTGGAGTCTGTGGGTGCTGCACCCCTCCCACCCCCGCCCCGGGAATCCCATACCAGGACCTTTGCATGGACGACAAGTGCATACAACAACAACACGACCCCAGTGACTGTGACATGTCCAGTAACCACCACATTGCAACAACAAGTGGCACGCCGCTGCATGCACGCAAGCACATGCCCTGATGTCATCTCACATGCACGCGTGCATGAGGAACAACCGCAGCAAACCTGTCACATGGAACTGAGATGGACTGTGCCCATGATGCCAAGCGGTCTGGTAGGCTACATGTATACCGTCTGTGTCAAAGTCCGCAGCTCCGCAGCTATACGTAAATGTACATTAGCACAGCCTTGGCCAAGCAGATGTAACTCTGAAGCCCACATCCCACATGCAACAGCCAATCACATGTAACCCCACACCCTATCCCATTTGCAATCATGCTCAGTATATCCTCAACATGTATTCCGCTGCCAGTAGTGTCCACTATACTGCATCACAGAGGACAGAAGACTCAATATAATGTTTGAAACCAAAACTGTCTCCGCTGACTCATTTCACAAGTACGAATGAGAGAGGATGAGAGTATGTGAAGTACACGGCAGTCGTGACATGACCATGTAGTCCACTGGTATTGGATGTCAACGCAAATGAGTAGCACAACTGTGGAAGACACACATGTGTCGTGTGAAGTCGTATGGACGCAGTGCTCAGGTGGGTGGGTGTGACGGGTAGATGCGCACATGCCAAGTTGGAGCACGCCGTGTCGGGAGGGGTCATGAACAGTACACCACCGCTTCCCTGGGCATTGTGAGAGGACACCTGTCGGGGGGAGTGAACACGTGTGTGCACAGCAGCCGGGCACACGTACAAAGCGGTACCAGGCGCACCTCAGCCCACCCTCTGTGGACAAGCTGGATCCTGTTGTGCGCCCGCCATGCCCCTTGACAAGGCACACACAGCCCCAGTCGACCAGGTGTAACCCCAACATAGTCAATCCGCACAGGCGATACAGGGCACGGGATGGCAGTGGAGCATGGTGTGTGAGAGGTCTCCTCGCGCTCCTCCTGGTCATATCACGCAGGCAATAGAACCTCAACGTCTAGCATGGCACAAGTCAAATGGAAGTGTAGGGGGGACGCACCACAGCACGAGCAGCACTGACGTCACGGGAGGTGGCTCGCACCATCCCATCCATTGCCCATTATACCAACCACGCCACATGCCATTGCGACTAAGTGCAAGCGCGTGCGCCACCACCCCCGAGCCCTCCCCAGAGAGGCCAAAGAGTGAATGTGTGGGCCATCAGTCACAGACGGACGCGGCATGGCCGCAAGGGCAGCCACAGCCACTGGGTGTCGCAGGTGGCGGATCCGGAAGGCGAAGACTGTGATGCATAGTCCATGCAGGCCGGGTCTCCATTTGGGGCACCACGCAGGTGGACGGCGTCCCGCAACACATCATACCCTGAGACAGCCCACTCGTGCAACTGGACCCACACATACACTCCTTGCCCTCTCTGGTGCGAGCTTGGGGCTGCCTGTGCAAGCGCTAGCCTCGCAGGTGCACATGCATATTGGGGGAGCGAGGGGAGGACATGAGGGCTGGGGCGAAGATGACTGTATCACTGTCAGTGAGTACAAGGGATGACCCAGATGTGGAAAGGAAGAGACGTGTCCCGTGTGTACTGCAACTAGTCGCCAATCCAACTACCCCCCCATGTCCGGAATGTAAGCCCGCACCTAGGCCCGCCCATCCGCCACATCGAATATACCACCAGCACGACAACCTTCCCATTCGAAACACTGACTGAGGGTGGCGACCAGTGAACAATCATGTGTAG
This sequence comes from Calotriton arnoldi, assembly GCA_963921515.1. Classification (NCBI taxonomy): domain Eukaryota; kingdom Metazoa; phylum Chordata; class Amphibia; order Caudata; family Salamandridae; genus Calotriton; species Calotriton arnoldi. Next base: position 716,681 of record CAWUFW010001804.1, read on the forward strand.
CCTACCCACGCGTACATGTGGGCCCTCCATGATCCATGTCACCTGCGGCAAAGTCATGACATGCGCAATGAGGGAAGTGAGGAGAGCTGTCCGCCCCACGCACAGAAGGTGCATCAGCTCCACAGACCCAGCAGCGAGTCCAGCAGGGGTCACATGTGCAGGGGCAGCTGTGCCTGGTGTGAAGGCACATGCATATAGACAGCACATCGACCAATGTGTAGTCTGCCCACATCTACAGTCCATCATCATGCGGACATAGGAATTGAACACAGGGCAACACATCTGAGTGGGTGCACCCACCGTGACCAACAATGCGCAATCATCGACGTACCCGCCCTGTGCATGGCCCCCCACCCAACGGAGGCACATCCAGTGCCACCATCCCACACACACAAGCCTTCCACGGAACATGCTGTGTCCAATGCTCAGTACAGAGTCAGCGCCCATCTGGTGGATCCTGAACAGGAGACACATGCACACACATGCCAGCTCCCACTATGTACGTCTGCCACCTGGCACGTGCAATGTAACCTCTCACCTGTGACGTGTGACTGCAAGCACACAGCCGTCTTGGCATGGGGCTGTCAATGTGGACACCTGTCAATGTTTCGGGAGGTGTGATCCGTACAGTGCTGTACATAGGGTGCAGTGCTGACACCTACTACTGTCTCATATCCCCTCGTGCCACAGGTCCCACTTGTTTTGGCCGCTCAGCCTGTGCCCACATCGTCGTCGTCGTGTGCCATACTCATCCAGCCTCGGAAGCAGTTCCATGCTCAGCAGACATTCATGTTGCCGTGGCGTTGCCGCTTGACGAATATGCAGTCAGTCCCCATCAGCACGCCCCGCAAGTCATTGGGGCCTAGATCCCCATGTGCATGCACATGGCAGTGGTTTGTATCACTAGCCATTGCCATTGTTGGGAGACCTGTGTAAGTGTATTGTGGTCGTGCCGTCCCAGCTTGACAGCTGGGCTGTGGCTCATGTGCTTGCTCAGTCATGTCAGTGATGTGTATGCGAAATTGCTATGTGTTGTGTTGCTTTGACATGTGTCCACTGCCATTTTCCCTAGGCGGAGACCGAACATTGACCGCCCATACCAATTGCTGGCGGACATGGACGATACAGAGGTCATTAGGAAGTTTCGGCTGGACAGGCCAACCCTGCATCGACTGTGTGCCATGTTGGAACCCCATCTCCGTCCCCGCAGGGTGTATCCGACAGCTGTCACCCCCACGGCTAAGGTGATGGCCGCCATGCATTTCTTCGCCACTGGGTCATTCCAGCACACAGTGGGCAGTGGAGGAGGGATGTCCCAGCCCATGTTCAGCAAGGTGCTGAGGGATGTACTGGCAGCCATGATGCTGTACCGAAACAGGTACATCCGCTTCCCCAGGGCTCGTGAATTGGCGGCAGTGAAGGGTGCATTCTATGCCCTTGGCAGAATCCCACACGTCGTTGGAGCCATTGACTGCACACATGTTGGCCTTGTTCCACCACAGGCCACTGAGCACCTGTACCGCAACAGGAAGCACACGCACTCCCTGAATGTGCAAGTGGTGTGCCTTGCGGACATGGTGATCACCCACGTGTGTGCAAAGTTCCCAGGCTCGGCCCATGACGCACACATAATGCGCAACAGCATCTTGCCACGACTGATGTCCAATCTGCAACAGGATCGTGGCTGTATTGTCGGTGAGTATGTGGAGTGGTGTAGCGTGCTGGTTGTGCGATGCTGTCCCCTGTCCAGTTGGAATAGCAACGGTTCTCTGTGTCCCTCACACCCAGGTGACTCTGCGTACCCGAATGGGGCATGGCTGCTCAGTCCATTGAGGAATCCTCGCACCCCAGCAGACGATCGCTACAATGAGGCACATGGGAGGACCAGACGTGTGGTCGAGCGTACCTTTGGCCTCCTCAAGTCCAGGTTCAGGTGCCTGGACCGCACCGGGGGTGCGCTGGCGTACTCCCCACAGAAGGTGTGCCAGATAGTGGTGGCGTGCTGCATGCTGCACAATCTGGCCATTCGGAAGCAGATCCCCCTCATCGTGGATGACGGAGATCAACCAGGGCCCCAGCCCGCAGACCAGGACAGCTCGAGTGAGGAGGACAGCGGAGAGGAGGAAGCTGGTAATGTGCGGCAGCAGCTCATCGCCCACTACTTCACTTGACGGTGAGTGTCCATGTACGACGGCTGATGTGGCTGTGTCTGTGCAGGTGTGTGTGTGCTGTGTCAGGGTGGCCGTTTGTTCACTGCGTGCTGTGTGTCAACGCTCCATGGCCAGGGTAGTATGCCACTGTTGGTGGCTGTGGCATTGTGCCCTATTGCTCTGTGCGATGTGTGTACATTGCTTGTAGTTGTTGACATGTACTGTGTGATGGGTGTGTGACACACTCATTGAATGTGCTCCTGTTCTGTCTCCCACCCCTAGGTCCCTACAGGCCCTCCGGTTCCATTGCCATGCCACGCATCAGGTGCCTTTCCGCCCAAGGTGGCCGTTGTATTCCGTACAAATAAAACACAGGGCACAAACAGCAGTTTGTGTAAGAGGTGCATTTATTTCAAACTGTGACATGTGATTGTGTGTAAGGTGATGACAAAAGTGGTGCGTGCAGTGACAATGAGCTGTCGGTCATGGCTGCGTGATGCTCAGGGTGTACCCACTGGTTCTATGTCCATAGTCCAACACACACATGCCATCCAGATGGCTGTGTGGAGTGGGATCGTAGTCCAAGTCAATGCAGTGGGTGGTCAAGGAAGGCTGGCTGGCTGCCTCACTTGCGTCTGGAGCGTGCGAAGTCCTCCCGGGAGATCTGTTTCCACTTCGGACGGCCCCTTCCACGTTTGCGAGGGGGGTGCCTGCTTGCGACATGCTGGTGGTTGAGGTGTGCTCACTGGCTGTGGACGCAGGGGAACTGGACACTGCTGCTCGACCCTGCGCCCCGGCAGGTGGTGGCGGAGGGGGAGCTGCTGTCCCTGGCTGTGACCTCACCGCCACCACCAGCTGGCCCATGAGGTCCACGAGTTGGCCCATACGGGCGTCCATGGACCTCAGCACCCCCAGCACCTCCCGCGTGTCTGAAGCAGACCTGACCCATTGTTCTTGGGCCTCTTCATAGGCCCCAAGGACTCTGGCCATTTGAGGCAGGGCATGGCTCCCAGGGGAGACTTGCGTTTCCCTGACCCTGCTCCTCCTACCAGTCCTGCTGCCACCGGCCTGCCCACTAGCCACATTGCTCACCACGGTCCTCGCTGTGGCTCCCAGGGTGGATCCAGTCGGCCGGGCCACCACCTGCGCTGGGGCTGGTGCCAGCGAAGACGTGGTGGTGGTGGCGGCGGTGGTGGTCGGTGCGGCGATGGTGGCGGTTGCGGCAATGGTAGTGGCCGCAATGACCGTGGGTGTGGCCGCAATGACCGTGGGTGTGGCCGCAACGACAGTGGCAGCAGGGGGCTGGGAATGTTCAGCAGCCCTGGATGATGGGTTGGTGGGTAGGAGGGGTCCTGGGGAGCGGCTGGGCCCTGCCACACCAGATGGGCCTGCTTGGTGGTCCGTGTCCGAAGAGGAGGACAGATCCTCCACATCCGTGTGTCCTCGTTGGGGGCTTGTAGGCTGGCTGTGCTGGCTGTGCTGGCTGCTGTCTCCATCCCCAGCATCCAGCAGTTCGTCACCTGTGGAGAGAATGAGATTTGTTATTGTGTTGCACCTGGCGAAGTATGTATTTGTCGTCTGACATTAACAGTTCGTGCAATCTCGTACATGGGTTTCCCGGAGGCGTGTGTGTGGCTGTAGCATTTGTAGTTGTGTGTGCTTGACAATGGGACTGTGTGCTGTGCACATGTGGCATGGGACGGATTGGCCATGCCGATGGGTGTGTTGCTGTGCCCCTACTTATTGTGACTCTGGTGTATGCGGGCTCCTGGCCCATCCTGGGTCTGGTTTGTACTTTGCTTTTGGTGTTCAGATGGGACGCTTAGGAACGCATATGGCAACATGGGGGCCATGCCCCAGATTCGCATTTGGGATGGAATATGCTTTTGGGGTACATGCTGTGAGCCATGGGTGCCGAACGTGACATGTGTTGTGGCAGCATGACAGTGCATGGTTTGAGGTGTGTGCATGCTTGACATGGCCTGCATATTTGCTGTCTGTTGTGATTACTGGACATGGCATTGGACGCATCGTTATGAGTGAGTGATGGTTGTGTGCCAGCCAACGTATTGCAGTTGTCCCATCTCCTTGGTGTGCGTGCTGCCCTGTGCCATGTGCATCACTGCAGTGCTCGGGGGGTGTGGCCCATGTTGTGTGTTGTTGCTCACAGTGTGTCGTGCGCTTCATTGACTTCTGGCACATGGTTGGTCATGGGCATGTATCTTAGCGTGACTGCTGTATGTGTGGCAGCTGTGCGGATGACATGCCTTTCATGAGACTGGGGCTGACGGATGGGATGGATGGTATGTTGTATGTGCATGGTGTGTCTGTGTGTTTGATGGGTTCAGTGGTGTTCGTGTGCATTTATGTTGTTCCGCTCTGTTGCGTCTAGTGTTGTTTGTCTTACATAGGCGTAGTTGTGGGGTGTGTGGTTGACAGGCAGTAGGGGCTACATGGACAGGACTTCAATGGTGTTTCGGTTGTGTGTGATGGGTTGTACAGTGGCTGCCGTGTGGTACTATATTCAGTGTGGCTTGTGCATGCAGACGTGGCTCCTTGGGTGTTGCTGTGTTTGTGATGGGTCATGTGGGGTGTGAGTCTGTGGTTCATGTCCGTGTGCACATTGTTCACTTGTTCGTGACGGTGGGCGGTGCTGCGTGTTCGTCTGCTACGTGACATGTCCCATGTGTTGGTCGTGTTACGGTCCTCATGCCTCCAGTAATCCAGCCCTGTCCAGTTTCCCACCTGCAGGTTGTTCGTGCGTGCACTGTACTGGATGCCACATGGTTCTAAGCGGGGGTGCTCCATGTTGCAGGTCTGTGGGGGTGGGGGGTGTTGTGGGTCGTGGTGGTGGCTGGACACCCACTGACACCGATTGCTGTGGACCGTGATGTCTACCTTTCGGCTGTCGTTGTGCACTGCGGTGGCTGACACGTGGCTGTGGGGTGTGGGGGATGCTCCTCCTTGCTGTGCTGTGGGACTAGGGGCCTGGTGTGTTTTGTACTTGGGCTGTCCACCCTCCCACCCACTGCACTTTGTGTTCCTGCCACTTACCTGTTACTTGTCGGTTAGTGCAGCTATGGCGGACACATGGGTGTGGTGGGTGCTCGTTGTGGCGCTTCTGGCATATTTGGGGACCTGTTGGTGGTTACGTGGCTGGCTGAGTGTACACATGTCCCCACGCATCTTACAGTTGTTCGGTTTGGGCTGTGTGTGGTGGTGTCTGTTGCATGTGTGTGTGATGTGTTGTGTATTGTGTGCTGGACATGGGGGTGTTTGTCCCTGGGAGCTGTGGCATGGTGGTAGTGCATGTGAGTACATAGCGGTGTGCTGGTATACATTAGTTTGTACTTACCAGCCTCCACTCCCCCTGCTAATCCGGCGAGGATCTCGGGATGTATGATGACTCGCACCTTCTCCTCCCACGCTTTGAAGGTCTTGAAGAGCGCGGGATTCCCTCCGCCAGTGACGGCAGCCAGCTCTCTGTTCTTGCTCTCCTTCTTCTTGACCAGGCTCTTGACGTCATTCCACCGTTTGTTTATTTCGACTCTGTTCCTGGGCAAGGTCCCGACTGCATTGACCTGGTCTACGATCCGGTTCCACATTCTCTTTCTGGTGGCTAGTGGTGTGTGCTGGACCAGGTTCCCATAGATTTGTGGGTGCACCTTGATGATCTCGTCGACCATGACCGTCAGCTCCATGGGCGTGAACTTGGGCATTCTTTGTGGTGCCATGGTGTTTGTGGTGCTGGTGCGGTGTGTGTTGTGTAATGTGCAGGGGGTTTGTGGTGCCGGTGTTTGGTGGTGGTGGTGGTGGTGGTTGTGATGTGTGCGTTTCTGTGGTGTGCTGCTGTCCTTGCTGTGTCACTGTGTCCTCTCCTCTCCTCTCTAGTTTGCAATGTTGCAAGGGGTTGTGGTCTGTGGGAGTGCTGCTTTTGTACTTACCTATGTGGGTGTGTCCTCATGGTCTGTTGTTTTCAGGTGTGTTGTGTCTGGGGTTCTGGCCTTTGTAGTTTTTGTTTGTCCAGGGGGGGTGTTTTCGGGATGTGTACTGTGCTTGTGTATTTGTGCGTGCCTTGCTGTGTGGACTTGTTGGCCATGTTGTGTGCGATTGTTTTTGTCAGCGGATGGTTTCTGTGCAGGGACGTGGGCGCCATGGCTTCTGCCGTGTCGGTTCTCATCGGCGTTGTTTGCGCTGGCGGGCGGTATATTTGTAGTTTTCCCGCGCTCATGGCGGTGCGATCGTAATCTCACGTGCGGTGTGTCGGGCGTGAGGGCGGGCGGTTTTGTGTTGTCGTGCGTGTTTCCGTCCGTGGCGGGCGGTTTGACTCCGACTCGGACGATGGCGGGCGGTATCTTGTGTGATTTATCGCCGATGGCGGTTTTCGGTTTGTGTCATCGTAATGGCGTGGTCGGTGTTCAGACGGTGTGTGCGGGCGGATTTTTGCCGCTTCCATGCCTGGCGGATTTTTTTACGCCGGGTATCGTAATGGGCCCCATAGTTAGTCAAAATATCGAATTTTATAAATCTGTTAAAAGTAATGTAAAATTAATGAAATAATAAATAAAATAAAGTAAAACATACTTAAAATTAGTTAAATTAATTAATAAATAATTATTTTAAGTAAAAAAAAATCTACATACATTTTTATTTTTTAATACATACATATATTAACATAATAATATAAAATAATAATCACTACTTTTAGCGTAGGATAGCGGGAGGGTAAAATTTACTATTCCCACTCCAAAGAGTGCGACAGTAGGGAAAGCGTTGGATAGCGTAGAGGTAAAAATTACTATTCCCACTCCAGAGAGTGCAACAGTAGGGAATGCGTTGGATAGCGGGAGGGTAAAAATTACTATTCCCACTCTAGTGAGTGCAACAGTAGGGAAAGCGTTGGATAGCATAGGGGTAAAATTTACTATTCCCACTCCAGTGAGTGCAACAGTAGGGAAACCGTTGGATAGCGTAGGGGTAAAAATTACTATTCCCACTCCAGAGAGTGTAACAGTAGGGAAAGCGTTGGATAGCGGGAGGGTAAAAATTACTATTCCCACTCCAGTGAGTGCAACAGTAGGGAAAGCGTTGGATAGCATAGGGGTAAAATGTACTATTCCCACTCCAGTGAGTGCAACAGTAGGGAAACCGTTGGATAGCGTAGGGGTAAAAATTACTATTCCCACTCCAGAGAGTGTAACAGTAGGGAAAGTGTTGGATAGGGTAGGGGTAAAAATTACTATTCCCACTCCAGTGAGTGCAACATTAGGGAAAGCGTTGGATAGCGTAGGGGTAAAAATTACTATTCCCACTCCAGAGAGTGCAACAGTAGGGAAAGCGTTGGATAGCGTAGGGGTAAAAATTACGGTTCCCACTCCAGAGAGTGCAACAGTAGGGAAAGTGTTGGATAGCGGGAGGGTAAAAATTACTATTCCCACTCCAGTTAGTGCAACAGTAGGGAAAGCGTTGGATAGCGTAGGAGTAAAAATTACTATTCCCACTCCAGAGAGTGCAACAGTAGGGAAATAGTTGGATAGCGGGAGGGTTAAAATTACTATTCCCACTCCAGAGAGTGCAACAGTAGGGACAGGGTAGGATAGCGGGAGGGTTAAAATTACTATTCCCACTCCAGTGAGTGCAACAGTAGGGAAAGTAATATTTTAATATTTTACTAAAAAATAATTAATTATCAATACTAATAAATATTATTGATAACACTAATTACCAATTACAAAATCTTTAATAATTAATTTATTATAAATACAAAAGATATTATTTATAAAAAATTAATTACCTATTAATAAATCATTAACAACCAATTAATAATCATTACCAGATTTGTATAAATATTTAAATAAATACCAATTAATATTTAATTACCAGTAAATTAAGTATCAATACAAAAAAATATTTTCTATAATTAACTAATTACAATTAAATTACTTCCCCCACATTCCCCTATAAACCCACATCCTGCTACAACTATTTAATTAATAGAAATAACATAATTACCAATAAATCAATTTAAAAAATTAATTACCAATTAATAAAATGTATTTACCAATTAATAATTAATTAACACTAAATTAATTATCAATACCAATTAATATTAATTAATATGTACTTAATTTCAATTAAATTACTTCCCACCCTATTCCCCTATAAACCCACATCCTGCTACAACTATTTAATTAATAGAAATAACATAATTACCAATAAATCAATTAAAAAAAATTAATTACCAATTAATAAAATGTATTTACCAATTAATAATTAATTAACAATAAATTAATTATCAATACCAATTAATATTTATTAATATGTACTTAATTTCAATTAAATTACTCCCACCCTATTCCCTATAAACCCACTACCCGCTACGGAATTAAATTACGCAAAAATTAAATAACATAAAATTCATTGCTTTTAAAAAATTAAACATACATTACAACAACTAATATACACTTTTAACACATATACTAACATACAATACACTTAGAAAAAATTCGATATTATTAAAAATTCAATATTTTTTAATGCCTATATTATGTACTTCGATATTTTAACAATCGATATTACTTATCTTAATTTCGATATTTTTAACGACTATGGGGCCGATTCCGATTCGGGCCGGAAATCTCTCCGACCGAGCCGGACCCAGAGAGATTTCCAACCGAATCGGACTCTAGCAGTCCGACCGAATGAGTACGATGCGCACGTATGCCATCGGACTCGATTCGGTCGGACTCCCATTGAAGTCAATGGGAGCCAGTCGTACGACGCGTACACGGGCTCCCATTGACTCAATGGGCACGATGCGAACAAGGGCGCCCCCTACAGCGTGTTCGCGTCGGTGCGAGTCGCGCCGTACATGCACGTGTAAGGGGGACCCATGGGTCCCCCCTGTGTGCGACTCGCGTGCCTACGCTTCCAGGGGGGTCCGACACGGACCCCCAAAGTGCGGCTCCGACAGCTCCTTGGAGCCGGACTGCGCGAGTCGGTCGGAGCGGTCGCGATGCGCATCGCACTTACCCGGCCGGGGAACGTCTCCATTGCGCGGTGCGAGTCGTCCCCGTGCGAGTCGGTCGGAGCGGTCGGGTCCTGCGAACGAGTCGGTCGGAGATTTCGTGAGCGCGCGCATCGTACTCGCTCGCCCGGACGCACGTACGATTCGGTCGGGAAATAGGGCTCCGAATCGGATCCGGTAAAGCCGAATCTGATTCGGAGCCCTACCGGCCGAGATCGGAATCGGCCCCTATATTGTGTCCATTCGATATTATGTCCATTCTATATTTTGGACTCGATATTTTGTCCATTCGATATTTTTTTTTCGATATTATGTCTATTTACCATGTTATACTTATTGAATTTGCATTATTTATTCTCATTGATGGGTTATAGGCAATTTAGCAATAGACTGGTATTATTATACTTGCTTCGTCGCTCTGCAACATATTTATGGTTGAGCCGTCTGCACCGCGGTTGATGGCCTCTGCTGTTGCTCCTCCACGTTGTTTCCCCCATGCAATTTGTCTATTACAGACATCCCCTGGTGGGGTTACACTTTTTTAATGCTCCATTTCTTTCTGGAGTACTCTTGCTCTTTCTTTTCTTCTTTCTAGTCTTTACTCCCTTCCTTTCTTTTTATCCTATTTCTGGGACATCTGCTTCATTTTATTTTGGGATTTATGTTACATTTCCTTTAGTTTTTAATTATTTCTTGGCTTCCCTTTTGCCTCTTCACCAGATGTACTTAATCTTGTTGTTCCATACATATTTATGACGGGTTTAAATGTAGTTTCACTTAATGTTCTGGGATTGAATCATCCAGTTAAAAGGAACAAAATATTGGATTATTGTAAAAGTTTATCTGGTGATGTGGTTCTACTGCAAGAGACGAAGATAGCCTTTAAAGAGGCTCTTCTTATGAGGAAAGATTGGGTTCTTGATGTTACTTGTTCTGAGGCCTCTGGGAAAATCAATGGAGTTGTTACTCTTATTTCCAAAAGCTCTGGTTTGTCTATTGTTGCAGCTGAGAATGACACCAGTGGTAGATGGCTACTTACCCGTTTGACTAATGGCTCGGAAGATCTATACATTATGAATTTATATGCCCCTAATATTGATGACCCACTTTTTTGGCGCACCATACATAAAAAACGTACTGATATTCCACAGAATTCTCGAACAATTGTTGGTGGGGATTTTAATCTTCCCCTTTATCCTATTTTATACAGACACTCTGCGTTTAAATTTCGATCCCCTAGGGCGCATAAACACTTACTCAATATGTGCTCGTTTCATCATCTGGTTGATGCATGGAGATTGCATAATCCTACGGGTAGTGATTTCACGTTTTTTCCTCGCCACATTCTAGCTTTTCTCACATTGATTATCTTTTGGTAGATGCCTCTCTTTTAAAACATATTATAAATGTCATGATTCATCCAATAGTTGTTTCTGACCATGCAGCGGTGTCTTTAACTATTCTTAATCTCACAGATACGAGAGGTCCTCGTAACTGGAGTCTAAATACAGAAATTTTGGAAGATAATGATGAAGTTAAAGATCTTAATGTGGAAATTGATATCTTCTTTAAGGATAATGAATCTTTGGAGCCACCATCACCAGAGACACCACTGGAGCCAGCACTGGCGCAAGGGGGGACTTTAAGCCCCACAAATCCAAGCGCCAGGAGGCGCTGATGCTGTTCCTTCCACGCCCGGAGGCCCTTAAAAGCACTTTGCGGCTCCCGCAGTGCGGGACGTGCACGGACAAAGCCTGGGCCAAGGGCAGGCCCGTCAGCGCTCGTCCGCGGCTGAACGAGGCTGGGCTGGGCCCTGTCTCTTGGTTTGCTGATACAGCCTTGTCTTCTGGAGGATAACCTGAGACCACAGGTAAGAGGATGGGGAAACGCAAATTAACTATGCCTCCCACCAAGGACCGTCCACTAACCTCTACCATCACCAGCTTCCTCACTACTGCCATGGGGGCTATTAATAGTGAGATCGAATGTGTAGAGGAGAGACTAGGGGCCACAAAACGGGCATTACACACAAGTTCAACTTGCGGAACCAGTGAGTCCAATGGAGAGTCAACAACTGAGGTGCGCTAACTTACCCAGGGGTGCCATAACACCCAATGACTTGGAAGCCCCCAATACCAACACCAACACCAACACCAACACTGTTCTGCAAGGTTGCTCCCTTGACACTTTACGTCGCCCTCCCCCAAAAAAGGTAAAGGCATGCAGCAAATCAAAGAGGGAAGTGCTGCCACCGGCAACTCGGAGAAAAGCACCGGCACCCACTGTGAGGAAGAGCGCAAGGGCTCCTGACTTGGAAGCCGAAGAAAGTCCCAAGGATAATGGAGACAATGGAGACTCACTGTCGCATGCACAATTTGTCAGCTCTCTTGAACTAGTAGTGAAATCCCTCCTCGACCCGTTTTTAAGTATTCTCAATAGCATCGATATGTCATTGAAAATTCTGATTGGTTCAAGTCTATCTAGCCTCACCTCTGGGTCCAATAACACTACAGACTTTGATCCCATGTCTTTGCGCCACACTACCTTGCCCCCCCAGAGCTTAGCTCCCCCGATCTTGGACCTGGCTCCAGGCTGCTGCTCTGCTATCAACACCAATATTTTAGCCCGCCCCTCTCAATCACAAACAAATGTAACATCTGTTTTAGCTGGAGGCCAGTCAATTATCTTAAATGGGACAAATGATGTTGGAGCTCTCAACCCTGCTGTCAATCACCATGTTAAACTAAGGAAAAGTCACGAAAGAATCCTTCACCTTTCACCTGAAGCTACTCCGTTGGTAATAGTGCCATCTCTGCCACCCAACAAGGAGGAAGACTTGTTGCAGTTAAAGAATGAAACTGTACACTGGCTAGTGAAAGTCACGGACTGGCCGAATAGCGAAGATTTATTCCACCATATAAATAATGTTGAAAGAGTCTCGTGGGTGGGCATACAAGCGTAGTTCGCGGAGTTTTGCTACACGGAACTTCGCGAAGTTACAAAAAATCTCTGCAAAGTTCCACAAGTGGCGGAGTGTAGTGCGAACTGCTGTTCATGCTGGTCTTTCTGCTGCTTGGGTAGAAATTGTACCCGAGCGGCAGCTCGCGCTCGCGAACTTACCATTCGCAAGCGCGAGGGGGGAAAAAACTCTGCTGCACTACGCGAAGCGGGATTTTCTTGCACTCCGCGAGCTCCGCGGAGTGCGGAGTGCAGAAAACTCTGCAAGCTCCGTGAACGGAGCGGAGTTCAACGCCCAGGCCTACCTAAAATGGATTCAGGCGATTGTGTTGTCGTTAATTTTAAAAACAGGTCACTGCTTCACTCTCTTATGGATAGGCTCATTTGGTGCTGCAATGCCAGTGGCCCTATTGAGGCGGTACCCCTTGGATATTTTTATAAGCCAAATTTAGAGGTAGAGCATAGGCCACATCGTACAACTCATAATGCTGTGCATAATTTTGCGATTCCAACTTTCAATCGTTTCTCCCCTCTTGATCATGTGGATTGACTGCATTACAGGGTGCATGGAACTTATTTGACCATTAATTAAGTGTGATTTAGATCAGAAAAATGCCGAGGGTAGTACTGGCGGACCTGACAAATTAGTACAAAATGATTTGGCATATGCAGGTAGCCCTATCCTCCCCGACTCAGCAAGGATAGTATTGACGGAATCTAACAACATCCCACTAGCCGAGCAGGTCCAATTTTCGTTGTCTCCACACATAGCCAAGAAATCTCAGGGTGACTGTGAGTTGATTGCTCACACAAGTAATGAGGGAGCACCCCACAGTCATAATAGCACAACTGTTCACAGCAGCCTTTTTTGGAATATTGCTGGCTTGTCAAACAAGCTGAAATCTAAACAATGGCTTGACTTTATAAAAGTTTATAGCATCATATGTCTTCAAGAAACCTGGATGAGGGAGACAGCTTATATTAATGGTTATGCCTCCATACTCTTCAGACAGACTGTGACGCTGGTAGTTGTTAATTTTTATCACAATAATTTTGTTCCCTACAATACCACCTAAGACCTAGAGAATTCGTTAAGCAGACACATACAGGAGATAAATACAGATTTTATTGTTCTCTGGGGGGGGGTGATTTTAATTTTAAATTATGTCCCTTATCAAAGCAGTCTGCATGTTGCTTATTAGATGGGGCCAGGGATGGCGGTTGCCACTTTTATCACAACCCATGTGGGAATATTTTTAATTCATTGCTTTCAAAATGTTCTCTTTTTCTCACAGTTGATCTTATCCAACCAGAAGGCCAGGACCTTGTTTCATTTACGGGCAGAGACAAAGGCACTCTTATTGATTTTATTGCCATTTCTGAATATTTTAAACCTCAATCGGTGGCTTTTCTATTCTTAAGGTCTGTTTTAGTGATCACTATCCACTGGCCATTTATTTAGAAACTCAAACTGGCGACTCCTCTGGGAGAATTAAACTATGTCCCATAACTTACAATAAAAATAAGGGATTACAGCGCAAGTGGTCTACCGTTAATCCAGATTCCGTTCTCCAATGGATCTTGACCACCAATATGAGCCAAATTTTAGAATGCCTGGAAGACAGCATAAACCCACCATCCATGTTAAAGGCCTTTGCCGCAATACCTGAAACTATTAATGCCGCTCTACGAAGCGACAATAGATTTAGACCCACGAAGCAATGTAACTGGTTTAACAGTGACTGTTCACAATCTCACAACAAACTTGAAAGGCACTGGAAAAAAAAACCCGGGATAACTTGTGGTAAAACATCTTCAACATGAATACAAACAGGCTCTAGGGAGACGCAAACTGGATATAAGAAAAGAAGCCTGGGAACAACTGCACGTAGCTTGTCAAAGTAAAGATCCCAGACTCTTTTGGAAAACCGTTAATTCGGATTTCTTCCGGAGTTCCCACAATAGCAGTATTGATGCCACAATTATGCCTGATGTGTGGGTACAGCATTTTTCCTGTTTATACAGTGCCATAGGTGAGCACTGTCCCAATTTAAACCACGGGGCATCAGAGTTGGTTCCACCAACGCTTGACGAAGTCGAAAGGGCACTAAACCAAACAGTGAAGAATAAGGCACCTGGCCCTGACGGCATCCAAGCCAACCTGTTTTTGGCCAACTCTGCTCTATGGCTCCCTCTGCTGACCAACATTTTAAGTTGCATAGCTACCCAGGGCCCTCCTAAATCATGGGGATCCGTGATATTAGTCCCCATTTTTAAAAAAGGGGATAGGTCGGACCCAAAATGTTATCGGCCCATCTCATTAATCGACTGTACCTGTAAACTGATGGGCAGGGTCATATTAGAAAGGCTGGAGGCCCGGGTAACCGAAAGTGGGAAATTTTCAGATGTACAATATGGCTTCAGGAGGGTTCTTGGAACCATCGAACAATGTCTTAATCTGCACCTGGTCATAAGCAAGTACACAATAGCCAAGCCCGGATCTCTCTACCTCGGGTTTATGGACCTTAGGTCGGCTTTTGACTGGGTGCAGAGAGGGAGATTATGGGAAAAGATGTTGAACCTGGGCATTGAACCATCCATAGTCCATTTTTTAGCCAAAATGCATCAAGATGTGACTGGGAGGGTCAGATATGGAGTGGGTGGGGAATTTTCCGCTCCCATAAAAATGAATCGTGGGGTTCGTCAAGGCTGTGTCCTTGCCCCCTTTTTATTCTGTTTATACATTAATGATCTAGAAAGCTACATTAATCATGGGAATGTGGATGCCCCCAAGACAGGTACCAGAAATCTCCCGGCATCACTTTATGCAGATGATTGTGTTTTAATGTCTAGAACTAGTGTGGGTTTGCAGAAGCTTGTGACCAGGTCTAATGATTTTGTGAATGGACTGGGTCTAAAGACCAATATAGCGAAATCTTACACCATGGTGGTGGGCAAATCCCCCACCATTTTAAAATCATGTTTTATCAAAAATGAAAAGCTGTCCTATGTCCCTACTTTTTCTTACTTGGGAATCCCGTTCGATCAGAAAAGCACCTGGCACCACCTAGTCGAAACAAGGACCAGTAGTTTTAATCAAAACCTGGAGGCGGTATTCAGATTTATGAAAAATAACAATTAACACCTATAAGGCTCGTTCGTGTTCTGTCATTTTGTATGGGGCTGGAGTATGGGGTTCTTGTAACCCGGTGGGTTTACAAAGAGCTGAGAATGCCTTTATGAGACGTTTGCTGACAGTCCCTAATAGTCTTCCTGCTAGTGTCTGTCAAAGCGAACTCGGTTTGATCCCCTTGTCCTTCCACATACAAATCGCACCAACTTTATTGTGGCACTTCATTTGGGCGAAGGAAGAGCCAGCCCTTAATCGCGCAATTATCTCAGACTGTTTTAAACTAGATCATATGTCGAAGATACCTTGGCTCAGCTATATAAAAAAACAACTAGAGTCACTGGGGCTGGCAGATTGTTTTTATAATCCAGCTAATATTGCCAAGATCCCAAAAGTAAAATTGAAAAAGGATCTCCTAACCTGTCTAAAATCAACTTAGAGATGGCAAAATAGAGAGTCTCAGAACACTCGCTTTTAGTACGCTCTCTAGGTGTTGAGCCTTACCTCTCCTTTTATTTTAGTCATACCAAATTGTTTTATCTCATTAGATTTAGGTTTGGTATTTCGTACCTCCTGGTTTCCTATCCCCGCAAAGCTTATTGTGACGCTAAACTGGAACTGTGCCCTTGCGATTCCAAGTCCACACAGAGCACGCTCCATTTCCTTTTCTTTTGCCAACTTTACATTATGCCAAGGCTTGATTTTATCATTCCTCTCCTAAAGTTTTTAAACATTAGGAAGTGTCGGCCAGCTTTATATCATCTCCAGCTTTTAAATGATGAATTCACTTGTTTAATGATTTATAGATACATCTCTGCAGCTGTTCATTTGCGTGATATTGTTGGGAAATGATTTTATTTGTTTTAACGACTTATCTCTGGATCTTATCGCCTATGGGACAGGGGTTTTGTCATGAACTTATAATATTCTGTCCCCAGTTCATGCTGCTATTTTGTAGAAATGCTAATTTATTGATTACTTCTACTACATCCTGATTATGAATTACCACTGTTGCGAAACATATCATCTACTGTCTGTATTACTTTTTCTTAACTTATGTTTTAAATGTTTTTATGATGTATTCTTTTATGGCTGTAAGTCAGCCGAATAAAAATATTTTGACTGACTGAATCTTTGGTGAACTCCCCAATAGTTTTATGGGATGCACTTAAATGTACTATACGGGGTCATGTTATTAGAAAAATGGCCAAAAGGAACAGTGATATTAGAAAATCCCTTCAATCTATGTGTGATGAGATTAAACGCAAAGAGGAATTATTTAGACAATCAAACAACAAATCACTCCTGCAGGATATAAAAAACTTGAAATACTCTTTTAGTTCCATAGTCACTAAAAGAGCTTATATTGTTACCGAATAGAGCTGGTAAGCCTTGGCTGCCACGCTAAAATATCAAAACACGAATGTTAATATGACTCGCATTTCTCATATTACTGATAAAAATGGTTCAAAAAATTCCATACACAAGAAATTCTTGGGGTCTTTCGAGAATTTTATGAAACATTATACACTCCTAAAGATCAATCTACCAAGATTACCTGTCAACAGTTTCTTCAGTCAATTCCTACTAATACTATTTCCCATACTGATATGATTGAGTTAGGGAAACCAATTGATATTGAGGAGATCATCCAGGCAATTAAGGCTACTCGCTCGGGGAAAGCTCAAAGACCGGATGGTTTTCCTATCGCCTTTTATAAAACTTTTACTCCTTCAATAATCAAATATCTTAAGATGATTTTTGATGATTATGTTGTTTCTGGTAAGGTTTCTGGTTCGGCTGCTGAGGCTACTATTGTAGTTATACCAAAGGATGGTAAAGATCATGCTGATCTTAAGAACTATCGTCCAATTTCATTATTAAATATGGAAGCTAAATCTTTGCCACGGTCTTGGCTAAACGCTTAGAGAGTCACATTCCTAATCTCATACATGATTCCCAGACAGGGTTTGTAAAAGGGAGACTTGCCAGAGACAACATTCGGACCTTTTGTCATATATTGGAAAAAGCAAATCTTTCAGTATTGCCATCAGCGACGATCGCCATTGACGCCGAAAAGGCTTTTGATAAAGTCTCTTGGCCTTTTCTACAAGCAGTATTAGAATCACATAATCTTGGCGATTCATTTATTAATATGGTCATGTCTCTTTATGCGCAACCAAAAGCTAATAGAATTAATGGTGCTACATCCTCCTTTTTTAATCTTCGTCAGGGCACTAGACAAGGGTGCCCTCTTTCACCCCTTCTTTTTCTCCTATCTATAGATCCGCTTCTTTGTCTACTTAATCTGAATCAGGGTATTAAGGGGTTTCAATTTGGTTCGTGCATGCTTTAAACGGCCGCGTACGCGGATGACGTTCTTATTTTTTCAGAAGACATTGCAACAGCAATTCCCGTTATCTCTAACATCATAAGTGATTTTTGCTCGTCTCTGGGTATACTCTTAACAAAGAAAAGACGGAATTGTTCCCTCTAAACGCATTGTGTTTTCCTGTTCACATGGGTGATTCAGGTTTTAAATGGCAATCGACTCGTATTAAATATTTTGGGATTTGGTTCTGTAAGAACCTGTCAGACACTATCACTTATAATGAATCTTATATCATATCTAAGGTTAAGGACCTTTTATCTTCCTGGTCTCCTAAATATATTTCTTGATGGGGAAGATTACAAACTCTTAAAATGATGATAACCCCGATAATTAATTTTTTATCTTCCATGTTACCTATAAAACTTTCTTCTGCCTTCTTCCATGAGCTTGATTCAATCTCTTCAAAATTCTTATGGAGCGGTAAGAGAGCTAGAATTGCCTCCAAATACCTCAGAAAGCCCTCTGAGTTGGGTGGTTGTAATCTTCCGGATTGGAATCTATATCAGATTTCCTTCCTAGCATCTCAAGGTGCTCTTTGGTTCTTACCGGATTCACAACTGGTACCCCCTTGGATTTATATTGAAAGGGAACTTTGCACTCCTTTTTCCACCCCTTCTTTTCTCACAGCTTCTAAGCTTAGGTTAGACCAGTCTCAACGTATTATATTAGACACGATCAATGCGTTAAAATATGTTGATAAAAAAGTATCTAAATATATACATAAATCAAGATGGTCTTCTTTATCGCATAATCCTAAACTTTCTACTGACATTGATCCTAGCATAGCCTCTTTGTGGGCTGCCAAAGGTATTAGATTGGTGAAGGACCTATATGATTCTAATCATGATCCGCTTCCCTTCTCTTTTTTAGCCAAGAAATATAATCTTTGTAATTTGGACTTTTATTCTTTTTTGAAACTAAAGGTTAGAATTGCTAAAATACCCCTGTCTACGGATTCGGGTATTGTCTCACTCCTTTCTATGTGGTTACGTTCAGGCCATACTGCGTCTAAAATGTATAAATTTATATCCGCTCCACTCCCTTCACAGTCTACGAATACTTTTGATAAATGGTCTCACCATTTCGCAGATGACATTTTTAAACATATTTCACAAGATACTTGGTATTTGATTGGGAAATTATCCCTACGTAATAAAATTGCTCCTTCGCTTATCCAATCTAAATTCTTCACATTAAACCTTCTACATTGGACCCCGGCGCGTTTACATAAATTGAAACTTCGAGATAGTGATCTATGTTGGAATTGTAATCTTGTACCAGGTACCCATCCACACATGTTCTTTGATTGTACGTTATTGAATTCCTTTTGGGGCCCGATACAGAAACATTTATCACTAATTTTGAATACATATATAGAACTTTCTTTGCCTATGATTTTACTAGGTCCATGGGCCGCAGGTATTCCTTTACCCCTTGACAATACGGATCTGGAGCTCTTAGATCTACTTTTATCCATAGCTGTTAAAATTATACTAACAGAATGGAAATCTTTTCACTTTCTATCTTATCATACCTGGTAGGCATGGGTCTCATATCTACGTGGAGCTCATAATTTTGTTGAGAAAAAACGTTATTCGCCTTTCATATCTAGTAATGTTTGGCGATCTCTGGACAACTATATGAATTTATCTTCTCAGGGGTTGATCCCTTTGATGCCATTTCTTAATGTATTTTCCATTGGAACAGATGTCCCCTCAGACCTCTTTGATTCCTTTCTTTTCTTTCTCATGTCTTTTTTCTCAGTATTCTTTTTCTTCTTCTTTTTCACTTTTCCTCGCCTGATTGTTCTTATTCATTAGGCAATACAACGAGTATATGTTTTTGTCTTGATATATGCAGTTGCGATGCTTCACTTATATCTCTGGGATTTATATTATTACTTGACGAACTTTGTAACATCTACTATATGTCATGTTATTTATTTGCTTACATTTTTAAATAATGATATGTTTACCATCCTTTTTATACCAATCCACTAAATCTTGCTATGAAATCATTTTATTTTTAAATTTTTTCGGAATTAATATATTTATATTTCACTCTGTACTGTTGTATTGTTAGTGTACTACAAATGTATTTCTCTTTTAAATATGCAATAAAGATATTTGAACAAAAAAAATATATATATATTATTTTGAACAACTTTTAGACTTTTTACATTTTTACCTACTATTTTTATGGATCTATTAGTTGTTTGCGTACAACGCCTAGCAATACATTCGAATTTCAGTATGTCGTCCAGTCGGATGAGGAGTGGGTGTTATGTTTCATATAGGTACCCCCATATAGGGTCAGGTAGCAACCTAACCTTTCACCTATATTCTCCCCTACCATTACACTACATAACAATTCTTGGGACTGACTTTTTACCTAGTTACAGTACTTCCTACAGGACGTGGGGTTTTCCCTGAAAAGTAGTCTCATCCATTATGCATGAGGATTCTTGGAAACTCAGCAGGACTACCATCTCCTGCATAATAACTATGGATAAGGGTACTTCCTTCCGTCATCCTAAGTCTGACATGACACAGCAAGGTAGAACCCCTGAGGGTACCACTTTGGGTATATAAACACCATATCTTGCTGAAGCAGGCAGAGGAGAAAAGGACTTTCATGCTGACACACTGACGCGAGATGCTGAGATTCCTGCACGAAGACACTCCTGCTCGCAGTGGTCTGACATCCCTCGCGGGGTGTCCATATCGAGACCAAGATGGGGTCCCACAGTCTCTCACTTCAGGTAATGGGGTTGACTTTATCCTAGAGGGATTCTTGGCTCTACACCTACATACATACTAAGTACACTTGGGTACATCTAGTTAGGATTGCACCATAGGAGTACGCATTTTACTGTCATGTATTTTTACCTGCCTGTTTTCATTCTTTTAGCACTATGGTAGAAATCTACCATCCTTTTATTCTGTTGGTGCTTATAATCATTTATATCTGTTACTGTCTTATGGTTGTTTCAGCACACCTATTGGACACTAGAATGGCGCAGGTTCAATAAATGCTTATTGAGAAACGTCCCCACTGTTTATTCTGTGTATCTCTCCAAGACAAAGTGAGCACGACTGACTGAGCAAAACGTAATGCACTGTTTCCACGATCCCTGATGGGACAGAGTTGTCATGTTCGATAGTTGCCAAGAACTATTCTTTCCTTAGTAAGAGGGGTTTCTAGTGGCACTGTGAGCTAGCTGGTATACAGGCTAACATACCCAGGGGGGTGTCTAGAATCAGTCTGGACACCAATCCTACAGTGTATGTTGTCTAAACGCGCAGATCCTATATAGGTTTATAGGAACTTCACGACAGCATAGTCTGTTTACTGTGTTTACAGGTCCACATGTTCATTCTTTAAAACCAGAAATGGTTCACTTTAATTTTGTAGTCCTTTTTCTTGACAAAGGCTTAGCCTTAAGAGTTGAAACCCATTGATTTCATGAACTGTGCTCAATAAAGACATTTCTGCATTTAGTCTCCTCTGGAGTGGTGATATTTCCTTCTTGGAGAAGTTATAATAATACACATAAACTATCAAGGTTAGGTCACTTAAAACTGTAAAAATATATTACCTGCAAAGTAAAATACTTAAAATGTACCTACGATGCAAAGATTCACAATGTAACTCTAGTGATGTAATTACTTCAGATGTAGAGCCTGCAAAGTAAAGATAACATACTGTAGAACATTTTGTACATTTTATATTTTTGTGCAGAACATGGATTTACTTTCAAATTGACATATGCACACTGGTGTAGTGCTATTGCAGTTGAAACTAATTTGTTAAGATTATGAAGTGTGTTTTTCTGGCTTATGTTAACTAGGCCTCAATTTAGGCCTCAGCACCACCAAAATGGATGTCTCCTCCTGCATGCTCACTGTTCATTATTTCTGTGGCATACAGTCAAGCAGTCATTTTTGTTTATATCCATTGATGTTGTTCTTGCTGTTCTTGAAGAAAATGTTCTGCACATACACAGAAATGTTGCTGTTTTCAGAGGCCCTTCTGCTACCTTAGAGCGCTGTGCTCATTCACAACGGCGAAACTGTTGTTCATGTAACTAGTTTGTATCGCTATCTCTGGACGACATTTGCATTAGCATAGAGTGGGCAGAATCAATATTCATGTAGTGGAATAGAGCTTAGATGCTAAGACAAAATGACATTTCATAAAACTGTAAACTGATTTGCTGAAAATGTTATTGTTTTGTCAACACCATGGTTATTTTACAGAACTAATGATTTCCTATAGAAGAAAAACTGTATATAAACCGCAGTATTTGGGGGGTGAGCCACAGGTTTCTTGAATACTTTCCAATGCTACAAGGGATTCTGCCATAATTTTTATTGATTTTGCTGTTCACTTGGAACTTAGAATTATTTTCCTGATTTGCATATTATTCTGTAATGTACTGTTTACTGAGAGCCTTCATGGCAATGACTTCATGCAGTTGCACCTTATGATTTGTGTACTCCACCTATTAAACGTTTGTAAAAATCCTTTAAAATATCTATTCCTGATCTAGAACTTACTCATCAAGTTTGTCCTTATTTAGTTGACTGTATCTTGATATATTGTGGGGTGCCTTGTCTCGAGCACATATTGCCTCACAAAATTGAAGTTTAACACCGTCTCTGATTCATCAACTCATGGGCAAGTTGCTGAGGTAATATTTTGGGATGTACAAATTCAGTAGTTCCCCACACCCACACTACCATGGACCAGTTGTCAGACTACAGCCTACATGTGCATCACTGCACACTGAGTCTACTTCAAGTGGGTTAAGCAAACCCTAGCCACTGAAGCCACAATTGCAGATACTTTTCAGTGCATTTACGGTCAAGCAACAGTTTCACTGGTCTGGTTGGAGAAACCACATACGGCTGCCAACATCCTGGAAGAGTATGATAGTCTATGAATTGCTTGAACTCAGAGATCTCATCACTGAATTCTTTGCCACTGACAGTGGCAGTAACACTGAAAGAGGATACTTCAGAGTGCTATTTTTAACTCATTGCATCAACCTAAATAATGCACAGAACTTCCTAAAAAAAGATGTGGTCAACAACATGCTGGTCACAAGTTGCAGGATTTGCAGGCATTTCAGCCATTCCTTCAAAGCCCAGAAGCAGTTGGTTTAGGATCATACAGAATGATTATAGAGTCCTCATAAAAGCTCTTGTACAGGAGGACCTAACCCGTAGGAACTCCACCTTCTACATGTTGTAAATGCCTGTTTGAGCAGTACAGGTCTATAAATATTTACATACTACAAAGGAGAGGTTATGTGATTGCCAAAGGTATTACAATGGAGGCTGCCATACGGAGGCTAACAGAGTGCCTGTTCCAAATGCTAGTGCCTTTTGAGATTTCGCCATTGGAAGCCAGGAAAGAGAATTGTACCATGAGCCAAGCCGTCCCATTGGTGCACTTGCATCAGGCCAATTTGCATAAGCTGGAATAATCATACACCAATGCATATGAAGAAGAAGCTGGTTTGGCCTACCTGGATAAAAATGTCAGGCTGCAACAATAGATCATGCCCCCAAGAATGTGCACTATATGGGACCCAAGGTGAATACATTGGTAGCTCCTTTCATTTTATTCATAGCACTGGATGTCTTCATTTAAAAGAACTGGGTCATCAGAAAAGCAATAGAACTGGATGATGAAAGATTGCAACTTCAAGCCCGAAGAGGAACTCAAGTGCTATCTTCACCAAACTTTGGAGTGCACAGTGGTGGCCCCAAGTCCAGAAGCATGTCACAACTACAGCAATACTACCCACCAGTGATAAAACAATCACCATTACAAGACACACCTGCTGCTAATTCAACAATACCCAGGGACATAGCTTCAGGGGGGTGTTTGGGGTGTTACACCCCCTAATAAATGTATTTTCAGATGAATAGTTGGGTACAGGAGCTTTCAGTCAGATCTGGTGAGGTGTCTGTCGGATTTCGTCTGTTATTTTTGCATACACACACTGACAAAAACATGCACACACACTCTCTCTCCCATCCATGTTTTGTAAGGCCTAAAAGATTTTATTTTACAAAATATTGTGTTTCTCTCATTTAGTACTCCTATTAATCCGTATTCCTCCCTCTTTCCACTACCACTTAAGACCCTCTCATGCACCCTACTTGACATATAATATATTTTAACATTATAGGCCAGCGTGATGGTCAGAAAATCTGATGCTCCCACCCCCCCATCTTACTGACCAAGCTATGCACCCCGACAATACCAACAGCATCACTTCATCCAACCACTTTAATGGGTTTATTTATAGCAAGTCCAGACCTTAAATAAAGCACACATAATCAAAAAGAATAAACATTTTATTCCCAAAAGGTATGTTTTCAGAAGACACACCAGTGGATGAGGGTGATTTCTCTGATGTTTCAAGTGCGTTGAGTGTTTGTCCTTCAGACGAAGTCCCTTTTTTGGAGATGTACTCTTCATTGGGGACTTAAAAGTAATACACCCGTAACAGAACAGAAATGACTGCTGTAAATAAAAGAAAAGAAAAAGAAAATGTTTTATTAGGTGTGCTGAAAATTGTATGTAAAATTAAATGAACCTGTGTGCAAGGCACAAAAGATAATCAAGGAGGACACGGCCGTTTTGGCCTTGTGACTGAATGTTAAGGTAATAAAGAAATAAAATTAGTTCAACATTATGGTCAAATGTAGACTCTGCAATGCACAATGGCCTCTACGTCTGAAATGGATGTTTCCATTTTCTAAAAGAACAAGATGTGTCCCATACCTAACCTTTCATTTGGGTGCTTAGCTGTCAGTGAAGATTCAAAGGACTGCACTGCTTATGTATGTCGCTGCTTTGAGAAAACATAGGCACAAATAGACAGACACCACATTTGAAACAGGTAACTTGCATGAATTAATTAATGCCAGATGATGATCCATTTGATGGATAGTCAGTGTAGATAAATCTGCTATTTTTAATGTTTGGGTGATCATTCTAGCTGAATGCTTCAACCTGCCACTAGAAGTGTACCTTAAGTGGCCTATCGTTAACTAAATGCCTGCATTTCTTTGTTGTTGTTTCACCCCTCAGCTTACCTTTACTCTAGGACTCCCGACCTGATTCACAAAGGTAAACTTACACTTTGGTGTAAGTTTACAATTTTTGGGGTATTCACAAACTACAATTTTATTGTTACTAATAGTACTTTAACGATTGCAGAGAATCCCCAATCGGGGCAGATTACTCCACACATAGAAAGGTAGGCCTAGCCTAGTTAATGTTAAGCCAGCTTATGTTCCTCACTCTGACCCCTTGCACATCATCCTTACCTCAACTCTCAAATATTGTCATTTTCTTTTCTCACTCCATAGGTCTTCGCTTCTGCAAGGACCCTCCATGGTTCTTCTGATCTGCTGTTTAGCCCTATTCCTAAGACAGGCAATGCAAGAATGTGATTGAATCATTTTTACATTATCAATTTTATTTACTTCTTATGAATATTTTTGAACTGTCAGTGTCCCCCCTATTTTGCATTTAAGCTTAGGTAACTATTAACTAACTTGGGAGTCTTTGGGCTGCTAAAGACTGTTTGTATATGTTAACGTAACTGTCATCTTCCTTCCATGACAGATGAGACATGTTCATGGAGTGCTGAATTCTATGGCTGTTTTTTTTAACGTTTTCCTAATTCCTATTACCTATTACTTATCCACTGATTGATCCCTTAACTCTCTTTCCCCAGCTGTGAGAACTATTGAGCTATAATCCATTTCTACCATTAACAAATCTTACACTTGGAGGGGGTATGTGGTATAAATACGCAAACTGTTAGACGAGGATGGCCATGAGATATCATGGTGCAGAAAATACAATATAACACTCAGTGGTATGCTAAAGCTAGGTAGTGTGCACTTTTTTCATAAACTAAGCACCACCTGCTTTACTCAGAAAAAGAACATTGTTTCCTGTAACATCTTTCCTTTTTGGGCCTGTTAGAGCAGCCAGAAGTTAGTCTGTTAGGCAAAGTCCCTACATCAGCTGGCATCGTAATGGACATCTGTTTTATGGATAGCAAATATTTATTAGTGGTGACTGCAGAGCGGAGTGTAGAACACACCTATTGCTGATGGGAGGGTACTAAATACCATCAAGACATACAGCCCCAGATGTACGGCCAAAAGTTTTAGCGAGTCGCAATTTGCGCAAAATTACGACTCACAAATTGCGACTCGCTAAATTGAATGTACCCACACAACTTTCACCCAAATAGCGACTCGCAAGTGACTCGCAATGCAAAATTGCGACTCGCAAATTGCGATACGCTAAACGCTCGCAGATAGCGTCCGCTGTAGAAAACATGCATTTTGCATGCGCGATTAGCGTACGCGGTTGAAAGAATGCATTTTGCATGCGCAAATAGCGAGTTTGAATAACAATTGAAAAAAAATCACTTCCTAGTTGATCTGAAGGACCCCAAACCAGGAAGCAGTGTCTATGGAGATTCCTGATCAAAATTACAAGCACATGGCAAGGTGCAGCAGCTCAGTTGAACACTGCTATACAGAGAGAACAGCACAGCAAGATGGCCAGCCAGATATCTGAGAAAGAAGGGAAGAAGAGGTTGCGCAAACTTAAATTTTCTGACAAAGAAATTGACATTATCATCGAGGAGTGCTGCCACAATCAAGAGCAGCTATTCAGTCGGACTTCACATACCGTGCCAGAGTCTGACAAGCGTAAAATATGGTGTGACATGCAGCTGTGTGTAATGCCCTCGGTGTTGCGGACAGGTCAATAGATGACATCAAAAAGAGGTGGTATGACCTACGTTCCAGGGCTAAGGAGAGGGTGGCTGATCGGCTGCTGCTGCCCAACAAACAGGAGTTGGCCCATCCAGCCTCCCGGAAGCCTCCACAGCAGAGGCAATGGTGGAAGCCACCCTAGAGCCGGAGTCTGTCGTGGGAATTGGAAGCCTGGACACATCCCAACCACCACCACCCACAGGTAAGTGAGAAATGAAAGCCATTTTATGTCACACTCAAGTCAGCACCCCACATGCATGCACCACACACAGGCCAAACTACATCTACATGCTCCGTCTACACAATAAAAAAGTCACAGTTGGTGCATCATGGGAAGTGTAGTACGTGACACAAACATTGCTGTTAGGGACTGACATGAGTTGTGAGCATAGTACCACCACAGAGATAGTGACTCAAAACATTTCCTTTATTTCTCCTTTTTAAACATAGATACATCTTTGGGAGTAGAACCAAGGGAGGAAGACACTGACTCAGAGCAGGAGCATGGCCAGATGGACCAGGGGCTGGATGATCCCAGGACTTCATTTTCATTGGGGAGTGCACAAGGGCTCGATATAACAGCCCCACAGCAGCAGCCAACCACACGTCGCACTCTTGGCACAAGGGGCAGGGTACCACGTTTGACCCAGCGATCCCGAAGGCTGCTCCAAAGCCATAGGAAGGCTCCTGCCAACACCATGGCAGTTAATCCATCTCCTTCTGCTGGCCTGGTGGAATCCATGCTTAAAATTCAGCACCTGCACCAAAAGCAAATGAGGCTAATGAACATGAAGTTGAGCAGGGGGTTTGACAGAATCACCAAACAACTGTCTGAGAATCAGGCCCGTATGGAGTGCAAAATGGATGCCATGACTGATGCAATTGTGAAGCTGTGCACAGAGCTTAAGGAGGACAGGGCACATAACAGTAGGATGGAGTGCAGCAGGTCACATGACATGCACTCCATGACGAGGGCAATTGGACGTCTGGCAAATGCAACAAGCCTGCACAGCAAACGCACCCTAGCACTGCAGTTTGAAATGGGCCACTACAGTGGCGATGTAGCAAGGGGACTACAACAGATCACATCTGCTGTGGAAGCTCTGCAAACTAGCCTGGTAGCTACAGGAGGAGGCACAGACACTGCTGACAGTGAAGTGTCCAGCCGCAGCAGTGTTTCCACTGCTGATGCCCCAACCGAGCGGAGAAGCGGCAGTCAGCACTCTATGATCCAAAGTGCCAGATCAACATATGCAGGACAGAGGGGCAACAGCTAATTTTCTTTTTTGTTTTTGTCTTTTCACTTTTTGTTGTGGTGTAGTAACGACTTTGCATTTATAATTTGTGTAGTAACAGTTACCTGAGATGGACAGGTTGTCCCATAGACTCAGGCAATATGACCTTGAATTAAAGGCATATTGCAAAACACAGTTTGACTCTCTCTTGTGTAGTTTCTTGTGCATATTTGTGAATGATAATGACGTACCTTGAAAAGTAATGTCTGGCTATGTGGTCCCTGCGCCTTCTCCCCTCTGCTGCTGAGCTTCCCTCACTTGGTTGGTGGGCTGGGGGTCCAGGCTCTTCATCCCCCGAGTCTGTATCTGACAACTCCATGGGCAGGCCACGCCTGCATGCAATGTTGAGGAGTATTGCGCAGCTTGCCACAATTTTGCAGGCTTTCTCAGGCATATACTGCAAGGCACCACCACTCTTGTGTAGACACCTGGATCTTGATTTTAGTATGCCAAATGTGCGCTCGATGACTGACCTGGTACGTCTATGTGCCCTGTGGTATCGCCTTTCATGTGCGTTGGAGGGAGACAGGTACGGTGTGAGGATCCAGGTATGCTGGGCATACGCACTGTCACCTGCGAGGAAATGTAAGATTTTAAGACAACATGCAGACAAACATTTATGTGCAAATACATCTCACTGTGGGTGTGGGGATTCATTACCTAGTAGTTATCCTTCATCAAAATCACCTCTTTCTAATTTCTGGTCTATGCCACTGTGTCTGAAGATGTATGAGTCATGTGTGCTTCCTGGAAATTTGGCTACAATGTCTGTGATGATGTTATTTGCGTCACAGATGACTTGGATGTTGAGTGAATGTGTGCTTTTCCTATTACGGAATATGTATTCTATGCGTGATGGTGGACATATGGGCACATGGGTATCTATGCACCCAATGACCTGTGGGAATCTTGCTATTCTATAGAATTGCAATTTGGTGTTTTCAAGTTCCTGATCATTCCTAGGCAGATAGATGTGTTCATGTATGTGGTGTAGCAGGGCATCTAGGAAATTGCGAAAGCGCACTCTGTGACACACCTCCAGCCACTGCAATTACGTCTTGATAGCTACCAGTGGCCAATGGGTGGAGGGAGCTCAACACCTGCACATGTGTTGGGATTGCATTGCTGCGCTGGGTTCTGCTTTCCAAATGTGGCTTCAGGGTGTCTATGAGGTCTAGGATGACTGTGCTACTCAGCCTGTACTGTTCATATATCTCTTCCTCAGTCTTCTCAAACAATGTCAGCCTGACTCTGAAAATCCTCTCCTGTCTCCGCCTCCTCTGTAGAGCAGCACGCATACGCATCCTCCTCGCTATCACATACAGGGCAGCCATTTTGGAAAGGTTCTGCTGCATTCTGGGCCTGTTTTTATAGTTTGTGACTGTTTACCACCTGTTTCAGGTTAGTGGTAAATTGCTTGCGCAAATGGCCCGTTTTGCGCATAGTCGCAATTTGCAAGTACTCCGTACATTTGATTTTGCGAGTCGCTATTTGTGACTCGCAATTTTGAAAACGCTATTCCGTTCGCTTTTTCTGCGACTCGCTATTCACTCGCAACGCAAATTTTAAAATTGCGAGTGCATATCGTACATAGTGTACGGTCATTTTTGCATGCACAAATCAATTTGCGACCGATTTTGCGCATGCAAAATGGTCGTACATCTGGCCCGAAGGGTGGTGCATAGGTTGAACAAGGTCAGTTTTCCAACACTGTTTAAAGTAGGTGGTGGCCCGCATTGAGGATATTCTGGAAAGTTAGGTCTGGTAGAGAGAGAGAGGATGATGAATGGACATTCTTTGTGATAGGTCAGATCCAGGGCTTGCCTCAGTCTGGAAGATGGAGCTTCCTGGTTTACCAGGAATGCTGCGTAATAAACAATAAGGTGGAAGCTAGTTAGAGGACTGCCAGGAAAATAGTGTATTTTATCTACTACTTACCCAGCTGCTGGCTAAATAGTAAAGATTACTAATTATCTGGGCAAAAGACTTGCAATTACCAGAAAAACGTCACTATTTACACGCTACTAGCCTAATAGAAGAGATCATGCACTATTTAGTGGGTGGCCATAACGTCATTATTTACCTGGCTGCTAGCTAATTTGCTGCTAATTATGTAATGTTTGACTGACAGTTGTGAATGAATAGGAAAATATGTGGAATCTGAAGATCATGTCAAGACACCACCGTCTAGACGGTATTCTCCTGTTTTGAAATCTTTAAGTGACACACAAAGGTGGAACAGTCTTTTCATAAACAATTCAGTAAGTTTTATTTAAAAAATAAGAATATCACATGTAAGCACGAAAACATAAAGGCAGGTGGGTGCCTATATTGTTAAGCCACCATCTTGTAACATGGTATAAAAGTATTTAGCGGTTTCTGAACTTGTAACCAAAGTTGCATGGTACATTTTAAAAAGTTCCCTTCATTCATGCTACATTTAGATAAACCCTTGTCAACAAAGAGCACCTTGAACTGAAATGTTGCAATAGATTTATTTGATCATGTAAACACAATGTAAACCTGTGTAAGATTCCGAACCATACCGTTTTGCAACCATCTTATAATATAAAATGGGAAGAGTTTGCACAAACACCACACAAGGGGGGGTACAACATCTCTGAAATAGAATAAACAGCATGGAACCTTCAATTTGTATTAAAACACCATCATATGATGATAACTGAGAAGTATAGTTTACCACTACAGCTGCATCCCCTCTTGTAGATTTTTTGTGATTTATATAGTATATACTTTTTATTTTGTATATGCTTTAATAATTTATGCTGTTAAGCATTTCATTTTTTTTAAAATACATTTTTAGGAGTTGGAATGGTATATGTATTTATTTATTGTGTGTATTAAAATAGTCCAGCTGAGTGAATTCAGGACTACTATTGAAGGAATCTATTAAGCAGATGCATTTTTACTTCTTTTTTGAAGGCAGTAGTCGAGGGGCTTGTCCAAGTTTCAGGAGGTAGTGCATTCCATATCCTTGGGGCTAGGCCAGAGAAAGAGCAGTTGTATATTTTCTTTTTGTTGAACATCTGTGGTTTCAACAGCAGGGAGTTAGCACTTCTTGAGGAACGACTTCCACCTGATAGTTTGAGTTTTTTGGCCAGGTATTTAGGAGTGTTGTGGTGAATAGCCTTGTGGATCATGCAAGCTATTTTCAACTGTATTCTTGCTTCAAATGGGTGCCATTTAAGATGTTTTAGATCTGGCTCCCATAATCTAATTGGGTGATGACTAGAGATTGGACTGCAGTCTGAAAGTCATCAGGGGGCATGAATGGTTTAATTTTCCCTAGTGTGTTCATTTGTTAATTGGCACTGATCTTGCATATTCAGGTATTTGTCCAACGTTATACCAAAGATCTAGTAGAGCCAATAACGTGGGGGGGAGCAGCTGAGAGTTGTGAGTTGTTTGATTAATTCTTCTATGAAGGCAGTGTGATTGTGAGGGGCGATCAAGAGGAATTCCGGTTTGATTGTGTTAAGCAAGATGTGATTGCGGGTCAACCATTGTTGGGTTTTCAGCAAAGTGCAGTTGAGTGCTTTGATATCTAAAGGAGAGGAAATTTTCAAGTTGTGTATCATCAGCGTACACGTGGTAATGAATGTTTGAGAGCTTCAGATTTTTGGTGAGGGGTTCCATGAACAAGTTGAATAGCATGGGTGAGAGAGAGAATCCTTGAGAAACTTCAATTGTGACCAGAGTAATATCAGATTTTGATTGACTTTGATTCTTTGAGTACTATTATGAAGGAACAACACAAACCAGTTTAAAACAGGACTGGAAAGCCCCATCCTTTTCTCAAGCAGGTAAATCATGTGTTCATGTTTGACCATATCGAACACAGAGGAGAGATCAAGAGGTATAAGCAAGCAGGGTGCGTTCTGATCAAGCAGTCTCAAGGACTCATCGGCAATGTGTGTTAAAGCCATTTCAGTGCTATGTCCCATTCGGCAGCCAGATTGGCAGTGGTCTAGGAGTTGAAACTGCTCAATGTGGTTGCGTAGTTGCATGTATATGCATTTCTCTAGTAACTTTGCAAGTGTCGGGATTTTGGTCATTGGATGGAAATTGTTGAGGTCAGACAGGTCCGCATTTGGGATTTTTAGAATTGGGGTGACCTGTCCTATCTTTACGAAATCAGGAAACATGCCC
The DNA here is from genome assembly GCA_963921515.1 of Calotriton arnoldi. Classification (NCBI taxonomy): domain Eukaryota; kingdom Metazoa; phylum Chordata; class Amphibia; order Caudata; family Salamandridae; genus Calotriton; species Calotriton arnoldi. The sequence goes on from CAWUFW010001804.1 coordinate 748,625, forward strand.
TGAGATTTAGAAGCATTGACAGTCGTAGTCCATAGAGGGAGTCTGTAAGATCTAAGGTCTTTGATAAGCTTGGCGGGCAGAGGATCATTGAAGTGGTTGGAGGGTTTTAATTGATGATATTATTGAGAATATATAGGTTTCATTCAGGATTTTTAAGGCATTCCAAATGGAAGTATTTTTGGTAGTAAAGCCAGTATGAGGGGGATCTAACCAGTTGTTGCATTGGGCAGAGATTGGGCTGACCTCGTTTGGCAGAAGCTGAGAGGCGGTTGCAGTTCTGAATCAATCCTCCTTGTCTTATCAATGAAATAGATGGAGAACTTTTCGCCTCTTGGCAGTGACCCCGTATCTACCAAGTGGTGGTTAGAATGGTAGATAGCCTGTTGTTTGATGATTTCAAATAGTTTTTTGGGTCTGATTTTGGCATTGATTAGTTGTGCCCTAAAGTATTCTGCGTTTGCACTTCAAATGTGTTTGGTGTAGGAGCTTCTTGTTGACCTCAGGTGCTTGAGGTGTGAAATGGAGGGAGAGATTCTCCATGATCTCTCAGCAAGCCTTAAATTGCCTCTTTACTCGTTTAGGGTGCTGTTGAACCAGGGTCTGGAGTGCCTGCTGTGTATTCTTTTTAGCTGTTTTGAAGCAATGATATCAAGTATTTCTGACATGGATTGGATGTCATTCAAAGTAAGCTTTATTCGACAATACATGTCATAAAAGTGTTGAGCATAAAACACTGGTAAAACAATAAGACAATGAATTAAAATGTTATAAAGATTTGTACAAATAGTTAAAAATCAATTCATCCTAATACATTGTACTACAGCAAAATCTTAAAATGAGAAGCATGAGCAATAATGTTATCAATTTGTGGCTACGGCAACGGAATCAGTGAAAAGCGCCACAACTCGGTGATAAAAGGGTAATTTCACAACCACGAGTAGCATGATTCCAAGTCCAGTTATTTACAGTCAATGATTGAGATCTTATAGACCACATCCATCTTAAAAACTTTGCTACTGGGATTGCATAGTGGTGTGATGGATCAGTGCACAGGATTCGCAAGGCAATACTACATGAACTGGTACCCATGTTCCTGCCTGTCTTCACCAACCATACTTTGTGTGGACCAACATAAGTGGGGCAGACAAACAATACATGCAAATAAGTTTCTTCTCGGTCAATGCAAATAGGGCATTTGTTGTCGCCTGATGTGGTCCATTTGGCAGTGAAAGACTTTAGTGGCAAACAGCCCGCTCTAAATTGAAAATACAATTTGCGATCTAGGGGCTTTCAGATTGCATCCCAGTAGTACTCAAAGCTCGACCATGGTTTTATTTGTAAAAAACGCCCCATCAACGTTGTGCAATCACTTATTCTGTTTTCATCTTGTTCAATCAGTTCCCAATACCTTTGCTTGATTGAATCTTTCGGTGGGAACTGAGAGCTAGACGGGGTTTCCCACAAATGGAACAGACCCATGCTGGCCAGGAGGCTTCTGATGTGACGCAGCCAGCTAACTATATGGAAATGGTTGACTGCAATCACATCCATGAGGCCTTCTGCAAAGGTAGCCAGTTCCAGCGTTCACCAAATTCTACGCCAGTAAAGGATGGGGCGTAGCCTAGCTAGGTCTGCCAAAGCTTTTCTGCCTAGGTCATTCCGCAAAAGTAACATGGGTGTGCTTTGGGGTAGGCTAGTAATCCCTCAAAAAAACCTGTTCTCTGATACAAGTAGCTGCGTGAGTTTCTCAAAGCCCCATAATTCAGCACTGTATGAAACTGAGCTCACCACCTTAGCCTTATAGATCTGGAGGACCGGACTAAAGGGCCTGGTCAAAGATGTTTTAAATTCATTACTCAGAATGCCAGCTAATTGCCGGTGTTTTAAAGCCATAGTGTCAATGTGTGGCCTCCATCTCAGTTCCTTCTGCAAGTTCCTAGGTAAATAAATGCATCTACCTGTTCAAGGCGCGACCCATCCATTACCATACTGCCCTTGAACGACTTATGTTGGTTAAAAGTCATAAACTTTGTTTTTGCTGCATTAATTTTTAAACCTCATAAAAGGCAGAAATCTTCAAAATGTTGCAGCGCACACTGTAACCCACTAGGAGTTTTAAAAATTATAAGCGTATCGTTTGCGAACATTAAAATCGGGATCTTTTTGCCTGCTAAAACTGGAGCATCAGTAGGGGTAATGGATAAAAATTTTGCAACTCTGTTAATAAAAAGTGAGAATGATGTGGGTGCCATTACACAGCCTTGACGTACTCCCTTCTCTACAGGAAAGGGGTCGGTCTTATTCCCCTGTGCTCCCCAACGTATTTGGGCAAAATTTTCCTCATGAACGCGGACGATGAGGGAGAGTAAATCAGTAGGCACCCCCAACTCCTGTAGTACCACCCAGAGTTTGTTACATGAGACCAGGTCAAAAGCTGATTTAAGGTCGACAAAGGCAGCATACATGCTGCCCTTGCCAAGAACTACGGTCAGCCAGTATATTAAGGTAAAACGAAAGACCTGGTCTATTGTGCTTATATAGGCCCGAAAGCCCGCCTGGAGTGGGCTTAGGATGTCATCTCTACTAGGATGTTTTCAACATCGCTGGTGATAGCGGACAATATTTCTGGCCATTCTAGAGTCATAGGCCATTTTAGTCGTCGCATGTCATTGGTGGATTGCAAATCACCAGTGGAAAATGAATTGAGGGTAGGGTTTGTTCTTGTAATTCCCTATATACAAACGTAGAGCATAGTGGATTATGATCGCTCTCAACACGGTCCAGCCCAGCCATATCCTCAAGGGTATGCCATAATTTTAGACTAAGTAAAAGATAATCAATATGGCTTGAGTGGTGGCCGTTGTTGGCCCCTTGCTTATCGGAAGTAGTCCTACCGTTGGCCGCCCTTAAGCCGTATTCTAAGCATATAGCTTTCAGTTGAATAGCTACTTCTGTCAATCTTTTGATTGGAGGTATTTCCAGTCGTGGAATACCCCACTGCTCATCTTCCTCCCCCAACAGGTCATTTTCCTCGCTATCAAGGGGCTCAAAAGTCGAATTTAAGTCCCCCACAATAACAACAGAGGCAGCCCAAAAAAGATTATCTAGAAGCTCACCCAAGGCAAGAATGGTTTCGGACCTTCACCCCCCACTGTGTCCTCTCGCATATACATTGTAAATGTCGATGTTACCATTGGGACCACACACCAACCTGATGGCAAGGATATCATTACTCTCTGTTGGAAGTGCCTGTAGCTTGAGGCCGATTTCCTGTCTAACCATATTGTAAGACCTCCCCATATGGGCGACCCTTGCCACCTTGGATAGCTGGAATGTAATAGTTAAGAAACCCCGGATGGTAAAGTGGTTCTGTGGACCAAGTTTCTTGAAAGGCGCATATATCAAACTTTTCAATGAAGGTATTCCAGTCGGGAGAGGCATCAACCCAGTGATGTTCCAGGATAAACACTCTATTCTACGTGGTGTCAAATGTGGATCAGATGTCAGCACCTCCCTTGGCTCTGTGGTCCCTGATATGCAACCTGCCTCACTCTCTGCACTGATGAGGCGTCTCATCTCTGAAGGAGATTTTACTTCTTTGTTGGGTACGATGTGCTCACTAGTGTATTCTAGTATAGTTACCTGGGTATGAACGGCGGGGGGTAACCTTCAATCTATCTCTCGTAGAGGTGACACACCTACTTGAAATGTTGGTGAGTGGACTAGATTCATCTCTATGACCCCCTCAGGAAGATTATCTTTAAGGCGAATATTAGATTTAGTTAGATGTTGAGTGCGTATATTGAAGGCCACCAGATTTTCAACAAGATCTTGATGTGCTAGAATAAGTGCAATGGCGTCAGTGGCGCCCCCCGGGTAAGAATGTCTTTTGGGCCCTATAATGTCATCTCTTATTACAGATTGGCACCCCCTCACACGCCGGATCCAGTGAATCGACTTGTTAGTCAGAGTGCCCTCATCCCTTTTATGTGAGCTGGGAGGGAGCTTTGGAACATTAACCAAATATAGTGTTCGTCTCATGTCTCGAATCCTACTGGAAATCTGTGAAACTGGGATTGTATTTGCCTGATGGCAAACCAAACTAGGTAAAAGACCTTGGGCTTTATTTGAATTAATAGATTGCAGAGGTCCAACCCTGTTTTGACCTACCCCACTAGGATGTCGAGAGTCTGGGTGATCGACCTTATCACTCAAAGATGAGTTTTCTCTCCCTGTTCTTCCTATATCATGGCTTGTGGGGCCCCCAGGTAACTGGTTCACATGGCCCACCCCCCTTGGCAATTGACTGAGCGAATTGGATGGGATCCCAATTGTTTCTTGACAAGTTGAATGTCCGTAAGTACCTTGGTTAGGGACTCAGAGAGACTACCAACAGTTGCTTTAAGCGCTCTAATTTCCTGCACTAGATCAGCTATTTGGAATGTTAGTGGTCTTTGCGGGGGCGCCTCATTTAATATAACGTCTTTGTATAATTTAATAGACCCTCTCTACTAATAGTGTCATGACTACTTGGATACATGGCTGTACTTGCTACTGACTGGGCGTCTGTATTTTGACATATAGTAGCCTCTATGCCCTCTTTTTGCGCCCCACTGCCTAGACTAGTAGGTGTGTCTTGTGTTTCTACATCCACTCAAAAAAAGAGGGGGCCCCTCAGGCGGATATGAGGCAGAGAGAGCAGGGGAACAATCAAAAGGCAATCAGAGGAGACACTCTGCCTAAGAATTTCTTTATGAAGTGCTGTACATCACTGATATAAACAAAACAGTCCTGAACAGGATACGTGTTACAGTTAAATGAAAGATACGTAGTCCGGTGATGTAGTTCAGGATCACAGCTTTATTCTTCAGATAGGATCCATATTAAGTCTCATGCTAGGCCTCATACAATGCCCCACCAGGAGCAGTCTCCTTGCCGCTCAGCCCTTCCACACCAACTGACTCCTTCTTCCACACAAACACTCTCAACATTCTGATGACATCACTTAGACTGAGCAGCAAGGCAAAGGGCAACAATAAAGAGGATGCATTAATCACTTGCTAGATTATAACACATCCCCCCCTCATTAAAATTATAAAATACCAGCATGCAAGATCATAGTACATACATGCAATATGACTAACAATAAATAAATGTGCGGAGGTGGACATACACACATACGAAAATTCAAGAGCTTCAAGAATAACATCAATCTTCAAGAACATCGTAAAACACCACATCCCCATCCCATCTAGAAAAGACGAGAGAAACACAAAAGTTTTGTATTCTTCAAATCACACGCCTAAACTCCAAGGCGTAACACTCTAAGGGTAATTTTACAACCCCTAAACACAGGGTACTACGTAAACCCCAACCAAAAACAACGGTAAATCCAGAGAAGCTTCGGAGTCTTCTCATATTCCCAAACAGTGAGAAAACATATACTCTCATATCAACCACAGCGGGTAAAGACACATATTGCCTACAGGGTGACGAACCTATGTCAACCCACAACCAAGAACAGCGGCAGGACTAGGGACAAACCCTCTACTGCACACGCTTGCAGGACTAGGGACACTACAGAACTCCCCCTACTGCACACACTTGCACACACACAACTGCGCTGCATACACTTGCAGGACACATTGCTTACAGGGTGACAAACCTATGTCAACCCACAACCAAGAACAGCGGCAGGACTAGGGACAACCCTCTACTGCACACCCTTGCAGGACTAGGGACACTACAGAACTCCCCCTACTGCACACACTTGCACACACACAACTGCGCTGCATACACTTGCAGGACACATTGCTTACAGGGTGAAGAACCTATGTCAACCCACAACCAAGAACAGCGGCAGGACTAGGGACAACCCTCTACTGCACACCCTTGCAGGACTAGGGACACTACAGAACTCCCCTACTGCACACACTTGCACACACACAACTGCGCTGCATACACTTGCAGGACACATTGCTTACAGGGTGAAGAACCTATGTCACCCCACAACCAAGAACAGCGGCAGGACTAGGGACAAACCCTCTACTGCACACACTCTCTACTGCACACACTCACCCACACAACAACAATCAGGGCAACAACAACAATCAGGGCTACAACTGCATCGTTCATAAAAAAAAAATTAATGTAAAACTTTTTCTCTGGTGAGTGATATTTCACCAGAACCCAACTGGAAATACAAACCCTGGACTTTACTGAGTGAAATCTCATCCATAATAACCATGCCCAGAGACCCCCTTTTTCACAGTCCAGACGAAAAGGAAATGCTCACGTCAAAGAAAACCACTTGTGATAAGCGCAGCTGTTTTTGAACTCGGTCCACAATCTTCAGAAAAGTTCATTGCCTGACTTGAATTCTTCCATCAGTGATGCAGGGCCCTAAATCCAGAGCTCCATACCATGTCCATAAAACATGCCGGCGATAGGAGATTCCTTCGATTCCTAAAACAAAAACGTGCAACGTCCAACGTGGTTGGCAAGGATATATCGATAGGCTGTGTCAAGTGCCAATCCAAAAATGGCAAAACCAAAGGGGATGATGGACGGAGTGTTGAACATTGCAAGCACTCACCCCCAGTCAACTGATCTGGGTTTAATCCATCATCATTCTTTAGCTCACTCCGCCACCCCAGTTCAGACATGGCCATATGCAAATCAGTCTGACCCTATGCCTCATGGGAACAGTCCAGCCCGAACTGCCAAGCCATGTCTTCCCTGGACCGGAAACAAGCATCCTGGGACCGGTTTCTGGCTTACAGCCGTCATCAGCCAGGCTATCTTGAATCCAGTGGCAAAGTGAGCAAGGGACCCAAGTCTGGGCATACCCTGCCAACTTAGGGCGAACATAGCAAAACCAAAGGGGATGATGGACGGAGTGTTGAACATTGCAAGCACTCACCCCCAGTCAACTGATCTGGGTTTAATCCATCATCATTCTTTAGCTCACTCCGCCACCCCAGTTCAGACATGGCCATATGCAAATCAGTCTGACCCTGTGCCTCATGGGAACAGTCCAGCCCGAACTGCCAAGCCATGTCTTCCCTGGACCGGAAACAAGCATCCTGGGACCGGTTTCTGGCTTACAGCCGCCATCAGCCAGGCTATCTTGAATCCAGTGGCAAAGTGAGCAAGGGACCCACGTCTGGGCATACCCTGCCAACTTAGGGCGAAAATAGCAAAACCAAAGGGGATGATGGACGGAGTGTTGAACATTGCAAGCACTCACCCCAGTCAACTGATCTGGGTTTAATCCATCATCATTCTTTAGCTCACTCCGCCACCCCAGTTCAGACCTGGCCATATGCAATCAGTCTGACCCTGTGCCTCATGGGAACAGTTCAGCCCGAACTGCCAAGCCATGTCTTCCCTGGACCGGGAAACAAGCATCCTGGGACCGGTTTCTGGCTTACAGCCGCCATCAGCCAGGCTATCTTGAATCCAGTGGCAAAGTGAGCAAGGGACCCACGTCTGGGCATACCCTGCCAACTTAGGGCGAACATAGCAAAACCAAAGGGGATGATGGACGGAGTGTTGAACATTGCAAGCACTCACCCCCAGTCAACTGATCTGGGTTTAATCCATCATCATTCTTTAGCTCACTCCGCCACCCCAGTTCAGACATGGCCATATGCAAATCAGTCTGACCCTGTGCCTCATGGGAACAGTCCAGCCCGAACTGCCAAGCCATGTCTTCCCTGGACCGGAAACAAGCATCCTGGGACCGGTTTCTGGCTTACAGCCGTCATCAGCCAGGCTATCTTGAATCCAGTGGCAAAGTGAGCAAGGGACCCACGTCTGGGCATACCCTGCCAACTTAGGGCGAACATAGCAAAACCAAAGGGGATGATGGACGGAGTGTTGAACATTGCAAGCACTCACCCCCAGTCAACTGATCTGGGTTTAATCCATCATCATTCTTTAGCTCACTCCGCCACCCCAGTTCAGACATGGCCATATGCAAATCAGTCTGACCCTGTGCCTCATGGGAATAGTCCAGCCCGAACTGCCAAGCCATGTCTTCCCTGGACCGGAAACAAGCATCCTGGGACCGGCTTCTGGCTTACAGCCGTCATCAGCCAGGCTATCTTGAATCCAGTGGCAAAGTGAGCAAGGGACCCACGCCTGGGCATACCCTGCCAACTTAGGGCGAACATAGCAAAACCAAAGGGGATGATGGACGGAGTGTTGAACATTGCAAGCACTCACCCCCAGTCAACTGATCTGGGTTTAATCCATCATCATTCTTTAGCTCACTCCGCCACCCCAGTTCAGACATGGCCATATGCAAATCAGTCTGACTCTGTGCCTCATGGGAACAGTCCAGCCCAAACTGCCAAGCCATGTCTTCCCTGGACCAGAAACAAGCATCCTGGGACCGGTTTCTGGCTTACAGTCGTCATCAGCCAGGCTATCTGGAATCCAGTGGCAAAGTGAGCAAGGGACCCACGTCTGGGCATACCCTGCCAACTTAGGGCGAACATAGCAAAACCAAAGGGGATGATGGACGGAGTGTTGAACATTGCAAGCACTCACCCCCAGTCAACTGATCTGGGTTTAATCCATCATCATTCTTTAGCTCACTCCGCCACCCCAGTTCAGACATGGCCATATGCAAATCAGTCTGACCCTGTGCCTCTTGGGAACAGTCCAGCCCGAACTGCCAAGCCATGTCTTCCTGGACCGGAAACAAGCATCCTGGGACCGGCTTCTGGCTTACAGCCGTCATCAGCCAGGCTATCTTGAATCCAGTGGCAAAGTGAGCAAGGGACCCATGTCTGGGCATACCCTGCCAACTTAGGGCGAACATAGCAAAACCAAAGGGGATGATGGACGGAGTGTTGAACATTGCAAGCACTCACCCCCAGTCAACTGATCTGGGTTTAATCCATCATCATTCTTTAGCCTCACTCCGCCACCCCAGTTCAGACATGGCCATATGCAAATCAGTCTGACTCTGTGCCTCATGGGAACAGTCCAGCCCGAACTGCCAAGCCATGTCTTCCTGGACCGGAAACAAGCATCCTGGGACCGGCTTCTGGCTTACAGCCGTCATCAGCCAGGCTATCTTGAATCCAGTGGCAAAGTGAGCAAGGGACCCACGTCTGGGCATACCCTGCCAACTTAGGGCGAACATAGCAAAACCAAAGGGGATGATGGACGGAGTGTTGAACATTGCAAGCACTCACCCCCAGTCAACTGATCTGGGTTTAATCCATCATCATTCTTTAGCTCACTCCGCCACCCCAGTTCAGACATGGCCATATGCAAATCAGTCTGACCCTGTGCCTCATGGGAACAGTCCAGCCCGAACTGCCAAGCCATGTCTTCCTGGACCGGAAACAAGCATCCTGGGACCGGCTTCTGGCTTACAGCCGCCATCAGCCAGGCTATCTTGAATCCAGTGGCAAAGTGAGCAAGGGACCCACGCCTGGGCATACCCTGCCAACTTAGGGCGAACATAGCAAAACCAAAGGGGATGATGGACGGAGTGTTGAACATTGCAAGCACTCACCCCCAGTCAACTGATCTGGGTTTAATCCATCATCATTCTTTAGCTCACTCCGCCACCCCAGTTCAGACATGGCCATATGCAAATCAGTCTGACCCTGTGCCTCATGGGAACAGTTCAGCCCGAACTGCCAAGCCATGTCTTCCTGGACCGGAAACAAGCATCCTGGGACCGGCTTCTGGCTTACAGCCGCCATCAGCCAGGCTATCTTGAATCCAGTGGCAAAGTGAGCAAGGGACCCACGTCTGGGCATACCCTCCCAACTTAGGGCGAACATAGCAAAACCAAAGGGGATGATGGACGGAGTGTTGAACATTGCAAGCACTCACCCCCAGTCAACTGATCTGGGTTTAATCCATCATCATTCTTTAGCTCACTCCGCCACCCCAGTTCAGACATGGCCATATGCAAATCAGTCTGACCCTGTGCCTCATGGGAACAGTCCAGCCCGAACTGCCAAGCCATGTCTTCCCTGGACCGGAAACAAGCATCCTGGGACCGGTTTCTGGCTTACAGCCGTCATCAGCCAGGCAGGGGTGAATGTATGACATTGTTCTGCATTCTGTCCATCAACTGTTGTTTTTGCATTTGTCACCCCGAGTGGGACGGGTATGCCCAGACGTGGGTCCCGTGCTTTCCATGCCACTGGAATCAAGCTATCCTGGCTGAAGAGGGGTGAAACCCCGAAACCGGTCCTAGGATGCTTGTTTCCAGTCCAGGGAGGACCTGGCTTGGCAGTTCGGGCTGGACTGTTCCCATGAGGCACAGGGTCAAGACTGATTTGCATATGGCTGGGTTCAAACTGGAATGGCATGGTGAGCAAAAAAACGATGGATTTAGGCCCAGATCTCTGTACTGGGGTGAATGTATGACATTGTTCTGCATTCTGTCCATCAACTGTTGTTTTTGCAATTGTCACCCCGAGTGGGACGGGTATGCCCAGACGTGGGTCCCGTGCTCTCCATGCCACTGGAATCAAGCTATCCTGGCTGACGAGGGGTGAAACCCCGCAACCGGTCCTAGGATGCTTGTTTCCAGTCCAGGGAGGACCTGGCTAGGCAGTTCGGGCTGGACTGTTCCCATGAGGCACAGGGTCAAGACTGATTTGCATATGGCTGGGTTCAAACTGGAATGGCATGGTGAGCAAAAAAACGATGGATTTAGGCCCAAATCTCTGTACTGGGGTGAATGTATGACATTGTTCTGCATTCTGTCCATCAACTGTTGTTTTTGCAATTGTCACCCCGAGTGGGACGGGTATGCCCAGACGTGGGTCCCGTGCTCTCCATGCCACTGGAATCAAAGTATCCTGGCTGAAGAGGGGTGAAACCCCGAAACCGGTCCTAGGATGCTTGTTTCCAGTCCAGGGAGGACCTGGCTTGGCAGTTCGGGCTGGACTGTTCCCATGAGGCACAGGGTCAAGACTGATTTGCATATGGCTGGGTTCAAACTGGAATGGCATGGTGAGCAAAAAAACGATGGATTTAGGCCCAGATCTCTGTACTGGGGTGAATGTATGACATTGTTCTGCATTCTGTCCATCAACTGTTGTTTTTGCAATTGTCACCCCGAGTGGGACGGGTATGCCCAGACGTGGGTCCCGTGTCTCCATGCCACTGGAATCAAGCTATCCTGGCTGAAGAGGGGTGAAACCCCGAAACCGGTCCTAGGATGCTTGTTTCCAGTCCAGGGAGGACCTGGCTTGGCAGTTCGGGCTGGACTGTTCCCATGAGGCACAGGGTCAAGACTGATTTGCATATGGCTGGGTTCAAACTGGAATGGCATGGTGAGCAAAAACGATGGATTTAGGCCCAGATCTCTGTACTGGGGTGAATGTATGACATTGTTCTGCATTCTGTCCATCAACTGTTGTTTTTGCATTTGTCACCCCGAGTGGGACGGGTATGCCCAGACGTGGTCCCGTGTTCTCCATGCCACTGGAATCAAGCTATCCTGGCTGAAGAGGGGTGAAACCCCGAAACCGGTCCTAGGATGCTTGTTTCCAGTCCAGGGAGGACCTGGCTTGGCAGTTCGGGCTGGACTGTTCCCATGAGGCACAGGGTCAAGACTGATTTGCATATGGCTGGGTTCAAACTGGAATGGCATGGTGAGCAAAAAACGATGGATTTAGGCCCAGATCTCTGTACTGGGGTGAATGTATGACATTGTTCTGCATTCTGTCCATCAACTGTTGTTTTTGCATTTGTCACCCCGAGTGGGACGGGTATGCCCAGACGTGGGTCCCGTGCTCTCCATGCCACTGGAATCAAGCTATCCTGGCTGAAGAGGGGTGAAACCCCGAAACCGGTCCTAGGATGCTTGTTTCCAGTCCAGGGAGGACCTGGCTTGGCAGTTCGGGCTGGACTGTTCCCATGAGGCACAGGGTCAAGACTGATTTGCATATGGCTGGGTTCAAACTGGAATGGCATGGTGAGCAAAAAACGATGGATTTAGGCCCAGATCTCTGTACTGGGGTGAATGTATGACATTGTTCTGCATTCTGTCCATCAACTGTTGTTTTTGCATTTGTCACCCCGAGTGGGACGGGTATGCCCAGACGTGGGTCCCGTGCTCTCCATGCCACTGGAATCAAGCTATCCTGGCTGAAGAGGGGTGAAACCCCGAAACCGGTCCTAGGATGCTTGTTTCCAGTCCAGGGAGGACCTGGCTTGGCAGTTCGGGCTGGACTGTTCCCATGAGGCACAGGGTCAAGACTGATTTGCATATGGCTGGGTTCAAACTGGAATGGCATGGTGAGCAAAAAACGATGGATTTAGGCCCAGATCTCTGTACTGGGGTGAATGTATGACATTGTTCTGCATTCTGTCCATCAACTGTTGTTTTTGCATTTGTCACCCCGAGTGGGACGGGTATGCCCAGACGTGGGTCCCGTGCTCTCCATGCCACTGGAATCAAGCTATCCTGGCTGAAGAGGGGTGAAACCCCGAAACCGGTCCTAGGATGCTTGTTTCCAGTCCAGGGAGGACCTGGCTTGGCAGTTCGGGCTGGACTGTTCCCATGAGGCACAGGGTCAAGACTGATTTGCATATGGCTGGGTTCAAACTGGAATGGCATGGTGAGCAAAAAACGATGGATTTAGGCCCAGATCTCTGTACTGGGGTGAATGTATGACATTGTTCTGCATTCTGTCCATCAACTGTTGTTTTTGCATTTGTCACCCCGAGTGGGACGGGTATGCCCAGACGTGGGTCCCGTGCTCTCCATGCCCCTGGAATCAAGCTATCCTGGCTGAAGAGGGGTGAAACCCCGAAACCGGTCCTAGGATGCTTGTTTCTAGTCCAGGAAGGACCTGGCTTGGCAGTTCGGGCTGGACTGTTCCCATGAGGCACAGGGTCAAGACTGATTTGCATATGGCTGGGTTCAAACTGGAATGGCATGGTGAGCAAAAAACGATGGATTTAGGCCCAGATCTCTGTACTGGGGTGAATGTATGACATTGTTCTGCATTCTGTCCATCAACTGTTGTTTTTGCATTTGTCACCCCGAGTGGGACGGGTATGCCCAGACGTGGGTCCCGTGCTCTCCATGCCACTGGAATCAAGCTATCCTGGCTGAAGAGGGGTGAAACCCCGAAACCGGTCCTAGGATGCTTGTTTCCAGTCCAGGGAGGACCTGGCTTGGCAGTTCGGGCTGGACTGTTCCCATGAGGCACAGGGTCAAGACTGATTTGCATATGGCTGGGTTCAAACTGGAATGGCATGGTGAGCAAAAAACGATGGATTTAGGCCCAGATCTCTGTACTGGGGTGAATGTATGACATTGTTCTGCATTCTGTCCATCAACTGTTGTTTTTGCATTTGTCACCCCGAGTGGGACGGGTATGCCCAGACGTGGGTCCCGTGTCTTCATGCCACTGGAATCAAGCTATCCTGGCTGAAGAGGGGTGAAACCCCGAAACCGGTCCTAGGATGCTTGTTTCCAGTCCAGGGAGGACCTGGCTTGGCAGTTCGGGCTGGACTGTTCCCATGAGGCACAGGGTCAAGACTGATTTGCATATGGCTGGGTTCAAACTGGAATGGCATGGTGAGCAAAAAACGATGGATTTAGGCCCAGATCTCTGTACTGGGGTGAATGTATGACATTGTTCTGCATTCTGTCCATCAACTGTTGTTTTTGCATTTGTCACCCCGAGTGGGACGGGTATGCCCAGACGTGGGTCCCGTGCTCTCCATGCCACTGGAATCAAGCTATCCTGGCTGAAGAGAGGTGAAACCCCGAAACCGGTCCTAGGATGCTTGTTTCCAGTCCAGGGAGGACCTGGCTTGGCAGTTCGGGCTGGACTGTTCCCATGAGGCACAGGGTCAAGACTGATTTGCATATGGCTGGGTTCAAACTGGAATGGCATGGTGAGCAAAAAACGATGGATTTAGGCCCAGATCTCTGTACTGGGGTGAATGTATGACATTGTTCTGCATTCAGTCCATCAACTGTTGTTTTTGCATTTGTCACCCCGAGTGGGACGGGTATGCCCAGACGTGGGTCCCGTGCTCACCATGCCACTGGAATCAAGCTATCCTGGCTGAAGAGGGGTGAAACCCCGAAACCGGTCCTAGGATGCTTGTTTCCAGTCCAGGGAGGACCTGGCTTGGCAGTTCGGGCTGGACTGTTCCCATGAGGCACAGGGTCAAGACTGATTTGCATATGGCTGGGTTCAAACTGGAATGGCATGGTGAGCAAAAAACGATGGATTTAGGCCCAGATCTCTGTACTGGGGTGAATGTATGACATTGTTCTGCATTCTGTCCATCAACTGTTCTTTTTGCATTTGTCACCCCGAGTGGGACGGGTATGCCCAGACGTGGGTCCTGTGCTCTCCATGCCACTGGAATCAAGCTATCCTGGCTGAAGAGGGGTGAAACCCCGAAACCGGTCCTAGGATGCTTGTTTCCAGTCCAGGGAGGACCTGGCTTGGCAGTTCGGGCTGGGCTGTTCCCATGAGGCACAGGGTCAAGACTGATTTGCATATGGCTGGGTTCAAACTGGAATGGCATGGTGAGCAAAAAACGATGGATTTAGGCCCAGATCTCTGTACTGGGGTGAATGTATGACATCGTTCTGCATTCTGTCCATCAACTGTTGTTTTTGCATTTGTCACCCCGAGTGGGACGGGTATGCCCAGACGTGGGTCCCGTGCTCTCCATGCCACTGGAATCAAGCTATCCTGGCTGAAGAGGGGTGAAACCCCAAAACCGGTCCTAGGATGCTTGTTTCCAGTCCAGGGAGGACCTGGCTTGGCAGTTCGGGCTGGACTGTTCCCATGAGGCACAGGGTCAAGACTGATTTGCATATGGCTGGGTTCAAACTGGAATGGCATGGTGAGCAAAAACGATGGATTTAGGCCCAGATCTCTGTACTGGGTTGAATGTATGACATTGTTCTGCATTCTGTCCATCAACTGTTGTTTTTGCATTTGTCACCCCGAGTGGGACGGGTATGCCCAGACGTGGGTCCCGTGCTCTCCATGCCACTGGAATCAAGCTATCCTGGCTGAAGAGGGGTGAAACCCCGAAACCGGTCCTAGGATGCTTGTTTCCAGTCCAGGGAGGACCTGGCTTGGCAGTTCGGGCTGGACTGTTCCCATGAGGCACAGGGTCAAGACTGATTTGCATATGGCTGGGTTCAAACTGGAATGGCATGGTGAGCAAAAAAACGATGGATTTAGGCCCAGATCTCTGTACTGGGGTGAATGTATGACATTGTTCTGCATTCTGTCCATCAACTGTTGTTTTTGCATTTGTCACCCCGAGTGGGACGGGTATGCCCAGACGTGGGTCCCGTGCTTTCCATGCCACTGGAATCAAGCTATCCTGGCTGAAGAGGGGTGAAACCCCAAAACCGGTCCTAGGATGCTTGTTTCCAGTCCAGGGAGGACCTGGCTTGGCAGTTCGGGCTGGACTGTTCCCATGAGGCACAGGGTCAAGACTGATTTGCATATGGCTGGGTTCAAACTAGAATGGCATGGTGAGCAAAAAAACGATGGATTTAGGCCCAGATCTCTGTACTGGGGTGAATGTATGACATTGTTCTGCATTCTGTCCATCAACTGTTGTTTTTGCATTTGTCACCCCGAGTGGGACGGGTATGCCCAGACGTGGGTCCCGTGCTCTCCATGCCACTGGAATCAAGCTATCCTGGCTGAAGAGGGGTGAAACCCTGAAACCGGTCCTAGGATGCTTGTTTCCAGTCCAGGGAGGACCTGGCTTGGCAGTTCGGGCTGGACTGTTCCCATGAGGCACAGGGTCAAGACTGATTTGCATATGGCTGGGTTCAAACTGGAATGGCATGGTGAGCAAAAAACGATGGATTTAGGCCCAGATCTCTGTACTGGGGTGAATGTATGACATTGTTCTGCATTCTGTCCATCAACTGTTGTTTTTGCATTTGTCACCCCGAGTGGGACGGGTATGCCCAGACGTGGGTCCCGTGCTCTCCATGCCACTGGAATCAAGCTATCCTGGCTGAAGAGGGGTGAAACCCCGAAACCGGTCCTAGGATGCTTGTTTCCAGTCCAGGGAGGACCTGGCTTGGCAGTTCGGGCTGGACTGTTCCCATGAGGCACAGGGTCAAGACTGATTTGCATATGGCTGGGTTCAAACTGGAATGGCATGGTGAGCAAAAACGATGGATTTAGGCCCAGATCTCTGTACTGGGTTGAATGTATGACATTGTTCTGCATTCTGTCCATCAACTGTTGTTTTTGCATTTGTCACCCCGAGTGGGACGGGTATGCCCAGACGTGGGTCCCGTGCTCTCCATGCCACTGGAATCAAGCTATCCTGGCTGAAGAGGGGTGAAACCCCGAAACCGGTCCTAGGATGCTTGTTTCCAGTCCAGGGAGGACCTGGCTTGGCAGTTCGGGCTGGACTGTTCCCATGAGGCACAGGATCAAGACTGATTTGCATATGGCTGGGTTCAAACTGGAATGGCATGGTGAGCAAAAAAACGATGGATTTAGGCCCAGATCTCTGTACTGGGGTGAATGTATGACATTGTTCTGCATTCTGTCCATCAACTGTTGTTTTTGCATTTGTCACCCCGAGTGGGACGGGTATGCCCAGACGTGGGTCCCGTGCTCTCCATGCCACTGGAATCAAGCTATCCTGGCTGAAGAGGGGTGAAACCTCGAAACCGGTCCTAGGATGCTTGTTTCCAGTCCAGGGAGGACCTGGCTTGGCAGTTCGGGCTGGACTGTTCCCATGAGGCACAGGGTCAAGACTGATTTGCATATGGCTGGGTTCAAACTGGAATGGCATGGTGAGCAAAAAACGATGGATTTAGGCCCAGATCTCTGTACTGGGGTGAATGTATGACATTGTTCTGCATTCTGTCCATCAACTGTTGTTTTTGCATTTGTCACCCCGAGTGGGACGGGTATGCCCAGACGTGGGTCCCGTGCTTTCCATGCCACTGGAATCAAGCTATCCTGGCTGAAGAGGGGTGAAACCCCGAAACCGGTCCTAGGATGCTTGTTTCCAGTCCAGGGAGGACCTGGCTTGGCAGTTCGGGCTGGACTGTTCCCATGAGGCACAGGGTCAAGACTGATTTGCATATGGCTGGGTTCAAACTGGAATGGCATGGTGAGCAAAAACGATGGATTTAGGCCCAGATCTCTGTACTGGGGTGAATGTATGACATTGTTCTGCATTCTGTCCATCAACTGTTGTTTTTGCATTTGTCACCCCGAGTGGGACGGGTATGCCCAGACGTGGGTCCCGTGCTCTCCATGCCACTGGAATCAAGCTATCCTGGCTGAAGAGGGGTGAAACCCCGAAACCGGTCCTAGGATGCTTGTTTCCAGTCCAGGGAGGACCTGGCTTGGCAGTTCGGGCTGGACTGTTCCCATGAGGCACAGGGTCAAGACTGATTTGCATATGGCTGGGTTCAAACTGGAATGGCATGGTGAGCAAAAAACGATGGAATTAGGCCCAGATCTCTGTACTGGGGTGAATGTATGACATTGTTCTGCATTCTGTCCATCAACTGTTGTTTTTGCATTTGTCACCCCGAGTGGGACGGGTATGCCCAGACGTGGGTCCCGTGCTCTCCATGCCACTGGAATCAAGCTATCCTGGCTGAAGAGGGGTGAAACCCCGAAACCGGTCCTAGGATGCTTGTTTCCAGTCCAGGGAGGACCTGGCTTGGCAGTTCGGGCTGGACTGTTCCCATGAGGCACAGGGTCAAGACTGATTTGCATATGGCTGGGTTCAAACTGGAATGGCATGGTGAGCAAAAAAACGATGGATTTAGGCCCAGATCTCTGTACTGGGGTGAATGTATGACATTGTTCTGCATTCTGTCCATCAACTGTTGTTTTTGCATTTGTCACCCCGAGTGGGACGGGTATGCCCAGACGTGGGTCCCGTGCTTTCCATGCCACTGGAATCAAGCTATCCTGGCTGAAGAGGGGTGAAACCCCGAAACCGGTCCTAGGATGCTTGTTTCCAGTCCAGGGAGGACCTGGCTTGGCAGTTCGGGCTGGACTGTTCCCATGAGGCACAGGGTCAAGACTGATTTGCATATGGCTGGGTTCAAACTGGAATGGCATGGTGAGCAAAAAACGATGGATTTAGGTCCAGATCTCTGTACTGGGGTGAATGTATGACATTGTTCTGCATTCTGTCCATCAACTGTTGTTTTTGCATTTGTCACCCCGAGTGGGACGGGTATGCCCAGACGTGGGTCCCGTGCTCTCCATGCCACTGGAATCAAGCTATCCTGGCTGAAGAGGGGTGAAACCCCGAAACCGGTCCTAGGATGCTTGTTTCCAGTCCACGGAGGACCTGGCTTGGCAGTTCGGGCTGGACTGTTCCCATGAGGCACAGGGTCAAGACTGATTTGCATATGGCTGGGTTCAAACTGGAATGGCATGGTGAGCAAAAAACGATGGATTTAGGCCCAGATCTCTGTACTGGGGTGAATGTATGACATTGTTCTGCATTCTGTCCATCAACTGTTGTTTTTGCATTTGTCACCCCGAGTGGGACGGTTATGCCCAGACGTGGGTCCCGTGCTCTCCATGCCACTGGAATCAAGCTATCCTGGCTGAAGAGGGGTGAAACCCCGAAACCGGTCCTAGGATGCTTGTTTCCAGTCCACGGAGGACCTGGCTTGGCAGTTCGGGCTGGACTGTTCCCATGAGGCACAGGGTCAAGACTGATTTGCATATGGCTGGGTTCAAACTGGAATGGCATGGTGAGCAAAAAACGATGGATTTAGGCCCAGATCTCAGTACTGGGGTGAATGTATGACATTGTTCTGCATTCTGTCCATCAACTGTTGTTTTTGCATTTGTCACCCCGAGTGGGACGGGTATGCCCAGACGTGGGTCCCGTGCTCTCCATGCCACTGGAATCAAGCTATCCTGGCTGAAGAGGGTGAAACCCCGAAACCGGTCCTAGGATGCTTGTTTCCAGTCCAGGGAGGACCTGGCTTGGCAGTTCGGGCTGGACTGTTCCCATGAGGCACAGGGTCAAGACTGATTTGCATATGGCTGGGTTTGAACTGGAATGGCATGGTTAGCAAAAACGATGGATTTAGGCCCAGATCTCTGTACTGGGGTGAATGTATGACATTGTTCTGCATTCTGTCCATCAACTGTTGTTTTTGCATTTGTCACCCCGAGTGGGACGGGTATGCCCAGACGTGGGTCCCGTGCTCTCCATGCCACTGGAATCAAGCTATCCTGGCTGAAGAGGGTGAAACCCCGAAACCGGTCCTAGGATGCTTGTTTCCAGTCCAGGGAGGACCTGGCTTGGCAGTTCGGGCTGGACTGTTCCCATGAGGCACAGGGTCAAGACTGATTTGCATATGGCTGGGTTCAAACTGGAATGGCATGGTGAGCAAAAAAACGATGGATTTAGGCCCAGATCTCTGTACTGGGGTGAATGTATGACATTGTTCTGCATTCTGTCCATCAACTGTTGTTTTTGCATTTGTCACCCCGAGTGGGACGGGTATGCCCAGACGTGGTCCCGTGCTCTCCATGCCACTGGAATCAAGCTATCCTGGCTGAAGAGGGGTGAAACCCGAAACCGGTCCTAGGATGCTTGTTTCCAGTCCAGGGAGGACCTGACTTGGCAGTTTGGGCTGGACTGTTCCCATGAGGCACAGGGTCAAGACTGATTTGCATATGGCTGGGTTCAAACTGGAATGGCATGGTGAGCAAAAAAATGATGGATTTAGGCCCAGATCTCTGTACTGGGGTGAATGTATGACATTGTTCTGCATTCTGTCCATCAACTGTTGTTTTTGCAATCCAAAAATGGCGGCATGTTACCAACGCAGAGCCGGGTGGCTAACTGCACGTCCTTACAGCAGAGCGTCGTTGGCAGCACAGGGTAAATATATCACTACCGGGTGGTTTGCTTATTATCACGTACATCTTTCAACATTCCTGTGATCGGCACATCTACTAATATCAAGGGTCTTTTGGTGATTATCTTTCTCCCGCCAGTGGTCCACTGGCTTGTACATATCCCTCTTATTTCTCCTTAATTTTTCCTTATCTTTTTGTAATCTCTCTGTAGTGTGCGCTTGCCCTGGTTAAATAGAAATTATCTTGGTTTTATTGTCCTCCTGACGGGTACCCCCCTTCTGTTTGTGAGATTGTGTAGGGATGTACTAAAATACTTGCACCCTGATTTATCTGTATGTCCATGCTTATATTGTATTTGTTTTCATAGGCGCTTCATATTTCCTTTGCTCGCACATGAACCTGTCGCCCTGAAGAAGGTGTGACCCAAATGTGGGTCTGACACCGAAACGCGTGTCAGCGCTGGAGCCCCTGTGCCTCCCTTGTTGGCATCTCTCCTTTGGAGAAAAAAAACAGACTATGGACTGTATCAGTGCCTTGCAACGATAACCAAATGATCTTGGATTTTCCATATCATCCTAAACTGTCGGATTTTCCTATTGATGTGAACCTCTTTTTGGATTATGTGATTGTGTTTGGCACCATTTAATACATTGTTATCTGATGGAATGTATGAGTATGTCTGAGTCAGTGTTTGCTTGTCTGTTTGAAAGATTGTGTGTGTGTGGCTTAGGATGGTTGTAGAGTTTGTGGACATTTATTGTCTTTTATGTTTTTTCTACTATGTTGACCAAAAAATCGAAATAAATATGATATCCCTAACTCACAAGTAGTCTGTACTATGAATGGGAAGCGTACCCTGTTCAGGACTGTTTTGTTTATATCAGTGACGTATAGCACTTCATAAAGAAATTCTTAGGCAGAGTGTCTCCTCTGATTGCCTTTTGTGTTTCTACATCTTCTAACAGTGTAGTAAACCTGCTACTGCAGGGGAAAGCTGACAGATCGACTACGGTCTCTTGCACTTGAATGCCCCCTCTAACTGACCTGCTAAGTTGTGAATTTAAGGTATCACGTGCCTGGTTCCTACTGGCAGCCCTTTTAAACATAGCTGGTATGCTCCCTGTTTATGTAGGACTTCTAGATACCTGTATGTTAACATGCTTGGGAGAAGTGTTGGTGGAAGTTGGATCTAGAAGACCCTCACATTCGGATAACAAGCTGTCAATATGGTCTAGCACCCCTCCCCCAGCAACTGGGCTTAAAATCTGAGTTTTCTTCTTCGCCTTCTTCTTGCTGGCTTCCTATGATCCTCCCTCAGAGATTTTGTGCTTTCCCATCCCAGCACAGTCTCTCAGCGCACAGGGGTAAAGAACTACAAAAACAACACAATCAACAAATGGCCCACCGGGGAGCACAAAAAGTTATTCAAAGGGGACTTTCTTAGAACAGTACCTTTTTAATCTTGAGTAACAGGCCTTGAGCCGCAAAGTCAAGATGTCAGGGGGGTGGCACAGCCCAGCCTCTTCCGGGCTATGACGGGCGTGGACGGGCCCGCCCTTGGCCCTGGCTTTGCCCGAGGGCGTCTCGTGCTGCGGTAGCCCCGAACTGCCTTTATGCGCCTCCTGGCACGGTGAAACGTTGGCGGGCATCTGCCACAAGGCCTGGTGGGGGATGGAGTCCCCGGATTTGCAATGACGGGCTCCCGAACTGCCTTTATGCGCCTCCTGGCACAGTGAAACGTTGGGGCCGCGTTTGCCGCAAGGCCTGGTGGGGGATGGAGTCCCCGGATTTGCAATGACAGGCTCCCGTGCTACGGAAGCCCCGAACTGCCTTTATGCGCCTCCTGGCGTGGTGAAACATTGGTGGAGCGTCTGCCGCAAGGCCTGGTGGGGGATGGAGTCCCCGGATTTGCAATGATGGGCTCCCGCACTGCAGCAGCCCCGAACTGCCTTTATGCGCCTCCTGACGCGGTGAAACGTTGGCGGCGCGACTGCCGCAAGGCATGGTGGGGGATGGAGTCCCCGAATTTGCAATGACGGGCTCCCAAACAGCCTTTATGCACCTCCTGGCACTGTGAAATGTTGGTGGCGCGTCTGCCGCAAAGCCTGGTGGGGGATGGAGTCCCCAGATTTGCAATGACGGGCTTGGATGTAATGCTCAGTAAGATCAGTGAGATTCGTCATGTTTGTGGGAGGAGGTAGGATGTTGTTGCTAATAGAAATTAAACCGGTTGGATTAATATTACTGAAGACCCTAGACCAGTGATACTCAAAGTATGGCCCGGGGGCTGATGGCGGCCCTCCTGACATTTCCGGACGGCTCCTTGTGAACAGCAGCACTTTTCTGCTGTTTACTTGACTTAACACTAACATTCAGAATGGAAATAACTAAGGTGTCCTGCACCCCTTAACACTAGAAACACCATCATTTTTTAAAGACATCTTACAATAAATGTGTATAAATATGAGAAAGTCTCTTCAAAATTCAAAAACATGTATTTCATTAACATGCAGAACCTTTTCACCTTAGTACATCCGATGAAATCACTACATTGAGAGGTTTTCAAACATGAATTTAGAACATTCATGCTTCCCCCGACCCAGACAACAATGCCAATAATGAACTAAGAGGCAAGTTAGTTGTCAGGTGCACCCTCTGGGTCGCCTGGGTTGCTATTATAAATGGACAACGTCATAGTTTATTAAATCAAACACAAGAGAAGGAAAAGGAGGCAAAGTGAAAAAACAGATCAATTGCCTAGGACCACACACAATTTGGTCAAGTGGGGTAGCCGGGAATGTTCCCAGTTTTTCTGGTTTCACATTGTGCAATTCAGCCACTACATGGACATGCTTTGCTTCCCCTACACCCACCTTACAAACCCCATATCGCCTGACTGCCACCCCGCTGGCATCAGTGCGGCCCTCAGTCACACCACAGACCATACTTTGTGGCCCCTGGGAAAATGTTTGTGAGCACCCAGGCCCTAGACCATTGTCTGGGTTTTAGAGGTTGGCCCTTTCTAGTCAACACTTTTTCCAAGATGAGAAAGGAGTTTTGGTAGTGATCTGACCAGTCACAGGAGGTTATGGATTCAAGCTGTATGACATTATTCTTAGCAATAATCAGATCGAAGGTGGAGCTTCTATCCTGTATTAGGCCATTGCATGACTGGGTAAGGTTGAGGTCCATATGGAATGCCTTGAAGGTGTTCAGTATCGGGTCATTTGAGTCATTCCAGTGAATGTTGAAATCCCCAAGGAAGATCCGATTGGAGTGTTGGCCTGAGTTAGAGGAGATGGTCTCCATTATTTCTTCAATGAAAGGTAAGTTATTTTCCCATGGATGATAAATCGTGTGGAGTTTGCACACAAGCTTATATTTGCTCCATATTTCGGCACCTAGGTATTCACAAGCAGGCACTGTAACAGTTTGTGCATGTTTCAAGATGAGAATGTATGATACGCCACCCCTAGCTCTTTCAGTTCTATCCATTCTAATAATGTCATAGTTGGGTGGAACTATAATAATAATAATAATAATAATAGTGTCATTTGTATAGCTCATAGTTACTTCGAACGAAGTGTCCCAGCGCTGCAAGGTCCAGCTCCCATAGGTCAACAACACAGCAGATATAGTAAATAGATTAAGCCCGAACCGAAAATCCAATTTATACATTTTTTACGAACAAGTGATTCTGTCTGGGCCTGTCATATTCAAAGTGGAAGAGAGTTCCACAACTTGGATGCTAAATAGCTACAGGGGCTGCAACCGATGCATACTCTCTTCACAGTGGGGATACAGGCCAACATGACCTCTGAAGATCTGAGGCTCCTTGGAGGACATACAGCTTGATAAAGGTGATGCCGATTACAAGGACCCTTGTTCGTAAAAGCCCTGTAGCATTAGCACAGGGCTTTAAATGAAAGTCTCTTCTTCAGAGATAACCAATGCAGCTTAGAGAGCACTGTCTCCATGGGGGCCTGTCTAGGAAGGTTCAACAGCAGACGGGCCGCAGAATTCTTCACATGCTGAAGTCTCATCAGCCAGGATTGAGATACCACTAAATACAGGACATTACAGTAGTCCAACCTGAACGTGACCAGTGCCTGGACTTCTGTTTTCCTGGAGGATTCAGGTAGGGAGCAAAGAATATTTTTTGAGGTTTTTTAAAATCCCAAAACATTTTCGTGCCAGGGCCATGATCTGGCTGTCAAATCAAATCAGATGCCTAGGTTCTTACCCTAGGCTTGGGGGGGGTAAATTGCTGAGAGAGTCTGGCCACCAAGCAGAGGACCGGAGGGTTGTTTGCCTAAGATGAGGACCTCAGTTTTAGCTGCATCCAGGTTATGACAGTTGAAATCCATCCACTGAGCGACCTCCAACAGACAGATCCTCAGCGAGACAGTCATGCTGGCTGAATTCTGTGACAGGGTGATAATCAGCTGAGTATCATCAGCGTACGTTATGATGTTGAAGCTGTATCATTCGATGATCTCAGCCAGGGGTACATATATAAGTCAAAGAGGGTTGGGCTACGAGAAGAGCCCTGAGAGTAAAAAGGTTTGTCAAAAACCTGAAAGGTGCACTCCTGCAGGAACGAGGCAACCCACTGCAAGGCTTTGTAGCCGACACCGCACCTCCACAAGTGCTCGAGGTTGTTGGACACGGTGTCGAAAGACGCACTGAGGTTCAACATAAGCAGTGCTGTGTATCACCCCAGTCAAGGATTTGTAAAATGGATTCTGAGGTAAGCAACAGGGCAGACTCTGTGCTGTAGTAGGGGCGGAAGTCCAGCTGTGTTCTTTGAAGTACGTTCTTAGACTCAATAAAAGCAGAAAGCTGCTGGTTGACGTACTTTTCTGCAACCTTGGACGAAAAATGGAGAAATGGGCTTAGTCAGATCTAGCAGAGGTTTTTTGAGAAGCGGAACTACCGTAGCGTGCTTACAGCATTGTGGAACCTGGCTGGACTCGAAAGAGCTGTTAAGTAGCTCACAGAGCAAAGGCTGCACCGCTGCCACTCCTTGCTCCAGGATGGAAGGGGATGCTGGATCAAGTGGAGAGCCAGACTTGGCTGAGGCAATCAGAGGGGCCAATTCCGCTTGATTCTATAGGCTTAAAAGGTTACAGCCTAGAGCTGTCATCTGAAGGTTCACACCATGCATTGAAACACGACGCGTCTCTGGAAGTCTCAGGAAAAGAAAACTAAATAGATGCCACTTTTTCAGAGAAGAACTGGGCAAGAGTATTACAGCCCTTCTCTGAAGGCAGGGTGGAGGCTGAAACTCGGGCCAAGGAGGATAAAGTCTTGACAATAGAGAAAATCTCTCGAGATGAGTTCTGGGTAGCTGCGATTTTGTTGGTATAGAATTTGCGACGGGCATTCCTAATACAGCTATGGTATACCTTGAGAGCTGATCGATAATTAGCTTTATTGGCCGGATCTAAATCTCTCTGCCACAAGCGCTCTAGGCACTTGCAGTTCTTTTCAACTGAGAGCAATTCGTCACTAAACCAATCAGCTGAAGGTTTAGTTCTACGTATCGTCCGATTTGCCAACGGAACGATTTGATCCAGTGCACGGGGTATCCAACTGTCCAGTTGCAGATTAGCTGTGTTAACACAACTGTCAGGAGTGGGATGATTCAAGTCCAGCACCTGGGTAACGCTGGCAGAGGTCACCCTCGCCCACTTCCGAGTCCTTACTATCTGACCAGAAGAGAGGACAGGGGAGGGTTTAACAAAGGGAACCAGAAAAGCATTAGCAAAGTGGTCAGATCACAGGAGTGGAAGAGGGAAATCAATAGATAAATTAGTCACATTGGAAAAAATAGGATCAAGAGTATGTCCAAGCCTATGAGTGGGGAAAGAGACCAATTGGGAGAGCTGGAGGCACTACTGATCCGTGGTGAAAGGCAGCTGCCATGGGACACGTAGTGTCATAAAAGTGGAAATTAAGATCTCCGATAACTGCAAAGTTGGAATAGCGCAGAACGAGTGGCTATAGTACTTCGGCTAGCGATGTAATAAAACTGATGTCTGACCCAGAGGGCGGTAGATCAAGGTCTCTGCTAGAGTGAAATTACTAAAGAATGTTTTTAAAAAAAGAGCACCCTGCAATGGGCAATTCAGTAAAAGAGCAGAGCACAGTCTGTTTAAACATAATGGCAATCCCACCCCAGCTCTGAGATTGCCAATCCAATCTTGTAATCGCAAAGTCTTGGGGAATGGCTGAAAGAATGTCCGGCGCTGAGGTCTAAGTAAGCCAGGTTTCTGACAAAAAGATTGTGTCAGTTGAGTGGTCTATCAAGAAATCAAGAATCTCAAGCTTATGCCTGGCGAATGATCTACAGTTAAGCAAAAAGAACTAAGCAGCATGCACAGGCTGGGGTGTGGCACTTACCTCCACGCTCAGTCAAAGGTGCGAACCCACATTTACCACAGCAAATTGCCATTCGGGTGAGGTCCAGGACGTGATGACGGGGTTAGGTAGGGTAGTCGCCAGATTCATTAGCTTCTTAGAGGAATAATGCCTGAAGACCAACCCAGAATGACCAGGGAATCTAGAGCCGTCTGGGCATGGATGGGCACAGACGGGCTCAAATGGGCTTGACTTTAGTGCGCCATTGGTGCGTGAGCGGCACACCAACTGCACACATCCGCTGCGCAGATGTGCATCTTGCATATTTAAATAGCGTGCTACTAAAGGGGCATGGCTCTGGCGTAACAAACGCCGAAATCGGGAGGCCAAAACAAAACAAACTGTAGCCCAGCAGCTCTCCTCTCTCCTGGAAGGCTTCCCCACCAGGTAGGAGTACTGGTGAATATAACATTTAAAAACAAGTCAATGTCTAAAATGGGTGAGGCGGTATCATTGAGCCACATTTCTTTTAAGATTAGAAGGTCACTGTCTTGTGCAAGAATGAGATCGGCGATGTCAGCTGCATGTCTTACCGCCTACCTGCAGTTAATAAGCATAGACCTGAGATAAGATTTGGTTACTGATGCTTCTTGTTGTGTACTAGGGACTTGTATAAGATCGTACTTGTTCAACGTTCTATAGTGGAGACTGGGTTTTTTAATTGGATTGGCGTGGATAGTCTGGATAGAGACCGGCAAGGGTGACAAGGCCTTAAGTGTAGTGGTATTAGATAACAGGAGGGAGTGAATTTCAGAATCAGATAGATGGTCTGTACCACTCTGTGGTTTGGAGATGGGATTGAGGTGGGGTGGGGATCTCCAAAGCAAGTTTGGTGAGTTCTTGTTGATCAATGGCTCATGCAAGGAGCAGTTCAGCCATTCCTTTGTGGGTGAAGTAGAATATTTTGTGAGTGGAATTGTGTTAAGCCAAGCAAACAGGTTGAGATTCCAATGCTTCTTAAGCTTTGAGGTGATGTATATAAGGGTCTGAAGATCGCCTTTAACTGTCTGAATGTCTTGACTAAGATCAATGAGTTTGTCCTTGAGGGAAGGGGGGTCATCCATATTGATGGGAGTGTAGTGTGGTCTAGGGACGGAGGACACAGAAGAGCCCTCAGGGGGATTGGGAGTGGTCTGAAAACCTGAAAGTCAGAGGTGGTGAGGGGTGTAATAGGGGAACTGACTGGAGGATGAGGGCTGGGGGGATTTACTGGAAGTGATGATTGAAAGAGAGGTAGGGAGAAATCTCCTAGGAGCACCAGTGATTGGAATCACGTACTGTTGAGATGTCACAGCAATCTTGTTGAAGGTTGGCGTGATCGAGTGGGTCATACACTGGGTAGCAGAAGGAATAGGAGAGGGGGTGCCCTTGATTGAAGGCGGATGATTAGTGGTCATGGATGTCTCCGTGCTGAGGCTGTTGACAATTCTTGCCCTGTGGGTATTAGCTATTGCCCCTCTATAAATTAGGGGCAGGTCAGATAATTGGATTATGGGGGAAGGGCAAGAATCCTCGCTTGGAGGAAGTGAACTGGAGCCAACAGTGATGGTTTAGGTGTTGGAATAGAGAGAATAATCATGGGGAGGCATAGGTGATAAGGTGTAGGTGGGTCTGGAGGATGTCTGTGTTTAAATTGTGGAACGTGGGAGAAATGTTGACTTTGAGAGGAGATGGAGACATTATTTGACACCACGTTTTTGATCCTCATGAAAATTTCAGCAAACTGCTCAAGGTTACAGTCCGATGATTGGATGAGAACGTTGCCATTGTTGCAAAGGGAGATGGTTGCTTCGGCCTTGAAGGCAGGTGAGGGTGATTTGTAAATCATGTGGTGTTTTCCTAGATGAGTTAATTCAGAGCGTTGACGCTATAGCTCTCCTCCATTGTACTCTTCTGTTGATGAAGAAGATTAAATCATTAACCACTGCACCTTTAATACCACAAAAGTAGGCATCAGATATGAGCGTTTCAGAGTTCCGTTTGAGTCGTTTATGCTTGAAGTTCTTGGCTGCATTTTTAGATAGGCTAGGGGAGTATTTAATCTTGAATGCATTACGGTCCACAGCAAGCTATCACTAGAACTTAAGTTGTTTAGCTCCATAGTGGTGAACTGGAATACCATTTCAGTGTTTAAGTTGACCTACTGTGAAGCATACAAGGCTACTAATAAATGACTAATGGACAGGGAGCTGCAACATATAAAAGAGTGCCGTCATAGGAGGTATAGAGGAAGTGAGACAAATGGAGCTTAAACCCTGAACTCCTATCAATGTAAGTTTAACACTTTCCCCGATTATGCTTACGTTGGGGTGGGGATAGTAACTCTAAACTCCCGAAAGTGTAACACTATTTATGATTTTGTTTATATTGGAGTAGGTATAGTAAATCTAACCCCTTCAAAGTCCAACATTTCCCTACTGTTGATTATGTTGGAGTTAGTACAGTAAATCTAACCTCGCCTAAGTCAAATACTTTCCCTGATTTCAGTTACATTGGAGTGGGAATAGTAAATCTAAACACCCTAAAATCCATTACCTTCCCTAATATTCCTTAGATTGGAGTTGAAACAGTAACTCTAACCTCTCTAAAGTTCAACACATTCTTATGTTGGAGTAGAAAGAGTAAATCTAACCCCTCCGAAGTCCAACACCTTCCCTACTGTAGCTTTTATTGCAATGAGAATAGTAAATCTAACCCACCAAAATCCAACACTTTCCCTACTGTTGCTTAAATGGGATTGATAATAGTCAATATAAATCCTCCATATTCAAACACTTCCTATAATGTTGCATGGATTGGAGTAGAAATAGTATATCCAACCCCTCTGAAATCAAACACCTTCCCTACTATTACTAAGATTTGAGTGGGAATAGTAAATATAACCCCTCCAAAGTCCAGTACTTTCCCTACTATTGCATAGGTTGGAGTGGAAATAATAAACCTAAGTGTAACATTTTCCTACTTTTGTTTAAACTGAAGTTACGTTATTATTTTTTCTTCTGTTGTTTCTTTTTCAAGTTATACTAATTGTATTTATTTAATTGTTTATATATGTTTTTGTTACTATTTTTAATTTGAATTGTTAGTTACTGTTACTATTAGAAATTTATTTTTAAAATGCTTTTAACATTGTTTTTTAATATTAATATTAATATTTCTATCTCTATCTATACTGTTACATTTTAATGCCACCTCTTCTGACCATCTGGAACCATCAGTCCACTCTTGGAACCTATCTTCTGGACCACCTTTAGCTGACCCTCACAGCCAGTTGGCTAGCACTTGATCCTCTCTGCTGATCTTGTCATTCAGGCCTCCTTCCAGCACCCTGCCAGCCTCCAATTTGTCCTACCAGACCTCAAGAAGTCACTTTTGCCAGTTTTCACTCTCCAAGTCTCCTCTGACCATATCCTTGCTGACCCTCAAGAGTCTGTTCACTTTCACAGACCACTGTAACTGTATGTTGCCCCTCAGTGATCACAGAACCCCTATTAAAGCTCACAGAGCCCTACTATGGGTTTGTGAATTCTGCATTGGGCTTTCTGATTTTTTTCTAGCGGCCCTAAGAGCCAATCTACCAGCCTCTAGATTACTTATGCATAATCTCCGCTGTCCTTACAATTTTTCTACTATCTTTCTTTATTCTCAAAACCCCACCATACATCTTCAAATTCCTGTGACAGCCAAGAGTTTAGCAGACTACTCTACTGGTCTTGTCACTCAGAGTCTCTTTGCTGGCCTTCTGAATACTTCTGCTTTTTTATGCTTCTCCACCACCCTTCAACTTGCCTTTAGAGCTTCACAGACCAGTCATCTGGTGTTAAAGCTGTCCTCTGTTTACAGTGCGGACACGGCTGGCAATCAGAGCTCTTCGTTACACAGATTCCCTCCACATGCCACCAGAGCCTATCTATATGCAGCTTCCCTGACCCCTTCTTCTACTCATCAGAGACTTCTACTAACCAGACACAATCCCTATTTAAAAGAAGTCAAAAACAATCCCAAGACATTGCATAAGAAGCCCAAAATGAGTGTAGATCGCTTAATAGGGCAGTGTACTTGATAGGCATAGCCATATCAGCACTCAATGGCTTAATAAGACTTTTACAGGCACACACCGCCACTTTAGTACTTACTAGCTCCTTAGTTCCATTGGTTGGACAGCAAAGTGATTATATTGGTATGTTTAGCCATTTTAGTACTATTAATCGTGCCTGAACGTTTGATGGGGCAGAGTGTACTTGATAGTCATGGCCATACCAGCACACACTAGATGGCCAGCAAAGAGAATATAGGTACGTTCAGTCACTTTCAGTTCTACAAGTGTGTACTGTTATCTGTCCCCGTATTGTCGAAAATCAGTGTTTGTTTTAATTGTCTGCATTAAATAACGTGCATAATGTTTTTATCAGTTAAATCGTGGGTATGTGTGGTTTTAACTAACTATGCACTTCTTGGAAATAAATTGAAAAATTGAATTGAGTGCAGCTCTTAAAAAATAATTAAAGAGAGGATCAGGAAGATTAACAAAGTTAGCATGCAATAAAGACATATTCAATCTTTGATATGCCATGCAATGTCATCAGTGATGTCATCAATGATGTCAGTTAACATGTCGTGAGTACTGTAATATGTGGTCATAAGTAGTGACAGGGAAGCAAGTTATTGTTAGACTTTAGTTCTAATCGCATTTCAACACCTAACTATAACATCACTTTAACCTTTTTTTTCTTTGATTTTCTGGGGGTTTCTTAATGTAAACTAAGATCCTATTACCATACCTAACTATAGTGTCACTTTAATCTTTGTTTTTTTCAGTGAAGTTCAGTTTTTTTTAATCATATTCAAACTTAAGCATACAACCAGCCACATGCCCCAGCAGCCAAAGACCTTGCCTGGTGTCTGGCAAGAACCTGCACTCAAACCTCCATTGGCACCCAATCCACTGCTGTGTAGCACAGCAGGGGTTATCTTTGTCCAACTGCCCCATGAGCACCCAATCCTCTGCTGCATATGGCCTCTGGCCAGGCCCTGCACCCAACCCCCATGGGCTGCCAACCGACCCATCGCGAGTGTCATCACTCAGAGCGCTGGTTGGCGGGGGGGGGGTGTTGGCCAGAGGGCCTGAACCAAATTCCTTGCTGCGCACTTCTACATGGGGGTTGGCCACAGGTTGCACAAACCTAACAATAATTTCACCTTAACCTTTAGATTTTCAGTGAATGTATGGGCTTCTTCTCATATTCTATATAGAACCCTTGATTTTTGCATATTCAAGGTCTGTTTACAGTTAACATTCAATACACACAGAGTTTATCTCTGCATAGTATGTAATGGCTATGAGATGTGCACATAAATTCTAGTGTGCAGCTTTAACTTTATAGTACTTGGCCTTTAGCCATGTGAAGAAAGAGTTTAATTTAAATCATGACCTGTGGTAAAACCCTGAATTGCACTTTCACAGGGGGCTCTGAAAACAGACCATATTCCCAAATCACTACCTACAGACAAAGTATACTGTGCATACACTTCTATTGTGAGTAGTAGTGGTGTCATACATCCTGAAATGACAGCCAAAACCTGTCCAAAGTAAACTAAGTAAGGACATCATTCTATGATGCATTTACATCAGTATAGATGCATTTACATATATAGAAACAATTTAGAAATGACACAAAGTTTAGCACTGTAGAAAAAGATATCCATATTTTCTACATTTGTCCTCACTTCGCAAAGTTTAATGTCTAAATAATGCAAATATATTTTATATATACATTGGAGTGTGCGCTCTGCAAGACTATACCCCTTTCCAGACCTGCCACCAAAATCAGAGGTGGCTCTACACTTAAAAAAAAAGTCCTGCCCCCTCGTCCTCAGACAAAATATTGCAGTGTGCCACGGGAACCTGCTGCCAGACACAATACCTGCCTGTCATGTCCGGAAGATTTTTTGGGGGGGGCGGGCGGGGGGACAAAATAAAAAGTGATGCAGGATCACAGACTATTCAGTTTGTTAATTAGACATACAGCACAATGCTGACCTTTTCTTCTGTAATGCCTACTGTCCACTACTGAGATCGCAAATGCTACACAATGAACTTGAAAGAAGCATATTGACAGCAGCAATGCCTTGAAAGTATGCATTTCGGTTTTGATTAACAACAGACAATGTCGGCCTTCCATGGATTCATTCCAGCACTATGAGTCATGCCTTCGTGACCGGTTTATCACAATACTATTACAGGCAGAGGTAGGCATTATTGAACTCCTATCAAATAATCTTTGTCACCAATTTTAATAATAAAGCAAGCTCTGAGAAGTGAACACAGACTTTAATGTATATATGTATGTATATGGTATTTCTATTGTGCGAACTTAGCCAAAAGGCAGCAGAGCGCTGTACATGGTCAAAGGCAAGTTTAAATTCAATGAGTAATAGGAGAGGAAGTTGATTTGTGGGCGGTTAATACATTGGGATGTAGTATTCTTTAAAGATTATCATGGTAGTATTGCATGCAGTGTAGTACAGTTTTGTCTGTGTTTAATGGACAAAACTCTATATTACACCTAGTGTTCAACCTTACTATCATTATTAAAGAAACTATAGTGTCACAAAGAACCAGCAAAACTAGACCTAAATATAATGACGTGATAGGAAAGGGAATACGATGAAGCAATGAAGGGCGGACTAGAGTAAGGAAGAAAGGAGTACGATGGGGGACTGGCATAATATGGCCCCAAACGTTGATTGTGCAGACACAACAGTACTACACTACATGTACTACTACCATGAACCACTGTGAATGTGGACCATTTATTCATTTAACGGACAGAGCTCACCTGGACATGCACCATCAGGAAGCTCTTGATAGAGTTCACTTTCTTAGGTTTGAAGGCCACAAAAAATAGATATGATGAAATGAAATAGAAGATTTTTTGCAATAAATATGTTTTTAATTTATGTAATATATATGACCCCTAAGACCAAAATAGCCCGGGAAAACAGTACCAAGCAGAATGATTCTACCTCCTACCTAAATCTAACACAGGCCACAAAATGTGTCTAGCTTAGTGATTCTACCCTCTTTATACCCAACACATCTTGTATTCTCTCCCGAGAGTATTGTTCTAATCCATTGCAATTCCCAACCCTCACCCAGAAAGCAAACCTCAGTGCCTAAAGTCATGACACCCTAGAAAACACTCCTAATCCCACCCTAATTCTCTAACACTGAAGGCAGCAATTTCCAGCAGCACAATTATAGTTTCTTCCAAGACCCAGCACTTGTGTGTTACCAACATAGCACCATGATTCTACCCACGCAAACCAATCAAGAAGGCAATCCACAGAAGCGTGAATCTACTTGTAACCAGAAAGAGGGTAACATCCAGTAACAAGACATTGGGTGACCTGGCCAGAGAACTACTTCAAAGAGAATGCACATGTATTGACCACCCTAGAGTAACAGAACTTGGATTGAATGAATCTCATGAGAGGTCTTTTCTAGGGTCAAAGAGAAAACAAAGTATATTCTGTCGAAAAATGTACATCCTCTTTGAATCATTATTGTTCGTCCTATCAAATGATCTTGTTAAGCATATAATTCTAGAAAGCCAGTGACTATAGTTGTTCTTGCATACAATAATATCTGAGATATTGCAACTGTAATAAAGATTTCCTAGTCCCCTAGTGCACACTTAGAATTTTCACATGGATTGTTTTTTTTAATAATCCTGATGTCTTTATTATCTGAACTTTGCTACTGTCTTTCCTATATTGGATTGCTATATCAGTCCTCTACTTCTATTCTAGACTTTACAACATTTGAAACCTGTTAGCACACACTTACATTTTCAGCTATTAGTTTTTTATTCACAAATTGGGACCTCTTGCTTTCCTGAAATTCATTTTAAATGATACATTTACAATGAGCCTTTTCGATCCCACCTAACCTTTTGGTAAACTGCTTTGTGGCTGCTTCCTTCTTTGTTTTTGTATGTGGCACACAATTTATATGTGTGCCTGTGCACCACAGCACTCGTCATCCTGACATTCATAGTGTAATGTGGTTTGACCACTCCATTCAGGTATATGAGTTTTGTCTGTATCTACGAAAGTGTTTATTCCTCCTGTCCACCATCAGTGGTCTTAAGCTAGTTCTCTTTTTTGTTGTGTTTTGTATTGGAGTTTTTGTCAATTTTTGAAGGTTTTACTTGACATTGCTTTCTGCTTACTTCATTGACTTTACAATTTCAGGTAAATATTTCTTCCAGTTTGGTTGCCATTCCGTAAGTTTTTTATTTGTGCTCACATATGTGTAACCTCTGCCTCACTACCTTTCAGAAATTGCCAATGGGTTGGATTTCGTCTGCATTTGTTTTTTAAGGCATAACTAAGTTAAGCACATACACCATGTGGATCCAACACTTTGATTGGGTCTTATATCACGAATTGTTGACCCTAAAAGCTTCCAATGTTTATATTTTTAGGACTGCTATCTCCACCTCTTAGGCCTTGTCCTGATAATGACTCTTTCCAAATCACCCTTGTGGTCGAAAGGTCAAAAATGCTCTTGTGTTGAACTGTCCTTTTATTTCTTTACAGGGGCCTTAGGAATGCAACATTATTTTTCCTCCTTGGTCTCTTATTCTATAAATTTTGACAACATTTTGTTTGCTATTCGTGCTTTTAGGTTTTTGTCACAGTTTCTGTATGTTTGATACGCTCAAACACTGTACTGTCCCCTTGCTTTTTGTTTATGTATCACCTGCCTATTTATTATACTGGAGTTTGGAAAAGTATAATACTTTGTGCAATTGTTTTTTTTGTTTAGGCTTATTGATTAGCTATGAAGATCCCTGAATTGACAAACGACCCAATTGGCATTTTTTATTTGTCCCATAAAGTGTAACCCTGCAGGAACATCTGTTTCTTTTGCATCCGTTTACTACCCAAATTCCCGGGGATATCGGATTTTCCGAGGGTTTCCCTACTGTTATATCATGGGCAGCATCACATTGCCCCAATGTAATGGTCAAGCCTAGTGTGGTTTGATTTCAGCCACAGTTCCATCATGACAACATGACCCTACTTGTATTTACTTATTGCCCTAACCAAAGATGGCTAGTTGGAAACAAATCTGGCAGCATATTAATCACCTTGTTACACCAACTTTACCAGCTTTGTGTTAGGGCCCAAGTGGTAAGAGCGCAAGCAATGCAATGTGGCCATGCATTATAAGTGACTAGAAGGTCCATGATGATAGCACTGTCAAGAAGAGCCATTGGAAGGTTTGGCTGAACTGAATCCGCACAGGATGACTACTAAAGTCAGGGCCGGTTTCATTTACTCTCATTGGTATGTAAGGAGCATCTCTTTGTTTTTCCCTTCCCATTGTGGTATATATCAACTACCATGAACAACTGCATTTCTTTTTACAGTGGAATCTGAAATGTCAGGTCAAATCCCAAAGTGCCCAAAGCATATGAACAGAGTTTTCTTACACAGAAGTTTTGAGTTGGGTAATTATCAAAAAGTAACAATCTCTGGAACTTGGCTAATTTGTTAAAATTATTTAAAGTTATGTGATTTCTATACAAATATTTGTAAAATCGATATCATCCCACTGACCTGAAATCTTCTGGTCAAAGCTAGAAATGGAAAAAAAATGCAGGATTTCACTGGCCTTGAAGGGTAAGAGGGAGAATAGTTTGATGTAGGATGGACTTAAGTCACATGAACTTGGTATAAAAGATGCCCTGATGGCACAGACATTTAGCTTCACTTTGATGAGCAAAGACACCGGTTAATTTCTGGTATGCAACCTCTTAGTGACTATTATCTTGACTAAAAGGCCCAACCTGTTTCCACATTTAAAGAATTGCTAGAAAGACTGCCGAGTCCAGAGTCTGAGTAATAAGAATCCTTAAGACACTTGCCGGGTTATGGAGATATATGACACATTCTGGATTTGGGGGAAATGGGATGTCCTACCTTACTGAGTGCCTGACAGGCTAGGCACATGGTGTGAGTCCATTCTGCCTGGGTGGCAGCCACTACAAGAAAGCCTTTGGACCTGATAAAATTATTTCATGGAGGCTTTGGGCTTTTTCATGTCTAGTATTTGCTGGGTGTGATAATGTGCACACAATTCATACATCCTACCTCTGTGCAAACTATCTTTTGTGCAGGGATCCAAACTCTCTGGCTCACTTGTAATCAGAGTATACATAGCTAATAAGAACCAGTGTTGAAGGAGACTCCTTGTGTGAAGCTTTAAGAAATGTGTAGTGTTTAGTGTTATTTCTCAATCTCGCCTGTGTTTCCATTAGACATGGCTAGAATTCCCTGGGTGTATATATAGTAGACAAACATATAACTTTTCACTTGTTAATAAGTTTGTACCTGATGCCTAACAGCAGTTCTCTGCAAACTGTGAAGTTTTGGTCCCACATGGCACAGCACATTCCCAATCAGTCTCATAATGATCCTTGGAGTTCCTTTGATCTTCCACTTTTGGTTAGCATGATGTATCCTGCTCCACAAGTTCGTACTTCCCTGCTAGAGTTATGTTTTCATACTTTCCTGCTAGAGTTATGTTTTCAATGACTCAAGTATCCACTTCCTCTGCTGAGCTCCCAGCAGCTATTGTTTTTGCAGATTTAAAAACAATGCTACATTTTCTCACCTTAAATTATTAACCAGATAGGTCTATGAACTCCCTGGCCGGGAAAGTGTCCTTTACCTATACACACCCTGACATCACATAGGTCAGATTGATCGCAGTTTTGCATAGAAAAGCATGTGATTGCTGCACTTAGATGCAGGAGCAGACTCACAAATATGAGGGTACCGTCCATCAGAATTTTAATACATTGACAGGAACCGCTGTGACAGTGATTGCCGCTAGTGTTAAGAGATTTCCAATGAGCTGGTAGACATCTCCAAATTTGGCAGGTGGATGACACTCAGTATGATTGGAGTAAAGTATTGCACCATACCAACAGATTTACCTCCATCTGCCAAAGTCTAAATAGGCCCTTTTCCTCTGCACTAGACTATCTAGGTACAGTAGCATTCAGAGTGGTGGATATGCAGAACAGTACCACATGGCTGAATTCCAAGCTTGATGGCAATAGAACCACCTGGGGAAATGATAGTTCCAGGTGCAATTTAAAACTGGGGTGAAAACACCCTTTGTACCTGATTCTGCCTTCATCGCTGGGTCATACGAGTTTCGAAGCAGGGCTGTAGCTGCATACTGTCTGCTCGTGGCTTTGTTGGTCTCTCCTGCCTGGGTTTCCACTTTTCACTCGTCCTGACTCAACCAGTTTAATAAGAGACACACAAATCCAAAATGATAAGCTGTATGATAATCAGTCCGGGTAATACCACAAATTGAAGGAAAACTATAAGATGTATCAAAAACTCAAAGTTCAAAAAGTCCACAAATTCAGCTTGCCCTCATCCTAACCATGCCTACCTGACTTTCCTTAAATAATGGTGACCAATCTGAATTTCTAACATCGCAGTGAGGCATACAAATCTGTAGGCCCATACTGTTTATTAGGGCTTCCCCAACCCTGCTTCAATTTAGGAAAGAGCTGGAGACACACCTCTTTAAAGAACATTGCTCCACGATGCAGTAGCACTGGTCCTTTGCACAATATCTTTGCTTTCACCCTGTAAATGCCCGCGCTGTAGAAATACCACCAGGGGCTCAACGCATTGGGCTAAAGGGTCTTCAGACT
Organism: Calotriton arnoldi; assembly: GCA_963921515.1. Classification (NCBI taxonomy): domain Eukaryota; kingdom Metazoa; phylum Chordata; class Amphibia; order Caudata; family Salamandridae; genus Calotriton; species Calotriton arnoldi. The sequence continues at coordinate 786,666 of CAWUFW010001804.1, forward strand.
CCTCCACCGTTGTTTGTCTTAGCCCAGGCTGCTGCAGCTTTCAGAGCCCACACAATGCTCTGAAGCTGGGGCCTCAATGACAGCCTCGTAAAAGTATTTCATATGTCATCCTTAGGCTGAAGTGCTTAAAAAAGTATGGAAACAGTGGCATTCACTGCAATGGGGATGGGGCCAGAGAAGTGGCGGTGGCTGAAAAGAAGAAAATATTCTGCAACTATTTTGTTGGCCTCTCACCTTCAGGTAAATACATTAAAAAAATAACAAACACACCTTAAAAAATAATTGAATGCAACTTAAAGTAAACATTGGGAAATGCATTCTTTTAGATTTTGACAGCTTGGTTGGTTAATGTGATCACTGCAGATGTCTGCGTCAGCAGTCCGTCATAGAATTGAATCCTGGTTGGTGCCCTGGGGAATAGTAATGTGCATTTCTAGGGCTACAAGGTCCCAGCCTGTAGCTCAAAGCACTGTGAATATCCAAGTAATTATTTTAAAATTCAATTACACACAGTATAAGGCTGCCACAAATGTTTAAAGAGATTTAGGCCCTCATTATGAGTTTGTCAGAATAAGGTGGGATATTTACCATTCGTGGTAAATACCATTGTCCCAGGATGAGGCATCAACTTCACCTCTTCAATGTATAAGGAAAATGAGGCATAACACGAGGAATAGGTTTTTAACACACTGAATTCCTCATGTTTTGCCTTTTTTCTAGCCTTCTCTCCTGCAATATCAGCAGGTTTGACTTCCCAGAATTTATAGTGTGAAAACTGCTAAGGTGTGATAATTATCACAGAATTTGTAATTCCAATCCCAGTGTTTACAATAAAAAAAAAAGTGTTAAAATATATATTTTTTTGTGATATGCAATCATACTATACCTAGTGCAAACCTCTTTTTATAAGTTTTCATTTGAAGACCACACCCCAGAACGCAGCTGATAACACCCTTACATTACTTCTCATAAAGAATAAATTTTAGTCACCATGAAACCTCATATGACTGCATCAATTTAAGTCATATACTGACTCCCGAGCAGCCTTTAAATATGCTGATTAACCAATTGTATACATATCCATTTCTTTCAGGAAGCGGGCGTCCTGGTGAGAAGCTTGTTTCTTCTTTTAAAAAGTGTTGTACCTTGAGCTAACTTTGTAAAATCTGGCTCTAAAGCCTTTTGGATTGAAATCTGTAAAAGCTACTTTTTAATTGTCCAATCTCTCATTGCCATTTTTAAAGAGGTTTTTCAGTAGAACTGTCAGAATGCAATAAAACATGTTTGCTGTAATTGTCTCGGGTTTCATCAATATGTTTCAAATGTACAATTTCTCACTCTTTTTCCTTGCTTTGGCTTTAAGGATAGCTTCGCCCGGGCCGGACTGGTCGTGTGACGGGCATCGGGCGTTTCCCCGGAGGTTGGAAGGGTGGGGGACAGTTTGGCAGCGGTGGGGGCTGCTCTTCTTACAGGGGGGCAGTTTTGCAGCAGTGCTGCAATATCGGCCCCCAGTAATAAAAGCCCAACCGCCCCCCCCCCCACCAGCTGGTCTGACTAAATTGCCAGGACTGCTTTGGGTTCCCAGTTCGGCCCCTGGCTCCGCCCCACTGAATTACCTGTTAGAACCACCCCAAATTCGGATCTAGTTGCGCCCTTGGATACGACAAAGATACATACTTCTTTCGATGCTCGAACATCTGCAATTGTTCACGGGGCAAAATTGGGCGGGTTCACGCAGTGCTAGTCAGATGGGACAAACTTCTCCATCAAATGGGGAGTTATTTCAGTTAAGTAAATATTATTTTGGGGGTGATCTTTAGATGCATACAATGTGTAAGCTAAAGGCCCAAGAGTAAATTTAAGAAAAATACTGTTATAGCGTAATTACGTCCTTGAATTCCAAAACATGCGTCCTGCATGTAATAAATGGAAGAGAGAAGGTCACAGGCGAGCAACGTGTTTTTCCGTCTTTAGTGTTCCTCCCTTGGGAAGAAGCTGAGAGGCCTAGTCTTTCTTGAAGCCATAAGTGCATTAGGCAAAACATTTTATGATTTCAAGCAGCCTGTGGCAGACATAGATTAATTGATCACTAATGGAAAGGAAAGCCAGGCCCTAAACAACCACACTGAGATCAAGCTTTCATTTTGCATACAGTAGATATTATGCTTATATGCATCTAGAGATTAGGTTCAACTGCAATTTCCCCTATCCATGTCAGTTATATTTAGATCGCTACTGTCTTTGTGTTTTATCTTCAAGCTTACAAAATTAAAAACAAATCACTTATTTTATTAGTGAGTGTTTCGCCCAGACGTAGCTTGTCTGCTGCACTGATGCTAAGGCAGTGCTTAATCACATCAGCAAAGAAACAGAACGTGTTATATGGGCCGAAATCACAAATTTCAGCACATGTATCTTCACACCTCCATATGGGTGTAACTATTTCTCTTGATGTAAATCAGTAACTCCGGACAGTGGCAGCTTCTCCGCTAAGGAGGAGGAGCGTTGCCCCACTGCACAAAAAGGAAAAATAAAATGACAATAACGTATCATTATTATCATTTAATTTTTCCTATTGCATGCAGTCAGTGGCCTGTGTGCAGTGTGGGGCGTGGCTGGCCAGAGCAGAGGAGGAGTGGTTTGCACTCCCAAAGTACGCATGAACTGTTTGGCCGGTCCTCTTGGGCCGATCAAACAGTTCATGCGCACTTTGCATGTTCCCCACCAGGCTGCATTACACAGCCTGGTAAGGAACATGCGCAGGCTCCCTCTTCCAGTCTGAGCACTGATCCACGGCGCTCAGACCAATCACAACGCTGCATTGTAGCGTTGTGATTGGCTCAGGGGAGCCTGTGTGTCGGGTGCATCCTGCTGCCAGCTGGACTGCAGAAAGTGAGAAGGAAGAGGACGCAGGGGAGGCGGCGGCCGGCCGGCCATTCCAAGGTAAGTGTTTTTTTTGTTAATTAAACCCCGTCCCCCCCACCACCCCCGTCCGGTAGCAGCTGCTACTGACACCAGATGGAGATTTATGCCTAGTAGTAGATATGAATCCCTACTCCTGTACAAGGGACAATAACTGCCCTATTCACAGTGCAGCAATACATCATAGAACTTGCAAATGAGGATACACTCACTGCATTCTCCACTATTGACCAGCGGCGGCTCCTCCATTGGAGCGGAGGAGCATGGCCCCACGTAACCCGCCCCCCAAGCCCCAGAAATGAAAAATAAAATGGCAATTTATTACCATTTTATTTTTCATGCCCTGTCCCAAACAGAGCGTTAGGACGGAGGCGGACTGCTGCTGACTGACAGCAGCCGAGAGGAGGGTGGGCTGGCTGTGCACTGTTTAAAGTGTGCATGTCTTTTTGGCCGGCCGTCTTGTGACGGCCAGCCACACATTCACATTTTAAATAGCTCTATCTTACCCAGTTGTCTTAAGACAACTGGGTTAGAGGAAGCCAAAACCTCCACAGCGATGTGGAGTGCCGAGCCAGGCCACTCCCACCAACCCAGTGCCTAATTTGTAAATGAATAAGTGCCAAGGCTCAAAACTTTGCTCAAAATCCCTCGGCCAGTGCTACTGAATATCAGAATGTCGAGTTCCCAAACTGTGTATCTTTATTCCACATCATACATTTTCCACCTGTCACCCTACACTCCCTGTCACCATACACTCTTTACCTAACTCTTGCGTGTTATTTTTCTTCCACTGTTTCCCTCTTTCACACTGTATTTCTATCTTTTTCTTCCTCCTCCTTTCTCTGTGTTGTTCTGGGTCAACTATGATAATGGTCCCCAAAAATGAGCATTGGTGGGTCCCATCTGCCACCACCAGCTCAAATTAAGCACTGGCTGTTGACCTGACCAACATCTGCATTCAGTAAGGTGAAAGGAGGAGAAGGGTATCGATGGCCACAAGCTTTGAGTTAAGCACTGCTGCTGCTAATGGTAATTAATTATAATCTGTTACTGTGGTGCTAAGGAAGGATGCAAAAGGATGTGATTAAAAATAGATATAGGGGTGGCTGCCCAGATACTGTGCAGTCTCCTACAGCATTGCCAGAGCTCTAGATGCTTTGTGAGGAATGTAGTAGTGTCCAGAGCATTGCTTCATTAAAGGGAATATATATGGTATGTTATTATTTTAAGTTCTAATTGTTTTATCATAAAATTTCCAACAGAATTTTTTTAAACTTTATAAATATATAATTCAATGAAGCATCTCGATATGCTCTTTGAAATTTCTGTACATTATTATCTTTATTAAGCTCAGTTTTCCTGACTTGATATGGAAATTATTTCCTCGACACATACTTCAACATAGGTTTTCTACCCAAATTTCACTGTAAGATTGCCAGTCTACAGCCCTTAAGCCCCACAATGCTTCACTTTCCTCGAATCCAATATAATTTCTAGTACAAACTACCTTATTTAGACACCGATCCACGTTCTTCCTATGCAAACATTAACACTGCAAAACTAAAAAGTCATGATGCACTCCTCTGATTAAATTCATTTTTCATCTTGTGCACCTTGCCAAGTAAATTTGCTCCTACCTTACCTGCTCAGTGAGGTGTGATGTGATGTTGGCTGGTTACAGCAGGTCACTCACATCACTGTCGCGCTCTAATCTTCTCTGCAGGTCACGCGGGCATCTAAAGTTCAGCTTGGCCTGTCGGGGCCTGCTACCCAGTTGCTCCCTGTAATGCGGCCACTTCCAGGCTCACGGACGCAGCACAGCAATTAGAGTGCTGGTGTGTTTTTATATAGCGCTGCAGACTGCAGTACACCATCCGTCTGACATGGACTGCTCTTGGTGGTAGGCCCAGGCCATGAGCATGCAAAACACATGTAGAACTAATTATGTATGGCCTGCTTCAGCTGGATTCTGCTCAGAGCGTGCAAGCTGGTAAGTATGCTATGCTACCTAGCTACGCACTTTTAATTTACTCCGAATTTGCAATAAGTGTTTCCTGAGGCCTGAGTTTCCCAGAATGCCTCGCCCACAGCTCACGCAGCATCAGCCTGCCAACAACTGTAATTATCCAATCGGAATACATGCTCCTTAGTGAAAGACAGGCGTACACTACTGACATCACTAACGTGATGCAGTCATCATGCCTGGACCTGGGTGGGCCATTATCTAGAGACATACCAGGCAATACCAGGCAGACAGTCAAACCGAAGGAGGACAGGATGGACAGTTACATTTAATATTATTAATTACTGGGCCCACCACCCACAGGAGATAAAATCAATAGACCCGGCACTGTTAAATAAATCTCGGTGCTAAGCACCGGAAACCACCGGAACAAATTAAGCACTGCACCAATCCAAGCACTGCTCTCATGTTGGTGAGAGCAGCCCTAGGATTGGCCAAGGGAGTTTCCTGTTGGCCGGGCTGCAGTTGGAGAAAGAAGACGGTTGCAGAGGACGTCATGTTCATCTTCAGGTAAGTTTTTAATTGTTTTGTACATTTTTGAGCTTGTGTGCCCCCGTAGATGCCAGCTGCCACTGCCATTGACCTTTGTGAAGCCCTCAGACTGCCATACAAGAGATCATGCTAAGACAAATTAAATGCTCCATGGAGCATTTGACTCCATAAAAGAGAGTGGATGAGTTTCTCCCTCTTCACAAATGAACATTAGGTGAAGGTCATCTCCAAAGCATAACAAGTTCTTTTGCAGTCTTCCTTTTAGCCTCGCAGGGCTTGGCACTCTCAGCCCTTCTCTTTATTCTGTATATGTTGCTCCTCACTGAGGTTCTCTGATCAGGCTGCTACACTTTCCATTCTTTCACTAACAACCATCAAATATGTCTGGGAATCAGAGACAACATAATCATATGCAGCATGCTCATTGGTGCCATCCAAGAATGATTGAGGCAAGTGTCCACCAATGGAGCAAGCCCTGTGCGATTCCCTCGCCACCTTCTTCCACCTCAAGATCGCCGACATCCACGACAGCTTCAACACCCAGACAGCCCCAACTAAGATCGATACACCAGACCCGCCGCACACCATCGACCATGACCCCTTGCCAGCCTGGGCCAGCGTGAACATCGATGACACCATCAAGACCATGAGCACAATACACTTCGGCTCCCCGTCAGACCCTTTCCCGCACCACATCTTCAACAAAGCCAGCAGCTCCATCGCACCCCACCTGTGCAACGTTATCAATCTCTCCTTCGAGACCGCGACCTTCCCAGAGAGCTGGAAACACGCAGAGATCAACGCCCTACTCAAAAACCTTAGGCGGACCCGAGAGACCTCAAGAACTTCCGGCCCATCTCCCTGCTTCCGTTCCCAGCCAAGGTCATCGAGAAGATCGTCAACAAACAGCTAACCCGATACCTCGAAGAAAACAGCATCCTGGACCCATCCCAATCAGGGTTCCGCAGCAACCACAGCACTGAGACTGCCCTCATCGCCGCCACCGACGACATCAGGACCCTGCTGGACAACGGTGAGACCGCAGCCCTCATCCTGCTGGACCTCTCCGCCGCCTTCGACACTGTCTGCCACCGCACTCTACGCGCACGCCTCCCCGACGCAGGGATCCAAGACAAGGCCCTGGAATGGACCACCTCCTTCCTCGACGGCAGAACCCAGAGAGTCCGCCTCCCACCTTTCCGATCCGAAGCCTCCGAAATCATCTGCGGCATACCCCAGGGATCTTCCCTCAGCCCAACACTGTTCAACATCTACATGGCCCAGCTCGCACGCATCGCCAGACAGCACGACCTCAACATAATCTCCTACGCCGACGACACTCAACTGATCCCTCTCCCTCACCAAGGACCCCTCGCCGCCAAATCCAACCTCCATGAAGGAATGAAGGCCGTCGCCGATTGGATGAAGATCAGCCGACTAAAGCTGAACACGGACAAGACAGAGGTCCTCATCCTCGGCTCCAACCCCTCAGCCTGGGACGACTCCTGTTGGCCAACGACACTGGGAGCAGCCCCGACACCCACCGACCACGCACGCAACCTGGGAGTCATCCTCGACTCAACGCTCTCCATGGCCAAGCAAGTCAACGCAGTCTCCTCCTCCTGCTTCAACACCCTCCGCATGCTTCGCAAGATCTACAGGTGGATCCCGACAGATACAAGAAGAACAGTCACCCAGGCCCTCGTCAGTAGCAGACTTGACTATGGGAACGCCCTCACGCGGGAGCCCCGGCCAAGCTCATCAAGCGACTGCAACGCATACAAAACGCCTCCGCACGCCTGATCCTCGACGTACCACGCCACAGCCACATCACCCCCCACCTGAGGAACCTGCACTGGCTCCCCGTCGACAGGAGAATCTCCTTCAAACTCCTCATCCACGCACACAAGGCACTCCACAAGACTGGCCCAGCCTACCTCAACAGACGACTCTTCTTCTACGTCCCCAACCGCCAGCTCCGCTCCGCCGACCTCTCCCTCGCCACCGTCCCTCGCATTCGAAGAACAACCACCGGCGGCAGATCCTTCTCACACCTCGCCGCCAAGACCTGGAACACCCTTCCACTAAGCCTACGACAGACCCAAGACCTGCTGACCTTCAGGAGGCTACTCAAGACCTGGCTGTTTGACCAGTAGCAGCACCCCCCCCCCCTTTTTTCTCCCCAGCGCCTTGAGACCCTCGCGGGTAAGTAGTGCGCTCTACAAATTCTGTGATTGATTGATTGATTGAATGGAACAGTGCAAAGGTTGGGGTAATCTCCACCAGCTCCACATTATCCCCATCTCTACCTAGTCTTTAAATTATGCTAAGTCAATAAAATATCTTGGCGAACATCTGATCTGGAGTTGGAGACCAAAATCAGTGAGCATAAAAAAAGTTATTTGTCCTACTGAAACAGCTTAGACGATAAACCTTTCCTTGCATGAAACTGGCTGTAGTCAGTACAGTATTTATCATTAGCATTTTTATACATGTGGTAGCTTTCATGAGTAATACTACGGTCAACTCGAGCCCTGCAGCAGACAATTTTACAGTCAACATAATATGGGCATTGTAACATCCTACTATGAAATTACAACTCGCTTTTAGTCAGAATCATGATCAAGTTGGAAGTTCTTTCCCCAACATTCCAATAACTCTTAGTCATGCTTCCTATAACTCTACAACATTTTCCATATCCTGAATTGTTCCAAACTACTAGAAATGTGCCTATTAACAGAGCATCCTCCCTACACTGACCCAATTTATAGGGAGAAGAGACAGGAAATTCAAATAGCCCCAATGTTGCATATCCTGGGGACAAGGGAACAGGTCTTCGGGTGAAAGGACTTAGTTCAGTGCCCCATCACTGAGTAAGGAAGTCCATGTTACTGAAGCCCCACACAACCAACTGAGCATTGCTGCAAGCATGGTACTTTTGCTTTCTAGGTTAGTAACGGGCACAGTGGTAATTCAAACCCAATTTAATTCTTAGACTGTAACTCTCAAACATAGCACTAAGAAAAGACACTATACATTTAAACGTGTTTGTTTCAATAGTTTCCTTCAGTTGCTTAGTACATGAATAATAATGAAAGAGAAAATAATTGAAACAGCACTTGTGTATTGAGCTAGCGGCGAGAATAAATGAACAGTTCTAACATGTTTAGAATGTTCCTAGCAGCTTACCACACTAAGGCTACTTCTAAGCACTATGCTGAGATAGCATGGGGTAGATAACTTGCCTCTAGAGTTTCTTGGGACCCTGTGCACTTCATACCTGTTCATGGGGTATCAGCTGTGTTTATCAGACTTTAGATGGGGAGAGTGTTTCTTCAGAAGTAAAACACGCGATCAGCTGGGCTCAGCTCCTGTCATCACTGGATCGACTCTTAGCATAACAGTGGATGCTCTGGCAATCTGGCAGGACCTCTCATGATAACCTGGTGTGAAGGCTTCTCCAATTCATTGGTCAATTGAACGAGTTAATGCAGGATATTCACTAGTAATTTTTACCCTACATTGCAAAATCCAGTGGGGGGGGATCCCAAAATCCAAGATGCAACTGGCATAAACCAGCAAAATGAGAATACGTCAACTCTAACTACGTTTGTCTTACACACCTGCTGTTAAACTTTGAAATGTAGCTATGGAGTAGTTGTAACAAATCAGTATTTAAATGAGATGACAGTTTCACATGTTCTGGCAAAGATTATGACAAGCTGAATGTGGACTAAAGGCAGAGAGACTAACTTAACATAAAATAGAGCTTGACTTGGGAGTTCACAACACCACCGTCCACCATCTTCAATGAAAGAGCAGTAAACCTGACATTTGTATATGATTCATTTCAAAGTGTCCATTTCAAGAAACATAACATAATATCAGAAAATTGTTGGAGCACAACTGAGACATATTCTGCTGAATCACTGTTCACTTGTTTTACAGTACTATAGACTCTATTGCACAAGGTGATGTTTCAAGTAAATCAGAAACACAACTTAAAAAAGCAAAGTTCAGCATGAATCAAGTAGAAAGACTACCCAAAATGGACACAGCTAATTGGCAAACAGCCCACCAACAGACCAGCTCATTGAGTTTATACACACAGCACACACACATCCATAGTTAAAAAACAAAAAGACATGCAAATGTTAAGTAATGCCTATCAACATATTCTGAAAACCATACAATAAAGAACAAACTATTGTAAAACTGTTTTGGTTACGGGGTTACAACGTAACATATACATAGGTACACAGGCAAAATTACAAGTACACAAATCAAAAAAGCCAAATATCAAGTGTATAGAAATCCTTTCATCAAAATATTTCTTTAAGAAAAATGCCTAGCAATACAACTGAAAAAACTAATAATATATCATAAACACATAAATACAGGAGTAGCAAATTGTACCTAGTGTGGCCTCTTAGCATTGTTGCCTTATCAGGTTAATTGCAAGATGGATCATGCATCCTTAGTGAATAGTTGCATGGTGGAGTACATTCTGTGGAAAATAGTTGGGTGTCAATGAGGAGGGCCAGAAATGTATCCTGATCGTGTCACAGTGAACCTAACACTGTATGTAGTCATGTATTAGACATGGGTGAAATTCATGCAATGTCTGAAACAAATTATGCAAAATTACGCGAAATGGCGGTCCAGAATTTACCTCCATGTTTTAGAGGGAAGTACACCCTTGTGCAAACAACAGCCGCTTGAGTTTTGTTCGTTCACATTGTTTCCAAGCAATAGGATTTGTATCCAAACAGAATCTCAATTTGGTGCCATGGCCTAATGGTGTAAAGTCAGGCATTTCACATAACAAGCATAAAGCGAAATGCCAAAAAAGATGCTAGACCATGCCAGTGTGAGCAACATTTTGCCCTGGTCTAATGTTGATGTCACAAAGATGTGTATCAGTATATACAGATACTGCACTTTTTAAACATCCTTGAATAAGTCCCTTATAAGATAAATATTAGGCTTCAGGGTTAAGCAATTCAGTGCTGAAACAATGACCATGTTTGGAAGGGCATGAGAATGGTCAATGAGTTGATGAAAATCTGCCTGTGAGTAGTGTTTTTATAGCTCTGAAGAAAGAGAAGAAGTAATGTAGTTTTCTATTTTACAGATGATAGGTGGTAAACAATTTAACAGTTTGGTGGTTTGAGCCTGGAATGAGGCACCTTTTAAGCTCTAGTAGCATAATTATGATATCTCAATCCAGGGGTCAGTCTTTGAGTGTCGAGACTTGTAGCAGTGTCCCTCCTGTTTTACGCTCATAGAAGAGTCATATATGTAATGCAAGTGCATTGAATGAGATATACCTCTTAACTAGTGGCCATTAGAACATTTGTAAGGTAGAAAACTTAATCCCATGGATGAAGGTGTAGAAGAAATCATTCTACTGAGTTTTGAACTCACTAAGGTCCACGTAGAAAGAATTCAGGTGCATTGAGTTAGAGTTCATTGGTGCACCCCAGATGAGAAGGCATAAGTCAATAGTGTCTGTCAGCTCAGAAGGAAAACTTAACTGCTGAGTTGAACTGTGATGTCAAGATGTGACTCAAATGTGCCACACACAGCTATGCTGAAACTGGTCCTGTGTTGCTTTTATTCCAGTTCAGAGGCTTGGCAGTTCGTGCTAGACTGTTCCTATTGAAGAGGGCTCAAGACTGATTTGCATACGGCTGGGTCCAATCTAAGGTGGCAGTGTGGGCAAAAAAATGACTGGGATGTGGCGAGTAATTACTGTGCCTGTGATTAATTCAAGCATCCTACCCATCATTTTTTTGCTTACCTTTGTCCCCTTTTGGTCACACAAATCTAACAAAGCAAACACAAGGAGATGATGGACGGAGTGCTGAAACTTTTCAGACACTCACCCCCAGTCACAGATCTGGGTTGAATCCATCATCATTCTTTAGCTCACTTCGCTACCCCAGTTCAGACACAGCTATATGCAAATCAGTCTTGACCCTGTGCCTCATGGGAACAGTCCAGCCCGAATTGCCAAGCCATGTCTTCCCTGGACCGGAAACAAGCATCCTGGGACCGGTTTAGGGCTAACAGCCCTCATCAGCCAGGCTAGCTTGAATCCAGTGGCAAAGTGAGCAAGGGACCCACGTCTGGGCATACCCTGCCAACTTAGGGCGAACAAAGCAAACACAAGGAGATGATGGAGGGAGTGCTGAAACTTTTCAGACACTCACCCCCAGTCACAGATCTGGGTTGAATCCATCATCATTCTTTAGCTCACTTCGCCACCCCAGTTCAGACACAGCTATATGCAAATCAGTCTTGACCCTGTGCCTCATGGGAACAGTCCAGCCCGAATTGCCAAGCCATGTCTTCCCTGGACCGGAAACAAGCATCCTGGGACCGGTTTCGGGCTAACAGCCCTCATCAGCCAGGCTAGCTTGAATCCAGTGACAAAGTGAGCAAGGGACCGACGTCTGGGCATACCCTGCCAACTTAGGGCGAACAAAGCAAACACAAGGAGATGATGGACGGAGTGCTGAAACTTTTCAGACACTCACCCCCAGTCAAAGATCTGGGTTGAATCCATCATCATTCTTTAGCTTTTGCACACAAATCTAACACCACCACTGCAAATTTTGTTGGTAGCCTTACGCCAAAAGTCAAAAACTTAATTAATTTTATTTTTAAAATTTTACATTTTTAGTGTGCACTAAATCCAAACAACCTCCTAAAGGCGATGAGGTTTGTCAGAATTGGTATATACGAACACCCATTTTGTCACAGAAGCGGGACAAAATAATATTACCACACAACCTGTCATGATTTATTGCTTTTGCATTCAATAGAAAATCAAACACCAGCTTTGTAATAACCATGTCAAGAACAAATCAAATTAGCATAGTATCATATTGACAAGCCAGTTCAGAGGAAAGAGTTAGCATTTGTGCTTCTCAGACACACACAAAAATTACATAGTTGACCTAATTGGCAGAGATTAAGAGAACGTGCACTGAAAATCAGAAACAGTGTCAGGATCTGGGACCCCTTCCTGAATTTTAATATGTATCTCGTAGCTATATTTGTGTGCATCAGAACCCCACTGGGCCAGACCTTCACCAGTCGAACAACAAAGAGAAGAGACTGAAAAAAAACACAAATTACAGCTGAAACAAATCCTTCGCATCACCGTTTTCAAATTATTACATTTCAGGGAATTTCCGTCAGAAACATGAAACAAGAAGATGCCAGATTCAATGGGGCTTTGATAGTCAGGTTATGTTAATAATGGGAACTCATGTAAAATGCATAAGGTATACCTTGCAGATGAAGGAGATTGCTCATAATTATTCTCTACTCCGAGAGCAGATCTTTTCTGAACCGACACATAAAGACTCCTTTACATCCCGGCCTAATTACTTATAGACAGTTGAGCACAAAATTACTTTCATCTGTTTGAACATGTGGAGGGAAAAAGATTAGAGCTGTGTGTTTCAAAACAGCTGGCTGGCTTGTAAAAGCTGAAAGAAATTTTTTTTTTTTTTCATTTCTGATTGCAAGATGCATTTCTTTATAATTAGACCCATTAAAGTCAAACTTCTACGGCACATGTTTGCGCACCATTAAGTAGAAATAAATTTCAGGTTATCTGTGCAAATCGCTCAACTAATGGACACAATGTATTTCTTTGACAGAACATTCACAGTAAAAAAAACATGTTTTACGTGTGAAGCTCTTAAAAGTCCAAACATGTTTATTTACAGGAGATAAAATCTTCCTATAGGGCAAATGTGATTATAATAATGATTTTATGTGGGGTTTGGGAATGAGTGCACAAGGCAGGCGCTTTTTTGTGATAGCACTGTTAAGATACTCGTGGTTTTAGCTCGTTTGTGGTGTGATATCGGATGATTGGCCAGTTGTAACCATGTCTGGTGCAGTCTGATACATTAAAGTGCTGAGAGCCATGGTAACGACAAAACAGCGCTATACAAATCTCTGTTATCATAACATTACAATCTATGACTTAAACAAGAACTTAATAGCCAAGACTACTGTTAATAGCTCCAGGGCATCTCAATTGGCAGTTTGCAAGTGGTTCATAATGTGGAAACTCCCCTTGTTAAAAGAATTAACATATTAGACAGACACATTGTCTAAAACACCAGGAGCGGCCCATGCAGGTAAGAGCGGTGGGATGGGGGGAGTCAACAGAGTCAACGATGAGGCGAGCGCAAGGTAAGTGGTTTTATTTTTTTAATTTAACTTTACTGCGTCATCGTCTGTCGATTTCCCCCACCACCCCCCGCTGCACCGCTCTTACATGCACCGGCTGCGCCTGTAAAACACATCATCTCCACTCCAGTAAACAAATGTTTCGTAAGCCATTTTTGTCCCCTTAAAGCTCTTTGCATCATTCCACTCAAACCTCGTGATTATTATATCAAGAAACTTTATTGTGACTTGTTGCACCCATAAACTTTATATTGGGAACAACCTGTATCTTTATAGTGTTTCATACCATAGTTTTGCAATTTTTAAGTACAGTAAACAACAAGAGTTATTATTACTGATGTTTAATGATAAGCAATGTGTTGGGTACAAAAGGATGAAAGGCTGGTTTATCTCCACCAGCATTCAAACATGTGGCATGTGGCCACATCCGATGCCAGTAATGAGTGCATAACTAAGGGAGCCGGATCACTGACAGAATATCGGAAACAAAAATATCGTGTGGACAGAATATCATGTCAAAAATATCAATGACAAAAACATCGAGAAGTTAAGTGCAAATAGGTAAGTATAGATTTACTATTCTTAACTTCACATCTAGGTACCTTGAAGATATATATTTCGTGAATGTACATTTATGTGGAGTTATATGTACTAAAACTTTGCTTATCTATAGAAACTTACCTCAATGATATTGTTGTCCTTAAGATTCTTGACACGATATTTTGTCTACACAATATTTTTTCTCCAATATTGTATCTAAACACCACTTCTTTTGGTATGTTATGTGTTGTTATCTTCTCTACTCATATGTAATTGTAAGAAGCAGGCTTGTTGGTTTTATGTCACACAGTCGCGTTCACAGATTTAACAAATTACCGTTAGCATCCTTAGCCCACCTGTTGTAGTTATGCCAGAGTCAGAAGACAATCTTAAATGCACGTAGTACTGTGTGCTACAGCCCAATCAAGCAAAACTGTAATTAAGAAATAAAGAATTTCAATGTCCAAAGCAAGGTTTGCTAAAAAAACTCTGAGTTCTAGTAAGTAAAATACCTGAACCATGGTAGCAAAAGTATTAAACATTCTAGCAAAACAAAATTGACAAAATAAAGCAAGTAATCAGAAAGGAAGTGCAATAAATCAACAAGATGCTTCTTTTAGTCCAGTTGCTGTTTAACATAGTCATTGGCGATAATGCAACCAGCTACAGTGATGCTTCGAACAAGGCAAAAGACTTGGACCACAGACCACTACTTTGATTCGATGTACCTTGTTCCTCTGATGCAAACATTGTAAAAAAGTTTTAAAAATGTTTAATAGAAACAACATTCTTCAGAAACATCCGAGATTGGTCCACTGTATTCCGTCCTCTTGATAAAATGGTTTGGGGTAGCCCATGCATACTCTGGCCACTTTTACTCTCTCCAACACCTGACAGGTCAGAGTGGAATTCTTCCAGGAAAGATGGATTTTCTTAGCTTTATAGAACACTTCAAATGCACGTTTTTAGTTGTGGGTTTTTAGCAGGCAGTCTATCTAGTTCATCGTTTCAGTCATGTGCACATTCCTCTGAGTCCAGGAGCACTTAACTTATTGAAGCAGGCTGATTCTAGGAGACTATGGGCTTTATTAAGAGTTTGGCGGTCCCGTTGACCGCCATATCGGCGGTGGCAGTCCAAGCGCGGTTAGCTTGATGGTCCGACCGCCGTATTACGAGTTGGGCAGATCGGCTTTGTGAAGACAACTGCTGGACCGCCGAGACCGCCAGCAGACCACTGACCGCCAGGTTCGCAGTCGGGGAAAGGCAGCTGCCATAGGGTAGTACAGGGGAGCTGCCCTGCCGTTCGTATTACGAGTTGCCTGTTCCTCGAGCGAGCCATGGCAGTCCAACCACCTGCTTCAAGGTGGTCGTGATGAAGGATATGGGGCACGTACTCACTCCTTTCTTCTTCTTCCAGGCAGATTCTGACATGGATCCCTTTCTCTAGGTCCCCCTTCACAGCAGGATCTTCACCCCGAGGATTACGACCCTGTTTGCAGTGATCTTCAAGGAAGTCCTTTTCGAACCACACACAGGCCTCAATATATTTGTGAAAAATACTTACAACCGCTGCATGATCCCTGCCTCCACACCGCCTGCCCCATGGTCAACCCATAATACGGTGGTCTTTGGACCACCAGTGCTGTGGGCTATTGGCGGGGCGTGGGTGGACGCGATCCTATGGCGGTCGGACCGCCAAGCTCGTAATAAGGTCCTATGTTTCCAATACAAATAGGTCAAAATAGCTATGTGGCCCACGTCAGGAAATGCAGGCGTGTAACAAAATCTTACTCCTTCACCTATATAGGAAGTGATGGTCATCTATGAGCGCACAGACTCCCCTGCTTCCTTCGTGTTCCAAGTAAGTTTCAAAGTGCCATTGGGGCAAGCTACGGTTTTGAAGTGGGAACTAGAATAAGATTTGTCTGCAACCCAAACTAAACCTTCTCACATAATGGGCAATCTCTTTTACAGGTGAGTGATGTACTCCCTCTGCCTAGGGGCAACCATTTCTCCCAGTCTGTGTGGTGTTCCAAAATCTAATAAGATACGAGGATATTTTTAGTGCTAAGGTGCTCATATGACTCTTCCCCATCAAGCCACTAGCAGCCAACTTATTCTTGTCTAATTTGCAGGGATTCCAACAGCATTTGCCAACACTCGTTCAGGAAGGCCTGCTAGGTAGGGAAGTCTCTTGGTAAAAGGAGGTGCCCTATTCAGTCACAAATAGCCAACAGTGCTTCCAAGGATCTGCTTTTTCATCTGATTATTATATGAGGTCCATTTGAAGCATGAGCACAGATGTCGTTTTTTGAGGTGAGTCTGGGCACGCGAGGCAAAGGCCTTAACTAAAGTATGCATCTTAATAATCTACTATTTGTAGACTAGGTACTCAATATACCACTTATCAAATATGAGAATTCTAAAATTAGTAGATCAACTGCTTACGTGTTTCTGGGCAAATTATAATTATAAAATCATTTAGGCGTTTTAGCATGTAATAAACCTGAGATCTAAATACTACCTTTATAAGATTTTTATTCAGTAGCAACACAGAGTCTGCAGCAAAAAGATGTCTGAGCTTACTGGAGCTGTGGGGGATGACCTATCCTCCACTAATGTTGTGGTATTTGCCCCCATGCATCAGGATAGGCTAACTTGTACTAATGCTGCTGAGGTATGAGGCATAAGTTCTTAATAATGTGACTGAAACACACAAGGGGGGAACACAAAAGTGGATGGAATTCTTTGTTATTCTGTCTGCTATGCTATGCTGTGATGTGTTATGTTATGTTATTTTATGTTATGTTATATTATACGGGCCTTGTATTTGACTAACATAGTATCATTGGCTGCCACATCTGATTTCTTGAAAACATCGGTTTTGTTCCTTTTGCTAGATGCTTACCAGGAGATTACCTATTCCCATTCCTTTATTGCTTGCATTTATGGGATGCACAAGGGACCACGATCTAGAGTTAAGTTGATATTCTTTAGGGAGCAGGAATTTGGATAAGGGCATAAAATGTTCTTCTTCACTGAAATGAATTGCGTCTTGGCTTAAAAAGTCTGGATTTCTGCCAATATGCCACCGTGCTAATTGTTATAGTCTATTCACGAGATTTTGATTAGTGATTTGTAGATGACATTTTTTTTACATTCAGTGATTCTCTTTGTAATGATCAAAGTGGCTTTGGTCACAAATGTCTTTTTTTTTTTGCAAAACGACTCAGCTTTTTATCGAATGAATAGTTATCTCACAAGTTGAATCATCCCGATTCGATTCATCACTGAAATAAATACTTTGCTTTTGCAATTCGTCTGCATATAACTATTTGTCGAAAAGTGTTTTTTTTTTGGTGTATCGAGGGAAACTCAAAATTGGGTGCTAACAGTTTTGTTTCTCTTTTGTGGCAAATAAATTCACCTTTCCCCATGCATTTGTGTACACTGGGGTATGCGATAATAAATATCTAATTGATTATGCCAATGGATCAGATTGTTTCAGCGGTTTGGGAGAGTGAAAACATATCAAGTGTATATTCATCGGCCCAAATATTCACACAGATTGCAGAAGAGCAAAAGAATGTCCACATCCGCACTTGCAGAGATGGTTTTAAAAAAATGTAAACAATTTTTATTGCCATTTCATTATTTCACAATAAGAAGGCATACAAAAATGGTAATTAATCAAGACTTAACAACCTTATGTTACAGTACGTTAGCCCAGGTGAGATCCTGGGGTCACAAGTAAAACGGAAAGAAAATGTAATTGAATCGTAAACATCTTGCGGTATTGTGTGGGTCTTGATAAGTTGCAATGCTTGCCTAACAGTATGTTATATCGTGAGATATAAAGCCGGTTTGTTAACCCCTTCGATGCGCGTGACGAGCTCAGCTCGTCATGCTGCGCGGTAGCGCTGTGCGCATGACGAGCTGAGCTCGTCACGACCGCACCCGCGATCGGAATGTCCAGCACACGAGCGGAATTCCGATCGCGGTCAAGGGGTTAAAGGAAAGAATCAACCGGCATGTGTGCCTAACTGGGGGTTAAAACTTGGGGAATTCGGTCGGGCGACCTGGCTTGTCTGCTTTATCCTTTGGGGACAAAGGAAACTACTTCGTCGTGTGTCTTCATAAGGTAGGGGATGGGAACAGGGGTTCTGCCACGGACGCATAAGCCATTGGGAATGCTGTTTAGCTATGGTGTTGTGTGCTGCCTCAGTGTTCCGTTCTGGGGAGGCACCGTCTGATCATGACTCTTGGGGCCGTTGGGTATCGCCGACTCTTGCGCCAAGAAGGGACCTGGGTTGTGCGGCATGGTTGGAGCCCTCAGGTGCACTCAGGGGTAGCGCTGGTTGCTGCGCGCCTGCCTTATGCTGGCAGAACTGGTGCAGTAACATGGACCATTCCATGGAAATGTGTCTTTTACTTGTCCCTTGTGCCTTCTCCCCGCTAATTCTGTCCTCCTCCGCTGAGCCCCATTTCTTGAACGCTCCCACCCAAGCCGCTAAGGGGGGACCGCTTGGGGTTCTCCAGTGCATTGTGATCCCCCTTTTTGCTAATAGAAGAGCTAGGGAGGCAAAGCGCGTTTGGACTTTGAGAGTTTTATGCTTACGAAAGAGCCCCAACCCGCTGGCCTCCCATGTGTCGATGTCGTTGAGTCCTGTTACTTCCTGCAATGTCTCGTGTATAGTCTGCCAATATGGCCGTAATGTGGGGCATGACCAGAACATATGCACAAATGTCGCGTCTGCAGATTGGCACCTCGGGCATACTAACTGTACATCTGGGTAAAAGCGCTGGAGCCTTGCTGGGGTGAGGTAAGCGCAGTGCAACATAAAAAATTGTATGTTTTTGAAACAGGCTTTTCTAGATACCTTCTTCAGGTACTCTAATACCCGTTCCCATTCTTTGTCGTGGAATGAACGACCTATTTCCTCTTCCCATGTCAGTCGCAGCGGGGCTAGTGGAGTGGCAGTAAGATCCCGAATCGCTTTATAAAGCCATGTCATTAAGTGCCTCCCTAGCCCCATGTGGAGAGCTGCATGCAGTACTGGGTGCGTCGCCGGTTCCCCTTCAGTGAGATCCCATATACGGCGGCTACTAAGGATTAATTGCCTGTGTAGCAAGAATTGACCTGGGGGAGACCTGTCTCGTCCGAAAGGCTATCGAACGGCAGCAATTGTCCCTCCTCAAACAGAGATCCAACTTCTAGAATGTTGTGATCCGTCCAAATTCGCATTGTGCGGGCAGTGTAAATCCCCCTTTTTTGGGCAGGCCAGCTAGTGGATACAAGGGGTATATAACGGGGTATTGCTGGAAATGCGATGTATTCGCAGCATGCATGTCCGTGCCACCTTTACCTGGATCGAGTGCGATGCTCTGGGTTGCATGCCTGGGAGCAGCAGGCGACAAACGGCCTGGATGGACATGGGCCCCTCGTCTGTGGCCGTCTCCACTAAGTGGGGTCCCGCCGTCCATCTAGAGAGCCACTGCGTTTGCGCTGCATAAAAGTAGGCCTCGAAGGATGGCGCCCCCAATCCACCCTGGTTCAATGGGAGCTGCAGTTATGAGAGTGCGACTCTGAGACGTTTGTCGCCCCAGATGAGGGAGCACAGCAGAGTGTCTAGTTCGCGAAAAAAGGAGCGCAGGGGAACAACAGGAGTGTTGGCAAAATAGTATAGTAATCGCAGTACTAGGATCATCTTGGCTAAAGCAACCTTGCCGATGGGTGCCAAGGGCAATGCCTTCCAGAAATTTACCCGAGTCCTGGCTCCCAGCAGAGCTCGGCGGTGATTGCCCTCAAAGAGATCAGCCGGGGAGTGATAAAGTCTGATACCGAGGTATCGCGGAGCGCCAGTGCTCCATGTTATGCGTGAAACCCCAAGTCTTTACTCCCGTGGGGGGAGGTGGGGGTTTAGGGGGTATATAACAGACTTCGCCCAGTTGACTTTAAGCCCTGTTGCGGCTGCAAAGTCTGAGAGAATGTCTCCTATGGGGCAAAGATCAGATTCTATATCCCTCACTTAAATAATAGGTCGTCCGCGTACATTGACAAGATATGAGTGGCTCCTGCAATTGGGATGCCCCATGCATCCCCCTCCCGCCATAATCTAATTGCTAAGGGTTCCATAGCCATGGCGAATAGGAGGGGGGAGAGGGGGCACCCCTGCCTGGTTCCCCTCTCTACTGGGAAAGGCGAGGAGACATATTTACCCAGCCGTATTCTGGAGGTGAGCTTTGTGTATAATAGCTTTATATACACCCTGAAAGTGGGGCCTATCCCCATCCGCCCTAGTGTTTCGAAGAGGTATGGCCATGCTAGGATATCAAACGCCTTCTCAAGGTCCAGAATCAGGCAGGCCGCCCTGGGGTAGCGTTCTCCGACCTGACCCTGAACCTGAAAGAGACTGCGAATATTCTGGGACGTATTTCTGCCCTGCACAAACCCATTCTGATTTTGGTGTATGAGTGGCGGAAGCAGAGGGCCCAACCGGTCCGCCAGAATCTTGCCCAAGATCTTGCAATCAGTGGAGAGTAGTGTAATTGGTCTGTACTAGGCTAGGTGCGTCGGGTCCCGATCAGATTTCGGGATTGAAACTATAAGAGATTCCCGCAGCGAACTTGGCAATTCCCCCCTCCAGGGCTGCCGCGTACATAGCGGTCAGTCGTGGCGCCAATTGAACAATGAAAGTGTGATAATATTCTAGGGGTAAACCATCCATCCCTGGGGCTTTATTTCGGGCCAGTGCGCAAACCGCCTGTTTCACGTCCGACTGCTTAATTTCCTCTTCCAGGAGGTCTCCGTCCTCGCTCGGAATCTGGGGCAGTGTAAGGGGGTCTAAGAATCGGGCAAGTACCCCTGCTGTCTCGTGCGGGGCACCTATAGAGTGTTGCGTAATAATTGTGGAAAAGTCGCAAAATGTCAGACTGGGCTATCACGATTCCGCCTAAGGGGTCCCTAATTTCAGTGATTGGGCGGATTTCTTGGTGCTGACGGGCCAGCCAGGCCAGAAGTGTGCCTGATCTGTCTCCCTCCCTGTGCCTTTTGGCTGCGTATAATTTAAAATTGTATCGCCGCAGGTCCGCTAAGCCCTCCTCATATTCTAATTTAGCCTCCGCGACTTGTGTATGGGTTGCCGTGCCCGCTTTTCTGCTTTAAGAAGCAATGCCAATCTGAGTTCTGCCTTTTCGAGGCTTTTATCAAGTGCCCTGCATGCTCCAGTTATTTGCCTGATGCAGGCTCCTCGCATCACAACTTTAAAAGCGTCCCACTCGAACATTCGGTTGGATGCTGTGTTTGTGTTGTTCTCAAAGTATTCTGTGATGCTATTCTCATGATCGTGTCGGAATACCGGGTCCTCCAAACACCCCTGTTGCAGTTTCCAAGTTGGGACTGGTGGGTGAGGCGGTCTCCATCTGAGGGTTAACAGGTGTGCCTCATGATCTGAAATTACCCTCCCCAGATAGTCTGTATGTTGGGTCATGGGTAATATTTCCTGCGAACATAGAAACCAATCAAGTCGCACCCACAGGTTGTGGGGCACTGAATGATAGGAGTATAATTTAGTGGTTGGGTTTTGAGTTTGCCATGCATCCGCTAAAGCCCAATGTTGCACCCATAGGAGAAATCGTTCTGCGTGCGCCTGTGCAGGGGATCCCGAGCTCGGGGGGTGTGATCGATCTAACATCAGGTCTAATACACAATTATAGTCGCCCCCTAGCACACATGGCGCATGTGTGAATTGTGGCCGAACTGTCGATAATGAGTCCCAGAATTGCCCTTGGTCCGAGTTTGGGGCGTGGATTCTGCCTATTAACAGAGGTCGCCCGTCTAACAACCCCTCTAGGAATGCGTACCTCCCTTCTCTGTCCACTATGCTTCGTGTTTCTTTGAACGGAACCCCAGGCCTAAGCCATATCATCGCCCCCCAGGCAAACGTCGAGTAGGTGGTGGCACAAAGAATACCCCGCCATCGCTTCTGTATTCGGTCTAGTTCTTTTGAGGTAAGGTGCGTTTCTTGCAACAACATGATTTGTGCCTTTTGCCGTTTCGCGTATGAGTACACTGCATACCACCGTCTTGTCGTGTGCATGCCCCTGACATTTAAGGCCAGGAAGCTAATATCTGTTGTGTTTGACATGGCTTCTTTTTAGTTCTAGGGAGCCAGGAGAGTAGGCAAGGAAGGTGATGCGTCTTTTTTTCGTCCTCTCCCCTCCCGCATGCTGATCTGATGGATTGAGGCACCTGCCCGAATATGATTGTGTTCGGAAAGGTTTAAGGCAACTGGGAGATGCAACAACTAATCGTACGGAACCATGGTGCAACATTACGGACCTATCACAACTGGTGATACGTCCAAATTGTATAGTTTAACTGCGTTCTAATGTATTGTGGGGGGTGTACTCTGCTGTTTTTTTTAGTCCGTGGCCTTGCAGGGCCCATTTTGCTGTGTGTATCAGCCATGGGTTTGGCGCGTTTCAGGGCAATTACTGGTGGCGGCGTTCATTGCCCAGGTATTGGTCGATGCTGCTGTGTGTTCGGCGTGTGTGTGTGGTGTACAGGTGAGAAGGAAAGTTGATCTTAAGCAGCTAATCGTTACAAAGCGATGTGCTGGTCGCTGGGTTTGACACTGTCGCGGAGACAGCATGTGTGTGTGCTTTGAAGGGGGAAAAAGAGGGTTAATTGTGAGTAGTCGGCTCATTCAGATCAGTGTGTTCGCCGTCTGGGGGGTCACTAATGGAGGGGTTATCGAGTCTTCTCTGGAAATACTTGTGTCTCTGGAATTGTCCTCAGACGAGAAGATATGTGGGCCATCTTCTCTGCTTACGCTGTTGCAGCTATGTCCAACTTGGCTGCTGCCTGGATGGCCCTCTTGTGTTCTGCTATTTTTTCTTCAAGATTAGAGGGACCTGTAGCAGGGGCTGCGTTCTTGCTGTTTTTGCTGCTTGTGCTCTCTCTGTGTCCCCGAGTCCCCCGACCCCTCGAGCTCCTCGAGCTGTGGACAGTCTCGCACTGCGAGCCACTGGGGACATTGGTCTCTGCCCACTCAAATACTGCCTTTGGGTCCGTAAAGAATTTGGTGCCCCCATCGTTTATGATTCAAAGACGGGCTGGAAACAGCAGCGAGTATTGTATTCCTTTTTGGCGGAGCATTTTCTTTGCTTCTATGTAAGTGGCCCTTTGCTGTTGCACTGCTTTAGAGTAATCAGGAAAGATCATCACCCGCTTGTCTTCGACTTGGAGCGGACCGTGTTGCCTGGCCGCTCTCAACACAGCGTCTCTGTCTCTAAAATGAAGCCGTTTCAGGAGCAGCGGTCGTGGAGGCAGCCCCGGTGGGGGCCGCCGAGCCGGGACTCTGTGGGCCCTCTCTACTGAGAAGAAAGGTGTGAGTTCAGCGTCCGGGGTGAATGATTTGAACCAAATCTCGATGTACCTTTCGGGATGAGAACCTTCTACTCCTTCCGGCAGGTTTATCACTCGGATGTTGCTGCGGCGGGATCGCCCCTCCAAGTCGTCCGTCTTCTCCTCCAACTGAGTCACCCGGGCTTGGAGACTCCGTATACTGTCCTGATGTGTTTTAGTTAGCGGTTCAAGGCTGGTCAGGGTTTTTTCCCCCTCTGTTACTCTGTCAGCCAACTTTTGGTGATCGTCATGCAATAAACTAAGGTCTGAGGACAGAGCCCCAAATCTATCCTCCATTGTAATACGGGAGTGCTCTATTGCCGCTAGCACTCTGTCCAATTTGTCGGACATCGCTTGTGGCGTAGCAGTATCTGACGTTTGAGTGCGGTCCAAGTCGAACAGAGGCTGCTGACGTGATGGGGCCGTTGCCTGTGTGCCATTAGTTTGGCGCTGTCGTCCCATATTTTTGCCGCTCCGGGGCTTCGCTTTGTTTGCAGGTTCTTTTCACCTTCCGACCAGATGCCTCCTTCACGAAAGGGTTCAAGAGCTGCTGCTCCCAGAGAATGCCGGCCAGCGAAAGGCGAACAGCTGTCTTGTTCTCTGCTTTTTGGTTCAGATTTCGGTGGCGCCCTCGTAATGTCCCTGCAGGTCGCCTACAAGTTGCATTTACTGTCCGGGGGCCTCCGGGCCTCAGTGCATGGGCGTCCGGTTGCTCTCTTGCTGGGGTGCCATAATTGTGCTTTAGCTGCTTCAGTAGCACGTGGAGGTCAATCTTCCAAGTCCCTGATGAGAGCGTTGCCACTGGGCGTCGCCGCGTCTCGCCAGGCTCCTGCCCCTGTCAATGCGGGCGTCTTGTGTCGTCTTTCGGTGCGAATTTCGCTGTTTACTGTGCCTGGAGGTCGTCTCCTTGACCCGTACTGGGCAGGTGAAGAAGGAGTGTCTTTCCCGGGAAGCCCTCAGTTCTTGGCCCTAATTGTTATCTCCACCTCTCGGCTTGTGCCGGTTCCTCTGCGGCATGGTCGATTGTTTTCAAGCGCAGGACTCGTGCCACCTCAAAAGAGACCCCAGATCGATGCTCCCTCTGTTCCTGCTTTTATGAGATGACTTTCCTCACCTCCCTGCTTGTGGCGTGGGTGGCTGCCTTTTTGCGCCGGTACCGTCTTGCTGTCTCTTCCCTACGTCGCTTTCGCGCAGCTCCTCCCGGTCAGCCCTGGGATGACAGCCAGTGGGTATACCTCTTCTGGGGGCCCCAGGTAGTGGGGCCGGCGGCGGCGCTACAATGGCGCGTAAGCTGCAGCACTGGCGCTCTAGGCCTTTTCGATTGCGGCGGCGAGTCTTCTCTGGTGTCCCTACTCTACGGTCCCCCTCCTCCAGGCTTCCAATATTCACGGTGTCCAGCTGCCGCTGGGTGATAGGGATGGGGGGAGAGCGCCTCTCCGCAGGGTCCACCGACTGCAGACCTGGTCACGGGGAATCACGCGCCCGGGGCCTACCTCGCGCCTATTCCTGACGCGTCAACTGCTGCCGGCACGCAGCCTGCTGCTCTTGGAGCGTCCTTGCTAGGATCACCGTCGCAGGCCTAGTCCCGGCCCTGTACTCAGCTGGCCTCAGGGTCTCTTCCTGCTTCCACCCTTCTTGGGGGCCACAGACCTCAGGGTTGGGGGCTGCCTATCTTCTTTCCCCCGCCACGGCGCTGCCTGGGCCCCGGTCCAAGTGCCTTGGGCCGCCCTGACCGCGGCGGAGTACTCCCGCTTGTGCCTTCAATTTAACGGGTCTGTCAGGTGCTAGCCTCCACCCAGCAGGCTCTGGATTGCTGCACCTTGCAAGTTCCTGGCTCCCATGTCCCTCGGGCGTAGTAGTCACCCGGGGGCCCCCGCTGCGTCTGCCGGGCCCCCCGGCGGTCAGCTCACTCCGTGTCCACTGCCCCCCTCTTCACAAGGTTCCCTCCGCCTTGCAGAGATGCTTAATAGCTTAAAGACACATATACCTTAAGACACATATACCTTAAGAAAATGGAGTTAAATAAATTAGTCATTCACAAGTGCAGCAGCACTGTTGTTGGTGAATTATAGAAAATATGGTGGAATCTTGCAAAATGCAATGCAAACTGGTGAGAAGTGATAATGAAGAAGTGAAGTAAAAGTGAGAAATACATATGATTATTTATTGAAACCTCAGCAGTAGTTACAATAAACCCGCAAGGTGAATATTAATTCTACTTCTAAGTGGAAACCTCAGAAAATGACCAAACCACAGCAGTACTAAGTGCCACTTGCAAACCTGACCCAGAATACTCCAAATCAGGAAAAATCAGTACAATAACTAGAAACTTTTAATTATGGTAGAAGGTAGAGAAAGTGAGGGGAATTCCATAGCTCGATTCAACCCCATTGGTCCGTGTATGGTGGGAGCTACACAAATTGCATTACTGACAATTACCAGTTTGTTTACACATATGTAATGAGCTATCTAAATCTGATAAAGCCAGGCAGTAGACCTTTACTAGGGGGGACTATAGTAGCAGGATTGACTACTTTTTTATTGGACGTTGTGCAGTGCTTAATTTGAAAGAAAAATAAGTGCCAGGGTCCTCCGCAGGAAGCCACTGCAGCTTGCATCACCCATTGCCCCCTTCAATGCTGCCAATGAGAGCACCAACATGACTACTAAACATCACACTCTACAAGTGTGATAATTCAGACTATTCCAGGCACCCAAAGCTGTAAGAATGGCTTGGGATGAAGGTATTAGTCATTTTAAATGTATATTGAAGTAGTAAACAACTGTTTTAGTGCTCTTCTCTAAATTAGTCAAACAGCGCCACCATGTGGCACTTTGTCATAAGTGCCGGTGCTGACAATTAAGTGAGCACCGGAAACCGCTGGCTCAAATTAAGCACTGATGTTGTGATCTGGGACAAAATGATTGACTTCGAAGTGGCTCACAGAACAGACTGCAACCATAACACATTACATCTTACTGTGAGTGCTGCTGTACTTTCGGTCTTACCCAAGCATAGTGGACCAACTCTGGTGCAACCTCAAATTGGGAACGATTTCAGGTCCATTAAATGGCCTGGAAACTCAGCTGACGTGAAAATCTTGACAAGCATATACATTACTTTCTACTCACAAATCAAAATTTCTGTCACTGAGATTCATTGTATTTTCTTCACTAAACTAAAGGAATTTGTTGTACTTTTGAATACACCCAGTGGCACAGCAAAAAAACACCAAAGAATAATCACTGGTACACCAAAGACTGTCATAGAGCAAAACACACAATTATTACAGCAATAAAATGTGCATCCCTTATGTAATACGAACATCTAACTCTAATTACAAGCATATTTTAAACACAAGGTGGCTGATTGGGAGGAAGCAAACTGGACAGACCTCATTGAGGCAGCTAAGACTAGAGATACTTCTACTTTCTAGCATATTATAGCCCATGGCAGCAGAAAAGGAAACACCTCTAGGGGTCAGAAAAAATGGGGGAGGGGGCCCCAAACATTGATTTCTCATTTTCATTCCAATAGGAAAGTTGGCTGTCCGATACAGAAAAAATGTCTGATCAGAATTATACCAAATGTGGCAGACAGAACTTTACTGAGAAAGCAACTTTTTCATTATTTAGTATAAATCCATTCAGTAGTTTCGAAAACTTAGCATTTAAAAAGGTGCTTGAAGTGAGCATGAAGGGACTAATGACCAGAATAAGTTAGTGATATTCTGAGTGCTGGTGTACAGATATGCTCTGTTTGGCCAATTTGAATGTGATTTGGCAATCCTGATTGGCTTTAGACAGCATGAACACTATGGGCCTGATTCCGATCTCGTTCGGAAAGCATACCGTCCGAATCAGTTCCGGAATGCTTTCTGTACGACTCGGATCAGGGGAGTCCGACCGAACGAGTATGATGCATCCGTATGCATCCATATCCGATTCGGTCGGACTCCCACTGACTTGAATGGGAGCCTGTGTTCGGAACGTGAACACAGGCTCCCATTGAAGAAAGGGGTGGTTGGGGAAAACCTTGCACCCTGTGGCAGGCACCCAATGGTACCTGCCACACTGTGCATGGTTGGAAGGGGGGACCCATGGGTACCCCCACAGGCCCGATTCGGAGGGTCCTTGGTGAAGGGAGGCCTGCTACGGGCCCCCAAAGACCGATTGCGGCAGCCGTTTCGTTCCGGGCAAACCGAATCGGAAAGGCTGTCCAAATCGGTCATCGTACTCGCTCGCTTGGAAACCGAGTCCATAGAGCTGTACAAATTGGCTCCGGAAAGGCTCGACCTGTCCGAATGCCTTTCGGAACCTAACGCTTTCCAGGTATTGTACTTGGTCGTTCGGAACTGGGAACGAATCAGTCAGAAACAAGGGCTCCGGATTGGATTTAGGAAACCCGAATCCAATTCTGAGACCTTCCGAACGACATCGGAATCAACCCCTAAGTTGGGATAGCCATTACAGGATTCAGACACATGGTCCCTGTATCATGAAAATGTATTAGGAAACATGGAAGAGGGCAGGGTGAGCAGACCCTGACCAACAGCGGGATGTAGAGGACCCCCTTCAGTGGCTGACCACAATATTGACATCATGTTGTGTCAGCTATTACTGGACTTGAGAACATAGTCCCCATTCAAATGCATTGTAGTGAAAGCCTGTTTTTGAGGGTCATGGAAAGGAACACATATAAAGGGTGATAACAGATCGTAGTCACAACAATCTTTGTTGGTGGTACCATACTAATTGTTTGAAATTGTGTTATATTCTAAGGGGAGTTTACCCTTTAAAAAATGCTGATCCTGTGCTGGGATTTGATGAACCATGTTTGACAGAAAATGGTTTTCTCTCGTGATTTTTTCATAGAGGTTATGGAAAGTACTCCAGAACCTAAAAATGAGAGCATATTTTCTGTAAATTCACACTATCTTCCTCAGAGATGTGAGAACAAAGTCTGATATTCTGAGTAGCACATGTAGTTCCAGCAGCAATATGTCCGTTGATCCCCCAATGTTCTACCATAGCTTCACCCCAGTGTTCTAGTGCTAACTAACATTCTGTGTTTATGACAAAAGTGTAGCACACCTGAATGCCATCTTAACAGAATCAAACCTGGTATGCTGAGCAAAACATTTACTTCCAACAGCAGCAGAAGCCTACCAGCTGATTCCCCAGTGTTCTACTGCAGTTTCACCACAGTCCTCAAATGAACAACTAGAGAGCTAACATTTGGCATTTATGGTGGAAGTATGGCGCATGCAAATGCCATCTTAATGGTATCAAAGTTGCAAAACTGAAAACATTTCTTACAGAGGGCACTGCAGTACATGAAGATATGAGGCGTTTCTTTTCGTAATGGAAATTATAGTTAGTTCTGTAGAAAGCAAAATCAGGACACATTCTCTATGAATTCTCAAATGTATTCCTCATCCATGTCAGTACACATTCTGACATGCAAAGCAAAACATGTTCTTCCAACACCAGTGACAGTCTGTCTGTTAACTCCCTAGTGATCAACTGCAGCTTCACCACAGAGTTCAAATGCACAACTAAAGCACAAGGGGCACATTTACTAATCATTCACGCAATGCAGGGGAGCAAGCAAAGTTACTGTGCTGCGCTTCATGAAAAGGGGAGAGCAGAAATGGTCCATATTTATACAAACATTTGGAGAATTTCTGCTCTCTCCTTGCTCTTGTGCACTGTGCGGTCTAGTGCCAATGCAGGCACCCTAGCATCATAGTGCAAGGATGCCTGCATTATGGGCAGGATTGTTTTGTGCAAGAAGGGATACCTTCCTGCACAAAAACAATCCTTAGAGGCATTTTCGTCTTTCTATGTGTGGTGCAGAATGCATCACACATAAAAAGGTGGAAGTAACGAGGAGAAATAAAGATATTTCTCTTTGTTATGCCTCAGTGGGGAAGGTGTAACATTTTGTCACATTCTCAGGTTTACTAGCTTTAGTAAATCTGGGAATGCACCAAAATCCATGTGTGGATGCATGGGAATGGGAATGCCAATGCTCCACCCATGGAACACTTCCCAGTTTGAAATGTAATGTAAATCAGTGGAAGTCGCTGCGTTGCATTACATTTCCTTACAAAGCCACTCAAGGCGGCGCAAATCGCCCCTTACGTGGCATGTAAATATTACTGAAGTCTTTGCATTGTCCTTGCGTCCCTCTGTGTGGTGCAAGGACAACGCAAAGGCTTGATAAATCTGGGCCCTAATGTTTGCATCCAGAAACAAAACTGAGGAACTCCTGAATGCCATTTTGCTAGAATAGCACATGTTTAGTTGAAAGCCTTTTTGGAGGAGCAGGTTGAAGTAAATGAGCATTGAGATTTTAATGCAGGTATGAAACCAGTCAGTTAAAAGTGTGAGGGGAGGAATAGGCTTTTAGTAATTTAAGGATTGATGTATTGTTACAAGGGCTAAAAATAGTTAAAGAGGGAGACATATTCATAAGTATTGCATCCACTTTTCACATCTGTTTACTCACCCTACTCATCTTCTCAGTCATATAACAGCACCCTAATTTGAAAATAGTAATAATTTGGGTAGACAAACTTTGTGCAGAGCTAGGGATGGCTGTAAACATAGGGTTGACTGCAGGGATAGGTGTGAGGGCCAACCCTCACTGCGCACTTTGTGTTCAGTGGTGTTTGGACGCCAACAGAGGGATGCCTGTGGAGTATTGTGCACAGGCCCAGTGAACCATACCGCAGGGTTTGGGTGCTCATGGAGAGTTGGGAGCTGGGCCAATTATGAATATGAAGTTTACAAAAAGTGATGGATGGAATATTAAAATTATTATCACCGGTAATTACTCCGGCTGCATCCCAGTTCATAGTTTTTTTGCACACCATGCTGCCTTAGTTTGAACCCAGTCATAATCAGTTTTGGCCCTGCTCCAGTTAGAACAGTCCAGTCCAAACTGGCAGGCAAGGTCATCTCTGAACTGGAACACAAGCAACCCAAGACCAGTTTCCCCCATTAATAAGACTTGTTAGTTGGGTACAGTGTGGTTCCAGTGGTACAGCATGCACGGAACCCATGTCTGGCCACACCTGCCTCACTTAGGGCATTACACTAAAGTATACAAAAAAATGATGTATGGAATGCTTGACTTGATCGGAGCCACTAGTAATTACTCTGGTCGCATACCAGCCCATTCCTTATTTTGCAAACCATACTGCCATAGTTTAGACTCAGCCATATGCAAGTCAGTCTTGACCCTGCTCCAGTAGGAAAAAGCCAGCCCGAACTGCCCAGTCCTCCCTGAACCAGAGTGCAAGAAACCCAAGACAGGTTTCACCATTATTAGGACTTATCAGCCTGGAATAGCTTGGTTCCACTGCCACAGTGAGCACAGGATCCAAGGCTAGACATACCTGTTCCATTAAGGGTGTTACACTGAAGTATACAAAAAAGTGATAGATGAAATGCCAGTATTAATCTGAGCCACTGGTAATTACTCGGTGCTACATCCAAGTCCATCATTATTTTGCACACCATGCCACCTTAATTTGGACCCAGTCACATGCAACTCAGCCCTGACCCTGCTCCAATAGGAACAGACCAACAAGAACAGCCAGGCCAGGTCCTCCCTGAACTGTATTACAAACAACTGAAAGGCTGTTTCATCCTTATTAAGACTCATCAGTCGGGTATAGCTTCATTCTAGAGGTGCAGTGTGCATGGGACCCACGTCTGGGCATACCCATCCCACTTAGGGAGTTGCACTGAAGTATAGAAAAAAAGTGATGGATGGAATGCTTGAAATAATCTCAGGCACTGGTAATTACTTGGGTCCTCATCCCAGTTGATCGTGATTTTACATGCCATGCCATCTCAGTTTGGACACAGTCATATGCAAATCAGTCTAGACCCTCCACCAAGAGGAACAGTCCAGCCTGAACTGCAAGGCCAGGTTGTCCTTGAAACCAGATGTAGTCCTGTGACTCACAGCCCCAGCCGACTCCCAAGCCAGCACCCATCCTGGGTGCCAGCCGGAGCCAGCAACAAGTACGCTCCTGCCCTGCAGCAGTAGATTTTAACTCTCCTCCAGGAACGGCAGCAAACTTTTTTATGCTCTCACCGGAGGTGGGAGACCTACAACCCCTGGGGATGTGTTAGACTGCGGCTCGGGGGAGGCACGCCCCTCCCCAAAAATAAGAAATCAGGGGTTGTTTTTAATCTAAAGTAATATATTATTACAAGTCCTAACTATAGCGTTACTTTAACCTTTGTTTTTTCAGTGAATTTCTATGTTTTTTCATGTAAGGTAAGATGTCCATCAGTGTGCAGGGCAGGCAGTTGGGTACAGGACCTGGCCTGCAGCCAACCCTGAGCCTAGGCCCTGCACCCAACCCCCGCAGGCCCTCAACCACCCGCAGAACACAGCCTTTAGCCTGTGAGCGGTATGGGTTTGGGCAGATGGCCTGGTTGACTCCCGAAGGTGCACACAGCTGACTATATTATTTAACAAAATGGAGGGTGTGAAGTTAAGTAAGGAATACCTACTGATTTGTCAAATGGTCAGAAGACCAAAAACTCCCCAAAAAAGAATTACAGGTCCATTGGCTAAATCAGGGGTTCAGCACATCAACATAAGGCAGTGCGCTTGTCTTTGTCAAAAAGTCACCAATAACCATAATCAAATGTATATTTTATAAATTCACACATACAAATATTTAAGAAAAGTGATTGTCATTCAAAATTCAATAGTCTTTTTGAGAAAAATATTAACATGTCTTTGAGTCTTTTTTAGACATTTTTCAGGCCAAAAAATGCAGCGACAGAACCAACCACAAGAGGTCCCTGCACTCCAGCTGAAGAGTATCCAACTCCAGCTTAGAGTGTTTAAATAAATATGGCAAGCTCTCCTGGAGTCATGGATTCAACAACCCAGGAGACTTATTGTGTTTTTTTAAAATGTTGCTGGGGGACTGCTGCACTTCCTCCAGCATGCCACAATATAAACAAAATGCTTGGTGGTGCCCCTGCCCAGTCTAAGGGCACTACCTGGATCCAAAAAACATTTTAAAAAAGCCCTTTTAGGCATTATGAGTCACTCCCCAGCTGGTGGAGTGAATGTGAAGTAACATAACATAACGTAAGTGGCTACTCTACTCATTTCACTTTCACTTCTTTTTACTTTAGTTTTATTGTGTGGAGGGTTGCGTGCAGCCACCAACCCCAAGGCATATCATCACCCTAGGGACCCAATCCCCTGGGGATGATTCTTTATTTGTAATGGCAAGGAGAGTATGCAACCCCCCCCCTTCCTGAGCTTTGAAAGAGATCCAATGTCCTGAGACAATTTTTGGCTAGAGGGCATGCAACCCCCTCCCCATGCACCACTTAAGGTAGAGGGACCCCTTGGGTAGAGGGAGTGCGTAGTTGGATATGTGTAGTGCTGGATGTACTGCCTCTAGCCACTGTTGTATGTTGGCGCTGTTCCCTCCCTCCAAAAGACTGACTTTAGGATATTCTGCTGCTGATAGTGCTCGTAATTTAAATGAAGTTGACCATCATCTCAGCAAAATTAATATTTAATTATTGGACAGTTAAGGTCCGATTGCCACATTGTGTAATATTTCCTCGTTTTCTCTAAATTTTTTAGATCACAGGCCATGTCCATCTGGCTGCCATAGTTAACTGACTCAATCCAGTCTGTAGGATGTAGGGCAACGGAAAATCCATTTTAAAATATTTATTTTCTTGCTACGACTATCAAGTAAACCGACAGCCCCTTCTCGGTCTTATAGAATTAAGACATAGCGTACCTTGACTTCATTTCCGAGGATTTCTCTTAAAATTGTATTTACTCCTTTCCAAAAGGTAGAGAGTTCAGGGCAGTATACAAACATATGCTTGTCATCTGCTCTTGATAGTCTACATCTTCCACATCTCGGTACCTGATGTATAAACTTGGCCAGTTTCTGCGGCCTCCAGTATAGCCTGCGAAGAGTGAAGAAATTATTCTTGTTTAAGGCAGCAGACTTTACCACCGAATAAAGTAAACTTAAGGATACTTGGCACAAATCTTCTGTCGCCAAACCCGGCATATTATTTTGCCAAGTTAGTTGCAGTTTTGTTTAATTTCTTGTCTTCTGCTTTAACGATTTCCCAGTTTCCTTAGTTTAACATTTTATTCCAGCAGATCTTCATATCCCAACAATCGTCATCCGACCACGATGAGGATAACTGAAGATATTTACATTTTTGGCAGTTTCCATTTTGTTGAGCTCAAAGCTGCTTGCCAGTCAATAACATTTGTCCCTTTTCTCAGGTCATCCCAAGTAATGAAGCCAGATAATCTAAGAGGGGTGACAGAATTTGTCTTCCACACATTTCAGTGTTCTGGGAGTGTCTCAGAATGGTGCAGAATCTGTATATTAATAAATACAAAATATTTTCCTGAAGTAAAACTATACCTTTAAAGCGGCAAGCAACATCTTAAGCCGTACCTGCTTGAAAAAGTTTGGGTCCCCAATCTTGTGCAAATACATTTCTCGGACTGAATCTTTCTGCATAGCTGCATACGTTTGCCCACTATAAGACTTATCAGGTTGCTCTGGTAGCATCTGTATATTCTTTTTTTTTTTTATATATAATAATTTTATTATTAATTTAACATTCATCACTTGCATACTCATAGCAATACATTCCTTTACAGAATTGAAAAAACAATACTGTGTACAATATGTCAATCAAACATTACAGTTCAGTGGCCCTCCTTTGCGACATTTCCAGTTCTACGGTTGGTGAGATGCACAGTTCCCACAATAGGTATTCCAGGTGCCCCATTTTCTGTCCCACTTTTTAGGACAACCCCTAGATTTGTAAACCTCCTTTTCGGCTACCATGCATCTGTCCATCTCCCACACCCATCCTATTACCAGTGGTCGCTCTACTGCCCACCACTTCATAGCAATGGCCCTTTTGACTAATGTGTATCCCAGGGCGGTGAATTGTTGCTCTGTGTCCGTGAGTTCGGTTGCTTCCCAGATATTCAGGATCCCCAGTGAAGGTGTTAGAGCGAGTTGTTTCCCTAGCGCATCTTGCATCTTTCTTGTGGCCCTTTCCCATAGGTGTCGAATCAGGGGGCAATCCCATAGTATATGATAAAATGTGGCTATTTGGTTACATCCGCGCAGGCAAAATGCATCTTGCCTGGTCCCTATCTTGGCCAAGGTCACTCCGTTGAGGTATGTCCTATGTAAGATCTTTAGTTAGATCAGCCGAAAACGTTGGTTTATGGCCGCCTCTCTTGGGGACATCAAGGCGGTTTGCCAGTCCTCATCCTCGATTTGTCCCAGGTCTGCCTGCCATTTATCTCTGAGGGTATGAAAGGGATCTGGTGTGTTATTACATAGCTTACGGTATGTAAGAGAAATGGCCTTGGTCAGGAGGGGTTCCGATAAAAGTCGATCCTCCAAGGGGGACGCGTCCGGCATAACTGTCAAATCTGTGAGAGCTGTGTTAAGCGCATGGCGAATTTGTAAGTATCAAAACACCTCCCTTGGCGCTAGTTCATACTTAACTTGTAAATCCTTAAACATAAGTATCTTACCCTTCTGTAGGAGATCTCCAATAGTAGAGATTCCTATGGTGTCCCATCTATCAAACCCCGCTTGATAGCAGAGCAACCCCAGTTGCTGAGAGAACCATAGGGGTGTCGCCTTCGTCAGTTTTCCCTTCCAACCCAGGCGTTTAGTAGCTTTATGCCAGATGGAGATCGTGTGATCCATCGGCCCTAGGTATTTCCCTTTGCGGGGTCTGGTATATAAAGCTCCCAGATGCCCCTCTCGTCCAGCCTGGTACCGCTCTAACCGGTATGCTGGGTTCGTCGGAAGACTGTACAGCCAGTGGTTAATTGCCACCAATTGTGATGCCCAATAATAGAGTTGTATGTTCGGGAGTGCAATGCCCTTAGTTTTTCTAAGGCTATTTGCGGCGTCCCACAACAACGTCTGAACCTCCGCTTCAACAGTGTTAAAATATGAGTCAGGGACATGGAATGGGCAATTCTGGAGTAGGTAGAGGAATCGTGGCAATGCTAGCATTTTAAACAGGGCCGCACGACCTAGTAATGATAATGGCAATGTCCTCCAGTGTTTGACATCTTCTTTAAGTCTATGTAGGGGGACTATGAGGTTCTTATCGTAAAAAGTTTTTGAGTCAGGAGTAATAAATATCCCCAGGTATCGGAAACCTTCCCTAGTCACCTCTATATTACATCCTCTGGGTAGCCTAGGTGTAGGGCCATGGAGAACAAAAAGCACTGATTTTGCCCAATTAATGGCATAACCTGAGTATTTGCCGAAGTTTGTAAAGATATGTAATAATCTATGTATCGAGGTGTAGGGGGAGGCTAGATAAATCAGGATATCGTCGGCGTATAGTGATATTCTATCCTCAGTGTCCTCCTCCCATTTAAGGCCTCTGAGAGCTACATCTCGTCTCACCCACGACACCAGGGGTTCCAGAACTAGGGCAAAGAGTAAGGGGGACAGGGGGCAGCCCTGTCTGGTCCCCCTATGCAACGTGAATACCCGCGACGTACGATTATTCACCCTCACCTGGCCGTGGAGCTCAGTGTAGAGCAACCTAACCCATGCTATAAACCTCGGGCCAAATCCAAAGCGGGCAAGTACTTCGAAGAGATAGGGCCACTCTATGGAATCG
Source organism: Calotriton arnoldi (assembly GCA_963921515.1). Classification (NCBI taxonomy): domain Eukaryota; kingdom Metazoa; phylum Chordata; class Amphibia; order Caudata; family Salamandridae; genus Calotriton; species Calotriton arnoldi. Next base: position 822,977 of record CAWUFW010001804.1, read on the forward strand.
AATGCCATGGAGGCGTCCAGTGACATAATCACCGCGTCCTCCTCTATACAGTGCCGCCGTGCTAACACATTATGTACCCGGCGAATGTTCAGTGCTGTATTCCGCCCCGGCACGAAACCGGATTGGTCTGCGTGAACAAGGGAGTGTAGGACAGCATTTAGACGTGATGCCAACAATTTCGCCAGGATCTTGGCCTATATGAGCTACAACAGTCTGCCGGTTTCCCGGGCTTACGAATTACCACTATAGAGGCCAGTCTTTGGTCTGCTGGCAGTATGCCTTTCTCGAGGCTTTCCGCATACATGTGATTAAGGTGGGGTGCTATCTTCAAGGCCATTGGTTTGAGGAATTCTATCGGAATTCCGTTAGGCCCCATTGCTTTCCCTGATTGAACACTAAATATAGCCTTGCAGATTTCATCGTCTGTGATGTCAGCTTCTAGGTCGGCCCTATCTGTCTTGGATAATGATGGCAATGTACTATCTACCAGTAACTGTCGGGAATCCTCCGACGTATAGGTAGTGGAAGATGTATATACCCCTTCCAGATAATTCGCAAACACTTCTGCTATTTCTTGAGGGTCAGATACCCGCATATCCTTGCCAGTCGAGAGTTCAGGCACTCATCTCTCACCTTGCTCTCTTTTCTCCAGCCAGGCCAGCAGTCTGCCTGCCCTATCTCCCACTTCGTACACCCTATGTCTTATGGAAAGTAGTCGCGCCCTTGCTTTTTCCCGTGTTAGGGCTTTATACTCAAGGCGCTTAATGGTCAAACGGTGCACCGTTTCCTCGGAGGGTGAGGAGTTATGTCGTGTTTCTAACTTTTGAAGTTCACTCTCCGCTTCCAATATTTGTTTATTATGGCGACGGAGATAACCAGTTTTTAACACCAGGGCATGGCCTGTTAGTACCACTTTGTAGGCTTCCCAAATAGTCTGTGCTGAGTCTACTGAACCCAGATTTTCAGTAAAATAATAGTCAGTCTGTTCAACTAACTTTTCTTTTATGTCAGGGATCTTTAAGAGCCATGGGTTTATAACTATAGAGCTGCGCTGTTTTTGTTTATGAAAGGTAAGTTCGACCCACACTGGGGAATGATCCGAGATTTCTCGCGGGAGCCCGCGAGGGTTCTGGAAGTGGCCTATATCTGCCTGGAGTGTAAGGAAATAGTCTATACGGGACATACTATTGTGTGCATTAGAGTAATGGGTGTAATACGACATATGTGGTTGCAGTGAGCGCCATATGTCCGTCAGTCCCATGGCTTGGGCAAATTCCGCCATGAGAGTGCTGTGTCTGGCGGTAGGGCGCCGGGAATGCCTGTCCAATGTATCGTCCATGGTCAAGTTAAAGTCGCCTCCCAGTATCAGGATACCATCCGGGAGACCAATCAGTATTTTACCCAAGTCGCTGAGTGCCTCCTTCCCCAGCGCTGGTGGGAGATACACTGATACCACATTTATCTCCATCCCTTCCCAGGTGGCCCCCAGCACTGCAAATCTACCCTGCGGATCTGCCCAAGTATGAGTGGGTGTGAGAGCAAGGCCTTTTCGCACTAGGGTACCAGTCCCCCTGGAGCCAGACGTGAATCCTGCATGGACCAGAAGTTTATATCCCCACCTGCTGAGGGCTTTGCAATTATTACCCACTAGATGAGTTTCTTGCAACAATACTAAGTCCGGTATTTGTCTTTTGAGATAATGCGACACTACACCCCTCTTTATTTTGTCTCCCAGCCCGTTTACGTTCCACATCAAGGCGGACAATTTTGTAACAGTAGTATTAGCCATATTGAACCATCAATGAGACTAAGGGAGCGGATATTGCGGCCATTACGGAGGTGAATGAGTCCAGCACAACATGGGCAGCCACGCGGTCCAACCGAAACTTGCCACACATTGCGGGGCACTGCTCAACCGTCTGTCGTGTATATTGCGTCAATTGAAATTGGTCACAGTTCATCGGACCCATTGTACAACCTTTTGCTTCGTGACTTGTAACAATAATATCAACACTAATCCCCCAACAACCCCCCCCACCACCCCCCTCCCTGCCCCCTGCTGGTGGATTCCAAACTACCCACCCCCCAACAAGGCAGAGTGCCTGTCGCCCACCCTCCCATATACGAGGTGCCTGGTGAACAACCCTCCCACCCTCGCCATAAATTAAGGATGGATACATATTACACAGTATATCAATTTGATCCGCACTAATCCCATCTTTAGTTTTTACCATCCGTGTAGCATGGCACTGATAGTTATGCCCAGAGTAGCATTGGCCGATCCCCCCTAGCCATCAACGAGTCTCTGATAAATACCCCAGTACCTTATCATGTGTTCAGTGTTATGCCCAGGGGCTTCAGGTGTCTTTCAGGGTACCCTCATCAGAATGCACAACGTCCCACCCCATCATCCACTCAAGTCCGAGGGTTGCTCCTCCCGTGCTGGGTCTTCTTGAGGTGTGTTCCCATTGTTCAATCTGTTACCTCGGGTTCTGTCATTTCTGCCGCTGTTCGGTTTTCCAACCCGCCGCCAACCCTCCAGCCAATCCCAAGTTTCCTCCGGGGATGAAAAGAACCAGGTTTTGCCCTCGGCTGCAACCCGGAGCTTCGCTGGAAAGAGCATTGAGTATTTTACCTCTTTGTCTCGTAACGCTTTCTTGACCGCAGTGAAACTGCGTCGTTGAGCCTGCACTTTGGTAGTGAAGTCCGGGAAAAACGTGATTGTACTGTTCTCCAATGTTATCGGTGGGTGAGCACGCGACGTTTGAAGTATCACACCGCGGTCTCGGAAATTAAACACTCATGCTATGATGGGCCTTGGGGGAGCTCCTGGCTTTGGCTTACCCCCAGGGACTCGATGGGCCCTTTCGATGGAAAAATAACTGGACAGGCCCTTCGGCTGAAGCCTAGTCAGCACCAGGTCTTCAACGAAGAGATCTGCAGCCGGCCCCTCCGCCCGCTCCGGGACACCAAGAATGCGTATATTATTTCTACGCACTCTCCCCTCATAGTTGTCGAGTAGGCCTTCCATTTTCACCTGTCGGTCATGGAGTTAAGCCACTTGCTGCTTAAGAAGATCAGTATCAGACGTTAATGTTGCTGCGGCGTCTTCCACATCTTTCATTCGGGCGTCCATTTTCCGTAGATCAGCTCTTATGAGGGAGACCTCGATGTTGACGGTGTCGATGCGAGTTTCTAGAGTGTCTAGAGTTTCTAGAGTTTCTAGAGTGTCCGCACCCCAGCGATGGCCTCCATGACATCATGGAGGGTAAGGTCTGATTGAGGAGTCTGTATGTGAGGGTCGTTGGTTCTTCCTTTGGCAGCAGCATCATTCTCCTCGCCCGCTTTGCCCCAGGCAAATTTAGCTAGCGTCTTTTGGGCCTGTGTTTTGGCTCCCTTGCCACTGGCCATTGTTGTGCAGGGCTATTGTCTTTTGACTGTGTCGCAGGGCCTTGTACCAGTAATCACCGCCGCCTGCCCAGGGAGGGGGATAGTTAGTATCCCTCACCGTCGGCCTGTCGGTTTTCCTGGCAAGGCAGGTAGGGCCGCCCACTGGTAAGTAAGTTGCGGCTGGGTGTGGCCTTCAGTTCTTCAGGTGGCAAATGAAGAGCGGGGGGGATTCAGTGAGTTTGCCCCTTGGCCGTACGGTCTTCTCTGGGCCAGCACTGTGTATATTGAAGCGGAAGTAACAGCGAGGCCCCGGGGGGCCACTGGGCACTAGGGTCCCTTGATGTGGAACTTTTGTGGTCTCCTCTAGATTGGGTGACTGGCTGTTGTGCTTGCGCCAGCGTCTATTTATGGCCCAGTCCCTCCTGCACTATACTGGATCTGTAGCAGTGATGCAGGGGCTGTGTCTAACGCAGGTGAGGTTTTGACCCCGGGTCTTCGTGTACTAATTCTTACCCCCTGGCGGCGTGGCAGGGCGACAGCACAGCTATGTGGTCTGATGAAGTGGTGGCACCCTGGATCGTTTGAAAACGGCCCTCAGTGGGCGATCTGAAATGCGAGCGTCACTGACGACTAGGCCTCAAGCCGGGGCCTCAATTATCGTTTGTGCCGAAGCACCCCCTGTGCCGACGCTGACCCACAGGCGCTCTCTCCACCAGCGCGGATCCCAGTCGATCCCGCCGCGTCCTCCGGCAGGCACCGAGTCAGTTTCTAGGAATATCTGGGTCTCCCAGCCGCTCTGATGCAGCTACGCCCCTGCAGCTCCACTTCACCATCTGGGGAAACGGGAGCGGGCCGCCATGCTGTTTTCGCCAGGGCTCCGATGGCGCCTTCCTTTTCTCTGTGACGGCGCTTACTGCATCTCGGGCTGCGCGGCAGGTTAGCAGCACAGCTATGTGGTCCGGTGAAGTGGTGGCACCCTGGAAAACGGTTTGCAGTGGGCGATCTGAAATGCGAGCGTCACTGACGACTAGGCCTCAAGCCGGGGCCTCAATTATCTTTTGTGCCGAAGCGCCCTCTGCGCCGACGTCGACCCACAGGTGTCTTCCCCACCAGTGCGGATCCTAGTCGATCTCTGCCGCGTCCTCCGGCAGGCACCGAGTCAGTTTTTAGGAATTTCTGGGTCTCCCAGCCGCTCTGCTGCAGCTACGCCCCCGCAGCCTCACCTCACCGTCCGGGGATACGGGAGCGGGCCGCCATGCTGTTTTCGCCGGGGCTCCGATGGCGCCTTCCTTTTCTCTGTTACGGCGCTTACTGCATCTCGGGCTGCGTGTTCTGTGTGATCTGGGCTTCGTCGGGATCTGGACCCCCCTGAATGAAGGGCGGAGCCGCTTCAGAGTGTGGCCATTCCCGACGGCTGCCAGCCACGCCCCGCATCTGTATATTCTTAAACTGAAATGCGTAACAGTGTATCTGAAAGTCGGGTAAGGCCACTCCCCCCCTTAGTTTAATTTCTTTCTGAGATTTTCCAGGTAAACCGTATACTCTTTGTGTGAAAGGCAGCGAGTCTTCTAAGACCCTCAATGCTGCCCGGTGCAGGGTTCCACCTCTAATTCACTTTGGGTTCGCTATCAAAATAATGAGGCAAGCGCTGGAAACTGGAAGAGAAGAAAATGGTTTATTTCTCATGAGGAGATCACGTCAACTGAGACACCGGGATGTCTGAGGGAAGTGTTCTGCTGACAACTCCCTTGGCTCTTCCTTTTATACAGGTTTGACACAATGCATTTGTTTGATCAACATGGTTACAAAAGCTTGGGGTCCCCGCCCCGGGCAGGTTGTCACACAAGCCCAACAGTAATTCTCTTCCCACCCAGGTCAAACAGACAATCTTATCTTGCAGCTGGACCTTGCTTCAGGGTCTAAAACATGTGAGACCGGTCAGATCTAAGAGTCCGTTCTGTTGATAAAAACAGGTCCCATTGTTGGTAACAACAAGTCTTGCTGTTTGCAGTGCAATAAATCATTTTGCAAGAGTCTTTTGGTGTTTGGAACCTGTTTGTGTAACTAGGTGTAGTGAAGGGTAGAGCGTCCAAAGGCTTGTCTGAAAACAGGGATGAGAGGAAAAACGAGTTTGTGGCAGCAAGTGGCGCTGAGGTTTGTTGTGGCAATAGAGTTTATAGCCCCCAGCACACATACCAGGTCGGTCAGAGGGTCAGAGGGATGCTAGTAAGGGCAGGGTGAAACAAAGGTGACCAACAGAGTACAAAATGGCTGTGATAGATCAAAATGACTGCAACTTATGTGCACATAGAATTCCACCAGACAAGATGGTGCAGGTAATGTTCATAATTGTCATTTTGCTTTTAACATTTGAAGCCCAGATAAAACTACTCACGCTTCCCTGCACCTTCTTGATATACTTTTTCTGGAATGTCAAGGGTTTAGCATTAAAAGAAAAAGTTAATTTATGGAGAATCATCGTCTTTATAAAAACAATACTCTCATAGATGTTCAACAATAGATTTTCCCATCTCCTCAAATCCTCAATTTCATTCCAAACTTTGTTCAAGAACTTGACAGGCAGCTTGTCTAACTTATGTATTATTATATTTCCCAGATGCCTAATTTGTTTTTAACCTGCTGATTATTTTTCCCTTCCATCCATGACATAACCTCAGTTTTTACCTTATTAATTAAATATCCAGAGATTTCTCCATACACTTTAGCGTGTTCCTCCAATCTAGCTATTGAATAACCTGGGTTGTGTATATTGCTAACTTTATTGGCATACCTGGGGTCTCAAATGCGATCATGGTTTGATCTAAATTGATCAATTGGGCCAAGGGTTCGATGTATAAATCAAACAGTATTGGTGAAAGGGGAGACCCTTCCCTGGTCCCTCTTGAAATAGAATGATTTTGGGTTGATTCACCATTTGCTAATAGTCTTGCTGTGGACTTATTATATAATGTGTGAATAGTACTGATGACATTGTGACTAAACCTGAAAATGTTCAAGCCTCCCCATAGATACACCCAGTTCACCCTATTAAAGGCCTTAGTGGCATCCAGGGTTGCTATTTTTAAGGAAATGTTAGAGGATTCTGCCATATTTATTGCACCTATGAGAGGATGCGTTAACTCATTAAGTTGCCAATCTGGTATGAAGCCCTTCTGGACAGGCTGAAACTATGGATAATACTGGCTAGTCTTTTGGCTGCAATGCCTTTAGAGATTTTATAGTTGCAATTTAATACGGAACAGGGCCTGTAAGAATCTGATGTTTTTGGGATCCTTGTTTGGGTTCAAAATCATATGTATCGTGGATTCATACCAGGAAGGAATCTCCATCTTATTCAGGAATATCTGATTAAACAAAAGTTTCCTTGTGGGAGCAATCTCTAATGATAACTTCTTATAAAGCTCTCAATGAATCTATATGGTTCCTTGTTACATCAGTCCTCAATTTCCAGGCAAGCAGGGCCCTACTATTTTCCCCATATTCAAAATGTTGCATCTTGCTGTCTCTCCACTTATCTTGTGCCTTTTTATCCAGTTTGAATTAAAACTCATTCTGCATGTTTTCTAGCTCTCATCTCAGGGTCGGGATAGTTTGGGTAGCCTCTACCATCTGTAGCGGTACTTCTCTTCTTTCTCCACAATCATTCCTATAAACTTCATTTCTTGTTCTTGTGATTTAGTCTTCTTCATATATTCAGTCTTACAGCAACAACTCCTAATATATGCATTATATGCTTCCTATACCGTAGCATAGCTTGCAGTTCCTACATTAAATGAAAAAAAACTCTGTGGTTCTCTGTTAGTTCTTGTATATAGATCTCTTCAAGAATACGAGCTCTATTTAATGTCCACCTGGTTCTGGCCATCATAATCAGAAAATCTAAACATAATGCAACACCCACATGATCAGATATCAATGCAGGAACATGGGTCTCTGAGTTAACCATCCCGATCAGAGAATTATCAACTAAAAAGTAATCAATTCAGGAATGTTGCCTAAGTTTCCTGCTGTATTAGGTATACCTTTTCTCATTTCCAAACGTCTTATAGCAGACATCCATTAACCCTAGATCCTTCATCATATGTCTTAGTTTACACCCCATTTTCATTGTATTTGTGTATTTACATTCCGAAGACCTATCATTCTCCTTGTCTGTGTCTTTTAAATATTCAATCACTGATTTTTGTTTTTTCCTTGATCTTAAATCATTAACATTCCACATGATTATCTTAATAGGTGTTCCCATTACTTCTGAAAATGTTATTCCTTCCTAACATTTCCCTGCCACTAGGATCTGGCAATCTACCTGCAACTAGATAGGCATTAGTTTCCTTACTTCATCTATTGCTATGTATCCTGAGGATTTTGTCTTTTTTTTTCTTCTTTTCATCTGAATGCTCCCCACCCAGATGTGTCCACACTGAGGAATCCTCCCTTCATTATTTTGGCAACTCAGTGGGCTAATTCAAGGGTGGATTTTTTCCATGTGTCTTTGTGTGTGGTGATTACTAATGATATACTAATGATATGATAATAACGGTTGTGACCTGATCATAACTTTAAGAATGTGACCTTATTTTCTCAATTAGTTCCTGTACCTCCATAACCCCTCTCAAATTATACATTTAATTTCTCCACATCATTTCAAGCATAGAACTTGAACTGCACATTAGACTCCAATTTCTTCAGTTCTTCCATTTTACTACCTAACTCCCATTGGCGTTGAACTGTCTTTTTGCCCACGTTTGATCTAATGTGATGAAAAAAACTATCATGAGTCAATGATTTTGATATCAAGCACCACTAAGGATTTGCTCTTTCACTGCACAGGTCAGAAAGATCACCAATATACTCCTTTGGGATGTTCAGTTGTGTTTATGTCTGTATGGGTTTCTGTGAATCCTCTGAATTTCTTCATCCACGTCAATATCATGTCTATCTTTCAGAAGTCCTTTGCGTAAGACTTTAGTTATAAAACCCTTGAGGTCGCTACCTTCCGCTCACTCTGGTATATTTAGAATTCTCAAGTTATTTCTCCTGGAGTTAATCTCTAATCTTTTGATTTCATTAATTAGTTGTCTCTGCTGTTGTTTTAAATTCTCAAACCTATGTGTGTTTGTCAGTAAGCCCAGACTTTCCTTTTCCATATTTTGTTCTAGTACTCTTGTTCACTTTGCCAAATCATCTAGTTTCCCTTCTAGGACCTGACAAGCCCCCTGGATCACATTTTGAGTATGCTATGATATTTCACATTTTTTTATACTATTTCAGGTTTAAGAAATGGAAGAATGTCTGCTAACGAGGCACTGTCCATTACTTGAGTTGTCTGGGAGCCAGCAGAGATCTGACTGTTTTGTGTCCCTGCAATGCTTTCCTATACATCTGCTGGCGTATTAATAGAGAAGGTATCTACCACCATATCATGGGATCTTTTTGTCGTTCATTTAGCTGCTGGAGAATTTCAAATGTATTTGTTATACGGATATCTGAGATCAGCATTGATGACAGAGGGGGCAGTCATCGGTGGGCTTGGCTGCATCAACAAACAGAGGTTGAAACGTGCATTCGTTAACCTCCTCTCATCCTATATTCCTTATATTCGATTCCATTATCCTGAAATTAAATTTAATGATGGAGTAGATATTTTTGATAATATGTTTGCAGCGATCTCGTCTTCAGTCTCTGTCCTACCTCTAGATTTTGCATGCCACAGACCTAGGTATGCCTATGTTTTTTGTCTGGGAGACCCCTTCTTAAACCAGTGCTTTTTCCTACACAGGGAACTGATCTCCTTCTGAGTCAAAGTTTATGCCTGTTCTTGCCGACTTTAAAGTATATCTGTTTTTATTAGGCACTGATTCTGCGACACCTGCCTGTCTATCCAGAGGGCCTTACAGACTGAATTTTAATGTCAGTGAAACTCTGGAGGCAAGAGCCTCCGACCCTTTCTCTGTGCTCTCAAACTTGACTGCCCTCGTGCAAATGTAAAAATATTTTTGACATATTTATCTGAGCCAAAAGCGTTTTGTGGTACCTGGAGTATAGAGGGTTGTCCACATTAGTAGTGTTGGTTTGGTTAGTTCAATATTCCTGCTCTCAGTACAACACTGCTAATCTCCTCCTGTTGGGATAGCAGCCTGCCAAGTTTCACGCCACTCCTGTGCTGTCCCTGCCACCAATTACCTGATGGCAGACCCGAGCCGCAACAGGCTGGTCTCACCGCACAGAGTGAGATGCGCTGCACCAATGGAGATCTAAGAGGTGAGACTCTGATCCACTGTGCTGCTGGGCAGGCATCAACAGTACAGATGTTGGTAGGGAGGAGAGGAGGTAGTTGTGTATATTCTTCATAGAATGGGAAGCAGGAGGAGGATAGCCTGCTTGTTAAATTGAGTTCCGTCCAGAAAAGAGAGAATGCACAGATGGTTCTATGTTTTCACCCCTACCTCCTACAACCAGTTTCAGTCCACTGCCCTGTTCCTCCCATTACTCGAGAGCCACCACTCCTGTGCTGCCTCTGCCTGCCACCATCTTCCGGAGGCAGACCCGAGCCAGTACTGGACGTATTACTGTTTTTATTTTTACTAGCAACTTACACTTGAAAATTGTGAAAATTGAAAAGTAGTAAACTTACTCAAATAGTACTAATGGGCCACACATCATAGGAGTTTTCTCCAGTAGTCTGGGTGTCTTTTTTTATTTTATTGTAATTTACATAAAAAAAAGTTACTCTAGATTGGGTGGATTGTTGGATGGCTTACCACCAATGGCCTGCACTCTGTTGTGCCAATGGATGAGTATGAAGGCTACAGAGCTGCAGTAGACTCAGTTGTCGTCATACTGTTGGTCCACCCAGCCCTAAATCAGACGGGCAGACCGAGAGTTTGGTGGAGAGGGTACTCAGTCATACTTTCTCTGCCAAACTCAATATCGGTACCTGTGTCTGGATATAAGATCAGCAGAACTTTTTCCTTGATTTTATAAAACTTGTTATCATGGATTATTTGATAATTTTCCCTTAATCATTCCTAGGCACTGGAAAAATGCAATCTGGCACCATCCCTTAAATTTTTGGATTCCACTGGCAGTGCATTTGACAATTTTTTGCAGAACGAGGATAGGGCTAAGTTAAAATCATCAGTTACTTTCATCACTGTCAGTGCTCTAGATCTTGTTCATTCACAAATCAATGTTGACGGTACCTTGGACTGATGCCACAATGTCACTTTCCAGTTCTCAAATATTGAAAATGTGATCTAGTGCTGGCTCACTGAGACTAGAGAGTACAACTTTGAGTAACAAAATGCAAGTCCACTTTGTCTGAAATGTCCATTTGTGCTACACAAGGTAACTGACCAGGCAGTACAGCTGAATAACGTCTGCACTTCAAATGATTCAGCAATTTTGAAAGTTCTCGATCACATGGTTTGGCGAAAATTGGGTTCCCCAGCAATGATCTGAAATCTGGAAGCAGTTGACATCAATTAGCAAATCAACTTTCTTTGGTAGATATAAAGTAAATGGTTGATATGAAGTGCTCTTGAATAGTGAGTCGGAATACACTCAAACTAATAATGCACGTCCAGTTCATAAATGGTAATGGGGTCTTTGATGCACATATAACATGTATTAAAGAAACCTGAATGATGAGTGATTTCTCCATAAGTAATCACTATGTTTTTGTAAAGCCAGCTGCTTCAGTACCCACAGACATGCAAAGGAAGGATTAGAAAAACATTATCCACCAGGAGCAGGTGACTCAGTGGCCAGGTACATCTGAAAAATAAATCTTTGCTGTGTATAAAAAGTTCTGTAAAAGTACACCAGACTATAAACAGTGGATTAATTATGCTATATCTCTACATCCTGCGCAGTTAACAATATGAAAATGTATTTAATACTGTCATGTGCTAGGTAGAAGAGACTCATGTGAATAAACCAACTATTCATTTCAGTCCTGCCAAACACTTCATGACAAACGTCTTTGATAATTCATATTCTGCATAGTACTATAATCACATACCAATTTTGGGAGATTCTTCACCAGTTTATTACATACTATTTTGAAATGGAAGAGGTTGTATTATAGTAAAATGGGTTTTTAAAACAAATTTGTCTCTTTTTAAGTGGTTCCTGGTGACCTATGGGATGTTCCATCTGTTCTCAGAAACAACAAATTAGACTTGAAATGATTATTAAACTAATGCATGTGAAAGCAATGCCCATTTAATTGAATACCAACATTAGCCTTGGATTTCAGGGCAATTGTCAGACAGAAAAGTAAGATCTTTCATCTCAGTTTCTCAGGGTCAGGCCTCAGAATATTCTACTGTGTTGTACACAAACAATTTCTTAGTTTAGTCATTTAATTTTCTTAATATATATTGTGTAGTTGCTGTCTGTGTCTTACAAAGAGTGCAGTTAATGAAAAGCAAAATGCAATGCAGTGTTAAAGGCTTATTTTAGTAATAAGAAGAAACAAAATGCATTAAAGAAATAGCAGATAATTTAATTTTATTTATTTGCTAAAGGAGTTTTCGATAGCGCTGTCATTACAAATAACAAGTATAATCACACATTTGGGATAAGATAGAAATACAACAGTGTTTAAGCAGGAGGGTTGAGTTCATGTCTTGACGGTTGATTGATATCCTGCTAGTTGAGATATCGGTTGAGATGGAGAGACAATAGTTGTCTCTTGAAGCTCAAGAAGGAGGGGGTTGTCCTTATATGTACTGGAATTGAGTTCCAGATTTTAGGGGCATTGCCCGAGAAAGAGCGAGCCATGGATGTTTGTTTGTGGGCTGAAGGTGGGATAATGAGTAGGTTATTAGAGCTACTTAGGTTTCTTGACTGGCCAGCCTTTTTTAGTTTTGAGGTGAGGTAAGCTGGTTTACCAGTGTGAATGGCTTTGTGGGTGAGACAGGCAGCTCTGAAGCTACAGCAAGTTTCAATTGGGAGCCATTTCACTTCTTTCTGGACAGGGGAGATGTGGTCATATTTTCTGATTCCTATGACCATTCTGGCTGCTGCATTGAGAGTGGTTCTAAGGGGTGTGAGGTGTGATTTCGCAGTACCTGTGAGGGTGACGTTCCCATATTCTAATCTTGACAGCACCATCGCTTGTGTGGCAGATTTGAGGTAGTTCAGCGGTAGGTAGGGTTTGATCTTGTTCAGAAGTTTCAGGTTGTAGAAGGCACTCTTTGCACTGTTCTTTATATGATCTTTCAATATTAAATTGATAATACAGCAAGTGAATATACCAGAATAAATAGTAGATAACCACAAAGAAAGTTGCCGGTTAAATGAGGCAATTTAGAGGAAGAACTCAAAAGGATTCAGGATATGTATGGTAGGTACCTCAGAGCAAGCCCTTCTCAAAGCAAATAACTCTACCATCATAGGAAATGTGAGATATTTGACCTGCATTCATGTCATTCATGTGACACCACTTTATGTCATCAATCAGAAAAGGATGGCAGATACTCTTGATGCTTTCATTTCCGAAGCTAATATCAACTGCAAAATTATCAATTATAAAAGGGCAGAAAAAAGACCCAATAGACTTTCCGCAACATGATTTTAAATCCTTGGCTAAAGTTGTAAAACCAATATATTTTACTCCTCGACAAACCTAATGAGCTTGTAGTATCATACTTAAAATATATGCAAAGGGACCCAAACATGAAGCATCAATCTACCATTCGAAAAGCATTATTATATGCTATTAACAAACTGTTCATGAAGTATATATTTTAGTTATTCAAAGAGATGATCACACAGAGTGATACCTTCTTCACTCAGCAACCTAGATTTTGGGCTAATTCTATAACTTATGATATTACAACAACAGCCATATACATTTAATATAGGAATATCTTTCAGCTCAAAATCAGCCATTTTATGTCACTCTTGTTTATTTTCACAGAGCTTTTGACAAGGTGGGTCACTTTATAAAGTGGAAGAAATTCTGAGGGTGTAGTATCCAACCATGCCTGATGGCACTCCTTCCCACATTACACATGGTATTTTGATGCAGGCATTCTTGGGATCATATCAGGGGCACAAACAGAGAATACTAATGTAGAAATAAACAGAAACATGCTCTGGGCTCATTTCTCTGTTCCCTATATCTAGATAACCTTTCTTTATATTCAAAATAATAGTCTTAATTTTCATCAAAGACTAACATGAGTGATTTATTTTCCTTTAAAGTCTCATATAGCTCCACTTAACTGCAATAGGCCTACACCAAAGGCAGATACATTTAGAAGACTACACAAGATAAAATTACTTACAGAACAGCTCTACTAAAAGTAAAGTTAAGATAATCCTCAACAAAATGGGCAGTTCCAGTGTTCATGTATTTCACAAAATCAGAAAAGGTGAAAGAATATTCCAATTCCATCCGTCCATTATTAAAAATAGAAAATAGTTCTCTACCCTGAGTATAGCCCCAGCTAATGTCATTGGTGTGGGTTGGTGTTTGTCACCATGGGGAATAGAAAGGTGGGTGCATTACAAACAGTCTGCAGGACCCAAATCGTCCTTAGTATTGGAAGGCGATCTTGGAGGTTTCCCACTGATTTGTTTAGATAGGTTTGGTAAAACTATGGGGGAGATTATAGAAACGTTACCTAATAATCCGGCCCAGTGCCTCAATCTAAACTCTCATGCTAGACTCTGACATGTCTAGCATGGGATTATCTCATGATATACAAACATACATTTCTGTGTTATGTGCCTCAAAAAAATTGAATAGAGAGGACTTACTCGTAAAGGAAAACCTCAGGCTGGAAAAGTATATACCCATTGAAAATCAATATAATAAAAGCATTAGATATTCTGGGTTTATTGCCCTTAGTTGGGCCAGCTAAAAAGTGACGATTTAAAAAAAAAAAAAAACACGCATTTGGACGCTTGCAGGAATGATTTTAAGAGATAGGCTGTAATCTGTAGATTCAAAGGTTGTCTCAAGTTCATATAACCAATTGCTCAGACCATCAGCAACAGTACATAAAGGTCATTTTACCATAATATGTTTTCTGCTTATTAACGATTTTAAGACGGGTTTATTACACATTTACCAATTCTGGAGTATATGCAGGCCTATAGAAGGAAAAAGGATCTGTAATCTTTTTGTAGTATCCAAACTGGACTGAAAGCACCTGATTAATTTTGTTCTGTCCTTACACCACTCAGGAAAAGATGTTGCAAGAAAATATTTGTACAAATTAAAAACCATAGAAAGTGAAGGAGGCTTTTCAAATTGTATGTCCACCCCTTTGGATAAACGCACTTAACACGTTTTTAAATTTGTTATCCATTTATCTATTTCTTATTGTGTTTGTATTCACTTTAGATATATATTTTGTCAGACATTTGTGACAACACTGTACAAAATCTTCATAAAACTCTAAAACAAAGTAGACGTGACTGTGCTGTATTGATTTACAGAAAACAGGATGCATTTTTCGTTCTGCTGATTTTTTCAAAAGTAATAGAAACGTTAAAGTGCGATCATCCATCAGGGACAACTGCATGCATTTCTATTATTGTTTCTATAGGTAAAATGTTGAGCTGTGACACACAATATTCTGGCTCTGACCCGGTTAAATCACAACTAGAAAGCATGTAAACATATAGCATGCACATCAACACCATCCTTTGATATTTCATGTTTCATATGTAGCACAGATACTATAATTGCTAGCTTTAAAATGGGAAATACAAACATATTCACAAGGCAGTGCAAAACCTTTAGGGTCATAATTTATCCAATTGATGAAAGAAGTAGAATGAGTGGAGATGTGTAAATATGTAAATAAATCACATTTCTCCTCCAAATAGCAGAGTGTACAACTGACTATACCTGTCTACATTTGATTATTACAGTGTCAGAAAAACAATCACGATAACAAACAATACATGTTCAATGGCCCTTTATTGTCTCTCTCTCTGATTCCATCACCACCGAAAGTCACTTTGTGAACAAAAGAGTCTGTTTCTTTCCACGTGAGGGCCTGCTCTGTGGCCCACAGGTCAACTGTATTACTTCTCAACATTTTTCTGCAATGTACACCAAGCGCTGGATGTTCTCTCTGTGCCTTCAGACAAAGACCAACTAATTGTTAGGTGGTGTAGAAAATAGAGAAAATATTGCCCGAGGTTGACAATCTGCTCTCACTGAAAGGCAACTCACCCCAACTGTAAGACTATCTAGAAAATGAAACAGATACGCCTGGAGGTTGCACAGCAGGCACAAGCATGGACCATGAAAATTCGTTCTTTGCACCATACACCAGCTGAAGTGAAGAACTTCAATACAGAAATTTTAAAGAAAATTCTAGGAGTGAAATAGCACTGAATTAGTTTTTAGATTGTTTGTGTGGTGTAAAACACAGATGTTTTTTAATTGCCACGTTTCAACTGAGAAAATCAATGTTATATTTAACAATTATTAAAGTGTCAGTAATTAGAAAATCAGACACACATACTTTGTAGTATATTTAAAGGCAAAGACAAACTGTAGACCATGATGATTCTATGTGTACTCTCTAGTTTGAATAGGCAGTTTATGATTAAATGATGCAATGCAGACAACACTATAAAGAGAAGATATAAACTATAAGGCACACAAGATAGTTGCATGTTCCAGTCAAAACACAGGTGACATAATGGAACACACGTCCTTTCATATACACAATGGCAGTATGGTCAACAAGGAAATATTTTGCACATAAAACATTGTATAAGTGTTGTATAATGGGATATTTTATGGGAGTGTGTGTGTGTGCATGTTTGTGAATGTGTGTTTGTGTGTTTATGTGGTTGCTTCTTCATGGTTCATGGTATCCAGCTGATCCTCAAAATGATTTTTATCACAAGTTGATACTGGAGATTAGGCGCATAATGTTTGATGTAGTGATCAATCATACAAATCTTTAGAACTTTCATTTCGTGCAACATCTTTTAGTTTCGCAACACTTGCTCAATGACTTAATATGAGGAATGAATTGCACTTGGGTGCAAACTATACTGCCAACTATTTAGCACAGCCTGCCATGCCTTAGAATTGGGCTTTCACCACATCTGTAGTTTGTTGCCCTATGACAAGAGATCTGATGCTCAAACACCTGGGATTACCTGGTGCTGGAACACTGGGAAGGTTTAACCGGGTGGAAATGCAGTCCCTTATAATGAAGTGTGGGTCAGTCCGTACCTGCGGGCTCAGCCCGGCCCTTGCTTATCCCCTGCAAGAATCACAGGAGTAGCTGACAACTTTCCCTTTAACTCAAAATACTTTGGCCTCCTTCCCCTCAACCCCATACAGCCCAGCCTAGGCCATAGGCAGGGGACCTGAGCTGATGGCACTCGCAGTTGCTTTGACAAGAGTATGGGGAAGCACCAGCAGCGCTCCCATCCCCAAATACTGGGTTGCCATGATCCCACCCTGCAACTGACCATGTCCATACTTCCATTAATTACCTGCTCAGAGCAGGTGGTAAATGCAAATGGGAGTGTTAAACAGGTTGTGATGGGGAAAATTTACACTGAGCTGTAAAAAGCTGATCTGCATAAATGTACGCAATTTTAATCTGTTTAACTCATAACTGGATGGCCCAAGGATATAATTACTGGCTGGAATCTGTAAATACACCTCCTGTAATTCTAGCTCTTCTGCAATGTTCAACTCATAATAAGGGCCTGAGACTGCATTATTCCTCTTCTCTTTTTTAAAGATTCGAACTTTCTTATACAGAGCAATAGGTCACAATCAGAGAGGATATTCTTTTAACAAGGCAAACAGAGTACATGTGTTATACTTAGAGCTATAGGTCAACTTTGGCATAGACAGCCCAGGTTTTTCATCATTAGATCATGTCATCAAAAAGCCCTGTCATTAAGCTCCAGTTTGCTAAACTGCTCTAAACTTGGCGTTGGTTTTCAGTTTTTCACTCCAGCCAATTTCAGTGAGTGGCCTGGTTGACAACTGCAGGAGGAGAGAAACCATAGAGGCAACAGTTAAGCAAGGGTACACCCTGCAACCCTCACCTTTTGCTCCTGCGTCACACCTGTTTCTTTCTTGTCCTTCAGTGTAAGTGGCCTGCTATGATTCACCCTTGTTATCTGTCCCTCTTATATTCCACAATACACTACTGTAATCCTGATGCGTCGCCATTGCAAATTCACGTAGTTTCCCATTAAAGGATGTGTACACAGAAGTCCCATATGCCAGAAACTAGAGAGTCTCATCGGGGGCCATGCCAATGCGGCAGGTACCCACTTCCAATGGAAACTCTTTGACATGAAGGAGGTGCCAGGAATGAGGAGTGTGGATCAAGAATCCTATCTCCTTAAAACTAGCATGGCATGTCTCTGCGGGGCCTCACTTATCCGTATCAGTCAAAACTCAGAGGCTCTAGGTCTTTCTTGGAAGTTTGGACAGGAAGGCCACCACAAAACTCAAGTGAAGCCCAGGCATATTGAACTTGCTATTTTGTGGTGTATGAGAGTGCCAATTGGTGTGGGTGGAAAAGAAGAATTGTCAAGGGAAATGCTTTAACAAATGTAACTACTCTGCAGACGTTCAATTATTTTTTATTATTTTATTTATAAAATATATACACTCCCTACTAGCCACAGTGAATGAAAGGTAAATCAACCACAATATCTATTATAATAGAATCAAAAGTCAGGAAAATACAGGCTTATAAAGGTAAACTTTCAACCTCACAGGAATCCGTGGAATATTTGTAAAATCCACAAATAAGGGAGAAGTAAAAGCCTACCAAAGAAACATAGGTTCAAAGTGCATTCTAAAAGGAAAACGTTGATATACTTTTTATGGAAGGCAGAGAAGACCAAAGATGGTAGCAAGTGGGTGTGGTATGAAAGCACAGCTCAAACCTTAGGCATGTCCAAAACTAGGAAAGTCCAGCATCTGCAGGAAGTTGCTCCATTACTGGCTGAAACATCTGGTGATACCATATCACAGAAATTCTTTTATACCTCATGATAAATTGTTTGTACAACAGGAAAGTCCAAACTGTGGGATTGTGGTCTTCATAATCTCCTGTATAAAAGAACTTTGAGTATTAAATGCTGATAATGAAAATGTCATGTTAAAATTCTGTTTTCATACTTTCAAATAAAATGGACAAATGAATATAATTTGTAATGTTAAGATTGTAAATTGAGAAGGGTTCAATATTTTGCTCCCCACTAATGTACATAGTTATTGTGGAACCTGATGTGAGTATTTTTTATTTCTACTTAGTAGATCACAATGGTTTCCTAAAAGATGGATGTAATTTCCGTTGCATATGGAATGCCATGTGGCTTGTTCTTATTCCCAAAATACAGTATTTAATATTCTTAGAAAGTCACTGAGGGATCAGAACTAGGCAGTGTAACATTTATGTCTCAACATTCTACAATGACACCCAACTCTAACAGAGAATGTCTTCTCATGCTGATGCCCACCAATGGAGTTATTGCCTCAATCCTGTCACTTTCTCAGTCCTTCCAAAAAAACGTTTTTAAGTTTTCCACTGTCTGGACTTCCTGTTCAATCCAGCTTCTCTTCACTTTCATCAATGCTCGTTTCCTTAATATTAGTCCCAGTGGCTTGTTCTCTGGACTTTGCTTTCAGTGCTACATTTTAGGGCACCGAAAGCCAAGTCAGCGGAAACTTGACATCTCAAATGTGTCTGTTGCTGCAAATAAAAAGATACCTCCTGCATGCCGTGTTTATTTCTACAACCCAGGAATTATTAATAGCTAGAGTGGATTGTAGAACTCTCTTTTCTGCATCTTCTATTTTATCTACTTTCAAATGTGTCTTAATCTATCTGGATTAATTGGTGGTTTGCGTCAAGAAATGAATTACTTCAACGCCTTGCACTGACTACCTTTGTATATCATACCTCAACTCAAAAGTCTCTGTAGCACATTTAAATGACTCACATCTTGCTCACCAGCCTCTCAACACCAGATGTTTCAGCCAGTAATGGAGCAACTTCCTGAGGATGCTGGACTTTCCTAGTTTTGGACAAGCCTAAGGTTTGGGGAGCAGGATGTGCATGTGTGTGTGTGTGTGCCTGCGTGCCTGAGTGGGTCTGTGTGTCTGCCTGGGTCTTTATGTAAATGCGCTGAGCATAAGATGATGGTCCTTTAAGGCTATTCATGGTATATGTTAGTGGCAACCACTAATCACCTCTGGAAAAAAAGATATCCCCTGCTAGTGTTCAATGTCCACATCAAGCATATGGTGAGCTTTCCTGGCATTTTCAGGGTGCTCTAGAGATGCACAGTTTGGTCCTTTAATTTCCCCTCAGACCTTCTTATGTATGTATAGCTTTGAGTACAACCACTTAGCTCTGAGCTGTGGGTCTATTAACTAAAACAAAATGTTTACCTTTTTCTCCAAAAACTTTTTACCTGTTTCCCAAAATATAAATATGCAAGGAGCTACTGAAGACATGACAGAGGCCACAGGTTTAGGATATGATTATACTGTGGCCCAATTGATCCTTCCCCTTCCTAGTCTCTTAGATATACATGTCACACAGGCAATTACTCAAAATGATGGCTGGACCAAACTGTCTGCTTTAAAAATACATGTGTGGACAGCTCTTCATGGAGCAATATTCACTGAGTGTTTACACACCAATACTGCACTGCAAGGGCTAGTTGTGACTAATGCACCAAGACTTTTTCTGGATAGGATAGGATTTTAATTTATAAAGCGCTCGAATGCCGAGGCGTCTTGGCGCTGATGTGAGGAAGAAGAGATCTGAGCAATCCCGGTACTGATCACTTATGACTCCGGAAATAACCATGTTTTTATTTGCTTCCTGAAAACTGTCATGTTTGGTTGAAGTCGGAGTGTAATAGGCAGTTTGTTCCACAACCTAACTGCACAGTGTGATAGGCTTTCCCCCCCCCCCACCTAGCTCTGGGGACTTTAGTGGCACAGATGAGGCCAGAATTAGCAGATCTAAGACTTCTAGTGGGAATATACCACTGAAAGATTTTTCGCAGATCGGAATCACTTCCGCCATATAATGTCTTATGTACCAAGCATAAGGCCTTAAATTCCATACGTTGCTGTATTGGAAGCCAGTGTAACGACTTAGGGGTCGATTCCGATTCCGTTTGTAAAGTGAACCGACCGACACGTCCCGGGAGAAAGTACCGACCGACACGTCTCGCCGCCGTACGACCCGCGCAGTACGATGGAAAGCCTGTGAATACCAACCGACTCAGCCGAACATGAACCGGACGACCGAGCCGTACGGAAAAATGGCTTCTGGCCGGAAAAAGCCCTCGAGCAGTATCGTCCGACACGTACCCGGAACGGAGCCGAGCGACACGTACCCGTGACGTACGAGTTGCAAAGTACGATGCCAGACGCGGGAAACACGAACGACTCGCATGAAGCACAAGCCGCACGACCGACATGCACACGATACAAACACTCAAACCAACGGACTCCGCCCGCGACCGACTCGAACTCCCGCGAGCGAAACGAACGCCCACGACCTAGTCGAACGCCCATTGACCGAGTCGCACACGACATACACAACACAGCATAACAACAGCGTGAAAGGCTCGGAGAAGCCTGTACGACTCACCAGCAGCGTCCGGCACGGTCAGAAGAACATCTCGTACACACACACAAACAACAGCTGACCAAACACAAAAAAAGGACCAAACAAGCACTGACAACGGAAATATATAAAAAAATTATAATCAATTAAGAGAGACACACCCACAACTCAACATATTTAAAGGCCACCAATCACTCCCATGAGCCATTGCCATTTCCTGAGAACCTCCACACACACAACTCTGCTGACACACACCATTGCCATCTCACCAACAGCATTCACACACCCACACCCACAAACCTCACTTGCACCCTCACACACACACACACCAATCACCACCACCACCACCCCACCATGACCCCAAACCCCCCATCCACCCCACCCTCACCACCAACACCACCCCCACTACCCCAAACCCCCATCCACTCACCCCTCACCACTACCACACACCCCCAACACCAGTACCCCAACCCCCCAACCCCCCATCCACCACCCCTCACCACTACCACCACCAACCCCCCACCCCCAACACCACAACTCCCCCATCCACCCCCCTCACCACTACCACCACCACCACCCCCAACACCACAACCACAACTCCCCCATCCACCCCCCTCACCACCACCACCAACCCACCACCCTCGACACCACCACCCCCACCACCATGCCCCCAAGAAGAATCCAAAGTTCACAGATAGTGAGTTGACAGTGTTGGTAGATGAAATCATCAGAGTAGAGCCACATTTGTTTGGCACATTGGTACAGAAGACCCCCATGTCCCAGAAGGCCAAGATGTGGGAGAGAATCGTCAACAAGGTGAACGCACAAGCACCTTGTTTGCGCACAAAGGACGACTGCCAGAACAGGTGGTATGACGTGCGCAGGAGGGTCAAGAAGCTGCTGGAGAAGGACCATCAGCTCAGCAAGCACACCGGCAGCGGCCCTCCTGCCAAACCCGTTTACTTCCGGTCCTGGGAGGAGAAGGTGCAGGCCATCTTACCACCGGAGAGCATACATGGTCTGACTGACATCCCAGAGCCTGGTGAGTACACAAATAAGAGACTCAAGATTGTGGGGCCATGTACACATGTCACCGTCAAGGGGACAGGCAAAACAACTTCCGTCAACAAAGCCACAGTAACACAAACAAAGTCATCCCTACAGCCATATGCCTGGCACAGCAACACAACACCTGCTATCTCATACCAACATTGAACTATGTCATCACGTGTACAAACCTAGCAAAAATCAGAGCAACTCAGTGCCACAAAACCCCAACAGACACTGCCACACAGTCTGCCACCACTGTCACACCACCTCACAGGGAACCTGACCCACAGGAAGGAAGCACGGGGATGTTGGGGAAGTCAGTGTAGCCAAAAGCATGATGGGAGTTGTAGTCACAGCCAATAGTCCCCCTCACAAATGGACCAACAACACCACTTCTAACCATGCGCACCTCACAGGCAGTGGAAATGTACCCTCAAGATGGCTGACACTGGGTCCTGCTGTGGGAGCACAAGGCCCTGATGGGCTATGTGCACATACCAAATGCAGGACCCTGATGCCTGACATCCTGAAAGTCAACTGCCACTCCCTGCAAGGGAAGCATACACAATAGTGGCCCATCTGGCCATGGAGGGAGAAACACTGCCAGCTCTGACCATGCCCACCACCATGTGCTGTCACACACCCCTCAACACAAACTCCACACAACTCACCTGGGAGAAGGCATTTACCCACACTTCATGCAAACAACACCCAAGACCCACCATACTGGCTACTGCTGTGTGACGTACAGGGACTGTTGCTACTTGTGTACAACCACCACCACACCCTGCCCCAGGTTCACCCACCCACCGCTACCGCATCCCCAAGATGCTCAGGCCTTCCCCCCCTGCCGCTTGCTCTTCCAGCACCCCACACCCCACTCAGCCTGTGTGTGGCACTGCTGTGGAGGGCGTGCCCTCCCCTCCATCCTGCCCACATCACCGGATCCACTTCCTGCTCCCTGGGGATGGGCACTGCAGTGGAGTCTCTGCCCTCCCGGTCTGACTTGGGCACTGCAGTGGGTTCCGTGTCCACTCCCTCTGACCTGCCCACTGCAGTTGTGCCGGCACCCACTGATCCTGACTTGTGCCCCCCAGTTGTGCCGGCACCCACTGCTCCTGACTTGTGCCCCCCAGTCGTGCCGGCACCCACCCTGTCAGACTCCTCCACTGCAGCTGCCGCTCCTGCACCCACCAGCCCTTCCCTGCCTGTTTCTGTAGACCCATGATCCTGTACCTGCGGTGCCTGGCTGGCCTCTATGTATGCCCCTCCCAGGGGTATGTCCCCTTCCGTTGGCAGTGCAGGCAAGCCAAATGTGGCATTTGGACACTTGACCCTGTTGGGTCTGTTTATGGACTGGCCATAGGCCTTCATGTTTTTCTTCTTGTTTTCAATTTCGCAAATAACTCGGCTGAATAAAAGCTCCTTTTTGTTCACTAGTGGTTTTGCTTCAGATGTACATGATGTTGTTGATACTTGACATGCCCTTGCTCCAGTGATGGTGTATTCCATGGCTGGGAAATGTAGTGTCACTGTGCTGGAGACCATGTGGGCCATGGGGGTATGTCCTGTTGGGGTGTGTATCCATGTCATCCTTTGCAGCAATCTGACGGGGTCATGATTATGGTCTTTGGAAATGTGTTATCTATCTTTTGTTAGCAATGTCTCATCAGTGTCTTACACACATGCACACCTGTTGGCCTTGGCATGGTTCAATTGGGCCATTTCACTGACTCTGTGGCCATCTCCAATGGACATGCAAGTGTATGCATCTATGTGGATGTACTCATCTGTGTCCTCAGTGCTACTTCATCTACATGTGTGTTGACTCTGTGCAGTTGACTCAGGGGACCCTCCCGTGCCCAGGCTGCTGTTACCAGGGCCACCAATGTGTGGTATATGTTAGCTGTGTGACAAAGTATACTGCTGACATGCTGGTGGCCTGCATGGACAACATATGGCACAGCTTTCCTTCCACAGGAGTGGAGTCCCCTCATGTCACTGTGCTGATGGGGTTGAGACCCCATTAGCACAGTGCTCTACATATGCTGCATGTGTGATCCCCACACTTACCTTCATGTCACTGTGCTGATGGGGGTTGAGACCCCATTAGCACAGTGCTCTACATATGCTGCATGTGTGATCCCCACACTTACCTTCATGTCACTGTGCTGATGGGGGTTGAGTTCCTAATCGCGACTCAAAAATTGGAGGATCAGCTTATAACTGTTATACATGTGACCCAATTTAAAAAAGAGATTTGAAGAAATTAATAAAATACTCACGGACACCAAAGAGCATTTGATGCAGAGTGAAATAAACTAATTAAAAAAAGACATATCCCAGTTTTCGCACAAGAAAATCTATCCCTACACTAGACAAGATTACCAACAACAGGCTCAATTAAAAAGAAAGGTGTGAGAGGTTGGTGTGAAAGATACTGATGAGTGCATGTCCAATTCAGATGACTGGATTATGCAGCAGAGGGTCAAATAACAGTTGACATGAACAAGCCAATGTGCGAAAAAACAAACATACAAGGGGACGTGGATTTTTCCCTGGTTTATCTAATAACGAGGGCTGGTGCCCACCCTAATCTTAGGAGTTATCTGATACCACCTTTACACCTACCTTTTTTTACGTTCACCTGTGGGAACCTTTTTTAAGCCAGCTTCAGGGCAGATCAAGAGGAAGAGGGTCACAGCAGGTACACTAGAGTCCTCCAACATCGCCGTGTCAGACAAGAGACACAACACCATTAATGAGTCACAAGACCAATTAGTGGTGAATTTGAGTATTCCTGTGCTGAATCTGTGCTGAATCCAGAGGAAGAGGCGCTACTGATCATGGGTCTAAGCTTCCTACCCACTCATGTTGGAAATGAATTCACAATTCAAACAGAACTTCCCAAATTTTTCTTTCAGAAATTTGTCTCAAACATACATACAGGATTCATAAAAATAAACACCTTCAATCTTCACAACATACAATACCTCCAGAAGTTGTAACATTTGAGAAGGCAGTCATTAAGGACCTCCATAAACTGAAGTGTCAAGCAAAAAAGCAATTTTTAGTCTATCCAGTAAAGAGATGGTTACGTTCTGATACCAGTATTAAAATTAAGCTGGCAGACAAGGGGGTGCTATTGTGATCCTTGATACTGGAGCTTATGACAACGAGTGCCTAAGACAACTACTTGATACAAGATATTTTCAACCTTTATAGAGGGTTCCAGAAAACCATTCAACAGCTGGTTCAAACAGCAAAAGATGCAGAGTGGATTTCATCAAATGAAGCTGAATTCCTGGTGGCAGTACTCCCTATCAATCTGTATTCTTATGTACTCCTGAAGATGCACAAAGCTCAGCATCCATCTCCCGGGAGGCCAATTGTTTCTGGTATAGGTTCCCTTTTGGAACCTCTTTCTCAATTCACAGGTTACTTCCTGAGACTGATTGCCGGTAAGATACCATCTTACTTAGAGGATACTAAACATGTTCTTAACATCTTGAGAGACCTTCAATTTGACATGAATAATGACTATTTGCTCAGCTTTGACGTTGAATCTCTTAAGTGCCTCAGGATGAGGCACTTATGATTCTTGAGACCCTTCTATATGAAAATCTGTCTTTCATAATGAATTGTGCAACTCTAGCAATGAAGGAGAAATTCTTTCTGTTCCAAATCAGTTGCAATTACAAACTACTGGTACTTCTATGGGAAGCATCTTCACCCCTAATATGTAGCGAATCTCTATATGCATCATTTTGAATTTTTACATATTTACCCTGATCACAATCCCTTAAAAAAAATACTTAAATTGTGGAAGCGCTACATTGACGATGTACTTGTGATCTGGGAAAGCAGTTCAGAACATATTCTTGCCCTTCTAGCATTGGCTGAAAACTAGGAATTACCATATTAGATTTACTTGTGACTACAGTAAAGAAAGGTTACCTTTTGTTGATCTCCTGCCGTATCCCAAAGATGGCAGAGCACATTCTGAATTATACCAAAATCCCATGAGATGGAACTCGCTCTTGCTCTATGACAGTTTTCACCTGAAGTCATTATAGGATAATGTGCCAGTGGAGCATATTTTTAAGGATCAGAAGGAACTGTTCTGAAACAGAGAAATTTAATCAACACTGTGATGATTTAAAGAAACAGCTCACTATTAGAAATTATTCTTTGAATTTGGTGAGCTCAGCTAAAAAGAGAGTGCGCAATAACAACTGAGACAACCTCCTGAAGAAGGGAAACAGCCATTACAATGCGGTCATAACCACGCATGACCATTACCATGCATCCTTTACAACGAACATGCCTTTACCACACATGTCCGTTACCATGAATTATTTACCACGAATATGCCTTTACCATGCATGCCTTTACTACAATATCAGGCATGTATGGTAAAGGCAAGGCATGTTCATTATAAGGGATGTTATGACCGCGTTATAAGGATATTATGAGTGCGTTATAGTGGAGGTGGGTGTCGACCTTGACATCCACTCAGGGGCAAAGGATGTTAGGGTTCAGGGCTAGGGAGGGGGCTGCGGCAGGGGGCGGTTTTAGGGCTCTGGGACAGGGCTAGGGGCAAAGTGTTTTAGGGTTCAGGGCTGGGCAAGGGGCTGTGGCAGAGGGTGGTTTTAGGGCTCAGGGCCAGGAAATGGGGTGGTTTTAGGTTACAGGGCCAGGCAGGGGGCAGTTGTAGGGCTCAGGGCCAGGAAAAGGGGCAGTTTTAGTGTTCAGGCCTGGACAGGGGATGCAGCGGGGGCAGGAAGGGCGGTTTTCGGGTTCAGGGCCAGGAAAAGGGGTGGTTTTAGTGTTCAGGGCTGGGCAGGGGGCAAAGCGGAGGTGGATTTAGGGCTAGGTGAAGGGTTTTAGGATTCAGGGCCTGGCACTGCCGGGCCCTGCTTGCCGGCACAGAATTGAGCAGGCCAACCCCCAGAAAGGGAAGGATGCCTCACCTGCTGGACTGGGCCTGCCTCTCCGTGGTGCACACAGGCCCACTGGGCCTCCAATTTAGCTGACTCCAAGCTGTTTTGTGTTCTCCCAGGCCCCCGTGGCATACCACGAATGGGTGTTCTCCAGCAGGCTGAGGAGAATGCAGCTCAGCCTCACCCTCTGCCTTCAAGAGTCAGAGGCAGGTTCTGCTTTGGGTCAGAGCACCAGGACAGTCTCGGCAGGCCCGGCAAGACGATGGATGGCAGGAGAACTCAGAAGCGTGGGGACTCGATGACCAATGAAAAGTGAATAAATGAGTGACGTTGAAGTACAACAATGGTAAGTAATGATAATGTGGTTGCGAGTGTTCAGCTGTGAGTGACTGTGTGCTTGTGTAAAGTTTTACTACGCATATGTTTTTACCAACTGTTAGACTTGGCACCATTGGCGTGGGTCTCCCTTCCATTTTTTTGCTGTTGCCTCTTATGTGTTGCTGGTTTTAGATGCTTTTGGGCACTGTGCCACTGCTGTTCAGTGCCACAGTGCAAGTGCTCCCTACTGTAAATTGATGTATGGATTAGTGACTCCATGATTGGATGATTGGTTTACTTGTCAGTCCCTAGTACAGTGCACTGAGTGTGCCCAGGGCTTGTAAATCCAATGCTGCTGGTGGGCTTGCAGCACTGGTTGTGCCACCCACAGAAGCAGCCTGTAAAGTGTGTCTCAGGCCTGCCATCGCAGAGCCTGTGTGCAGCCTAGGGCTGCCATGTCGACTTGGTGAGTACACCCACTCACCAGTCCCTAAACCTTCCCTTTACTGCATGTTGGTCACCCCTAAAGTAGGCCCTAGGGCAGGGTGCATTGTAAGTATAAGGTAGGACATGCCCTGGTGTGTGTGGCCTGTCCTAATAGTGAATTACAGCCATTTTCGTTTTCACTATTGCAAGGCTACCTGTTCTCCATAGGCCAGAATGGGCAGTTTGATTATTACACCTTATAATCCTAACTGACCCAGGGAACATGGTAGAAAAACGAATTTAGTATGCCTGAACTCAGGATGATAAAATACATCTTTTAGTGAAGTTGGTTTTAACATTCTTTGTTTGAAAATACCACTTTTAGAAAGTAGGTATTTTCTTGCCTAAACCATCCAGCTGCCTCTGCTCAGGTTGTGTATTGTGTGTCTGGGTTTGTGAGTGACAGGGGCTGGGGGATTCCAGGAGGCAGGGTGAGTCAGCACTAGGCTGAATAGGTCTGCCTGAAGGAGGATGGGTGGGAGGAGTTGCACCTGGGTCTGAATAGGGCTGTGCCTGCCTTCCACAATGCTGGCTCCACCTCCTGCCGGGCGTCTGATGGCTCTGCCCCTCACTCTCAAAGGAAAGAAGGAGTCAGAAAAACAAAGTGCTCCAGGACTGACCAGAACTGGTTTGGACTAGGCAAAGGCCTCTCTGCCTTCAGAGAACAAAGGGAAAAGGTGTATAAAAAGGGGACCCAGACCCCTAGGAAATTAGATCACTTCTGGGAAATCAAGAAACCTGTTGCCAAGGAGAAGAACCGGAGAAGCTGAAGGAGGAGTACTGCCCCTGTGCTGTTTTGCTGATTGGGGTTGGCCTGCAGTGGTTGCTTTCTGCCAAGGACAGGAGAAAAGACTTTGCTGTGCTTTGTCATCTTGAAGAAGAGAATCTCCAAGGGCTTGAACTAGAGCTTGCCTCCTGCCTGAAGTCTCAGGGATACAAGACTTCACCAACCAGCTCCCCCTGCATTCCCTTGCTGGGAATTGAAGTGCCTGCTGTTGTGCTGGGCCTTCTGAGAGACTGCGTGTCGCTGGGAGCTGGAAGCGCGACGCAACAACGAGAAGCGTGTCGCCGCAGCAGCCGCGGTCATCGCATCGCCGAGGAAGCGAGACGCCGCTGCCGCTGTCATCATCGCATCGCCGAAGCGCGGCGCATCACCGGAGAAGCGAGACGCTGCCACAGAGGTCATCGTCGCATCGCCGGAGAAGCGCGTCGCAGGGCCTGTCGCGGCTCCAAAGATCATCGAGTCGCCGCACGGCCTTCGGGCGTGCACGCATCACACCAACGTTGTCGCACCGCCACCAAGACGCCATTTTGTCGCATCGTACCGGAGAAGAGTATCGCATCGAGGTGCCATCTTGTCGCATCGCATCAGAAAGCAGTAAGAAACCGACGCATCACCTCCCCACACAGTAAGGAAGCGAGCATCAACTCCCCTGCGCAGCAGTAAGGAACCGACGCATCCACTCCCCTGAGTGTAAGGAACCGACGCATCACCTTCCTTGCGACCCTTTTGTTTTCTTTGCGTTACGCATTCAAGGTACATTGAGAGTAAAGTGTCGCACTTACAACTTGAGAGAACTGAACTATTTTATAACCTTTTAAAGCCTATTTTTGAGTACTGTATGGTGGATTTTTGCTATTGGGTCTTGTGATAAGTCTATATAAAGATTACTTATTTTTACATAAACAACCTGTGTGGTGTCCATCTGTAGTGTTTTCACTGTATTACTGTATGTGGTCACAAATGCTTTACACACTGCCTCTGAGATAAGCCTGTCTGCTCGTGCCAAGCTACCAGGGGGTGAGCAGGGGTTATTTTAGGAGTGTATCCCCCTTATCCTGACTAGAAGCAAGGGTCCCTATTTGGACAAAGGTGCAAACCATTGCCAACTAGAGACCCCCAGTTCTAACACCAACCATGCCTTTATAACAAAATATTCGTAGTAACAGTATGTGTGGTAAAGTCATATGCATGGTAAAAATGTTTGTTGTAATTGCATGCGTGGTAATTACGCATGTATTGTACTGACTGCGAAGTAAAGGCATGCATGGTAGTTGCACGTGTTGTTCCGCCATAGCATTCACTGGTTGTACCTGGTTTATGCTGAGCATTCCTGGCATGTGAAGTTAGTAATGTCCTTGCCATACAGTGGCCATAGCTGGTCAGTGGCTGACCTTTGTACTCCAGGCCAGAAGTACAAAGGTCAAAACTCCCTGTATCACATCCAAAGCTCTCATATTTTGCTCACAAGCTTCAGAACACCATAGCTTTCGGCCACATTTGTAGAAAGTTACTGCATAGACTGGAACTTCCTAATTTTGGGCATGCTAACTGCTAGAACTGTTCTGTCTCTGGCACTCCCCTTTTCTTTGGAATACCTTGCCTGTCAGAATCAGAGTATCTATGCTTTCCTTTTAGAATCTGCTTTAAACAGACCTTTCTTATGTAAACAATGTTAAGCTAATACTTTCCCCTTATCATCTGATGCATATTTATTTGACTTTAGGTCTGGATTCCCGAGAGTTTGACTGTTTTGCTTTATGTGCATGTATTTTTCTGCTTTATGATTCTATTATAATTATTATTGTGTTTTTAATTTCTTTTGTTACTTTTATTTTGTCTCTCCTTGGCCTGTTGTGAGCATCTATGGTGTATATAGCCAATACCTGATGTTTGATGGGCTGTCAAAGGGTGACTTTCCTAGGATTATTTCACTTTTGCATGTGAGGCTAAACCCGAGCATATGAGAGAGATTCATTGGCATATAAGGCTGTAAAAATAAATGTTAAGTTGTCTGGCAATTATAACAATGACAAGTTGGCATTTGTGGAAAAATATAGCATATTTTCTAAAGATGAAAATATTGTATTTCAAAAAAACCTCTTGCATTTTCCCAAAATTGATAACTCGATGTTAGGGTGAAAAATGTGTTATTTTACGAACAACAAAAAACATTTATTTGAGACCCATGTACTGTTTTTCAAAAAATGACTAGATTTTGTTTAGAGAAAACCTACGGCCTCATTTATGAGGTTTTGCCGTAGGGCAGCTCCGCAGGCTTTCCTGCTGCTTTGTCCCACGGCAAAAAAAGGGAAGGAATGCGCCATATGTGTCAGATACAGCGCATTCCTGTCCTTTTCCCTAGCACTGGCGCACAATGGACTGCCGTGCGCCAACGCAGGCAGCTTTGCACCATGGTGCAAGGGTGCCTGCGTTGCGGGGATGATTATTTTTGTAAAAACATTCACAAGAGGCTTTTTTCTCTTATTCTATGTGTGCAGCACACATAGAAAAAGGAAAAATGAGGAGAAATAAAGATATTTCTCCTCTTTGTGCCTCCCTCACGTCCCCCCACGGCCCTCAGCTTTTTGTCAACAACTGAGAAGTAGATATATTTAATGAGTGTATTTCCAGTAAATGAAAAGCTGTTGTTAAGGAGCAAAACTTGTGTATATGAAAAGCAAATTTAAAGCCAATACAAAAGTTGATATTGAATGCTGATTTTGTGATGGTTATTTCATTTGTTTAGTGCTAAGGGCGCTTACCTGCTGACTATAGTATATGAATGAGTGTTATGATTTTGCCATCTTATTAGTCATGTTGTATGCAGTGGCGGCTCTGGCACAGGTAAGAGCAGTGGGGCAGTGAGGCAGGGTGGCGGGGCGGGGCAGAATGGGAGTCAGGGAAGTTGACATACAACGGGATAAGTTAAATTAAATTTGAAAAAATAAAACCACTTACCTTGTGCTCGCCGCAGCACCGACTCGGCAATGCGGCGAGCACAAGGTAAGTAGTTTTATTTATTTTTACATTTAATTTAACTTATCCTGTCGTATGTTGACTTCCCTGACCCTCCACCCGCCCCGCCACACTGCTCTTACCTGTGCCGGCCGCGACTGGTTGTATGATTGATAAATGTAAACCTAGAAACACCAACAGCAGAAAGAGAGATATCCTTTATCAGTCCAAACAAAAAAAAAACTGATAAGCTCAAATGTCCCTATTCTTTTACACAGCTCGACAAAATAAGTCAAATGCAGTGTTAGAGAGGAAATACTTCATCTGATTTCCTTTAATACAAAAGAAAACAGCAAGAAGACCTCATCTAAGATTGCTCTGCTTGCAATTTAATGTTTAGGAATATCATTAAATAGAATCTGTACTTTTGTCGTTTTGCTTCACTCACCGTTATTTTCTTGGTGAAAGTGTTTAAGCCTGTTTTCACATTTATTCTAAGTCGTTTTTACATTGTAAAGTATTGCAGAGAATTAAAACAGCAATGAATCTTAGAGTTGTTTTATTCTATTACTGATTGGCAAAGTGGGTTAAAGCATCCCTCGCTTTAGCCATTCAGAGTGTCAGACAATTATGGAAGGTGTGTTGCCACCATGAGCATTGGAGAGTAGAGAAAGCTTGACCCAGAACTTTACAAAGATTAAATGACACTATTTATAGCTACCAATTGGCCCTGTGTTGCGTTTGACACTGCCAGCAAGTCCTTTGAATGATAGAGTTTTCGAGGCCATACTTTTGACTTGAAAAACAAACCTACACATTCTAGAATGCAACATTATGCCTTAGGCGCTGCAAGTAGGGTTGCCGGGGAGACTGCAGCAACCAAAAATAACCATGCTGCATTTCAGAATTTAGAGGAGCATTAAAGATGCCTTTAAATTTAGGGGCAAATTTACAAAGAATTGGCGTAGGACAGTGCCGCGAGTCATTTTGCTGCGCTGCCCTACGCCAATTCGAAAGGGAAGGAATGCAAGGTGAAGAACCGGAATAACCCACTCACTGGGTCTCGGCAGCGGGGGAATTGCCCAAGTCTTCCATACCCTTCATACGTAGTAAAAGGAGACACAGGAGCCTTCGTCTGCAGGAGGAACCCAGATTTATTCAAATAGCCCGGGCTATGGAACAGAGTCCCAAGCTCGTTAGAAACAAGACAGAGGAGGCTGCTGCTTTACTCCGCAGCTTACAAGCCTTTTATACTTTTTCATTCCAGTCTTTTGGCTGTTAGTCCATTGTTCAATCAGGGCAGTGTTTGCAGTTGATAACCAGATCCAGACGGTGTTTGTAGTTGGTGACCTGATCAAGGCTTGGTACTCAAATTATTGTTCACTCAGCTTGATCAAAGCACGGTCATTCAGGTCATTGTTCGATCAGCTTGATCAAAGCTCGGTCATTCAAACCATTGTCCAATCACCCTGATCAAGGCCCAGCAGTCAGACCATTGTCCAGATAACCTGATCACGGTGTCAAGGATGTTTACCAGGCAGGGAGCAGGAGATGGGAAACAAATCATTTACACAGGGCGTGAGTGTCTCATGGTTTTCTGTCGAACTGCAAAGAACAGGGGGGTGGGTGTGCGACAGTTCCTGGGCAGAAATGCAGGCTGCAAGATGGTTTTTGTCGTGTTAGTTAGAATTTCCTCAGGCATCAGCAGAAACGACCAGGTGGGTCGTGTGGAAGTGTTTGACACGAAATGGCAATGAAAAAACAATGAAGTCCTGGTACAAATGATACCGATCAGAAGAACACTTTTCCTCAGACCCTCCTTTTGCCATTGAGTGGCAAATACTTTAAGAAATGTCAATGTTCATAAGGCCATCGGTTTCTTGTTGGAGCATCATCATCATATTGGTGTTGCGAATGTTGGAGGGTGGAGGCTGGATGGTCTGGACACACATTGTACAGAGCACTGGCAGGCACTGAAAGCACAAACAGCAGGAGACCAGGACAGTTATTCCCAAGGCAAGGAAGATGAGGACCCTCCACCCCCACTGGGAAAGGAGGCCCCAGATCCAGCCTGTGAGGGACCAGTTGCCTTTATCCAGATGAATTTCGGAAGAAAGGCGATGCAGACGTTGGATGGCATAGTACACTGAAGGTGCGTTGTCTGGGATGTACACGCAGCAGCTGGAGCCGATCAATTTACACACACCACCACGATCAGCAAGGAGGACGTCTAGGACCATGCGGTTCTGCAGTGTTATAAGGCGGTCCGCCTGTAGTTCTGCAGTGATGTTGGAGAGGGCACCAGCTGTTACTGTGATGGTGGCTTCAAGGACCCTGGTCAGTCCTCGTACAGCCCAACTGTTTGCCATGGGGCCCCAGAATGGAAGGAAACCTTTAAGGAAGTCCCCGGTTTCCTGGCCTGCTGTATCCTCAGCTGATATGACGCCCCTACGTGAGCGACGCAGAGCGCCCTTCATCAACAGGTGGTAACTCCCATGGGTAGAATACGTTGGCGGAAGGAGGAAGGCCAGATAGCAGGTACCAGACCAGTTACGGGGGAGCCAAGTGTAGGCGGCAGTGCCACAGATAAAATAGGTGTTGGGGGATGCCACCAGCTTCGGAGGAGATGTAGAGTTTAAAGATTTTGTGATATTACAAGTACTGGTACCAACTTTCTTAGTCCCTAGGCCATGGATGCAGACACGGCCTTGCACATTTATGACATTCACAGTGTCTCGTTCATCGGGCAGTATCCTTCTTGTGCGGAATCTGGAAAATGTTCGTCGAGTGGTTGAGTTGAATACTACCATCTCACCGAGTTCATCTGGTGATAGTAGCGATGTGGATGAGCTGGTCGGGCAAAAGGAGCATTGGCATGGCCAGATCTGTTCCGCCAGAAGTCATCCTGAAATGTTCCAAGGGCAGAATTGGCAGTACCATTGACAGTGTAGGCCTCCTGTATCAACATCCACCATGCAAGACAAGACCCAGAGATGGAAAAGGGGTAGGGAAAGAATGGGACAGGGTGTATCATGGAATGCGGCATCAGTCCGCAAACCCAGCAGTTGGAAATGTTCATGATCAGCTGATGATGATGCAACATTTGGATGAAGGTGTTATTGAAGAATTCTGCACGGCGGGGTAACTCGTGGGCTGGTAGCGTGTAATACTGGTGCTCTGCAGGAGTTGGGGTAGGGGTTGGTGAGGTAACAGGATGGTAGATTAGTAACAGCCAACCAAGAATAGACAGGATGAGGGAGACAAACAGCGTCACCACGGTGGCCATGAAGCCTTTCACTATGTCGGAGACTGACATATTGTTTCTGGATTCGAGTGTTTTGGACGGCAGCCATTGTGCTAAGCCAGGGACCTCTAGTGGCTGTCTGTGATTGGTGGTTGCTTCACTGGGCGCAGGTGCCAAGAGCCCTATGGCGTACCTTAGTCTGACACACCAGCACTACTCTCGGCCGGGGAGATCACAGCCCTACAGCCTATAGGCACTTGGCGAAGTCAAAGGCAAGCCTTCCCTCGGGGCGCAAGTTATATCGGTCGGAAGTAGGGTCAGTATGGTCGGGAAACAATTGTTCTGGTCGTTGAGCAGAGTTAAGGGAGGGTTCCACCCTTCCTTTCAGTATGCTGTCACTCTCTGCTTCCGTAGATGTAAAATGCAGTCTGGCATCGCTGAATGGGACAAACGTCGGGACTGTTTCTGTTTCTGAGTCTCCTTGTCCTTCCCTCACCCACTGATCATAGGGGAGGGGCAGAGGCACACGCCTACAGTGGGACGAATGCACCCAATTCTTCCGACCTTCTACTTTCACGGCGGTGCGGGTGGCCAGCAACACCTGACGGGGCTGTGTCCAGCGGGGTTCGAGGCTCTTAGTCCGTTGAAAATTTCTTACTAAGACCCAATCTCCAGGTTGGATAACGTGTCCTGGGCCCTCGCTTTTGTCAGGTATGGCCTCATGCACCTGGTGATAAAGAGTACGAAAGGTATTAGTTAGACTGTACAGGTAATCAGTTAATACAGGGTATTCAACATCAGACAGTTTCTTAGGCCGCGGGACACCCCATACATTGGCAGGCCTCCCGAACACAATCTCATGGGGGATAGCCCTATCCTGGTGTGGGCTGTTGTTCTTGTAGACAATAGGGCCAAGGGCAGAGCATCAACCCAAGTGACACCTGTCTCGGCTACTATTTTGGCCATTTTAGTTTTTAGGATGCCATTGTACACCTCCACTAGACCTGCTGACTGGGGGTGGTTAGCTGCATGAAATTTTTGTTTTATACCCAATGCTGTACAGATGTATTCCATAATTTGAGCCGTAAAGTGTGTCCCGTTGTCACTCCAGACCAAGCGGGGCAAACCGAATCGTGGGAGGTACTCTTTTAATAGCATTTTGGCGGTAGTGATAGCGGTGCAGTCTTTGACGGGGTAGGCCTCCACCCATCGGCTGAAGGTACAGACCACCACTAGGACATATTTTAAATTGTTACATCGGTCCATCTGGATGTAATCTATTTGGAGGACTTCAAAAGGGAAGGTAGGAGGAGAGAATCCTCCCTTAGGAGTAACTGTGCCTTTTCCTGGGTTATACATTAGGCAAATCATGCATGTTTTAACCAGCTTTTCAGCATATGTTGGTATCTTAGAGTTGTACCATGTAGGTTCCAACAGTTTACATATCCCTTTTGCACTAATGTGAGCAGGACCATGGGCCATCGTAACTACTGGTAGCACATGACTGTCAGGTAACATCCATTGTCTTTCCATAGTCGTGCGGACCCAGCAACCATCAATTCCCTCCTTTGCTAATTGCTCCTTCCACACCCGTAGTTCCTCAGGAGTAGTATGGGACTGAATATCGATCACACTCTGTACTGTGTTTTCAACCATGCCCTCGTCTGCCACCCACCTAGCGGGACCTCCTACATACATTCCTTCCCTTTTTCTAAGAGCTGTTTGTCTGGCCGTCTGGTCAGCCAGGGCATTGCCTTTCCCAACATCATCTGTCACTTTCTTATGGGCCTTACATTTTATAATGGCCACCTTTCTGGGGAGTGTCAGGGAGTCTAACAATCGGTGAATTAGGGGGCCATGTTGAATCTTGGTCCCATGGGAAGTAAGGAAATTCCTTTCTTTCCATAACCTCCCGAAGTTGTGGGCCACCCCGAAGGAATATTGGCTGTCAGTATAAATATTTACCGTCATCCCTTTGCTTAACTCACAGGCTCTAGTGAGGGCCACTAATTCTGCTGCTTGAGCAGAGCACTGCGGAATCTGAGCTGTTTCTACTACTTGTCCTAATGTCGTGAGGGCATAGGCGGCTGAGGTGTTACCATCTGGCCCTCTGAGACATGATCCGTCCACATATAGTGTACCTTCTGGTTCTGCTATCGGGGTATCCTGTAAGTCAACCCGTCCCTTCGTCTCCTCCTCTGTCCTTAATATGCAGTCATGTGGGTCTAAGCGGGCATCCTGAGTATCCAGTGGGAGTAATGTTGCGGGGTTCAGTACAGTGCATCTCTTGATGTTAATGTGGCTGGAAAAGAGTGTCAGTTCATATCCTGTGAGTCGTGCGCTAGTGAGGTACTGTGTCTTGGTGTTATTAAGGAGGGTATCTACAGAATGGGGGACCATCAGAGTCAGGGGGAGTTCATGACGATCCCCGCACTCTGACGGACCATGAGGGCGGCCGCAGCGGTCGCCCGTAGGCATCCTGGGAGAGCCCTTGCAACAGGATCTAAGGTGGCTGAAAAATAGGCACATGGCCGATGGTGACCTCCGAACATCTGGGTCAAGACAGCGCATGCACAGCCGTCTGTCTCATGTACAAAAAGAAAAAATTGCTTGCTATAATCAGGAGTACCGAGGACTGGAGCAGTACACAGAGCCCTCTTTAAATCATGGAAGGCCTGCGCATGCTCTCTAGTCCATGGAAAGGAACTGTCTGATATGTCTTTAGTGGTGAGGGCAAGAAGAGGTTTGACCATGGCCGAAAAGTTGGAAATCCACTGTCTACAGTATGAGGTTAGGCCTATGAAGGCTCGCACCTGCTTTTGTGTTCGTGGGGCCGTCATAGCATTGATAATGGCTACACGATCAGCGGTGAGCTGCCTTCCCTCCTTCGAGAGGAGATGACCTAAATAGGTCACCTTCTCTTGACAAAACTGAAGCTTTTTAAAGAGACTTTGTGATTATGGAGGGCAAGGTGGCGTAACAAACAGAGAGTAGCTTCTTTACATGATGGGGCAGAATTTGCAGCAATGAGGAGGTCATCTACATATTGTAATAGTGTGGAGTTATCAGGGAGTTCCAAGGAATCTAGTTGACTTTTGAGGGCTTGACTATAGATACTGGGGCTCTCGGTGAAACCTTGAGGGGCGCGGCAGAATCTAAAGCTTCGCCCACCAAGGGAGAAACCAAAAAAATGTCTGCTGTCAGGATGTATAGGAATGCTGAAAAAAGCATTCTTCAGGTCTATGACAGAAAAGTGCGTTGCGTTAGAAGGGACCATCGTTAAGAGGGCTGTAATGTCGGGGACAACAGGATATTGGGAGATTGTTATTTTGTTAAGGGCTCTCAGGTCAATCACGAATATGTATATTTTAGGGGAGAGAGCATCTCCATTGGTCTTTTAAGAACGGGAATAATGGGACTGTTACAGATATTGCCACGTGTTTCCTCCACTACGCCCTTGTCCATTAATTCAGATATTATTGTTAAAAGGGCCATTTCTCCTTCCGCGGGTAGTCGATACTGCCGGAGGCGGGGAGAAGTGCACCTGGCTCGATGCGTACCACATGAGGGGATATGTTGAGACACCCTACATCAGTGTCTGATGATGCCCAGAGGGAGGAAGGTAAAAACTGCAATTCTGGTGGGAGGGGACCAGACAGATACATATAGGAAGCTGCGGTGGGAGAAATTGTTAGGGACACACCTTGGGGACTACATGATATGGTCGCATACAGAGCTTTCAGTAAATCCATGCCTAACAAGTTTTTACTGCAACCTGTAGTAAGGACCAAGGGAGCGTCAACATGTGCAGGGCCAATATCGAGAGGGAGGGGTTCAGAGACAGGGCTCGTCACAGGTGTTCCTGAAAAACCCACGGAGACATTTATTTTGCCAGAAAGGGGTGCCTCCGGGACTGACAGACGTGCAATAGAAGACCTGGTGGCCCCAGTATCCAAAGAAAATTCTGATCGTTCCCCACAACTGACATTTGAACATACGGGCCCCTTTGATCCACTGGAATTTGCACTCTGGTAATACCCCTTTCCTGGCTGTCCTATGCTTGGTAGGACCCTATCTCATCAACTTTCAGTAGATTCAACCGTACCAAAAAGTAAATCTATATCCTCAAGAACGAGAGTACCTGCAGATATAATCTGACCTAATTCTCTGTAAAAGGCAGCCGGATTCTTCCGGGGATCTGGTAATTGTTCTTTTAACTGCATTACTTCTGACCTTTTCCAAGGAACATGAACCCAAAGCCTGCGCCAGTGTGCCTCAACAGCCCCTCGGCCATTATTTTGGGCATCGGTAAGTGCGTTAACAAAGACAGGGGCCGCCTCTCTCATTGGCATAGCTGTCTCTAGAGGGGTGTTGGAAAAAGCGGTCATATCACGGTAAGCCATTAAAGCAGACACAGCACCAAACATCCCCTCTCCCTGAACATCGCCTCTTCTTATTTGTGACCTAAGGTCCATTAATCCAGTGGGTATCTGCATAAGCGCATTCTCAAATTTTTGCATGACCAGCGTACACATGTATTCAGCCCAGGTGGTCTGTTCCATAATCGTCCACTGGGAAAAGGTGGACCATATGTCTTTAAAGGCATAAATATTCCCGTTCTTTATCCAACATTCACACTGTTGCTCCTGTAGGTCATTTTCTCGAAGGGACGAAAAGCTGACTGCAGAGCGCAAGGAGGCCAGTCGGGGGGAATTGAACATTTTATATAAATCCTGTTTAACTGTAGACCACGGGGAAGTAGGAAAAGGGCGGGTAGGGGTAAAGCCGCAGGGGTTGGGCGGATGGAGACTTGTTGTCATTCCTGCAGTGAGGACAGGGTTAGCGGGCGTGGTCGGTGTCATAGGAAAAATCGGGAGGGTTGGTGTGACAGGAAGAACAGTAGGAGGGGCAGTGGGGGCAGGAGTGGGCGGTGGCGGGGGGACATGTGGGGTGTGAGGCGTCAGGGCAGGGTACATTGGGGCATATGCAGGAGGGCTTTCTAGCATGGTATCAAGCAAGGAATCACCTTCTTCTCCCCCATCCATATGGCCCTTTCTTTTCTCCTCACGAGCTGGATAGCATTTTTGTACCCGGGCCCCATGCTCCCTGTTGGCTATTTCTACCGATTTTGTCATTTGATTTTGTAAATTTACTCTGGCGTGGTCGGCCATTGACATGCGTTCCTGTTTTCTTTCTTGAGCCTTCTGCTTTCTAGCTCTCTGCTCTATCTCTTTCCTCCAAAATCGGACAGATTCAAACATAGACGGGCGCGTTTTTCTTTTCATTAATTGTTCCTCTAAGTTGGTGAGAACTTGGGAATTAAAGGAGCCGAAAAGTGGCCACTGTAATTCCGCGTTACTTTGTTTCGTATATTTTACCCAGAATGAGGAAAACATTATGGCAGAAGGGCCATGTTTAACATACATCGTATGGCCAGGGGTCCCTTCTGGAGGAAGCGGACAAGCCGCCTCCAGCTGGGAGTCCTGCGTACACATACAACAACATAATTTCTTGAACTTACTACTGACTGGCATGCTTGTAAATAGGTAATAGACACCGGCGGGTTTTAAAATTCACCTCGCCTGCTTGGCTTTTGCAAAGGTCAATAACAGCAGAATCATACAGACTTGGTGGGTGATCAGTCCACCCTTACCTTACAGGGGTAGTTCTCTCCTGCAGATGTAGGGCTGTGTCCTGCTCCAGAAATTATTTGCTAGGGTACTCCAGTGAGGACGACGTCATGTGGCCCAGACCGGGTGGGGAGGAACAGCGGGCGAGTCGTTCGGCTTACCGGATTGCAAGAATCCCTCGGGTAGGGCGCCTCCGTCGGAGTCTCTCCGTGCACCTCCTCACATCCACCGGGCCTGACCTTCGTACTCGTGGAGTCCCTGTTCGGGCGCCATTTGAAGAACCGGAATAACCCACTCACTGGGTCTCGGCGGCGGGGGAATTGCCCAAGTCTTCCATACCCTTCATACGTAGTAGAAAGGAGACACAGGAGCCTTCGTCTGCAGGAGGAACCCAGATTTATTCAAATAGCCCGGGCTATGGAACAGAGTCCCAAGCTCGTTAGAAACAAGACAGAGGAGGCTGCTGCTTTACTCCGCAGCTTACAAGCCTTTTATACTTTTTCATTCCAGTCTTTTGGCTGTTAGTCCATTGTTCAATCAGGGCAGTGTTTGCAGTCGATAACCAGATCCAGACGGTGTTTGTAGTTGGTGACCTGATCAAGGCTTGGTACTCAAATTATTGTTCACTCAGCTTGATCAAAGCACGGTCATTCAGGTCATTGTTCGATCAGCTTGATCAAAGCTCGGTCATTCAAACCATTGTCCAATCACCCTGATCAAGGCCCAGCAGTCAGACCATTGTCCAGATAACCTGATCACGGTGTCAAGGATGTTTACCAGGCAGGGAGCAGGAGATGGGAAACAAATCATTTACACAGGGCGTGAGTGTCTCATGGTTTTCTGTCGAACTGCAAAGAACAGGGGGTGGGTGTGCGACAGTTCCTGGGCAGAAATGCAGGCTGCAAGATGGTTTTTGTCGTGTTAGTTAGAATTTCCTCAGGCATCAGCAGAAACGACCAGGTGGGTCGTGTGGAAGTGTTTGACACGAAATGGCAATGAAAAAACAATGAAGTCCTGGTACAAATGATACCGATCAGAAGAACACTTTTCCTCAAAGGTATTTACAAGATATGATGCATTCCTGTCCTTTCAGCCGGTGCACAATTAGCAGCTGTGCGCCAACACAGGCAGCCTTGCACCATGGTGCAATGGTGTATGTGTTGTTGGCAGGATTGTTTTTGTGCAGAAAGGGGCTCCTTCCTGCACTAAAACAATCATTGGAGGCGTTTTCCTTGTTCCATGCAGCACACGTTGAAAGAGGAAAAACGTTACGCCTGCTCTAGGGAGGCACAAGGTATTGGTGCTGCCCCAGGTTTACAACACAATGTAAATCTGGGGCAGTGTCAAAGTCCATGGGTGTTGCATGGGAACACCCAAGACAACACCCATGGAACGTCTCTCTGCCGCAGAATGAGGCAAGGCGGTGACTTGCGCTGCTTTGCCTTACTCCATATCTACAAGGTTATGAAAAGTCACGCAGAGTGGCTTTATGTGGCCTTGTAAATATGGCTAAGCCATGTGTGCCACTGGAACATCACTCAAAGTGACATTCCAGCGGTGGACAGGGCTTGCAAATATGCCCCTTAGTTTTTTATCTTGTCATATTTTCTGTGCGTTCAAAGACAGAGTTCAAACACTAGGTTATGTCGTCTGACTAACTGTTGTTTAATCTTTTACCATGGAGATTTGTGTTTCCTTTCTCTGACTGAAAAAGTGAGAGCATTTTCTAAAGTGAACTAAGTGACAATCTTGCTGATGTGAAAGGAAAGGCTGCAGGATATGCTTTTTTTCTAACACACAAGAAAAATGCCTATAAATGAATTACACACATTTTTCAAAATATATCAGCAGTTATGAAAGCACCAATGAAGCAATTTTTTCAATTCGGAAGTGTGATGCAAGCAAAGGTTTTATTAGGATCAAAACAAATCAAGACATTGGTTAAAAGCAAATGACAAATACTTTCTGAATCCCAATTTCCACACATTATATTTTGTGCTCTGTATAGTTTTAACTGTCAAATTCTATGTCTGCATATTTGGTGGCCATTTCAGTGTCCATTCTTCAGTAATATATTTGCAACAATGTGTTCCAAAATGCACGACCAGCTATATGCTACACCTTTACCACTTTCTTCCTGTATGGGTGTGGGTCATTTGCTACCTTTGTTCTTTGTGTGATGCTCTTAATTTTGACAATCCCTATGAGTTCAGTGATGTAACATCAGGGCCACTGGTATTATGCTATTCTGTGGCTGCAGCGTTATTCCCATAACCATGGATTTGCAGCATCTGCTACATAATCCATCATCTGCAGCATAATGTGTAGATTTTACCCAAAAAAATGTTTGTAGCTCAAACTGATCAAATGTTTTTAGAAATGCAGCAACCAAATGTTATTAAAAATGCAGCAAAATGTGTTCTCACTCAGTGGAACAGCATTCCCAAAGGTTTATTGGTTACTTTTCCATACCCTAGTGCTGTAGTTGAGTGTTAAAGTGATACTAATGAGGTGAAAGCTTTGCTAAGACAGTGATGAGTGTAAAATGACTAAATATTGAAGTAATTCTTTCACAAAATGTGCCACATTATGCTGCATAATTTGGCTTTTTTGCCACATAATTTAGTCAACTCTGCCACACGATTCGGTGCTCTCTGCCACAAAATTCCAGTGGCCATGCGTAACATTGAAGGCAGAAACCACACTCTGAAAATTATTCCAGCACTTATGCATTATGCTGGCTAAAAATTCAGGATTGGCTGTAAGTGTTACTCTTGACATGGGGCAACTTGGCATCTATGAATATCCGCCTAATAGCTGTATTAAGTATTTGTAGGCATGCAAATCCTGTGGGAAAAGCAGAAGGGATTATGTTGAAATAATCATGGTTCACTCCTTTAAACGTGCATTTTCCTAAATTAATCTGGGCAATTCTGAAGATTAATGGTTCCACTGTTTTGAGGGTAGGAATGATCACACTACAACTGAATATAGCTTATGATGCATTAGATGAATGATAATGGTGAGCAGGCATTGGTTTTCTAAACAATAGTTAAATGTAACAAACTCTTGATTCATAAAAGCCCTGTAAATCACTTAGAGTCCTGGGAGAACCAAGCCATGAGAAGCACTGTGCATGCAAAAAAGAGTGAGAAAGTGTGAGAGGCAGAGCCAGTGCATGTAAATGATAGTTATAGAGTGAGAATTTGATTCAATGAGACAGATCCAAGCAGAACGCAGAAACTTTGTATATAATATTATACTTTTATTCCTCAGCTTAAAGTGTTATTATAGTTGGTATCTTCCCCTTAGAACACCCCCTTCATTCCTCCACAATACTGTGTTCCATGGAACTCCTGATTCTCTGGGAGTGCAGATTAGAATGTTCACGAGTCAGCTGAGAAGTTTGACAGACTGGATGATTTTTCTGTTGGAGACAGTTTCTAATTAAAATAAAACCTGTTTTCCATTGTTTATTCTTGGATTTCTTTTCTCTACTTACACCATTTT
Source organism: Calotriton arnoldi (assembly GCA_963921515.1). Taxonomy (NCBI): domain Eukaryota; kingdom Metazoa; phylum Chordata; class Amphibia; order Caudata; family Salamandridae; genus Calotriton; species Calotriton arnoldi. Next base: position 866,923 of record CAWUFW010001804.1, read on the forward strand.
GGCGACGAGGGTGAGATAAGTTGGGTTTGGACATAATTGGCCCATTGCAAGTGACTGGATTACAAGAAAAATATATAATTGTTTTAGTTGATTACTTTTCGAAGTGGGTTACAGTCAAATTTGTTAAAAGTGTTGATACAAAAACTCTTTTTTGTTTTTTGTCAGACGTCTTCACCAATGAAGGTATTCTGCATACTTTTGTAACAGATAATGGAGTACAACTCGTCTCAAGGGAGATGAGAGATTTCTTTCATAGTTTGGCCATCAAACATGTTACCATCCCTTTATATTGTCCTTGTGCAAATGGTTTGTTTGAACGCACTAACAGGATGATAAAGGAAGCCTTACAGTTAGCTATGATTTCTAATAAACCCATTGTAAAATCCATCAAAAATATGCTTTGGTCTTATCACATCACTCCCAATTCTGTTACAGGTTGTTCTCCATTTTGTTTGCTAAGAGGTCGCAAACCTGGTTCTAAGCTGACTCCTAATTGGCTATTTGATGATAACTTCTTCCACTGAGAACAGCATGAGATTGAAGAGAAAATTGTCAATCATCAAAAGAGATATAAAAAGGAGTATGATACCAGATGGGGTGTTAAAGATCGAAAATGGAGAGTTGGACAATAGGTTCGAGTAAGAAAACCAAATGCAACATATAATAAATATAATAAATACTATGATCCTGAAAAGATAAAGGAGATCAAGAAAAATGTAGTAGTATTGGAAAATGGACAGCTATGGAGCATGGACAGACTTGTGCCGCACGATGCAGGGGCTCAAGAGAGGGTAAACCAAGCTGAATCCTCCGATTGACACTTATTTCATGAACTATTTTTATGCTTTGTTTTTCCTTCATGGATTTTATTATTTAGTATCTCTCATGTTTTCTAGGTATCATTTTTGTTTTCCAATTTGTAAAAATGGGGAGATGTGTTGTAATTTACTTTGTATATAATATTATACTTTTATTCCTCAGCTTAAAGTGTTATTATAGTTGGTATCTTCCCCTTAGAACCCCCCTTCATTCCTCCACAAAACTGTGTTCCATGGAACTCCTGATTCTCTGGGAGTGCAGATTAGAATGTTCGCGAGTCAGCTGAGGCGTTTGACAGACCGGATGATTTTTCTGTTGGAGACACTTTCTAATTACAATAAAACCTGTTTTCCATCATTTATTCTTGGATTTCTTTTCTATACTTACATCATTTTCCTACTTTAACACATGCACTCCAATTAAAGTGTTTATTATGAGAAGCCTGGGAAAACACTATTTTTACACGCTTGTGTTAGTTGGGTAGTTTAAACACTGATATTCTAAAGTGGCAAAAACACTGGTAAAACACCACCAGAATCCACAAAACAAACATCAACATCAAGAAACCCAACTGATAATCTTTCACTAGAGTATTTGAACTGCTAATAAAACCTATGCCTTTTTGTCCAGTTTCTTTGAGAAATTGTACTCGAAAATGCACCATTTAGCACCAGTGGTTTCAAAATTGTGGGCCAGGTTTAGAGTTTCATGGACAGGGTACTTCACCCTAAACTTAGCAGATTACCGTGTCTGCCAAACAAATGGCCTGCCAGCGTTATTTAGAGACAGGTAGACTGTCATCTTTCTTATGACGTTACCCCCACAGTCTCTGCTTTCAGAAAATTTCTTTCAATGGCCAGTATGGGCCATCGGAGTAAAGACGTTAGACTGCCCGCCCTACTTAGAGTGGGTGTTCTAATGATTTTTAATCTGTGCATCACCAACAGGAAAAACCAACGGTCTAGAAGAGAAAAAGAAAAATGACCGACAAACTTTGTGAAAAAAACTCCCTGGAAGTGGTGGTCATTATTTTTTTTGTTTTTCAATAACAAACTTCTACTTGAAATGCCTTCAGAGGAATCACCATGAAGGAAGCTTCTCTGAAGGCATGGTGATCACTGCTGGGACAGCATTGATCTCTATAAATGGCAGCCAGTAGTCCATCAGGGTGGCAAACATTAGGTCCTCCACCACTCAGACAGATGGCTGGCAGTCAACCAAACTCTAAATCAGTCCTTTTGTTGGGAAGAGAATACTTTCAAATAATTATGGGTAAATTAGTACTCGCTCTGTCTGCCATGGTATTTTGGAATATTTCACAAGTGCACCTTCATTCCTGCAACACCATTATTAAATTTAATTTGAAATCATACTGAAGAATGCATCCTTAATAATGATTTATCGGTGGGAAGAGAGACTGTCAAAATCTCTCCTGAGTGGGCATCTTCTTTGAGTTTTCTTAATTACTCTGTGCACTTTGTGAGAGGGAATTACTCACCATCAGTGGAAAATTGACCATCCACTACTCATTCTCAAAAAGGTACAACTTTGGAAAGTAAAAGTGCAGAATATTTCTTATTTTCTGAAATTTATTTTGTAAAGAGCCAATTTATTTAGAATGTCTAGATTGCTCTCTATGTCCAGAGCTAAAAACATAGGTGCATGCAGGATTTATTATGCATGTATCGTGGGGAGAAAGGATATATGATAAACAAATTCCACACACTGAGATTTCACTCTCACAATTCATATATAGCTTATAAAAGCACTGGGAGTTGTAGAGAAATTCACTTATCTTTATGCCTGCCCAGATTCTTTGCGTTTATGGGACTGGATTCAGTGACCTATTTTGACTCCGGGCCCTGGGGATTCATAGAAGTCCTCACAATGCATATACTGTGCCTCTTAACACAAGGTAATACTGCTTAAATCTAATTGGCATATCTGACTTTTTAGTAAAACCATAGTAGTACAATGTAAAAGGCACCAGTGGCATGTAAGTCAGATGTTGCATGAGGGACAGAGGTTGTCAGTACACCATCAAGATATAGGACTTTAAAAGCATAGTTTTGAGGATGCCCTTTTAATCCTGTGCTGCTGTAGCTAATAACTGCAGCCAGTACATGCCTAAATAAAACATTTTTGACATTTTGAGAAGCCTACTTTTTACAATATGTGTCTCAAGTGGTGCCTTGAAGCACATAAGGATTTGGTGCATAATGTATAAAAGTGAGGCACGAAAAATATGGAACTAGAATGGTCCTACATTGACAAAATTCAAAGAACTGTCTCACTGTATTGGCAACAGTAAACATTTCCAATTTGGAAAGCCTGTTTAGGAACAAAGGTTGTGTCTTCTATAAGTTGACCTTGAGACTAACTAGAAAATCCATCGATGCACAGTTGGAATATTGATCAAAAATCAAATTCATTAGCGAACATTAATTTTTGGTAATAACGTAATGAGGATGGTTTATGAAAACAGTTTCTATCACTGTCCAAATCCTGGAAGGTCATCAGACTGTTTCTGGCACGTCCTTCTCCCTTACAGTTGCATTAATTAAATTCTTCACCTTTGTTGAATAGGTGTGTCATGGCTCTCAAGGAAGAACAAAAGAATTCTGGGAGCAAATGAGAGTGATTATAGAACTCAGGCAGGAAGTTAAGGTAAGTTAATTACGGAATGTATATCCCTGGTTATGTAGGAATGAGAGGGAGGGGAACGCACAGATGGTGATAAAGAACAGACAGAAACCCTTACACTGACATGTTTGCCCTGAAAAGGGCTGTGGTAAGAGTTCATTCATAAAGTCCTGCCCCACAGACAGCATGGCTCCAATCACTGCATGAGGTGACTTTGGTATAGAACTAGAAAACTGTTATCTGTTGCCTAGTATTTGGGAAGCTGATCCTTTCAGTTTGGGAACATCAGGAGTGGCCAGGATGAAGATATTCATCAATGTCAAAAAGAAAAATGTGTGAATATTGAATGCACCAGCCTGTAAGCTACCTTACCCTACTTCCTATCCTATGCTGGCTAGCACACATTGCCAGTAACTTTTTCTCGTTGTTGGTTTGAGAGAAATGTCTGGTGGCAGCTTTTGGGAAACACATTAAACCTGACATTAACTTTTACACTTGCACTGGTCCTATGTGTGTGCTTTTTATATTGTATTCAAACATTCATATTGTTTGCTACACTTATCCAATGTATTTTTTTGTTCAGGTCTTGTTTTGTTCATTAAATTGTTCTGTTTTTACTAAATATGATTTGGGAATTTTACTAATTGGTTTCTGTATTTTAATGGGGTTTTGCTGCTGCTTACATACTTTAATTTCTCTGAGGCAAAGCCTGTTGCTTTGTGCTATAGCCACCAGGCCTAACCCAGTGTTTTCACAATGAAACTGTATTTTCCTAGCAAGACACTAAGGGGGTCATTACAATGACGGGCGGATCGCCACTGCCCGTATGGCGGTGGCGATCCGCCTGCCATTTCACACCGCCCGCATGCCATTTCCCCCCGCCATATTGCGATGGCTGGGGGGTCCGGGGCGGATGGAAAGACCGTCCGCCACTTTTCCGCCGGTCGACTCGTCGACCGGGCGGAAAACATACATTATATGGCGGCGGTGTCTGCAAGACACCGCCGTCCATATTATGATGATGGCGGAGAGCAGCCTTTCCATGGCGGCGTTGCCGCCATGGAAAGGCATACGGTCTTCGCTGTTGGGGGCCCGTAGCGGGCCCCCAGGATGTTGGGGGGTGCACATGGGGGGTACCTATGGTACCCCCCTGCATTGGCATGGACAAGGTGGCAGGCACCGCACGGTGCCTGTCACCTTGTGCATGTGAATGCCCAACGTGCATTCCCAGCATTGTGGCTGGCGGTGCTGTGAAGACCGCCCGCCACAATGTTGGGAATAGGGGATGCCACTGCCACCGTGGCGGTGGCATCCTAATACTCACGGCGGGACCGCCGCTCCTATGGCGGACGGTCCCATTCACCGTTACGGTGGCGGGCGGACAAAGTCCGCCCGCCATCGTAATGGGCCCCTTAGTTACTTTCTTTCTGTGAGTTCATATGTTGCTCTTCCACAATTAATAATCAAGGATTTCACAGAGTTGTATAGAATTTTTAAGGTGCTTTATTCAACAAAACAGTATTGCTTATGGTATATAGTCTGGCACATTGTATCCCTTTTCTTTTTATATTGTACTATGTTTTACAAGTACATATGTTAGGAAATTGTTTTCACCATTAGGCAATACTATGCCAATGTTTAGGTCTGGCTTATGAGACTGCTTTAGCTGTCTTGCTAGACTATCGTTTTTTCAAAATAATTCATACATAATATACATAGATGGGTGTTTGGTCAGCAATCTTCATCTGTTGGTAAGTTAAGTTGGCATTCACATTTTCCATCTGCCCACCACAACTTACAGCATCGGGCAGTAGGTCAGACCACTTTACCCGTTGGCTCCCTTCGCTTTGAGTTTGACTGCACAAAACCTGTTCACGTTGTTCAAACTCACCTAAAATTAGTTACTTTGTTCAAACTCACCTAAAATTAGTTCCATTCTCTTCAGTGGTAAACGTGGTTCCAAAAGTGCTTTTCATTTTAGACATTTTATTATTATTAACTTTAAATAGCAGCTGTTTATTTTCCCTTCGCTTTGGGTGCCCAGTTAGACTGTAATTTATTTTCTGCCTCTTTTTCAAAGTTATAGAATGACAGTGTAATATTTTAGCTGCCTGTAATTTGAGAGCTTGGTTAGCTGGTAATTTATCCTAATCTTCTTCATAAATAATAATAACATGTATGGCACGACTGAAAGATGTTATATAAAGATAAAACACCATTTAAACAGCTACATCAGTGATTTTTTTTTTAGGTCGAACATCAGCGCGCATGCGCTGTCTGCAAGACCTGCTGTAATCACTCGTATGGAGTTTAATCCCACCTGCCGCTTGCCATTGGTTCACTTGTGCCTCACTTCCATTTTTAGGCCAGGAGCACTGGCCAACTACAGTTTCCTTACACCGTAGGTCTTTATGTGTTTTTTGGGGGACTACTTATTTATTAACATGGTGCCCGCTTCATTCGCAGCCACGCAATACCTTTTATGTACACAGGGGCCAAATACTTAGTTATTAACATGGTGCCTGCTTCACTTGCAGCCACACAAATACATTTTATTTACGCAGCCACGGACATGCTTTCATGCAATCTCGAGTGGTCCACCTCAAAAAAAGCAGCAGCGGTGCTGCCGATCCACTTCCTGACACTGCACGGCTTCATAGGATAGCTCTGCTCCGTGCCTCCAGAGGAGCCAGCAACGGGCAGGTCAATTGAAAGTTTACAGTTGTACTCGAGTGAAGAGTTGGGATTCCTAAGCGCACTTTGGGAGTTCTCGGATGCCCCGCACATTAGTTCTCAGCGGCGTTGGAGAGGGATTAAACTTTGTTGTCTCGTTTTATTTAAACTAAACCATACAGTGCTGCAAGCTAAGCGCCAGCTTGGACATTTCAAGCAAGAGCTTGGGGACTCTTTATGTAGAATACCAAGGAAAAGACATAATAACACTGGGGTATGCTTCCGCTTGCCCCGTCTTTCTACTCTGCTAACGAAGCCTCTGTAGGGGCAGACTTTTGTCGACCTCCATTGTACCTGTGTCCCTCCCCCTGGCATCTGAGCATGAAAGAGAGTGTTTTGCTAACAAATGAAAGACAGCAGGGTTCCAGATAAAAATATGCAGTGGGGGTATGTTATTAATGTTTGTTTTCATTTTACTTTCCTGTCCTTTGTGCAATGTGTTTGGAATTATTCTAAAATGAGTATAAACTAATTTAAACTTTTTAACAGACATTTCTTTTGTAGGCCATATTTTGTATCAAAACAATTTCTGTACATTTAAACTGAACCTTCTCCAAATTAGTCAGCAGCATGAATGTACCTCTATTTAGTTCGCCGACATTGTTAATGCTACTAATCTGATCTGAACGTAGCAGAGTAGAAGCTCAGGTCGAAGCAGAGTACAGAGTTTCAGTTTCACCAAAAATCACTTCAGTACTTCCAACAACAAGCATTTGCTATGCAATAGCTCTCGCATTTGCGAGAGTTGGAGCTATTGGCATTGAAAATAACAATGCATTTATTTATGTGTTTTAAAAACCTGCAAATGATGCATAAACACGCACTTTATACTTATAGTCGTTGCTTATAAGAAGCAAGGCTGCCAGCAAATGCGCCTCTTTTACTGGCAGCTTTGCTTCTTGTAAACAAGGACTATAAGTACAAAGTGTGTGTTTACGCACCATTTCAGATTTTCAAAACACATAAATAAAAGGCATTTTCATTTACAATGTCAATAGCTCAAAGTCTTGCAAATGCGAGACCTATTGCATTGCAAATGCTTGTTTATATTTGTCCTTAGAGCTTGAGGTTTAATACCTGCACTGGCAATCCTAGAGAGATTCACAGCATTATTGGAACAGTCCACAGGTGTCGAAATTGCTGAATAGCTTATCTTCCTTAGAAAGCTCGATACAGGGAGCACTTCACTTCCCCAAAGTAGTGTCTGAGACCGAGGATTTTTCTCCTAAAAATGCCATTTTCAATTGCATGGCCACATTTGTGAAAGGGCATAGAGGTTGCCCATGACCTAAGTACAGGGTGTAGGTGTAGTCCAGAAGGGGCATGGGAGGAGTCAGAGATTAGTTATGTAGGGTTCGAGAGAAGGGTAGGTGTTAAGAAAAGGGTGTTGACTTGGAATAAAATGGAACGTTAGCTACCACTCATACTCAGAGATCAGTGGCACAACTTATTTAAATATACCATATTTTCTTTCGTTTTGTTTGCCCAATCTAAAGTACTGCACACATCGGGGCAGATTTTCAAGAAACTAACACAGCGCGGTGCGGCAAGTCATTTTGCTGCGCCGCGTTAGTTTTGAAGCACAGGGATGCGACATATTTACAACAATATGTTGCATCTCTGTGCTTCCCCCTGCGCTGGTGCACAAACTGCTGCAATGCGCCGGCTCAGGCACCATTGCACCATGGTGCAAGGATGCCTGCGTCATGGGGAGATTGTTTTTGTGCAGGAAGGGGTATCTTCCTGCCCAAAAACAATCATTTGAGGGGATTTCCTCTTCCAATGTGTGCTGTAAAATGCAGCACGCATTGAAAGAGGAAAAAAACTAGGAGAAATGAAAAAATTTCTTCGTAAATCTGGAAATGCATCAGTACACATGGGTGTTGTCTGGGAACGCCCACAGCAACACCCATGTCATGCCCCTAACACGCAAAGCGTTGCTTGAAAAGGGGCGATATTTACAAGCACAGGTAAAGTCAGGCAGGGTGGCTTTATCTGTGCTTGTAAATATCACTCAGCAGGTTGCGCCACCAGTGCGTCACGCAACATGATACACCGGCGGCGCAGAGGGCTTGTAAATCTGCCCCATAATATTTAGATTGACAGAGCGTCAAAGAATATTTTTGACATTGCCCAGTAACATATGCTTGAGTCTTTTTTTCAAGTCAATAGGCCACTGCAATTTGATTTTTCATACTAAAGATCTTTCATTACATTTAATCTTTAAACGAGTTTTACTTTCACAAATGCAATTGTTTGGCTCAGAATCTGGGTATGCCTGGCCCTTTTAGTACACCAATACATATCAATCAAAATGACAAACAGAACAAGCAATAATGTAGCTAATTTTCAAAGCATTCGACTGCAAGGAAGGTATTTTAATGGTGTAAAACACATCCGTGGTCATATTTATGCATATCTGGCGATTGCCTGGGCCCCACATTTACGATTTTCATGTAGTTCTGTACATTGTTCAGTATGTGTCCATGGGTGTTAATGGCCGACCAACCATGCCAGCTGGCAATTTTTGCAATCTGCATTCAAGTGAGTAAACACACTGACTGGCACCAAGGTTCCGGTCTCAAATTGTTATAACAGTGTAACTGAACCCCAGACAGCTTTACGACACTGTCTCCAGTGCCTAGGAGAGATTACCAAAATACTGTTTGATTGCGAGACGCATATCTACTGATATTAAACGCCCATTTCTTCCCAGGCTTTCATTACGAGATGTCATCGCCAAACAAGTTCAACAAACTGTGCTTTCTTTGGCATCAAAATGTGACGGGGAAAGGACATAAAAATGTGTAATAACCGCAGAAGGAACTTAATGTGTATGTGACCTGGATTTTGACAATCTAAGCTGGTTGGGGGGGGGAGCGTTCATGGAAAAGCTCAAGAGCGTAAACATATTCAGACATTTATAGGGCCACGGGCAAGAAATGTATTTGGATCTCATGTTTCACAGAACATACAGCTGGTAGCTCAAGGGTTTGAGGCTGCTGTCTGAAGTGTGGCCTCCAAAGCGGCCCCTCAAAGGATGGGCTGAATACATTAGCAGCCATGCATATTGACTCGCGCGCTCCCCTCAGCGCTGAGGGGGAGCTGGGGCCGCAGTAAACTGCTTTCATTTCCAAGTCAATCTGCATTTCCTCTTTAAGGAGAGGGATCGGGTTTATCACAGCTGATCTGTACATTGCAGAGCAACAAGGCCTGCCAGACTCAACATCATTAATCCAGGCAAATAAAAAACTTTTGAAAAGACACCCTCAGATGTGTGCTTAGCATGCTTACAGTTATTACTAATTATTATCTATCACAAGGATTGGAAAGAAAGAGCCAAGAAGCGAATTACATCACACAATAAGGTAGATTTATCTTAAACAAAAATATCTCATTAGCTTCTAATTTATGCACAGGTGGGGCAGTAGCACATTAGGCAGCGGCAGCCGGCACAAGTAAACACGGTGGGGTGGGGGCGGGGCTGGGTAGGAGGGGGGAAGTAAACAGACGGCAGAATAGGTATAATTAAATAAATAAATAATACATATTCTGTTGTCTGCCGGCTTCCCCCCGCCGCACCATGTCCTGCCCCACTGCGCTTACCTGTGCCGGCCGCCGCTGACATTAGGTGACCACTGCATGTGCTCATTTAAAACAGGAGCATTGTCACATGAAGTGAGTACGGGGGTCGTGTCACAAAAAGTGAACACTGCGAGCTGTATCACATAAAGCAAGCACTGAGGGTGCTAATTTAAAACACGGTTAATGCCACAGTTTTGTCCTGACTGATGTCTTAATTAGTTGGAGCGCTAGAGAAGCCCTATTTTCCACCTTAGACAGTGGTAAATGGTTGCTTGTGAAAGGAACATTAAAGTCATAAATAATTGAACATAACGCCTAACATAGAAGAAATAACATACCGTCACAATTAGGACACATCACATTAAAGCAGTCAAAACAGGACGCAACATAACAACTGCAGTACAACACACAAAAATCACGTTGTAATATTAGAGCACAAAACACAACTGCACAAAAAACAGCAGAACACATCACCATCACAACAAAATGTCACACAAAATGTACACAAATGTTCTTGTCACGTATTATCACCCCCAGAAACCTGCTTTCATAATATGGTGGTAAATCTTTATTTGTCACTGGAACGTTAAAGCATTGCTGACATCTCTTCTTGTAATTATAGAGCACAGCAACCACTGTACAACACACCAAACAACATAATGTAACAAGGCTGCAAGGAAGCAACAAAATACTTCATCAACGCAACAAAATGTGACACAACAAATAACCACAAACATCGTTGTAACATTACTATGTTCAGAGGGCTGCTTTTATAATACTTTGCTAAAAGTGTGTGTGCCATGCAGTTCCTTAATCTACCAGCAAGGATATGAAAAAACACCAGTCACAAATGTTTTGTGATTCAACCCCTGGGGCTGTTTTACAAACAGTGGTCCAAGGCGGAAAAGGTGTGTGTGCCTTTTTTCTGTGCCCCAGGGGTAATGCAGTATTACAGAAAAAGGCGCAGACACTTGTGCGCCCTTTGCTGTAATTCATATAGTGCTGGTGAACATAATGTGCTGCCATTATCACCAGAGGGCATTCCCTTATTAACAATGGGACATGGCTGAATGCTAATGAGGGAAACACCTTACCTCTGTGCCCTATTACGGGTTTAGGCAAAGAGGCCGTCAGGAGGTGCACTTACTGTTTGCCATAAAAAGGTGGTCCACAGTTCATGAGCCCCATTGTTAGACCCCAGCAATGGGTAATAGTGGTTCCATGGACCCCAGGACAACCCCTGTCCCTTCTTTGAAGGGCAGGTGGCATATAGCCCGCATAGGGGAGACAAACTGGCTGCTTCAGTCAACTGGTCCATCTCTCACTAATGTAATGCTCCTAGGGCAGTGATGGTTCATGGCTGTAATAGGGTACACTGTCCTTGTTTGCTCCTGGCACACCTGTTTAAAATGCACCATGATACAAACAGGAACAGTGCGCCTGTTCCGTAATACAGGCCCAGATATCTAAAAACAATTACTTTAGGAAATAACTCCAAATGAAAGATAAACGGATTTCATTTTTAAAAAAAAATGTTAGTGCTGCTTTTTGTATATACAACTCTACTATCAGATAAGAAAGGTGCAGGGTTTGAAACAAAGATTAGAGCCAGATTTAATAAACATTTCACTGAGATAGGGGAAGAGACTGTTTTTCGGAGAGAGAGTAAAGTGAAGAAGGAAGGTGAGAAGACCAAAAAGGAGACATATCAGAAAGTGGAAACAGCATTTAAAAACAGTTAGAAAAGAAGATTTAGGTTTAGAGGACGTTTTGCTGCTTAGAGGATGAGTTTGGAGGAGAAAGAGATTCCTCCTCTTTATCAGAGGACGCTCTCCAGTCGAAACAGGAATTGGCCTGTCACAGGCAAGGTTCAGCAAAGTCGATTACCAACTATGGGCCACGCTTCCCAAACGTAAAACCAGAATCCTGAATCACGGTCAGGTGTTTTGGATTTTTACATGGGCAGATGTTACTTACAATAGCAGAAAATCAGCAGGGTATGCACATTTGTTCTGCATTCATAAAAGACCATCGCCACTTAGTCATGCCACATCTTTTCTTTGCCCTATCTACTAAAATCAGCAAAATTTGCCAGTTTTCCAAGAAGTGGTTACTTTCGTTTTATGACATGACTACTATTTCTGTAATTGCATCTATGTTTGAATGGACACCAGTTGTCTGTAAGGTAGATGTTGCAATTACCTAACATTTTTGCAACTCAATAATTGACATCACACACCATATGGTGGCTATTGCAACTCACAATGATAGAGCATCCACCGACCCAACTGAATAAACTGCACATTCCCATTAAGAAATATAATTAATTGTTGCACTTTTATGGCATAAGTAATAAATGGGAGACTTACCCATGTGTAGGAATCTATTTCTGACAACTGAGACATCTACTAATGGTGTGTCGCATTTGGGTGGAAAACAGAGTCAATAAAGCCACTCAATTGGGAAGAGCCAAGCTAATAAATATCATAGTGTTTTTGAGATGTATATGCCAGCTTACTGTGGACTGACTACTTTGTTCTCTTTATTTCTCAGAGCAAAGTTTCTAAGCAAAATAATTTGTTGAGCCAAAAAAAGGAACTCTGTGTTATCTGTTGCAGTTTGCTAGGAACGCTAAAAGAAAGAGTAAACCCATCTTGCCATATCATCAGCGTAGCACTGAAGTGCAACCCTCAGAGCATTTGCAAACACTTCGAGGGATATTCACAAGAACGTGCGATAAACATCGTCAAAATAGGCTAACGCAATTTTCCACATCGCCGTCTATCACGGGAAAATAACTCTGTGTCAACGTCGTATTCCCAACACTGCGGTAACATGCAATAGTTTCCCGAGAACGCCTCAAATGTCCGCAATACAACTACCGCGACGGCAATAAAAAAGGAAACCTGAACGTGAAAAAGGTTGCAATGGGCCCAACTGCGATAAAAATCCAGCGAAAAGCAGCGCCAGGCCCGCAAGTCCCACAAGTATGGCGGGAACAATCACTATAAAAGCGGCAAAAAAAACCACACAACTGCGAAGCACCATTGAGGGAGCCGGGGCAAGTACAGAGGACAACCAGAACCCCACAAGCCCCACGGAGGATCAGCCTGGGACCTCGGGGACAGGGAAGGGCAAGGAGAAGAGGAACCCGCGTTTCAGTACGCAGGAAAACCAGATCCTCATTACGGAGGTGACAGAACACCACCACCAACTGTCCATCACCTCCACTGTGACATTGGCAACTAAAAATACAATATGGCAGTCCATCTTGGCCAAGGTGAATGCAGTCGGAGTGAAGAGAAGGGAAGTGGATGACTGCAAGAAGCGCTGGACTGATATGAAGCGCAAAGCCAAGCTGAAAATCGCTGCCAACCTGAGAGCAGCAATGCAGACTGGAGGTGGGAGCCCAGCGACACACCAGGAGCTGAATGAGATGGAGGAAATAGTGACCCGAGTCATCATTGGGGAGACAGTGGCAGGAGTTGGTGGACCGGACACTGCACAACATGACACAATGCCTATGCACACGCTATAATATTCATTTGATGGTTCAAGTGAGTACACATATATGAAAAAACTTTTATGTGTTATTTATTAGAACATCACGACGAGGTCCAGCCAACACGTGTTTCGTCCAAAGGGAAAGTAACCCTGGACTTCTTCAGGGCTGATATGAAAAAGGAAATTCTAAGACCTAAAACCGGTGTAAATTCAAACCGGCCGGTACTGCATGATGTAGTCTTAAAACGTGAGACCAGGTAAATCTAAAAATCGATTAAATCCAGACCGGTAGGTCAAATGGCACACTCCAATACTTATTATAAGGTATTGTCAACAAATCTTGAAGCGAGTACGCTACAGTCCTGCTACACAACACTCCCGGTAGCGCGTAAAACCGGATATACCTGAGCCAACAGCAACAGGGTGAGTAACGACCAGGGACTGGGGGAGACGGGGGGAGATGGGCACAATGGCACACATGCACAATTAAGTAGAGCACAACTGCGGACAAACCATGCCCAAGAGTCACAACTCCGACCAAGAGCCCAATTTACCCAAGTCTGCAATATCTCAGCACTGTATAAGCACAGAAGTGAAAGGCACACCGCCTGAAAGGGAGAAGGGCCAGCCAAATCAGAGCTGAAGGGGCAACACACCCACAATGCAGCACACACACATAAGAATCAGAGCACCTCAACATTGACAACAATGTGGTACAAACTGCAACACTCTCAAAACAGAACAGAGGACACAACTGCTGCCGCTTGTGTGTAGAAAAAGGCATTTGGCATAGCAGGAAACTATGAGATGACAATGGACAAGTACAACCTCACATCCCTGATGGTGTAGAAATGTCAACTGTCCCGCATCAAATAGGCATCTCTTCACAAACAGTCACAATGTACATTGACATGCAGTCCGTTAGTAAACCTGTACAATGCGTGAACATACATGTGAACACAGTGTCAATCTGCATCTCCCCTTCACATTGCAGAGGGAGAATCAACACCTCCTGCAGAGCAGACATAACAACTCAGCACTGATGACGAAGAGGACCTCCCCAACATCGACACCAACGCCCTCCAGCAGCTCATGGACAGCTTTGGCATCCCACCTCCAGGAGCAGGGCAGCCCAGCTGCATCGAGGAGACCCCACCCCCTGCACAGACCACACAGCAGGAAGCACCCACCACCATGGCTGTCTCCCAGGACCCCCACGACCAACACATGGCATTCCAACGCCGTGTGTCAGGGTGCCATGAGAAGATGGCTGATCAGCTGCGGGTGGGGTTCGACCTCATGGCAGCCAAACTAGATGCCATACGTGGGTGTCTAAGTCCCATCAGGGTCCACTTACAGTCCCTAACGGACACCCACTGTCCGCTCCATGCTCTGCAACAATCCATGGCTGACATCGCTGGAGTCATGATTTGGAGACAAGAACACCTGTCTAGTCAGAGTGGCTCCAGTAATGTCAGCCGGGAGTTGGGGCACATGCGGAGGATCATGGAGAACATGGAGCGGATGCATGCGGTACGATTGGCTGCCACGGCTGCACACCAGCGAGATGTAGCTGGGATCTTCCATGCCCTGCAGATCCTCATCATGGCATTGCCGCCACACGGCCTGGCGCGGATGAATACTGCTGCTACTACTCCATCCACATCTCCGCCCCCTGAAGTGTCAGTGCCACGCAGTGCGGCAGACCAAACACCACCACCCACATGTGAGGCACCTGACACATGTTATGTTATGTTAAATGACTATTTGTAAAGCGCACAGCTACTCAATTCAGTGTCCGGGCGCTGAAGCAGGATGAGGCCTAGCTAAAAGTGAGATCCCCGCACTGGATGTTAAAGCTGAAACAGCCAAGTTTTTAATGATGACATCAGAGGACGAAGATGATGATGAATTTGGCTTGGTGGTAAGATTGAAGTGGTAGCATACATCACCACCATATGGCCTGTTTCAGCTTGTTTCTGCCCTCTGCATCATGCCCTGGAATAACATCTTCCACTGTCCCCCGTTACACTCAGCGACACTCACCTTGGACCACGACATGGACTGCCATATTTGTAATGGTTACCAATGACACAGCAATCACACTGCGGACTGAAGTCTTCCTCTTCCGATGAACCTGTCAATCCCTAAAGGACTCTGGCTGGCCCTCCACGGGGCGACAATGTAAAGTGGGGTTTGCATGGCCCTGTACTGGTCCAGCTTAAACACCCCACTGAATGCGAATAAAACATTCAAATTCACACTGATGTGTCATGGCCCTGATCAATTATGCATGAAAGTATTGATGAATGTAGGGACAGTGATTCCACATAAATGGTACTCCCTGGGTAATGCTATCAATGCGCATGTATGGCCGTGACCCAGATAGGCAGTGAGACACACATCGTCATTCAAAACAACTCACATCACAGTTGAATACAAGTGAATGTGCGTAGACTTTATTAGCATATGCGTGTCAGTACGGGCAAGAGAAGTGCCACAAGATGCGGACCAATGCAGCAGCATGTCAGAATGAGGAACGTTGCCAAGCGCCGCTGTCCACTCCGGGGGAGTGCCTTACCTTTCACAGGTGTGTGTTACCCTGCGTGGTTGTCCGCCCATGTATTCAGGGTCCAGGCGAATGCAGCCATGTCCACTGTTGTCGTGGGATATGTGACCAGAACCCCAAGATGCAATAAGGTGTCAGGACATGTGCAATGGGTTCCATACTGTAGTGGCTACAGGTACGTAGTTACACGTCCATGAAAGCGATTGCAGTTTCGTAGGCAATCATCTCCAACATGAGGTCGTTGTCGACTCCATCAAACAGGACGGCGAAGCTATCCATTAGCAGGTCCAGACAGATGTGATGAGTTCACCCCCTGTCATCAATTAGCACTACAGCCCAATAGGGGAGCGGCTCAATGTGGTCACTGCACACGAGGAGTTCTGCAATATCCCAGGTCCAGCTGCCAGCATGTATGCCAAGTATCCAGGCATCCCATAGACGGGTATCACAGTGACACTCCTGGTCATGGGCCAACAGGGGGCGCACACACATGTCGAAATCCAGTTCGCCTACCGTCCTGTTGGATAGGCAGACATCCATGGACCACTTGAATATGCACGATCGACAATGCAACACAGGCTGAACGCAGGTGACGTTGGCAAGGCGGAAGCTTAGCCGGTAACTGACCCGCAGCACTACCAATGGCAGTGCCCCCAGTAAATGCAGCATACGTGCACGGTACAGTTCCACGAGACAGGGGTTGTGCATGTGTCCGGGATGTTCTGCCATTGCGTTACTGGCCCTGGTTGAAGCGGCACTGTTCTGACCTGCGCCAGTTCTGTGAATGAAATGCCACAGCTCGGATCAATGAGTTGTTTAAGTGTGCAACGGTTGTACGCCTGGGATGGTGTGGGAGTAAGTGTGAAGGCCATTCCATGCAAGATAACTCTGAGCAAGGACTTCTGTGTGTGGGGTGTGCCTACGTTGGTCTGTCGTCGGACTGTGTGTAGTGTGGTAGTCATCCTCAACTGCTATCGTATCTGTCAGGGGGTGCCGGGCACATGCAATTCAGAGGTCGGATGTGCAGATGTGCTTCCACCTGATAGTTCAGACAAAGGAGCTGTCATCCCTAATGTCAGTTTGTCATCTGCTTGCATTCAGGAATTGTGATGTGGCTTGTTGGGTGTGGGGTGGGATGTGTGCGACTTTGGGATTCATGTTTGACATGACTTGCAAGTGGCAAATGAGCGGCATCACTGTGTGTTATGTTGCCTCACAGCTGCTCCTCCCTCCCCCCGGGCCTATTCACTTGTGTACGCTGCACGGTTGCATCACTTGCACTCCAACGGCACACCATTGTCATGCCTGTCTGCGCATGTCCACAAGCCTGACAATGACACTGTGATGTTGGCCATTGAAGGTGGGCGGCCACGTGAGTGTAGGCCTATGGTAAGGATAGTGCGGACACAGATGTAGAGTTCAAGCCTGGCTGAACTCGTGCTGCGATTAAGGCTAGGCATTTGGCTCATGCTGTGGCAATGCAGATACACACAAAACTTGGCATGTATGAGCCAAGACCCCCAGCGGTCTTGCGCTCCTTCATTTCACCGTTCGTGCGAGCCCGCCCTCCGGGTGCATGCTACATTGCAACATTGTCAATTGCGGGCCGGGTGGCACCGACACTATAACAGAGACACACGCATTGGTTACTTCCTTGTCCAGGCCAGAACTGAACCACGCCCTGAGCCCCGGGCTAATTCTACACACCCCTGCGCTGGACTGACGTACGCCGGCCCAGCCCTCTCTGCTTACGCTTACAGGGGGGGACGACAGAGCTACATTTCCAAGGTCTTACCCACTGCCTGAGGTGACATGCTTGCATCCGCTGTCCACAGCACGATGTGATGTGGTAGGGCCAGGGGCCATCACGCATTCATAATGACCACACAGACACACTTAGATGTATGGTGAAACTGGCTACGGGCACGTGCGCCCGGTCCCTTTTTATTACCAGGGTCACATGTCCAGTGACGCCTGTGCTGGATGGGTGTGGGGTGAGTGTAAGCCTGCCCTCAGGGAGTGGTTGGTGCTGGCAACAACTAGAACAGTGATCATCAGATCACACACACAGATTCAATCATAAAGGGTCCATGACTTGAGCTGCACTGAGTTCGTGGCACCGGAAGCGCTCGGCGGGTGCGCGGCCTGGGATGATGCGTTGTCCCAGCGGGCCGCACTGGAAGCAATGTCTGTTGCCTACTGGACTGCCCCATAAATAAATCAAGACTCAATTCGAATTGTGAACCCTGCTGACTGCAGTGTAGGCCGGAGGCAGCGGTCAGAAAGGGCCCACAGCCACGTGGCGTTGACTTGAGCTGCACAGAGTTAGTGGCACCTGGAGCGCTCGGCGGGTGTGCAGCCAGCGATGATGCGTCGTTTGACTTGGGGGACCTGTTGACCGCAGTGTAGGCCGGAGGCAGCAGTCAGGAAGGGCCCACAGCCAAGTGGTGATGACTTGTGGTGCACTGAGTTAGTGGTACCAGATCTGGAATCACACACACAAGATTCAAACATAAAGGGTCCATGACTTGTGGTACACTGAGTTAGTGGCACCTGAAGCGCTCATTGGGTGTGCAGCCTGCGATGATGCGTTGTTTGACTTGGGGGGCCTGCTGACCGCAGTGTAGGCCGGAGGCAGCAGTCAGATAGGGCCCACAGCCACGTGATGATGACTTGTGGTGCACTGAGTTAGTGGCACCTGTAGCGCTCAGTGGGTGTGCAGCCAGAGATGATGGCGTGTCCTCCCAGGTCAGGATTGGATTTGATTTGTGAGCCCTGCTGACCGCAGTGTAGGCCGGAGGCAGTGGTCAGAAAGGGCCCACACCACGTGATGATGACTTGTGGTGCACTGAGTTGGTGGCACCTGTAGCGCTCAGCGGGTGTGCAGCCAGAGATGATGGCGTGTCCTCGCAGGTCAGGATTGGATTTGATTTTTGAGCCCTGCTGACCGCAGTGTAGGCCGGAGGCAGCGGTCAGAAAGGGCCCACAGCCACCTGATGATGACTTGTGGTGCACTGAGTTGGTGGCACCTGTAGCACTCAGCGGGTGTCCAGCCAGAGATGATGGTGTGTCCTCGCAGGTCAGGATTGGATTTGATTTGTGAGCCTTGCTGACCGCAGTGTAGGCCGGAGGCAGCGGTCAGAAAGGGTCCACAGCCACGTGATGATGACTTGTGGTGCACTGAGTTGGTGGCACCTGTAGCGCTCAGCGGGTGTGCAGCCAGAGATGATGGCGTGTCCTCGCAGGTCAGGATTGGATTTGATTTGAGGGCCCTGCTGACCGCAGTGTAGGCCGCAGACAGTAGTCAGCACGCACATAACTCCGTGGTGCTGTGCCGCTGGGTGTGCTGGGGGCCTGTGTTGTGGATGCCAGCGATCGGCTGAGGAGGCTGGCGGTAATGGCGGCGGACTCGTGGCAGGGTGAGGGGCGCCTCCCTGGCAGATGCGTTGGCCATCCGGGAAGTGAACCACGCCCAGAGCCCCGGCCTATTATTCACACTCCTATGCTGGCCTGGCGTACGCTGGCCCAGCCCACTCTGCTTACGCTTACAGGGGACGACGACACGGATACATGACCGGGGTCTTCCCCACTGCCTGAGGTAACATGGTTGCATCCACTTTCCACAACACTACAAACACCAGCGGTATATGTCCACATGGACATGTCTGTGCTCTGCATACTGTAGTCTGTCCAGCACATCACCGCCACACTTGGCATTGTGTACATTCTTATTCATGGGTGACTTGCCTCCTTCACACATACTTGGTTCCCACCTCTCCCCACATTCTGCAATTGTGTGGCTGTGGGGCCATGCCATTTTGGTAAGGTCAGCTGTCTTGTTCTGCGCTGCCTCGGTGGTAGTCCGAGGGGGGGGCCTTGGGGGTGGTGGCGGTGGGTGTTGTGGCCCTCTTGGGTCTCCGAGCTGCATGGTCAGTAGCTCCATGACATGTATTGGTCTTCAGATGTGGCTCTGGGCTCCCTTTCATGCTGCAGGTTGTCGTCCAGCTTTACACTAGTAAAAGGCAGGTGTTAAAATCCCTGCTGCTAACGCGCCTTATCGCCTGTTTTTGGGTCGCATCGCGGATCGGGCTGGTCGTTGAGAATATCGCGAAGTGGTGTTTTTGTGTGTTTTTGCACGGGTACGCCTACGCTGCATATCATTAGCATTAGTTGTCTCATCCGTGGCAATGTTTTTTGCGGCAGCTATCGCTGGGAAACTGGCGATATCGGCAGTTTGCACCAGCTTTGGAATAGGGCGATGAATCTATCGCCACTTTTGTGTCGCTAAAGTGCCGATAAATCGGCGATGACTCCTTGAGAATATGCCCCTTCATTTTCTAAGGAGACTTGTAGTCCCGGCAGCTAGTGCAACATTCATCTTCATGACTTGCTGCATGGATTAGGAGATGAAAACGGATACCACGGTGCTGCCATATCTCTGCCGATCTCCTGTACATCCTTGTGTGATCTTCATGTATAAATTTATGACTTACAAAATCCTATAAGAGACAAAGGGCCATATTATCAAGAACCTCGCAAACATTATCGCCGCTTTAGCGGCAGGAAACTGCCACTAAAGCTGCTATAAAGGGCTTGATAATATGCCCTAGAGAATTCCAATAGAAGCCCAGGTTCTGGTGTCAAGGACATCAAACCTGGGCTTCTATTGGAATTCCCTAGGGCATATTATCAAGCCCCTTATCGCCGCTTTAGCGGCAGTTTCCTGCCGCTAAAGTGGCGATAATGTTTGCGAGGTTCTTGATAATTTGGCCCAAAGACATTTGGTTTGTGACAGCTCCATTTGCATTTACACAAGGCCAATAAAATCAGGATCCACCAGCCGTTTTGCTGGTTATGGTGTAATTTTGGCGTATTTCAAACTGAAGAAATTGAAATTTGGTATTAAAATCCCTAAATAGCGATTCACAGGATTGTTGATATTTTCGGACTAAAATGTCCACTTATAGTGCAGAAAATGTGTCAGTTTTGCAGAATATTTCTGCAGTTGTAAGCCAATGTTTGCAGAAATTGTAGAAATACAAAGGGTTAAGCATGCCAAACACTTCCATATTTTCAAAGGGTGCAGAGAAAACTGTTCTCTCTTTGGAAATGGTTTCAAATGTGGAGCAAGAGGACAAAAATATAACTGTGCAAAAACATATTTTTGCCAGATTTACACCCACTGTCAGTAAGTAGATGTGGGGTAATAGTGTGCTCCTGGAAACTTGCATCTTTTTCTAGATTTGTGAGGCATGCTCTTGGGACCTTGGGAATCCCAAACAATGCAGGTAAAAGAAAACCTTAAGCAAAACATAGAACGTTCAGATTTCTGATTTTGATTTTTTTCCAAATCAGACTCTAAAGCCCTCATTATGTGTGGTCTCTACATTTCTCATCCCAGCACAAACTCCTGTTTGCCTAGGGATCAGAATTACAAGCTTTGCAGTAATTGCTTCATCCCCTGTATTTTTCACCTGTAAAATGTGCCAGTGGAAAATACCTGATAAATACTGGTACTTGCAAATGTTGCTGCAGAAAGCGCCAAAATCTGCATGTTAGGCTCCATTCAAATAGGCTAAACTTGTAATAGGACACAATTATTGCACCCGATAAATGCCGATCCATGGGCTGTCAGATTTTACCAGAATCGATAATTATCCCCAGCTCCTCTGGGACATTCATACTCAGAACGAAGTAAATCCACTTAACAACTTGTTGTTACTCAGATTGTTATGTCAAAAGTCGGATGTAATGTCAAACCTTCTTCTCTGATTAATAAAGCAAATACATATATTAATTAATAATAATTCTAGAAACATTTTATATTTTAAGATATTTGGGAAAGTGGAATATTGTGGTAAAATATTGCTTTTTTTAAACCAACTTACTGCTCATTATTTATTAATAATTGCCAGGCTAAAATCATTTAGTACATTTTAAAACTTGGTGGTGATTAGCCTTTTTAGAAATTGAATTAAAATTTAATCAGTCTAATTATATCGATTTTGTTTTACTAGAGTTGATATTTTTACCCCAAGTTTTTCCAACTGCAATTTACTCACACTCCATTGTAAATAATTGTTCGGATTTTGCAATATAATGTCATTATTTTGAAGCGCAAAAAAGGTTTTGTACAGAGTCTTATATATGGATTTTTTGCCCATCATATTAAACACCTTTTAGGTTGGTTGCCCTGCCATGAGTTCTAGCAATGTCATTGCCTCTCTCAGAGACAATGAATAAAACACAAGCATTCCAGGAAGCGCTCAATAAGTAAAAAAGATGGAGTGCAATTGTAAGTGCCTCTTGAAAGCTAATACATAAAGTGACACAAATCTAAGATCATGGTAGCCAGGGTCAAGCTGTAAAATAAGTAGTGGTGAAATTGTTGCCTTGATTAGAAAACCCCTATGGGAAGTTTAGTGATGGGACATTGAAGTGGGTAGGTCTGGTCAAAGGAAACATTCTCTTGGAGGCTGACCATGTAATGGCAGATAAATTAGCTCAGTGGATTGCAGTGTTCAAGTCTAGCTTTTCAACCACAGAACCTAATCACCCAGCTCATGCAGAGCATTTGTTTTTGTTTACCTCCTCCATAAAGCCAGATTTCTCCCACCGCCCATTGCATTTCTCCTCCACCACCGACTGATGGTCTATGCTGTGTGTATGCTACTCTGAACATCTCGCCCAGCCTTCTGACTTCCTTTGGTCTTTCCTCAGCCCATCCTTTTGCTCTCCTCCAAAGGTTGAATCCTTGCAATGGGAAATTTAGTGTCTGTTGGATAGAAGAGCTTTTTATGTACAAAAGCAACCTAATTGCTGCCCAGGCCTTTTCTGTATTTTATGTGATATCCTCCTCTCTCACTTTAAAGGGACCAACCTGTGTATGAAAAAAACAGTTCTCTTTGCCCAGTCCTGCATCTCTAATATTGGCCAACAGAAGGCATTCTCGAATGTTCATTTGTTTAGGGATGTCAGTTGGGAGATATCCCGTGAAAAAGTGACAGTCACTTAATGGTGCCTTTGTGGCTGTACAAAAATAATAGCGACTTTAAGTAGAGCACATTTGGCATGAATTGAGTCTGATCATAGTAGCAACAATATACAACTCACAGAGCTTCCAATAACTTATCCTTTAGCCTCTCTGAAAGTAAAAATAAATTCCAAGCCTTTGTTGGCCCGGTAAGCAAATGCAGCAGTCAAGGGTATCAGATTTCAGCTCTCCTTACTCCAACAAATTCTTTCACTACTCTGAACCGATCACAGAATGGCATTGCCTAGAGATTTGGACTTGGTACTGTACTGGATTCTCCAAGGACCCCATTGCTAAGCTGCCAAAACAAAACCACCAGGCTGTCACAATGTGCCTAAACCTCAGGAAGTGTGACCCTATTGGTGCAGCCCTGAAAGCACTACATTGTATCCTGTTGATGTGAGGACCTTATTCAAGGTTCTTTGCAATATCCATAAAGCATTCACAGTAAAGGCCATGTATATTCACAGAGCCAGGCACCTCAGTACGCACCAACCAGGATCTCTGTTCAGCATCCACCCACCAGATAAACCTGTGTTTCTACAAGAGAATGAAACAGTAGTCGATTCCTGGCTGTCCATTGACCCAAACTGTGCAATGCTCTCAAACATAATCTGAGATCTGAACTAAATCGCATGCATGGAGACACACATCTTGGGATTTCATCTCCCAGACTTCACTTAACAAGCGCGTGGGGCACATAAAGGGAGTCTCCTCAGCCTGTGGTGCGGGACGCCCATCTTGAGACTTTATCTCCCAGATATCACCGCCTGGAGGCGAGGACTTCACTTAACAAGCACATGGGCTGCATAAAGGCAGTTTCCTCAACCTGCGGTGTGGAACGCGCATCTTGGGACTTTATCTCCCAGACTTCACCACCTGGAGGCGTGGACTTCACTTAACAAGCCCATGGGGAGCATAAAGACAGTCTCCTCACCCCGCGGCATGGGACGCACATCTTGGGACTTTATTTCCAAGACTTTACCACCTGGAGGCGGGGACTTCCCTTAACAAGTGTCTGGGGCAAATAAAGGCTGTCTCCTCAGCCTGCAATGTGGGGCACATGCAGGACGCACCTGGGCAAGTGCCCAGGCCAAGACTGGGCCCATCTTCATCCATCATCACCCGTAGGAGCCAAGGCCAGGCTACCCCTCTTTTAATTGCCTGTTAAGTTTGCCCCAATAGGCACAGGTATTTTGTTATTTTCTGTGCTTCATAACCTTCTTGGTGCTTGAGTATCATGCCTCTATTATGGCAAGGCAGAAGCTGGGAGCCAGCAAATTGAACACTGGTAACGCAGTGGTAAGTATGTCCTTGGAGGTTTTTTTTGCTCGAGCAGTTGAGGGGGGTCATTGATAAGGAGTGAGGGGAACAGCGGTTATCCCTTTCTGCTCACTCCATGGCCCCTGTGTCTCCGGAATCATCATGTGTAGACTGCTGTGGGGGCACGATCATAATGCTGGGGTCTGCTCCCGATTTTATTTTTTTTTAAACAAATTTTATTGAGTTTTATATACCTAAACAGGTACAGTCTATGAAATAATCGATGCCAAGATACATACAGGTCAAGTAACAAAAAGCATCACTGCATGTGATATAAGTAGAGTAGCTTGGTTGTATATAGGATTCTCGTCCCCCTACCCATAATTTAGGACTCATGTACAGAACAATAAACATTTGGTGCGCATTTCGGCAGCATCTGGTATCCTAAAACAGTCTTACCTTCTAAGAACCTCCCCCCGCCCATCCCTCCCACCAGGCTTGTCACATACAATCAATAGTTGGTCTAGAGACTGGGGTACTGTAGGTTAGCTTCACAAATGTAACTAAAGTAAGGCTTAGGGATCCAACCCTTAACGGGGGCAGAGGGGCGCCTTGTGGGCCGTGTCTAGTTCTGCCTTTACATACAGTGCACAGGGGTAAACTTATCTAATCTATCTCACCAGGAGCTTCTGCCGTGGGATCTTCGTCGCTATCATTGTCCGGGATCTTCAGTAGTACCACCAATGTTTCCCATGCCCTCGCTGCCTCTAATGCCCTCTCACTTCCTGCTCGTTTTGCTAATTGCAGCCGAACTATTCCTTCACATTCTGCCCATTTGATTAATTCTGTCTTCCATCTTTTTACATTTGGACACCTTTTTGCTTTCCAATACATAGTGATATCCCGTTTAGCTAATAATAACCCCATATCTAGGAATTTACTTGTAACTTTATTTTTGGCCGTGTGGGGGAACTAATGTAGGAGGCAGGGTCCCATAGCTGGCTCCAGTTCCCTGTCAGTGATCTCGGCCAACAATGCGACCACTTCTACCCAATAACTATCCAGTTGCGGGCAGTCCCAAAACATATGCCGAAAGTCTGCTCCCTCCCTGTTACAGCGTGGGCATGCTGCTGTGCGAGTGTCAAAATATTTGTTAATCTTAGCCGGGGTGAGATATACTCTATGTAAAACATAAAAGTGCACCAGTTGAAATCGAGCATTCTTGGAACTCTTCCACGCCCGTTCCACCAGATTAGCCCAGGTCTTTTCGGGAATCTCCTCCCCCAGATCCTCTTCCCATTTTAGCCTCAACTCAGTCAAGTGAACTAGCATTTCCTGTGTCATGCGCTTATATAGACACGTGACCGCTTTAAAGGTTCCTGCCGCCGTCACTATGTACTGACATCCCATCGATGTCTGCGGTTCCTGTAGGCCCTCCCTCCAATGTTTCCGGATAGCTGTGGTAAGCGCAGAGTGTAGCAAAAAGTCCCCTCTAGGCAGGTCATATCGTTCCTGTAAGTCATTGAAGGGAATCATAGTATTGTCCTCGTACAAGTCTCCTATAGTGGTCAATCCCTGCTCACTCCAGGTTGCCAGTCCCTGCCAGGTACCCCCATGCTGCAATACATCACACATGGACAGGGGGATTTCAGGCGCATAGGGATACATAATCTGTGCTCACTTCAGGCTCCTATTCCAGCATTGCTGTGCTGTTCGTAGGTCTCCCGGTATAGTATGAAGTCGGATGGGCAACTTCAAAACAATTTGGGACAACACCCGCAGCGACAGGATCTTGTCTCTGCGCTCCCCCACCCCTCGGACCCCAGCTGCAACCTCCTGAGTGAGCCATTGTAACTGAGCGGCTAAATAATAAGCCTCAAAATCAGGCACTGCCAGACCCCCCTCCGA
The DNA here is from genome assembly GCA_963921515.1 of Calotriton arnoldi. Lineage (NCBI taxonomy): Eukaryota > Metazoa > Chordata > Amphibia > Caudata > Salamandridae > Calotriton > Calotriton arnoldi. The sequence continues at coordinate 892,980 of CAWUFW010001804.1, forward strand.
TCTCGATCTCATAAGGACTCTCAGTGCTACCCTCCGCCTGCCAGTTCCCCATAAGAACCCCGTAAACATTGTCTTGAGTTGAGTAAACAATCTCGCCGGTATCCAAATCGGTAATGTCCCAAAATAGTACAGCAGTCTCGGGAGGGTCACCATTTTAAGTAAGGCCACCCTGGGGTCTGCTCCCGATGGGGGAGGGTTTAGTGAAAATGATGAGGCATCTACTGTCACTTTCCCCATTCTTTCACCTATAATAGATGCAGCACCCTCTGCCAAAATAAAAACCACGGCCCCAGGGCCACGAATAGCATGCCATTAGCGTGGAAGCCATTTTCCCTGCTTGCTTTTTGTGTGCCACTTCACCATTATATAATATTCAATGATGACAAGGCCTGCACCAAATAATACATGACCCTTGGCGAACTAATGTACTGTGTTGAAGTAGCTATGTTGTAACACAACGCAAGGCTTGCTCAAAGATATCATTTGTGACTTGCAATTTCACGCTAGCCCAACAAACAGGCCCCGTTAGCATACCATATATTGATGAGACAAAGCACCCACCTCTGACTGGTCACTGCATTGCTTAGGCTTGGAAACACCATTGTCTCATTCACTGGACATGTGAGCACCACCACCCTATATTACACAGGTGGCACGCACTATTAGATTCTTCTGATTGGCTCTATAACTAATAATTGTGTAACTTGTACTGTCTGATGATGGACATGTGATGTATTAGTCCATAGTTCCCGAGAAATTCTCTTGAACTTGTGATTTTATTGGACATGTACCGAAACGCTTTTATGGTTTGCAGAAATAAAAGATTGTACTGAACTTCTGTAATTTGGACACTTGGTTTGTATGCCAGTGTCCTCGTGTCACGTATAATAAATATTTCTTTCTTTATATGAGCTGACGAAGTCTTTTATCTTATTTCATGTAGATTTCTAGATTAGCTAACACCATTCCTCGTTTATCTCTCTCCATACAAGGTAATGACTTGGAAATTCTTAAGGCAAACATTGTCCACAAAATTAGTGAGCAACTTAAGGTTACTTTGTTAAGGTACTTTGGACAATTATCTTTGCCCTCTCGTTTTTTGCCTGGACAGAATCAAAGGACACTTGAAGAATGGCCACTGTGCTCTAGCTGGAGAAAAGCAGGTCACTTTGCCTGAGAGACACCACAAAATCCCCCCTTCTAATTTCCATATTCCTACCCATGTCTCTGAAGGTAGTAGGCTGTCTGGGGGCAGGAATCCTCGGCCATTGGGCTCTGATGCCTCTGAGAATATCGCTTGGCATGAAGCATCCTCAGCGCCAGGACCCGTGCTGCCAGTTGTCAAATTAAGTGAACTTCAGGGTCCTAGATTGGGCCAAACCCCTCCTGATGTTTCAGGTGTCTCTCAGGGAAGAGCAGTAATTTCATCAGTTTGTCATCTACCCCCGGTGGCGTGCCCCTATGTTTTTGGTTCTGGCAGATGTGCCACTGATCACAGGCAATAAACCTGAAACTACAGAGCAGCTGATTAATAGAGGTATACACTGGCTGCACAGGAATACCAATAACAGGGTGCAGCTGTTTAAGGAATTTTGTTTCCACGCAGGGTGGGGTGGAACCTATGGTGAAGAAATTTGAGGGTGATTGCGTGATTGTGAATTTAAAAAACAATGGATTGTGGAGCCCTTGCTGCAAATGTTAAATTCTGGGAAGGCAGCCCAGGAACTGTAAAGGTTCTTCCTTGGGGCTGTTTTTATAGATGTTTGGGTGCTGTCAGTCCCTCTTTTGGGCCTCGGGCTTATCCTGAACCGTTTCATTCTTTGTCTGAGCAGACTCCCCACCTGAAACTCATAGTCTTTTCTCAGTACTTTTAAGTGTTCAGGAGTGCGACTGGCTGGGGTGTCAGTCTAAGAGTAGCCTTGTATGTGATCCCAAATTGCCTTGCCCACCAGCAAATGTCAAGGATGGTTGTGAGGGCTACTCTTTGGTTGTAGCAGCTACACCGCAACCTGGTACCCCATGTGCTGACGCCCCTGTCAACTTTGGAGGCGAATAAAGGGTATTAAAGATCATGATTTGGAACATTGCTGGTATGGCCAATAAAATGACCAATGATAACTGATTGGACTTTGATAGGGAGTTCCATATAGTCCTATTTCAAGAAACCTGGTCTATTGATAAGGTTTTTACAGTGTATATTCTGGTTTTAAAGACGCACAAATGACCCAAGCCCCAATGCTGACTATGTAGTGCATAGCTCCCCAGGCCCTTGGCCGTTTTTTTCCCTTCCCTCCTGCCTAGCAACCAAGTTTCAGCAATATTGTGTCCTAGCATGTGGCCAGGCGGCCATCTTAGAGGCACGGTCTATAAAAGCCATGACCCAGCTGCATGCAGGTGCTTAGCTTCCTCTTCTGTGAAGCAGCAGCAGCATTGTGGGCCCTCTCCTGCAACACCCAGCCCCTTACAAGCAGAGTAAGGATTCTGCTCCTCGTGCTACTTACCATTCATTGAATACTGCTCCTGGCCAGCACTTGAATCTCCGGACCAGCACTCAGAAACCTGTAGAAAGTAAGAAAAAAAGTGTCACAGGTACTAAAACCTCATCAGGACCTTTTGAGACATTGTGGTTTAGAGTCCTTTTTTAGAGGCTGTCACACCATGGCAAATTACTTTGGACCAAATCTCCTCTCCAGAACTGTGCTGCAAACAGTTTACTTTGAAGAAGAGTTCTTGCATATGTATAGATGAGTTGCTCTTGAGCCAACAAATCAAGAGGAGCTACACTGTTGTTGAGTTTGGGCCGTTACTCTGTAATGCCAGGTATTGGGCCCATAACATTGTAATACATTTGCTCTGTAGAACTTACAAAACAATTTTACACATGTCTAATGATCTTGTTTCACATCACTAGGCAACACACCTACAGGGAATGCCTTCACCAGCATTGTGAAACTAACTGTGACTCAGCGAGCCAAACTTACCCCGCAGAGGCGTGAAAGACACCCTGAACAACTGTAGTCTGGTCTTATCTTTTATCTTCTCTTATCCATGTCCCCGTCCCCAGGAAACATTTGTCCATCACTGTTCAATAGACAGTGGCTGAGAACTTGTTCTCGGGCTGAAAGGAGGACCCATCTGAATCACCTGGATTTCAGGTAAGTGGCCAACCTAACAGAAAGCTAAACCACAGCACATAGAATTCCTTTGGGCGTTATGGATTTGCAAAACCACATTGAATTGCGCAACTTAACCCAAGCCTTGGAAGAATAACCCCCTGGGGTCGTAGACTTAACAAGGGCACTACACAGGCTCCAGGAAGAAGTGTTTCGGTTAAGGGACAAAAATGCAGTACTGCATGGGGAGCTCCTAAAATACAAACCGCGATACGCTCGTTGCGGGGGAACAGAAGCTGGTCAACCATCACGTGCCCTCCTACAGCCACCCAAGGTTGGGGAGACCTTTTCCAAACCAACCCATCAATCTGAACCCTCCAGGACTCAATCGCTGAACGACACTGTGTCAACTCCAACTCCAGTTCCTCTGGCTGCTCCATAGAGGTTCTATGGGATAGTTCTAAGTTTGACATATTCATGAGCCAATGTCAACTCCAATTTCTATGTAAACCTATCACTTTCCCCAATGATGTCACCAAGGTGACATTCATAATCTCCTATCTGGGGGGAAGGGCAGCTGATTGGTCTATTCCTTTAACAGACACCAATGATCAACTTGTCTACGATTTCAATGGCTTTAAAAAGCCATGAGAAAGCTATTTGCCAAACAAGTCTACCTTTAAGCTAGTGATAATGAGTTAAGATGTACTCTCTTATGTTACTATCTTTGAGAGACTAATTACTGAGGCCCGTTGGCCTTCATCATGGCCTGAGGGATGACCTCAAGGATTCCCTATCTCATACTGTAGATTTACCTGATGATTGTGCTGAGTTTATCGCATTAATGGTAAAACTTGATCACTGCCTGGGTGAGAGAAAAGGTGAACGACCTTGTCGGAAAAACCTTGTTGTCCTTAATTCAGAGAGGTAGGAAGTAGAACAGAAGGGATCAAAAGTTGAGTTAATGCAAATTGGTGGGCTGAAAACTCCACTAACTCCTGAAGAGAAAGAATGCAGAAGAAAACTAAATCTATGATTATACTGCTGAAAATCTAGGCTTTTTGCCAGGGAATGCCTTGCCAAATCCAAGGAAAGAAAGGTAGTGGCAAGTGCCACGACAGATGAAAGTAGGAATCAGGGAAACTAGAACTCTCAGCTAGGGACGAGATCGACTCCGTTGAGAGAAGATATGACCAAGATCTCTCAATATTTGTCGAATTATCAGTTGCAGGATTCCTCGTCATTCACTTATCATGGCTATAGTGCTGTCACTACATCAAAGAAAAGTCCTCTCCATGCTCCTTGACTCAGGAGCTTCAGGGAATTTCCTAGACCTTTCCCTAGCAGCTAGGTTGGGGACTTCTCGAATTCCTAAGGAGGAACCAGTACCTGTACGGGCTATCGATGGTTTTGCATTCTCCTGAGGGTTGATAAGATTTTGCACTAAACCCTTAACCATTGTGTGTGAGAATGGACACACAGAGAAGGTGGAGTTTGATCTTATAGACACCCCCACATCTGGGGCCATTCTTGGTGTGCTATGGTTGGAGTATCACAACCCCAAGATTGACTGGGCCCTCCGAAAAGTAATGTTAGATTCTCACACTTGTCTAACCTCATGTTATCAATACTTGCCCTAGTTGCTTGACCCTTTAAGTTGCGCCACACAAGGAATGCCTCATAATGTCTTGCCTGAAAATTGTCAAGACTTCCAGGATGTTTTTGATGCCCATAAGGCTACTCAGTTGCCTTCACACAGACCGCTTGACTGCAGGATAAACTAATTCCTGGTGCTGCTTTCCCTGTAGCAGAATGTATGTGCTCACCGAACCTGAAACTCAATATCTAAAGCAGTATTTAGTCTAATTACTGGAGTTAAGCTTCATCCACCATTCAGCTTCACCTGTATCATCCCCTCTGTTCTTCATCCCCAAAAACAACAGGGACTTATGGGCTTGCATTGACTATAGGGCTGTGAACAAGGCTACCATTAAGAACCGGTATCCTCTCACACCAATCCCTCTCTTACTTGATCAGGTCAGGATTTCCAGTATCTATACTAATCTTGAACTTGGCAAAGCCTGCCACCTCATTCGTGTAAAAGAAGGCAATGAATGGAAGACGTCCTTTCGGACCAAATTTGGCCTGTTCAAATGTACAGCCATTCAGTCCTTGCAACGTTCCTGCAGCGTTTCAATATTTTATTAATAAGGTCCTGCTGGATTTTGGAGACCTCTGTGCTATTGTCTACATCAACGATATTCTCATCTATTCTCGCACAGAGGAAGAACATGTGAAACAGGTTAGGGCAATGCCAAAGAGAAAACAACATTTTTTCCAAGACTGAGAAATGTTCATTTCATGCTCAGACTGTAGAGTTCCTGTGGTATCTCTTGTCACCTGTTGGGATAACTATGGACCTAAAGAAGGTCAAGGCAGTTCTAAAATGGCCAGCCCAAACTCCTGTGAAGGAGATGCAGAGTCTATTAGGCTTTGCCAACTTCTACAGAAGGTTCATTACTCAGTTCTCTGACATAGTTAATCCCATTACACAGCTCTTACAGAAATGGAAATCTTTCCATTTTACAGCCGCTGCTAGCCAGGCTTTTGAATTCTTAACAGGTCTTCATAACCACACCAGTGTTACGTCACCCAGTTATTCACCAACCCTTCTTAATAGAAGCCGATGCTTGTCAAGTGGCAGTTGGAGGGGTTTTTATCCCTGAAGTCTCCCGACTCCGTGGACCTACACCCAATTGCTTACCATTCCAAGAAGCTCTTGCCCACAGAGCAGAATTACACCATAGTGGAAAGGGAATTACTAGCGGTTGAACTAGTTTTTATGGAGTGGAGGCACTATTTGCTGGGGCTAAACACACTACAATTTACTTGGATCATAAGACTCTATAGTTCTTTAGTTCAGTCAAGGCCCTAATTCCATGGCAGATGAGATGGTTACACTTTGTTAGCAAATGTGATTTCCTTATTAATTTATAAACCTGGTCTCCATCAAATTTAAGCAGACATGCTGTCAAGATGTGGTCACTTCGCACTAGCACAATCACACCAGCCAGAAGCCCCAAGTTTAATCTCACAAACAAAAATCATAGCCAGTTGTGAAGCTGAGAAATTCTTAACTGAGGTTAAAAAAGAAAATACCAAATTAGATCCCAAAGAATGGGTTCTAGAACAAACCCACTCAATCAGGAACTACCTGACTTTTCCATGATAACTACCTATTTGTCCCAAGTCCAGAAGTTGTACAAAGGATAATCAGTTGGAATCGGGATACAGTCTTAGCTGGGCTTCCAGGAATACAAACGACTCTTGACAATTGTAAAAGGAAATTCTGGTGGAAAACAATGGCTGGTGATGTTAGGGACTATGTTCTCATGTGCCCGATGTGTGCACATAACAAACCCACACACACATCACCCCTGTTGAATTATTGCAACCCTTGCCTATAACCCTTGCCCCGGCACACGATCAGTTTGGATTTCATCACAGATCTTCCCACATCCAACAAAAACACCACTGTCCTAGAATGGTAGATCTGTTATCTACAATGACTCACTTTATCCCATTATCCAGGATCCCTTCTGTGAGGAGTTGAGTGGTAATTTTGTTTAACAAATTGTACGGCTTCATGGGCTCCTCAGTAAGATAATTTCTGATCGGGTACTCCAATTCACATCAAACCTTTGGCAGCGTCTCTGTACATCACTGGGCATTGAAGTTGCTTTGTCATCTGCCTATCACCTCAGACAGATTTTCAGACCGAACCAGTCAACCAGTCCCTGGAGCAAATAGTACGATGCCTATTGTCCACTGTAACCAGTCAATGGGATAAGGCTGTTCCGTTGGCCAAATTTGTTTACAATAGCGTACACATAGCAACTGATTACTCACCATTCTTATTGAAAGGCCGACACCCCAGGTCTATTCCATTGCTGGAACTAGTTGCCCCCCTCCTTGATGCCATCTGCAACTGAACATGTTGAGGAATTGCAATTAATCCAGGAACAGGCAATGGAAAATCTAGCTAAAGTACAAATGAAGACTCCATCTGATAAGCATCATTCTCCGGAACCATGATTCAAGAAGGGGGACTTGGTTTGGCTCTCTACCCGTAACCTCAAGTTTGACACTCCACCAGGGCCGGAATGGCCATAGCAGGCACCGGGTATCTTGCCTATGGGCCAGAAGGGTGGGGGCTGGTTTTGGACCAGTGAGGGACGCTTTTGTTACTGGGGGCCAGCTTTGCAGCAGTGCTGCAAAATTGGCACCCTGTAACAAAAGCACAGCAGCAGTGTCGGGCCGGTCCGACGTAATTGCCAGGGCTGGTTTGCATTTCTGGTCCGGCCCTGCACTCCACATAAACTTCAACCATGATTTATTGTGCCATTTCCCATTGAATCTATGCTCAAAGCTGTTTCTGCTTAGTTACAATTCCCGTCAGACTACACCATTCACCCAGTGTTTCATGTATTCTTACTAAAACCCTATCACTCTCTCACAAAGACGGACACCCCATCTCCCCTAGTACTAATCAATGACCACCTTGAGTATGAGGTTAAAGGGATTCTTGATTTGAAACGTATCCAAGGGCGCTTACACTATTTGGTTGATTGGAAGGGATATGGCCCATCCGAACGCTCCTGGCAACCAGCTTCCATCATCCATGCCCTTCGTTTGGTGTGGAGGATTATATAAGCCTCTTCCCATTAGGCGGTCTTTGGGAGGGGGTACTGTTCCAACTGCGGGTATTGCCAGAGGGCATTTGGGATGCATATCTTGCACAATTGCCTTGTGGCATAACTCTCCTGAAGCCCCCCACTTGTATGCTGCCCATGGCCCTTGGAGTTATTGACACCCATCCCCCCATGGCCCAAGCCCCATTGCTGAATAACGAGGTACATATATTCACAGGCCCTTGGCCCGATTTTTCCCTTCCCTCCTGACTCGCTACCAAGCTCCAGGAAGAGTGTATTCGAGACATGGCCAGGAGGCCATCTTAGAGGCACAGCCTATGAAAGCCACGCCCCAGCTGCATGCAGTGCTTAGCTTAGTCTCATGTGAAGCAGCAGAAGCATCATGGGCCCTCTCTTACAGGATTTGGCCCCTCCTAAGCAGAGCAAGGATTGTGCTCCTCATGCTACATACAGTTCATTGAATCTTCCTTCTGGCCAGCACTCAGAACAGCGAACCAGCACTCAGAAACCTAGAGAAGGAAAGAAACAAAAGCGGCACAGGTATTATTACCGCGTCATCCAAGGTAGTGGACATGGCGCATATATGCAAAAAAACAACAGAGTTTAGACCAATCGGACAAAAAACTATTTAAAGACTTTAAGGAAACAACATACTATCTTCTGAGACATTGTAATTTAGAGACCTTTTGATACTTTGTGATTTAGAGACCATTTTCAGAGGCATTTGCCCCTTGGTAAATTACTTTGGACCACATTTACTCTCTAGAACTGTGCTGCAAATAGGTTACTTTGAAGAAGAGTTCTTGCATATGAATAGATGAGTCACTCTTCAGCAAAAAAATCAAGCTACACTTGTTGAGTTCGGGTCGTTACTCTGTAATACCAGGTATTGGGACCACAACAATGTGATACATTTGCTCTGTATAACTTGCAAAACATTGGTTCACTGACAGAATATCGATGAAAAAAATATAGAAGTAAAAATATCGCTGAAAAACTATAGAATATCAAAAATATCAATTCCCTATACTTAAACAGGTAAGTACAAAAATATTGAAACAAAAATATAGTTGTCAAAATTATAGTTGTACAAAATATCGATTTTTATATATATATATATATATATATATATAAAATAATAAATATTAAATATGTTAAGTAATAAAATTAATATAAAAAATAAAGTAGATTTACTATAAATAAACTTAATTAAAAAAAGTTAAACATACATATTAATATCCACACACGATTCCTCGGATTTTCCAAAAGAATACAAGGACACTTTGAAAGTTTGCAGTGTAAGAGATTTACTGACTGCACCAGCAACGCGTTTCAGCTTACGCCTTGATCACGCTAAAGGGCTACGCAGTAACCACCATTTTAAACCATGAGTGAAAACATAGTGAAAGGACAATTCATACTACGTGATAAACATCAAAAAAGGACAATTGATAAAACCTAAATAATATGGTGGCCATCTTAACATGGTTATATCTGTTTGTAAAACATATGTACTGTTGGTTTTAATTCTACCAGAAGGTTCACTAATGCCAGTATGACACACGTGTTATTCAATGTATTTACATCTTAGTACATATGCGTACAGCAACATTGGAATTTAAGCAAACATATTAGCGTCTAGCTATAATAGGTCGATCTACCAATGGTACATTTAGGTAATATAGCTTCCTCTGATTGATCACAATTGATCTTACTACCAGAACTCGCCAATTCGCACTTCTGCCAAAATGGACAACAAATTACATCCAATGCGTACAGCTATCCTTAATGACTTATCTGACAAATGTCATTACTCAATCAATTCTGCCCAAGTGGGCAAAGAACTGCATCTGCTTAGCATAGCTGCCACCTTCTACAGACATTCCATGCCAATTGTAAATATAAGCGGCCACATTTTTGAACAATGTGCATCACCTAAAAAATGTGAAAAAATGAGATGAGATTAAAATCAACATTGTATTTCATTCTATACATATTAAAATATTTACACGACAGATGAACATTTGCCTTAATATGCTAACCATATTCATTAGTGCAGGTGTACAGCTAATTCTTCACTCGAATTTAACCCTAAAGGGGTCAGAGTGTCTAGGTCAATGATGTATCTTGACTCTAGTTGGCGCAATGCCAATTGTCTATTGCCACCCCTTGGATTAACAGGAACTGCATCAATCACCACCATTTTTAAAAGTGTCTCATCTTGCAGATGTTGATCATAGAAATGTCGGGCCACTGGGTACTGCCTGTTATTATGGCGTATAGCCCTGACATGTTCTAATACGTGTTTTTTTGCGCAGTGAATTGTGCTTCCTATGTACGCCTTATTACAAGGACAGACCAATGCATAGATACAATACGTCATATTACATGTGAGAGCTTTTTTGATGATATGTTCCCTCTTACTACTTGAAATGATTAATGTTGTGCAGTCATTGCTACTCCTACAGGCTTTACACTTTTTGCAACATCGGAACCCCGGGCATATTTTATTCATTGCCTTTGATTCACGAGTCACATAATTTAAACTAAGTTCATCTCTGAGTGACCGATTGCGCTGGAAAGTAATTTGGGGGCAGCTATTCAGATGTTTACAGAGATTAGGGTCAGTTAATAAGATGTGCCAGTGTTTTTTAAGTATCCGGCGAACATCTTGTGCTTGACCTGAGTAGGAGGTAATAAATCTCAACTTCTCAGTACTCGTATCACAGTTACGGGGATGTAACAGCTCTGTTCGTGTAACCGACTCAACTCTAGTGCATGCCTCTTTAATAGTCCTGGAACTATATCCTCTTTCTTTGAAGCGTTGAGACATCACTTCTTTTTCTTTCACGTAGCTACTTTCAGAACTACAATTGCGCTTAGCGCGTAATAGCTCACCATACGGGATGCTATATATCAATTTCCGAGGATGCGCACTGGCGGCACTCAAAATGCTGTTACCTGCGGTTGTTTTGCAGAACAGCTGTGTCTGTAAGGTGTTATCAATAATTTCTACCAAAACATCCAAAAACTCAATTTTGGTTTTACTTATATGTTCTGACAAGACCAAATTATAGGGATTGTCATTTAGATTTCGGACAAAACCCTTAACTGAATCAATGTCACCATTCCAGATGATGAAAATGTCATCTATATAGCGCAGCCACAGGACACAGCGATCATAATCAGCCAATTGTGAGACCACCCACTCCTCCCACCAGCCCATCACCAAATTCGCGTAGCTGGGGGCAAAGCAGGTTCCCATTGCTGTGCCCTGTGACTGGCAATAGACGACATCATCAAAAAGAAAAAAGTTATTGGTCAGACAAAACTGTATCATAGCCAGAATCATTTGAGAATGTGACCACAGAGAGATAGAACGTGTTTTCAAATAGTGTCTAATGGCATGTAGACCAATGTCATGCTGGATACACGTGTATAAGCTACACACATCTAAGGTAACCAAGATGTAATCAGGTTCCCAATAGATCCCATCAATAACAGTTAAAAAATGGGTAGTATCCCTCAAATATGATGGTAAACTGACCACATATGAACGTAAGTAATGGTCAATAAACTGTGAGGTATTCTCTAACAGTGATCCAATAGAGGACACAATTGGCCTCCCTGGGGGATTAACTGAATCTTTGTGTAGTTTAGGTAGTAAATAGAGGATTGGGATACATGGGTGGGGGCATTTAAGATAGTTATATTCCTCCCATTCCAATAAACCACGCTCTCTCCAATCAACCAGAAGCTCTCCATACTTAGCATTAGAATCCAAGATGGATTTTCTGTCTGAGACACAATAGCAGGTGGCATCGGATAACTGCCTGAGACCTTCTGACAGATAAGCATGTTTATCTAATACCACGACATTCCCGCCTTTATCAGACTGTCAAATTACGACAGTCTGATCGGCTTTAAGATTCTCAAGTGCCGACATCTGCTCTACACGCTCGACTCCATCTTTTCCGCAAGCCCACACGTCTCCTTCAACCACACCTCCGAACCCCACTGGACTGACCACCACTGCATCCACTTCACCTACAGGAAGCCCACCACGCACCACCGCACCGAACAAATGCCTTGCCGCTGCTGGAGCAGAGTCACGGAAGACCAGCTAACCACAACCCTCGCCCTGAGCCCACCCGCCGAACCCTCCGACCCCGACACCGCCGCCCGCAACCTCAGACAGTGGATCGACGACTGCGCCAACACCCTCGCCCCGCTCAAGAATCCGCCCAACAGCCACACCAGCAAGAAAGCCACCTGGTTCACCGAAGACCTCCAGGCCTCCAAACGAACATGCCGAAAACTGGAGAAGATCTGGCTCCACGAACGGACAGCGGACAGCTACGCCGCCCACAAGAGCGCCACCCGCAGTCACCATCACCTCATCAGATCCGCCAAAAGGGCCGCACTCAAAGACCGCCTAGACAACAACGCACACAACAGCAAAGAGCTCTTCAACATCGTGAAGGAACTCTCCAACCCCAGCTCCAACACCAACGACATCCAGCCGTCGTGAGACCTGTGCGACTCACTGGCCACCTTCTTCCACCGCAAAATCGCCGACATCCACGACAGCTTCAACACCACGACCGCCCCGGCAACCACCGAGACCACTGCCCCCACAACCACCAACCGCCTGCTCTCCTGGACCAACATCAACGACGAGGACACCAGCGAGATCATGAACACCATCCACTCCGGTTCACCGCTAGACCCGTGCCCTCACCACATCTTCAACAAAGCCAGTACAGCCATCGCGCCCCATCTCCGGAAAATAATCAACATCTGCTTCGAGACAGCAACCTTCCCGGAAAGCTGGAAGCACGCCGAGATCACCGCCTTACTCAAGAAACCCAAGGCAGACCCCAAGGACCTCAAGAACTTCCGACCCATCTCTCTGCTCCCGTTCCCCGCGAAGGTCACCGAGAAAATCGTCAACAAACAACTGACCCGCTACCTCGAGGAGAACAACATCCTGGACCCTTCCCAGTCCGGCTTCCGCAGCAACCACAGCACCGAAACCGCCCTCATCGCCACCACCGATGACATCAGGACCCTGCTAGACAATGGAGAAACAGCAGCCCTCATCCTCCTGGACCTATCAGCCGCCTTCGACACGGTCTGCCACCACACACTACGAACACGCCTTCACGACGCCGGGATCCAAGAGAAGGCCCTGGACTGGACCACATCCTTCCTTCCCGGCAGAACACAAAGCGTCCGCCTCGCCCCCTTCCGATCCAAGGCCACCAAGATCATCTGCGGCGTACCCCAAGGCTCCTCCCTCAGCCCAACGCTGTTCAACATCTACATGGCACCCTCGCCCACGTCGCCCGACAGCACAACCTCAACATCATCTCCTACGCCGACGACACCCAGCTGATCCTCTCCCTCACCAAAGACCCTCACACCGCCAAAGCTCACCTCCATGAAGGAATGAAGGCTGTCGCCGAATGGATGAGGACCAGCCGCCTGAAGCTGAACTCGGACAAGACGGAGGTCCTCATCCTTGGTTCCAACCCTTCAGCCTGGGACGACTCCTGGTGGCCAACATCACTGGGAACAGCCCCGCCACCCACCGACCACGTACGTAACCTAGGGGTCATCCTCGACCCCACCCTCTCCATGACTAAGCAGGTCAACGCCGTTTCCTCATCCTGCTTCAACATCCTCCGAATGCTCCACAGGATCTTCAAGTGGATCCCCACCAAAACAAGAAAAACAGTCACCCAGGCCCTCGTCACCAGCAGGCTGGACTACGGAAACGCCCTCTACGCAGGAACGACGGCTAAGCTCCTGAGACGGCTGCAACGCATCCAGAACGCCTCTGCACGTCTTATCCTCGACATCCCCCGACGCAGCCACATCACACCCCACCTGAGAGACCTGCACTGGCTCCCTGTCAACAAGAGGATAACCTTCAAGCTCCTCACCCACGCACACAAAGCACTCCACAACTCCGGACCAGCCTACCTCAACAGACGACTCAGCTTCTACACCCCCACCCGCCAGCTCCGCTCGACCAGCCTCGCCCTCGCCACAGTCCCCCGCATCCGGAAAACGACCGCCGGCGGCAGATCCTTCTCCCACCTCGCCGCCAAGACCTGGAACACCCTCCCCACCAACCTCCGACAGACCCAAGACCTACTGGCCTTCAGAAGACTCCTCAAGACCTGGCTCTTCGATCAGTAGCAGCACCACCCCCCTCTTCCCCCAGCGCCTTGAGACCCTCGCGGGTATGTAGTGCGCTTTATAAGTGACATGATTGATTGATTGATTGATTCCTGTTACCAAAGGGAGTCTTCTTATGTCGAATTCTCTTAAATTCTGCCTAACCCCTCTCTCAAACACCTCAATAGCGTCACATTCAATTTGTGGTAGAAATACCGATCTTGGTTTGAACCCACTGCCCGGGTTTACGGTAGTGTCAATGTTAAACTCATGTGCATTCAAAACCATATCTTCATTGATTAACAAATCCTCATTTTCAGATGTTAGGATATTCAATATTTCCAAATCATCCACATTCAAATTACTCAGAGAGCTCTCCCAACTGTAGTACCAACTGAATTACATTTAGTATCAAACCATTTTTAGTTTTAATTTTCGAGAGAAATAAAACAAATTTATCCTGGTCTGGGCAAAATTTATGTTCATAGTAGGACAGAAGGACAAACCTAATTCTAGGAGCTGTATTTCTCCTGACGACAAGGTGCGTTGGGAAAGGTTGACAACCTAGAATTAGGTTTGTCCTTCTGTCCTACTATGAACATAAATTTTGCCCAGACCAGGATAGATTTGTTTTATTTCTCTCGAAAATTAAAACTAAAAAAATGGTTTGATACTAAATGTAATTCAGTTGGTACTACAGTTGGGAGAGCCCCTCTGAGTAATTTGAATGTGGATGATTTGGAAATATTGAATATCCTAACATCTGAAAATGAGGATTTGTTAATCAATGAAGATATGGTTTTGAATGCACATGAGTTTAACATTGACACTACCGTAAACCCGGGCAGTGGGTTCAAACCAAGATCGGTATTTCTACCACAAATTGAATGTGACGCTATTGAGGTGTTCGAGAGAGGGGTTTTGGCAGAATTTAAGAGAATTCGACATAAGAAGATTCCCTTTGATAACAGGAATCTTAGTGTAGAGCAGATGTCGGCACTTGAGAATCTTAAAGCCGATCAGACTGTCGTAATTTGACAGTCTGATAAAGGCGGGAATGTCGTGGTATTAGATAAACATGCTTATCTGTCAGAAGGTCTCAGGCAGTTATCCGATGCCACCTGCTATTGTGTCTCAGACAGAAAATCCATCTTGGATTCTAATGCTAAGTATGGAGAGCTTCTGGTTGATTGGAGAGAGCCTGGTTTATTGGAATGGGAGGAATATAACTATCTTAAATGCCCCCACCCACGTATCCCAATCCTCTATTTACTACCTAAACTACACAAAGATTCAGTTAATCCCCCAGGGAGGCCAATTGTGTCCTCTATTGGATCACTGTTAGAGAATACCTCACAGTTTATTGACCATTACTTACGTTCATATGTGGTCAGTTTACCATCATATTTGAGGGATACTACCCATTTTTTAACTGTTATTGATGGGATCTATTGGGAACCTGATTACATCTTGGTTACCTTAGATGTGTGTAGCTTATACACGTGTATCCAGCATGACATTGGTCTACATGCCATTAGACACTATTTGAAAACACGTTCTATCTCTCTGTGGTCACATTCTCAAATGATTCTGGCTATGATACAGTTTTGTCTGACCAATAACTTTTTTCTTTTTGATGATGTCGTCTATTGCCAGTCACAGGGCACAGCAATGGGAACCTGCTTCGCCCCCAGGTACGCGAATTTGGTGATGGGCTGGTGGGAGGAGCGGGTGGTCTCACAATTGGCTGATTATGATCGCTGTGTCCTGTGGCTGCGCTATATAGATGACATTTTCATCATCTGGAATGGTGACATTGATTCAGTTAAGGGTTTTGTCCGAAATCTAAATGACAATCCCTATAATTTGGTCTTGTCAGAACATATAAGTAAAACCAAAATTGAGTTTTTGGATGTTTTGGTAGAAATCATTGATAACACCTTACAGACACAGCTGTTCTGCAAAACAACCGCAGGTAACAGCATTTTGAGTGCCGCCAGTGCGCATCCTCGGAAATTGATATATAGCATCCCGTATGGTGAGCTATTACGCGCTAAGCGCAATTGTAGTTCTGAAAGTAGCTACGTGAAAGAAAAAGAAGTGATGTCTCAACGCTTCAAAGAAAGAGGATATAGTTCCAGGACTATTAAAGAGGCATGCACTAGAGTTGAGTCGGTTACACGAACAGAGCTGTTACATCCCCGTAACTGTGATACGAGTACTGAGAAGTTGAGATTTATTACCTCCTACTCAGGTCAAGCACAAGATGTTCGCCGGATACTTAAAAAACACTGGCACATCTTATTAACTGACCCTAATCTCTGTAAACATCTGAATAGCTGCCCCCAAATTCCTTTCCAGCGCAATCGGTCACTCAGAGATGAACTTAGTTTAAATTATGTGACTCGTGAATCAAAGGCAATCAAAGGTGACTCGTGAATAAAATATGCCCGGGGTTCCGATGTTGCAAAAAGTGTAAAGCCTGTAGGAGTAGCAATGACTGCACAACATTAATCATTTCAAGTAGTAAGAGGGAACATATCATCAAAAAAGCTCTCACATGTAATATGACGTATTGTATCTATGCATTGGTCTGTCCTTGTAATAAGGCGTACATAGGAAGCACAATTCACTGCGCAAAAAAACACGTATTAGAACATGTCAGGGCTATACGCCATAATAACAGGCAGTACCCAGTGGCCCGACATTTCTATGATCAACATCTGCAAGATGAGACACTTTTAAAAATGGTGGTGATTGATGCAGTTCCTGTTAATCCAAGGGGTGGCAATAGACAATTGGCATTGCGCCAACTAGAGTCAAGATACATCATTGACCTAGACACTCTGACCCCTTTAGGGTTAAATTCGAGTGAAGAATTAGCTGTACACCTGCACTAATGAATATGGTTAGCATATTAAGGCAAATGTTCATCTGTCGTGTAAATATTTTAATATGTATAGAATGAAATACAATGTTGATTTTAATCTCATCTCATTTTTTCACATTTTTTAGGTGATGCACATTGTTCAAAAATTTGGCCGCTTATATTTACAATTGGCATGGAATGTCTGTAGAAGGTGGCAGCTATGCTAAGCACATGCAGTTCTTTGCCCACTTGGGCAGAATTGATTGAGTAATGACATTTGTCAGATAAGTCATTAAGGATAGCTGTACGCATTGGATGTAATTTGTTGTCCATTTTGGCAGAATTGCGAATTGGCGAGTTCTGGTAGTAAGATCAATTGTGATCAATCAGAGGAAGCTATATTACCTAAATGTACCATTGGTAGATCGACCTATTATAGCTAGACGCTAATATGTTTGCTTAAATTCCAATGTTGCTGTACGCATATGTACTAAGATGTAAATACATTGAATAACACGTGTGTCATACTGGCATTAGTGAACCTTCTGGTAGAATTAAAACCAACAGTACATATGTTTTACAAACAGATATAACCATGTTAAGATGGCCACCATATTATTTAGGTTTTATCAATTGTCCTTTTTTGATGTTTATCACGTAGTATGAATTGTCCTTTCACTATGTTTTCACTCATGGTTTAAAATGGTGGTTACTGCGTAGCCCTTTAGCGTGATCAAGGCGTAAGCTGAAACGCGTTGCTGGTGCAGTCAGTAAATCTCTTACACTGCAAACTTTCAAAGTGTCCTTGTATTCTTTTGGAAAATCCGAGGAATCGTGTGTGGATATTGAAGGGTTTCCGATACCCTGAACAAGGACCGCCCTACTTGACAGCCTCTGCATTTATCGGACTCTTTGGGATACATATTAATATATATATATTTTTACTTTAAAACCCTTAATAAACTATTAATTTTAATTTCTTTTATAATTTTAACAGTATATACAAATTTACAAATGCATATATATATATTATGGCAGACAATGGCGAAATAAAATAATTGCAGCACTTATCTGGGTCCACGCTCGTTTTTCCGAGGAGTTGGAGTTTGTGACGAGGTGTTGGGATATATATATATATATATATATATATAAATAACATAAAATCTAATTGAAAAAAAAATTCTATTATAAATTAAAACATTAAACCATTTAAAAATCTTTAAACTTACATTTCCCACTCCAGTCAGTGCAACAGTAGGGAAAGTGTTGGATAGCGGAGGGGTAAAAATTACTATTCCCACTCCAGTGATTGCAACAGTAGGGAAAGTATTGGATAGCGGAGGGGTAAGAATTACTGTTCCCACTGCAGTGAGTGTAACAGTAGGGAAAGTGTTGGATAGTGGAGGGGTAAAAATTACTATTCCCACTCCAGTGAGTGTAACAGTAGGGAAAGTGTTGGATAGCGGAGGGGTAAAAATTACTGTTCCCACTCCAGTGAGTGCAACAGTAGGGAAAGTGTTGGATAGTGGTGAGATAAAATTTACTATTCCCACTCCAGTCAGTGCAACAGACAAAGTGTTGGATTGTGGAGGGGTAACAATTAATATTCTCACTCCAGTCAGTTCAAAATGAAAAACAAACAAAATATTAACAACAAAAATATTTAAAAAACAAAATACATAAACAAAATATAAATATGTGAAAAATTAAAATACAAATATATTTAATATGAAAAATAAAAAAAAATATTATAAAGTTTAACACATATGAAAAGTGCCTACAAAAATTATTTTAAATAAAATAAAAAATAATTTTCAAACAAATAAACAAATTTAATTAGAAACAAATATATTTATTACATAAATGTACTTTTTAATTTTCTACCCTATAACACCACACAATTCACAACCCACATCTAAATTTTAAAAAATGTACTTCCATAATTAACATAATTAATTACCAATTAAAGAAAAATTATTAATTAAAAAACAAATTAAAACTCATAAAAATGTATTAACTTCCCACACTTTACCCTATAATCCCCACAACCCACAGCTAAAATTAAACTGTAAAAAAATTATTTACACAATTAAAACTTTGTTACAATTAAAAAACAAATAGTATTTAACAACTAATTATAAAGTAAGTAACGTTAATTTACTCCCCACCCTTTACCCCTATTAAAGGAAAACACACGCACAAAAAAATATAAACAATTACCCTAATTAAATATCAATTAATTAATTACTATTAATGATCAACTAATCATTAATTAATTAAACATAAATTACTTCCCACCCTCTACCCCTATAAACCCCACAACCCACATCTAAAATTAATTACACAATTTCCATATTTAATTTTCAATTTATTAATTAATATAAATTAACAACTAATTATTAATTAATCAAAAATAAATTACTTCCCACCCTTTACCCCATAAACCCCACAACCTGCACCTAAAATAAATTACACAATTACCATAATTTATTACCAATTAATTAATTATTATTAACAACTAATTAATATACAGTATAGTTGTCTGTCCATTTAATCTTGTAGCATCTTTCTATAATAAATATCAAACACGTAGAAAACGTTAGAAGGTTTAAGCTGGTACTAGTTTTGATTGTGCTAGATGTGCATGCCTGCCACAGATGATATGCCTTGCAACCATCCACTCCAATCCCTTGAAATATGCCCAGCACGTTAACATATTATGTGTGACTGAAGTCAGTCTGAGATTGCAGTATGTGACGTTAGTGTTCAGCATGATTAGCATGGGCCTAAACACACTGTGTGGTAGTATGCCATACTCACTTGTCCTGCTCTGCTGTAATATTAAGTATTTCCCACCATGCAGCTGAAAATGAAACATCATAGTTTGTGTGCTATGATGGCACCTTCATGTTAGAAAATGCCCCTTTTTGTGTGGTCACCCCCTTTGTTTGCTGAGTTTTATTGCTATTCTTTAGACTCTGCACACTAGGGCACCGCTGTCCAGTTCCCAATGCACATGCTCTGGCCCCTAAAATGTGTATCAATTGGCTACTTCCTGATTGGTGTAGTTAACTTTTTTATAAGACCATAAATATGGTGAGAAAATACACCCATGGAATGAAAAATGCAATGCCACCAGTGGGCTGCAGTACTTATTATGCCATCCACTAGTGAAGCAAAGGAAAAGAAGGCATTAGGTCTTGTAGCTCACAAAGTAAGGTGAATGGTAATTTAAATTGGGACATGTGGAATTAATGTTACCATGTCCCTACATTGACACGGCCGTAAAAGCTAGTTTCACTGTGGCAGGCCTAGCTGTCCTATGTAGAAACTGAGATTACAGATTGAAATACTAATATTGCATCTCAGGAATGGGACCAGCTAGAAAAATAATTAAGCCAATATTTAAATAGTTATAACACATCCAATTCAATGGTGGAGTCAGATTGTTAATAAATATTAAAGGAAAGTAACTTTTAAACTGTTACTCTATTCCTGCCTGAAGTTCCTGGAGGCTAATTCGCATTAACTCTCTGGCTTCTCCCAGCCAGTACTCAACCCTTGAAAAGTGTGGAAAAGTTATGAAATTCCTCAAATGAGCATACAATAGGGTGATCTGAATGGGCAGAGATGACTCCTCTCAGCACAATAGACTATGTAGGGTGGGGGCTGTGGGCATTCTGTTGCCACTACAGAGTAAACTCCTGCATTACAGGTCTGTCTGAAGCACATGTAAAGGTTTTATGCCCTTCAAAGGGAGCAAACAAGATGCCAGGACAATTCTTGTGTACCCCCAGTCTGGTTGATGAAGGACACTGTTTTTGTCCTACCAGATTTCTGTCTCTGGGTTTGTTGCGGATACACTATCTGGTTCAAACTTGATTTTGGTGTTAAATGTGGGAGGACATGAGCATTACCATAGCAGACTCCCCAATTACATTGCCAGCCTTCCAAGCCCAATTCTAGCACAACCGTCACCATCTTAAATTTGCCCTGGTACATTGCAGTGTGAGCCTGTTTGCAGTACAGCAAACAGGAACTGCTGACAAAATAGGTAGTCCAAGCCTGGGTGCAAATACTCCATTGGTCAGAGAGGGACTAAGAGTGTCTTAGGGTGCCCCCACCCACAGTCTGGTGACCCCTACAAATCTGGACCCTTATCCAGTGTTCATAGAATACTGCTGGACTTGCGAAAGTATACCAAGCAGACTTAACCTGCTGTACTGGCATCTGTGATCTGTGAGAAGGACCCGGGGAGGTTGGACCTCCTTTCACTTTAAATCCAAGGTCAGAAACATCTCCAAGGATCATAAGGTTGATCCTCTGGGTGGCTGCAGGAACATAACAAAAGCTTCAGAGGACATTCCTTTGAAGGATCCCAGCTGAACAATGGAAACTGGACTTGGACTGGATGTTACTGTTGTCCTCTGCCTAGCACTCTGAGAGTCTGTAAGTGCTGCCCTTGGGGTCCTGGGGACCTTAGAAATGTACTATTGTAGTTGTTTGGGCATTAAAAGAAGTTAGGGAACATTTAAACTTCAGAGGGAACCAATTGGGAAAAGTCCCATTTTGGATTGGGGCTTAGAAATGTTTCTGAAATTCCCTATTTCCAGGCGCTAGCAGGACCAATCAACTTGTTGTACCTGACCAGATCCCCATTGCGGTCTACATCACATCGCATCTAGGTCCTGGTCTATTGTGTCCGTTGACCACAATCAGTGCTTTGTGCTTCTTGGCACTATTGTCCTTTTAACTATTTTGGTACTTTTAAATGTTTTACACAGCTTAGCATTTCTACTCCATGCCATAGCTACCAGGGGTTGACAGGCTTAAATTATTGAAACCTTTGACTGGTCCTAACTGAATTGTCACTTTATTATGTATGGTGGACACCAAACACCACAATTAATGTTTCACTTTTTCATACTTAACCTATATAGAGGGAAATACTCAACATTTCAGCTTGGAATGATGAGCAGGAAGTAGCCATCTAGTGTAAGCAATGACCAAGCTGCAATTCGGGGTGTGTTTAACACTGAAGGGACGGACATGTTACTGCAGACCTGCTCAATCAATGTTAAACATTCTGTTACCAATTCACAAACTGCATTTTGGAGTACATAAAGTAGTACTCCAGTAGCACTATTCACTTACTACAAAATGCAATCCCAAACTCTCGTCTGAGATCTCTGCCTCCGAGTCGACTATCTTTTCATTGGGGCATGTCTGCGACAGGGGTGGAGATCTCTGTCCAGTAGGGATAGGTCTTTAGTAAATGTTGGAGGGACAAAGGGGGAGTGCGTGGAAAATGGGGAATCTTTACAATTGTATTGAAGGGGTCTAGTAAGGGACATGCAAATGCAAAAGCACACCCACAAATGAGTAGAATAATTACTAGTCACAAAATGCACTTCTTATTCTAATGCATCTCCAATTGGGACAAAACAGGCTCAAATGTACCACCACCAAAATCTCAGAGCATGTGAAACACCACACATGGCCAATCACTTGCACTGCTTCAGCCCCCCCCATAGACAGCAATAGAGACAGATAGTGACACAAATGAAAAATAGGACAAATATTTTTTAATGACCCCCAGTTTTATTCCCAAAATTGCTTTTTATATACATTTGTAATAACATTTTAAATTTAGAATAATTAAAAAAAAAAACTTTCAGCAAGGCTTATAAGACACCTGCTAATGCAAAGGATAATGCAAGTGGGGAGTGAATGATGACTTGGGACACCACCGGCAACTTACAGGTGAAACTCATTACAACATCAATCATTTATATGCAGGCTGACGACATAAGAAATTAATTCATACATCAAACCCCTTTTGGGGGTTTACTTTGTCAGGGAATGCCATTGTAGCTTTACCCTGCTTTTTGAGAACCTATCATAGGAGAAGGAGAAAGACGGTTTGCAGGCAAAGGATATGTGAAGTCAAGGGGTGTTAAAATCACCAGTGACTCTCTCAACGCTGGGATTTCTAAAATGATTTGTACATTACACCAAATAATTCATACTCAGAAAAGGCAAGACTATATTGAGGAATGTATTCTTATAACCTGAAGAGTGATTTTTACATATGGCATGTGACAAAAAGCTAGCCCTGAAGAAGATCTTCAAAGAAAAGAAAGCACATTGGCTATTGGCTGTGTTTTACAACTTGATGAAATAAATAATAAAGAATTTTAAAAGTCTCTGCAATCATCTTGGCCAGTACCACCCATATTAAACTCCAGAGTCTTCCTTATCAACGGGGCTTCCAGATGCACCCCTGCTCAACCTTCTACTTCTACCCCAAGTGCCCACACAGACCAGCATCAGCAGTCGAGGGATACTTTTTCCCCCTGACACCCTGAGCACTCATGTGTTACCCACCCACTTCCACCTGATCACATCTCAATAACTGCTTTCAAGGAGGTCAAGCGGCCTATAGCTGATGTTCAGTTAGTGATAACCAGGGATGTGTGGGAATCATAGGTGAAGGCACTTCAAGAGATGCAAAATGAAAAACATAAACATATAATGCATCCTCACTTCCTTGATTGCATCAAACAAAGGGTGATGGTTATGAAACTAAAGGTTCATCCTTGTGTGAAATTACCACATATATTCAATTGGAACTCATCTGCTCCATTCATGGATACTTGGGGGTCCATTACGATGGCGGGCGGACAAAGTCCGCCCGCCATCGCAAGGGAGCCAGGGACCGACCACTGAAGTTGCGGTGGTCCCACCATGTGCATTAGGATGTACCCGCCACACTGGAGGGCGCAGCCTGGGCCTTTTACATTGTGGGTGGATCTGCTGGCTGCAGACCCACTCGCAATGTAAAAGGACTGTGCACAGCATTTCCATGCACTACATGGCAGGCACAACGTGGTGCCTGCCACATAGTGCATTGCAATGAGGGGGGGTACCATAGGTACCCCCAATGTGCAGCCCCCACCCCCCCAACACTCTGGGGGCCCGCAACGGGCCCCCAACAGCAAAAACCACATGCCTTTCCATGGCAGCAATGTCGCCATGGAAAGGCTGATCGCCGCCAGCATCATAATATGGATGGCGGTGTCTTGCAGGGTACCGTCTTTGAAACCTACAGCAGTATTTTGTTTTTCTCATGACAGTGTTTGACTACAGATGCTCCTCCCCTCCCGTTCTACAGGCTCATGGAGCACTAGATGGGCTAATTAAAAGTACGTGAAAAAGCCTAATCACAACTGATATTTCACATAGAGACTGCACCTAAGAAGAGTTGCATGAATGCATTTACTGCAGGCTCGCAAATAATTCGGTCCCCAACTATAGAGTGTGTGGTTTATGTTATATGTTTGTTTGGTCATGTATTGTCCACATCGCCGGCATAGCACAGCACCTTTTCACAACACGCAAAGGCACAAGAAAAATATATCACGCCTGCAAAAATATATCACCTTTTTTACAGGTTGGCACCACAGAGGGTGTAGGGGGACTGTGTTATGTAATATTTTAATGATTTTCTTGTTCTTCCAGACCCAATATAAGAGGAATACCTATTAGGGTACAGTATAAAGTGCATGTTGATTAGAGTATGCACCACATAGTGATTATCTTGTAAAGAATCAATTTTTTATCATTAGTATTTTGAGTGTAGAAGGGATCTGTCTAGGTCCTAATGAGAAGCCAGGGGAGGGCTTCGAAACATGTCGACAAAGGAAGTACTGCACATTAAAGCATAGTACCTCCACTTATTCCCCACTTTAAACGATACCAGCTTTTAGGAACATTAAAATGTTTTTTTTTCCGCCTAGCCAGGTATCTTTTAATTAATTCATTACTTCACTTAGTCACTCCTGACCCTTCCACTCGCACTCCTACACACACATAGTATTGTCAAAATTAATGCTCCCGCGTAGTCGTAGGTTGCAGCACGCCCCATCCCGCAGCGGGGCGGGAAGACCCCGATGATGAAGCATGCCACCAAGGGTCCTTTTGGTGGGTGAGGGGTATTTTAACAAAGCTGTGTGCTTTCCCAGAACTTAGGAGCCACACCTCTTTTTGGAAGAACACTTTTGCCTTATTTTACAAGGGTGGATCCCTGTGTTTATTACATAACTGCTGAGAGATACACATGAAATATAATCAAAAATCTATAACAAATAAATAAAAAACAGACCCTTGAAACAACATAAAAAAGATATTGCAAAAGTACAAATGATGAGATATGGTAATAGACGTTAGATGTTCACACAGTTATCTGATAGATGGATAAGATGGCTGTTAAAGTTCTGGTTAGCCTACATGGAGGCTCTGTCAATGCTGATGTCATGCACTCATAATTTGCCAGTGATTGTGTTATGTGGGAGTCACAGATTTCAGCTCTTGCTGGACTAATGTAGCCACCCACCCCATCAAGTAATTTCCCCCTCCTATCCTAGATACATAAGCCTCCACCACAGTCTACATGAGGCAAATTGGGGACTGTTGATGATTCTACTGAAAATATTAATGTTCTGCCAATTTAAGAAAATACAGTGCGATTCACCCATCTTCCCTAGGAGCTGTTAGAACATTAATAATAAAAAAAAATTACTATGTTGTTAATCTAGGAAAAAAATGGATGCTGAAGCAGAATCAATAGACTTTTCCTCTCCCAACAAAGACGGCACAAATAATACAAAGGTTCGACACAATAACCTATCACAACCACCAGCAGATTTAAAATATGGCATACCAAAACCATGAAGACTGCTCCACTGAGCAGCCACCCATAAATGTTAACAAAGCAACAAGGTTTTGTTGCCTACAATCATCCAAGGCTATTGGCCTTTTATATCGACAATTTCCACCAAGTGTTTGTGATGCATAAACAAATCTATGGATTATTCTATCAATCTACCTATGTTCTGTGCACAATATACCGAATCATGACCTTTATTCTCTTCTTTGCCACCAATTTAGTTATTTCAGAGTGGGTTTTATGTGATTGGTTTTGTTCAGAAGGAGGCAGAGCCTTGATTTTGAAATGTGAAGTTTTTGAAAATCTTGTTTTTCATTGTTCATTCATAGGCACTTTTGCAGATGTTGGTCAAGAGTACACTGGGAAGCAGAGGATTTCCACCTTTAGTCCATTCCTACATTGCAAGTGCCCACAGAGTCACTTGTGTGCATGATGTAATTAGGATGGAGAATGCAAGCTTTAAACATGCTTCAGTTGAGCCCCTTATGTAGCAGTATTGTGCATAGTGAGGGATGGGGTGTAAATTGTTAGGTATTGTTATTAATGGAAAGAAACTGAATGGTTGTCTGATGGTTGACACCAGCAGAGCCTGGCTGCCAGTATGCCTGGTGTCAGTGTGTGAGTGACTTGCCGAGCAGGCTGGCCTGACAGAAACTTGATGTACAATAATATTCTTTGAGGATGATTTAGCAGTGGAGAAAGTGCTGACAGAGATGAATGCCCCTAGGAATGCAGGTACATCCAGGAGGAGGTCCTGATCTGTGAAGGCCATCTAGGATGGGAGCGTTTAAGCATTGCTAATTAGGCGTTTGGGCGCTGGAAAAATTGATTGAACGGAGCACTAGTCCGTTAAAAATCAAGATGGCTCCCGTGATGCGGAACAACGAAGGGAGGGGGCTTACCACTCCTTCCTGTCTCATAAAGTTCTTGTTGTTAAAAAGACTCATACGCGTATGTACCCAAGATGGTCCCCAAGATCAGGTCCAATCCCAGAGGGAAAAGTAATACACTACCGGTCTTATTGCAAAAATGGTATATAGATACCTGAGATGTGGTGTTAAGTATGAGCGCCCATACACTAGAGAGATTCTGATTTTAATACACAAGACTTCCGTAATGCAGATTCATAGCGAGGTGATTGGCAAAGCGAGGTTACGATCCCCGAGGGAAAAGTAAAGCACTTCCCGGTAACAAGCGAGACAGTGTACAAATACCCAAAACGTGGTATTAGTAGATTGCTGGTGATCTATGTACGAGCGCCCTTCACTAGAGACACTCTGATGTTAACCCATCCGGCTTCTGCGATGCGGAACCATGGGGGAATTGACAGCCTCTACTTGGCTTTTACTTCGGTTTCAATACTTGTTGTACAGATGTGAATTGATAAAAATGTGCAGGGATTCGATAGGGTAATATGGACATGTCTCCATACAATGGGGAAGCTTCCAAACGAGGAGATGTTATATATATTGGTGTGTTGAAGGTATCCCCTAATGATGGACACTTCACCGTGGGTCAATGTAATATTACCATTACTTGTCTAAGAGCCAAAACCGCTATGTTACAGATGGCCTTCTACGGGTACGTAGAGGGGCTATATGGGCGATTCTATGTCCGTAAGGTTTGCTGTCTATATGGATGGAGGTAGTTATGAAAACAGTGTCTTATTGTAAAAAGTACAGCCCTATGTATGCAAAGGTGTATACTGTTTCCTAGGTAGGTGTATGTCCTCTGTAGTTACACAGGTTGATGTGCCTAACCTAGTTGGCTCCATGGTATGTCATCATTCAATCCTGTGAGGTGTGTTCCCAGGCGGAACACCCACCGCTGTTCCTTCTCAAAGAGGTCATTCTCGTTGTTCAGTTTTTCGATGACAGTCCACTGTAACTCCTCCATTGTGTGTTGGGACATTAGATAGTGGGTGGCCATTTTCGTGGTACTTTTCTTGCAGTGGACATTGCTCCTGTGTTCCACTATCCGGGTTTTGACTGGTCGTTTTGTCATTCCCACGTATTCCATCCCGCAAGGGAACGTGATCAAGTATGCTATGCTACGTTTCTACTGTTACAGTTTGTAAACCTACGTTGTTCCCATTCTGTGCCATTGCTGAACTTGATGTTTTTGGTTTTCTTAGTTAAGTGGCATGTGCTACAGTTGCCACATGGGTGATGGCCTTTCACTGGAGGTAACATTGTATTGGGCCCCTCTGTCGGTGGTGTCCTGCGTGGTCTTGTATGGACCAACATGTCCGTCACGCTCCTTCCTCTTTTGTGAGAAAACATCGGTTTGGGGAGGTTAAGGTTGCCACAGTTCAATAACCTCCAATGTTTTTTCACAATTTTGGTTACTTGGTTAGAATCTGTATTGAAAGTGGTGACACATATTGGTCTCTGCTCTGGGTATTTTGGTATCTTAGGTTCCAGTAGGGCTTCCCTATTGTTGTTGCATGCTCTTTTCATTGCTTTTTCTACAATCCTCACTGGATATTTCCATTTTTTTCATTTCTCCTGGAGATCTGTTGCTTGTCTTTTGAAATCTCTGATTTCTGTGCAATTCCTCCGTAAGCGGAGGAACTGCCCATACAGGAGGTTATCCCGTAGGTGACGCAGATGGAAGCTGTTATATAACAGTAGGCAGTTCTTTGAAGTAGTCTTGAAATGCGTGGTGGTCTTGAGAGTTCCCTCTTCCGGGTAAATGTTGAGATCTAGAAAGACCAATTCGGTATTGGAGAAAGTGCCGGTAAACTTGAGATAGTCATTCTGTAGATTAAGCCAGGTCTTAAAGGCTTCTGCCGTTGTCACATCTCCTTCCCAAATGACCAGCACATCGTCGATGTATCGTTTCCACATTTTTATGTGGGCTTTGAAAGGATTGTTCTGGGGTAGGATTTTCTTGGTCTCCAGATGGTGGACATAGAGACCAGCTACACTGGGAGCAAAAGTGCTCCCCATGCTGATCCCGTGTTTCTGTAAGTACAGTGTGTCCTCGTACGTGAAGAAATTCCTCGTGAGGGCCAAATAGCAGCATTTCATCACTATGTTTCGTGGGGTTTGGTATTCCCAATCCGTGGTGAACAGGACATCCTCAATGATGGTGAGAGTCTAATCATGGGGGAGACTGGTGTAAAGGCTCTCCACGTCAAGTCCCATCAGGATGTTTATGGTAGGGTCAAAATCTATCCCTTCGAGTAATTGAAGAACCTCTTTTGTGTCTTTAAGATACTTGTCCGTTCTTTGGACCAGAGGGCGGAGAAAAGCATCTGCAAATTTTGATAACGGCTCCAAAATCGAGCCTATGCCGGACACTATGGGGCGGCCTGGTGGTTTTTCCAGATGTTTATGGATCTTCGGGATGGTGTAAAAGTAGGGGGTCCTAGGAGAATTATTTATAAGGAATTCCCCCTCTTTTTCGGAGATCCAATTGTGTGAGAGTGCTTCCTCTACCATTGATGCGATCCTGATAGATTCTGTTGGGTCTTCTTGTAGTAATTTGTAGTTCCTCCGGTCTCCTAGCAGACGTCTGCATTCGTTGTCATATGCGTGGGTGCTCTGGATGACAATTGCCCCACGTTTGTCTGCTGGTTTTATTATGATGTTTCTGTTGTTTGACAATTGTTTGATTGCCTCCTTCTCCTCCTTGGTGGTATTGTGGAAGATGTGGTTGCCATTGGTGTCGATGTCTTCCACCTCCTTCATCACGGCTTTCTCAAACGTCAATAACTCGATAGGGAGGGTGGAATCTGGAGGGGTAAAGGTGGATTTTATCCTCAAGCCCGTGTCATCCCTGTCTTCTTCTGGCAGTTCCTTGTCTTTGAAAAAAGCCCGTAATTTGAGCTTCCTTATGAATTCCTTTACCTCTGTGCAGAGTTTAATTTTATCCAGATTACCGGTGGGTACAAACCCTAAGCCTTTCTCCAATATGCTCTTCTGTGCTGGTGTTAGCACATGGTCTGTTAGATTGACCACTAGGTCATCCTCCGGCTTGTGGACGGTGGGTTGTTCAGAGCAATCATCATACTCCTGGTCGAGACCCCTGTTGTGTCGTCCAAGGTTGCTGGCCAGTGGATGTTGTTGCCCCTCCGATTCCTGCCCCTCCGTGGTCCAGGGTGTGCCCCTAAAAAAGGCGGTGGTGCATAGTAGTTATAGTCCTGTTGGGGGGGGTTCCAGTGTTGGTAGGGTCCTCCCATAGGTGGTGGACCATAAAGATATGGGGGATACGCCGGTGGTCCCTGATAGTTGCCCCATCCTCTCTGTCCTCTGTGATTCGTTCTCCAGTTCTGGCCGCCCCCTCTCTGGTATCTAGGGCCACTGTTGCAGCTTGCGTTTGAATTGTTTGATCCAGTATCTGATGAGTCACCATCTGTACTCTGGTCCTGGTTAGAGTCTTTTGACACATAGTCATCAAGTGTGTAGGGATACACTTTTTCATGACTGAACCGTGTCGCGTCCTTCCTCAGTTTATTATATTTACTCTGTTTGAGGGTTATTTCGAATTCGTTCATTTGTTGAGTTAGCTCTTCAAGTCGTTTCTTGAAAATGCTTGGGGATTGGTAGCTCTTGAGTCGTACCTCCAGTGACTGGATTTCGATTTTTAATTCCTGCACTAACCGGGTGACTGTCTTTATTATTAAGACAAGCCAATCCCTGGTGCAATGCCACGAGATCAGTGACCAATATTTTTTGAACACCTTGTCATGTTGGAATATAAAAGGTTCATTCTGGACGATGAGGCCCTGTGGGGCCGCATTAGCCCTGAGGTATTCTGTCATAAGTAAACCATGTAATGCTGTCTTTATTTGTGTCCTTTGTGTCCTCCTCAGTGTTGCTAATTTATCCCAATCACTGTTGTTCAGGCATGGTTCTGAAGTGTTTAACCCTTCAAAGGGATTGATGGTGGTCAAAAACCTCTCTACTTCTTCCTCTGAAAAAGAGAGACTAGTAAGTTCTGCCATAGTATGTTGTAATAGCTCCGGGTCTTAGTTCTCAAAGATCCGGTATGTGTGTGTGTAGTGGTTGTATCTGAAAAAGTGGTTACTGACCGCTCATGCAGTATCAGTATAGACTCTGATACTGATTATCCAGAATTCTGGAGCTACTCCCACAGCTGTGCGCTGTCGTTAAATAGCAAGAAAACAAAAGCGGGGGGAATGAAGAGGTAGCGCTATATCAGCAAAAAAGGTGGATACGTCCTCCTCCTTAGATATGTAATAAACACAGGGATCCACCCTTGTAAAATAAGGCAAAAGTGTTCTTCCAAAAAGAGGTGTGGCTCCTAAGTTCTGGGAAAGCACATAGCTTTGTTAAAATACCCCTCACCCACCAAAAGGACCCTTGGTGGCATGCTTCATCATCGGGGTCTTCCCGCCCAGCTGCGGGACGGGGCGTGCTGCAACCTACGACTACGCGGGAGCACTAATTTTGACAATACTATGGGGTCGATTCCGATTCGGGCCGGAAATTTCTCCGACCGAGCCGGACCCGGAGAGATTTCCGACCGAATCGGACCCGTGCAGTCCGACCGAACGAGTCCGATGCATTCGTATGCCACCGGACACGAGTCGGTCGGACTCCCATTGAAGTCAATGGGAGCCGGTCGTACAACGCGTACGCGGGCTCCCATTGACTCAATGGGTGCGAGTCGGACAAGTGCGCCCCCTACAGCGGGTACGCGGTGAAGCGAGTCGCGCCGTACACGCACAGGTAGGGGGACCCATGGGTCCCCCTGTGTGCGACTCGCGCGGCTACGCGTACAGGGGGTCCGACACGGACCCCCAAAGTACGGCTCCGACAGCTCTTTCGAGTCGGACGGCGCGAGTCGGTCGGAGCGGTCGAGGTGCGCATCGTACTTACCCGGCCGGAAAACGTCTCCATTGCGCGGTGCGAATCGTGTCCGAGCGAGTCGGTCGGAGCGGTACGATCCGGGTACGAGTCGGTCGGAGCGGTCGGGTCGCCCGGACGAGTCGGTCGGGCGACTCGCATCGTACTCGCTCGGCCGGACCCGCGTACGGTTCGGTCGGGAAACAGGGCTCCGAATCGGATCCGGTAAAGCCGAATCCTATTCGGAGCCCTACCGGCCGAGATCGGAATCGGCCCCTATGTGTGTGTAGGAGTGCGAGTGGAAGGGTCAGGAGTGACTAAGTGAAGTGATAAATTAATTAAAAGATACCTGGCTAGGCTGAAAAAAAACACTTTAATGTTCCTAAAAGCTGGTATCGTTAAAAGTGGGGAATAAGTGGCGGTACTATGCTTTAATGTGCAGTACTTCCTTTGTCGACATGTTCTTCCAGACCCAATATATGAGGAATACCTATTAGGGTACAGTATAAAGTGCATGTTGATTAGAGTATACACCACATAGTGATTATCTTGTAAAGAATCAATTTTTTATCATTAGTATTTTGAGTGTAGAAGGGATCTGTTTAGGTCCTGATGAGAAGCCAGGGGAGGGCTTCGAAACATGTTGACAAAGGAAGTACTGCACATTAAAGCATAGTACCTCCACTTATTCCCCACTTTTAACGATACCAGCTTTTAGGAACATTAAAGTGTTTTTTTTCCGCCTAGCCAGGTATCTTTTAATTAATTCATCACTTCACTTAGTCACTCCTGACCCTTTCACTCGCACTCCTACACACACATAGTATTGTCAAAATTAATGCTCCCGCGTAGTCGTAGGTTGCAGCACGCCCCGTCCCGCAGCGGGGCGGGAAGACCCCGATGATGAAGCATGCCACCAAGGGTCCTTTTGGTGGGTGAGGGGTATTTTAACAAAGCTGTGTGCTTTCCCAGAACTTAGGAGCCACACCTCTTTTTGGAAGAACACTTTTGCCTTATTTTACAAGGGTGGATCCCTGTGTTTATTACATAACTGCTGAGAGATACACATGAAATATAATCAAAAATCTATAACAAATAAATAAAAAACAGACCCTTGAAACAACATAAAAAAGATATTGCAAAAGTACAAATGATGAGATATGGTAATAGACGTTAGATGTTCACACAGTTATCTGATAGATGGATAAGATGGCTGTTAAAGTCCTGGTTAGCCTACATGGAGGCTCTGTCAATGCTGATGTCATGCACTCATAATTTGCCAGTGATTGTGTTATGTGGGAGTCACAGATTTCAGCTCTTGCTGGACTAATATAGCCACCCACCCCATCAAGTAATTTCCCCCTCCTATCCTAGATACATAAGCCTCCACCACAGTCTACATGAGGCAAATTGGGGACTGTTGATGATTCTACTGAAAATATTAATGTTCTGCCAATTTAAGAAAATACAGTGTGATTCACCCGTCTTCCCTAGGAGGTGTTAGAACATTAATAATAAAAAAAATTACTATGTTGTTAATCTAGGAAAAAAATGGATGCTGAAGCACAATCAATAGACTTTTCCTCTCCCAACAAAGGCGGCACAAATAATACAAAGGTTTGACACAATAACCTATCACAACCACCAGCAGATTTAAAATATGGCATACCAAAACCATGAACACTGCTCCACTGAGCAGCCACCCATAAATGTTAACAAAGCAACAAGGTTTTGTTGCCTACAATCATCCAAGGCTATTGGCATTTTATATCGACAATTTCCACCAAGTGTTTGTGATGCATAAACTCAAATCTATGGATTATTCTATCAATCTACCTATGTTCTGTGCACAATATACCGAATCATGACCTTTATTCTCTTCTTTACCACCAATTTAGTTATTTCAGAGTGGGTTTTATGTGATTGGTTTTGTTCAGAAGGAGGCAGAGCCTTGATTTTGAAATGTGAAGTTTTTGAAAATCTTGTTTTTCATTGTTCATTCATAGGCACTTTTGCAGATGTTGGTCAAGAGTACACTGGGGAGCAGAGGATTTCCACCTTTAGTCCCTTCCTACATTGCAAGTGCCCACAGAGTCACTTAATTAGGATGGAGAATGCAAGCTTTAAACATGCTTCAGTTGATCCCCTTATGTAGCAGTGTTGTGCGTAGTGAGGGATGGGGTGTAAATTGTTAGGTATTGTTATTAATGGAAAGAAACTGAATGGTGGTCTGATGGTTGACACCAGCAGAGCCTGGCTGCCAGTATGCCTGGTGTCAGTGTGTGAGTGACTTGGCGAGCAGGCTGGCCTGACAAAAACTTGATGTACAATAATATTCTTTGAGGACGATTTAGTAGTGGAGAAAGTGCTGACAGAGATGAATGCCCCTAGGAATGCAGGTACATCCAGGAGGAGGTCCGGATCTGTTAAGGCCACCTAGGATGGGAGTGAGGAGGAGGATGCCAAGAACCAAACAGGTAAGAATTGAACCTCTGATAAGATGCTGACAGATGATCTCTTACAGTGGCTTGATCCACCCAATCCATTCCAAAGGACAGAACTGTCACAGACCTGACGGGTGACACAGCACAGAGGACCCTGGAAAGGATATTAGTGAGAGAACCAGGTATTGAGGTCCCTCAAATGAGTCCTGTGGATCAAGTTATAACCTGCTCCCACTCACCCATGCCTTGTGGGTCATAGCTGCTAGAACTGCGTGAGAGATATGGGACTTTCATCCCACCTGTTTGTATGACCATAGACCTCTGTCTGGAAAGGTCTGTGTAGGCCTAAATCTCCTGATATGGATCAATTCGCTGTGTTCCTGTGTGTGATTATAGACCACAGATACTGAATGAAACCATAACAAGGGAAAGCCAGACAAACATACTGTGCCAGTAGCCTGGTACACAAAAAGCGAAAGTGCTTTGTACTGTTTGCGCGGTAAAGAGTTGTCATCAGAAAAGCCATGCACTGCACACACCCATACTCAAGGCCTTTAACTTTGTTGGTTTCAGTGTTCATCATTTTGTATAGTTCTATTTTGACAAGGTACAACATGTAAACATTAATGTGTAATACTTCATAGTGTAACAAAATAATATAGCTTGATAAGTGATTTGTGAATCGTGACAAAATGTGTATCCACTATTTCAGTAAAGACACTTCTCATCAAATTGACTCAGAATCAAGTGTTTACTCTTATAATTAAATAGTAGCACAAATATATAAAGGAAAAACCAAAGTATACATATATTGATCTTTAAGTCAAGTAAAATAGTAGCATGAGGTGTTTTTGAGAAATGAATAAGAATTACATATCATATGTGTTTTTAAACCTGTTGAAAGAATATGAATTGGACATATTTCAACGCACATAAAATATCTCCACTGAGGAATTTCCGCCTTGAAAACACACAATACACTTTATTGTAATTCTTACTTGAATTCACGATCGGCAAGTATGAGCATTGATTTTTTTTTTTTTTGATTCGAGATGGAGCATGGAAAAATTATGAAGCTCATACATAGTATATAAAATCAAACCGCATATTCAAGATAAATCACAAATATTTTAAGTTGAAAAAAATTGAAATGAAAAATAAATGTATTTTGGAGCAGTTGTTGTTTACACCAAAAAAATGAGAAAATGTTGCCTAGCATATTTTTACAGTGTTACTGAGAAAATCTTCAGAGTAGAGAAAAATGAAGAATCGTTCAATATTCTCTTAGTTTTGTACCCACAGGTGTGAATGATGCAAATGTCATGTTTAAGGTTGTACTTCATAAAATGTCCTAGGGATAAGCCTAGCAGAAGTCCTTTCATAATTATTGCATTGGCGATTCCCTTTGAAACAGTTAACCATAGAGGCCTGTCATGTGAGAATCGAAACCAAGTAATATACTCTCATCGGAAAGTGGAGTTTTCCATACAAGGCCGTAATTCATTTTAGAAGAAAGCCTATAGAGCAATGAAAAATAAATATACTCAGGCACTTTACGTCCAGCAAGGAGGTAAGACCCAATTATCCTAGAGCATTCCATGTGAAGAAGGGTGCTAATTATCAGTGTATATCAGTAGCAAGTGGGAAGACTTGTTCACTCTTTCGGTTGGTCTGATCTTCAAAGGTTCTTGACTGCCTGATCTCCCTGCCGAGGGATCCTTCTTGACTTCCTGGCTCACAAATTGACCATTTCAAGATCTGATATTACAAGAAGAGGTTTTTCTGGACTAAGGGGGTCATTACAATGACGGGCGGATCGCCACCGCCCGTATGACGGTGGCGATCCGCCCGCCATGTCCCACCGTCCGCTTGCCATTTCCCTCGCCATATTACGATGGCGGGGGGGAGCCCGGCGGACGGAAAGACCGTCCGCCGGTTTTCCGCCGGTCCCACAGGGACCGGGCGGTAAGGACCCTAATATGGTGGCGGTGTCTGCAAGACACCGCCATCCATATTAGGATGTTGGCGAAAGCTGCCTTTCCATGGCGGTGTTGCCGCCATGGAAAGGCATGTGGGCTTTGCTTCTGGGGGCCTGTTGCTGGCCCCCGGGGGGGTGGGGGGATGGGGGGTGTACATGGGGGTACCTATGGTACCCCCTACATTTAAATGCACAAGGTGGCAGGCACCGCGCAGTGCCTGTCACGTTGTGCATTCAAATGCACAACATGCGTTTCTCGCATTGCGGCAGGTGCTGCTGACAGCACCGCCCGCCGCAATGTGAAGAATACGGGATACCACCGCCACCGTGGCGGTGGCATCCTAATATCCATGGCGGGACCGCCGCACCCCTTGCGGACGGTCCCGTATACCGTTGCGGTGGCGGGCGGACTTTGTCCGCCCGCCATCGTAATGTGCCTCTAAGATCCCTGACGGGTGAGCCAGGAATTTCTACCACTGGATATTCACCTTTGAGGACAGGTAAGTAAATATTAACCCACAAAACCTTCCCAATTGTTCTGCATGCATCTAAAATTTTACATTCTCTTTTAAAGAGAAAAAGATATTTTGCCACCTCATCTGCCAGCCAGAAACCTTAGCTCTTCCAACCATGCCCTTTTGAAGATCCTCGGGCACACAAGGGTGGCAGCAGTACTTTTTGTTTCTCTACCGTAAGTTATGGATTGAACTACCATTAGCATTTGTCTTCTAACAGACTCGCCCCATTTTAAAGGAACTTTAATAGCCATTCTTTCCGCCAAAGTGCTGCTTTTCCCTTTGGCTTTCTATTAACTTCCTCGGTATTCTCTCCTAATTGTTTTCCCTTGCCCCTCTTTTAGAGTTCCTTAGCACCAAGACGACAATTTCGGCGAAAGCATGCTACAGAAGTACTTACATAAATACATTTTTTTTAAATGCATATATGTATAAAATGCTTCTGTTAGACACCGGACTTTACATCACACAGAGTCATAACCTACTTGGGTAATAATTGTGGCTATACTTCATAACATTCAAGCCCACATTACGAGTGCCCCGGAGTGGTATCCCTAGAAACTGGAGCTCCAGTCCATTCTAAAATTTCCATTGTCTCTGGCTGGGCCCAGAATTGCTGGGTCTACAAACTCTGGGGCCGATTACGATGGTGGTCGGAAAACCATTCCGCCCACCGTGGCAATGGGAAAACAGCGCCCGCATGGCCTGCGGCACCACCGCCGATCACATTACGATGCACCGCCGGAAAAATCTGACCGCCGCGGTCGGAACCCAAGAACCACCGGCGGCGCACGTGCAGAAAAGGCAAAATACCCTCCACGGCGGTCGGATTCACTGCGGAAAGCTCACAAACCGCCGATACACAAGCGGAATTTCCACGAGTGCAATTATGATCTTACCGCGGTGCCTGTGGTACGACCGCTTGTTTCCGACCGCCGCGAATTACAGCAATGATGAATGGGAGAGCTGGAGGAATGACCATTGCAGTCCGACCGTGGTGTCCGTGCGGAAATAGTAATGGTGGTCGAAAGCAACTACACCACAAAACCACCAAATGTGGCTGTGTATCTGGCTCAGCCATTAAAAACAGCTAACACACCCCATTGACACATGCCCCTGGCAAATAGGAACTACAAATCCCAGCTCAACACAGACAACACACCTGACATGAATACTCAGCTTGGACCCACCCACATAGCAGACCATAAAACCAGCCCCTGCATGACCACAATTCTTTGCACAACTCCAGAACTGTAGGGCCCAACAATATCACACAAAGGATAGGCAACCCTGCACACATCACACCATCACAAACACACACACCACACATATCACCACCACCACCACCACCTTCACACCTGCACTCTTAACCACACAGCACATCACACACCATGGCACATACATTGCCCAAATTCACTGATGGTGAGTTGTGAGTCATGGTGGATGAGATAAGAGTTGAGCCATATATTTTAGGAAGCAGGGTCCAACAGACCCCAGCAGCCAGGCAAAATCAAATGTGGCAAAGGATAGTTGACAGAGTCAATGCTGTAGGGCAAGTTCCACGCAACAGGAAGGAGATCAGGAAGAGGTGGACTGACCTCAAGAGCAAGGTCAAGGAGAAGAACAGCAAGAACCGTGAGCTGGCAAACCGGACTGGCAGTGGCCCTCCCATTCCACCAAGAACATTCAACGCATGGGAGGAGAAGGTGCTTGGCATACTGCACCCAGAGAGTTGCACTGGAATTGAGGGGGAATGGAGGCTGGTAAGTACCAACAAAAGTCTGCCATAATACTGCTATGTAGTAGCTTGCACAACTAAAAAGCAACACCTCCTAGCCCCAAATGTACTCATGTCCACCACACTCCCCCCAACAGGTCTCACAGATCCCACAATAACTCCCTCTCAGGCAGCCAGCACTACAACTCCCAACAGGCCCCCTTGTCCCACAGCTGAGCAGGATGGAGCATTCCCCACACCCCCAAGCATGGGGCAGCCATTTCCCTCCAATGTGTAACCTTACAGGTAGGTAGCCATCTCAACAGGGAGGGGTCTTTGTGGCTGTGAAGTCTGCACTACAACTCCCAACAGGCCCCCTTGTCCCACAGCTGAGCAGGATGGAGCATGCCACCCACCCCCAAGCATGGGGCAGCCATTTCCCTCCAATGTGTAACCTTACAGGTAGGTAGCCATCTCAACAGGGAGGGGTCTTTGTGGCTGTGAAGTCTGCACTACAACTCCCAACAGGCCCCCTTGTCCCACAGCTGAGCAGGATGGAGCATGCCACACACCCCCAAGCATGGGGCAGCTATCGCATTGCTCTCCCAAAACTTACACGTAGGTAGTGACTGCATGTACACCGCCATCCTCATCTAAATGCATGTAGTCACATAACCACATCAGCACTAACATGTCAGCCAACTTGGCATAGTTTTAAATGCCACATCCAGTGTGCAGACATCTAAGTGCACGTAACTGTCACATATTTTGAACTCATACTCACCAAGTCACAAGTGAAACAAATGCATCCCACAATTGTGCCAGCAGAGAGTGCAATGTGGAAGGGCCATGGTGTCTGAGCATGAAGGCCCATCTCAACACCAAACATGCATGGTCTACATGGAAGGAAAGTACATGTGATTCCAAAGCTATGTATAACATGACAATGGTTCCTTCTAGCTCTGTTGAAATAGATTACATGAACAGCTAAATGAAAAGACGCACAACAGAAATTTGATGTCACGCAATTAGGTAGATGAGGACATGCCCGTGTAGTTACACTATCTGTACACTGCACCAAGTTTCAATTCACAACGGACACCATGGACTAATAAGGTATGTACCTCAACGTCATGTCATGGTGCACAGCATATAGCAGGCATACAAAGTCATTGCATTGTAAAGTGTGTGTATGATCAAATGTCTCAAACAATTGTCTAACATCAAGCTTGTTGCGTGCAACTCAATTACCATATCACCTCTGTTCAACAGGAGATCAACAACTAACTGCAGAGGATGACACCAACATTCGGAGCCAGTCTCCCCCCCTGGAACGTGGACTCTCGGATGCAGAGTCCCCAACATTCTCGGACGAGGATTCTCAAGCTGGCCCCTCTGGTGTGGCAGGGACTAACATGTATCAAGCCCTCATTGTCCCCACCACCACCACCACCACCACGGCAAGAACAACTGTGCTGCCCCCATCCACTACAAGCTGTGTGGCCTCCACCACCACCACCACGGCAAGAACAACCGTGCTGCCCCCTGCCACTACGACCTGTGTGGCCTCCACCACCACCACCCACCACCACCACCACGACCACGGCAAGAACAACTGTGCTGCCCCCTGCCACTACGACCTGTGTGGCCTCCACCACCACCATCACCACTGCTGTCTGCAATACACGCCCTGCCACGGTGATTACCAACACCACCACACAATCACAGCATGCCAGGGAGAGTGTGCCAGTGCGTCGTGGGACTATGCCACAGGTCCGTGTCAGGAGGGCAGGTGGGAGTACAACTGGGGCAGAGACACAGGAGGACAATGACCCTGAATCCCTGGCCACCATTGCAAGAGTCCTTGGTGCCTACCAAGAGAACCATGGAGTAATGGGCCAGCTTGCTGAAGACATGCATGAGATCAGCCTGCTGCAGCAGTCCATGGACACACGGATGGGCCAACTTGTCGACCTTGTTGGCCAGCTAGTGGGTGTTCTGAGGGACAGACTCCCAGCTCCAAGTGCAGCTCAACCCCCCTTCAGTGGATTGCCTGCTGTGCAGCCCAACATTCCAACTGCAGCCACAGAGAGGGGTGTGCAGGAGGAGAGTGAGTTCTCAGTAACCACTGACCCTGCAACAGATGCCCCCCCTCCCAAACGCACCAGGGGCCGTC
The DNA here is from genome assembly GCA_963921515.1 of Calotriton arnoldi. Classification (NCBI taxonomy): domain Eukaryota; kingdom Metazoa; phylum Chordata; class Amphibia; order Caudata; family Salamandridae; genus Calotriton; species Calotriton arnoldi. The sequence goes on from CAWUFW010001804.1 coordinate 933,234, forward strand.
CGAGAATCCACAGGGGAGGATTTGGTGGCAGGCCACCATACCAACGCCACTCACTGAGCCAGCCATGATGGTATCTTGTTGTTCCCCTTTGCATTGACTGTTGACTATCCTTGCCCACATTGCCATGTTGATGGCCTGAGTCTGTTGGACTGTGTGACTTCAGCTTTGTGGTGACTACACTATTTGTCTCAACTACCATGACTGACAACTCATTTATTCACTGTTCACATTTATGTGCATATCCCCGTCACAAAAACTAAATTCAAATAAACACTCTTCACATACCTATGTCTGTGTGAGCTACATGTTTATTCCAGTATGTACAGTGACAAATCAGATTTCAATGTTCCAACAGCTGTGAAGCAGAGGAGGCATTCAGAGGGTGAATGAACCTAGAAAGACACAAGAGAATGACATTTACTTATCAGGTGACGCCTTTACAGCAGAAACACAATACTAGGCATCAAGGTACAAAAACAAGCACCCATAGAAATGGTCAACAACCTCAACATACACATGATGTACCTGGATACAAATACCCTGTGCCACACACATCATCCCTTATCACACACACAACAACAGCCAGCAGTTAAAATTCTCTATGCCTTGATACTATCATCCAAGCAAACACACAATGTCACTGTTCTACAAAGTCACTTACATTCAAGGGAAGTAGTTGGCAATGAGCTGTTGATGCAGGTCAACACCTTCCTCTTCACCACTATTGTCCGCACTGGAAGTGTGTGGGTGTGCAGGAGGGGGCATCTGCTGCTCATCGTCATCCAGCATCAGCGGAACGGCTTTGCGCAAGGCAAGGTTGTGTAGCATGCTACAACTATCCGGCACACCTTTCGTGGGGAATACAACAGTGCACCTCCGCTCTTGTCCAGGCACCGGAATAGGGACTTCAGTTTATTTATTTATTTGAAAAGTTTTATAAAGCGTGAACAAGACCCAACCGGGTATCAGAGCGCTGTACAAAGAGGAAAGCTGTCGTATACGTACAGAGACAATATAAATACACTTACAAAAAAGGAAATATGAGGCCAAGCAGTTTCATCATAGACTTACTTCAAAGACAAACGAAGTAAGTTTAAACCCCAGTAGAAATGATTGTCAAGCATAAGTTTCAAACATAAAGTGAAAGTAAATTGTTAAGCATACAATAACACACCCAAGCACACCCCATAAGGCAACATGAGAGGAACCTGAGGCATAAAATAAATGAGGACGCTAGGGGAAGAGTAGTTACAAACATAAAGTGAAAGTAAATTGTGAAGCATAAATTTCAACACAACAAAGTAAAAATGCTTGTCGAGAATGCAGGTAATTGACTAGCAAATGACATGGAGGCTATTGTTGATGCAGTTCTTCCAATAGTAGCCATTTGACCTGTTTTTGAATGAGGCAGTCAAAGGATTGACTCTGATCTCTGTTGGAAGGGCATTCCAAATTCTTGGAGCCAGTCCTGAGAAGGTACGATTGTAAGTTCTTTTTATTGAATTTTGGTGGTTTCAGAAGAAGGGTATTGGAGCTTCTTAGGTTTATTCTGGATCCGGAGACCTCCAGTTTTTTTGCCAGGTAAACGGGGCTATTGAAATGTATAGCTTTATGTGTCACTGTACATACTGGAATATTCTCAGTAGGCCAAAGGTGCGCTCCACCACACGTCGTGTCCTACCATGTGCCTCGTTGTAGCTGACTTCACCCGGGGTACTTGGATTCCGCAGTGGGCTCAGCAACCACGGCCTGTTGGGATACGCTGAGTCACCTAGGTGTGACATACACAGAGAAATGTTGTGATACAAACAGTTGACGAGAACAGCATGTCACACACAGCACACTACTTGACTCAGTGTACTCACCTACAAGCCATGCACGCTCTGGATGTAGATTTTCCATCAGCCGGGGTACAATGCTGTTCCGCAGGATGTAAGAGTCATGGGCGGAGCCAGCAAATCGCGCACAAACATGGCTGATGATCATATCAGCTTGGCATACCACCTGCACATTTATGGAATGGTAGTGCTTCCTGTTCCTATACACCTGCTCACGTGCCTGTGGTGGGACAATGGCAATGTGTGTGCCGTCAATGGAACCAACTACATGAGGAATGTGGCCAAGGGCATAAAAACCAGCCTTCACAGCAGGCAAATCTGCTGTATTTGGGAATCGTATGTATTGGTCCTTGTATAGCATCATTGCGGACACCACATCCCAGAGCACCGTGCTGAATGTGGCTTGCGAAATCCCACCGGCGCTGGCCACCGTGTATTGGAAAGAGCCCGTAGCGAAAAAATGCAGCGCTGCCATGATCTTCACTGTTGGGGATAGGGCAGTTGGATATGTTCGTTGAGGCCTCAGATGGGGCTCCAACTGAGCACACAGCTCTTGCAGTGTAACGCGATCCAGACGAAATTTCCGGATGATGTCCACATCCTCCGTGTCCGCCATGACTGTGAAAGGCCGGTGCACATTTGGTCGTCGCCTACATGAAATGGGAGAGGACTAATGTTATTCAAATTACACAATGAGATGTGTCCGACTTCTCACATCTTGATTCACGCAGCAGAAACAATGAACGTACTCCAACAATTGCTGAATCCACAACTCAGATGCAGAGACACCTTCACCACATGTGTTTTTACAAGTGGACATGTTGTGCATACTGACTACCCCAAAAACATATTCAGAGGTTGTGAATGGTACACCAATACATCTGGTGTCCCCAGGCCTAGGAGTAGGTGACACAGCAGAGATCTGAGACAGCAACACTGCTGACTCATATGTAGCTGCTTTACCTGCCACACCTTCTTGCTTAAGTTGCACAGACCACTAGTTATCATCACAATGTTCACAGTGTGTGTAAGCTGATCACATATCCTACTTAAATCAGCTATGGGCACAGTAAAATACCACCATTATGTGTTCAGGCAATCATTACTGTTGTTTGATTACCCATCTCACACATTAAGTCGATTTCAAAGATGAGACAACATCATACAACCAATAGATGTACATCCACACACATATCATAGGTGACGTGAGTAAGTGCATGTCAATGCATGTCACATTTTCCACAGACATGGCATGTGTAGGCATCAGTGAGTTGAATGTCACACCAGCATTCATTGTACAAAACAAGTGCAGTAAGACACTATGGAGGCATAGTGTTCAATTGTTAAATTTGTCCATTGCCATTGCTAGTGCATAATGTGTCCATAACCGCGCTAGGCGTGCACCGCTACCGCGGGGCCGCTCATTGGCCACAATTGAAAGATGCAGCATAGCGGTAATGACCGCCTGTCCTCCGTGGTGTGACACCACCAATGCCATTGCAGTCAATGGTACCCGCGATCGCGGTAGTGAAATGCTACTTTGGAAACCGCGGTAGGCGTGCACCGCCACCGTGGGGCCGCTCATTGGCCACAATTGAAAGATGCAGCATAGCGGTAATGACCGCCTGTCCTCCGTGGTGTGACACCACCAATGCCATTGCAGCCAATGGTACCCGCGATCGCGGTAGTGAAATGCTACTTTGAAAACCGCGGTAGGCGTGCACCGCCACCGCGGGGCCGCTCATTGGCCACAATTGAAAGATGCAGCATAGAGGTAATGACCGCCTGTCCTCCGCGGTGTGACACCACCAATGCCATTGCAGCCAATGGGAACCGCGATTGCGGTAGCGAAATGCTACTTTGGGAGCCGCGGTAGGCGTGCACCGCCACCGCTGGGCCGCTCATTGGCCACAATTGAAAGATGTCAGCCAGGTGGACCAATTGCAGCATCTGCCTGCCACTGATACCAACCCAGGGGCCTATAAATCTCTGTGGGAGAGCCACACATTTCACATGCATTCAGACACTGCTGACTGCCATTCCTCTCCAACTGCATATCTTGCTGTATCCTGGACCCAGTGATGGCGAGAACAGAGAATGTCAGGGCCCGTCCCTTCACTACAGAGGAGCTGGAGCTTCTGGTGGACGAGGTCCTTGCACAGTATGGGAGGCTTTTTGGTGCACCAGATGTACTGATAAGTGTTCCTGATTCCAAGTGTGAGAGTGATCGAAATGATACCATGATGTTGCTGTGCAGTAGTATGTGCCTGTGAGTGCAAGTCGATGTACAGGCATCCTAATAGTTAACATGGCATGCTCCATACATGTTCTGTGTGAATTGAATTTGATTATGTGTAGAAAATGGACACTCCTATAGCCATTCTTGCACAAACTTAATGAACATATTGGTCTGAGACTAGGTGATGTAAATGTGTGTTACACTGCCATGCATGCTAACTTCATGTCAATGGTGTCTGTAGGCTTATTTCCACACCTACATAAGTTGATTGAAGGTAGGGGGAGACATGCATTTTTTAAACAGCCACACAGATACGATGGTGTTCTGAAACAGTACAAGTCGGGACTGATTTTTACTGTGCCATGTTATGTGACTGTCCACTCACTCTTCACAACCTCATATGTGACTGTTGAAATGTATATTGGAATGGAGCACTAACTAATGTGTGTTGCATATTTCTTAATTGCACTATGTAGATGTGAGCATCATGCACAATAGTCCAATGCATGAGTGGAACCCACTTGATGTTAATGCAACTATGACACTTCACATCAATGTAAGTAGTAGATGTCATCCTTACATTGAATTGAACATGTGTTCGGTCTCGCATGTGTTGGCACTTTTCACCCTCTCATGCTGTACATCCATGTGATTCATCTGAGGGACCATGTTGAACCGCACTGTGAGTTCCTCTGGCCTGCACAGACACTGTCCAATGTTACTCTGAGCCATGCCTAACTGGTCTGAGTCAAACGTGTTTAGTCCACACACCTAATACTCACTGAGCCATCATAGTCCTGAGAATTGCACAATCGAGGACTTAACATTGTGAGAAGGGCGTGATAATTCAGATTATGTCCCAAAATGTTTCCTGAAAAATGCATTGAGCCATTCACAGGCCAAGGGCATCGAGGGGTGTGTAGTGGTGGACATAGTGAGTCTGCCACTACACTTCATTAGCACTGTATTGCATGTCATGCTCACTCACATACTGCATCACAGTTGAGGGCCTTCTGCACATAGCTGTCTGTGCTGCCATTGTGCATGTGTATGAGACGGCCATGTACTGTGTGCCGCGTCATACATGCATTCATTTCTATGTGGTATTGTAATGAACATGTACTATGTGTCATGCTGTATGGCCTCTGATGAAGATGTAGTGATTTGTGTGCCATGCATTTATGTTCTCCTGTGCTGACACACAGTGTGAATGACACAGGGTCACTGATACTTCCTTTTCTTGTCTCCTATGCCTGCAGCTGAAGGTCCACCAGCGTAAGGCCGCATGGAAGAACATTGCACGGAAGGTGCGGACTTTGGGTGTATCCAACAGATGGCACACACACTGCCACAAGAGGTGGGACGACATCTCCCGTCTGAGCAGGACCGTGGCAGAGATGACGGTGGGGCTCGCCCCTCGCAGTGGCAGGTTGGCGCGCCGAACCATGACTCCACTCATGTCCCGCATCTTGTCTGTGACACAGCCAGAGCTGTATGAACGTTTGAGGGACCATCAGCAGGGAGTTAGTGGTGAGTATTCTGCGTAGGCTGACTTTGGGTGTGAGTGACTGCATGAATGGCGACTGGGAGCCCTTGCTGATCTTGCTGCTGTGTAAATTTTTAGGAACTACTTCTCAGTGGCCTATGTGTTCAGTGCAGGTGTCATGTATTTTCCCATAGATGGACTTGATCATGTGTTTCATACAATGGCCCTTGACATTGCATGATGAGATGTGGCCTTATGACATCTTCTGCATTCTGGGTGTCATGGACATCACCAGGCAGTGTACAGCAGTGTGCATCATGTCAGTGTGCATTTAACGATGTGTGCACTGCAGTACTTGTAAATGGTGTGAAGTACACATCTGACACCAACGTGCAACAGTTTGCATGATGAATTGCTCAACTTGTTAGACATCAGTAGCTCATGGACATTCTTAAGTACAAATTTGAATCTGTATCTGTGTTGTCCTTTTACAGTGACTCCATATGTGACAGAGGCAACATGCTGAGATGTATGCCTCTCTCACATACAGGCACATGGGTATGCTTGCAGAGATGTTTATGTTGGATGACAAGGAGGCAGGGACCTGCTATTTGCCGGTGTGCACCTCACATGGCTCATTGATGTAAACAATGCATATTTCCATGCATCTTCTGTGTTCAGCATGATTGTTGCACATGCAGACTGCACAGGGTGTTGTGCAACTTGGGGTTGTCATTATCTAGTCTAGTTCTGTGCTTGCATTTGATGTTTGTGTGTATGGCACTGTACTGAACCTATGTCTCTGTCCATTGCAGCATCTACCGAGTGCACGGAAGGCCATGATACGGACACCAGTGCTGAAGCATGTGGCACGCATGATAGCCATGAGATCACTGACACTGAGGTGACCAGCGCCTCGGAAGGGGACAGGAGTGTCCTTGAGGACTCACACGCAGAAAGTACAACCTCAAAATCATCGGACTCCAGTGGGGAGTCAGCGACAATGGTGGTCACAGGGAGTGACAATGCTGCCTCTTCCTCCACCACACATTGGCCAGTGCCCACCATCCCGGCTACTACCACTAGTGCTGTCCGTGCCCTGTTAAGGCTGTTAAGGGCTGTTAAGGGTAGAGTCGCCTTCACCCCAGGCACCGCTGCTCCTGCCCCTGTCTCCCCTGCTGCCCTCAGTGTTGAGGCGATAGAACTCTTGCGCCAGCTGTGTGTGGGTCAGACAGCTCTCTTAAATGCTTTCCAGGATCAGGACAAGAAGTTGGGACAGGTTCTGGCATTTATGGAGGGCATTCATTCGGACGTGGGTGGGCTACACAGGACTGTCCAGGGTTTGTCCTCCACCGTGACGGCAGCCATTCAGCTATCACAGCATCCAAGTCCAGCCCCAATGCCTTCACCAACCACCCTGCCAGTGGCAACCCCTGAGGAGAGTGACCACACAACTGAGCCCTCAGGCCCCGAGTCGTCGACACCCAGCACACGACAGCAGCGCTCCAAGCATGCCAGACCACAGACACCATCCCCAAAAAGTGACACAGGCACACAGGGACGCAAAGAAAAAAGCCCTTCACATGACACTCAGGGGCATCAGGCAAAGAAGCAGGCCTCTAGCTCACGGTCCACAAGATTGCACCCATCACAAGAGACTCCCATCCACACAACTGCTCCAAGTGACAGACAAACAGTTGGCATGCCTGCTGTGGTGCTGGTGCCGCAGAAGGGAAAGCCCACAAAGCAACCTAAGACTGCTTCACCCAGGACCTCTACTCCCACCCACACCCCTGTGAAGCGTGGTCAGGAGAGCAATGTGAGTGGTTCACCAGAACCACAGGGGATGGAGGGCAAAAGGCAAGCAAAAAGCAAGGCTAAGTCCATATCCAGCAAATCCCCACAAGGAGGGCCACCTGCACCTGTCACACCTTTGGTGGCGAGGGACTCTGTTGTGCCAGCCACACTTCCCACTACTCCCAAGACACTTCTGCAATATCGGATACCCAAGAAGTGTAGAGGCAGCCCTCAACATTCACCCTCACCCACTGTGTCTCACGGCAGCGTCTCTCCGCCTCCACGTGCCACCATGCCACCCGGTCCAAGCAGGCCTACACCTGCCACAGCCACTACTGCCTCTGTGTCTCACAGCAGCAGCTCTCCGCCTCCACGTGCCACCATGCCACCCGGTCCAAGCAGGCCTACACCTGCCACAGCCACTACTGCCTCTGTGTCTCACGGCAGCAGCTCTCCGCCTCCACGTGCCACCATGCCACCCGGTCCAAGCAGGCCTACACCTGCCAGAGCCACTACTGCCTCTGTGTCTCACGGCAGCAGCTCTCCGCCTCCACGTGCCACCATGCCACCCGGTCCAAGCAGGCCTACACCTGCCACAGCCACTACTGCCTCTGTGTCTCACAGCAGCATCTCTCCGCCTCCATGTGCCACCATGCCACCCGGTCCAAGCAGGCCTACACCTGCCACAGCCACTACTGCCTCTGTCTCACGGAAGCATCTCTCCGCCTCCACGTGCCACCATGCCACCCGGTCCAAGCAGCCCTACGCCTGCCACAGCCACTGCTGACTCTGACTCTGATGATCTTCTCTCTCCCAGGTCCAGTTCCACCAGTGGCCACGACAATCAGCCACCTCCCACTCCAACTGACAGGCAAGTCTGAGGCACAGACCCCCTCCCATACCCATCTCTCCCACAGCGGTGCCTGGACTGAGCTTTGATAGCCCCGGTGCTTTTGTCATTCACATGGCAGTGTACGGTGTTACACATTCACTGTAAACATTTTCATGCACACATGTGCATTGTTTGGACTGTGGACTGGCCAATGGCCTTTTATTTGTTTGAAAGTTTGTGACTATGAGGATATTTTGCAATAAACACTGTTACTCCTGTCGTATTGTTTGTTACTGCCCTTGCTTAATTAAACATTTTGATGTGTGGGTATGCATAAATGTGCCACATGCTCTGCATGGCACTACCACATTGCCATTTACTTCATTCACTTTGTCATTGTTTGGCAAACGTAACACACACTTTTGGTCTGCTTGACTCTGAGGTTTGGGGGTGCAATGATGTTTGTGGGTGTTGATGTACTCTTGCAATCATCATTCGCTGTTGATTTCAGTATGATTGTGCACATGTCATGTTAGGGGGCTATACCATAACAGAGGTGAATTCTACACACAGTCTAACTTGCGGGGTGTCCAAGGTAGGTGATGTCTGTGTGATGTGTTTGGATGTGTGAACAGCAGTGTGTGTGTAGTAATCTTGTGAAGGCCTGTCTTCGTACTCACATGGGTATATTTGGATGTGTGCAGTTGAGTGGTCACACAGTGTGCTTGGCCTGTCCTTGTCAGTGGTGTTGAGGTGTATGTGGCCCTGTACATGCCAACTACAAACGTGTATGTTCCAGGTGGGGTTTGCCCCTCATACTCATCTTGGCAGTGGCAAGAAGGGGTTTCACACCACAGGCACCTTTTGGCATTACTTGGCATGTGGGGTTTGCCCCTAATACTCATCTTGGCAGTGGCAGGAAGGGGGTTTGACACCACAAGCACCTTTTGGCATTACTTTGCAGGTGGGGTTTGCCCCTAATACTCATCTTGGCAGTGGCAGGAAGGGGTTTGACACCACAAGCACCTTTTGGCATTACTTTGCAGGTGGGGTTTGCCCCTAATACTCATCTTGGCAGTGGCAGGAAGGGGTTTCACACCACAGGCACCTTTTGGCATTACTTTGCAGGTGGGGTTTGCCCCTAATACTCATCTTGGCAGTGGCAGGAAGGGGTTTGACACCACAGGCTCCTTTTGGCATTACTTTGCAGGTGGGGTTTGCCCCCTCATACTCATCTTGGCAGTGGCAGGAAGGGGGTTTAACACCACAGGCAGCTTTTGGCATTACCTTGCAGGTGTTGTTTTGCCCCCTAATACTCATCTTGGCAGTGGCAGGAAGGGGGTTTGACACCACAAGCACCTTTTGGCATTACTTTGCAGGTGGGGTTTGCCCCTCATACTCATCTTGGCAGTGGCAGGAAGGGGTTTAACACCACAGGCAGCTTTTGGCATTACCTTGCAGGTGTTGTTTTGCCACCTAATACTCATCTTGGCAGTGGCAGGAAGGGGGTTTGACACCACAAGCACCTTTTGGCATTACTTTGCAGGTGGGGTTTGCCCCTCATACTCATCTTGGCAGTGGCAGGAAGGGGGTTAAACACCACAGGCAGCTTTTTGGCATTACCTTGCAGGTGTTGTTTTGCCACCTATTACTCATCTTGGCAGTGGCAGGAAGGGGGTTCACATCACATGCACCTATTTGGCATTACTATGCAGGTGTTGTTTTGCCACAATACACCTATGAACTTGTTCACATACATCACTATCCCTGAATATCAGATGGGCACACATTTTGATGTTGAACAGGGTGGGATGGTAGGAGCTGTGATGGTATCAGGTAATGACAGCTGCTGCCAACAGAGGCACACAATGTACATTTGGGCCAGGACCAACACAATCCTTACACGTCCATGTGACTGTCCATGCGTGCCGCTGGAGCTGCCTACTGGATTGTGCGGAACTTTTCCCACGTCTTCACCGCTGCGGTGACGTGACCGGGAGGATGCGGTGATGACGTTGTTGATGGATGACCCAGATGCGGAGGTGTGGCATTGACGTACCTGCGGTGTTGTCGACGGCGGCGGCGTCTTTGTTGATCGCAGATCAGGAACAGCAGCGGTAGGGCTTGTAGAGCAGGATCCATTGCGGTAGCGTCCGTGTGGAGTTGTGTGTTATTGCCATTTTCCTCCGCAGTCTTGCTTCCGCCGTGTTTCAATGGGTGGTTTCGCCGTTGCGGTCCGATTGCCTGTTTGAGGCATTGTGATTCGGACGGCAGTCTACACGTCATTCCGCACGGCGGTCTCCCGCTATTGGCTACATCCGCCCTCGTCGCGGAACCAAAGTACTGGCGGTACTAAAAACACCGCAGCGGTGGGGATTTGGGCTATGTCTGCCCATTGTAATATGGCGGTCGGGGATTCGCAACCGTGGTTGGCAAAACAGCACCCGCCAGGCCGGCGGAAGCCACCGCCGGCACGGCGGTGCCGATCCGCCCGCCATCGTAATCGGCCCCTCTGTTCTTGGACTAAAGACATCAGGCCACACTCTAGAAACAGAAGTGCAGGCGCTTCAGGCAGCTTCTGCGCCTGGCCCCACTCATGCTATAACAGCAGCATAAGAGGAGTAGCAAGATCTCTCCCTTCACCAGAGGTGGCCTGTCACTATGGCAGCCGTGCATCCAACCCCTCCAGACTCCAAAGCATGATGAGCATATGTCAGGCTGAGCAAAAGTCAGCCTGACACACACTCATGATGACAGTCAGCCAGATGTTTAACATACGCTAATGCAAAGGCGACTGGCAGCCTGAGCCATGCTTTGCTGGGCTGAAGATCTCACAGTCTTAAGGAAAATAACCTCATCAGCACAGCAAAGCCCTGTGAGTTCCTTCTTCTCATAATGAGGGCCAGCATCGCTGATAGAGTCAGTCCTGAGCACTTCAGGTTTAAGCCCTGAAGTGCCTAGGGATGACTGCCTATCAATGACGCCTCGTCACATAATAGGGTGGAGTCAGCAAGTATCATGGACCTCACCCCTCTTTGTGACAAGTTAGAAAAGATCCTCCTTCCATTGGCTGATCCATAACAAGATCAGCCAATGAGAGGAGGTGGTGGGGTTTTCCATGTCTCCCTTCCCGAAGACTCCAGCAAATTCTGGGGCAATGGTGCTTGTCCTGTTGGAACTGCTGTCACAACCATGGCCCAGTGAGTGCTTTTTGAATGTTGGATGCATGTATGAATGTATGTGTATTTGTGCTTCTGTGCTGCGGATGTGGGTGTATGTATGTGTCTTTGGTGGGCATATGAGTGCACACTTGTGAATGGATGGGTGTGAGTGAGTATAAATGTGAATGGGTCGTGTGAGTATTCCTGTGTGCTTATGAGTGCATAGTTGGAAGTGAGCGTGCACGTGTGGGCCTGCTCCACTACTCATCCATATTACAAGCCGCCACTGCTCGTCACTTGCTACTCCCTCCTTCTACCCCCTTCATGACACGCATCCTCCATCGGACGCATGATTTACAGTTGTCAATTTGCTCGTTTAGGTCACGCTCAGTTTTATGTGAAGCAAAACTTGAACCGGATTTAAAAAATGTTCTACAAACTTTAAGCTGGAGGCCTACCAATTGGTGACAATAGTTGGTTAAAATGTAAACATCATAGTAAACGTGTTGGATGCCTAATGTGTCAATACCCCAGTCAGAATTTAGATCATGTGCTTTTCCTTTGTGCAGGATTAATAAATCAACAAGTGAAGTGCTTAAATACATTTTTTATTGCAAAACATCAATTTGATTTATGGTGGACTGGAACTGTTATATAGCACAGATACTGTAAAGATTTGTTATCGCTAATTTACATTTTTTTAAATAATTTTTCATGTTTCAGAGCTAAACTTATAGGTGTAAAGTGTATGGTAAATTCTGTGGAATTTTTTTACCAAATAAAATATATTAAAATCAAAATTGAGTTGTGGATAGGATTTTTTTCTTCAAAGTTGGACTTTGTTGTATCTCACATTATCATAGCCTTATTGCCAATCAAGCGCGAGTTGTGTTTAAATTGTTCAGGAGAGGCACAGGACAGTTGGTTCTGAAATCTGCTAAATTATAAATAGTTTGCCAATTGATACAATGTCCCCCAATTTATGATGATTAGTGGACTTCTTACAGTTTCCGCACTGCTTTGTGATATAATGCTGTGTGTACCAAGAATATTGGGCCTGATTCACAAAGGTAAAATTACACTTTTGTGTAGGTTTGCACTTGCTGTAGTGATTTTACTAATTTTTAGCATTCACAAACTTCAGGGTCGACCCACAAAGGTATTTCACTAGTATTATCTTTACGACTACAGAGTCTCGTAAAATACCTTTGAGGATAGCAAACAATCGTACACTTACACAAAAGTGTAATTTTACCTTTGAGAATCAGGTCCTACGAGTGTAATTTTACAGTTGGTAGAAAAATTACACTTGTGGTTTGTGAATATCAAAACAGTAGTAAAGTTACTACAGGCAGTGTAAATGTACACAAAAGTGTAAGCTTACCTTTGCGAATCAGGGTCACAGGGGCTGATTCACAAAAGTAAACTTACACTTTGTCATACGTTTACTACTGTTTTGGTATTCCCAAACTATGGGCCTGATTAACAAAGGAAAAGTTACACTTTTATGTAAGTTTACCATTTTTGCAACCCACAAAGGAATTTTAAGAGTAGTATCTTTACCACCGTGGATTCTCTACATTCATGGCGGAGACTATGCACATAAAAAGATAGGCAGTTATAAAGATACTTCTCGTAAAATTGCTTTGTGCATTTCAAAACACTGTAAACTTACACAAAAGTGTAAGTTTACCTTTGTGAATCCGGCCCTACGAGTGTGATTTTGCTCGTGAATACCAAAAAGTAGTAAAGTTACTACAGATTTGCTTTTGTGAATCAGGCCCATGTTTGTTTTCTTATGTGCTGGCATTTTTACTGGGTCATCCAGTGTTTCTAAAGATACTCTTAATTTATGCTAGTATCTTGTTAAACCCTTTTAACACGTTTAAGAATAAAGCTTCACTTTTATTAGACTAGGAGTTGCTATGATTAGAGATTGCTAAAGTTGCATGGTTTTTTCCTCACATACTACTTGCATTTCTGGTGAAAACTGTGGATTTACACATGCTCGATGGTGGATGTCCACGTGAAAATCTGGACATTCTCAATGCTATCCAATATCAAATACCCATTCTCATCATTTATTTGCAAGCATAAGTAACCTCAAGTAGCTTTCCCCTCATAACTGACCAATGTCCAGTTATTCATGTCTGGCCTTGACACTCAGTTTATGGGACTCCCAGCTTCATAATTCTTTGTAGTTTCTTCAGACCCATGGTGTTTGATGATATTGATTGGCGGAAGTCTGTGTTTTCACCAATGCTAATATAAGGCACATTGCTCCCAACACTATCGATGCGGTAATGTGTAGTCATGGTCTGTCCATTTCTTGTGGTCTTTGCTAGCGGAATGCCAGGTCTTCTACTTCCTCCTGAATTCCAGGCAGTTGTAAATGGCTCTTACCTTTGCCAGATGTGAGTTCCAGATTTTTACAGTTTGCACATACCAACTAAAGATTTTTTTGCAAGGTGATATGACCAATGTGGTGCCACTCTTCATCATTTTGTTAATTTCTGGCATTATGTCTTGAGCTTTACTTGTAAGATCTTTGGACCCTTTCCATTTATGGCTTTATATGCAATGCAAAGAATCTTGAATGATCAGCTTTTAAGGCAAGGGGGATGTGGTCCTGTGTGTTAAAGTGTACAACTTTTCTTGCCACTGTGTTCTGAATTCCTTGTAGGTATCTCACAACATCGAGACCAAATGGTTCACTCCATTTGTATAATCAGATCTTGATATATTGAGAGAGGCAAATTCATGGATTTTTTTTTTAGAATCCCAGAAATGAGAAGCGTGAAGTCTGCATAGAACGAAACACAATTTTAGCTGCTTGTCTGACTTGAGGGTCCATGGAGGGAGCAGAGTCCATGATAACACATGAATTTGTCAATTCTGTTGATGTTGTTGGTGGTAACCAAATTTCCTGAAGCCACGTCATTGATAAATCCTAGTTTTTCCAGTCTTACATGCAAGAATCTTGAATTTGGATACATTGAGTTTAAGATGATTTGTTATCATCCATTGTTCAAAGACTCAAAAACAATCCCCTAGGGCCCCATTCACAAAGGTAGATATACAGTTGTACATTTACTCAAGTCTATATTTGCTAGTATACTTGTGACTCTCCACCCGTTTGCAGTTCAACATTTCCGGTGTAGATTTACACCTAGGTGTAGACTTACATGTCTCAATCCCATAAAATCAGGAGGTGGAGCCTCCTTTAACAGAGTTTACAAGTGTAAGTTACTACTAGTCACTTTTTTCCTGTTGGTCAAGATCTCCACCACGGAGATGGAGATCTACCACTAAAAAAGTATAGGTAAAATTATTACAATTAATTATTCTATAATTAACCTACAACTAATCAAATAAAATGTTAAAGCACATTACCCTTATATAAAATGTGTATTAAATAATTAACTAATTTAAATATATTATTTTAACTTATTATGATTTTTAAACATTATTTTACAAATTACCCACTCTAACATTTTAATTTAATAACTTTTGTTCTGCTAAATATTTAATTATTTTAAATAATTTTTATTTAAAAAAAGTTTACATTTTAATTTCTTTTTTATTTTAGGATTATTAATAAATTATAAACTAATAAAATAATAGCTCAGTAATTATATAAAATTATTAATATGTATACATCTCTTTGCATATGTCATCTTTATACTTATTTATTTGTTTCTTTAATAACATTCAACAAATCTACACAAAACCTTTTTTTTAAAGTTCACACGCCTTGGCTCTTTCATGGAAGGTTTTGCTCCTATCCATTAAATGGGGGGCTACAGAAAAATTAGGGACCCAAAACATTGTTTTCCCATTGTAATTCCATTGGAAACGTTGCTCTCTGATACAGAAAAAAATGGCTGAATGGAATTACACCATGTTGGGCACAAAGTAAGAAATATACTCAGAAAGCATGCTTTCACTATTTGGTGTAAATCCATTCAGCAGCTTTCAGAAAATGTGTATTTAAAGAGGTGTTATGGGTGGTCATGAACTGGGTATGAACAGGTTAATTTCCTGGAAGCGTTAGTGATAGCTGGACCGTTATGTATTGTAGGACTCCCACTGTGCTGAAAATTTTAAAAATACTTTGATCTCATTGTCTGAGGGAGCCTTTTCTCCCATCAGCCAATGGGGCACCATAGTGGTACTGCAGTACCTTGCGATTTGATTGGCCAGCTGCAACAGATCAATAAAAAGTTACGGCTGGCCATTACAGGACTTGGGAACTCAGAAATTCACCTCTTATATGTAACTAACATAAGTATAACTTCCACCACCATAGATTTCAGATGTTTTCATTGATCTAATATGTGAGGTCATAAGCAGTGCATCACAGCGGTGTAGGTTATACTTATATCAGTTATGTATAACTGGTGAATTTCACTTTTTCTTTTAAACTGCAGTGCTTTTTCTTACTACCTTCTTCACTTATAACTCCACTTTCATTTGGTTTATTCAGTGAATGGTTTTTTTTTAACATAAAGTAATATCTTATTACAATATCTTTGCAACTAACACCTTGCCACGCATGGTTGAAGGGGTTGGGTTCTTAGTTGGCCTACATTTCCCTTTTTTTAAGGCTGTTTTTAGTCCTGCAGGTGTCCGACATTCTAGGTCCCGTGGGACTCCTGCAAGAGTACATAAAAAAGTTTTTTTCTTTTGAGCCCTTGGGGGTAGGTGTCCTTACCCTGCACCCTTTTATATTTTTGTGAACATATTTTCATTACACAGGGACTGAGTCCATGAGTCCTGTAATGAAGGACTCCAAATTTTTCTTCATGTTGCGGGTGCCAGTCAGATTGTTCTGTCCCGCTGCAGTTCCACGGGTCATACCAATCAGAATGCATGTTTTGTTGTTTTTTCCCAAGGGACTACCTGTATTGTTGTCTAATTTTTTCAATGGAAAATACATGGGGAAAAAGTTTTTGGGGGTCTCTCTTTGTCTCAGCCCCCGCTTGACAGATCACCCCAAAACTTTCCATGAAGGAGCTGAGATGGATGAACTTTATTTTGAGAAACGTTTGTGAAGATTCATCAAAAGGCACCAAAGCTATTAGCAAAACAAAAAAATGCTCTTCCTGGCAGTCAACAATGGGTAGTTATAGTTAAGTCAGCGTTACCATAGGAAATGTGTTTGTTGTGATGCTAATAACTTTGACACCATTTAATGAATCTCCAAGAAACTTTCCAGAAACATTTTTTGCCTAATTTGTGAATGGAAAGTTTTGGGGTGATCAGTCAAGTCGGGGCCGACAAAAAGGGAGGTCCCAAAATGCAAAATCCCCATGATTTTTCCAGAGATGTCTTTACGCAGGACTAAAGCAAGAAAATGCTGAACGGAATTACACCACATTAAGCAGGAAGCTAGATCTTGGTGTAGATCAGTTCAGTCGTTTATTAGTTAAGGATCAAAAATATTTGTATATCTGGATGGTTTGGTTGTGAGAGGATCAAGAGACTCCCCTCGGGAGCACCGATTTGAAAACAGAGAGTTCTGATTGGCCCAGGGAGCTTTGTTTCCCTTGGGCCAATTTGCTCCCAAGGGAGTAAGACTTATGTGGAAGTGAGTGCTCTAATTGGCTAAACCAAAGGGGATGATGGACGGAGTGTTGAACATTGCAAGCACTCACCCCCAGTCAACTGATCTGGGTTTAATCCATCATCATTCTTTAGCTCACTCCGCCACCCCAGTTCAGACATGGCCATATGCAAATCAGTCTGACCCTGTGCCTCATGGGAACAGTCCAGCCGGAACTGCCAAGCCATGTCTTCCCTGGACCGGAAACAAGCATCCTGGTGATGATGGATTAAACCCAGATCAGTTGACTGGGGGTGAGTGCTTGCAATGTTCAACACTCCGTCCATCATCCCCTTTGGTTTTGCACTGTTCGCCCTAAGTTGGCAGGGTATGCCCAGACGTGGGTCCCTTGCTCACTTTGCCACTGGATTCAAGATAGCCTGGCTGATGAGGGCTGTGAGCCCGAAACCGGTCCCAGGATGCTTGTTTCCGGTCCAGGGAAGACATGGCTTGGCAGTTCGGGCTGGACTGTTCCCATGAGGCACAGGGTCAGACTGATTTGCATATGACCATGTCTGAACTGGGGTGGCGGAGTGAGCTAAAGAATGATGAAGGATTAATCCCAGATCAGTTGACTGGGGGTGAGTGCTTGCAATGTTCAACACTCCGTCCATCATCCCCTTTGGTTTTGCACTGCTCTAATTGGCTGCCAGCAACATTAGAAAAATGTTGCTGGCAGCCATTTCAGGACTAGAGACTTAGTCCTATGTTCTGAAGTTAAAAATAAAAGTGATATAAGGGGGCAAGGTAGGGATGCCCTGCCCATCTAGGCCCCATGGGAGGACCCAGAGGGACCCTCCTGGGGCCAAAATGAAAATAAATAGGCAATGCTTGCCATGATGCCACAGGATTGGAAAAAAAGGCAGCCAGGGCTACATTCTTCAGTTATAGGCCCCAGGGAGCCCTACCCCACTGAGTTTTTTATTTAGGGGGACAGGGTTATTCTGCCCCCTCCCTGATCCATCATAAGCCCCAGGGAGCTAACCCCGGGGCAAAATTCTCATAAACGAGGAGGGGAGTCATGCATCCCCCCTCCCCCAGCCTTTAAAAGGCCCTAGGGACCCCATACCCCAGGGCCGCAACTTTTACAAAATGGGAGGAGCCGGACGTCCCCATCCTTGAGCCATTAATGGCCCCTGGGACACCATCCCCCGGGGCCGGCATACATGTTGTGTCCCAGGGAGCCCATCCCCAAGACGTAGCACTTTCCCTGCCCGCATCGGCGCGTGCAGGGAAACTTGTGTTTGCTCCAATCTGGTGGAAGCATTTTCAAAACTCCCTCCAAACGGGCACAAACATAAAGTCTGCACCCAGTGGGCAGGAGCTTTAAAAATGCTCCCACCGGCTGGGAGCAGACTTGAGATCTGTTTCCTTGTCCACACTGATGCTGACAGTGAAACAGATCAAGATATTGCTCCTGTCTGGAGGGAGCTGCATAAATAGCTGCTCCCTCCAGGCAAGAGCAATGCCGGCTCGTGGGGAACTGGGGCTTCCCCCGCGGCCCCTAGTGAGTGTATGGTGGGTCCCTGGGTTGGTACCAGCGCACCCTCCTTTAATTAATGTGGGCCCCAGGGGCCATGACAATTATGTCATTTGAGATGTCATAAATGATGTCATAGAACATGTCATGGCGAGATTGGTGGGGGAACATGGCGGCCGCTAGCTAAACGGCCGCGGTCCTGCTCCCTCGGGCTTCCTAATGGTTCTTGCTGGTGGGGTCCTGCTATCTTGGCGCTGAGTTGAGCGCCCTCCTCCCTCCACTCCTACCTCGATGTGTCGTTTTGGGCAGTGACCCCCCCCTCAAGGCTCAGCATAGCTGATGGCTCCGGACCTTTGCAGCTGCTCGTTGGCACTCGGGGACTGGCGATGGGAAGGTGCGGCACGTGAGCGCAGCGCCGCGATACCGCCTGCTTCCTGCTCCGGATCACCGGAGGCAGGGTCAGCACCTGCACCGGCGCCTACACAAGCTTCAGGACTGGAGCAGAAGGGGTGGTCGACTTTGGTCCCCAGGTAGGGCGTTCGCGTTCCAACTCGGACGAGGAGGTTAACGTTGGTGTTTGGAAAAAAGGTAAGGGGGAGTATGTTTTATCCTCGGATAGTTCCATCGGCAGTGGCTCTTTGTTTTATCAAAAGAGGACCTTTGTGATTTCCCCGTCACCTGAGAAAGAAGAGGCATTCTTCAACTGCATGGAGACAAGCGACGGCCTGAAAGTGGGTATTTCACCGCCAAAAATCAGCAGATATACCCTGAGAGCCAGAGCAGCCCATTCTTCTTCCAACATAGATATTACTCAGCCTATCTTGCCTCCCCGAGTCTCCCCCCCTGTCTTAGAAGTCAGAGTGTCAGCAAAGCAGAGTAGGCGGAAAGGGGGTGTAATCGAGCACGGAACTACCGTCAGGGGGAAAGAGGTGGGCAGGGGTAGGGGTAGGGGTAAGAAAGCATCGCCTTTTAAAGTGAAAATAACTCCCTCACTGAAAACATACTATAAGGTTATGTCTTCTTCAACTACTCGTGACCCCAAAAAGGATGCTGAACAGGTTGTTGAACAGGATGTTGAACAGGACAGTCCTTTGGTGGGTTCTCATAGGCCACATAGTTCACATAGCCCCCGTAGGTTGCATTCAGGGGACCCTCCGGATACCCCCATAAGTAAGCCTCTCGAAGAGACAATTGTAGTGCCAAATGTCATGCCGACAACCTCGCAAAGCAACATGAAGGGGCCAAGACAACCGGACTCCCTAAAGGATCTAGTTGAGAGCTCTGAGGGTCCACCTCCTATCATCCACCCTGTAGTAAGTCTTTCAAATAGATTTACTGTCTTGGCTTCTCAAGACAACCAGGAACTTCAGCCGAATGTTCCCAATGACTGTGCAGCCTCAGGTACTATGACCCGTTCACTGGCAGATATATTACTGGCTCTTAAAGACGAGATGTCAAGTAGGTTCACTGTGTCGGAGACGAACCAGGCTGAGATGACAAGTAGGTTCACTGTCTCAGAGGCGAATCAGGCTGCCATCCAAGCATCCTGTGAGGTTTTGGCTCAGAAATTGGAGGAAGTGACACTAAGAACCGACGCAATAGAGTTGGAGATCTCTAAAATCAAGGAAGCTATGCATACTACCTCAGTGGACTTGGCAAAGTTAACGGCCCAGAATAAAGAGCTAAAAGACGACCTAGAACGTTTGGAAAACCATTCGAGGAAGAACAACCTGAGGCTTTTAAACATCCCTGAAGCCCTTGAGGGGACGGATATAAAGGGGTTTGTGATATCCCTGTTAAAGGAAACAGTGTTGAAGAACTCGCCCAGTATAGACCTTGTGCACGAGATACAAAGGGTGCACCGTGACCCGTTCAAGAGGAATCTAGCCAAACAAAAACCAAGGAAGATTCTGGTTAACTTTTTGTCATACACTGTCAAAGAGCTAATTTTAACCTCAGCTCTCAGGGAAGGCACTATAAACTCTACTGGTCTAAATCCCTTCTCCTTCTCCATAAGATCTGATATTTCCCACATCACGGCAACAAAACAGTGGGAGCTGGGGAAGACGTTAGAGGAGTTAAATGGACTGGGGGCCAGGGCACAGTTGAGGTTTCCTGCGTCATTACGTGTAATGTGGAATAACCATATGCATCAGCTACGCACGACTGAGGAGGTGGATGCATTAATTGTTAAGATCAAAATGGGAATGGAGGGTAGGGAGGGAGGACATTGAAGTTATGTAGCCCCCTAGCCAGCAAGACCTTAGATTTACAGTTAGTAATTGTTTATTCTATAATGCCCGAGGGAGTGGAGATCGAATAGGCTCTGCCTAATGGAAGGGAGGGTTCCCCATGGGGAAGGTGGTCACAGGGTGGGAGAGGGGGGGAGAGGGGCGGGGTGCACCGGGTGGCGAGCAGTGGGAAAAAATCAGAAAAAATACCTCATCTCTAAACTAAGAATTGTCCGTTTGTTTTGCACTGAGTGTTCACAAGTTGATGACAGGAACTCCCCTAAGGGATAGTGAGGTTAATTTCATCACTTGGAACGTGAATGGGTTAAGATGCCCCCGCAGACAAAGGCTGGTACTGAAATATTTAGAACTCTCTTCGGCCCAAATTTGTCTCATTCAGGAGACGCACTTAAGCTTTGCAGAGTGTCGCACAATATTCTCCAGAATCTCCTGGATAAAATATTACTGTTCCTCTCAGCAAACAATCAACAATAGAGGCGTAGCAATTTTGATTAAGCAGGGGGCCTCTTGCTCTATTAAATCTGTGCAGACCGACCAGACAGGGAGGTGGATAGTGGCACAGTTGGATTTCGGAGGTTTAGAACTAGTATGTGCCTCATTTTATGGACCTAATGTTGATGATCCGACTTATATTTGTAAGTTGCAATCTAAATTAACTGTTGTAGCCCCCCCCCTGATTATCGGAGGTGATTTTAATGTCCTCCTTGATCCACTAAAAGACAGGTCAAGTCCGAGCCATTATATAGGGGCCCCCCGGGTCCGTTGAGCTATGAAGAATTTGCTGCATGACCTGGACCTGGTGGATGTTTGGAGGGCAAAGATGGGGGACTCGAAGGGGTTTACGTTTTACAGTAAGAAGCATCGTCACTCATCCAGGATTGACTATATCTTAATTGACAGGTCTAGCCTGGATGGTTTGACGGGGATTTCGGTACTACCAAGTCACCTTTCTGACCACGCGCCGGTGTCATTTTCCTATTTAAGGAAGAGACATATGCTACAACCCAGATGGACGCTCAATAGAACTATGCTGTCGGACCCCGAGATTATCCGGGCCACTAAATTATCCTCCCTAGACTATTTTTTATTAAATATTGGTTCGACAACCATGGATTTTGTCTGGGACACCTTTAAGGCCAACCTGAGGGGCAGGCTACATGGCCTAATATGCTCGAAGAATAGGGCTGAGGCCCGGGAGCTACACACTATTGAGGGGAAAATCCTTCAGTTAGAGGCGGAGAGAAATCGACTCAGCCACGGGAGTCCAGGAAGGTTGGCACAAGTACAGGGAGAACTGGAAGGTGCTCGGCAGGAGTATAGGGGTAGATTGGATCAGAAGTGCAGGGCCCAAAGGCTCACTAAAAATATGCAAAGTTTCGAGTATGGGGAGAAGGCAGGCACTCTATTAGCATGGAAAGCTAGAGTGGATCGTTCAAAGAATAATATCAATGAACTGATCATAAATAATCACGGAGAAAAGTCAAGCAGTTTAGAGGACATGCAAGCCTGCCTTCTCTCCCTCTTCTCAGAACTTTACAAAGAGGATTTGGGTCCTTCCCTGATTGTATACAAATTTGGCTGAGAGGGAAATCTTTGTCAACCTTAACGGATGACAGCCGTGATAGTCTAGATGCCCCTATTACCCTAGAAGAAATTAAAGATCAAATAAATAAATGTAAAAATAATAAAGCTGCGGGTATGGATGCGCTTCCAAATAAAGTCTATAAACTTTTATCGGACGAATTGGCCCCGGCACTGGGTACCCTGTTTAATTCGGTGTATAGTCCGATGGGTCAGGTTCCCAGGTCTTGGAAGGAAGCAACCATCGTATTAATCCTGAAACCTGGGAAGGACCCCCTTAAAGCTGATTCCTATCGACCAATCTCCCTGCTGAACGCCGACTATAAGATCTTTATGGGTATTCTGGCGGGGAGATTGGCCAAACTGGTCCCTAATTTGGTTAATATTGATCAGAAGGGCTTTATACCAGGGAGATATATCCAGGAGCAGACACAACAGTTGATTGGTAACATTGACTTGGCCATAGCAAGATCAGATCCCTTGGCCATAGTGGCCTTGGATGCGGCCAAGGCATTCTGTTGGGTGTACCTCTGGGAAGTTCTTGGTGTAATGGGCTTTGGCCCTATTTTTATTCAGACTCTGCGGAAATGTTATCAGGGAGCCTCCGCAAGGATCCTGCTGAATGGCATGTTGACTTCCAGCTTTAACATACAGAGGGGAACAAGACAAGGGCTGTCCTATTGCCCCTTTGCTGTTCAACATTTATATAGAGCCATTAGTTCAAGCTATTAGATTAGATGACTTAATTTACCCTTTTAAGTCTCAACTCTATCAGTGTAAACTAGCCTTGTACGCTGACGACTTGCTGTTATGTACCAGCAACCCGGGGGCGGTCATACCACGGGTTGAAGCCCTCCTGGAAGAATTTGGCTCTTTTTCGGGCTATCTAGCCAATACTTCTAAAACAGAGGTGATGTGCTGGAATATAGACCAATGGGAGGGCACTATAAGTAAAGAGCTAAAATATTTGTTAAAGAGCTGGATAAAATCCCCCAGATTAATTTGAATAAAATCATCAAAGAAATAGATCGTCGATGCCAGATGGAGGAATCTCCCTCTGACAATCTTTGGAAAGGTTAACTTGGTGAAGATGGTTATCCTCCCCAAGCTGACCTACTTGTTTAGTGCAGTCCCCTTGGTTTTTCCCAGCAAGAGTATCAAAGATTCAAAGTAAGATTGGGAGCTTCATATGGGGAGACAAAGGAGCAAGGTTGTCATGGAAGAAACTGAGGCATAGGCTCATTAAAGGGGGGTTGGCTCTCCCGGACATTGGTTGGTATTCGGTCGCCTTTCAATTTAAAAGCATCCGGATGTTACTCTCAAAACCGGAGGAGACGTCATGGGGGAGGTTGTTGGGTGAAATGGTCACGATGAAGGGTGGAGGCGGTGGAGAAGGTTTTCTGTACAAGTTTGGGGCCCCGAGGTTTTTTAACCGAGTCCGCCTGAAGGTCCTTAAGGCCGCCTTGGAAACTTGGTACAAAGTAAGATGCAGATGGGGGATTGGGTATTACTCAGATTTCGCTCCTATATGGGACTCCCCCGGGACCCCGCTTTGTCTTAAGGATAGTTTGGCTATACCAATTAAGAGAGCAGGTATCACCATCTGGTCAGATCTGTTAGCTGTTGAAGGAATCCACCCTTGGGAGGTATTAAGGGCTAAGATTGGAACTGGCTTTTCCAGGTTTAAGTATATACAACTTGTATCCTGGTTTGAAGCGGAAAAGGGTGATATAAGAGGAGACTGGGAAACGGAGCAGTCCCTTCAATCAGTACATCTAAGAAAGAAAGAGATCTCTACCTGGTATAGGAAGTTCTTGGATGCAGAAGATCTGGAACTTCCCCGCAAAACACAGTCTGGAATCAATCCCCTTCGAGTCTAACATTGCAGATCTGTATGAGCCTTCTTTGAAACTACTTTATAAATTCATCAAACCGGCCAGCTTAAAGAAGAATCATTTTTTCGTCATTAATAGACTTTATTATACTCCTGCAAAAATAGCCAAGTTTGCCTCATTATCCAACCCAAAATGTCCTGGGTGTAAGACTCCCAATGCTAATGATATCCATATCTTCTATGAATGTTCAGAACTTGGAACTTTTTGGAAGGGGGTGGGAGACACCGTTTGTGGCATTTTTAAAGTCAACATCGAGGTCAATGCTTCACTAGTAATCTTTGGAGAGGATGGATTGTTCAGTTTGAATTTATCGCAGATTCATAGAGGGTTGTTGCTATATCTGGTGTTACTTGCCCGGAGAGAGATCTGCATGAAGTGGAAAGATCCACGGCCCCCGAAATGTGAGGACTGGCTTAAAGCCACGTTTGCCATGGCTCGTTTAGATCAGAACGGAACTGGGGAAAGTATGACAAACATCTGGCAGCCTCTAATGAGCTGGGGCCGAGACCTGAGATTAATATAGTTCCAGTTGGCTTCCTCCGGTCCAATGATTACACCAAGCCTTCATCAAATGGGGCTGGTCAGGCTGACCTAAGCAAGTGCAGCAAGCCGTAGGGCGCCCAGTTGGTAATGACGGCTTTTACTAACATCTGCAGAAGCTTATTGGTGAGCTGAGGACAAATTTTTTTTTTTTTAAATAGAACATGTCATGACTGATGTAATATGTTAGGTCATAAGCAGTGCATGGCAGGGGCACAAGTTATGAGTCGAATTAAGTAGATTTTGCTCACTATGAGCTTGATTGCCAGTTATTGCCCACTATGGGCTCAGTTGAACTCCATGCCTGATTCTCTCATCAGCCATGACAGATTAATCACAGAAACAACAGTGAGGCATGTTAGAGATTAATGGTGATGCACTGACAAAGGCGAGAAACAAAAGGTAAGTATCACAGGACTGATATTGCCAAGGTACACGAAGACAAAATCAGTACAAATATATCTCACTGTTGAAAATTTGAAAACATTATACATTGTTAAATATTTGAATTCTTTTTGGTATTCCTTCTTAGCCTAGATTAAGTGCCACATGGTCATACAAAGGTGATATGAACCTTAAAGATGCTACAAGATGGAGCCCAAATAAACGTCAGGAGTTTGGTCTTTCTTTTATGTTTACGGTTTTCACTTGAGCACTGTATATACTGAGCACTTGAAATGCTTTGCCGTTATCGTGAACAAAACCCTGCGTGGTTGAAACACGTCGAGTTTTTTTAACTAATTTAATTGATCTAATATTAGATCCTTTGGGGTGGAGACGTTATTTTATTTTGCTGCCCCCATTGTTTTCTATGGGAATGTTGGGCATGTGTAGTACTTTACTTACTCCAAGGCTGGGCTAGAGTACATTTACACTTGTTTTGAGACATTTAAGGCTATAGTGGCTTTAGAAATGCAGTCTGTGAATTGCAATGACCTCCCTTTTAAGTGGTTGTGTGTTTCTATTGACACGTTCCTCCTTAAGCCTCTCCTTAAATTTCCCTATACAGCTTACATTTAGTTGTAGATATTCCCACCACTCCCCCAGTCCCTTCTATGTTTGCGACTAAAATGTATATTAATATATGCAGAGAGCTCCACTACCATGGCAAAATTCTCTGCAAAAAAAAGATAGGAAAGGTGGAAGCGGAGGTCTTTGGCCATAAGCTTGTGAATTGCATTTTGTAGCATGTGATTAGCACTAGTGTATTACTACTTTACATATTACAAAACACAGGCTTGTTATGGTCATCAATTTTTGGCACAAATGTGAATTATCTGCACAGATATAACATCTAAGGTTAAAAGTACAATAATCTGAGAATTTCTGCAATTTGTGCCAGACAGTTTACACCCTAAATAGATGGGATGTAGAGCATACACTTTTAATAAGATAATTATATTTTAATCACTTCAATTGATAAATGTGTGGAAGTTCTAGCATACTTGTGCAACAGAAGATGGAGTGCTCAAATCTCTGGTCAGAAAAAATGCTGCATGCTGTTATAGGCGTCTTACTCACACAGATGCATAGGCGCTGGAAGCAGGGGTGTGGAGGGTTCTGCAGCACCCCCAAAATAAACATGCTGTAGATTAAAAGGTGAACGAGCAATAAAGATGCCTCTACATTTTGTTTTTATCTTGTCACTTTTGGTACGAGTTCAAAGAGAGAAGTCTAATGTCAGGCTGTACCTTCTGATAAATTGCTGCTTATTCTTTTAACACGTAAACTGTTTACTCTTCTTCCTCTGACTTCAAAGAGAGAGGATTTTGTAAAGTGAACTATCTGACAATCTTTCTGGGGTACAGGGAGTGTGAAGAGAAAGGCTGTAGGATGTCAGTATCATGCAACATATAAATACCTGTAAATGAGCTGTTTTAATATTTCACAACGTCAGCAGTTCGGAAAGCACATCTGCACATTATTTGGCACTTCTCAAATTTGATGCAAACAAACATTTTAATAGGATCAAAATAAACCAAGACACTTTGCTTGTTTGCGTCCAAATGATAAATATATACTGAAACCGATTTCCACATATTACCGTATATGTTATATATAGTTTTCTCTGTAAAGCTGCATGTCAGGGTAAATTTTGTTGCTATTTCAGTGGAAAATGTGCTGTCTGTTAAGCACACCATGCTTTTTAAGTAACATATTTGCGACAGTGTTCAAAAATTACATACCACACACCCTTACCACTCTCCTGTTGAAATAATATGGCTCATTTTCTATACTTGTTCTGTGTGACACTTTGATTTTTCACAACCCCTGTGTCTTCAGTGATTGAACATTGATGGCAGCACCCCCACTCTGAAAATGGCCCCAGCACCACTGCACAGACCTCTATAATGTCTTCTAAAGTATTCTACGACTGCTATAATGTTAATCTAACACGTGCATTGGTTAAATCCCCTCACTTGACAGCAGATATTAAGTGTCACAGGTGCACCACTTCCCTCTGAGGGCAGAGATTCTGAGCGTGAAAAAGCAGACAATTCGACTTCCTCTACAGAACTTCAAATCAAATACTGCGAGTAATTTGGAATCAATCACAGTACAATGTTGAACTCTTTCCCCTCATCTCTGTATAAAACATGGAACACGCTTCAAATGAACGCAGTCAGGTATAAAAGGAATCGCCTGGGACTACAATACTCCTGGGCAAACTCCCTTAGCTAAGTCCACACTTATTATAACTGAGGTCTGACATGTTATGTCTCTGAAATACCTTTTTTTTCTTTATAAAAGAAGGACAGGTCTATAGAAAATCTCCTTTCGTCTTCTGTCTGATGCTCGCTCGCTCGCTCGCTCTTGGAGGTATGAAAACCGTCGAGGACAGGGCTATTGTCACCGCACTTTTTATCACCTCGGGCGTTGCTGCGCTGCCTCAGACGACCTTGGCTCCAACAGCCCCCAGACTGCTTGTGCTGGTTTTAAAGGGGCTTTTGTTGGTAATCAGCACAGATTTGGGAATCCCATGACAGGCACACTTGCCGCAGAGAACTGAAAACCCCGAAAGCAGGGTTAACAGTAATAACAGCCGCGAGGCCCTGCCTGACCCTGGGTGCCTGCTTATGTGCAATCAACACCGCGCGTGGAACTTCCCAAAGGAGGCGGGGTGGGCTTTTTTTCGGACCGATCATAAATCAATCTAAAAATAACGCGAAATACTTATTAGTTTTCAATTTGTGTCTGGGTTGTAAAAAAATAAATAAAGTGCCTCTGCTTTAATGTACCAGATATTGGGCGCATGTTTAAATGTTATACGTCACACATGAGTCTTTTTCGTTTTCTTAATTTGAGAGAAAGTTATGATTCAGTCTGGAAGCGATGGGTTCGACTTTTTGTACATTTTATTTTGGATACTTTTTTATCGATTAAAAGAACAGCTTTTCAAATCGGGCATTTCACAACAGTCCTACGATTTATCTTCATGGTTTATTGATGGACGTTATGAAACCCGCCGCAAATTGCTGTTCAACATCGTTATCTGGTTGTAACATGCTTGGAAAGTTCCAAGGGCTTTAAAAAACTGCCACTGGTCAGTGCCCTAAGGCTAACCTATGCATGGCATTTCCATCAAGCGCCATCTCCTTCCATCATGGATACAGGGAAAATCCATTTTGCTGCCAAATTTTCTGAAATGCTCAATCTAATTATTTTTGTGTTTTTTACCCCACGTAAAGCATACTGAAGGGGGAATACTAGTCTTAACGTTTCAGATGGCTAAGTAGTTTTTGTCATTTGTGTTCTAGCATGATGGCCAGGCACGGCCGGAACAGGTAAGAGCAGTGGGGCAGGGTGAGGCGGGGGTGGGGGGTGGTTGGTGTGGGGTTGAGGTTTTACAGACGAAGGAATAGGGAAAATAAAATAAAAAAATAAATAAACCACTTACCTTGTGCTCGCCGCAAGGTAAGTGGTTGTATTCATTTTTTTATTTTATTTTCCCTATTCCGTCGTCTGTAAACTTCCCGCCCTACCACTCTTACCTGTACGGGCGTGCCTGATGGTGGCGTGCATTTATCTGGCTGCCTGTGCACTCTATGTGCTGTTCCTCTGTCACCCCTGGAGACTACAATTGGCATGTAACATGGCTGCCTGTAACTAGTGAACGCCTTGGTTTTCTACTCTGTCGCTCCTGAGTTAGAAAAGTCTATAGTCTGCCTGCCATGGCCAACACTTCATGGCCTAAGGGTGAATGTCATTTGCAAGCTGAGTGTGAGGATTTGGGTGAGCTATATGATGTGGCTGTGAGGCCTTATTGTGGAGTGCACTCGAAAATACCATCTTGGGTCCAGTCAGGCCTGTTTACTTAATCTTAGCTCAACCCTGGGTAGCTGTGGCTGCAAGCAGTGTGGCTTGGCAAAGGAACTTAGTGTAAAGCATTTAACAGCACCAACCAACTAAATAAGAAAGTCACACAACAAGAGATTCCTTGTCCCCAGGGTAAAAGACCAAAGTACAGTTATCTTCAATCTGTCCCTGTAATGTCATGGCTACTGCCCCTATGAGTATCTCATAAAATTGCCCATTAATTATACCAGAGTAGTTTTAATTGTGAGAATTGTAGCAAAGTATTTGTCTTAAACAAACATACCCGACAGACAATGATTTATTAACTGCTATTCAATGTTTGTTGAGTACCAAGGCTCTAACCCCATACACCTCCCTGAGTAAGCCTTAGACTGCTCGACTTCCATAGCCTGAGAGTCAAGTGATAAAGGGGTGTGCTTAGTGATCAATTCTGGATTCAGTACTAGGGTTAAGGCCCGGGACATGAGCTGTAAATGGCTCTGATTCACATTTACCGAGCCCAGTAAGCCCTACCTGTCCTGGGACTCCTGAAAATGTTCCCACAATTGGAGAGAAACTATGAAGATTCACTAGATTCCCGTTCCAATAAGTACTAACAGCCGTTAAGCCCAGCTGTTTTCACACAACTTAAGCATAATGGTGGATGGCCAATGGGAAGAAGGAAGTTTGTGAAAGATGACCCTAGATGAGGTGAAGGAAATGTGTTGGGATGAACGATAGAGGGCTCCAAGGATAGGGAGATCATTATAGATTTTATCATGGACCAATACGAGAAACAGGCACTAACAGAAAATTAGAAGGATGCATGAAACTCCAGGTGGGGTTCAGTAGAAAACACCTCAGAGTAGAGTGCTGTAGAAAGACACTCTCAGAGCCCCTGAATGCAGACTTCCCCTAGAATGCCTCCCACATTTTCCCCTAGATTGTTTTCTGGGATATTCACTAGACAGTCTCCTCCAGCCATCACAAGAGTACCCAGGTCACCTGCCCCAGTTATCGTACTTCTAGGCAGGCTGGATTATTTTAAGACATTGAAACTCGAGCTAGCACTCCAGAAAGCTAAGGATGAGCAGGAGGATAAAGTTGCATTTGATTAGTCTGACAAGAAGAAGAGGGGAGATAAAGGGATAGGAAGAAAGAATGGGCTCTCAGAAGGAAAGAGCTAGGGATTTGGGGAGCGCGGATAGCACTTGAGAAAGAAAGGCTCAGGTTAGAGTCTGAAAGGAAGGTTAGCTTTGGGAGTAGTGATTTGCCCAAGTCCTAGGAAACCACCAGTACAGTTCCTGATAGTCTCTATCAATTTATGATTACCTCCTTCAGGCTGTAGAATGCTCCTGCCACTTTTCAACACTTAGTTAAGTATGCATATGGCCTGGAGGAGTTCTGTGTGGCCTGCTCCGTACTCTGTGTACTGCATGGGTACTCACAAACTTTCTCTCGGGGGCCAAATATACAGTGTGGTTTGTGGCCGAGGGCCGCACCGGTGGGGGCGAGGTCATTGGGGGAGGGGGGCGGGGCTAGAGCAAGAAAAAAAAACTGTGACCATGAGGTTGAACACAGGCCCCTGCAGCGGACGCATTCGTCCACTGAGCCACCAGACCCGGCATACACACATCTATCTATCTATCTCTATCTCTCTCTATCTCTATCTCTCTCTCTATCTCTCTCTCTATCTAGCTATCTCTATCTCTCTATCTCTCTCTAGCTATCTCTATCTCTCTCTATCTGTCTCTAGCTATCTCTATCTCTTTCTCTCTAGCTCTCTCTATCTCTCTCTCTATGGCTCTATCTCTCTCTATCTCTCTCTCTATGTCTCTATCTCTCTCTATCTCTCTCTATATCTCTATGTCTCTATCTCTATGTCTCTCTATCTTCTATGTCTCTGTCTCTATGTCTCTCTATCTTCTATGTCTCTCTATCTTCTATGTCTTTCTATCTTCTCTCTCCATCTTCTATCTCTCTATCTGTCTGTCTCTATCTATGTCTCTATCTGTCTCTGTCTCTCTCTCTATCTCTCTCTATCTGTCTCTGTCTCTATCTGTCTGTCCCTGTCTCTGTCTGTCCCTGTCTGTCCCTGTCTGTCTGTCCCTGTCTCTGTCTGTCCCTGTCTCTATCTGTCTGTCCCTGTCTCTGTCTGTCCCTGTCTCTGTCTGTCCCTGTCTCTATCTGTCTCTGTCCCTGTCTCTGTCTGTCCCCATCTGTGTCTGTCTCTATCTGTCTGTCCCTGTCTCTGTCTCTATCTGTCTGTCTGTCCCTGTCTCTGTCTGTCCCTGTCTCTGTCTGCTCCTGTCTCTGTCTCTATCTGTCTGTCCCTGTCTCTGTCTCTGTCTGTCACTGTCTCTATCTGTCTGTCCCTGTCTCTATCTGTCTGTCCCGTCTCTATCTGTCTGTCCCTGTCTGTCCCTGTCTCTATCTGTCTCTCTATCTCTATCCCTGTCTCTATCTCTGTCCCTGTCTCTGTCTCTGTCCCTGTCTCTATCTCTGTCCCTGTCTCTATCTCTGTCCCTGTCTCTGCCTGTCCCTGTCTCTGCCTGTCCCTGTCTCTGTCTGTCTGTCCCTGTCTCTATCTGTCTGTCCCGTCTCTGTCTGTCCCTGTCTCTGTCCCTGTCTGTCCCTGTCTCTGTCTGTCTCGGTCTGTCCCTGTCTCTATCTCTGTCCCTGTCTCTGTCTGTCCCTGTCTGTCCCTGTCTCTATCTCTGTTCCTGTCTCTGTCTCTGTCCCTGTCTCTATGTCTCTCTCTGTCCCTGTCTCTGTCTGTCCCTGTCTCTATCTCTGTCTGTCTCTCCCTGTCTCTGTCTCTATCTGTCTCTGCGCCTCTATCTGTCTCTGCGCCTCTATCTGTCTCTGCGCCTTTATCTGTCTTTGTCCAAACTAGGAAGCTTCCCAAAAGGCCCTTTTAAAAGTCAGCTGTGAAAGCGCTTACAGCTGATTTTTAAAGGGCCTTTTGGGAAGCTTTCGAAGGTGCCCTGACGACACAGAGGCCGGCAGTAAACACAGAAGATGGCTGCAGGAGTATACGTAGTGAATACCTATTTAATGTATTCACTACGTATGCTCCTGGGTCATCTTCTGTGTTTACTGCCGGCCGTGGAAACTGCATGGCAAGGTCCGTGGGCCGCCAATGAAGGCCTGCCGGGCCGCTGGCGGCCCGCGGGCCGTACTATGAGTACCAGTGGTGTACTGGAATGGGAAGGTCCCAAACCTCTGAGGAATCTCTGGAGATTTGGAGTTTATGCATACCTTCCCCAAGTTCACCATAACAAGCCGTCATATTTTTAACTTCACCTCAGTGTGCACAATGACAAACCTGTGAGCTGCATTATTTTTGAATTTTAAGGAATGAGACCCAGGGCAGAGCTCTGAGGTAGCGGGGCACACCATTGCACCATGCATGCATGAGGGAGACTAATATTCCCCCGCTGGGCTGTAGAGGACTGACAGCGGTGGCATTGATACTGAATTCACTAAGCAGGGCAAGCCTTTTCCCCTTTTGCCTGGTAGAAAATGTGGCTGCCAGCCATCTGCCACCAGGTCCTTCATCAATCTGTGTGTCGCAGGTATGATAGTGTCCAAGCGAGTCACAGGAGTACATGGAGTATAGTTGGTGTATGCGGGCAGAGCAACACTGGCTTCCATTTTGGATGTAGCCAAATCCAGTAGTAAATAAGCTAAAGGGAGAGGAATAGAGTCCAGAAAGATTATATGAATTAGAGGGACCTTTTTCAGATGGAACAGAATAGAGAGTGTTCAGGAAAGGAGATAGTGGCCATTTTTATGTCAGGGAGTTTCCCTATGCACTTCCTGGCCTTTGTTCTCTGGGAGGATGAACCCACGATGGTTGACATGTATCTGAATGGGGCAGCCTGCATACCTTTAGTGCCCTGTTGAAGGTTTTTCCTGAGAGGAGACTCGTCCCACCTCCAGGCTCACACTTTTGACACAAACCATGCATAGACTAGTCTTAGGCAAAATCACCTAAGTACAGGACTGAACAAAACCAGTCACAGAACTGAAGGACTTTGTATATAAAGTTTTTTTCTGGAACTTGGGTATAAAGATACAGTGGGGACCAGGAGAATCCTTAGAAGTTGAGGTAACTACTGCTAACTCCCCTTGCCATGTTCATGACCAATAATCTGAGAAACATGATAAGTCTGACAGGAGCAGCTTCTTGTACCCTGCTCAAGGACAGAGCATACCAACTGCGTAGGAAGCATGCTGAAGAGGCTGCTGAGAAGGCAAGGGCCTTTGAAGGTTCCCGTCCACAAAGCTTGAGGCCGTCGCTGATATAAGAAAAGGCCTACACCTCCGAAACATGGGTGAGGTCTGAATATATCTGCAGCAGATGTAATTACAATCACACCAAATTCAGAAGGTGTCAGGAAAGGTATTCACCCAATCGAGTTCTGAAGAAAATAATCTCTAGTGCCATGAAGCACATAAACATTAGAAGAAGCTGACCACTACAGCAGTCGAACAACAAGAACATACTTAAAAAAACTGTGAATAGATTACACCTTGAGGAAGGCATTCTCACTGTGACCTGGGGTGGGCACCTAGCTTATTTAGGTGGTGGGTTGTGGATGGGTCTGAGGAAGAACACAAGACTGCCAAGACCACGAGCACCTTCACCACAGTGCAACCTCCTCTTCACTGTTACTAATGCTGTGATTTGTCATCCCAGTGCAAGCACAAGCACAATCAGCACAATAGTGCAAACTCTTAGCTAGACCAGAGC
Organism: Calotriton arnoldi; assembly: GCA_963921515.1. Lineage (NCBI taxonomy): Eukaryota > Metazoa > Chordata > Amphibia > Caudata > Salamandridae > Calotriton > Calotriton arnoldi. The sequence goes on from CAWUFW010001804.1 coordinate 966,995, forward strand.
AGCAACACTAACTTTTCAACTAGTTGGCTCATGTCAGGAGCACAGCACTGGGGCAGGTTTCCCCCATGGCCAGTAGGTAAGCCTTGCCCCAACAAGGCTGTACTTCAGACCCGAAGGCACAGTGACATTGAACCCTACCACAAGGGTGGAAATACTGCAAAAGAAACTATTTGGAACTCAATCATGACTCTGAAGTGCATTTCGACCTGCTAGCAACTATCTAGTCAACTATCTGAGATTCATCACCCCCAGATTAGTGGGCCAAAATGCAGTCATCATAAATCTGTCTCTATCTCTTTTGTGGGTATTGCTCCCATTAGACCCTTCAGAATTGCCCACTGTGAATTATGCCAATTCACTTCTAATTGTGTGATAATAATGAAGTACTTTCCTTAAACAAATGTATTGGCCGGACAGGTATTTGATAACTGCTAATCAATGCTTGTTGAGTGCTGGGCCTCTAACCCATACCACCTCCCTGAGTAAGCCTTGGGCTGCTTGACTTGGCTACCCCGAGAGTTAAATGATAAAAGGGTGCACTTTGTGATAGGTTTTGGTTCGGGTTAAACTCTGAGACTTTAGTGGTAAACTGCTCTGATTCACACACACTGAGCCCAGTAACCCTTACCTGCCCTGCAACACCTGAAAAAGCTCCTACAGCAAAAGCCTCTAATGTAAGTATCCCACTGAGTAGAGTACTACCAATCCGCAAAATGGCTTTCACGCCATATCAACAGTAGAAATGGTTTAACAAATGGAAATTCAATACAATACAATGTCAATGTTCCTAATGGTGTGAAGCATCGTATATAACTCGAAACACATATTAACCTCTAAATACAAGGAGTTGCCTCATAAATTTGCACGAAATGTATATTGCAAAATGCTTGATGGCATGAAAACAGAATGGCAAACTGTAACCTTTACATATGACTGAACCACTAACACTGGGCACCCACAGAATAGCATCCTACTTGTCCACAAAGTGCTTCAGAGGCTCATCAATCAGGGGTAGTAAGCACTATATAAGTACCCATACCATACTATACCATAATGAGCAATTATTTCCTCTCCAAAATCGTTAGCACCTGGTGATATTTTTGCTCAATGCCTGGATTATTCAACATATGTTTGAACTGGGCGAGCTTAACTGCCAATATGCCTTAGACAAATAAAAACTGAAAAGCCTGATATGGGAAACATGGCAAGCAATGCATTATCAATATTATTACCAATGTGAGAGTGTAATAAATATTCAAATATTTATTTGGATGATTATTTCATTCATTGCTGCCGAGTGGTTTTGTGGCAAGTGTGACACCTTCAGCCAGAGCTGGCTCTTTAGCCACCAGAATTTTGCATTGTGCAGCTCATAGCCCTGTGCTGCCTATGGGAGAAACGAACAGATTCTTAGACATAAACATACCAGCTGCTCATCCTAGAAAGGGGTGGCCATCGTGGGGTCTTGCAGTATGGATGTCATGTAAATTGCAATGGAAGACAGAGCAACTAGGGGTAGCCTACTTATTGCCTAATGAACTACATATGAGGGTCTGGCTTACTGGCCCTGAAGGTGGTGTGATTGATATTCTGAATGTTTATATTCCACCTGGCTGGTCCCCAGAGGTTTAGTCGATCGGGGGAATTTTGTTTCCTATATCGGAAGTATCAGGGAGGATATTGCTGATTGTAAGTTGTCTGCGGAGGGCAAAAGGGGGTAGTATCTACTATTAATCTATGGTGAATTTAATACACAACCGTCTGACGCTATTATTAATAGTGAGCTCCGAATGGAAGACCATTGCCCAGGGATCCCGGAGATGGCTATGAGTTGTTTTAAATCAACCAAGGAGGGTTAAGCCTTTTCTCAATTTCTGATGAATTACAACTGCTTTTTATTAACGTTCGTACTGCTTCAGATAGCACTGCCAAAGTGGCGTTTGATAATGGGAGAAGGTCATCACTAATCGACTATATTATAGTTAATACTGAGGGGTGAGAGTGTGTGTGTGTGTGTGATTTGACTGGTATCAGAAGAGTGGAGAGTGGCCATGATCCTGTAGTTCTCTATCTGAAGCTGAGTCCTAAGTGGTGTGCTAGCATTAACAATTTAAGCGAGAGAAGTTACGGCCATGACATTGCTCCAACCAATAGTAGTAGGAGAATAAAATGGAGTAGCGAGAAATACCTCAATGAACTCCCGATGCTTGAACGCATAGTGGCCAAGTATGGAGCCCTAATTACAAATACCCTGGCCAATCATAGCAGAAAAATCTTAGCGGCCTATGATGACATGGTAGATGAATTGAAGGTTCTGCAGTCCAAGCCTATTGGGCCCAAAATGGTTGGTCCTACTAGCAGGAGCCTGATTAAAGGGTATAGCTGGTATGACGAAGAATGCTTCCGTATGTAGAGAACTATCTCACATGCCTTGACACAGCACAACTGTAACCCCCAGAGTGAAGTGTTAATTTGAAAACATAGGCGTGAGTACAAACATCTTTTAAAATCCAAGAAGACACTGCTTCAAATGTTGTTATGGGCAGAACTGAGGGAGACCTCTTATGATAAAATCACCAAGAGGTTTTGGGAACTTGCAATATGGGTGAAGAAGGGGGCAGTGAATACTTTGGAAAATCATATTGGCCCAAAAGTGTGGCTTCATCATTTTAGTGCCTTGTACAGTGCCAAGCCCAAAGGTTCGCCTGGCCCCCTGATAGTGTGCAAGGACCTCTACAGGGGTCTTTGTGCAATTGACATCTTAGTACCCGAAGTGGAAAGAGCATTGAGTGTCATGAAGAAGCATAAGGCACCAGGTCCGCCCATGTGCCCATTGACATTTATCACAAGCAGCCACACTTGTAGGCTAGAGTCCTTACCAAATCATTTAACTCAGCTTCGGTTTGTAACATTGTACCATCCACCTGGCGCTCAACCATTATCGTACCTATATAGAAGAAGGGCGATCCTGGCAGTCCCATAACTCTCGCCCAGTCTCACTTCTGGATGGGGCAGGGAAAGTCCTTGGGAAAAGTCCTGCTTAACCGACTACAGGGTAGGGTGGAAAGTCACAATATATGACAGAAGTGCACGCTGGTTTTCAGTCACGGATAGGTACCATTGATCAAGCAGTTCGATTATATATGATTTCACATACGTGTACAGGTGTCAGAAAATCCTCACTGTATTTAATATTTGTGAATTTGAAAGCAGCCTTTGACCTAGTAGATTGGGAGACACTGTGGAGATCATTGGTAGATCAAGGGACTGATATCACCTTGGTACATGCTATAAAGGCTCTTCAGTCTGGCAATACTGCTAGAGTTAGGTATGGGCCGGCAAGGTGAGTGTACAGAAGCCTTTCCAGTAGAAAAGGGCGTACGGCAAGGGTGTGTGCTGGCACCTTACTCTTTAGCCTCTTTCTTAATGTTGCAGTAGAATATTTATTGGAAGAACCCTTAGATGTCAACACTATATAGAAATTATTATTTGCATATGACGCAGTATTAATGGCGCAAACAGTAAATGCAATTCACAGCTTAGTAAAGTGTTTTGTGGATTACTGTGACAAGAAATCACTGACCATTAATGGAAGTAAAACAAAGAATATGGGACTGAGGACGTCCCCTAGTCTAAAGCAGAAGCCCTTGATTGACAGTGTGCCCATTGAGACCGTTAAGCAGTACGATTATCTGGGGATCCGGTTCACTGAGACATTGCACTGGGGTAGTCACGTACAGAAGGCAAAAAGCAGACTTGAGACAAATGGTCGGGCAGTCTTGAAGTTTAGGCTGAAGGCAGGTGCCAGAAGTATTAGTATGATCCTGCAAATATATACACAGAAGGCAGTGGCAGCAGCTCTCTACGGGGCTGAGCTCTGGGGGTATCTGAACCTACATCCATTGCAAGTGGCCGAGAACAACTTTCTAAGAGCCCTGCTGAGGTTGGGGCCGAGCACCCCCTTATTGGCACTGTATGCAGAGCTTAGTTTTACCCCAATATCGGAGATGGCTCCCCTCAGGCCAGTGCTATATTGGGTCAGGCTGGTGAGAAACCCAAAGGCAGCAATATATTTAAGTTCTCTGGAAGATGCAACCTCCAACTATGGCTGTCGAGGCAGCACATGGTCGATCTATGTAAATAATGTTTTGAATGAGCTGCAGATGTGGTCCTTATGGTCTGACCCTAGTAGAGTATGGCAGGATACTACAGATCTGATTAAAGATCAATGCCAAGAATATCAGCAATTGGGAAAGCGTATGTGTTGAAGCCTGGGTCTATTTTAGTAACTACTTTAACAATGATCATGGCCCTCCCTGCACATTTTATCTAGATTCAATGTACCCTGAGCTTAACCAAACGTTGTATGTAAAACATAGACTGGATATTCTGCCGACCAGGGAATATCTAATCAGCATCCACAGGCTTGCTGCTGGTCTTGATCACTGTGACTGTAAATGCAGAGGGTAACAACCTACCTCACTTTATCCTGTTTTGCAGAAAATATGATTCCATACGTAGGCGGTGGAGCCTTCCCCATTTTAAACTTTACAAGGTTAAATGTGTCAAATCGACACTGATGCTTTGTGCTAGAACTGATGATGAGTTTGTTCTTAACTCCGTAGCATCATATTTATGGGCTGCATAGTCACGTCTGAGAGAGTTGCCTACCACACAGTAGGTATTATACTAAGCAGATAATCCATTGTGAAGTGTCTTTTTATTTGATATTATGTATCAGAGACTGGCTCTGGCACACCGCTTTGGCCGTCACCTACCCAGCCGGTCTTCGGACATTTGTCTCGTCTTCTCCTCCGCTGCTGTCTCCTCCCTTTGGACTCCCAACTCTCCCTGATCTGTTTGGATCCTGCTTCTCGTTTTCGCTAATAACTCCTGTACTGAATAAAAATTTTAAAAAAGCTAGGAGACCTAGCTTTTTGACCGATGCCCGGTGGAGCTACTTGATAGCTAAAGAGAAGATGGGCTGTGGACTACCCCATCAGCCGTCACCTACCCAGCCGGTCTTTGGACAGAATTGACTTCGTCTCTCCGTTGTATTCTCCCTCCTACCCCTTTACTCCACCCCCTTTCTCCTTTATGCTCCATTTATCCCTCCTCCTTGCTCTTTAACTGTTTTCCCGTTGAGACCTAGCTGTTTGGCTGATGCCCGGTGGAGCTACCCGATAGCTAAAGAGGAGATGGGCTGTAGACTTCCTCCTCGGCCGTCACCTACCCAGCCGGACTTTGGGCAAACTCTCCTTCGTCTCTCCATCCTATCTACCTCCTACCCCTTTACCCTTCTAAGCTCCATTTATTTCGTCTTCTACTCTCTTGAAATGTTTTTCTAGTAACTGATGTAACGTGTAACTGATGTAATTTTGTAATATCTGTGGAACCTTATGTAAAGCGCTCTGATACCTCCGGGTCTAGCCAGCGCTATATAAAACTCTCAAAATAAATAAATAAAATAAATAAATAAATATATTCCATTATGTATTGAGATGCAAATTAGTTGCTTGAATTGTCTTCTCCTCTAACGCTCCCATGTACATGCCCTTTAATACAACCTGGTTTTGCAATGATGTATTGGATGATTGTTTTTACTGGACATGTGTGTGTAGGGGCTGCTTGCTCTTTGTGTACTTATCCTACCTCTTTTTGCATTGTTTCCATAATGACATTGCCCACAGTTGCCAAAGGCATAGATATCTGTGCCTATTTACTGTATGTCAAAATGCTGTTCAGTCGATTGTACTATATATGTTTCAAATATTTATGAAGTAAGTATTTTTGTATTCTAATTTATAGTTTTAACCATTGTAAGGCTGAAAGCTGAAACAATTAACAATAAACGTGTAACTTGAAAAGCAAAGCTACAAGGTGTCACACATAACATGTATCTAAATGCCAACTATGTTCCTTGTTTGAATCAAAAATCTTCAGAGGGAGACCACACCATATAGTTAAGTGTTGCTTTATCTAAACCAAAAGGCATACTGAAAAGTTACTGTTCTTTCTATTTTACTAAACAAATCCATATTTCTAATTCAGGAGCTTATGATAGAAGCTGCTGTTCACACATTAGTACTTGCAGGGGCGACTCTTCCGTTAAGGTGGAGGAGCTTCGCCCATTAAACAAATGCCCCAGAGATCAAAAAATAAAATAGCAATAAAGTTTATTTATTGCCATATTATTTTTCAAAACCCTGTTTCGAGCCACGCATCAGGACAGGGGAGGGGCTTTCTGCTGCTGCCAGTCAGGCAGCAGCAGAAAGCAGTGATGGGTAGGGCACTTTAGGTTTAAAGTGCGCATGAATTTTTGGTCGGCCGTCTTGCGATGGCCAGCCAGGAATGCACAGTTGAAACCTCTCTAACCCAGCTGTCTTAGACAGCTGGGTTAGAGATAGCATAGGGTTCCAGTGCCCTCTGGAGCGGTGAGAGAGGCCGCTCCCTCCAATCATGGTGCTGCTCTCATGTAGCATGAGAGCAGCACCAGGATTGGTTTCCTGGAGCCTACCTGGAGAAGACCGGAGTGAGGAGGAGGATGTCGCACTAAGAAGGAAGTGGGATTATTTTTTCTTAATTTATTTTTTCACTTTTATTTTTGCCCCCGTCTCACCACCCTCCTTACATGCCAGCCACCACTGAATACTTGTCTGGTTGCAATCACAGTGGGAATACTTCCTTTGTAGCTTATGGGGCTTCTGATAGTGTTCTATTTATTCAGTTGCATTCTTTATCAGTTGCAATTATGCTTTCAGTGCATGGTAACGCAATAATGAAGTAGAAACATTTATTGGCAGTCTTGAAATTCCTCAGATATCTTTATTTAGAGAACCCCTCAAGTTTTGGGACCAACACCAAAGAGTGATACGACATCAAGTAACAATCTTAATGCACTTTCACCTTTAAATGGTGAAAAAAGTTCCACAAACAGTATGTCCGCAAGTTTTTTTCATATTAACAGTTGCAGAGTTAGTACCAGCTTCTGGCTGATTTTAATGAGAATGTCTTTCCAATTTTGTTGTACAGTTTTACTAAAACTAATAACGCAGACCAGCAATCTGGATTCAGACCAGGTAGGGACAAGTAAGACATCCTGATTTCTATATGGGATGATCTAAAATTCTTGGTGGACAAAATGTGTCTGTTTCTCTGTTATTTCTTTATTTTCCAGATGTCTTCAACATAGTCCACCACCACACTCCTACATAGGCTTCACCATCATTCGATTTGGCAAACTAAACTCAAATGGATTGCCTCCCACATCAAGGAAAGGCTAGGCCTAGTATTCCTACTTCTTTTCACATCATCTTCTCATACTATACTCTGTTGAGTTCCCTACTCTTATTCACTCATCTTCCTCATTTCTTTACCAGACCTGTTCACATTTTTCAGTTGTTCATGAAATACTATACAGATTCAAATCATCCCACAATTGGATTACCCAGAAAACCAAAAGAATATATACTGGGTGACTGCTTCCACATCATAGGTACATGAGTGATTAATAATTATCTGAAGCTTAACACTGAAAAAACATAGACCATGAACTACAGGCAATGGCTCAACCATCAACCAATAGACATGTGAACACTGAAACTTGGCACCCCTTCCACCACTTCGGGAGGTGAGAAATTTAAGAGTGAACATGGACCCATATCCATCACGTATACCACATGTTAAGAAAGTAATGAGAAGCACCTTTCTCATCATGAAACATTTACACAGGCTCTTCCCTTTCTTGCATATTGTTAGACCTGCCAGCCTTAGGGTGGTCTTCCACTAAACATATTGCCTTCCCCCTCATATTTTTGCTGAATTTTCTTTTTGTTGGCCATAGGGCTCTGTATACTTCACCACTGCTGACCAGTGCTAAAGTGCTTGTTCTCTCTCCCATAACATAGTAAAATTGGGTTACACCCAATTGGCACATTTAATTTACTTATACATCCCTAGTAAAATGGTACTACATGTACCCAGTGCCTGTAAAGTAAATGCTTCTAGTGAGACTGCTGCACTTATTGTGCCACCGCTTAAGTAGCCCTTTAAACACGCTCCAGGCCTACCATTGCAGCCTGTGTGTGAAGTTTTAAACATATATGATTTTAACTAAAAATAGAATATCAGTCGCATTTACTTATACATGTTGTGTTCCCCGAAATAGGGAATACACCGAGCGTTACTGCCATGAACAAATGATTTTAATAAGACGTATGAACTTGAAGCAGGTGCCTTGTTCTACCTATAGATAAGGTTGGTAGACACTGTGGGGCCGATTCCGATTCGGGCCGGAAATCTCTCCGACTGAGCCGGACCCGGAGAGATTTCCGACCGAATCGGACCCGTGCAGCCCGACCGAACGAGTACGATGCGTCCGTATGCTATCGGACTCGAGTCGGCCGGACTCCCATTGAAGTCAATGGGACCCGGTCGTACAACGCGTACGCGGGCTCCCATTGCCTCAATGGGTGCGAGGCGAACAAGGGCACCCCCTACAGCGGGTACGCAGCGAAGCGACTCGTGCCGTACACGCACAGGTAGGGGGGACCCATGGGTCCCCCCTGTGTGCGACTCGCGCGGCTACGCATACAGGGGGGTCCGACACGGACCCCCGAAGTACGGCTCCGACTGCTCTTTCGAGCCGGGCGGCGCGTGTCGGTCGGACTGCTCGCGGCGCGCATCGTACTTACCCGGCCGGGGAACGTCTCCATTGCGCGGTGCGAGTCGTGTCCGAGCGAGTCGGTCGGTGCGGTTCGACCCGGGAACGAGTCGGTCGGAGCGGTTGGGACGCCCGAACGAGTCGGTCGGCGATTTCGCATCGTACTCGCTCGTCCGGACGCGCGTACGAATCGGTCGGGAAATAGGGCTCCGAATCGGATCCGGTTATGCCGAATCCGATTCGGAGCCCTACCGGCCGAGATCGGAATCGGCCCCTGTGTCTTGTATTAATTTAGGGGATAATAAGGATACGTTGTTTTTTTTAATTAACATTAGAATACCAGTTGTATTCTCTAAAATATATTGTGCTCCCCGAAATAGGGAATACATCGAGCCTTACTACGGTGAATAAACGATTTTTATAAGATATATGAAGTTGTGCTCACCGACATAGGGAACACATCGAGACAGATTTTTATAAGATATATGAAGTTAATGTCTTGCTGTGCCTATTGATAAGGCTGATAGAAACGGTGTTTCATATTAATTTGGGGCTAGATTAAGTATATATCCATATTTTAGCCCAAAAATAATGAGGGTGTGATACTCGGGGCCTTTATGAATGCTTATTAGAAGTAAACGATAGCATTAAGTATTTAAGAGACACCCGTAAATGAGAGAGGGTGCAACATTGGAAATGCTCGCTAATCTATATGAAATTAGTCAACAACCGGGTTTTTTCTTAAAAATAAAGGATAATTATGAATTGAATTAGGTAGAATAAATCAAGCATGCAGCTACGTGCAGTATTTTATTTGCCAGACATATTAATATGTCGTCTTCCATATACTTGTCTTACATTATTAGGTGAGAAGTGTATATCGGACCGACCACCAAGCGGTTCTTCAGGTCGCACTCAAAGTGTACCCCCTCACGCCTTATTGGGTGGAGTTGGGCTAAGAATTTTATTCCTGAAAAATATCGAATATAAGGTTGGTTTTGAATTAATATTCTAAAAATGGAATAACCAAAAGATATTATGAAACAACTTTAACATTAATGCCTTTTTCTAATATTGGTAATTATAGGACCGACTGCTGAACGGTACCTGTTTGTTTTTAATATGATGTCACTCACGCATCTGAAATAAGAGTTGGGCAAGATCAAAAGACAATAGATAAGGGTAAGGATAAATCGCATTTAGATATAAGTAGGTGTGAATATTATAACAGAAATCCATCTCTCAAATAGATAATTTTGATTTATTACTAATTTCTAGGTGGTTCTATTGACAAGGATACAAAAAAGAACGATTCACCTAAGTGATTATTACCTTAATAATGTAGGTGAGTTTTTCAATAAGATCTTTTTAGATATTACACAAACAAAAGGGATGAATGGTAGATTGATAGATAATTCTACTTCACGGTCTGAAAGGGGAGAGCAGGGGTGGTGTGGTTATGTTTATTGAAACAACACCAGAATCATTAAGTTTATAATTGTCATGATGATAAACAACACCAGAATCATTAAGTTTGTAATTGTCATGATGATAAATGTAGTACAACAAGTTTATAAGAATTTTGTATTTTTATAGAGTGGAGTTTAAATTTGGTTTATATTTTAAAACAGGCTATGAATTTGAAAGAGAGATAGAATACACATTGTCCTGAAGAAGGTGGTCTTATGCAGTTTGGGTACCACCGAAACGCGTCGACGCTGGGTTTTTAAGAGGTTACATCCAATGAACAAATAGCATTGATTATAAAGAAATTAAATATTGTCAATACTGTTATTGATTCAGATGGAATAACCATTGTCAAAGATACATTTTTATATCTGTTCTTATTTCTCTCTGATGTTTTTTAACAATATTTTGTAATTATTGTCTGGTATACGTTTTTTAATAAATAATGTAATGTACATTCTGATGGTGTTTTAATTTATTAAAAGAAAGATATAGATAAACACATCCCCCTTGGTGTTTCCTTTTCAGTACTGGTGAAGTTTGAGGGTTTGAATGATTCGCAAAAAGTAGTGGATATTGATTTGCCAAGAGTTGTTGTTTTTTCAAAAAAAACCTGAAGTTTTAAACACCCATTTCAAGATGGCAAAATAAACCTTTTTACATATGTAAAGAGGTTCACGCACTCCCTGTATTCCAGTCTTGCATAAAATTGTATTCAATTTGTAGCGTGCATAAAGGGTTTCACTCTCTGATCCTCGAGTGTAAACAAATAATAATGAAAAGCAGCATTCCCCTATTGGGATTCGTCCCCGTTAGCACAGCCAATGTCCCTATTATAAGGGGTGAACCGAGGCAAACGCTTTTGATTTCTGTTTGTGATAGCATGGGGCTGCACTTTTAATAAATCACCTTTAGTGGTTGTAGCACAGTTTCAATGGGTTTCCTATGGGCGTTTTCTCATTTATTTGATAGTTACAACACGGTGGCCATAGATTATGTTTTTTGACATTATGCAAGACTTGTTCAACTTTTGATACCATGCATGAGTTGCTCAATTCATCGTTTACTGCTTGATACTCTTTATTGTTTGTGATACAGCAGAGTGGCTGAGATTTGGTATTTCCTCATGTGTATATATTTTTTCAGAGTTGGTATCCCTGACAAAGGGCTACATTGGCCCGAAATGCATTGGGATGGGATGATATAAACAACACTTCTATTGTGGATAAACAGGACATGAAGAAGTATGACTTCAAATTAGGTGAGATGAAGAACATTGAATACCACCATTGAAAAATAAAACATTGCAATTGAACTTTGGTGAATGTTTGATTTACATCTATAAAGATGGTTTACCCCTTATAATAGGGACATTGGCTGTGCAAAAGGGGACGAAACCCAATTGGGGAATGCTGCTTTTCCAAATAAACCTTTTGCCAGGCCAAAACCTTCCTTTTTAATGCATGTAAATGACCCCTAATGTAGGCACTACACAGCCCAAAGGGCAGGGTGTAGTGTATTTAAAAGGTTGAACATGCATTTTTAAGTTGCACATGTCCTGGTTATGAAAAACTCCTAAATGTATTTGTTTTCCTCTATTGCAAGTCCTACCTCTCCCATAGGATAACATAGGTTTACCTTATTACATTTATTTAGTGATAACTTTCAATTGGGAGCAGGTAGACAGCTTGAGTTTGGTGTCTATAGAATTGTAATTTAAGGCCCTCTTTAATGGCAAAGTCAGATTTTAAGTCACGATTCTGAAATGGCACTTTTAGAATGTTGCCATGTTCTTGCCCCAACCATTTGGTGCCTGCACCCTAGTACTGGGTCACATGACTAGGTGTAACTGGTAATTGATCTTAATGTATTGCTGCCAGACGGTGAGACAAAGGTAAGCTAGGTGCTGGCAGGATGGGCCACTCTGACTTAACGAGAGGGAGGAGCTTGTCACTAGTCTTTTGTGTCCCCAGACATACTGGGGCCAAGGCGGGGAGAAAGGGGATGCCTGACACCTCAGGGGGATGGAAGCCTCTAGAGACCTCCTACTTCAAGTGGGCACCAGGTATAAATAGTGGACCTCAGACCCCAATTCTTCAGTACACATCTGGAACTGTGGAAGACTCAGAAGAAAGACAGCTATGTTGCTTTGCTTCAAGAAGGATTGCCATTCTGCTGTCCCCTGTGCTGTCCTCGTGTCTGAGTGAGAATGACTGGACCTGCATCTTGAACCCAGGACCAGCAGAGTGACTCCAAAGGCTAGTTGGCTGGTCTCCTGATCAGAAGCCCCAGGGACAGAACAGGCTTCCTCCATCTTGCACCCAGCACCAGGACTCTACCAGCTGTGAGTCCTGCCCTGCCCTCCCAAGTGGTACCACTCCAGTCCTGGACCCTTGTAATTGGGCCTGAGGGTGCTCTGTCAGCCTATCTGTGGTCCCAGCAGAACTGATGCAGTGCAACACATTGCCTCCCAAAACTCTGCATCGGATCCACTGTGTGACACATCGCCTCACAAAACTCTGCATCAGGACTGCTGCATGACGCATCCCATACGCAGGACTTCCCATGACTGCCTGCAGCCTCCTAGGAACTGCTGCTGCGCGATGCATCCTAGATGTGGGCCTTCCCATCACAGGCTTCTCATCGACGGCATCGTCGGCGACGACGCAGGACTCCACATCACAAGCCTCGCAACTTCTTTGGAACCAGCCAGTGTGCAACGCATCTTCTACACAGGACTCTGCATCACAAGCCCCTTGTCGACGGCATCCTCAATGACGATGCAGGACCTTGAATTGCAGCCTCACAACTTCTAGTAACCACCTCTGTGTAACGCATCCTCGACACAGTACTCTGCATTGCTCTGCAAACTGGATTTAAGGTAGTATGTTCATAGGGCCTAAGTGGGTCCCTGCAGCAAGCCCATGCCCCAATGTGGTCGGCCTGAACTTGTGAATTTTCCCATAGTTTGTGCTTTGTGCTTTTTGGCACTATTTTCACATAAATCTTTAAAACTACATATCTTTGGGTCTACAGATTAGATTTTTGCCATTTTAGTCTTAAATTATTTATAACATTTTACTGTATTTGTTTTCTAAATTGGTTTGGGATTTTCCTTGTGTTGTGTTTCATTTTATTAGTGGTTGTAGTGCTGCATAAATACTTTGCACATTGATCCTAAAGTAAGCCTATTGCACAAAGCTACCAGATGGTTAAGAACAGGTTAATTTGTTGTTGGCTTGTGACTTCACCCTGACAAGGATTGTGGTTGCGGCTTGAGGAGGGCTTCCCCTTCCTCAACCAATAACCCAATTTCTTTCACATACCAAGAAAAGCTGCAGGTCATTGTCACACTCATGTTATCCAAGCTTAAATACGACACTAGCATTCACCTTGCCACATCTGAATTCATTATATATAAACTACACTGAATTCAGAATGCTGCAGGAAGACTACTCCTCCGTATACACTCCCAGATTTACATCACCAATCCCAAAAATTCCATTGCCTACCGAAAGTGAGACCAATCTTCAAAGCATCATGAATATAAAAAGATCCTCCCAGGAAAAGGACCACTATTTATTCAAATATAATTTAAACTCTACAAGCAAAAGAGACATCTCCATTTCAGAGTAGCTCCTTGGATTGTTGTATCGCCTTACAATAAAGAATTCACAGGGGGATCTTCTCTTTCGGTCCAAGCAGCAAAATATTAGAACTCTCTACTGGGCATGATCTGTTGCATCCAAGAACACTTAAACTATAAATTAGTCTATAATACACTGATGAAAACCTGGTTGTTCCCAGTACAGTGACTCCTAATTGCCTAGCCCAACACGGTAGAACATCATAATCTAGTAAATAAAAACAGCTGCTGCCTACTGTCTTTAGCCAACTCAAAATATGATGGTCATCCAACTACATCTATTCCTACTCTGGCCTGCTGCTCTATTAAATAGCTAGTGGTTTCAGGTGTCTAGTAGCAAAAACAGGATACAGGATAAACACAAATCCATTTTTAGCACAGATAAATAGATATGAGCTGCAATGACCTCAAAACGGCTGTGTAAGTCAGGGATCTATCCAAGTCTCCTGCAACTAACAACTAGGAGTGTGAGAAATTTGCATATTTTTTTTGCATAATTGCACAAAATTTCTGAAAAATTACACAAAATTACACGTAATTAAGCAAGATGCAAATCCATCATTTTGCACCGTATTTTAGTGCAAAATGCACCCTCGTGTCAATTTTTGATACGAGGACACATTTTGAGCTAAACAAAAGTGCAAAAATAAAAGCATCGCAAACAACAGCTGCTCACGTTCTGTTGTTCCATTGTTTTCATGATAAATTTGTACTGCAAGTGGCATGTTCACAGTAAAAATTTACAAAGTGGCATAATGGAATAATTTCAAGAATATCATGTAACAAATGCAACACAAAATTCCTGGAATTGCGTGAATTACGGCAGCGTAACTTAAATTTCATCCATGCCTACTAACCACTATACTATAATCTATATACAGTTGTACCGTGGGACTCATTCCTAAGTGGACACCTCATGCAAATTAAAAGCAGTCCTATCACTATTTCATTATTTCAACATACAATAAATGTTATAGTAATTCTTGGAGACAAGGCCAAGTCACAATCCATACCACTGATGTCAATGATATATATTATCCAATTTATTTGTATACACTTCACTTGAGGTTACAAATTAATAAGTGAAACTAGTGCAGACGACGCAGTGCTCCAATGTGAACATACAACAAATACTATAAAAAGACAAACTCTTATAAATACACAAAGCCACTGTACAGCCCCATGGTTGTACACAAGGTTGGTTCATATGCTTCTGTCAAGGTTGCGCAAAAACACAATTTCTCCTACATATGTATAAAGAACCAGCCAAGTGGGATTTTTGTCGACGTTTCGAACCCACTTTAATTAAAGAGTCTCCTAAGGACTAAGTCATCTGACCTTTCAACCATCTGGTAGGTTAGGTTGAGCAAGCAGAAATAGTATGCAGTTCCTGCGGGGGAAGGGAGCAGGGAGAGGCTAGGTTGGTCTAACACCCTAATCCTTGAGAGGAGACAGGGTGTTTCCAATTTGGGAAATGGGGCCCTCACACACCGGCTGGGTGTCATGCTTCATCAAAGTAAACACCGCAAGAAATGCCAATACCGATCACCATTCATTCATACCTTCTTCCAAAGAGATAGTGGCCATTTTTATGTCAGGGAGTTTCCCTATGCACTTCCTGGCCTTTGTTCTCTGGGAGGATGAACCCACGATGGTTGACATGTATCTGAATGGGGCAGCCTGCATACCTTTAGTGCCCTGTTGAAGGTTTTTCCTGAGAGGAGACTCGTCCCACCTCCAGGCTCACACTTTTGACACAAACCATGCATAGACTAGTCTTAGGCAAAATCCCCTAAGTACAGGACTGAACAAAACCAGTCACAGAACTGAAGGACTTTGTATATAAAGTTTTTTTCTGGAACTTGGGTATAAAGATACAGTGGGGACCAGGAGAATCCTTAGAAGTTGAGGTAACTACTGCTAACTCCCCTTGCCATGTTCATGACCAATAATCTGAGAAACATGATAAGTCTGACAGGAGCAGCTTCTTGTACCCTGCTCAAGGACAGAGCATACCAACTGCGTAGGAAGCATGCTGAAGAGGCTGCTGAGAAGGCAAGGGCCTTTGAAGGTTCCCGTCCACAAAGCTTGAGGCCGTCGCTGATATAAGAAAAGGCCTACACCTCCGAAACATGGGTGAGGTCTGAATATATCTGCAGCAGATGTAATTACAATCACACCAAATTCAGAAGGTGTCAGGAAAGGTATTCACCCAATCTAGTTCTGAAGAAAATAATCTCTAGTGCCATGAAGCACATAAACATTAGAAGAAGCTGACCACTACAGCAGTCGAACAACAAGAACATACTTAAAAAACTGTGAATAGATTACACCTTGAGGAAGGCAGTCTCACTGTGACCTGGGGTGGGCACCTAGCTTATTTAGGTGGTGGGTTGTGGATGGGTCTGAGGAAGAACACAAGACCACCAAGACCATGAGCACCTTCACCACAGTGCAACCTCCTCTTCAATGTTACTAATGCTGTGATTTGTCATCCCAGTGCAAGCACAAGCACAATCAGCACAATAGTGCAAACTCTTAGCTAGACCAGAGCAGCAACACTAACTTTTCAGCTAGTTGGCTCATGTCGGGAGCACAGCACTGGAGCAGGTTTCCCCCATGGCCAGTAGGTAAGCCTTGCCCCAACAAGGCTGTACTTCAGACCCGAAGGCACAGTGACATTGAACCCTACCACAAGAGAGGAAATACTGCAAAAGAAACTATTTGGAACTCAATCATGACTCTGAAGTGCATTTCGACCTGCTAGCAACTATCTAGTCAACTATCTGAGATTCATCACCCCCAGATTAGTGGGCCAAAATGCAGTCATCATAAATCTGTCTCTATCTCTTTTGTGGGTATTGCTCCCATTAGACCCTTCAGAATTGCCCACTGTGAATTATGCCAATTCACTTCTAATTGTGTGATAATAATGAAGTACTTTCCTTAAACAAATGTATTGGCCGGACAGGTATTTGATAACTGCTAATCAATGCTTGTTGAGTGCTGGGCCTCTAACCCATACCACCTCCCTGAGTAAGCCTTGGGCTGCTTGACTTGGCTACCCCGAGAGTGAAATGATAAAAGGGTGCACTTTGTGATAGGTTTTGGTTCGGGTTAAACTCTGAGACTTTAGTGGTAAACTGCTCTGATTCACACACACTGAGCCCAGTAACCCTTACCTGCCCTGCAACACCTGAAAAAGCTCCTACAGCAAAAGCCTCTAATGTAAGTATCCCACTGAGTAAAGTACTACCAATCCGCAAAATGGCTTTCACGCCATATCAACAGTAGAAATGGTTTAACAAATGGAAATTCAATACAATACAATGTCAATGTTCCTAATGGTGTGAAGCATCGTATATAACTCGAAACACATATTAACCTCTAAATACAAGGAGTTGCCTCATAAATTTGCACGAAATGTATATTGCAAAATGCTTGATGGCATGAAAACAGAATGGCAAACTGTAACCTTTACATATGACTGAACCACTAACACTGGGCACCCACAGAATAGCATCCTACTTGTCCACAAAGTGCTTCAGAGGCTCATCAATCAGGGGTAGTAAGCACTATATAAGTACCCATACCATACTATACCATAATGAGCAATTATTTCCTCTCCAAAATCGTTAGCACCTGGTGATATTTTTGCTCAATGCCTGGATTATTCAACATATGTTTGAACTGGGCGAGCTTAACTGCCAATATGCCTTAGACAAATAAAAACTGAAAAGCCTGTTATGGGAAACATGGCAAGCAATGCATTATCAATATTATTACCAATGTGAGAGTGTAATAAATATTCAAATATTTATTTGGATGATTATTTCATTCATTGCTGCCGAGTGGTTTTGTGGCAAGTGTGACACCTTCAGCCAGAGCTGGCTCTTTAGCCACCAGAATTTTGCATTGTGCAGCTCATAGCCCTGTGCTGCCTATGGGAGAAACTAACAGATTCTTAGACATAAACATACCAGCTGCTCATCCTAGAAAGGGGTGGCCATCGTGGGGTCTTGCAGTATGGATGTCATGTAAATTGCAATGGAAGACAGAGCAACTAGGGGTAGCCTACTTATTGCCTAATGAACTACATATGAGGGTCTGGCCTACTGGCCCTGAAGGTGGTGTGATTGATATTCTGAATGTTTATATTCCACCTGGCTGGTCCCCAGAGGTTTAGTCGATCGGGGGAATTTTGTTTCCTATATCGGAAGTATCAGGGAGGATAATGATTGTAAGTTGTCTGCGGAGGGCAAAAGGGGGTAGTATCTACTATTAATCTATGGTGAATTTAATACACAACCGTCTGACGCTATTATTAATAGTGAGCTCCGAATGGAAGACCATTGCCCAGGCATCCCGGAGATGGCTATGAGTTGTTTTAAATCAACCAAGGAGGGTTAAGCCTTCTCTGAATTTCTGATGAATTACCACTGCTTTTTATTAACGTTCGTACTGCTTCAGATAGCACTGCCAAAGTGGCGTTTGATAATGGGAGAAGGTCATCACTAATCGACTATATTATAGTTAATACTGAGGGGTGAGAGTGTGTGTGTGTGTGTGATTTGACTGGTATCAGAAGAGTGGAGAGTGGCCATGATCCTGTGGTTCTCTATCTGAAGCTGAGTCATAAGTGGTGTGCTAGCATTAACAATTTAAGCGAGAGAAGTTACGGCCATGACATTGCTCCAACCAATAGTAGTAGGAGAATAAAATGGAGTAGCGAGAAATACCTCAATGAACTTCCGATGCTTGAACGCATAGTGGCCAAGTATGGAGCCCTAATTACAAATACCCTGGCCAATCATAGCAGAAAAATCTTAGCGGCCTATGATGACATGGTAGATGAATTGAAGGTTCTGCAGTCCAAGCCTATTGGGCCCAAAATGGTTGATCCTACTAGCAGGAGCCTGATTAAAGGGTATAGCTGGTATGACGAAGAATGCTTCTGTATGTAGAGAACTATCTCACATGCCTTGACACAGCACAACTGTAACCCCCAGAGTGAAGTGTTAATTTGAAAACATAGGCGTGAGTACAAACATCTTTTAAAATCCAAGAAGACACTGCTTCAAATGTTGTTATGGGCAGAACTGAGGGAGACCTCTTATGATAAAAACACCAAGAGGTTTTGGGAACTTGCAATATGGGTGAAGAAGGGGGCAGTGAATACTTTGGAAAATCATATTGGCCCAAAAGTGTGGCTTCATCATTTTAGTGCCTTGTACAGTGCCAAGCCCAAAGGTTCGCCTGGCCCCCTGATAGTGTGCAAGGACCTCTACAGGGGTCTTTGTGCAATTGACATCTTAGTACCCGAAGTGGAAAGAGCATTGAGTGTCATGAAGAAGCATAAGGCACCAGGTCCGCCCATGTGCCCATTGACATTTATCACAAGCAGCCCCACTTGTAGGCTAGAGTCCTTACCAAATCATTTAACTCAGCTTCGGTTTGTAACATTGTACCATCCACCTGGCGCTCAACCATTATCGTACCTATATAGAAGAAGGGCGATCCTGGCAGTCCCATAACTCTCGCCCAGTCTCACTTCTGGATGGGGCAGGGAAAGTCCTTGGGAAAAGTCCTGCTTAACCGACTACAGGGTAGGGTGGAAAGTCACAATATATGACAGAAGTGCACGCTGGTTTTCAGTCACGGATAGGTACCATTGATCAAGCAGTTCGATTATATATGATTTCACATACGTGTACAGGTGTCAGAAAATCCTCACTGTATTTAATATTTGTGAATTTGAAAGCAGCCTTTGACCTAGTAGATTGGGAGACACTGTGGAGATCATTGGTAGATCAAGGGACTGATATCACCTTGGTACATGCTATAAAGGCTCTTCAGTCTGGCAATACTGCTAGAGTTAGGTATGGGCCGGCAAGGTGAGTGTACAGAAGCCTTTCCAGTAGAAAAGGGCGTACGGCAAGGGTGTGTGCTGGCACCTTACTCTTTAGCCTCTTTCTTAATGATGCAGTAGAATATTTATTGGAAGAACCCTTAGATGTCAACACTATATAGAAATTATTATTTGCATATGACGCAGTATTAATGGCGCAAACAGTAAATGCAATTCACAGCTTAGTAAAGTGTTTTGTGGATTACTGTGACAAGAAATCACTGACCATTAATGGAAGTAAAACAAAGAATATGGGACTGAGGACGTCCCCTAGTCTAAAGCAGAAGCCCTTGATTGACAGTGTGACCATTGAGACCGTTAAGCAGTACGATTATCTGGGGATCCGGTTCACTGAGACATTGCACTGGGGTAGTCACGTACAGAAGGCAAAAAGCAGACTTGAGACAAATGGTCGGGCAGTCTTGAAGTTTAGGCTGAAGGCAGGTGCCAGAAGTATTAGTATGATCCTGCAAATATATACACAGAAGGTAGTGGCAGCAGCTCTCTACGGGGCTGAGCTCTGGGGGTATCTGAACCTACATCCATTGCAAGTGGCCGAGAACAACTTTCTAAGAGCCCTGCTGAGGTTGGGGCCGAGCACCCCCTTATTGGCACTGTATGCAGAGCTTAGTTTTACCCCAATATCGGAGATGGCTCCCCTCAGGCCAGTGCTATATTGGGTCAGGCTGGTGAGAAACCCAAAGGCAGCAATATATTTAAGTTCTCTGGAAGATGCAACCTCCAACTATGGCTGTCGAGGCAGCACATGGTCGATCTATGTAAATAATGTTTTGAATGAGCTGCAGATGTGGTCCTTATGGTCTGACCCTAGTAGAGTATGGCAGGATACTGCAGATCTGATTAAAGATCAATGCCAAGAATATCAGCAATTGGGAAAGCGTATGTGTTGAAGCCTGGGTCTATTTTAGTAACTACTTTAACAATGATCATGGCCCTCCCTGCACATTTTATCTAGATTCAATGTACCCTGAGCTTAACCAAACGTTGTATGTAAAACATAGACTGGATATTCTGCCGACCAGGGAATATCTAATCAGCATCCACAGGCTTGCTGCTGGTCTTGATCACTGTGACTGTAAATGCAGAGGGTAACAACCTACCTCACTTTATCCTGTTTTGCAGAAAATATGATTCCATACGTAGGCGGTGGATCCTTCCCCTTTTAAACTTTACAAGGTTAAATGTGTCAAATCGACACTGATGCTTTGTGCTAGAACTGATGATGAGTTTGTTCTTAACTCCGTAGCATCATATTTATGGGCTGCATAGTCACGTCTGAGAGAGTTGCCTACCACACAGTAGGTATTATACTAAGCAGATAATCCATTGTGAAGTGTCTTTTTATTTGATATTATGTATCAGAGACTGGCTCTGGCACACCGCTTTGGCCGTCACCTACCCAGCCGGTCTTCGGACATTTGTCTCGTCTTCTCCTCCGCTGCTGTCTCCTCCCTTTGGACTCCCAACTCTCCCTGATCTGTTTGGATCCTGCTTCTCGTTTTCGCTAATAACTCCTGTACTGAATAAAAATTTTAAAAAAGCTAGGAGACCTAGCTTTTTGACCGATGCCCGGTGGAGCTACTTGATAGCTAAAGAGAAGATGGGCTGTGGACTACCCCATCAGCCGTCACCTACCCAGCCGGTCTTTGGACAGAATTGACTTCGTCTCTCCGTTGTATTCTCCCTCCTACCCCTTTACTCCACCCCCTTTCTCCTTTATGCTCCATTTATCCCTCCTCCTTGCTCTTTAACTGTTTTCCCGTTGAGACCTAGCTGTTTGGCTGATGCCCGGTGGAGCTACCCGATAGCTAAAGAGGAGATGGGCTGTAGACTTCCTCCTCGGCCGTCACCTACCCAGCCGGACTTTGGGCAAACTCTCCTTCGTCTCTCCATCCTATCTACCTCCTACCCCTTTACCCTTCTAAGCTCCATTTATTTCGTCTTCTACTCTCTTGAAATGTTTTTCTAGTAACTGATGTAACGTGTAACTGATGTAATTTTGTAATATCTGTGGAACCTTATGTAAAGCGCTCTGATACCTCCGGGTCTAGCCAGCGCTATATAAAACTCTCAAAATAAATAAATAAAATAAATAAATAAATATATTCCATTATGTATTGAGATGCAAATTAGTTGCATGAATTGTCTTCTCCTCTAACGCTCCCATGTACATGCCCTTTAATACAACCTGGTTTTGCAATGATGTATTGGATGATTGTTTTTACTGGACATGTGTGTGTAGGGGCTGCTTGCTCTTTGTGTACTTATCCTACCTCTTTTTGCATTGTTTCCATAATGACATTGCCCACAGTTGCCAAAGGCATAGATATCTGTGCCTATTTACTGTATGTCAAAATGCTGTTCAGTCGATTGTACTATATATGTTTCAAATATTTATGAAGTAAGTATTTTTGTATTCTAATTTATAGTT
The DNA here is from genome assembly GCA_963921515.1 of Calotriton arnoldi. Lineage (NCBI taxonomy): Eukaryota > Metazoa > Chordata > Amphibia > Caudata > Salamandridae > Calotriton > Calotriton arnoldi. Next base: position 989,130 of record CAWUFW010001804.1, read on the forward strand.
TTAACCATTGTAAGGCTGAAAGCTGAAACAATTAACAATAAACGTGTAACTTGAAAAGCAAAGCTACAAGGTGTCACACATAACATGTATCTAAATGCCAACTATGTTCCTTGTTTGAATCAAAAATCTTCAGAGGGAGACCACACCATATAGTTAAGTGTTGCTTTATCTAAACCAAAAGGCATACTGAAAAGTTACTGTTCTTTCTATTTTACTAAACAAATCCATATTTCTAATTCAGGAGCTTATGATAGAAGCTGCTGTTCACACATTAGTACTTGCAGGGGCGACTCTTCCGTTAAGGTGGAGGAGCTTCGCCCATTAAACAAATGCCCCAGAGATCAAAAAATAAAATAGCAATAAAGTTTATTTATTGCCATATTATTTTTCAAAACCCTGTTTCGAGCCACGCATCAGGACAGGGGAGGGGCTTTCTGCTGCTGCCAGTCAGGCAGCAGCAGAAAGCAGTGATGGGTAGGGCACTTTAGGTTTAAAGTGCGCATGAATTTTTGGTCGGCCGTCTTGCGATGGCCAGCCAGGAATGCACAGTTGAAACCTTTCTAACCCAGCTGTCTTAGACAGCTGGGTTAGAGATAGCATAGGGTTCCAGTGCCCTCTGGAGCGGTGAGAGAGGCCGCTCCCTCCAATCATGGTGCTGCTCTCATGTAGCATGAGAGCAGCACCAGGATTGGTTTCCTGGAGCCTACCTGGAGAAGACCGGAGTGAGGAGGAGGATGTCGCACCAAGAAGGAAGTGGGATTATTTTTTCTTAATTTATTTTTTCACTTTTATTTTTGCCCCCGTCTCACCACCCTCCTTACATGCCAGCCACCACTGAATACTTGTCTGGTTGCAATCACAGTGGGAATACTTCCTTTGTAGCTTATGGGGCTTCTGATAGTGTTCTATTTATTCAGTTGCATTCTTTATCAGTTGCAATTATGCTTTCAGTGCATGGTAACGCAATAATGAAGTAGAAACATTTATTGGCAGTCTTGAAATTCCTCAGATATCTTTATTTAGAGAACCCCTCAAGTTTTGGGACCAACACCAAAGAGTGATACGACATCAAGTAACAATCTTAATGCACTTTCACCTTTAAATGGTGAAAAAAGTTCCACAAACAGTATGTCCGCAAGTTTTTTTCATATTAACAGTTGCAGAGTTAGTACCAGCTTCTGGCTGATTTTAATGAGAATGTCTTTCCAATTTTGTTGTACAGTTTTACTAAAACTAATAACGCAGACCAGCAATCTGGATTCAGACCAGGTAGGGGCAAGTAAGACATCCTGATTTCTATATGGGATGATCTAAAATTCTTGGTGGACAAAATGTGTCTGTTTCTCTGTTATTTCTTTATTTTCCAGATGTCTTCAACATAGTCCACCACCACACTCCTACATAGGCTTCACCATCATTCGATTTGGCAAACTAAACTCAAATGGATTGCCTCCCACATCAAGGAAAGGCTAGGCCTAGTATTCCTACTTCTTTTCACATCATCTTCTCATACTATACTCTGTTGAGTTCCCTACTCTTATTCACTCATCTTCCTCATTTCTTTACCAGACCTGTTCACATTTTTCAGTTGTTCATGAAATACTATACAGATTCAAATCATCCCACAATTGGATTACCCAGAAAACCAAAAGAATATATACTGGGTGACTGCTTCCACATCATAGGTACATGAGTGATTAATAATTATCTGAAGCTTAACACTGAAAAAACATAGACCATGAACTACAGGCAATGGCTCAACCATCAACCAATAGACATGTGAACACTGAAACTTGGCACCCCTTCCACCACTTCGGGAGGTGAGAAATTTAAGAGTGAACATGGACCCATATCCATCACGTATACCACATGTTAAGAAAGTAATGAGAAGCACCTTTCTCATCATGAAACATTTACACAGGCTCTTCCCTTTCTTGCATATTGTTAGACCTGCCAGCCTTAGGGTGGTCTTCCACTAAACATATTGCCTTCCCCCTCATATTTTTGCTGAATTTTCTTTTTGTTGGCCATAGGGCTCTGTATACTTCACCACTGCTGACCAGTGCTAAAGTGCTTGTTCTCTCTCCCATAACATAGTAAAATTGGGTTACACCCAATTGGCACATTTAATTTACTTATACATCCCTAGTAAAATGGTACTACATGTACCCAGTGCCTGTAAAGTAAATGCTTCTAGTGAGACTGCAGCACTTATTGTGCCACCCGCTTAAGTAGCCCTTTAAACACGCTCCAGGCCTACCATTGCAGCCTGTGTGTGAAGTTTTAAACATATATGATTTTAACTAAAAATAGAATATCAGTCGCATTTACTTATACATGTTGTGTTCCCCGAAATAGGGAATACACCGAGCGTTACTGCCATGAACAAATGATTTTAATAAGACGTATGAACTTGAAGCAGGTGCCTTTTTCTACCTATAGATAAGGTTGGTAGACACTGTGGGGCCGATTCCGATTCGGGCCGGAAATCTCTCCGACCGAGCCGGACCCGGAGAGATTTCCGACCGAATCGGACCCGTGCAGCCCGACCGAACGAGTACGATGCGTCCGTATGCTATCGGACTCGAGTCGGCCGGACTCCCATTGAAGTCAATGGGACCCGGTCGTACAACGCGTACGCGGGCTCCCATTGCCTCAATGGGTGCGAGGCGAACAAGGGCACCCCCTCCAGCGGGTACGCAGCGAAGCGACTCGTGCCGTACACGCACAGGTAGGGGGACCCATGGGTCCCCCCTGTGTGCGACTCGCGTGGCTACGCATACAGGGGGGTCCGACACGGACCCCGAAGTACGGCTCCGACTGCTCTTTCGAGCCGGGCGGTGCGTGTCGGTCGGACTGCTCGCGGCGCGCATCGTACTTACCCGGCCGGGGAACGTCTCCATTGCGCGGTGCGAGTCGTGTCCGAGCGAGTCGGTCGGTGCGGTTCGACCCGGGAACGAGTCGGTCGGAGCGGTTGGGACGCCCGAACGAGTCGGTCGGCGATTTCGCATCGTACTCGCTCGTCCGGACGCGCGTACGAATCGGTCGGGAAATAGGGCTCCGAATCGGATCCGGTTATGCCGAATCCGATTCGGAGCCCTACCGGCCGAGATCGGAATCGGCCCCTGTGTCTTGTATTAATTTAGGGGGATAATAAGGATACGTTGTTTTTTTTAATTAACATTAGAATACCAGTTGTATTCTCTAAAATATATTGTGCTCCCCGAAATAGGGAATACATCGAGCCTTACTACGGTGAATAAACGATTTTTATAAGATATATGAAGTTGTGCTCACCGACATAGGGAACACATCGAGACTGATTTTTATAAGATATATGAAGTTAATGTCTCGCTGTGCCTATTGATAAGGCTGATAGAAACGGTGTTTCATATTAATTTGGGGCTAGATTAAGTATATATCCATATTTTAGCCCAAAAATAATGAGGGTGTGATACTCAGGGCCTTTATGAATGCTTATTAGAAGTAAACGATAGCATTAAGTATTTAAGAGACACCCGTAAATGAGAGAGGGTGCAACATTGGAAATGCTCGCTAATCTATATGAAATTAGTCAACAACCGGGTTTTTTCTTAAAAATAAAGGATAATTATGAATTGAATTAGGTAGAATAAATCAAGCATGCAGCTACGTGCAGTATTTTATTTGCCAGACATATTAATATGTCGTCTTCCATATACTTGTCTTACATTATTAGGTGAGAAGTGTATATCGGACCGACCACCAAGCGGTTCTTCAGGTCGCACTCAAAGTGTACCCCCTCACGCCTTATTGGGTGGAGTTGGGCTAAGAATTTTATTCCTGAAAAATATCGAATATAAGGTTGGTTTTGAATTAATATTCTAAAAATGGAATAACCAAAAGATATTATGAAACAACTTTAACATTAATGCCTTTTTCTAATATTGGTAATTATAGGACCGACTGCTGAACGGTACCTGTTTGTTTTTAATATGATGTCACTCACGCATCTGAAATAAGAGTTGGGCAAGATCAAAAGACAATAGATAAGGGTAAGGATAAATCGCATTTAGATATAAGTAGGTGTGAATATTATAACAGAAATCCATCTCTCAAATAGATAATTTTGATTTATTACTAATTTCTAGGTGGTTCTATTGACAAGGATACAAAAAAGAACGATTCACCTAAGTGATTATTACCTTAATAATGTAGGTGAGTTTTTCAATAAGATCTTTTTAGATATTACACAAACAAAAGGGATGAATGGTAGATTGATAGATAATTCTACTTCACGGTCTGAAAGGGGAGAGCAGGGGTGGTGTGGTTATGTTTATTGAAACAACACCAGAATCATTAAGTTTATAATTGTCATGATGATAAACAACACCAGAATCATTAAGTTTGTAATTGTCATGATGATAAATGTAGTACAACAAGTTTATAAGAATTTTGTATTTTTATAGAGTGGAGTTTAAATTTGGTTTATATTTTAAAACAGGCTATGAATTTGAAAGAGAGATAGAATACACATTGTCCTGAAGAAGGTGGTCTTATGCAGTTTGGGTACCACCGAAACGCGTCGACGCTGGGTTTTTAAGAGGTTACATCCAATGAACAAATAGCATTGATTATAAAGAAATTAAATATTGTCAATACTGTTATTGATTCAGATGGAATAACCATTGTCAAAGATACATTTTTATATCTGTTCTTATTTCTCTCTGATGTTTTTTAACAATATTTTGTAATTATTGTCTGGTATACGTTTTTTAATAAATAATGTAATGTACATTCTGATGGTGTTTTAATTTATTAAAAGAAAGATATAGATAAACACATCCCCCTTGGTGTTTCCTTTTCAGTACTGGTGAAGTTTGAGGGTTTGAATGATTCGCAAAAAGTAGTGGATATTGATTTGCCAAGAGTTGTTGTTTTTTCAAAAAAACTGAAGTTTTAAACACCCATTTCAAGATGGCAAAATAAACCTTTTTACATATGTAAAGAGGTTCACGCACTCCCTGTATTCCAGTCTTGCATAAAATTGTATTCAATTTGTAGCGTGCATAAAGGGTTTCACTCTCTGATCCTCGAGTGTAAACAAATAATAATGAAAAGCAGCATTCCCCTATTGGGATTCGTCCCCGTTAGCACAGCCAATGTCCCTATTATAAGGGGTGAACCGAGGCAAACGCTTTTGATTTCTGTTTGTGATAGCATGGGGCTGCACTTTTTAATAAATCACCTTTAGTGGTTGTAGCACAGTTTCAATGGGTTTCCTATGGGCGTTTTCTCATTTATTTGATAGTTACAACACGGTGGCCATAGATTATGTTTTTTGACATTATGCAAGACTTGTTCAACTTTTGATACCATGCATGAGTTGCTCAATTCATCGTTTACTGCTTGATACTCTTTTATTGTTTGTGATACAGCAGAGTGGCTGAGATTTGGTATTTCCTCATGTGTATATATTTTTTCAGAGTTGGTATCCCTGACAAAGGGCTACATTGGCCCGAAATGCATTGGGATGGGATGATATAAACAACACTTCTATTGTGGATAAACAGGACATGAAGAAGTATGACTTCAAATTAGGTGAGATGAAGAACATTGAATACCACCATTGAAAAATAAAACATTGCAATTGAACTTTGGTGAATGTTTGATTTACATCTATAAAGATGGTTTACCCCTTATAATAGGGACATTGGCTGTGCAAAAGGGGACGAAACCCAATTGGGGAATGCTGCTTTTCCAAATAAACCTTTTGCCAGGCCAAAACCTTCCTTTTTAATGCATGTAAATGACCCCTAATGTAGGCACTACACAGCCCAAAGGGCAGGGTGTAGTGTATTTAAAAGGTTGAACATGCATTTTTAAGTTGCACATGTCCTGGTTATGAAAAACTCCTAAATGTATTTGTTTTCCTCTATTGCAAGTCCTACCTCTCCCATAGGATAACATAGGTTTACCTTATTACATTTATTTAGTGATAACTTTCAATTGGGAGCAGGTAGACAGCTTGAGTTTGGTGTCTATAGAATTGTAATTTAAGGCCCTCTTTAATGGCAAAGTCAGATTTTAAGTCACGATTCTGAAATGGCACTTTTAGAATGTTGCCATGTTCTTGCCCCAACCATTTGGTGCCTGCACCCTAGTACTGGGTCACATGACTAGGTGTAACTGGTAATTGATCTTAATGTATTGCTGCCAGACGGTGAGACAAAGGTAAGCTAGGTGCTGGCAGGATGGGCCACTCTGACTTAACGAGAGGGAGGAGCTTGTCACTAGTCTTTTGTGTCCCCAGACATACTGGGGCCAAGGCGGGGAGAAAGGGGATGCCTGACACCTCAGGGGGATGGAAGCCTCTAGAGACCTCCTACTTCAAGTGGGCACCAGGTATAAATAGTGGACCTCAGACCCCAATTCTTCAGTACACATCTGGAACTGTGGAAGACTCAGAAGAAAGACAGCTATGTTGCTTTGCTTCAAGAAGGATTGCCATTCTGCTGTCCCCTGTGCTGTCCTCGTGTCTGAGTGAGAATGACTGGACCTGCATCTTGAACCCAGGACCAGCAGAGTGACTCCAAAGGCTAGTTGGCTGGTCTCCTGATCAGAAGCCCCAGGGACAGAACAGGCTTCCTCCATCTTGCACCCAGCACCAGGACTCTACCAGCTGTGAGTCCTGCCCTGCCCTCCCAAGTGGTACCACTCCAGTCCTGGACCCTTGTAATTGGGCCTGAGGGTGCTCTGTCAGCCTATCTGTGGTCCCAGCAGAACTGATGCAGTGCAACACATTGCCTCCCAAAACTCTGCATCGGATCCACTGTGTGACACATCGCCTCACAAAACTCTGCATCAGGACTGCTGCATGACGCATCCCATACGCAGGACTTCCCATGACTGCCTGCAGCCTCCTAGGAACTGCTGCTGCGCGATGCATCCTAGATGTGGGCCTTCCCATCACAGGCTTCTCATCGACGGCATCGTCGGCGACGACGCAGGACTCCACATCACAAGCCTCGCAACTTCTTTGGAACCAGCCAGTGTGCAACGCATCTTCTACACAGGACTCTGCATCACAAGCCCCTTGTCGACGGCATCCTCAATGACGATGCAGGACCTTGAATTGCAGCCTCACAACTTCTAGTAACCACCTCTGTGTAACGCATCCTCGACACAGTACTCTGCATTGCTCTGAAAACTGGATTTAAGGTAGTATGTTCATAGGGCATAAGTGGGTCCCTGCAGCAAGCCCATGCCCCAATGTGGTCGGCCTGAACTTGTGAATTTTCCCATAGTTTGTGCTTTGTGCTTTTTGGCACTATTTTCACATAAATCTTTAAAACTACATATCTTTGGGTCTACAGATTAGATTTTTGCCATTTTAGTCTTAAATTATTTATAAAATTTTACTGTATTTGTTTTCTAAATTGGTTTGGGATTTTCCTTGTGTTGTGTTTCATTTTATTAGTGGTTGTAGTGCTGCATAAATACTTTGCACATTGATCCTAAAGTAAGCCTATTGCACAAAGCTACCAGATGGTTAAGAACAGGTTAATTTGTTGTTGGCTTGTGACTTCACCCTGACAAGGATTGTGGTTGCGGCTTGAGGAGGGCTTCCCCCTTCCTCAACCAATAACCCAATTTCTTTCACATACCAAGAAAAGCTGCAGGTCATTGTCACACTCATGTTATCCAAGCTTAAATACGACACTAGCATTCACCTTGCCACATCTGAATTCATTATATGTAAACTACACTGAATTCAGAATGCTGCAGGAAGACTACTCCTCCGTATACACTCCCAGATTTACATCACCAATCCCAAAAATTCCATTGCCTACCGAAAGTGAGACCAATCTTCAAAGCATCATGAATATAAAAAGATCCTCCCAGGAAAAGGACCACTATTTATTCAAATATAATTTAAACTCTACAAGCAAAAGAGACATCTCCATTTCAGAGTAGCTCCTTGGATTGTTGTATCGCCTTACAATAAAGAATTCACAGGGGGATCTTCTCTTTCGGTCCAAGCAGCAAAATATTAGAACTCTCTACTGGGCATGATCTGTTGCATCCAAGAACACTTAAACTATAAATTAGTCTATAATACACTGATGAAAACCTGGTTGTTCCCAGTACAGTGACTCCTAATTGCCTAGCCCAACACGGTAGAACATCATAATCTAGTAAATAAAAACAGCTGCTGCCTACTGTCTTTAGCCAACTCAAAATATGATGGTCATCCAACTACATCTATTCCTACTCTGGCCTGCTGCTCTATTAAATAGCTAGTGGTTTCAGGTGTCTAGTAGCAAAAACAGGATACAGGATAAACACAAATCCATTTTTAGCACAGATAAATAGATATGAGCTGCAATGACCTCAAAACGACTGTGTAAGTCAGGGATCTATCCAAGTCTCCTGCAACTAACAACTAGGAGTGTGAGAAATTTGCATATTTTTTTTGCATAATTGCACAAAATTTCTGAAAAATTACACAAAATTACACGTAATTAAGCAAGATGCAAATCCATCATTTTGCACCGTATTTTAGTGCAAAATGCACCCTCGTGTCAATTTTTGATACGAGGACACATTTTGAGCTAAACAAAAGTGCAAAAATAAAAGCATCGCAAACAACAGCTGCTCACGTTCTGTTGTTCCATTGTTTTCATGATAAATTTGTACTGCAAGTGGCATGTTCACAGTAAAAATTTACAAAGTGGCATAATGGAATAATTTCAAGAATATCATGTAACAAATGCAACACAAAATTCCTGGAATTGCGTGAATTACGGCAGCGTAACTTAAATTTCATCCATGCCTACTAACCACTATACTATAATCTATATACAGTTGTACCGTGGGACTCATTCCTAAGTGGACACCTCATGCAAATTAAAAGCAGTCCTATCACTATTTCATTATTTCAACATACAATAAATGTTATAGTAATTCTTGGAGACAAGGCCAAGTCACAATCCATACCACTGATGTCAATGATATATATTATCCAATTTATTTGTATACACTTCACTTGAGGTTACAAATTAATAAGTGAAACTAGTGCAGACGACGCAGTGCTCCAATGTGAACATACAACAAATACTATAAAAAGACAAACTCTTATAAATACACAAAGCCACTGTACAGCCCCATGGTTGTACACAAGGTTGGTTCATATGCTTCTGTCAAGGTTGCGCAAAAACACAATTTCTCCTACATATGTATAAAGAACCAGCCAAGTGGGATTTTTGTCGACGTTTCGAACCCACTTTAATTAAAGAGTCTCCTAAGGACTAAGTCATCTGACCTTTCAACCATCTGGTAGGTTAGGTTGAGCAAGCAGAAATAGTATGCAGTTCCTGCGGGGGAAGGGAGCAGGGAGAGGCTAGGTTGGTCTAACACCCTAATCCTTGAGTGGAGACAGGGTGTTTCCAATTTGGGAAATGGGGCCCTCACACACCGGCTGGGTGTCATGCTTCATCAAAGTAAACACCGCAAGAAATGCCAATACTGATCACCATTCATTCATACCTTCTTCCAAAGAGATAGTGGCCATTTTTATGTCAGGGAGTTTCCCTATGCACTTCCTGGCCTTTGTTCTCTGGGAGGATGAACCCACGATGGTTGACATGTATCTGAATGGGGCAGCCTGCATACCTTTAGTGCCCTGTTGAAGGTTTTTCCTGAGAGGAGACTCGTCCCACCTCCAGGCTCACACTTTTGACACAAACCATGCATAGACTAGTCTTAGGCAAAATCACCTAAGTACAGGACTGAACAAAACCAGTCACAGAACTGAAGGACTTTGTATATAAAGTTTTTTTCTGGAACTTGGGTATAAAGATACAGTGGGGACCAGGAGAATCCTTAGAAGTTGAGGTAACTACTGCTAACTCCCCTTGCCATGTTCATGACCAATAATCTGAGAAACATGATAAGTCTGACAGGAGCAGCTTCTTGTACCCTGCTCAAGGACAGAGCATACCAACTGCGTAGGAAGCATGCTGATGAGGCTGCTGAGAAGGCAAGGGCCTTTGAAGGTTCCCGTCCACAAAGCTTGAGGCCGTCGCTGATATAAGAAAAGGCCTACACCTCCGAAACATGGGTGAGGTCTGAATATATCTGCAGCAGATGTAATTACAATCACACCAAATTCAGAAGGTGTCAGGAAAGGTATTCACCCAATCTAGTTCTGAAGAAAATAATCTCTAGTGCCATGAAGCACATAAACATTAGAAGAAGCTGACCACTACAGCAGTCGAACAACAAGAACATACTTAAAAAAACTGTGAATAGATTACACCTTGAGGAAGGCAGTCTCACTGTGACCTGGGGTGGGCACCTAGCTTATTTAGGTGGTGGGTTGTGGATGGGTCTGAGGAAGAACACAAGACCACCAAGACCATGAGCACCTTCACCACAGTGCAACCTCCTCTTCAATGTTACTAATGCTGTGATTTGTCATCCCAGTGCAAGCACAAGCACAATCAGCACAATAGTGCAAACTCTTAGCTAGACCAGAGCAGCAACACTAACTTTTCAGCTAGTTGGCTCATGTCGGGAGCACAGCACTGGAGCAGGTTTCCCCATGGCCAGTAGGTAAGCCTTGCCCCAACAAGGCTGTACTTCAGACCCGAAGGCACAGTGACATTGAACCCTACCACAAGAGAGGAAATACTGCAAAAGAAACTATTTGGAACTCAATCATGACTCTGAAGTGCATTTCGACCTGCTAGCAACTATCTAGTCAACTATCTGAGATTCATCACCCCCAGATTAGTGGGCCAAAATGCAGTCATCATAAATCTGTCTCTATCTCTTTTGTGGGTATTGCTCCCATTAGACCCTTCAGAATTGCCCACTGTGAATTATGCCAATTCACTTCTAATTGTGTGATAATAATGAAGTACTTTCCTTAAACAAATGTATTGGCCGGACAGGTATTTGATAACTGCTAATCAATGCTTGTTGAGTGCTGGGCCTCTAACCCATACCACCTCCCTGAGTAAGCCTTGGGCTGCTTGACTTGGCTACCCCGAGAGTGAAATGATAAAAGGGTGCACTTTGTGATAGGTTTTGGTTCGGGTTAAACTCTGAGACTTTAGTGGTAAACTGCTCTGATTCACACACACTGAGCCCAGTAACCCTTACCTGCCCTGCAACACCTGAAAAAGCTCCTACAGCAAAAGCCTCTAATGTAAGTATCCCACTGAGTAAAGTACTACCAATCCGCAAAATGGCTTTCACGCCATATCAACAGTAGAAATGGTTTAACAAATGGAAATTCAATACAATACAATGTCAATGTTCCTAATGGTGTGAAGCATCGTATATAACTCGAAACACATATTAACCTCTAAATACAAGGAGTTGCCTCATAAATTTGCACGAAATGTATATTGCAAAATGCTTGATGGCATGAAAACAGAATGGCAAACTGTAACCTTTACATATGACTGAACCACTAACACTGGGCACCCACAGAATAGCATCCTACTTGTCCACAAAGTGCTTCAGAGGCTCATCAATCAGGGGTAGTAAGCACTATATAAGTACCCATACCATACTATACCATAATGAGCAATTATTTCCTCTCCAAAATCGTTAGCACCTGGTGATATTTTTGCTCAATGCCTGGATTATTCAACATATGTTTGAACTGGGCGAGCTTAACTGCCAATATGCCTTAGACAAATAAAAACTGAAAAGCCTGTTATGGGAAACATGGCAAGCAATGCATTATCAATATTATTACCAATGTGAGAGTGTAATAAATATTCAAATATTTATTTGGATGATTATTTCATTCATTGCTGCCGAGTGGTTTTGTGGCAAGTGTGACACCTTCAGCCAGAGCTGGCTCTTTAGCCACCAGAATTTTGCATTGTGCAGCTCATAGCCCTGTGCTGCCTATGGGAGAAACGAACAGATTCTTAGACATAAACATACCAGCTGCTCATCCTAGAAAGGGGTGGCCATCGTGGGGTCTTGCAGTATGGATGTCATGTAAATTGCAATGGAAGACAGAGCAACTAGGGGTAGCCTACTTATTGCCTAATGAACTACATATGAGGGTCTGGCTTACTGGCCCTGAAGGTGGTGTGATTGATATTCTGAATGTTTATATTCCACCTGGCTAGTCCCCAGAGGTTTAGTCGATCGGGGGAATTTTGTTTCCTATATCGGAAGTATCAGGGAGGATAATGATTGTAAGTTGTCTGCGGAGGGCAAAAGGGGGTAGTATCTACTATTAATCTATGGTGAATTTAATACACAACCGTCTGACGCTATTATTAATAGTGAGCTCCGAATGGAAGACCATTGCCCAGGCATCCCGGAGATGGCTATGAGTTGTTTTAAATCAACCAAGGAGGGTTAAGCCTTCTCTGAATTTCTGATGAATTACCACTGCTTTTTATTAACGTTCGTACTGCTTCAGATAGCACTGCCAAAGTGGCGTTTGATAATGGGAGAAGGTCATCACTAATCGACTATATTATAGTTAATACTGAGGGGTGAGAGTGTGTGTGTGTGTGTGATTTGACTGGTATCAGAAGAGTGGAGAGTGGCCATGATCCTGTGGTTCTCTATCTGAAGCTGAGTCATAAGTGGTGTGCTAGCATTAACAATTTAAGCGAGAGAAGTTACGGCCATGACATTGCTCCAACCAATAGTAGTAGGAGAATAAAATGGAGTAGCGAGAAATACCTCAATGAACTTCCGATGCTTGAACGCATAGTGGCCAAGTATGGAGCCCTAATTACAAATACCCTGGCCAATCATAGCAGAAAAATCTTAGCGGCCTATGATGACATGGTAGATGAATTGAAGGTTCTGCAGTCCAAGCCTATTGGGCCCAAAATGGTTGATCCTACTAGCAGGAGCCTGATTAAAGGGTATAGCTGGTATGACGAAGAATGCTTCTGTATGTAGAGAACTATCTCACATGCCTTGACACAGCACAACTGTAACCCCCAGAGTGAAGTGTTAATTTGAAAACATAGGCGTGAGTACAAACATCTTTTAAAATCCAAGAAGACACTGCTTCAAATGTTGTTATGGGCAGAACTGAGGAGACCTCTTATGATAAAAACACCAAGAGGTTTTGGGAACTTGCAATATGGGTGAAGAAGGGGCAGTGAATACTTTGGAAAATCATATTGGCCCAAAAGTGTGGCTTCATCATTTTAGTGCCTTGTACAGTGCCAAGCCCAAAGGTTCGCCTGGCCCCCTGATAGTGTGCAAGGACCTCTACAGGGGTCTTTGTGCAATTGACATCTTAGTACCCGAAGTGGAAAGAGCATTGAGTGTCATGAAGAAGCATAAGGCACCAGGTCCGCCCATGTGCCCATTGACATTTATCACAAGCAGCCCCACTTGTAGGCTAGAGTCCTTACCAAATCATTTAACTCAGCTTCGGTTTGTAACATTGTACCATCCACCTGGCGCTCAACCATTATCGTACCTATATAGAAGAAGGGCGATCCTGGCAGTCCCATAACTCTCGCCCAGTCTCACTTCTGGATGGGGCAGGGAAAATCCTTGGGAAAAGTCCTGCTTAACCGACTACAGGGTAGGGTGGAAAGTCACAATATATGACAGAAGTGCACGCTGGTTTTCAGTCACGGATAGGTACCATTGATCAAGCAGTTCGATTATATATGATTTCACATACGTGTACAGGTGTCAGAAACTCCTCACTGTATTTAATATTTGTGAATTTGAAAGCAGCCTTTGACCTAGTAGATTGGGAGACACTGTGGAGATCATTGGTAGATCAAGGGACTGATATCACCTTGGTACATGCTATAAAGGCTCTTCAGTCTGGCAATACTGCTAGAGTTAGGTATGGGCCGGCAAGGTGAGTGTACAGAAGCCTTTCCAGTAGAAAAGGGCGTACGGCAAGGGTGTGTGCTGGCACCTTACTCTTTAGCCTCTTTCTTAATGATGCAGTAGAATATTTATTGGAAGAACCCTTAGATGTCAACACTATATAGAAATTATTATTTGCATATGACGCAGTATTAATGGCGCAAACAGTAAATGCAATTCACAGCTTAGTAAAGTGTTTTGTGGATTACTGTGACAAGAAATCACTGACCATTAATGGAAGTAAAACAAAGAATATGGGACTGAGGACGTCCCCTAGTCTAAAGCAGAAGCCCTTGATTGACAGTGTGACCATTGAGACCGTTAAGCAGTACGATTATCTGGGGATCCGGTTCACTGAGACATTGCACTGGGGTAGTCACGTACAGAAGGCAAAAAGCAGACTTGAGACAAATGGTCGGGCAGTCTTGAAGTTTAGGCTGAAGGCAGGTGCCAGAAGTATTAGTATGATCCTGCAAATATATACACAGAAGGTAGTGGCAGCAGCTCTCTACGGGGCTGAGCTCTGGGGGTATCTGAACCTACATCCATTGCAAGTGGCCGAGAACAACTTTCTAAGAGCCCTGCTGAGGTTGGGGCCGAGCACCCCCTTATTGGCACTGTATGCAGAGCTTAGTTTTACCCCAATATCGGAGATGGCTCCCCTCAGGCCAGTGCTATATTGGGTCAGGCTGGTGAGAAACCCAAAGGCAGCAATATATTTAAGTTCTCTGGAAGATGCAACCTCCAACTATGGCTGTCGAGGCAGCACATGGTCGATCTATGTAAATAATGTTTTGAATGAGCTGCAGATGTGGTCCTTATGGTCTGACCCTAGTAGAGTATGGCAGGATACTGCAGATCTGATTAAAGATCAATGCCAAGAATATCAGCAATTGGGAAAGCGTATGTGTTGAAGCCTGGGTCTATTTTAGTAACTACTTTAACAATGATCATGGCCCTCCCTGCACATTTTATCTAGATTCAATGTACCCTGAGCTTAACCAAACGTTGTATGTAAAACATAGACTGGATATTCTGCCGACCAGGGAATATCTAATCAGCATCCACAGGCTTGCTGCTGGTCTTGATCACTGTGACTGTAAATGCAGAGGGTAACAACCTACCTCACTTTATCCTGTTTTGCAGAAAATATGATTCCATACGTAGGCGGTGGATCCTTCCCCTTTTAAACTTTACAAGGTTAAATGTGTCAAATCGACACTGATGCTTTGTGCTAGAACTGATGATGAGTTTGTTCTTAACTCCGTAGCATCATATTTATGGGCTGCATAGTCACGTCTGAGAGAGTTGCCTACCACACAGTAGGTATTATACTAAGCAGATAATCCATTGTGAAGTGTCTTTTTATTTGATATTATGTATCAGAGACTGGCTCTGGCACACCGCTTTGGCCGTCACCTACCCAGCCGGTCTTCGGACATTTGTCTCGTCTTCTCCTCCGCTGCTGTCTCCTCCCTTTGGACTCCCAACTCTCCCTGATCTGTTTGGATCCTGCTTCTCGTTTTCGCTAATAACTCCTGTACTGAATAAATTTTTTTAAAAAAGCTAGGAGACCTAGCTTTTTGACCGATGCCCGGTGGAGCTACTTGATAGCTAAAGAGAAGATGGGCTGTGGACTACCCCATCAGCCGTCACCTACCCAGCCGGTCTTTGGACAGAACTGACTTCGTCTCTCCGTTGTATTCTCCCTCCTACCCCTTTACTCCACCCCCTTTCTCCTTTATGCTCCATTTATCCCTCCTCCTTGCTCTTTAACTGTTTTCCCGTTGAGACCTAGCTGTTTGGCTGATGCCCGGTGGAGCTACCCGATAGCTAAAGAGGAGATGGGCTGTAGACTTCCTCCTCGGCCGTCACCTACCCAGCCGGACTTTGGGCAAACTCTCCTTCGTCTCTCCATCCTATCTACCTCCACCTTTACCCCACCCCTTACCCTTCTAAGCTCCATTTATTTCGTCTTCTACTCTCTTGAAATGTTTTTCTAGTAACTGATGTAACGTGTAACTGATGTAATTTTGTAATATCTGTGGAACCTTATGTAAAGCGCTCTGATACCTCCGGGTCTAGCCAGCGCTATATAAAACTCTCAAAATAAATAAATAAAATAAATAAATAAATATATTCCATTATGTATTGAGATGCAAATTAGTTGCATGAATTGTCTTCTCCTCTAACGCTCCCATGTACATACCCTTTAATACAACCTGGTTTTGCAATGATGTATTGGATGATTGTTTTTACTGGACATGTGTGTGTAGGGGCTGCTTGCTCTTTGTGTACTTATCCTACCTCTTTTTGCATTGTTTCCATAATGACATTGCCCATAGTTGCCAAAGGCATAGATATCTGTGCCTATTTACTGTATGTCAAAATGCTGTTCAGTCGATTGTACTATATATGTTTCAAATATTTATGAAGTAAGTATTTTTGTATTCTAATTTATAGTTTTAACCATTGTAAGGCTGAAAGCTGAAACAATTAACAATAAACGTGTAACTTGAAAAGCAAAGCTACAAGGTGTCACACATAACATGTATCTAAATGCCAACTATGTTCCTTGTTTGAATCAAAAAATCTTCAGAGGGAGACCACACCATATAGTTAAGTGTTGCTTTATCTAAACCAAAAGGCATACTGAAAAGTTACTGTTCTTTCTATTTTACTAAACAAATCCATATTTCTAATTCAGGAGCTTATGATAGAAGCTGCTGTTCACACATTAGTACTTGCAGGGGCGACTCTTCCGTTAAGGTGGAGGAGCTTCGCCCCATTAAACAAATGCCCCAGAGATCAAAAAATAAAATAGCAATAAAGTTTATTTATTGCCATATTATTTTTCAAAACCCTGTTTCGAGCCACGCATCAGGACAGGGGAGGGGCTTTCTGCTGCTGCCAGTCAGGCAGCAGCAGAAAGCAGTGATGGGTAGGGCACTTTAGGTTTAAAGTGCGCATGAATTTTTGGTCGGCCGTCTTGCGATGGCCAGCCAGGAATGCACAGTTGAAACCTCTCTAACCCAGCTGTCTTAGACAGCTGGGTTAGAGATAGCATAGGGTTCCAGTGCCCTCTGGAGCGGTGAGAGAGGCCGCTCCCTCCAATCATGGTGCTGCTCTCATGTAGCATGAGAGCAGCACCAGGATTGGTTTCCTGGAGCCTACCTGGAGAAGACCGGAGTGAGGAGGAGGATGTCGCACCAAGAAGGAAGTGGGATTATTTTTTCTTAATTTATTTTTCACTTTTATTTTTGCCCCCGTCTCACCACCCTCCTTACATGCCAGCCGCCACTGAAAACTTGTCTGGTTGCAATCACAGTGGGAATACTTCCTTTGTAGCTTATGGGGCTTCTGATAGTGTTCTATTTATTCAGTTGCATTCTTTGTCAGTTGCAATGATGCTTTCAGTGCATGGTAACGCAATAATGAAGTAGAAACATTTATTGGCAGTCTTGAAATTCCTCAGATATCTTTATTTAGAGAACCCCTCAAGTTTTGGGACCAACACCAAAGAGTGATACGGCATCAAGTAACAATCTTAATGCACTTTCACCTTTAAATGGTGAAAAAAGTTCCACAAACAGTATGTCCGCAAGTTTTTTTCATATTAACAGTTGCAGAGTTAGTACAAGCTTCTGGCTGATTTTAATGAGAATGTCTTTCCAATTTTGTTGTACAGTTTTACTAAAACTAATAACGCAGACCAGCAATCTGGATTCAGACCAGGTAGGGGCAAGTAAGACATCCTGATTTCTATATGGGATGATCTAAAATTCTTGGTGGACAAAATGTGTCTGTTTCTCTGTTATTTCTTTATTTTCCAGATGTCTTCAACATAGTCCACCACCACACTCCTACATAGGCTTCACCATCATTCGATTTGGCAAACTAAACTCAAATGGATTGCCTCCCACATCAAGGAAAGGCTAGGCCTAGTATTCCTACTTCTTTTCACATCATCTTCTCATACTATACTCTGTTGAGTTCCCTACTCTTATTCACTCATCTTCCTCATTTCTTTACCGGACCTGTTCACATTTTTCAGTTGTTCATGAAATACTATACAGATTCAAATCATCCCACAATTGGATTACCCAGAAAACCTAAAAGAATATATACTGGGTGACTGCTTCCACATCATAGGTACATGAGTGATTAATAATTATCTGAAGCTTAACACTGAAAAAACATAGACCATGAACTACAGGCAATGGCTCAACCATCAACCAATAGACATGTGAACACTGAAACTTGGCACCCCTTCCACCACTTCGGGAGGTGAGAAATTTAAGAGTGAACATGGACCCATATCCATCACGTATACCACATGTTAAGAAAGTAATGAGAAGCACCTTTCTCATCATGAAACCTTTACACAGGCTCTTCCCTTTCTTGCATATTGTTAGACCTGCCAGCCTTAGGGTGGTCTTCCACTAAACATATTGCCTTCCCCCCTCATATTTTTGCTGAATTTTCTTTTTGTTGGCCATAGGGCTCTGTATACTTCACCACTGCTGACCAGTGCTAAAGTGCTTGTTCTCTCTCCCATAACATAGTAAAATTGGGTTACACCCAATTGGCACATTTAATTTACTTATACATCCCTAGTAAAATGGTACTACATGTACCCAGTGCCTGTAAAGTAAATGCTTCTAGTGAGACTGCAGCACTTATTGTGCCACCCGCTTAAGTAGCCCTTTAAACACGCTCCAGGCCTACCATTGCAGCCTGTGTGTGAAGTTTTAAACATATATGATTTTAACTAAAAATAGAATATCAGTCGCATTTACTTATACATGTTGTGTTCCCCGAAATAGGGAATACACCGAGCGTTACTGCCATGAACAAATGATTTTAATAAGACGTATGAACTTGAAGCAGGTGCCTTGTTCTACCTATAGATAAGGTTGGTAGACACTGTGGGGCCGATTCCGATTCGGACCCGTGCAGCCCGACCGAACGAGTACGATGCGTCCGTATGCTATCGGACTCGAGTCAGTCGGACTCCCATTGAAGTCACTGGGACCCGGTCGTACAACGCGTACGCGGGCTCCCATTGCCTCAATGGGTGTGAGGCGAACAAGGGCACCCCTCCAGCGGGTACGCAGCGAGCGACTCGTGCCGTACACGCACAGGTAGGGGGGACCCATGGGTCCCCCCTGTGTGCGACTCGCGTGGCTACGCATACAGGGGGTCCGACACGGACCCCGAAGTACGGCTCCGACTGCTCTTTCGAGCCGGGCGGTGCGTGTCGGTCGGACTGCTCGCGGCGCGCATCGTACTTACCCGGCCGGGGAACGTCTCCATTGCGCGGTGCGAGTCGTGTCCGAGCGAGTCGGTCGGTGCGGTTCGACCCGGGAACGAGTCGGTCGGAGCGGTTGGGACGCCCGAACGAGTCGGTCGGCGATTTCGCATCGTACTCGCTCGTCCGGACGCGCGTACGAATCGGTCGGGAAATAGGGCTCCGAATCGGATCCGGTTATGCCGAATCCGATTCGGAGCCCTACCGGCCGAATCGGAATCGGCCCCTGTGTCTTGTATTAATTTAGGGGGATAATAAGGATACGTTGTTTTTTTAATTAACATTAGAATACCAGTTGTATTCTCTAAAATATATTGTGCTCCCGAAATAGGGAATACATCGAGCCTTACTACGGTGAATAAACGATTTTTATAAGATATATGAAGTTGTGCTCACCGACATAGGGAACACATCGAGACTGATTTTTATAAGATATATGAAGTTGATGTCTCGCTGTGCCTATTGATAAGGCTGGTAGAAACGGTGTTTCATATTAATTTGGGGCTAGATTAAGTATATATCCATATTTTAGCCCAAAAATAATGAGGGTGTGATACTCGGGGCCTTTATGAATGCTTATTAGAAGTAAACGATAGCATTAAGTATTTAAGAGACACCCGTAAATGAGAGAGGGTGCAACATTGGAAATGCTCGCTAATCTATATGAAATTAGTCAACAACCGGGTTTTTTCTTAAAAATAAAGGATAATTATGAATTGAATTAGGTAGAATAAATCAAGCATGCAGCTACGTGCAGTATTTTATTTGCCAGACATATTAATATGTCGTCTTCCATATACTTGTCTTACATTATTAGGTGAGAAGTGTATATCGGACCGACCACCAAGCGGTTCTTCAGGTTGCACTCAAAGTGTACCCCCCTCACGCCTTATTGGGTGGAGTTGGGCTAAGAATTTTATTCCTGAAAAATATCGAATATAAGGTTGGTTTTGAATTAATATTCTAAAAATGGAATAACCAAAAGATATTATGAAACAACTTTAACATTAATGCCTTTTTCTAATATTGGTAATTATAGGACCGACTGCTGAACGGTACCTGTTTGTTTTTAATATGATGTCACTCACGCATCTGAAATAAGAGTTGGGCAAGATCAAAAGACAATAGATAAGGGTAAGGATAAATCGCATTTAGATATAAGTAGGTGTGAATATTATAACAGAAATCCATCTCTCAAATAGATAATTTTGATTTATTACTAATTTCTAGGTGGTTCTATTGACAAGGATACACAAAAAGAACGATTCATCCTAAGTGATTATTACCTTAATAATGTAGGTGAGTTTTTCAATAAGATCTTTTTAGATATTACACAAACAAAAGGGATGAATGGTAGATTGATAGATAATTCTACTTCACGGTCTGAAAGGGAGAGCAGGGGTGGTGTGGTTATGTTTATTGAAACAACACCAGAATCATTAAGTTTATAATTGTCATGATGATAAACAACACCAGAATCATTAAGTTTGTAATTGTCATGATGATAAATGTAGTACAACAAGTTTATAAGAATTTTGTATTTTTATAGAGTGGAGTTTAAATTTGGTTTATATTTTAAAACAGGCTATGAATTTGAAAGAGAGATAGAATACACATTGTCCTGAAGAAGGTGGTCTTATGCTCTTTGGATTTTCCTGTATAAGAAATTTCATGGTTCTGTCATTAATGGTACCGTTCTCATGACTTTTGTTGATGATGGATTTCAACAGATTTAAGAATGTTTCTGTGGGATTGGTTTCCATTTTACTGTAGATCGTTTCATCTGAAACGTGTTTGTCAACTTCTTTTTCATATTGTGTAGTGTTCAACACCACAATGGCTCCTCCTTTGTCTGCCTTCTGACATGTGATCTTTGGATTGTTAGCGATTTTTTTAAGAATATCCAGTTCTTTTTGTATAAGTTGCTCTTTCTCGATTTTTGAGAAGTTGAGTTTGGATAAATCGATTTTGACCAAGTTTTCAAAATATCCAGAGACTTATGACTCACGGGTGGCATGTATATGCTGCGAGGTGTGAGGCCCCGCAGTTGATCTTCTTCTCCGATACGACGTATCATGTAGTTGCGAATTAACCTCACCAGAGCATGATTTTCATTTCCTATTTAGTGGCACTATCAATACCACACTAAGTTGAGATTGAGTCACATACAGTGTCCCCTCATGTATTAAGTTTCGTTCACATTAATTCACAGCGATTTGTTCCCTGACGAAGGGTGCCAAACCCGAAATGCATTGGAGCATTGGAGCATGAGGAGTATGAATTATAGTAATAATCTGAACTGAATCACCAATGGATTGAAAGTACATGATGAAAAATAAAACATGAAGCAATAAACAAGCATCGGAGAATTATTGTTTACATTAGGCCTACAACTTGAAAAGAACAATCAGACAACCTCTCACGAGGCCGAGTTGTGCCCAAGGGGACGTCCCCTAGTATAGGGTACGCAGCAATCTGTTAATTTATTAAAAGAAAGATGTAGATAAACACATCCCCCTTGGTGTTTCCTTTAAAGTACTGGTGAAGTTTGAGGGTTTGAATGATTCTCAAAAAGTAGTGGATATTGATTTGCCAAGAGTTGTTGTTTTTTCAAAAAAAACCTGAAGTTTTAAACACCCATTTCAAGATGGCAAAATAAACCTTTTTACATATGTAAAGAGGTTCACGCACTCCCTGTATTCCAGTCTTGCATAAAATTGTATTCAATTTGTAGCGTGCATAAAGGGTTTCACTCTCTGATCCTCGAGTGTAAACAAATAATAATGAAAAGCAGCGTTCCCCTATTGGGATTCGTCCCCTTTAGCACAGCCAATGTCCCTATTATAAGGGGTGAACCGAGGCAAACGCTTTTGATTTCTGTTTGTGATAGCATGGGGCTGCACTTTTTAATAAATCACATAAATCACCTTTAGTGGTTGTAGCACAGTTTCAATGGGTTTCCTATGGGCGTTTTCTCATTTATTTGATAGTTACAACACGGTGGCCATAGATTATGTTTTTTGACATTATGCAAGACTTGTTCAACTGCTGATACCATGCATGAGTTGCTCAATTCATCGTTTACTGCTTGATACTCTTTTATTGTTTGTGATACAGCAGAGTGGCTGAGATTTGGTATTTCCTCATGTGTATATATTTTTTCAGAGTTGGTATCCCTGACGAAGGCCTACATTGGCCCGAAATGCATTGGGATGGGATGATATAAACAACACTTCTATTGTGGATAAACAGGACATGAAGAAGTATGACTTCAAATTAGGTGAGATGAAGAACATTGAATACCACCATTGAAAAATAAAACATTGCAATTGAACTTTGGTGAATGTTTGATTTACATCTATAAAGATGGTTTACCCCTTATAATAGGGACATTGGCTGTGCAAAAGGGGACGAAACCCAATTGGGGAATGCTGCTTTTCCAAATAAACCTTTTGCCAGTCCAAAACCTTCCTTTTTAATGCATGTAAATGACCCCTTAATGTAGGCACTACACAGCCCAAAGGGCAGGGTGTAGTGTATTTAAAAGGTTGAACATGCATTTTTAAGTTGCACATGTCCTGGTTGTGAAAAACTCCTAAATGTATTTGTTTTCCTCTATTGCAAGGCCTACCTCTCCCATAGGATAACATAGGTTTACCTTATTACATTTATTTAGTGATAACTTTCAATTGGGAGCAGGTAGACAGCTTGAGTTTGGTGTCTATAGAATTATAATTTAAGGCCCTCTTTAATGGCAAAGTCAGATTTTAAGTCACGATTCTGAAATGGCACTTTTAGAATGTTGCCATGTTCTTGCCCCAACCATTTGGTGCCTGCACCCTAGTACTGGGTCACATGACTAGGTGTAACTGGTAATTGATCTTAATGTATTGCTGCCAGACGGTGAGACAAAGGTAAGCTAGGTGCTGGCAGGATGGGCCACTCTGACTTAACGAGAGGGAGGAGCTTGTCACTAGTCTTTTGTGTCCCCAGACATACTGGGGCCAGGGCAGGGAGAAAGGGGATGCCTGACACCTCAGGGGGATGGAAGCCTCTAGAGACCTCCTACTTCAAGTGGGCACCAGGTATAAATAGTGGACCTCAGACCCCAATTCTTCAGTACACATCTGGAACTGTGGAAGACTCAGAAGAAAGACAGCTATGTTGCTTTGCTTCAAGAAGGATTGCCACTCTGCTGTCCCCTGTGCTGTCCTCGTGTCTGAGTGAGAATGACTGGACCTGCATCTTGAACCCAGGACCAGCAGAGTGACTCCAAAGGCTAGTTGGCTGGTCTCCTGATCAGAAGCCCCAGGGACAGAACAGGCTTCCTCCATCTTGCACCCAGCACCAGGACTCTACCAGCTGTGAGTCCTGCCCTGCCCTCCCAAGTGGTACCACTCCAGTCCTGGACCCTTGTAATTGGGCCTGAGGGTGCTCTGTCAGCCTATCTGTGGTCCCAGCAGAACTGATGCAGTGCAACACATTGCCTCCCAAAACTCTGCATCGGATCCACTGTGTGACACATCGCCTCACAAAACTCTGCATCAGGACTGCTGCATGACGCATCCCATACGCAGGACTTCCCATGACTGCCTGCAGCCTCCTAGGAACTGCTGCTGCGCGATGCATCCTAGATGTGGGCCTTCCCATCACAGGCTTCTCATCGACGGCATCGTCGGCGACGACCTAGGACTCCACATCACAAGCCTCGCAACTTCTTTGGAACCAGCCAGTGTGCAACGCATCTTCTACACAGGACTCTGCATCACAAGCCCCTTGTCGACGGCATCCTCAATGACGATGCAGGACCTTGAATTGCAGCCTCACAACTTCTAGTAACCACCTCTGTGTAACGCATCCTCGACACAGTACTCTGCATTGCTCTGCAAACTGGATTTAAGGTAGTATGTTCATAGGGCCTAAGTGGGTCCCTGCAGCAAGCCCATGCCCCAATGTGGTCGGCCTGAACTTGTGAATTTTCCCATAGTTTGTGCTTTGTGCTTTTTGGCACTATTTTCACATAAATCTTTAAAACTACATATCTTTGGGTCTACATATTAGATTTTTGCCATTTTAGTCTTAAATTATTTATAAAATGTTACTGTATTTGTTTTCTAAATTGGTTTGGGATTTTCCCTGTGTTGTGTTTCATTTTATTAGTGGTTGTAGTGCTGCATAAATACTTTGCACATTGATCCTAAAGTAAGCCTATTGCACAAAGCTACCAGATGGTTAAGAACAGGTTAATTTGGGGTTGGCTTGTGACTTCACCCTGACAAGGATTGTGGTTGCGGCTTGAGGAGGGCTTCCCCCTTCCTCAACCAATAACCCAATTTCTTTCACATACCAAGAAAAGCTGCAGGTCATTGTCACACTCATGTTATCCAAGCTTAAATACGACAATAGCATTCACCTTGCCACATCTGAATTCATTATATGTAAACTACACTGAATTCAAAATGCTACAGGAAGACTACTCCTCCGTATACACTCCCAGATTTACATCACCAATCCAAAAAATTCCATTGCCTACCGAAAGTGAGAAGACCAATCTTCAAAGCATCATGAATATAAAGAGATCCTCCCAGGAAAAGGACCACTATTTATTCAAATATAATTTAAACTCTACAAGCAAAAGAGACATCTCCATTTCAGAGTAGCTCCTTGCATTGTTGTATCGCCTTACAATAAAGAATTCACAGGGGGATCTTCTCTTTCGGTCCAAGCAGCAAAACATTAGAACTCTCTACTGGGCATGATCTGTTGCATCCAAGAACACTTAAACTATAAATTAGTCTATAATACAGTGATGAAAACCTGGTTGTTCCCAGTACAGTGACTCCTAATTGCCTAGCCCAACACGGTAGAACATCATAATCTAGTAAATAAAAACAGCTGCTGCCTACTGTCTTTAGCCAACTCAAAATATGATGGTCATCCAACTACATCTATTCCTACTCTGGCCTGCTGCTCTATTAAATAGCTAGTGGTTTCAGGTGTCTAGTAGCAAAAACAGGATACAGGATAAACACAAATCCATTTTTAGCACAGATAAATAGATATGAGCTGCAATGACCTCAAAACGGCTGTGTGAGTCAGGGATCTATCCAAGTCTCCTGCAACTAACAACTAGGAGTGTGAGAAATTTGCATAATTTGTTTTGCATAATTGCACAAAATTTCTGAAAAATTACACAAAATTACACGTAATTAAGCAAGATGCAAATCCATCATTTTGCACCGTATTTTAGTGCAAAATGCCCCCTCGTGTCAATTTTTGATACGAGGACGCATTTTGAGCTAAACAAAAGTGCAAAAATAAAAGCATCGCAAACAACAGCTGCTCACGTTCTGTTGTTCCATTGTTTTCATGATAAATTTGTACTGCAAGTGGCATGTTCACAGTAAAAATGTACAAAGTGGCATAATGGAATAATTTCAAGAATATCATGTAACAAATGCAACACAAAATTCCTGGAATTGCGTGAATTACGGCAGCGTAACTTAAATTTCATCCATGCCTACTAACCACTATACTATAATCTATATACAGTTGTACCGTGGGACTCATTCCTAAGTGGACACCTCATGCAAATTAAAAGCAGTCCTATCACTATTTCATTATTTCAACATACAATAAATGTTATAGTAATTCTTGGAGACAAGGCCAAGTCACAATCCATACCACTGATGTCAATGATATATATTATCCAATGTATTTGTATACACTTCACTTGAGGTTACAAATTAATAAGTGAAACTAGTGCAGACGACGCAGTGCTCCAATGTGAACATACAACAAATACTATAAAAAGACAAACTCTTATAAATACACAAAGCCACTGTACAGCCCCATGGTTGTACACAAGGTTGGTTCATATACTTCTGTCAAGGTTGCTCAAAAAACACAATTTCTCCTACATATGTATAAAGAACCAGCCAAGGGGGATTTTTGTCGACGTTTCGAACCCACTTTAATTAAAGAGTATCCTGAGGACTAAGTCATCTGACCTTTCAACCATCTGGTAGGTTAGGTTGAGCAAGCAGAAATAGTATGCAGTTCCTGCGGGGGAAGGGAGAGGCTAGGTTGGTCTAACACCCTAATCCTTGAGTGGAGACAGGGTGTCTCCCAATTTGGGAAATGGGGCCCTCACACACCGGCTGGGTGTCATGCTTCATCATAGTAAACACCGCAAGAAATGCCAATACTGATCACCATTCATTCATACCTTCTTCCAAAGATCACACAACCCAATTAGTATGATCCACCTATTTTTTTTAATTTAGTTTTTTGATTTTAATCTTTTGGTTTGTTTCAATGCAAAATATTAAGAAACAATTTTTACATTTTGATTCATAGAAAGCTTTACAGGTATATACACTGGAATCAAATACAAACTCATAAATGACATTCAAAATATTTTACGAGATACATTACAAACAC
This sequence comes from Calotriton arnoldi, assembly GCA_963921515.1. Lineage (NCBI taxonomy): Eukaryota > Metazoa > Chordata > Amphibia > Caudata > Salamandridae > Calotriton > Calotriton arnoldi. Next base: position 1,015,753 of record CAWUFW010001804.1, read on the forward strand.
TCAAGACAAAAATGACATATAAGATAATTGTGGCTCAGGTTCTGTACATTATTCAAATTGGATCCAAACCTAATGCCCCTGAATAGTATCTTGCTAGATAATGTTTTGGATAATTCACAGAGGCAATGACCAAATAGTGACCCTACTGGGCTCACTGTATTCATTCTACAATAGAGAAAATTGGTTGTGAGCCCAAGTGGTAGTACATAATTTAGAACAATTATTTGGCCAATAATTTTTTTTTTTTTAAACTGTCGACGCGTTTTGAATTCCATTCAGTTTCTTAAAGGGTTCTCCTCAGGACACAGAACACGTGTAGAGCTCTGTCCTTCACTTGCAAAACATGCACCTTCTTTCACCGTGAACCGTCAATAAACAACTGAAGGCTCCCACCAATAGCAACAATTTTGGGAGAAAGCCCAATCCCTGGACTCGCACCTCTTCTTTCTTTCAACTTTTTCTTTTTTGTTATCATCCCGCTGCGATCCAAATCTCAAACTGTGGCATCCGATTTCCGGGTTGCGAGTCATAGGGCATGCTCCTCGTCAGGCCGGCGCTGCAATGCCTGACGGGCACCCTATGAGGGGCTCTTTATAGGAGATCTCTTTATCCCAAGCCGATAGGTGCAGTGTGGGTTTAGGGCCTCGTGTAGATGTGGATGGAATGTGTGAAGGTATAGTGTGGGGAAGGCTAAAATGAGGTGCAGTGGTGCTCCAAATTCAATTTAATCAGCGAGCCCACTGGTCCCAATTAAAAACAGCAATGGTGTGCCACCACTGGGATAATGGTCAGTGGTGGCGGCAAAGTAGTGGTCAACATGTTTCTTGCCTAATGTGTCTGGAGGATCACGTGGCAATTCTTCAGGACCAGAAGTGTATCTGCACTATCTACACAGTAGATGGTTCAGTGTTAGTCTCAGGTGTGAACCAAGCACTGAGGTACCTTATTAATGGACCAACCTAGAAAAATAAAAAGACAGAGATAACAACATCATAAATCATAATAGACCAAATAAAAATGGAAAAAGAAGACTCTTATGTGAAAAGCATGCCAAACATCATGCTCAAGTGGTTAGTAGAACTCAAAAGTGTTAAGTTCAGTGAAACAAGGAAGCAGAAAGTGACACGTGGAACACATCTAGGGACTGAGGTAAGAATGGTGGTAAAGCAACCACCGTAATATATAAGTGCTATATAAATACAAACCTTTTTTCCCTCTTCTTTCCTTCCGCTATCCTTCTGAATCCAAATAACTGACTAACCTATCCATCACTCAAATTACTTTCATATTTCACTATACTAATTCAACACTAATCCTTTATGGGTTCCGGAGTAGCGTGCTACTCGCCGAAAAAGCGCTTTGACGCCTCCTCAGGGGTACTAAGCGCTATATAAATGCAATTACAGTACAATACAATATGCAGTGCAAAACTCACTCAATGAGAGCGGTTACTCTGCTCCGTCGAGAATCAGGCAGAGGGTACGTCAATACTATTAATGTCCTAGTGACAGAAAAGTAGGATAAAGTTTTCCAGTTGCCAAGGAGAATATGCAGAGAGAACTGTAATGGACGCGGGCCTGGAAGGCACTGAGCGGCGTCCTCGTGGAGGTATAAAAAGAGAATTACTTACAGTTCATCCGTGGCCTAATCGTCGGGAACCTACCCCTCACTCCGCCTGCTCGGAAGAGTGAAGGGGGTATCAGGGGACCGGCATAAATACCTGTAGTCAGCGCGATGTAGATGCGGTTCCGGAAGGGGAATGGAAGACGCCCGGTCACGTGGGGCGGGACGCAGAGAGCGTCCAAATGTGGCACTAGTGTGGATGCGGCCTCGTATGGTCACAGCGGGCGCCATATTGGGTGAGGAAGCTACGGGGGGAAAAAACACGTAGACGGCAATTGAAATGCAAGGGTCCATACCCATGCGGGTAAATTAATGCAAGTACGAGGATGCCCACCCCGAAGATTACGGGGAGATAATGGTGGTTAGAGGATATCTCCAGGGAATGTGTACTGGTGTAATGATACCAGCACAACGTCAAACGCTATTGCCACCAATTAACGGGAGAGAAGTAATAGCTAGTGGCAGTTTAGGGCATGGTGACCTGGCTGAAAAATAAAAAATATATTGATGAACCCGGGAAGGTGAATAGGCTGGGCAGGATATCCGAAAGTGGGTTGCAGGCTGCGCTATGGGTACGAGTGGAGGCACCTAGTAGTGGAAGGCGCATGGTAGTAAAAGGAGATCTCCAGGATATGTACACTGTTGTGATGATACCAGCAGAAGCCAAACGCTATCACCCCAAATTTGGGGGAGAGATGTAATCGCAAGTGTAATAGATAGTAGTGGGGCTATTGAAAAATTCCCAAGGGTGGAATGAACATAGTATTCATGAAACCTAACCCGTGGACAGTAGGGGTTAGGGGCGGATAAACTATCACTCCCTGGAAGGTGATATATGTAGGTGAAAAGCTATCTATTGACCTCATTCCACGGAATGTCCTCATTCAGTACATTTCTATCACAGGACAAGCAGAATATCGAGCGCTGTTCTTTCCTAAAAAAGGCCTCCCTGCTCAGGTGTGGGTGTGCCTCTATGATCGTCCATCTGAGGCTATCTGGGGTGTGGCCCTTTTCGGCAAAGTGCATGCAGAGTGATAGTTTGTGGCAGCGAATGTTACTGCAGTGTTCCATGAGTCTTGTTTTTGCCATCCTAGTGGTCATGCCAATGTAGCGTAAGTTGCAAGGACATGTAACGGTGTAAATGCAATTGCTCATGTTACAGATGTTGTGCCTTTTTTGGACCCATTTGAATGTGGGTGAGAGATGGATTTCTTTAGTAGCTTCAGTGAGGGTGCACACAGAGCATGACCCACAAGGGAAGTGGCCTGTAACTGGGAAGGCCCCATAGTGGGGGTTGGTCTGTCCGGGCATTGGGTAATGGTCTGGTGTGTACGAGGAGGTCGTTAAGATTACTGGTGCGTTTGAACGTGAACCTAGGAGGTGGTAGTGTGAGTTCACCTGTTTGCAAGATGCCCCAGTGTTTTTTGATGATCTTTTTGATTCTGTTGGAGCCTGGGGTGAATGTGGTGACACATGTTAAAGCGTCTTCAGTGTTTCTCAGGTTCTGTTCCAGTAGTGCCTCCCTATTATTATTGCGGGCCCGTTTTTTGTCTATATTGATGTTGTGTGTGGGGTAATCACGTCGCCTCATCTTGTGTGCCAGTTGGTCAGCCTTAATGTCATAGTCCTGGACGATGCTACAGTTGCACCTTAGTCGTGAGAACTGACCAAAGGGTAGGTTGTCTCTCAAAGCTCTGGGGTGGTGGCTGCTGTATAAGAGGAGACTATTGCAGTCTGTAGTTTTTTGTACACCGTGTTGCTGAGTTGGCCCTCTGTCAAAGTGATCATCAGATCCATAAAGGGGATGCATGTGTTAGATATGGTGTTGGTGCAGAGGAGGTAGGGATTAAGAGTGTTCACCCACCCACAGAATTCCTCACATGACGCCATATCACCTTTCCAGAATATCAGGATGTCATCGATGTACCTGCGCCAAAGAAGTATGTTACTAGTGTAGGGGTTGGAAGTGTCAAAGATGCACCTTGCCTCAAAGGCTGCCATGTAGAGGCATGCCATGCTCGGGCGAAGGTGCTCCCCATTGAAGTGCCCTGGGTCTGATGGTAAAGTTGTTTCTTGAATTGAAAAAAGTTTTCAGTCAAGGCTATAGTGGCGCATTCCATTATGAAGTTGACTGGTGTAGGGGAAACCCACTCCTCTGCTAGGAGAGCAGCCTCTACCACCTCCAAAGTTGCTGTTTGCGGGATATTAGTGTAGAGGGCCTCCACATCTAGCATCACCAGTAGGTCTATTTCAGGGATTGTGTCATGAGTGTCAATCAGACGAAGTACATCCCTGGTGTCCTGTAAAAACGAGGGTGTCTTCTGGACAACGGGTTGAAGGAAGGTTAGGTTGAGCTTCACTAAAACTTCACAGTCATTTTTGTTGTACCTAATAGTCTTGGCCTATCCATTCGAGCCACAAATACTCCGTAGAAGAGCGGGCCAATGTCCGATCCCAAACAATCCACTGAAACGCTTGCAGGCCCTTTTTTTTGCAGACAAGCATTTCAGTAGGAAACCCAGCTTGTGAAGAGGATGGTTTGCACTGCTCGCAGATTGTTTGGGATCGGACATTGGCCCACTCATCTAGGGAGTATTTGTGGCTCTATTGGAAAGGCCAAGACTATTAGGTGCAACAAAAATGACTGTGAAGGCCTGTGTAGTCATGTATGCTAAAAAAAAGATAATGCTCACAATTCATCTAAAGAGCTTTTTTTCAAATAGTTAAGTCATTGATGGATCCAGTTCACCTAACTTCACGTCTTATTCCTTTGCAAGCCAAATGCAATGAACTTGCTGAGTTTCTGCGGGAAGGTAGCTGATGTCTATGCCCCTTTCAATGTTTGGACAGAGGAAGCTATATCTACTGCTTTTTTCATGGATCGGCGGCACCATTTTTGGCTTTTAATCCTATTGTTGGAGCAAACTTTGAGCCTCTTCTGGGCAATATAAAGTCAGGATCCCCTATGAATCCTGCACCTCTGTGGACTCTCAAAATAGCCAGTACCATCATTTCTCCTTTTCTGATTAACCTCCTTAACATGTCTGTTTTAAATGCTACAGTCCCTCAAATGTAGAAAATTACATTGGTGGTTTCTTTACTTAAAAAGCCCTCTTTGGATGGATCTAAGTAAGAAAATTATCAGCCCATCTTGCTCTTGCTGAGTCTTGTTAAGATCTTATAAGCATATAAGCTGCCAACTGTCAGAACATTTGGAATCCTCTAATCATCTTCATGTGTTTCAGTTGGGCTTCTACCCTGGGTACAGCAGAGAATTCGCTCTCCTTGGGGGTGACAGAGAATCTTAGATCAACCCTGGATTCAGGAGGGGCTACTGCTCTCATCCTTCTGGATTTGAGTGCAGCTTTCAACAATGTTTCTTATCCTGTGCTATTTAGGAGACTTGCGAAAAGCAGGATTCAGGGCACTGCTCTTCAGTGGTTTTACTCCTTAGTTCATGAACCTTTCAAGTCGTCTAGAAACCACACGCTTCCATGGTGGGGAAGCTGCCTTTCGGGATCCCACAAGGATCTTCCTTGTTCCCCACACTTTTCAATATATATGTCCACCCTTTGGAAGATATGGTGGTGGTTTTTGGTCTTACTTTATTCTTGTATGCTGACGACATGCAGATTGTCATATCTCAATCTTCAGATGATGACAACAGGCAGTCCAATCTTAGACCATGCCTTGTTGTTGTGCCACATTTAATGGGGAAAAACTGTTTAAAAATGAATGGCAGCAAGACAGAGGATCTTGTGGTGGAAGCTCAACCTAATTTTTAGGGCCTGAGATGGTGGCTGGAAGATTTAGGGCCACTTCCAACTACAAAACAGGTTGCTAAATATCTTGGAATATGGCTGGACAGAAAACATTTTATGGATAACCAAATAAATATGTTATCCAGGGGTTGTTTTTGCCTTCTTAGGTGCCTGAGAAAAATCCTCTGGTTCCCCCTATTTCCACCCAAAGACAGATTTTTTAGGCACTGATCATCTCCCACATTGATTACGTCAATGTATTCTATCTTGGGGTAACCAAGTCATCTTTGAAGAGGCTAAAGATTATTCAGAATGCAGTTGAGCACCACCTTTGTCATGTCGCTAAGTATGTCTCTGTTTCCACGCTCTGCATCCTTCACTGGCTTACTGTTGACAAGTGTATTAAGTTCAAAGCGCTGTGCTATGTTTATAAAGCCACGACTCAGACATGAGCCTAGTTTCTAAAGGAGTTAGTTCATCCCTACTTTACTAATCACTCTTTATGCTTGGGTAACCAGAATTTAAGGGTGAGCCCTCAAGTTAATTTGGCAAGACAGGGAGGTTGTTCTTTGATGTATCTTGGGCCTACATCCACCAACTACACCCTGCTGGGAGACCTCAACTTCCACCTCGACAACCAACTGGACCCCAACACCACATCCCTCCTGGACAACCTCCACAACATTGGACTACGCCAGATCGTGACCGAGCCCACGCACTCAGCAGAACACACCCTCGACCCCCTCTTCACTACAGGAAACTCCATCACCTTCAGCCACACCACCGAACTCCCATGGACCGACCATCGTTGCGTCCACTTCACCTTCAGAACACCCACCATCCACAGACACCAGCACCTGCTTCCACGAAGAAACTGGACCAAAATCACTGACGACCAGCTCACCTCCTCACTCAACAACTCCACCCCAACCATCGCGGAAAACGACGACCCCAACACCGCAGCCCGAACACTGCATAGATGGATCTCGGGATAGCACCAACACCATAGCCCCCCTCAAGAAAAACAACAATACCCGCGCCAAGAAAGCCAGATGGTTTACCACCGAACTCGAGAGTCCAGAAGCACATGCCGCCGCCTCGAAAAGGCCTGGAGGAACCCCAAATCCACAGAAGCCCACGACAACTTCAGAGCCGCCACCAACGCCCACCATCAACTCATCAGAGAAACGAGGAAAAAAGCGATTGAAGACAGAATCTCCACCACGCGCACAACAGCAAGGAACTCTTCAGCATCATCAAGGAGTTCGCCCAACCCACCAGCGAGTCTACCGACATCCCTCCCTCACAAGACCTCTGCGACAAACTCAGCACCTTTTTCCACCACAAAATCAAGAGCGTCTACGACAACCAGATGAAGACAACCAACACACTGAACCCTCACCAACCACCCCCGACACCCGGAAACCAGCGATTGACGACTGGACAGCCCTCACCACCGAAGACACACTGAAGACAATGAAGTCAATCCACTCAGGGGCCCCCATGGACCCCTGCCCCCACCACATCTTCAACAGAGCCGCCGACACCATCGCACCCATGCTCCGCCACACCATCAACCGCTCCCTGGTGACCGCCTCGTTCCCCGACGACTGGAAACACGCTGAGGTCAACCCCCTCCTAAAGAAACCCTCAGCGGACCCCACCGACCTCAAAAACTACAGACCCATCTCCCTGCTCCCGTTCCCAGCGAAAGTCATCGAGAAAGCCATCAACAGCCAACTCGCCACATTCATTGAAGAACACAACATCCTCGACTCCTCCCAATCCGGCTTCAGAAAAAACCACAGTACGGAAACCGCCCTCCTCGCCGCAACAGACGACATCCACACCCTACTGGACAAAGGAGAAACAGTAGCCCTCATCCTCCCTCGACCTATCAGCGGCGTTTGACACAGATCTCCCACCGCACCCTAATACGCAGACTCTACGACGCAGGAATCCAGGACAAGGCCCTCGACTGGATCCGCTCCTTCCTCTCCGGCAGGACGCAGCGGGTCAGACTCCCCCCTTTCCTCTCGGACCCCACACCTACCACCTGCAGAGTCCCCCAGGGTTCCTCCCTCAGCCCGACGCTCTTCAACGTCTACATGGCTCCACTCGCCCCCATCGTCAGAACCTATGGACTCAACATCGTGTCATACGCAGACGACACCCAGCTCATCCTCTCCCTATCCAGCAGAGCCCAACACCGCCAGACGCAACTTTCGAGAAGGCATGGAAGCCGTCGCCAAATGGATGAAAAACAGCTGCCTACAACTAAACACCAACAAAACAGAAGTACTCATCATGGGCCCAAACCCCGATGCCTGGAGCGACACCTGGTGGCCCCCCGCCCTCGGAAACCTGCCAACCCCCACGGACCACGCACACAACCTGGGAATCATCCTGGACTCCGAGCTCAAAATGGACCGCCAGATCAACTCTGTCTCGTCTTCCTGCTTCCACACCCTCCGCCTCCTTCGTAAGACCTTCAAATGGATCCCCCTCGAACACCGAAAGAGCCGTCACTCACGCCCTGGTCACCAGCAGACTCGACTATGGCAACGCACTCTACGCCGGAATAAACAAAAACCTCACCCGCAAGCTACAGAACATCCAGAACGCCGCCGCAAGACTGGTCCTCAACCTGCCAAAACACTGCCACATCTCCCAGCACCTCGCACACTCCACTGGCTCCCTGTTGAGGCGAGAATCACCTTCAAGATGCTCACCCACGCACACAAGGCCCTCCACGGCACCGGACCAGCATACCTGAACAGCCGACTCAAATTCCACGCACCCCAAAGGACCCTACGATCAGCCCAGCTCTCCTACGCCGTGGTCCCCCGCACCAGAAAGACCAGATCGGGAGGCCGCTCCTTCTCCTTCCTCGCGGCCAAAGCATGGAACGCCCTTCCGCTCCACCTCAGACAGACAACATCGCTCCCCATCTTCACAAGAAACCTCAAAACCTGGCTCTTCGACAGACCCCCTCCTTGATGGATGGAACCTGCACCCCCCCCCCACCCCTAGCGCCTTGAGACCCTTACGGGTGAGTAGTCGCACTTTAACAAACCCCTGATTGATTGATTGATACATTCTGGAACTCTGTGCCTTCCTCTTCAAGGCTTTGCACTTCTGTGGGACTCGGTTCAGTGGGTGCCTGACTGACTGTATAAGTGAGTGATTAGGTGTCTCAGTGAATGTATGGGTGAGTGACTGGTTGTGTGAATGTTTGTATCAGTCTGGCAGTTAGTGTCTAATTGGCTGTATGGGTGTGTGAGTGGGTACATGAGTGGCTGTATGGGTGATTGATTGAATGTCTGAGTACCTATATAAGAGTCTGTGTGTTTGTGTGAGGGTATGTGTGTGACTGCCTGTATGGATGAGTGAGTGGGTGAGTAAGGGGCTGTATGAGTTAGTGAGTGTGTGTGAGGGGCTGTCTGGGTGAGTGAGTGTGTGTATGGCTGTGTGGGTGAGTGAGTGGATGTGTCAGTGGTATATGGGAGTAACTGGGTATGTGAAAGGCAGTATAGGTGAGTGATGGGGTAAATGAGTGACTGTATGGGTGAGTGAGTGAGTTAAATGTGTGAGTGTCTGTACGGATGAGTGTGTGCTTGTGTCAGTGACTGTATAGGTGAGTGCGTAAATGTTAGCATATGTATATGTATGAGTAAGTAACTGGGTATGTGTGTAACTGGATGGGTGAGTAAGTGGCTGTGTGATTGACTGTATGGGTGAGTGAGTAGCTCTATGGGTGACTGACTCAGTGTGTGAGTGGCTGTATGGGTGTATGAGTGGATATGTTAGTGGCTGTATTAGTGAGTGAGTGGGTGTATGAGTGGCTGTGTATGTGAGCAAGTGAGTGAGTGGATTTGTGTGTAGATTTATATATTAGTGAGTGGGTGTGTAAGTACTGGTATGGGTCTGTGAATGGGTTTGTGAATGTTTGTGTGGGTGTATTAAAGTTTCTATAGGGGTGTGAGTGGGCGCGTTGGTGATTTTGTGGACTTTGTCATCAGTGATGTCATCAGTGATGTCATTTTAGATGTCATCAGTGATGTCACTGACCATGTCATGAGTGATGTAATATGTGAGGTCATAAGCAGTGTATTGCAGGGGTGCGAGTTATAGTTAGTTCAGCTAACTATAAATGCTGAATTTCACTGGTTTTGTGCCAGTGAAATCTGAGCCTAACTATAACGTCCCTGTAACCTTTGTTTTTTTCAGTTAATTTCTATGGATAGAGTCTGTAAGGTTATGGTAAAGAGGGTACATGAATCATCTCTCATACTGTATACACGCTAGTACACTCACGCTCGCACATCAGTGCTCCGGCTGACAGCTCACGCCGGACAGCTTTACCGGCTGCTCCCATTGACATGCACGCTGACGCAGCGGCCGCCTACTAAGTGCTCTCTTTAACCGACCGCAGGAGTTTCCGCCCCGTCGGTTAACTTCGCCATTCAGTGCCAAATTTCAGTAAAGGTGAGTCACAACATAAGCACGCTCGCCTCTAGGTGTTCTGTACTAGTTCCCCAAGTCTCACGCTTGCCATCACTTTCTTTTTTAAATTATACAACTTTATAAATCATATACTCTGCACGCTGCAAATTTGGAAGGATCTACTTAAATATAAAATGGTTCGTTTGATTTCAACTTGGGGTGAGTCAATGGCTGATTCAGAGCATTTTTTCAGACAGTCACCTTTACCAATAGTCATATATGTATATCTCCTTTTAAATTGTAGATACAATCGACCACATCTGAGAGATGACTCATGTACACTCTGTACCATAAACTTACAGACTCCATCCAGGTTTGGAAGAGTTTTCTTGATTTGCATTTCACTCGGCGAGTTGGTCCACTTCCCACCCACCCTTTTTATAAAGATTGCCCCTGCTTTGACTCACCACACTCATTCTATACTACCGCTTTTCTTTGTCTAGGCTGCCCACTTTGTTTTAACCAGTCCTGAAGAAGACCCGCTGTGACATACAGTCATTTACGCATACAGCTTGGGTTGAAACATCAATGCTTCTTTATTAGTCCATGGTCATAGTCTCATCACCCTCAAACTAAGAAGAAGCGAACCCGAAAGGTGTTTGTAGACCTTCATGTATAGACAGGATGGACCAAAACTAATCATCTTTTTTGATGTATTGTCTATTTGTATCCTCTGATTCCTTATATGTACAGTACTTATGCACTTTATGTCACATGACTCACAAAAGTCATGTTCTCTGTGTTATATGTTTTTCATGTGTTGTATGTGACAGCCATACACTTGATTCATTTTCACCAATAAGATATTTATAAATGTCAAATTGAATATTCTGTTTGGTGTGTCCGGATCAAGTTTCTTGTTTTTATTACCTACTGCACATTGATGGCAATTTGGAAATGACACGGCTGTGTCTTGGAATATAGAATTCATTTGTTCACTAAGTAATTGCTTTACCCAAAAGAACTCACTGTAGATCATATTACCATCCCTGTGATGGCTGCAATTCCTAATGGGTCACAAATTGCGACCTTCCTAATTAATGTTCATGAGATAGGTCTATTGTGACCCCATTAGGAATCGCTATTACTAACTTGTACATTTTTGTACTGTTAGAAATGGGATCTCTAGTTGGCAGTTGATTGCACCCTGTCCAAGTAGGAACCCTCACTCTAGTCAGGGTAAGCAAGTTAAAACCCTCAGAATAACCTGTGCTCACACCCTTGGTAGCTTGGCAAGAGCAGTCAGGCTTATCCCCAGAGGCAATGTGTAAAGTATTTGTACACACACACACAGTAACACATTGAAAACAGCACAAACGTACTCCAGACCAGCTTAGACAAATAGCCAATATTTATCTGAATAAAACAAGACCAAAACGACAAACATGCAACATACACAAGTCAAGATATGAATTTTCAAAGTTAAATAAAGTTATTGCTCTTAGAATTCAATGTTTGCTCTTGACCAGGACAAAGTACCTTTGATGCGTCAAAAATCAAAGACGATGCATGATGCAGGGGAGGTGAGGCATCATTGAAGCAGGTGATGCATTTGTTCCTTACTGCTATACAGGTCATTGGCACATAGGCGTTCGATGAGGGTGCGTTGCACAAAGGAGGTGATGTGTCGCTTGTAGTAAGTGATGCGCTGGTTCCTGGAGGTAGTGCAGGGTCGTTGAGTCGCTAACGTCTGGTGACAATGCGAGGCACTGAGGGGGTGATGCGTTGATTGCGAATGTGATATCTTGGTTCCGGAAGGCCACATGGCGTCGATAACATGTCGATGTAACAGCTCGATGTGTCAATTCCACAATGTCGATGTCAAACCACAGGTGCTGTGTCAGAGTCGGAGCAGCACATCATGGATGTTGGTGATACGGTGCTCGAGACTTACGCAGCAGCGATTCTTTGGGTCCCTGTGACAAAGTCGGAGCTTGCATTGTAAACAGCGGTTGGTGCATCACGCACTCGGTAAGCGGGGACAACAGTTTTGGTGCAGGCAGCGGCGATGCAGCGACTCTTGCAGGGGTGCGCCAATTCCGAAGTGACGCTTGGAGTCAATGTGTGGTTTTCTTCTTTTAGAACCAGAACTCTCTTCCAAGGGCCAAGAACTGGAATTGGCACCACTTGGCGGAGCAGGGCACTCAGCCGAGGAGCCCAGGTGCTGCAAGATGAAGTCTTTGATGGCCCTGAGACTTCCAACAGGAGGCAAGCTCCACTCAAGCCCTTCGAGAAACTTGGAAAGTAGGATGCACAAAGCAAAGTCCAATCCTTTCACTCCCAGGACAGAATCAGCAAGCAGCAGGCCAGCACAAAAAAGCAAACAGCAAAGTGACAGCCCCTCCTGACAGCAACACAGCTCTTCTTCCTGGCAGAATGTCCCCAATCCAGAAGTGTTCTGAGTATATGAAATCAGCGGTCCATTACTTATAACCATTTCCGACTTTGAAGTAGAAAAACTTCAAAGAAAAGTCTTTGTAGTGCACAAGACCCTGCCCTTCCTGGCCCTGGCACCCGACACACTGGAGGGGGTGGAGACTTCTTTGTGAGGGGACAGGCAAGGCCCTAATCATGTGTCAGTGTCCACTTCTCCCCCCACTCTAGCTCAGGACGACCCATCAGCCTGGTGTTGGGCCATCAGGATATGCAGGGCACACCTCAGCTCCCTTTGTGCGTGTCTGCCTAGAGTGAACTAACAAAGTCCAACTGTCATCCAACCCAGAAGTGTACTCAGAGACCGGCAGAGGCACAGAATGGTTAAAGTAAGAAAATACCAACTTTCTAAAAAGTTCCCTGAAAGATGTGTTTTTAAATTGTGAGTCCAGAGACAACAAACTATCACCTCCCAATTGGAAGATACACTTGATAAATGTTACAAGGCAGTTCCAATGCTATCCGATGGGAGAGTTAGGCCTTGCAGTAGTGAAAAACAAATTTAGCAGTTTTTCACTACCAGGACATGTAAAACTTACAACCACATGTCCTACCTTTCAAATACACTGCACCCTGCCCATGGGGCTACCCAGGACCTACCTTAGGGGTGTCTTACGTGTAATAAAAGGGAAGGTTTAAGCCTGACAAGCAGGTGTACTTGCCAGGTCGACATGGCAGTTTAAAACTGCACACACAAGCTCTGCAATGGAAGGCCTGAGACAGGTTTGAAGAGCTACTTCTGTGGGTTACACAATCAGTGCTGCAGGCCAACTAGTAGCATATGATTTACAAGCCCTGGGCACACATTGTGCACTGTACTAGGGACTTACTAGTAAATCAAATATGTCAATCATGGAGAAACCAATTAACATCATACTTTAGACATAGAGCACTTGCACTTTAGCACTGATCAGTGGTGGTAAAGTGCCCAGAGTCCTAAAACCAGCAAAAACGAAGTTCAGCACTCATCAAAAATAGGAGATCAGAAGAAAAAAGGAAGGGGAAATTGCGCCAAAAGGTGCCAGTTCTAACATGTACACTAGGAATTACCATTTCCTAATTGCGATTCGCGAAGAATCGTAATAAGGAACTCACAATCCCTAAATTCTGTGCATATGGCCAAAGGGGTATTCTGTGAAACGGTTTTGTACATATGGCCCTTGGTTCTTTAAATAGAGCTGTAAATATGAGAAGTGTCGCTATCGTTATTTCGAGATTTATAAGTAGATTTTTTTTCAAGAGGTAAATAAAATGTTGTCCCTACGCTCATGTACTTCTTTTTCTCACAATGCCAATTTGTGACTTTACACCGTAAAGCCTTTTCATTTACTAGTCACATTTTAACATTACAGATTAATATTTGCTATATCAACCTATATGTAAAAATGCAAAGCTGATATAGAGTGTGAGATATATAGGTTGGCATTATGCAAAGTAAGTTATCCATTATTATTATTATTATTATATTATACTCATTTGTATGGCGCAACGAATCATCCCCAGGGGGATCTCTCGGCGCCAGAGTAGAGGACACCTAATAAACAGTGAGATCTTAAAACAGCCAGTTCTTAAGCAGTTTCCTAAATCGAGACAGGCTGGAGCAGGCACGGATCTCCTCAGGGAGATTGTTCCAAAGGCTGGGGGCTCGATGAGAAAAAGCCCGACCACCCATCTTGGCCTTCCTGATTCTCCCGTGCAGAGCAGATTGTGATTGCTAGATCTCAGCTGACGCACGGGTAAATACCATTCAAGTTTTTTCTTAAGATAAGAAGGGCCAGTCCCCTGGAGAGCCTTGAAAACAGTACATAAGAGCTTGAAGATAGCTCGTTTTCTTATAGGAAGCCAGTGTAGTTGACGAAGGAGAGGTAAGGATGGGGTGCGAGCCGGTTTGTTGAGGGCAAGGCGGGCTGCTGTATTTTGAACCACCTGCAGTTTTGATAATAGGTCTTCCCTTATTCCTACCAGCAGAGCATTGCCGTAATCCAGTCGACTAACCAAGAGCGACTAAATGAGGGTTTTTCTTGCCGTAAGAGGGATCCAAGGGTAGATCTTTCTAAGCATCTGCATTGTTCCGAAACAGGTACCTGACAACGTCTTCACCTGTTCCTCCATAGACAGTTTATTATGTTTCCAAATCTCATTCATCACTATCACCATGTGGCCTGTTGGCTGGAAAGAATGTTTCAGTTACTTACCAATAGTTGTGTTACTTTGAGTCAATTCTTTATCGTTCTATTCATTGCAAACTCCTCCCTCCCAAAGTTTGGACAGACAGACCTATTTGGGATTAAAGGAAGGTCTGTAAGTAGCTATTCATACTAGAGGTGGAAGAAATATTCCTTTTCGCCCGCAGAATTGGCAGAATTTTTGCCACTCTGAGTTGCTTTTTAACGCAGAGTTCCGGACAAATTCCACCAATCAACATGTGATGGAATTTTACTCCTGCGAGGCTCCAGAATATGCGAGCTGGTGAGCGCGAGTGAGATTTGGCGTGCCCTAGCGTGGTTTTCTAACGCAGGCATTTGCCCGCATTCGCGAGTGGTCGTGATCAGAGGGCTGCCATTCAAGTAGATTTGCTGCTGCTCAAGTAGATTATCTACTCGAGTGGCTGCCAAATCAACTCAAATGGCCGCTCACTCTTGCCCGACGCATGGTGCCATTCACGCTAGTTCTCAGGGCTGCTCATGCTACCAGCATTAAATTGCAGCGCGAGCAGTGAGAGCTGTATATTTTCCACCCATTGGCAGAATTCTACATAACCTCGCTGAGTTTTTCTGTAACTCCGCTGAATTCTATGGAGTGAAACTCCGCAAGTTCAGCCCACCCCTAATTCATACCAGCATCTGCTAGGGGTAGGCAGTACGGATGTAATCTTGCGATATGTTGGATGAGATTTGTTTGTGTTTTTTTTATTGGGGAATACAGCTTGCCAAACCCTTCCTGTTCAAGATGGGCATGACCCACAATGTAATGACTAGAATAAGAAAGTGGAAGAACAGGCCAGAGAACTTCAATCTTAAGAAAGCTACTCCCTCAACAGTCATACCTTCGGCTGCATGTGAAATTAGAATAGGTTCTTACATTTTCTCAGTCCACGGGGCAGGGCGTTCCATAGTGTTAAGGCCTGTAGATAGCTGAGATTTAGCTCCACCACCAATATCCATTATGATTGAGGAGGGTATCTGTTGGTTAAGGATTTTCACTGAACGTACTGCTTAGAAGGGGTGCATTTATGGTATCTTTTTGCTAGAAAAGTGGCCTAATTCACAGGGATTTTCAAGTCTACTCTCTTCCCCTGTAGAAGAATGCATCTTTAGCAGAGCCACTGGAATTATGGCTATTATTAGGGGAGCACCAAATTTTGTGGCAGGGTTCATTAAATTATGCGGCAAGAAAAGGCAAACTATGTGGCATAATGCGCCACATTTTTTTTATAGTATTGTTTCATTATTTGCAATTTGTACACATGATAATACTGTCTGGGCAAAGATTTCACCTCATTAGTACCAGTTTAACAACCAAAAATAGAAATAAGCAACTGTAAGATGACCAGTTAACCTTTGTGAAGGGCCTTATACAGCACACGAACACGCTGCTGTGCTTTTAGTAACTTTTGATCCGTTTGAGCTAGAAACAACATTTTTTTGTTAAAATCTGCAGATAATGCAGCAGATGATGGATTATGTGGCAAATACGGCAAAACCACTATTATGTGAAAAAAGCTGTGGCTGCAAAATCACATCATTCCAGTGGGCCTGATCTTCAGAGAGGCTCATTGATGGTGAAATCATAAAAAGTTTTATACTATTTTAAGTGGCGAACATGAAGTTGCACATACAGCGAATCAGCTTCAGGCACCATATTAACAACCATTAACAATTCCAAGATGTCTAAGTGGGATGAAGCTTGTTTTCATTTCCAAAACAAGCAGTATGCGCATTCCTCGTTAATTTTAAACATGGAACAAACAGTGAAAGCTCTGCGAGAGTGTGTCGAAATAAATAAATACATGAAAATACTTTTGATTTCTGTTTTGACTCCCATGAAAACAGTTTACAAAATTGTAAACTGCGGGGAAAGCAGCCAGGAATGCTGATAACATTGAGCCATTTTTAGGTCTCGCCTTGGCAGCGCATGCGCTGCATGCGCTGTCTCAGCGAGACTTAAAGTAATCTGTATATTGGCTTCAACTCCGTGTAATTTCTCCTGCCCCTCGGGATTGGTTCCAGTCTGGCATTGCTGTTGTTTTCTTGATTTCTGTTGGCTGTTGGCCCTATGGTAACTTCCGTGTAGTCCCGAGGCAGCGGCGCCTAACTACAGTTTCGCTCCGCTGGCACTTAATTGCCTGCAGTGTGCCATCTGGTTGGGGGCGTGGCCCCCCTCCTCTCCCTCGTTCCGCCGGCCGCTTGTTTTTGTATGTTCCTCATGCTCGGCGCGGAGCACGCTCACGTCCGTGGGGCTTTGTCTTTTTCCCTACCTACCCCAAGTTGTGCTGTATGTTTTATTTAAAATATTTGACCTGATGAGGCATTGCAGCTCCTCCATTTCCCCTTGCTAAGCACAGCAGCAGCTTTGGAGGCCGCGCGCCTTTCTTATTTTCTGCATACGCCCGCTTTTGTAGGCACAGAGAGGTTACGTGATTTGCTCAAAATCACAGGATGTTGAAGACGAAGACGAGACTCGAACCTGGTTCCCCAGCTCTATAGTCGGCAGCTCTACTGCTGCGCCACATCCTCTCTACGTGAACAATTGCTCAATTAAGCAGCAGAACCAATGGGAGAGTTTATTGGGGTGGGAGTCGGGTATTACAGCACACATGCGCATCAGTTTGGTATCGCATATAGAGGTCAGCGCTACCGGAGAACGAGGTGAGTATGGCGCATGATTCGATATGTGTAGGTCCCTCTTTACAGGGCCTTTCTGGGCTTTACTTTTCCTTCCACTGACGTGATAGAGGTATATTCTGTATCCCATTCCTCCTTTTGTAAAGGCTCCAAAATGCCTGCCTGTGCCCCTGCATCGCCTGCAGCCATCAAAATCGAACTGCCTCTGCACATTTTTTTTTTTTTTAAATGCATTCTTTGCGTCCCAGCTGAGGAGTCGCTGTCTAGGAATGCCCTGCAGCTTGCTTTACATGCTACCGCGGCCCATCATACACTCAGAAAGGCTTTGCCTTGGAGGCAGGATATGTATCCCGACAGCCTGCAAAGATCCTGCCCGCTCTCCCGATGCCTCCGCTACTTTTGTTTCTGAACAAACGCCTCTCCTACTGTTATGGGCTAATGTTGTGCACCAACACAAGCTCCTTATCTTTATGTACTGTAAATTTAGAAATGAATGGCATAGAAATGCTAAACTCATTCCCCCGTGATGCCTCATTAATTTTTTTCTTCGCCATTATTGTGATGCTCTGGTGCATTAGCCCACGGTGTCAATTTCATTGGATTGGATTGAGACCCATACTTTGCATACAGATCTCAGCAGCAGGCACCTTAATGCGCTGAGCGATCTGACTAGCATTTTACCTTGTGACCAAGCAGCTAAGAAAAATGCCCAGCTGTGAGATTTGGCCAGGATTTCACCCTTTTGCAATCTCTGCAGCATGAGCATTAACCTATTCCTCCCACCCTTCATACCCCTCTCAGGTATTCAGGTTCATGCTCTCCTTCGAAACGGTGAAATCCTGCTCATGCACACGTAAACAAACCCCCAGAATACTATTCCCCAGGTGAGTGTATGCTGGTATGAGCAGAGTGCTGGTGTCAGCAGCGTGAATTCATGAGTGCGCTTTCGGGTGCCTGCAGTGCAGATGTAGACATCATCCCACTGTACCGAAAAGGGAACCTCTTTCACTCGGCGTGCGAACCGTCCATATGAAGGAAGGATCAAGAGCCAGTCTAGGCCTAGGCGGTGCCCCGGGGGCTCATGCGGCTTAGACCCATCTCCCAGAAGCATACTTTCCCCCCGGTGGAGACCCACAGTCAGCCAGGTGATGCCTGTAGCCAAGACCAGTATCCCAGCCCATGCCAAGAAGCTGCCAACTGAGTCTGGCAGAGCGCCATGCTTGGGTGAGTTCAGGTCACTTTATAAACCAGTAAAACAGCCGAGTGGGCCGAGCGCCTGTAGTACCAATCTGGGTGCTAATTAAATGGCCTGTATTAGTCCCACAAGACGCATTTTTAAGCCTTTGTTCAAAAGAGCGGCAGGTAGTAATCTTTCTACTCACATGGTCTTTGTACGCAGATATGACTAGTTGTACCATTTATAATCTGCTCTCTCCCTTCATAGGTTCCCCTGATGCGCTTCGCAAATGAACTCCCTAATATTGTCCTTCACACACTCCGGATGCAGTATAACCACACAAAAAAGGTCTTTCTTGTTTGAATTAGTTTTGTGTGTTTCTGTTGGATGGAAGGCAGCCCTCAATCTTATTTATGTTTTCACATTTTTTACAACTGCTTTGCTTGTATCTGAAATGCAACGTGGCTTTTAAGTTTACACTACAAAATTCACCCATCCATACTGTATGAAATGGTTTGAATTTGTGGTACAATATTGTGACTTGATTTGGGGTCACGCCTGAGTTCTAACAATAAAACCATCTCTCGTCGCCCTTCCTGGAAGAGCATGGCTCCTTGTCACGCTGGTGTCGTGTTGATATTTCGTCTTTGGCAACGGAGGAGGCTTGCTCTTCACAGGACCTATTCTGCATTACCCTCGAGCGCATACATCTTATAGACCGTCGAGAATACGGTGCTGCTGAGAAATGTAACGCTTGACGCCTTTCTCACTCCACCATGGTTGGCTCATTAAGCTTAACCTTGGAATAATTGACAAGCTAATTTGGCAGCTAATACGCAACTCTGTAACCGAAAGGGTCATATCGTCTCACATAGAACAGGTTAAAAAACTCGTTCAGTTGGATTTCATACATTCATTTAATTAAAATGATTTATTTCTGTATTTACAAACAATATCGATGGGAACAGAGGTGAGATTGTAAAGCCTTACAAAGAGGTCCTAACAATCGCCCATTTACACACACGTGCTGAGCATAATACATCCAGGTTAACAACAAAGAACGTCATACCCGTCCTACATCAAAAATTTAATTCAACAAGTCTCCAACTGCACATGACGGAAGTGGAAACTGGATAGGTCATTCAGGACGCGATACACCCCTTGGTAGGTTGGAGCGAAGTGGGGTGCTGGAGGACAGGGATCTTAATCCCACTCATAAAGCAACCATGAGGGTCTTACATCTACACATGTGCTGCATTAGACAGTGCTATACAATGCCATGTCTGAGAAACTGGAGCACTTGTTTACCTTCAGAATTAATGAATGCTGGCATTTATTTTACATTTTACTTATTTTCTGGTGTGGGTCCATATATTTATTTCCTCCAACCCCAAAAGACATTGCCATTTACAACGCCAATAGCTCTAGCTTTTACAACTGCGAGTCCTATTGCATTGCAAATGCTTGTTACTATTTGTTGTTTTTTTATTTGGATTTGTGCTTGCGGCCTAGAATGCTGTACCAAAGTAAGGGCCATATGTACGACCCGCCAATTAGTGAGTCGCAAATTGCGTCGCATTTGCGACTCGCTAATTGGGATGCACAACAGTGTCTGAGACACTGTTTGCGATTCCCAATGGGGTCGTAAATTGCATGCCTCATGCATATTAATGAGGCTGTAGCAATTTGCGACCCCATTGGGAATGGCTGGCACTCCCAGGGATGGTGGCCTGCTGGGGTCAGCAGACCTCCATGTCTGGGACTGCTTTTAAATAAAGCAGTTTTTTTTTTTTTTAAATGCAGCCCGTTTTCTTTAAAGGAAAACGGGATGCGTTTAAAAAATAAAAATGAAACTTTTCAGTTACATTTTTTAAGGGCAGGCAGTGGTCCCTGGGACCACTGCCTGCCCTTAAAAAAAATGTGTCCATGCATTCACAAAGGGGAAGGGGTCCCCTGGGGACCCCTTCCCGTTTGTGGGTGCTTGTGGTAAACTGCGAGTGTTTAGCGACCGCAATTGCAGTCGCAAAACATTCTTACATAGCTTAAGGAGTCGCTATTAGGAAGGGACGCCCTTGGAACGCCCCTTCCTAATAGCAAGTCGCTAATCCTATTTTGCGAGTCGCAAATTGATTTGCGACTCGCAAAATAGGATTAGTACATGGGCCACTGGTTTTTTGCGGGCGCAAACGAGTCTAAAACCCATTTGAGCCCGCAAGAAACCTTTGTACATCTGGCCCTAAGAGTATTAATAAAGGGAGGCTGGTAAGGTGGTTTACATCAACTTAAGTTAGCATCTGTGGTGTCGCTAATAGAGGTTTTGTGTGACCCTCAATGATGAAGCCAATCAGGTTAATATTTATCTATATATAAGACGCACAGGCATAAATGTATGTATTTACAGCATTTGATGGCTTAGGCCCTCATTCCAGCAGCATCGGAAATCCCAATCAGGTAATTTCACATCTCATTCCTCCTCCCCCATGAAATGGGGAATTACTTGGCAAGTCTTCACCGAATTCCAATCATCATTATCGAATCCTGTGCCTTGTTATGGGAGCGGTTTGCCCTGACAAATAATTTTCTAGAAACACCTTACTCGGAAATTCCAAGTTCATGATCAATCTCCCATTTCAGCCCAAAGTTGCCATTCGGAGTTATTTGGAATGAGGACCTAAGTGTAACAGTAATCACTCTTGGCATTCCAACAGCAGAAGATGGCATTTTAACTCCTAGACCGAATGGTTAATTTGCAAAAGCTGGGGCCCAACGTTTTGCTCTGAAGCCCATGGCCAGTGCTATCCACGGTCGGGGTGCGGGATATCAAGTTTGCCTAGTCATGCCTCTTTAATCCACCACAAGACACTCTCTGCCTCTTTATCGTATCCTCCAGGTTCTTTTTCATCCCGGCTTTCTCTTTTTGTCACTCTTTTTTCCATCTTCGTGTTCCTCCTCCTTTCCCCTTTTGTGTTTTTCTCTCTCTTGCTCTCTGGATTAAAGTCTGTTGTGGAAAAATGAGTGTCAGCCCCAGGGCTTCAAGTGGGCCGGGTCTGTCCGGGTCTGAGCACCGGCAGTTTTTTTTTGGGGCCCTCGAAACGGGTCTCTATTGGGCTCTATTTTCGCGGCTGGCAAAGGTAGTCCTTTCTTTTTTTTTTTTTTTTTCTGGACTGCAGTGAGAGCTCAGTTTCCTCACTGAGTAGTGGAGGTCACGGCATGACGTCCACGGCACGACGGCATGACGTCATGCCAGGTGAGCGTTGTTGGAGGAAGGGAAACCCTTTTTCTTTCAGGATTTCCCTTCTCTTTTTCAGCGCAGGAGCAACGTCGTGGTGGTGCCAACGTGGGACCTTCTCTTTTCATGCGCAGGAGGAACGTCGTCGTGGTGCCAGCGTGGGATGATGAAAACCGAGACTTTTAGAAACAGGTATTACCTTCTCTTTCTTGCTTTCGTTTATTTGCTCCCTGTGAAATGGATCCAAAAAGAAAAACACTTTTGCTGGAAACGTCCTCTTTTCTGACTTTTTTCAATTTCTAAGTGCAGCCTCGGGGTGGAGAGAACTAAAACATTCAAATATGAAAAGTAACTAGCTAAAGCAAGACAGAGTGGTTGCAAGGTGGCCAGATTGATTTATTCACACCAAAACACACTAGCGCCACTTTACAGTGTTTGCCAGTGAAGCGCTACTTTTGTTTTCTCGTCTCTCTTTGAACAACATTGTTTTCCCTGGGTGGGAAAGTGCACTATTCCTGGAGGTACTGAAATACCTACTTGATGGGTGAATTGGAAAACAAAATGTGTACAGCGGCTGTGTGTTCACGAATGTGGTCTTTTAAACCATACTGCTTACGTTTTGTAAGGATATAAGCAATGGGCATTGAAACGGGTCCCTTCTGGGCCCTGTAGTCATGGCATTAACTTTTCAGGCAAAAGCACTCACTAATTTCTGAATAATGAGTGTAAAAAGAAAAAGGTAACCATGTTGTTCCTGCTTACATTTCACATGCTTTACTTAATCTTCCATTCCCTATGAGTGTTTGCTTTTTCTAGGATGTTGTTAATTTTTTTTAGGCAGCATATTACTCTTGTCTAGTGCGTAATTTGAATTGAGTCACATCCAGGTGTTTATAGCGGGTCAGTGCAGTGCAAGTTTCTCTCAGCGGGGCAGTATGGTGTTCAGTGGGG
Organism: Calotriton arnoldi; assembly: GCA_963921515.1. Classification (NCBI taxonomy): domain Eukaryota; kingdom Metazoa; phylum Chordata; class Amphibia; order Caudata; family Salamandridae; genus Calotriton; species Calotriton arnoldi. The sequence goes on from CAWUFW010001804.1 coordinate 1,038,277, forward strand.
GAGAGGATGAGGCACTATGGTCAGAGCTGCTGAATTTGGAACTGGGGAACCAGGTTCAGCCTACATGACCAGTCCACCAGACCACTCCCCTGAGGGAGCACATTTCCATGCTAGACCTTAGAAGGCCCCGCAAGATCTTAAAAGCACTGGTGTCTTAGCACCAGCAGGGGGACCCTAGCAGTGGCAAGTGTGGGTTAACCTTGAAGGCCTGTCCGCTCCAATCCATTCTGAAGTTCACCTTCAGTCTTGCAGGCAGGCCTATGAAGCAGCACACCATAGAGTGACAGTGACTCTGTCACTGAGGTCACAGGACCCTTGAGGAGGGTGGCTCTAGGGCAGTGTGACCGCACCAAGTGCTGACCACCCGCGGTCCATGCAGGTAACAGCGGTGGGGCAGAGGGGCCGGGTAGGGGGGATTTCGAGGACGATGCCGAGGGAAAATTAAATAATTAATTTTCCTTCAGCATCATCCTCGAAACCCCCTACCCGGCCCCACCACTGTTACCTGCACGGACCGCGGGTGGCACTGACTTCAGGTGGGGGCGTCGTGTTTGCAAGTATAATATGGTTTTAAAAGCACTTGCTGTCTCCTTCCTGGCCTCCAACAATTTTCGGCAACAATAAAAATGTCATGATAACTCCAGGGATTAATGTTCTTAGTAGAGAGAGATGGTGTTTTGTCTAGTGGATGTTTTGACTCAAGGAAAGGAACGCAGAGGGTTAATGTGCCCACTGCTAAGAACATGTACCATGCAGATCACAAAGTGCACATAATGTAAATAGGTCAGTGGGTTACTGCTTTTATCTGAGAGACCCTATTGTTACTTGCAGTTAATAAGTTAAAATCCTAACATAGAACAGTGAGCTATTAACTGTCATGTAAGAGCTGCATGCAAACTACAAGGTATAAATTAGAGCATTATGTTTTTTCCACAGTCTTTGATTATCCTAATGTTGCAAAAAAGGGTTCATTTGGGTAGAAATCAATTCTGATTATTAAAGAGAACCCCCAACCATGGTATTACGTTTTAAATTCTGAGTTTGTGTTTCTCCAGACCAATCACTATTAAACTATGCTGCCTACTAGTATGGTTGTCATGTGACTCCTACACCTTATAGTCCTTTGTCTTATGTAACATTTCCTATACAGTGATTTACACACATATATTACACTGAGATAAGCAATCATATGTGATGTAAAGTGCTCTGACACCCTATACTGCTATTAGTGGTGCTGTACATTTTCTGATACTTTATTATTTTGACATTTTTACACATGCTAACAGTATCCGCAAAGATTTTTCCTTATTAGTACCAGTGGAACATACAAGTGCAGCAGTGAGAAAGTTGACCAGTCAACCTTTGCAATGGGCCATCTACTTAGCAGCAACACAAGTCACATTTTTTTGTAACTTTTGATCCGTTTGAGCTATAAACAATTTATTAGTTAAAATCGTCAGATTATGCAGCAGATGATGTATTATGTGGCAAATATGGCAGAGCCATAATTATGTGGAAAACATTTGCAACCTAGGATATTTTGCCATTCATGATTGAACTGCTCTTGTGGAAAAAGGGTGGGGTAGTGTTGATGACAGAAACTCCATGGCTGGGAGACAAATGGCTTGCGATTCCACTTTTAAGGATATTTGGGACATTCTGTGATTGGAAACGTATCCCACTTTGTGAATGTATTTTAATGTCAATAACTCATATTAAACCTTAAATAAACATGTGTATCCATTGGTTAAATTAAATAACGTAATAAGCTGTAACTGGTTAGTGAAATGGGAAACAAATACTAAAAATTGGGATATTTTGCTCTTTCTGCCACACCTCTGACTACGCCGAGAAACCCCAGCAAAATAGACAGTGAATATCTTCAAGGGTTTTGGGGAATCCTGCAATAGATTTCTAAGTAATGTAAATAATTTTTACATGTTTTTTAAAGTGTTTGGTATTTTTATGGCTTATACTTAATAAATATACGTTTTTGCCTATTTTATTATCCTTTGCTGGATGCGACTTCATGATTTTCTTAAGCACACAATGCTAGTTATCTTGATTTAGACCACGCCCCTACTCGGATAGGCCACACCCCTTGAAGAGATTTGCCACGCCCCTTTTAGAGCACCCCCAGGTTTTTTTTCCCACTTAAAGCCCTGGTCAGCCCCAAAAATGAGTGCTGGTGGGCCCCACCTTCATTCACCAGCAGTGGCAAAAGGCAAAAAAAACTATAGTCCTCCCCCCCCCCCCGAAATTAATCTGATGAGTCTCCCATATCGCACAGGTATTCATTGACCTTGTAGTGAATGGGGCCCCCTAAAGTTGGGCCCTACCTCCCCCGCCGGAGATGCTGGGGCCTGCTTTATGCCCCTGGTCCGAATGACTGCTGGTAGAGTTCCAGTCGAATAGGTGATAGACAGCTGAGCTTTGGTGCTGGGTGGGAGTACCGCAGGACGAGATATGGGAGAGGTAGCCAGGTGAAATACTGTAGACAACTTTATAAAACGCGTGAGTAGCTTACAGAGGGCCCTGCTGTATTTTTTGGCAGGGAGCCAATCAGCTTGCCGTGCTCCCTCTCAGACTGCAGGCGGGCGGACACACACGTGGTTCATCAACTCCAGGAGCTGAGTGGAACTATTTAACATAGTGGAATGTAAAAAAAATAAAACAGAGATTGAATTTGAGATACAATTTACATTTTAATATTGCTAGATGGAAAGGACATTTGAACGTGGCTGTCTCTGACTTGGTCTGCTGCTAAGGATCTCTCAACGACTAATAAAGGTTGACTAGGCCTGCTAAGCACTTATTATATTTGTGTCTTTATTTGACAGCTGTAATCTAAGCTGTATTTGTAAAATGGGCCATGAAAATTCAAGAGACCAAGGGTAAGTGGTAGCTCCCGGTACACAGTCGAGTAAAGGGCGTACCATTTCACCTCTCTGCGGTTAGCGGTTAGCAGGGATACCATGTTTCTGCAGTATTACCTACGCCAGAAAAAGTCATTTTTTTCTGTACTTTTTAAAATCAAATTATGATGTGACATTCAATAAAATATCTTTTGTGCAGCTCATAAAATGAGCTCCCATCTTGCTGCTTTGACAAATAAACCACACAAGTCAAAATACTGCCTCTGATACAGTTTATGGCTTCCACTTTCATGTCAGCCTCCCCTATAAAAAAAAGACCCATTATTTATTAATAGCCTTCTATGTTTAAAACGTTTCTTTTTCTTATGTTGCGCGGTAAAAAAAAATGTGCCTTTTAATGGGGTGTCAGATTTGTTTTCCAAACCTTCTAAAAGGTTATCGTTGTTACATATGGGCAGCCACTTTTTTTTTTAGAATCAATGTAAACTCTGTTAGCGGGGTAATTTACTGAGGTCCCCTGGTAGCTGTACGGAAAACTTAATTTTGCCTTTTTGCAAAGTGGAGGGGTAGGGGCGCTTCCATGCGGTTAACTATTTTCGTATGGCATAAAAAGGAAAAGCAAGCGCCTAGCACCTAGTAAATAAAAGCTGATGGACTCTTCTTGGGGTTGAAGTGCATTTTTTTTGCAGCCGGGCACGGTTCGTGACATGGAAGGATGACTGAATCAACTGCATGTTCTGTAAAAGCCCTCTTGGCAATTATCTGATTGTCAGTTATGGGAGCCAGACCTGTAGTGACAGGGGTTCAGCATTTATCCTTGTTAGTGCAGGGCCATTATGATCCCCTTGTTAGAGGAAACATTTGTGGAGTTCAAGAGGGCGCGGCTGTGGTGCAAGGGTGGAAGAAGGGGGGGGGAACGCATGCTACGCAGGATTTAGGACTAATCAATGAACACAGTAATAGTTCATATATAATCCTTAGCAAGATACTATGGGGCATATATACAAGCCCCTATCGCCACAACGTCACTTTTCAGGTCGTTGTGGTGGCGATACAGGCTTTTCCTTATTTACAAGGCAGCGTTAAGCCACTGCTTAACGCTGCCTTGTAAATAAGGCACCCTTTCACGCTATACTCAGCGTGAAAAGGCAGGGCAATGGGTGTTGCGGTGGGCGTTCCACCGCAACACCCATTGATTTTTACGCTGGTCCCTATTTACAAGGGTGGCGTAAATAGGAGGCAGTGCCAAAATTAAGACCAAGGAAAACCTGGTCTTAACCTGGCGAAACATCGTTTTTGATGTTTCCATGTGTGCTGCGTTGTGCAGAACACATAGAAACAGCAAAACGCCATTGATTGTTTATGTGCAGGAAGATATCCCTTCCTGCACATAAACAATCATTTAAAAAAAATTACGTTTTGCATTTTCTATGTGTGCTGCATTAAGCAGCACACATAAAAGTTACAAATCGCCATTTAAAGATTGTTTATGTGCAGGACGGGAGACCTTCCTGCACATAAACAATCTTCCCCTCAATGCAGACACCCTTGCACTATGGTGCAAGAGTGTCTGCGTTGGTGCTAGGCTGCTAAATTTAGTGCCAGCACAGGGGGAAACGCAGGGGCTGCACCATATTGTTGTAAATATGGTGCAGCCCTGCGTTTCAGAAGTGGCAGAGTGCAGCGTTAAGCCAGGAAGGCTAACGCCGCACTCCGTCACTTCTTAGTAACTATGCATCTATTTCTCTTGTGCATTGACGGTGGATCTTAGGATCCCTGGTTGGCTTGTGGCTATTCAGAGTGCTCTACCAATTAGAGGGTGTATATAAATGTGTAAGTATTAGAAGACTGCATCACGACACAGTAAATAGTACTTCACTCACTCACAACCTAGAACCACCTAACCCCCCCCCCCAGTTAATATACATCACAACATGGTAAATAATCTACCTCCCCTGCAAGTTCAACACCCACCTCATCTGATTCGCACTGTGATTATATTTTTGCTAGGTTTGCGCTGTATAAATAACACATACATACAGACAAAACATGTGAAGGTATTGTGAATCATCATATATAGACAACAGTTCATATAGTTCTATTAAATTCTGATTTTATTTTGATCAGGCTTACCTTAATTTATCCTGAATTTTATTTTGTGACAGGTTTTGAACATGTTATCACTCAAAAAGCAACATAAAATGACACAAAGATTCAACCATAAAAAATAAAATCATAAGGGTATTATGCTGCCGCAAGGTCTTTGTGGGCATAGAATCTGTGTTGAAAATGGTTTATCGAAGTTGGAGACTTTTTTCTAATAAGGCCCTTATTCTGAATGAGGCAGAGCAAAATTACCACATAGAATTTCACTCCTCCTGATACTGATTGGGTAAGTTTTTCCAAACCTGTTTTATCCGGATGTGGGGGAACCATACCTGAATTTTTCCAACCGGTAGCTTCGGTTGGAAAAATCACATTAGTCTTTGGTTGCAGCAGCAGTCAGGCCACATTTATTTTTTTGACAGGGAATTCCCCATTCCATGGGTGTTTACACATAATTGCACAGTGCTAATGCAGATTTACTGAACAATAACAGTAAATCGCTTTTAATTTTAACATTATCCCAGTACCGTTCAACTTGGAATCAGGCCCTTAAAGCAGAACCATGGCTGAAGAAGGAGAGTGGCGGCTCTGTTATTATGCTTTAACATTTGAAACCTGAAAATTGTGCCTCTTACTTCCATCTATACATTTTAGTAGTTTTTTTTATATGTACATGTATACAGATTATTTATTTATTATTAACTCAAGTGTTACTGTTTCCCACAGTTCTGTCATACTTTATGCTATGCTGTACTGTGTAATGCTATGTTATTCTATTTAATATATAGTATTGCACTGAAGGAGCAGATTTATAATTAAAAAAATATCACTGGTTCTTAATCAATGTGCAGAATAAGTGTACAAAGCCTGATAAAATAACGTAAACAGTATGCACAAAATTGCAAAATGTTTGAACATATTATTGAGAGTGCAACAGTATCTTCTAAGAACCATTGTATTCCTGTGAGAAGATGAGGTGTGATCCTGTTCCCAGGAGAGCATCGAACGCTGATTGGCTGACGGAGACGAGAGACAGAAGAGAAACATGCAACCAGTCCTTGAAATGTGAAGTCTATAATAGTGTGTGTTCCTAGAGTAGTTTACCACTCCTTTTACCTTCCTTTTACCACTGCCCATTTACCCACTTACCTTTTTGCATTGAGACTCTACTGAGTTTCTTTAACTACTCTTTATGGGAAGTTCTTCCTTTGATTGAGCTGATTTAAACACAAAAGCTTTATGCTTTCTCTCACTCTTTCGATTTAGACCCTCTATGGGTTCTGACTAACTCTGTTTTCTGCCCGATTCTTAAAATAGTGATTCATTCCTTTATGGAACTTGCTTTATGCAATATTTTTACTGAATCAACTAACCATCATTGATTTTATATTTCTGACATTTATTGATGATTGAGAAACAACAGTTTGAGGGAACTTTGGCCAATGCAAATGGTTTTGTTTACGCCATGAATGTAGAGAATGTAATACCACCATTAATCCGCTGTAAAAACAGGGCAACAGCACGCTAAGCGTGCTCTTGTCCTCGTGGGTATCAGATGACCAGGAGTCCTCAGAGGATGGGCAGGAGGCCATTTTCCCCGGGACTCAGGGAGAAAGGAGGCCTCAGGCCAGATGCATGTTCATTTATTAGGTGCTTGATGTCAGTAGTATTATGGCTAGGAGGAAAAAAGTTGGAAGTAGTACAGGTCTCTCTGGAATCTCCAGTCTAGGAGAAAACGGAATAAAAGAGAGGATGCAGATTCCTTGTTCTAGTAAACGTATGACCCATAATTATTCCCAGTAGTATTAGTAAAATAGGTATAATGTTTTAAAACGAGTTATTTGAGTTTCTGGATGCTAGTGAAAAGGACTTTGACAAATGTGTACCCTCTTTTTCATTTTTATTAATACGCAGGCATTTCAGTGCTGCTTTTTTCGCAGTATTTTGACTGATTTTTTTGGAGCCCCTGAGAGGTCAGGTTAGGACACAGGCAGCACAGTGCTCAACAAGGGTGCCCAGAGCAGACAACAATTCTTTTTCTATTCTAACATGATACTGCACTGTTTTGGCTACGTGCATTAACTGTGCTATTAGCGCTTTTTGTGTGTTTAAATCAAAATGTGCACTATTAATAGCTTACAGAGCAATTAATCTGCCCTTGAATTCAGGTGTATACTGACATTGAGCTAATCCAATTGAAATTAATTTGCTTAAATTGTGTTTTCCTGGCTTAGGCTAACCAGGCCTCAGTTAGGCCTCAAAGCTATTGCGTCCAAAATGGATGTTACATCATCATGATTATTCTCTATTTATATTTCTGCCTGACATTACGTGCAGCAAGATGTGCATTTGTTTATTTCTGAATGACACTGTTCTTGAAGAGGACCTGCAGTAACAGTTTCCCAAGGACCTTCCGCTTGCACGTGTTATTTAAGCCTGGGCGTAGTTCGCGGTGAAGCGCTACGCTGAGCTACGCGAGCTACGCAAAGTGCAGTTCGCACTACGCGAACTACGCATAGCACTACGCGAACTGCGTAGTGCACTGTTCGCAATGATTGCACAGTGCCGGATGCTTGTCCGCACTGTGCAATCATTGAAAACGGCATCTTGCACAGTGCGAGCTGTCTTTTACTGCCGCTCGAGTAGATTTTTACTCGAGCGGCAGCTTTCAATGCGAACTGGTAGTTTCTCATCGCGAGCGGTCGCGCAGCATACGCGACCACTCGCAATGAGAAACCTGACCTCCCTGCGTTGAGAATCTCGCCGGGATGTCATTTTGCTTGCTCGCGGTCGCCAACTTGACGTTGAGGACCGCGAGCAAGCAAAAAATGACCGCTGCACTACGCTACGCTACGCTACGCGTGTTTGCACTGTGCTACGTGCAATTCGCGTTGTGCGAAGTAGCGCAAACTTCGCAAACTACGCGAGCGTAGCGTAGTGCTTTGCCCAGGGTTAGTGTTATTACATTTATACACCATGGTTCACTGTTCTTTATGTAACTACTTTGTCTTGACATCTCCGGATGACATTAGGTCAGAGGGACTGAATCAGTATTCATGTAGTCGTTTAGTGCTACAGTGATAGGGTTATATGACGATTCATAATTCTGTAATTTGATTTGTTGAAAATGTAATTCTTTGCTCACGCTATGATGATTTTGCAGTTTTAAAGCTTTCTTATGGAGAAAATGGCTATAAAATCCCTTGAATTTGTGGGGTGGGCCAGATCTTTTTGATCTCTATTAGGGTTGCTGCCCAATTTCTTACTGATTTTGCTGCTTCAAGACTTAGGACCTGATTTCGATCTTGGCGGGACTATCATCATCACTTCGCGGCGGAGTTTCCAGGTACTCAATCAAGCTGACGGAATCCCGCCTGCCCTATTTAGATTATGCAAGCTGAATCTCTGTCCGCGTCGACAGGGTTTAGCGTCATGTACCCGACTCACCACTGCCGACACGGCAGACACCTATGCTGGCAAATAGTACTCCGTCGCTGTCAGGGCAGCAGGTTGTACCAAGCCTATTTAGATTTCACAGATGCGCTGGCAGTGTCCTAGCGGCGGTTTTCCAACGGTGGGATCCGGTCAAAATGCACAATTCCTGTGTCTATTGGATGGATGTTAGCACCACACACCTGATGTGTTTTGACTAATTGTTAAAACCTGCATAACACACTTTAAAACACACTCCATTTCAGACCATGATCCTTTGCCATTCCAATGCAGCACAACATTTAGAAGCTGAACTTTTGTCAGTTAAGTCAGGGGTCTTGTTTTGTTTTCTCTGATTCTTCTCCCTTTTTCCTTCTTTCATTTCATAGACCCATTCCCAGTCTTTTGTAGTGATGGGCTCCTCTAGCACTCCCTCCCACTTTGCGTGAATGTGAAGTGTCACACCCAGCATGTCCTCTCGCAATGCCTGGTATATGTGAGATATCAGTCTGTGCCCTCCTGTCATGTCTAGCAGTGTATCCAAGGTCCAGGAATGCCGTGACACTACCGGGAAGCTCGGCCACAATCCTCACACTGTTGCATATATCTTTGCATATTGTAGGTACTGCCCCCTTCCTAGTGCAAAGGACTCTGTAGTGTCCTCCCTCATGATAAATCGTCCTCCAGAATACAGGTCCCCCCATTGTATTGCAGCTCCCGTCCTTCCATTATTGAACTGACATGGACTTGGCTATCTTCAGGAACAGCTGTAGGGACCACAGCGACGTATCCGGTGTATACGAGGGATGGCGTAGCACTCTTGTGACCGCTCCCTTCCATAACCCACACACCTGGCATATAATATAAGGTGTTTCCAGAGGGACCCGTGCACCCCCCATCAACAAGACGGGCAGCGATCATCCATCTTGGGAACACTGCAGGAGTCTTTTTTCCCAGCTGTCATCGGGGTCCAGCCAGTGGATCGCACGTTGCAAATGTGCTACCAAATAGTATAGCTCTATGTTGGGGACCTCTAGGCCCCCTTGAACCCAGGTTCTTTTAAGGATGAACAGTCTGACAAGTTTCTGCTTGTTTGCCCACAACAGGTCAATTATGAGGCAGCCTATGATTTTAAAATAATGTCTGGGAATCTCATGGAGAGTGCCCAGTAGGGTGTATAGACACCGGGGAAGCATAATCATTTTAACTATGGCAACTCTACCCACCAAGGATGGGGGGAGATCTCTTCAGAACCGTACTGCAGCTCGTAAACCATCGATCCCCCTATCAGTGTTAAGATCTAAGAGCATCAGTTCTATGTGGGCCAGTCTGATTCCCAAGTACCTCACTCCGACCAACTCACAAGGGAGCCCCACATGTGGAAGCACCCGAGTGGAAGCCTAGCTAGCCCACCCAGCGGGAACAGCTTGGATTTCGCTCAGTTAACAGAGTCCTGATATTTCACTGAACTCTCGCATCACATTCAGGAGTATTGGTGCAGAAGACTCTGGCTGCCTCAGATATATCAGAGCGTCATCAGTGTACAGGGAGATCACATGCGTGGTCTCCCCCACCGTGACACCCCAGTGGCCTGCTTAACTTCTCCACCATCAGCTCCATTGCCAGCGCAAACAGGAGTGGCAACACTGGGCACCCTTGTCTAGTTACCCTATGTAGGTGAAAGCCTTCCGAGATCTCTCCTTCCTTCTGCACCCCGGCGCACTGGTCAGTAGTCTGACCCACTGTATATACTTGGGACCCAAGCCTGCCTTCTGTAGTACCTGTCAGAGTCGAACACTTGTTCAATGTCTAGAAGTGTCATGACATAAGTGTCTCCCTGCAGCTGTGAGGCATGATGTACATGTGAGAGCCTTCTCAGATGATGAAGGGTACATCTCTTCGTCTGTGTGTATTAGGGACACAAGACGGGGGAGCAGACGCACTGCTGGTATGCCGCTAAGTATCTTTACATCCACATATATTAGTGAGAGTAGTCTATATGAAGAGGCCTCCGTTGGGTCTTTGCCTGGTTTCTACACCGTCACGATCAGTGCTTCACACATAGTATCTAGAAGATGACCCATTTGGAGGGCCTCCGGGTAGACCTCCAGCAGTCTATCTGCTACCGTGTCCCCATAGCGGTGGTAGAACTCCACAGGCAGACCATCGCTCTCTGGGGTTTTTGCAGTTCTTAGCCTTTTAATCACTGAGAGAATCTCTTCATGAATGATGGGTCTGCCCATAGAATCGTGGTCTTCCAAGTGAATGCTCAGAAGCGGTATCCCCGCTAGGTACTCCGCTCCCCGATCGTCTGGTCCCTCTGTCCGTGTAGCATAAGTCTTACTCAGGTGGGACCAGAATACCCCATTGATAGCTACCTGTGTACCAACCAGAGCCCCCTTATCATTGTGTATCACCAGTACCAGAGTCTGTTAGTCCTCCTGTCTGGCCGATCAGGCAAGCATTGCTCCGGTCTTGTCTCCCACTGCATGTAATCTCTGTCAATATGCTGTATAGATATATTTCTCAAGTCTGCACCGGTCATCTAGCAATTCTTTATGCCACTCCCGCCACTCCGTGAGTCTGTAAGGTTTGTGGGCAGTACCATCTCTATATCTCCTAGGTCCTCCTTGTGGTTTTTTATATCTCGTTCCAGTTGGCGCCTAAACCCATACGCTGTCTTGAGGCATAACCCCTGGAGGACCGCCGTCATTGCATCCCAGTCCATCGCTCTACTGCCCGTGATGCCCCATTTCTCATCAAAGTAGTGTGACAATGTTTCACTTACTGTCACATCAAACTGGGGGACTGCCAGTGCCTCTGCCCAGCAGTCTCCACAGTGGTATCGCCGGGCGTCCACACTCTCTCTCAATACTCATTAAGACAGGGGAATGGTCTGACAAATAGCAACCAAGTAGGATATCTCCTTTACCCCCTATGCCATACTGCTGGAGACTAAACAATAGTTTAGGGTCCCCGCTGCTGGTGTGTAACAGGAGTATACTTTCTCTGTCGGTTGCCTCTCTCTCCAGACATCAACCAGGTATAGACTTCACATCATGTCATGTAATGCCCTGGTGTGATGTCTGGGTGGTTCCCGGTCAAGCATTCCATCTAGAACACAGTTACAGTCGCCTGCCAGAATAATGTCCGCCACAAGGTATGCCGAGGTGAACCTGGCCATTCCGGCTTAAAAGTGTGGACAGTCATTGTTAGGTCCGTAAATACTCATCAGACATACCTCTTGTCTGTCCAGAGTACCATACAGTATCACATATTTTGCTTCCGTGTTAAGTACGTGTCCTCTACCTTGGAAGGGGAACCCTGGAGCCACTCATATCAGTGTACCTGGGGCATACCCGGAATAAGAGGTGGCGTGGAGCTGCCCCCTCCACCACTTCTGGAGATTAGGAATACAATCCCCCCAGACATGAGTTTCCTGTAGAAAGTCTATGCATACCCTGTAGCATTTTGGATTGACATACACTCTGCAATATTTCTCAACAGGCCCCAATAACATTCCACCTTCCCCTGTAGTGCTGTGGGGGCAGGAGCCAGGACCACATTATACAAGAGCAGCACTCAGTTCCCCAAAATAACGAACCTTTAAAAACCGAACAACCATTCCAACTCCCCCCACTCCATGGGCAGCATAGTGGAAACATCCATTCCAGCAAAAGGCAGATTGGGATCAAGCTTCGCTGCCCAATCCCAGATCCATGTATCAGAATGGAAACAGTCCTATTCTAACAAAACCTTTGTGCTTCGCTAAAGGCCAGGTCTCAGAGGGAAGTGCGAGGTCGAAGCTCTCAAGCTCCTCCCCGGGCCCGCTCACCTCTGTCCAATCCCTCCTGCTGGCATTTTATACTGTACAGTAAGTATGATCACAGTGTGTCTCAGTATGCCATCTTGCCCCACACCCAATGTCTAAGCACACCGGAGTGCCCAATACCTGGCTGTTTACAGTTCAATCGGCTCCGGGACCTGCCTCCAGCCAAGCCAGGGACCCTAAGTATTCTCACAGTTAGTCCCACTCCCCGTGGGGTGTGTCAGTACTCACGGTCAGGCAGACAGGGCTCAGGAATTGCACACATCTGTACTGTCACTGGCTGTTCCAGAGTCACTCCGGCATCTCTAGAATGACTCCCTTGAGTCCAGCACAACATCAGAGTCCAGGAGAGTATCATTCAGGCAGACCACAATTCGTGCAGGCTTCTCCTTCCCTCATTCCACCAACAGAGGTGGGCAGTTTGTCTTTGTGTGCTTGGCATCATTGGACCTTTCCTTCCAGTGTCTTGGCTAGATTTCCTTGCTAGGTGTTCCAACCAGTCGCTGGCCTCCCCCAGGGAGAAAAAAGACAGCACCTTCCCACCATGTAGGACTCTCAGCTTCGTCCCTTATGCGATTCTTGACATATAGAATAGTTTTCCATTGATCTTGTACTTTTTGCATGTAATCTGGGAAAATTGAGATGGGTTCCCCCTCAAACAGTGGAGGGCTCAGCTTCCAGAATTTTGAAGTGTGGCATCATGGTCTCGAAAATTTAACAGGCGGGCGATTATGGCCCTTGGTGGGACCCAGGGCTTTGGTGGGAGAGCCAGTGTCCTATGAAGTATCGTGAACAACTTGGACAGTCTCTTAGGGAGCAGTGTATTAGCAATCCAGTCTTCTAGGAACATTTCCGCTGACTGCCCCTCTGCCTTCTGTGGGAACCCTACGATTATTTCTTTGGGACCGCCCCTCAGAGTCTTTTATCCATTCGTCCAGCTAGACCATCAGCTTTTGCGGTTAGAGACCGTGTCACGAAGGGTATGGACCTCTCATTGCAGGGCATACACATTCTCCTCCGCTATGGTAACCCGGTCCACCACCTTCCGCAGATCCACATGAAGTAGATTGACCTCAATTGTGACTGATTCTATTTTGGTGACCAGTTCATCCCGGGAGCCCTGTATCACTGTCATCAGATCTGAAAGTAATGGTGCTGGTATCACTGTCTCCCCACCTCTTTCCACCAGCCCTTTTGTCACTTCCTCTGTGGCTGTACCTTCAGGGTGCAGAATGTGGGTATAGTTAATGATTTTGTTTGTTTGTGCGGACTTGGCTGTCTTTTCCTTCCCCATGTTGTCGATAGGCCCAACCACAGTTATGACTGCGGATCACCAGCACTGCCCAGGTATGGCCGCTCCTCCTCCAGGGTCCCCAGGAGGGCCAGGGGCTCCCTGGGTCTAGTAAGCTATGCACTCCACCCACAAGATCGCAAACTTGGGTAGCATCATGTGTGCACAGGAGGTTGAGTCACCACAAGTCTATATATCTGGGGGGTGGGACCCCTTCACTCTCAACACTCCAACGGCTCCCGCTTTTTGCGCTTTTTTTAGGGAACAGCCAATTGGGGCCCACAATCCATCCACCCCATCTGTCACAGCTAGTTTCTCTCTGCTTGTGCCACATCGTCACTGGGTCTTCCAGCCGGAACTCCACTCCCTCCTCTATGAGTCCAGTGTATTCGCCCACCTTATTTTACAGGATATACATGCGATTTCGCCCCTTGTTGGCCCACTGCACCTTTCAGGGGTTCAGTGATGGCTCTCATTATCATCTGATTAAACACTGTGCCACTCGTGTCCTTCAGAGAGTGGCGCCGTGACTATGCATCTCTGGATATTCTTGCGGCGTGCTCTTTATCTCGGGCTGCATATAAGGCAAGACATTGGGAAAGCTCCCCAAACAATATCAGACAGTGTACCCTCGGTCCCCCGGCTTCCGGCAGGCCAGCCATCTTGCTCATTGTCCCAGATATTTACTGTTCAGGTTCCTATATCTTGCATCACCGCCATGAGGAGTGACGTAATTATGCCTCCATTTCCGGTGCAATGCACCAGTCTATGTGGTCTGACCCCCTACTCACCGCTCCTTTGCCTCAGCATCTCAGGATCTGGGTGTAGCCGAGGCACAGCGCACCATCGTTTTCAGCCAGGACTGGACCCGTACAGGTAGATGTGTCACAGCTTCACCTGGCGGTGCGGGGCATATTCCGGAGTCACTGTGACGGCTCCTCCCAGCCACCAGTCACCAGCATCTCAATCACGTCTCCGCTCGTGGCTTAGTGCCCCAGTCACCGGTGCGGTCTGGTCCCTGACTCACCGCTCATTCGCCACAGCACCTCAGGATCAGGGCGCAGGGAGACACAGCACAGCATAGTTTTCTGCCCAGACCGGGCACAAACAGTCAGACTGTTGTCGTTGCCACCGGCTGTTCGCGGCGTCTTTTGTAGTCACCACGGCATCTAGTCCCAGCTGCCGCCTGCCATCCGCTACCCCGCATTCGTTAATCTTGGGTGTCTCTCTGCTCTTGCACAACATGCAGCCCACCCGAGCAGGGGTCGCAGCCTCTCACAGGCTCAGTATCACGAAGCCCAGCAGAGTTAGGCCATCCCTCTGCAGTTCGGTTCCGCAGGTTGTTCCAAGTGAACCCCCCCGGCTGAAATACAGCCCGAGCAGTCTACACAGTGATCTGGGTGTGTGGGGGTGACGACAGCCCCAGATGACACCGGATTTGTGCAGGATTTTGATGTTGCCGGCGGGAGCTTTGTAAGGAGCGTCTAGTTGGCTATCTTACTTGGCCATGCCCCATCAGGTCCTTTACTTATAAAGGAGTTGAAGGAAGGGTAGATAGCTGCATTTCCCTTTGAGGCCCAATGCTGACCCGCTTTTTTCACTACCATGTCACACTGTTTGGACCTTATCCTTAAACAATTTTACTTTCTGTACATAAATTACAGCATTTTCTCAAATTATGCCAAATAAATCCATATTTTAAAATTGTTTTTATTTTAAGACAATGTTGAAAAAAAGACATTAACGTATAATAATAACTAGGCCTGGGTGCAATTTAAATTGTGCTGGAGTAATTTCATGTTATGGTTGTTATGTGAAATTCTTTAAATGACGCCATCACCCCACATCATGTAAATACATGTATTTCACTGCAAATGTTTACCATGATTATAAGGAATAACTCAATGACCATAATACGAGCTGCTGTTGTTCATGCCATTTCTGTTATTCATGCTATTTTTTAGTATAAATTGGGCCATCGCATCAAAGGTTTATTATCGTCTGCGTATGACATAATAATATCATTGCACAATACAAAACATACTTTATAATAAAAGCCATAATAGAAACAGCAATTAAAAAGAAACACGTGTAAAAGAAACAATGGTCAATAGTCATTATTTGATGGGGTTCAGAATCTTTTACCCCATCCCTGTTGGTCTAGACAGGTAGATGTCCATACATTCTGTATGATCAACCGGGCAGCAGTATCATGTACTCAGCGGTGATCTGAGCCTGCCATTACCAGCTTGGCTCTACGTGATCTTACAGATGGTTGACCATGCAACCCAAATATACAATGCTACTGCAAAATGTATTGTTGTTTGGTCTGTCCTGTAACATAATACAAGTGTGTCAGTAAGTCGGTGTGACATCGTGGGTTTTAAATATTGGCTGGAACTTCCTTTTTAGATTGAGCCAGGGCAGCACATGCGCTGCTCTGCGAGGCATGCTGTATTAGAGTATGCACTTAAAGCTCAGTCCACTGTCCGCCCATATTTTTCATTGGCTTGTGTCTTTGTCCTTTGTAAATGCTGGCTTCTGATTTGGTAATCAGCTTGTTAGTCCCTCCTTAGTACCGCCTTGTGTTCATTTGTAACCTCCCATGAGGACTGGCCCTTTTACTTCAGTTGTTACACTGTCTGTGTTATTTACTCTGTAAGCATTATTTTCTTTAATAGGTTTTGCCCTTCTGAAGGCATAACGTGCTTTCCTTACATTCAGCACGCCATACGTGCTTTCACTTTCCAAGCAGTCGGGACAATGGCGGCCGCTTCTTTGCAATGCCATAGGTTTCGCATTTAGGAGAATTTGAGCTACTGGCATTGTAAATGACAATAGCTTAAACTCTCGCAAATGCGACACCTATTGCTTTACAAAAAAAATGTTTGTGGGTTTTTCCAAGTGCCCCATGCCGCTCTTACACTTAATAGAGGCCACGACCCTTTCTTTAGACGCGGCTCATCTAAAGAAAGGGGCGTGGCCTCTATTAAGTGCAAGTGTGACATGGGGCGCTTGGAAACAAACAATATTTGCAATTCAATAGGTATCGCATTTGCGAGAATTTAAACTATTGACATTTACAGTGCCAATAGCTCAAAGTCTCGAAAATGCGAGACCTATTGCATTGCAAATGCTTGTTTTAATAGCCTGTGCCTGTGTGCAAAAAAGAATAAAATGTGGAACAGAGTCTCTGCACTCGTGCTGCAATTGGAAAGGGTGCTGCCTGTTTTTACCTTATCCCACTTGACCCTGTTGGCTATCGTTGGGATGGATCCCAACATCAACCTCAGGTACACAGTATGCCTTGCCTCAGGCAAATTTCTCAACACAAAGAAAAATGTCCCCTTAGCAATGTAATTTAAGGAGGCTCATTGTCTAGCTTATTATAACATAATACAAGTGTGCCAGTAAGTCAGTGTGGCACCATGGGTTTTAAATATTGGCAGCAACTTCCTTTGTTTGAAGGAAGCTCTTCATCTAGCTTATTATAAGAAAAAAAACAAATGGCAATACAACTGCTTCAGTCTTACTAAATATATCTCACTGACAGCCACAAATATCACATTTGGGGCAAATAGCGATCAGTTATCTCCATTTATTGCAAAGGTAGATGTATATGAGATGTACATTAAAGCAGGCAAATAAGACCCCACCTATAATAAGTAAAACAAATACATTAACTGCTACAGAAACAAAACAAGTAAACAAAAAGACAACAAAAACCAAAGAGAGACCCTAAAACTGTTTTTCAGAGTCCATTAACAAAAGAAAGATAATTCACTGTTGCTGCAGAGTCATCCTCCTCGATGGCAAAGTTACATTTCGGTGCCATTTAACAAATTCCTCAGGACCATCATCACGAGGTGTGGGACACAGATTTTATCTGTTGCTAATATTGAAAGTGAAATCAAGTGAGCAACCAGGTCAATCAAATGACGAAATGAAGCAAAAGAAATTGACACAAGGATACTGTTGGAAATGGCCCTTTTTGCAGGGCTGCCCAAAACTTTTTGCCTTCCTCCTTCTATTTTTTAGACCTTCTTTTTGTTGGCCTCAGCACTCTGAGCACTTTGCCACTGCTAACCAGTGCTAAAGTGCATGTGCTTCGCCCCTAAACATGGTCACATTGGTGTATACCTGATTAGCATATTTACTTTACCGGTAAGTCCCTGGTAAAGTGGCATACCATATACCTAGGGCCTGTAATCTAAATGCTACTAATGGGCCTGCAGCACTGACTGTGCCACCCACACAAGTAGCCTTTCAAACCTGTCTCATGCCTGCCATTGCAGGGCTTTTGTGTGCAGTTTACTGTCACTTCGTCTTGGCATTTAAAACCACTTGCCAAGCCTTAAGCTCCCCTTTTATTACACATAGGCCACCCCTAGGATAGGCCCTAGGTGGCCCTATGGGCAGGGTGCTGTGTAACTAAAAGGTAGGACATGTACTTTTAAGTTTGACATGTTCTGGTAGTGACAAACAGCAAAATGTCCTTTTTTGTTTACTACTTTGAAGCTTACTCCTCTCATAGGCTAGAATTGGGAATTCCTTAAAACACTTTTAAGATGTAATTCCTGATTAGAAAAGAGCAGCTAAATCATGTTTCATATCTTTGGAATGGTAATCATAAATCCTCTTTAGTGGTAAAGTTGAATTTGACATTACTATTTTAAAAAGGCCACTTTTAGAAAGTGTAATAGCAACAAGGGGTTTGGCCCTAGGCTGCTGGACGGGGCCGTAATAATTAACTAAGACACATTCAAGTGCTGCTAAACCAATTTAACAGACTAAATACCATCAATTCAATTGATATGGGCTTGAAGCATTTATTTGCTACTTCATTCTGTTAACCTTAATCCACATTTTATCATGGGTCAGGTGAGTGCGGATACGTTTCAGTGAGAACAAATTTTGCATATTAAAGCAACAAATAAGATAAAAACATACAGGCTTTGTGATGAGGTAATGTGATGTAATTCCTCAAAAGTACCTGATTGAATAGAGAAATAATTTCGCACCTTGCAGGCGAGGAGAGGCAAGTTAAAGTGTAGATGGCACAATCTAGAATGGAAGCGAATCCACCATCAGTCATGTACATGAATTGGTTAATGTTAATCCTTTGTAACTAGAGAGACAAGAAAAGGCACTTACTTGCGCCAGTCAGGCTGTGCTTTTACTAAAGGTTTAAAATTGCTTGCTGCCGGTTAAAAGGAAGCATTAATGAAAACATCGCTGGCACGGCGAAAGTAAGTGTCGTCTTTTGCCCATTAAGCTACAATGTATCTGACTATGAAATTAGATACTCTATTGATGTAGCACTCATTTATATTTTTAGATTGAGCTTCCAAAGTACAACTAAGCTTCCATTTAACCGGCAGCAAGCAATTTTAAAATGATTTCTCTATTCAATCAGGTACTTTTGAGGAATTAACCCCGTAACTTGAATAATTGGGAAGTTTAGAGTCCCTTCTCATGTATAATTCATGCCCCCCTTTTTTCTCAGATAAACCAGTCCACGCCCTGAAGAGAATCCTGCAAACCACCTGGGGAATCGAAACGCGTCGGCATTACACAGCGCGGGGACTTTCGCATTTAATTAAGTTTCCGCCAGTAGAAATTTTATTTGAATTGTCTCACTACTGGGCCTAATGTTTTTTCCCCGTGGGTAGCAGCTTCTTAAATGTGTTATACAATGTGGATGTTAAAGGATGTCCTAGTATCTGCTCCATTTGTGAAGTAAGACTGGTGATATACTGTTTAGATCATTGTTTTTGTGTATTATTCTTCATGTATTGTTTGTTACATCACATTACGTCATCGTAAAGCCTGTATGTTTTTGTCTTATTTGTTGCTTTAATATGCATAATTTGTTCTGACTGAAACGTATCCACACTCACCTGACCCATGATAAAATGTGGAATAAGGTTAACAGAATGAAGTAGCAAATAAATGCTTCAAGCCCATATCAATTGAATTGATGGTCTTTAGTCTATTAAATTGGTTTAGCAGCACTTGGATGTGATGGCTAGGACACCTCTTTTCTTAGTTAACTTTTAGAAAGTAGGCATTTCTCTGTTCTTAACTTTGCTCTCTGTGCCTGCAGCCTGTCTCCAATACATGTCTGGGCTGGGTGACAGCGATACTTTGTGCATTCCCTCTAGACAGCCACAAGCACAGGAAGGGTGGGCGTGCCAGAGGACTCATCTGCATTCTGACAGCCTTTCAGGGCAGGAACGGGGAGAGGGATCTCACACTTAAGTCTGAATAGGCTGTGTGCAGTCCCCACACAAAGGACTGATTACCCCACCACAGATAGCCAGGCAGACAGGGCTGGGATGAAAGGGGACCTGTGCACTTCAAGGAGCTGCTTTAAAATCACCCCCACTTCAAAGGCACATTTGGGTATAAGTACAGGGGCTCTGACTCTACCAAATCAGTACACAGCTGGACCTGGGTAGAACTCTGCTGGAGTAAAGACTGCTGTGGTGTAAGGATTGCCACTTTGCCTGGACTGACTGTTCTAAGGAACTGCTTCTTCTTTTTTTGCTGAGCTGCCCTGCTGCCTACTGATCTCTGCCTTGCTGAGGACAAGGACTGGACCCATCTCACTTAAACCCAGAGTGACTCCAAGGGCTTTCTGGCTTGCCTCCTGATTCCTGAAGTCTCAGGGACACAAATGACTTCCTACAATTCTGATGTTGCTGCTGGACTCTGCCATCTGTGAGTCCTACCCTTACCTGAGGTGTCCCCTCCAGTCCTGGGCCTCAGAAGTGGGTTCTGCAGCTGATTTTCTACAACACTGACGCATTGTCGCCACTGCGCCGATTGGAATCGACGCAGTGCTTTTCGACGCTGATGCAGTGTCGATCTGAGGACATCCCTGCACAGCTCGACAACGATGCAGTGCCGATCCGAAGTCCCGATGGTGAGATCCAATTCCGACCCATCACTGATCCGAGATCCCAACTGCGAGGCTCGAGTTCAACGCTTTGACACGATTGTGTGAATCGAAACAATGTATCGGACTCTCGACGACGATGCTTTGCTCCATCCAAGGTAGTTTTTCAGCAGAATCTGCATGGGTCCTGCAGCCTGCCCTCAATCGCGGTTGGCCTGAACTTTGAATTTATCCCGGTCCCTCATGGCCACAAGTAACCTTTTAGCGCTATTGACTTCAAAGCACGGTTTTTTGCATTTATTCTTTAAAAATTCATATTTCGACTTCTACTGATTGGATTTTTGACATTTTGGTCTTGTTTTACTCAGCTAAATATTCTATATTTTTCCAAACCTGTGTGGAGTCTTTTTGTGATGTATTAATTGTTTTACTTTGTGTGTGTGTGTTGCGCAAATACTTTACACATTGCCTCTTAAGTTAAGCTGCCGTGCTCTGTGCCAAGCTACCAGAGGGTGAGCACAGGTTAATTTAAAGTGTGTATCTAGCTTACCCTGACTAGGATTGTGGTCCCTACTTGGACCAGGTGCAAAGCTCTGCCAACTAAAGACCCAATTTCTCACAGACACATTTTGTGTTATACTGCTTATTGTTGGATTTGCATTTCACATAATTGCAAATCATTTCGTGTAATTTTCCCAAAGTTTCGCATAATTGCACAAAAGCGAATTTCACAAATTTCAAACACCACTAATAATAACCTTATATAACATCACAATATTAAATACTGTAATGAATGCAGGAGAAACGAGTGTGATAATAGGTCAGTACCTAAGATGAAAAACATGCAGGGCTAGTCACAAAGGTCACTTACAATTGTGACTAAACTTACAATTACTCTTACACTTTTGAGTAATTTTACTATTTTTGGCTGATCACAAAATCTCAGTGTAAAGTTACTCAAAAAGTGTAACTTACATGTTTCCACCCTTTGAAAAATGGGGTGGAGCCTAACTTACAAGTGTAAGTTACTACTTGAAAAAATCAGTAGGGAGTCTAGCACCACATATGGCCAACACCTGGTAGTGCAACACCCTCTGATACAAAATAATTGAGGTAGGAACATAAAATAAAACCCTGTAGGAAATAATGGTAAATTAAATTCAATTATTTAAAAAGGTAAAAATGTAATTCAAAATAATTTAGCATTAAAAATAATTTATAAAAAGCATACATATTTTCTAATTTGATTCTTACATAGTTTATCAACCCCTTTTGCATTTGAAAATTAATGTAACAATACATTGTATTCAAATATAATAAAATTACTCAGACTTCCATGACCTTATAAAGGTAATTTCCTCTATATGGTCACAAGTCTCCGAAGTAGCTTTCAATATCATTGTAATGTATGGCTGGCGATACTTTATCACACATATATTTCCCAGTATTCTGATTCTGCGAGCCAAGAAGTGGAATTTATAATAATAAATGCAGTTTTGAAACTGGCTGCAAAGTCAAACTGTACAGCAAGGCTGCTTTATTGTTGCAGCGTTTGCAAAGCTGGTTACACTGTGACAACAAATGGGCCTTGGTGGCAGCATGTCTTCTGTATTCTTCAAGAGCTTTCCATTTGGACTGTATTAGTGGGATTTTTTAACATGTAGATGCTATACTTGTTGTCAGTGCAACTAATGAGACGTATTATATTCAGAAAAGAAAATCACTTTTGCAGTAGTGCAGGTTTTGAGGTGTACCACTTTTTCTTTAGTCCTTGTATTTAAAAAGGAATACTTTTGCTTCAATTAAGTTTTCCCCAAAAGTTAAGCATTTACCTGAACTATTTCTTTTTAATTGGTCATCAGCAAAAGAGCTTTCATTCTAGGCGTTGAAGATAACGGTGAATCCTTCACACTTTAAGACACATGGTTTAGCTGAGGTCCGGACAACTGTAGGCAAAAGAGGCCTAGAAAACAGAGAAATATTTTGACGAAAAATGATAGCCTGACCCTACATCACCTCTCCTTGAGCTTAAGCTGTTTTCTGCTATTACCACATATCCGTACACATGACAATCTATTGTTTTCCCTGCGTTTCTGTCATATTTTTTCAAAAGTGAATAAGGAACAGATGTGAAAATGTGTGTAAATTTGCAGCATGATCAGCTGTTGACATATACTCCAGATAACTAATTGAGTGAAATATGTTTGGTTTTAAATTCAGTAAGACTATGAAAATGGACCACCGTCCTTATAAGCCAAATGTGTCCCATGGTATTCAGTGGAGAAATATGCATAGCAGTGTTCCTATTAGGTCATTTGTTAATCCTATCCACCAACAAAAGAACCTTGGCTCTTATGTCTTTATTTCATAGAACAATTTTTGCATTCATTTTTCAAAAACAAACATTACACTTGGTCTACTAAACATTTTGTACAAAAGAGACGGGGGTGTTGGCGGGACGGGGGACAAGGAATACAAAATTAAACTTACTTGTTGATTTAGTCTTAGGAGTACGGTAATTGCTCTGTCAGGGTGATGGAGTAAAATACCCCGCCACCCTGACGGAGGAACCATACTTCTAATTTAGAGATGTCTGCCAGCCCAGTGGACATCTCTTAATATTAGCAGGAAGCGCTGTCACAACGGTTCTTGTTAATGTATTAACAGTTTGACTGATGGCGCCATCAAACAAATGGTACCTTCTGTCAAACTTTAAATTTTTTTTTGTATTTTCAAAAACAATATCTCAAAGCAGGATTTTGTTTTTTAAATTAAAAACCGAATGACCCCCCCAGATCATGGGAGTTATCTCATTTAAATGGTCATTTAAACATTTTTACTGACCCTTACCACCATGTTTTTTATGGTGGTATAGGAAAGTAATACACTGGCATTCGTAATCCCACTCTAGCATGTCGAACGCCTAAACCTCTGACTCCCCTTACTCGGTCTGGGCCATCAGAGGAATATGTCAGCAATGGAGACGGAGTAGTCTCCGCCGCTGACATGTTTAAGGTCTGCCCGTCAGTAAATCAGATAGACGGACCTCCAGTTTGGCAGACAGGGTACTTCATCACCATTGCAATGGAGTATGCTCTTCGCCAAACTCCAAATCAGCCCCTCAGTTTGTAAGTTTACGGATTCAGAGACCTATGATAGCCCATCTACAATTTGTGTTTATGGGTCTACATATGAGTTAATCTACTAGCAAAAAGGTATGTCAAGGTTGTTTTCCAAATGCAAAATAGGCAGATGGACCTCAGATTAAACATATGTTATGTAAATAGGTGAAGCTGAATATTACAATTGATGGGAATGAGTGAACAGTCATATATAAAGCACGTTGCATGCACCTGATAGCAAGAACACCCCCAAACACATAGATAGCATCAAACTTCCATTCCTGAGCCATGTACTAACCTGCATCAATATCTGCTCACATCAGCTAACGAGGATGGGTACCAAACACTGAAGAGGAAGAATAACTTTCTTAAGGTTGAGTCAGACATGGTGGTTCTTTATGTGGTCGACATTTTGGAGAATGTTTTAGTCTGCCCTAGCAGAACCACACTGCAGCTAACACGCACTCATATGGCAGCATCTTTCCAACACTGATATTGGGGCTGAGAGAAGTACTATGGGGAAATAAAGAAAAAAAGGCAGGATGAAAAGAGGTGGGCGAAGAAGTACACCTGAAAACATATTGCAGCTGTATTGTTTGATGGTGGACCTTGAGCACATCTCCAACTCTATCTTAAAGAGCAGGTGACCATCATAATGCACCCACACATGCTGCTTGGCCTGATTATTTTGTTACTCATCCACCAGTTGAGAACACTTCATAATGTGTTGATACACAACCCTGTGTTTTCCATCTACACTGTTAATGCATCATACTCACACTCTGTCCTATCTGGTCTTCGAGGCTCATTTGCTCTATGTTTCTTGTTGAACGTTCAAGCCACATGAACACTGCAAAATAGTCCCCTTTGTCTCCCAACACAAGTGGACAATTGTCCTCTTCAAAACTGAGATGTGAAAGCATTTTTGTTTATGTATTTGGGGCTGCAGTGATGTCATACATACCCACTTTTCTCTCCTTTCTGTAAGGGTGCCCCAGCAGTGCAACCGGTGTTCCTCAGACGGCCATCTATTGTTGCAGGGCCCAGTGAGTGGCTTTCTGCTTGGTGCTAGGATACTCCATTGGGTAAAAGAGAAAGGCACACTCCTCATCCACGCCTTTGTAGAGCAGAGTGTTTGCAGTGACCTGCTATGATCTAGCTGCCCAGCTATTGGCAAAGGAGCAGCAACAAAGTGGTGAGTAATATTTACTTTAATAGACTAGATATTTAACATTTTACCACACTTATGCCATGAGTCGCTGCACATGCACATGCAAGTCAGACATGCAATAAAAAGTTATTTCAATGAACAATGTAAACTGCTGTAATCTATCAGATACAGTGTTGTAATGCCCATCTCTCAACGTGCATTTTTACTTCTGAATTTACAATATGTGCAAGGTAGGCCTCTGATTAGACTCAATATATAGAAGCATGTTAATATGGCAATAATCACCAGTTGTAATTTGTTTTTATCATGATGGCTAGATTGCAAACAGCACATATTGGTTCTTATGACAAGTGACTGTTTAATTCTGATGGGGCCAAAGCAGCAATTACCAACTTTAAGAGATCTGTGGGAATACCACAGATATGTTTACTTTCACCCAAAGATTGTGGCTGCTATCAGCATTCAAAATCTCTGGGTGACAGTTAATATCAAAATGAGGAATTAACAGTAGATTCAGACCAGGAATTACCAATTCCCCAACTAATTTCTCATTTATTAGTGGAGCTTCAGGGTTGAACTCGAAAAGAGACACATTTTCCGCACCCCTGGACTTACCGTAACCCGGGGTATTGGTAACTCCGGAGGTAGGTGTTGGAAATGACCGTCTTGTGCATGGTGTACCTGTAGATTTTTGCCTTGATTGTTTTTGCTGGCTGTGGAACTTTCTGTTCTTTGAGGTGTTCTGTTCCTCTGGCAGGATGACCACCTGGGCTGTGCCCAGGAACTTGATTAACTTCAAAGAGGTCTACTCTGTCACAGGTGAATGTTAGCAAACTCCTGGACAGGGCCCTTCTATTGTTCCCCCAGTCAGGCAGGCTCCAATCCCAGTGGGAGTGGAGCAGTCCCTAGAACTGGTTTAGAGTGACCACAGAGGAGGGATTGCTCATTTCCCTGGCCACACCACTTAGGTGAGCACACAAGCTCTGCACAAGGGGAGAACCATATTGGATTTAGGCAGAGAGGGGTATTATGGGATTGTTTGCAGCAGGACACACAGAAAGTGCTGCAAAATTGGGAAGAGCTGCCCTTGGGAACTTTTACCCCATTGGTTAGGGAGTTCCCAGGATTCACTCCCACCAACAGGTGAAGTCAGGCATAAATGTGGCACCCACAATACTCTACTCAGAACACTTTCTGATCCTGTGGAAGAACAGAGAGAACTGCAACAGCTGTCTGTGACCTGAGAAGAGCCTTGAAGACTGGACCTGTTCTCCCTCTTGCACCTAGGACAAAGAAGTGGACTCATAATGCTGACCTACTGTTCAAGCTACAGGGATACGACCAGCTACAAAAGGTCTTTCCAGCAATTGCCCAGTTGACCAGTTCACACTGAACCTGACCAGGACCCTGCTGCTGGCCTCTGGTAGAGTGAGTCTTGACCCCAAGTGCTGTCCCTAAGTCCTGGACCATTGGATGGTGTCAACATGTGCTCCTCCTATCATCTCCTGAAACCTGGGACTTAGAAACATTTTGGCTCCAGAGATCTCCAGGGAATTGGGACTAATCCGCTAAGCCAATCCGATGAAAGTGTGTTGCCATTTGGCCAGAGATTCAGGTTGCTCCCACTCACAGCTTTTCCACAGTAGCAAATCCGATTCAGCTGGACCTCATGGAGAAGAAATTCAGTCTCAGGAAGTTCTCTTCAGCTACAGGTTGTAGCCTTGCCAAGCTGGAAGAATCAGAACTCCAAAAAAGTGACTAATTCCGAATGAAGAAATCTTCACGGGCAAAGGTGCTTAAAGTATCTGGCTGATAAGGGACCTTATCAAGGCACGAAATTCAAATTTCTCCTGCTAAGAAATATCCTGCCAAAAGTGAAAGACTTCACGAGACCTCATCCAAAGGCTGTTCAACGACATGGAAACCTCTTTGGCCATAGCTTGCTGCCTTGCCCTGCTGAGGATTTTTAACTTCCATTTCAGAGACTGCAGGGCAGATTTACTAATGTTTCATGCAACACAGCTGTTGCGTTGTGTTTAGGCAGACATCAGAAATGTGCCATGTTTATAAAGATATGGTGTATTTCTGCTACCTTTTTGCTCTGGGTCACTGTGTGCTGCCTAGCGCCAACGCAGGCACCCTTGCACCATGGTGCAAAGGTGTCTGCATTACGAGCAGGTTTTTTTGTGCAGGAATGCACACCTTCCTGTACAAAACAATCCTTAAAGGCATTTTCCTTTTTCTATCTTGCATAGAAAAAGGAAGTAACGAGGACAAATAAAGGTATTTCTACGCTTTACTTCGGGGTATGGGAGGCATACCATTTTAACTCATTTTCAGGTTTACAATTCTTTGTAACTCTGGGAATGCACCAAATTCCATGAATAGATGCGTGGGAATGTCCACACTCCACCCGTGTATCACCTCCCTGCTGTAAGGTAAAGCAAGGCAGCGAAATGCACTGCCTTGTGTTACCTTGGATTTACTAAACCACGCAGAGTCATGCAGCTGAGTAAATCACAGTTAAGGGCTTGCGTTGCCTTGCGTCGCCTTGCATGATGCAAGGGCAACCCAGACCCTTGGTAAATCTAGCCCTATGTCCAAAAGTAAAACCTCTGAGTGAGTCGAACCTGGTTTCTGAATCTACATGTGCTCCATTGCAGTCGGCCTTAACTTGGGCCTAGGTACCAGTCAAGTGCAACCAGATGACTGTGATTTGCAGTTCATGTTTTTAGGTATGATTTTGAACCTTAAACTTACATTTATTTTTTATCTCTGCTCCCCCTTAATGGATTTTTGTCTCTTTGATATCATTTTATTTATTAACATTTCCTCTATTATTCTAAACTGCCTCAGAGTTTCGTCTACTCTGTGCCATGGCTACCAGGAGGCTGTGCACCAGTTAATTTAGTGACTTTAAGGGTTCACACTGACAAGGGTGTGGTTATAGTTTTGAGTGGGTATTCAGCCCCCTCAACTAATGCTCCAATTTCCTACAGTGGGAAAATAGAGCCTGTAAGAAATCAGGTTGAGTTAAATCGCAATTCTTCTCAGGGTAAACCACTAAAGTAACCAAATAAACCTGAGCTCAACTCCTGGTAACTATGGCACAGCACAGGCATGCTTAATTTAGAGGAGATGCATACATTATTTATGCAGTGCTAAAACTATAATAAAGTCAAAATGCAAAAAAAGTCTTAAAATAAATTAGAAAAAATAGAGCAAAATTTAATAAACAAAATGAAACCCGAATGACAAAATATCCTACAAGTGGAACTGGTGTAATAGCATTGATCTTCAAATGAAGTAAGAGAACATTAAAGAGCAAGAAGTAAAAATACTTATACATTCTAAACAATGATTGTCTAGTTTTCATTAAGTTCATATGTTATAATCTGTAAGGGGTCGCTAAATGGCAGAAACAGCTGTCCGCCCCCATATGGTAGACAGTGTAATGGAAGAGGTTAGGGTTAAGAAAAGAACGGAGTGACAGGTATCCCAAATTAAAACGTGGTAAATGAAACATTCAGTGTATTAAATGTGGTGTAAAGCCATTGAATTCCTTACATCTGGCACTAGAAGAGTCCCACATGGGCTAGTTATGGAGGGAATGGGGCAATGGGTGGGAACAGTTGGTGAAAGTCCTGTGGTGAGGGTTGGAGTGGAGGTACCATAATCTCTCCATCCACTCTCTGACTACCTTCACATGAACATTAAACATGAGTCATAAAAGAGGCACTTTTTAGATTTTTTTTTTAAACAGACAAGAATGTTTGACAATCATTATCCTAATAAAAAGATCGTCCTGCATTAATTTTGCACTTTTTACTTTTCCAGTGCCTTTCTAATCAAATAATAATGTAAACAGGGACATTATTTGCTCACACGATAAACTCACAATGGCTTCCCCTGTTGTTGTTTTTGTCCATTCCATTATATGCAGGGGTGCTGGTACGCTTTCGGATTTTGGCTTGCAGGGAATTTTTGAACCGAGCACAGGCCATCCACTCAGGGTGAAAAAGGAGAAGTCCATACTTATCCGTTGAGTGCTGCAATTTTTTTTTAATTACAGGACATATTTATCAAGGTTTTGTGTCGCGCTTGCGCCATGCATGGGGGTGCACGGGTGATGCAAAACCTAAGTGAGATTTATCAAGCCATGCAAGACCATCTAGCGTGGCCCTGCATAGCTTGATAAATCTAGAGTAACTCAAGGCAGCACAAATCGCTGCCTTGCATTACTCTGGGGCAGGGAGGCCTTCCATAGGTGGAGCGTGGATGTTCTCACGCATCCACCAATGGATTTTGGTACACTTCCAGATTTACCATTAGTGGTAGACCTGGGAATGCATCAAAATGCTACTCCTCCCCAGGTGAGGCATAACAAGGTAAAATATCTTTATTTCTTCCCGTTTGTTCCACTTTCTATGTGTGCTGCATTCTGCAGCACACATAGAAAGAGAAAAGGGCCTCTCAGGATTGTTTTTGTGCAGGAAGGTGTCCCTTCCTGCGCAAAAACAATCCAGCCTACAATGCAGGCACCATTGCAACATGACGCAAGGGGCCAGTGCTGGTACTAGCAGCCAAACGTGTGCCAGTGCTAGGAAAGGACAGGAATGCGCCATTTAATCTTAAATAGGGTGCATTCCTGCCCTTTCCCTTTCACGCAGCGATGCAAGGTGGCTTGCTGCGTTGCATGAAAGATTGATAAATATACCCCTAAATGTTTGTACACAAGTGCAAAAACATCGATCTCAAAACACACGGCTCCCCTGACCTACCGCTTCAGAATAATATGTTTCCCAATAACATTGAAGCAGAACAAGAAAGGCCCTCTTTGAAGCTGTAATAGATCCACGATTTATGGAGGAACTGCTGCATTCATGAATCATTGTGCTCCATTCCTGGGAGATTAAATCACCATAAGTTTTTGGTTTAATCTCTCTTCTTTTATGGCAAATATTTGAGGGCATCATAAACCCACAGTCAGTTTTAAGATCCATCAATTTACATAACAAGTACAATTTATTTTATTCGTTGTAAGTTTGACCCAGACATCTGTTTTTCATCAATATTGGTTATGCTTGTGTCTATCCCTTTTTTCAAAAAGTAGATTTTCTACTAATAGTTCATTTTAATGACGTCTTTGTAGGAGAAGTTTTTAAGCATACATTGGCAACAGATAACAATTAAAAAAAACTATAAATAACGGCCAAACTAACATAGATACATCCATTGTAAGGATTGTGTATTGAAACAACTCTATCATTAATTATTAAAGATGTCAAAATATTCCAATAACATTGTGCAGCTGATGCACAGTGGCGTATTTTTTCTCCTTTGAGGAAAACCAGGCACAGATATTGTAAATGTGTGGCAAGCATGTCTCATAATTTGTGGACACCATATAAAGCTCAGAAACAAAAAGTGGTGTGCCGGAGTAGGCCCAAGCAAGCTTTTTAAAATGCAACCTACAAATTACCACATGTTTTGGGAATGGTGTGGGCAGTGGCGTCACTAGGGGGGTGCGGGGGGTGCGGACCGCACCGGGTGACACCATCACATGGGGTGACACCTTTCCCAAATGAGACTATTTACTAAATAGTCTCATTTGGGAAAGGTGTCACCCTAGTGACGCCGCTGGGTGTGGGCTAATTTGACTCACAATAACTATTATTGTTAGTTGGGCTGACAGCTTCTTGGAGCTTCTTGGAGCTGGTCCTAGAGTGCTCACGAGGTACCCATGGATACCAAATGTACTCAACCCAATGATTCTCTCATGGAAAGAGAGTGAAGGTAATTTCCACCCAGTAATTTGGGAACCAGAGACAATGGATATCTCTACAAACACAGAGCATCATCAATAGGAGAGTCTGTCCTAGCGTGTTAAGTGGAACTATTGAGACTACAAATCAGAGGATTAAACACCTGCAGACTGGTCTATGGACAGGGAAGAAGTAAAAAACAGGTGTGCACAAGAGAACTGAAATGAATAAGCGTCAGGAATGTTCACAACCAGCAGTACTGCCCAAGGTAAAAACATTGGGGTTTGTTTACAAAGGCATTTTGGAGCATGAAATGTAGTACTGCTGTAGTACTCTTTTAGGTACTATCACATGTCTTTGCGAATTGGCCTTCAAAGCATGTAAAAGGAGAATAAAATGGCAATATTCATGGTGTATTTATATAAAGTTAGTACAAATTGAAAGGACTGTGCCGTCTTTACACCATTACTAATAAGAAGTGGTGCATTTTGGGGCTGATTCAGACAAGTATTTGAGAGTATGTAGAAGAGATCCTGTACTGCTACTTCCCATACTCATAAATGCTTTTGTAAATCATCCCCAAAGTTCATATACGACATGGAGTCTGTTCACAAAGGCACTTTGAAGTACATAAAGTAGTAGTCCTGCAGTACTCCTCTACCTACTCTTAGATATCTTTGTGAATTTGTGAAAAAACATTTAAACTAGCAATAAAATGGAAATTGTGAGGGAATAGTCATATACAATTAGCCCACACAGAATGGGATGTGTCATCTTTGCACTTATAATAGGAGGGAGTTAGATATTTCTGGGCCGATTCACAAGGGTTTGTAGGAGTTCATAAAGAGTACTCATGTAGTACTATTTTCCAGTACTCATGAATGCTTTTGTAAATTGTCCCCCTTATGTTTTCAAATATGTCACCAAAGCCGGTAAAAGGGCAATTGAAATGCCAAAAGAAATGTGAATGTACTAACAACTTTAACTTTTCAGCTACTACAAAAGCCACAAGGAAGAACAACCAGGCCTATAAATTAGAGTTTGAGTTAAACAGCTGAAAAGTAACAATACTCGAAGTTGCCCTCAATTAGATAGTCCCAATCTGATTTTCAAGTGTAGTAATTGTAAAAAATGGGGTGGTGATGATTTCTTTTAAATACAAGTCAAATTAACTTTTTATACTGAAGCAAATCTGGATCTCTGTGGAAAAATCTAGGGATCTAGATAGTGTGATTATTTTCATATGCAGGTACATTTTTATCAGTCAGTCAAATTTTCTTTATTCGGTCAACCAATATGACCATAAAAACACATTTTAAAAACAAATACAAATGTACAAAAATCAAATATCACAGTTTAAAATACAAGTGCACATCACCATTGGCCTTCCATATCGATAAAGCTAAAATCATGCTGCACACTTTTTCCTAAGACTTATTACCAGATTAATAAAGTGTAGCACTGCATAGCACGTTGATGGGCTATCAAGGCTTTGTAGAGTCAATAAGCCTTCTTGGTGTTTGTGAGGCCTTTCCTGATAAAATAGGACATATAAAACGGGTTCTAAAATTAGAGTATAAAGCGCAGAATAACATAAAGTGCTGAGTGGACCTACCATCACACGAACAACAGGGTAAAAGATCAAACCAAGTCCTGGTAAGGGGAAATGCCACTAAAAAGTGAATTGTGTTTACCCGAAGATGATTTAGATTGAATCTGTGAGATGGAGCCTTTATTCAAGATAGATAGGGTTCAATGCCTTCGCAAGTTGACAGTAGGGTGTATGAGTAAACAGTGACCACATCTAAAACTTTCCCAAGTCTCATCTTATCTCTATGGATGTAAAATGTGTCCTTTACCAAAGACTTCTCGAGTCTTCTCAAAGAGACTGGGTAATCCTAGATCTTGAAGAGTATTCTTCACTTACTTAATCCATGGGATAGCTAGCCTGTTGTACTGTTTCAGACAATCCTCAGCTATCTGGGAATTGTATGTAGCGCCAACCTGAGATGAAACCGTTTAATTCCCCAAAAACCCCACTCAATGAAGGCGGTATGTGAATCCCTATTTAGATTTGTGAAAAATTTGGGACATAAACCTCCCAAAGAACAGACTATACTATACAAAAGCAAATGCTTGTCTGTGGGCACATACAGTGCTGGAGTGTGGGGGCACATGCCGGCAAAGTCATTTTAGGCAGTAGAAAATAAATTCTTGACCAGGCTTTTAGGACTCCCAAGATCTACATTGAGTTTTATAACTCACAACTAAATGGGTGTAGACTTCTTAGAAGACAGGGTGGGCTTGGAACCCATCTTGCTATGGGTTAAATTTGGTCCTCTCCAGAGTTAAGTTTTACTTGGGAAATTGTGAAAATCAATTGTTTTCAAAATGGATATGTTTCCACTAAAAGATTTCTTTGAACGGATGGTCTTTGGTCCAAATGTCAAAATGTAAGATTTATTGTTATTAACCGTAAGATTCTTCCCCTGCATAAAACTATAAAACCCATCTAAAAGTGCTTGCAGGCAATTAGCAGTGTGTGACAAAAGGACAGCATCGTCCGCGTATAGTAGCACAGGTACTAAACGCAAACCAATTTTCTGGTAGTAAAACAATTCCCAATGTATTTTTTCACTACTGTGAGGCCTGTCTCTTCCATTGCATAACATTGGGTTACCGTATTACATTTAATAAGTGCTAACCTTTAATTGGGAGCAGCTAGAAATCTTATTTAGACTCAAATTAATGGCAATTTAAAATATTCTTCAATGGTAATTAATGTTGGCATTTTCTTGTCCTAACCATTTGTGCCTCTGACAGTGTCCTGGGTTACATGACTGTGAATGGCTCTGCTGTTGGGGTTTGTGGGGTGTTCCTGGCAGATAGTGAAACAAAGGGGAGTGGGTGTAGGCAGGATGGGTCATCCTGCCAGATTGCTAAGGGTGGAGCTGCTCCCTTCCCCACTTACATTTCAAAGGGGCTTGCCTCCAGCACACACCAAAGAACCTGGCACTGGTCTTTTGTCATCCCAGACTTCTTGGAGCCTTGACAGGGAAAGGGAATAACTTTCTAGAACCAGATGTGGAAGTAGTCTAGAGATTCCCACTTCAAAGGCTGGCACCAGGTATAAATATTGGACCTTCTAAGCCACTATTCAGTACACTCAGGACCTGTGGACATTACAGAAAAAGGACTGCCTTGTTCCCCAGATGAATGCCCTGTTGCTTGAGGCCTATGTTGTTCCCTAAAAGACTGCCCTGTTGCTACCAGAGGACTGTCCTGCTGCTTGAGGCCTGCCTTGCTCACCAGAGGACAGCAGTGCTGTTTGAGGCCTGCCCTGTCCTGCTCTCTGAGAAGGAAGACTGGACCTGCTTCTTCATCCCAGGCTAACCTAAGTGACTCAAAGGGTCTGTTGGCTGACCTCCTGTTCTGAGATACAGGGACACAACAATCTCCAGAGCCCTCCCTGCAACAGCCCAGCTGACCTGCTGCAACTAGACTTGCCTTAACCTGCAACTGGACCTGCCTGAGCCCTGCTGGAGGATTCTTCTAGAGTGAGTCCCTGATCCCCAGAGGTACCTCAGTCCTTGACCCTTGGCTGGCATCAGAGTGCAAACCTCTGCAGGAAAAGGCAAAATCCCGAAGTTTTGGGCTCATCATGACTGTGAACAGGCCTGTTCATGAAAAGAGTCTGTCACCCGCAATGACCGGCAATGCAAAGCTCCGGTGAACCCGACCCTTTGCGCTACAGCGACCGCTAGCAATGACCAGCAATACGAGAGCTGCACTTCGCACTACACCAGCGACAGATTGTGGTGACTGCCAGCGCAAAGCTCCAGCAGCAAACACCCACGATGTCTGACCACTCTTTGTACTACAGCGACAATAGCCTGCACTGCCTGGCCTGCTCTTCACAGTACAATGATGACCATCCGCGACGTTCTCCCAGCTCCTCATGGCCTCTTACACCGTGAACTAGACTCTGCGCACCGGACTTTGAGAGGGTGACATTTTCAGCTAGACTAACCTGGTTCCTGTACCCGGCCCACACTCGTTCTCGGTCAGCCTGAACTCATGACTTTCCCCCAGTCTAGCACGACCAGATGACCGCGAGTGGCACTTTGTGCTTTAACGGGCTATATCTATTTAAAACTTTAATATTACATATTTCCGGTTCTACTGATTGGATCTTGTTTCTCTGGTATCATTTTATATTTATTAAAATTTTCAACTATTTTTCTGAATTGGTTTGGGATTTTTCCTGTGTGGTGTTTGTACTTTGTTACTGTTTGTGTGCTGCATAAATACTTTTCACTTTGCCTCTAAGTTAAGCCTGACTGCTTTATGCCAAACTACCAGACGGCTAGGCACATGTTAATTTAGTGACTTTTGTGGTTCACCCTGACAAGGATTGCGGGTGTTGCCTGAGTGGGGATTTCACTACTCTACATAGCTTATATCCCATTTTTCTTACATAAGGCAACAAAGACTATTAATGTGTTTTCATAGCCTCTGCTGTTGCTCATTAATTGATGTGATAGAGTATGCCAATTTTGAGTAGCAACTTGTCATGCGCACTGGCATTGCAAGCTGTAAACAGTGTATGTAGCCAGTTTTGTTTTGCCAGTATTTCCTCAATTAGGGAATTATCTGATTTGTATTTGTGAGCAACGCTCAAGGCCAAGGGCTAGATGTCTCAAATCCTTGCATTGCCCTTGCGTCATGCAAAGTGATGCAAGGGCAATGCAAACCTTAACTCAGATTTACCAAGCCACGCAAAGCTACCTTGCATGGCCCTGCATGACTTGGTAAATCTGGAGTCTAGCAAGGCAGTGTAAGTCGCTGCCTTGCGTTACCCTGTGCCAGGAAGGTGTTACATGAGTGGAGAGTGGGTGTTCCCAAGCATCCACCCATGCATTTTGCAGCATTCCCAGATTTACTAAGAGTAGTAAACCTGGGAATGCATCAAAATTGTACACCTTCCCAATAGAGGTGCAACGAGGAGAAATATCTTTAATGTTCCTCATTGTTTCCGCTTTCTAATTGAGCTGCATTTGGCAGCACACTTAGAACGAGGAAAAAGTCTCTAAGGATTGTTTTTGTGCAATACGGTGTCTGTTCCTGCACAAAAACAATCCAGCCTGCAATGCAGGCACCCTTGCACCATGGCGCAAGGATGCCTGTGCTGGTGCTAGGCAGCACCCAGTGCACAAGCTGAGTGCGAGAGCAGGAATGCCCCATATCTTAGTAAATATGGCATATTCCTGCCCTCTCCATTTGGAACAAGTGCGGCAAGTTGTGTTTCTGTGTTGAGCTGCATCAAATATTGATAAATCTGGCCCAAGTCTTTATTGCTGTAGTCATCTATATCATTGAGTTTTCAATGGGCAAAAGTACGCTTATCACTCTTGTCTCAATTGGTTATTTCTTCATAAGCGGTATATGGGGTGTCACATCATAATATTTTGTAGATGTCTCATATCAAACATAATTGAGAAGCATTTCCTGTGCAAACATTAGAAGGAGACAAAACAGGCAGATTTTTAGGTTTGCTCGGAAGAGCATGGCGCTGTGGACCTCCACTAGGAAACAATTCCAGAGGAGGGTGCCAGATATGAAGCGTCTGCCTCCACTCCTCTAGCACTGGGTTATGCTCACAATAGGCAGGTTTGCTAAACAGGAGCGAAGAGGGCAGCAGACTTGTTTAAGGTGAGAACCTACCCAGAAGATTTGTGTAGGTCAAACCTTCATCACGTAAGTAAGGGACAGATTCTTTGAAGAAGTTATGGCCAGTGTGAAAGCTTCTCTGGGCAACGACATTTTGCAAATTTTTGCTGTGGCCATATTAGGGCAGATTTACTAGCACTTTGCTCTGGGTTTTGCCTCACAAGTCACGCAAATCAGTGCAAAGCTTAGTATTCAGAGATTTAGGGGTATATGTACAAGCCCCTATCGCCATGGGAACATCACTTTTTAGGACGTTCCTGTGGCGATAGGGGCTTCGCCTTATTTACAAGGCAGCGTTAAGCCACTTAACGTGGCTTAACGCTGCCTTGTAAATAAGCCACCCTTTCACGCTGTGTTTAGCGTGAAAGGGGAGGGCAGTGCCCACTGCAACACCCATTGATTTTGACGCTGCCCCTATTTACAAGGGTGGCGTAAATAGGAGGCAGCACCAAAATTAAGACCAGGAAAAACCTGGTCTTAACTTGGCGAAAGCTCCTCGTTTTTGCTTTTTCCATGTGTGCTGCCTTGTGCAGCACACATGGAAAAGGCAAAACACCTTGAATTGTTTATGTGTAGGAAGATGTCCCTTCCTGCACACAAACAATCTTTTAAAAGAAATGACATTTTGTAATCTTCCATGTGTGCTGCATTAAGCAGCACACATAGAGCGATTAAATGTGTGCTGCATTAAGCAGCACACATAGAAGCGACAAACGGCATTTAAAGATTGTTTATGTGCAGGAAGGGACACCTTCCTACATACAAACAATCTTCCCCTGCACGCAGACACCCTTGCACTATGGTGCAAGGGTGCCTGCGTTGGTGCTAGGCAGCTAAGTGTAGCACCAGCGCAGGGGGAAACGCAAGGCTGCACCATATTCTTGTAAATATTGTCCAGCCTTGCGTTTCTGAAGTGGCAGAGTGAGGCGCTAAGCCATGACGGCTAACACCTCACTCCGCCACTTCTTTGTACATATGCCCCTTACTTCCCAGAGCAAAAGGTTTTTTTGCGCTGGAAAGTCACTATAATATAAGTCAAAATAGTACTACGGGGTACTTTGCATTAGGGGCGTAGCATGGGTGGTGCATGGGCATGCCCGTGCAGCCACCCTTGAATTTGAATCAAATACCTATCTAGAAGCATTGGAATACAGGGATTTGCATAAAAAATATGCATCCTCGAGGCACACAGCTTCAAGGAGGATGTGTACCTCAGTTGTTAATATGTTTAGGCTTTCTACATAGGAAAAATGTATGCACGTAAATGTTAATGTTGAAAGGGTGCATGACTCCACGTTACTGTCACAGGATGCTTTAAACTCCGGGAACGTCAGTTCATGTAGGGATGGATTCTGGCAGCTGTAGCCCTGATAAATATCAATTGAAGCGATTTGCATAGATCAGAGCAGGAATGCAAACCTCTCTTTTCCACTTGTGATGCCCATGCCACAAGCAAGTGCACGTAAAGGGGAGGGCTGTACTCGAGTTGGGGCTTATGTTCTGGGAATTCCCCAGTGTGGTTAAGATGGCCGACATGCCATGTGTTCTGGGGCACGTTTGCAAGGAATACTTTGGACATAAGTTGTGCTCTGTATATGCAGCTATCTTTCAGTGTTGTTATTTTGTTACAGACATCCGTATGAGGCACTAGAAATTGCAAAATTGCACAGTGTACCTCGTGCCACTTCCATACACTTTCATAAGGTGTCCACCACATATTTGGAAATATATGCTGTACTTGTTCACCTACACCCATATTGTGTATCTAAATGCTTGCTAATAACCAGTACTAGGATGCCTATTGAGAAGGTTGCAGGTTGATAGGTGTCACACTCTGACAGATCACGTTGCCAAATAGATTTTTAACCGTTGTAAGTCTTTTCAGGGATTAGCATTGATGAGAACATTTTAGGACATGCCTTTGCTGTCTGGCCAGACTATTTTTTAACACACACACACACACACACACACACACACACACACACACACACACACACACACACACACATCTATAGCTAGATACATAGATATAGATAAATATCTCTGTCTCTGTCTCTCTCTCTCTCTCTTCTCTCTATCTATCTATACATCTCTCTCTCTCCATATATATATATATATATATATATATATATATATATATATATATTAACTGAAAAAACCATAGGTTTCAGGCACGTTATAGTTAGAAATTAGCATTTAAAAACCTTAGAAATTCACTGAAAAACCATAGGTTTCAGGGGCGTTATAGTTAGTTGGACATTTCACTCGTACAAAACCATAGAAATTCCCCCGTTATAGTTAGTTCAGCTAACTATAACTCGCATGCTACTCGCAATGCACTGCTGATGACGTCACATATTACATCACTCATGACATGGTCAGTGACATCACTCATGACATCACTGATGACATCTCAAATGACATCACTGATGACATCACTGATGACATCATCCTTGTGATAGAGTGGCAGACCTCCTCTCACCCTAATATAACCTTTGATACACACACTCAAAAATACAAACTAACATTTTCAAAACAATGGACATACCAATACCAGTTACAACACACCTACTCATTAATTCCAAGATCTACACACACATCCACTCATTCACCAACAGTCCCTATACAGTCACTCATACATGTACTCACTCATCATATGTACTCATACACCTATACATCCTGTTACACACCGCCACTCATCCATAGAGTTACTCACACACATAGTCACACATGCAAACAAAGTATCAAACATCCATTTACTTGCATATACAGTTATACACACACTACCACACTTACTTCTACAGAAACTTACACATACTTACTCTCTTAAACAATCACTTATAGAAACACCTACTTATTTGTACAGAAACTCTTCCAATCTCTCACTCTCACATATACTCACTTATATACACCAATACTCACATATACTAGTTTAAAACATATGTAGTTACTCATAAAGACACTATTGAGACAGTCATTCACTCACTAACACACCCATACACATACTCATCCACCTATACAGTCCTGCACACATGCTGTCTTCAACACATACAAACAGTGAGTCACTCATTCATGCATCTATGCACTAAGTAATACCCCCACCGAACCATACAGACACTCAGACACTCATACTGATACTCAAAAACCAACTAATAACCCATATAGACACTCATGTAGCTACTCACCAACCCATGCAGCCACTTATACACAAAGTGAGAGACTGATACAGATATTTTCATATTTAAACATTACTCACTAACCCATGTATTCACTAAGATACACTTAGTCAGTTATACAATCAATTTTACAAAAAAATCATCCATTTAGACACTTATATACCCATTTATTCTTCCATCGACCTTGAGATATACATATATAAAACATATTTAATTTTCTGAAAAACACACATTCACTGGATGATGTCATCAGTGATGTCATCAGTGATGTCATGAGTGATGTCACTGACCATGTCATGAGTGATGTAATATGTGACGTCATCAGCAGTGCATTACGGGAGCACGAGTTATAGTTAGCTGAACTAACTATAACGGGGGAATTTCTATGGTTTTGTACGAGTGAAATGTCCAACTAACTATAACGCCCCTGAAACCTATGGTTTTTTCAGTGAATTTCTAAGGTTTTTTAAATGCTAATTTCTAACTATAACGTGCCTGAAACCTATGGTTTTTTCAGTGAATTTCTAAGGTTTTTTAAATGCTAATTTCTAACTATAACGTGCCTGAAACCTATGGTTTTTTCAGTGAATATATATATATTTATTATACTATGTATACATGTGAAAATGTCTCGATCCCCTGTTTGCCTCGGTGGCACGGAAAAAATGGGTGGAACTGACGTCAGCACGCCGACGAGGTCCTCTTATGGCTCCGATGACGTCATACGGTGTCGCGAGCGGAGCCGTGCTCGTTGACGTGGGAGAGCTAGGAAAGAATTTCCGTGGAATGCTGGTGCAGGGGATATTCACCTGTGTTCAGGCTAGTCCTTTGGGAGCAACTGTTTATGTTGCCACTCCAGAAACCGAAACCAGTGATCCGAGGGCAGAGGCCCTGCAGATGGCACACGAGGTGGGGTGCCCAGTCGTGTGCACCGGCGGGGCAGTGAAGTGACAAGCACCACAACCCACAAAAAAGGTAACGAGGGCACTGAATAACACAGGATCTTCTCTTTGTATCTGGCAGGAACAACGAAGTTAAAATGCCCTAGTACCAAAATGTAGAATTAGTGCTACAATGGTCTTCAAGAGGACCTGCGATGCCGCTTCTGCCTCCCGTACCCTGGAGGCGGCACATGGGTCACGCGGTACGGTCATACTGCGGTGGGACGCACACTCGTTGACCTCTCATGGCACTGCTCCACACTTCAGGGAGGACGCTTTCCATTAGCTATGTTTTCTGATGACATGTCGCGCCGGCCCCGTCCAACAACAGAACTCCTTTAGATCCAAACAGACTCTTCCACTCTCTCACCGGAAGTGAAACCAGGCCACGCGGACACTTTCACAATACAACAGCCGGGAATGCACTTTTCGGTAAGAAAACCACATTCCTTCCTCCTAATTAATCAAATAAACGTCTCACTGAAGAACAGGGGCCAGCTTCGATCGGTAAACAGCCGTTACAATGACTTTTTTACTTTGCGATACCATTACAACGCATGCATTACCACGCATGCGTTGTACATCACGAAGTCATTACTACGCATTTTTTAGAACGCATGGTCATTTACCACGCATGCCTTTACAACGAATTTTGTTGTAAAGGTATGTATGGTAAATGACCATGCGTTCTAAAAACATGTAGACGATCCATGTCGTTGTAAGGAAACAGAGGCTGTTCTGTTTCCTCACAACGACGTGCACCGCCCCTCAGAGATGACGTGAAGCAGGAACCACGAGGAGAGAGGAACCATGAGGAGTGAGAGGTAAGGGGGATTGGGCATGGGGTGGGGGTTTCTTTTCTAGGGTTTAGGGTAGTGCAGTGGTGTTTGGGTGGTGTAGGGGGTCGTGCTGGGGTAGTGTTTTAGGGTTTAGGGTAGTGCAGTGGTGTTTGGGTAGTGTAGGGGGTCGTGCTGGGGGTAGTGTTTTAGGGTTTAGGGTAGTGCTGTTGTGTGGGGGTCGTGCTGGAGGTAGTGTTTTAGGGTTTAGGGTAGTGCAGTGGTGTATGGGTAGTGTAGGGGGTCATACTGGGGTAGTGTTTTATGGTTTAGGGTAGTGCAATGGTGTTTGGGTAGTGTAGGGGTCATGCTGGGGGTAGATTTAGGGTTTAGGGTAGTGCAGTGGTGTTTGGGTAGTGTAGGGAGTCGTGCTGGGGTAGTGTTTTAGGGTTTAGGGTAGTGCAGTGGTGTTTGTATAGTGTAGGGGGTTGTGCTGGGGGTAGTGTTTTAGGGTTTATGTTAGTGCAGTGGTGTTTGGGTAGTGTAGGGGGTAGTGCTGGGGTAGTGTTTTAGGGTTTATGGCAGTACAGTGGTGTTTGTGTAGTGTAGGGGGTCGTGTTTTAGGGTATAGGGTAGTGCAGTGGTGTTTGTGTAGTGTGGGTGGTCATGCTGGGGGTATATTTAGGGTTTAGTGTAGTGCAGTGGTGTTTGGGTAGTGTAGGGAGTCGTGCTGGTGGTAGTGTTTTAGGGTTTAGGGTAGTGCAGTTATGTTTGGGTAGTGTAGGGTGTCGTGCTGGGGGTAGTGTTTTAGCACTTATTTTTCTTTCTACAGCACTAACCATAATTTCTATGGCAAAATGAACCCCTCATTTTGTTCCTTTTTAAATTAAATGTTTTAAGTGTTACCAGTTTATTCCAATCAAGATGGCTTCAGGTGTGCAATACTTTTGTCATAAGTAAGACTGTTAGCGCTCTAGTTGTTCTTTAGAACACTCTGGGAAGCTGCAGTAGAACACAAAGGCATCAACTGACAGGCTGCTCCTGTTGAAATATAACAGGAAGATATTTGAGATCTCACTTAACCCCTTCGCTGCTAGGCCTTTTCCCCCCCTGTGCTAAGCCTTTTTTTGGCTATTTGGGGTAGTGCGCGCTTAGGCCCCTGTAACTTTTTGACCACATAAGGTATCCATGCCAAATTTGCGTCCTTTTTTTATAACATCATGGGGATTGTAAAGGTACCCAGGGTTTGTGGATTCCCCTGGAGGGGACCCAGAAATTAGCCAAAATACAGCTAAATTTTGGGTTTTTTGGGAAAAATGCGAAAAAAGGGCTACAGATGAAAGCGTCTTGTTTTTTCCCTGAAAATGGCATCAAAAAAGGGGTTGTGGTGCTGAAATCACCATCTTCCCAGCTTTCAGGGACAAGCAGACTTTTGTCAGAAAACCAACTTTTTTTACACAGTTTTGGCATTTTTCTGGGACATAGCCTATTTTTGCTATTTTTTGTGCTTTCAACCTCCTTCCAGTTAATGGTAGAAATGGGTATGAAACCAATAATGGATCCTGGAAAGCCATACAATTCTGAAAAGTAGACACAATTCTGAATTCAGCAAGGGGTCATTTGTGTAGATCCTTAAAGTTTTCCTTATAGAAACTAACAGTTAAATAAAGGAAAAATTGAAAATTTGTTGAAAAAAACAGCCATTTGTGTCAACGTTTTCACCTGTAACTTCTTCTAATTATGACAGCTATTTGAAGGCAATATACTGTTATATCTGCTGGACCTTTCTGGTTGTGGGGATATATAGGACTTGTAGGTTCACCAAGAACCCGACGAACCCAGAGCCAATAACTGAGCAGCATCTTGCAATGGTTTTTTATTATGTACCGGGTATATAGCAATTATTTTGGGAAAATGTATACATGGAAAAATT
Source organism: Calotriton arnoldi (assembly GCA_963921515.1). Classification (NCBI taxonomy): domain Eukaryota; kingdom Metazoa; phylum Chordata; class Amphibia; order Caudata; family Salamandridae; genus Calotriton; species Calotriton arnoldi. Next base: position 1,081,326 of record CAWUFW010001804.1, read on the forward strand.
GTTATGAAAGATACCTATGTATTTCTGAAATGGGAACAAAATGTAGATTTTAGAAACAGTAGATATTTGCACATTTCCGAAATTGGGAGTACCCATACTAGCATGAGAATTATAGGTCATTTTTCAAAATGACTTATTTTTTACATATTGTCTTTTATTTGGAAGGCAGAAATGCATCGAAAGTCAATAGGTAATAACAGTTGCTCTACAATTCTGTGTTACCCTAAGTCTCCCGATAAAAATGATACCTCACTTGTGTGGGTAGGCCTTGTGCCCACAACAGGAAATGGCTCAAAATGCAACGTGGACGTACCACATTTTCACAATGAAAAATTACCCTTTTTTTTGCAATGTGCCTAGCTGTAGTTTTTGAACCCTAGCTCTGCGGGCACTTAGGGAAACCTAGCAAACCTATACATTTTTGAAAACTAGACACCCAGGGGAATTCAGGATGGGGTGACTTGACTGGCTCTCACCAGGTTCTTTTACCCAGAATCCCTTGCAAACCTAAAAAATTGGCAAAAAAGACACATTTTCCTCACTTTTCTGTGGTGGAAAGTTCTGGACTCTGCGTGGATCCACAAAATTTCACCCACCCCGCGTTCCCCAAGGTCTTCTGAAAAAAATGGTACCTCACTTGTGGGGGTAGGCCTAGTGCCCGCGACAGGAAGCAGCGCAAAACGCAACGTGGACGCACCACATTTTCACAGTGAAAAATGACCCTTTTTTTGCAAAGTGCCTAGCTGTAGTTTTTGAACCCTAGCTCTGCCGGCACTTAGGGAAACCTAGCAAACCTATACATTTTTGAAAAGTAGATACCCAGGGGAATCCAGGATGGGGTGACTTGACTGGCTCTCACCAGGTTCTGTTACCCAGAATCCCTTGCAAACCTAAAGAATTGGCAAAAAAACACATTTTCCTCACTTTTCTGTGGTGGAAAGTTCTGGAATCTGCGTGGATCCACAAAATTCCACCCACCCCGTGTTCCCCAAGGTCTTCCGAAAAAATGGTACCTCACTTGTGTGGGTAAGCCTAGTGCCCGCGACAGGAAGCAGCGCAAAGCGCAACGTGGACGCACCACATTTTCACAGTGAAAAATGACCCTTTTTTTGCAAAGTGCCTAGCTGTAGTTTTTGAACCCTAGCTCTGCCGGCACTGAGGGAAACCTAGCAAACCTATACATTTTTGAAAAGTAGACACCCAGGGGAATCCAGGATGGGGTGACTTGACTGGCTCTCACCAGGTTTAGTTACCCAGAATCCCTTGCAAACCTAAAAATTGGCAAAAAAACACATTTTCCTCACTTTTCTGTGTTGGAAAGTTCTGGAATCTGCGTGGATCCACAAAATTCCACCCACCCCGCGTTCCTCAAGGTCTTCCAAAAAAATGGTACCTCACTTGTGTGGGTAGGTTTAGTGCCCGCGACAGGAAGCAGCGCAAAGCGCAACGTGGACGCACCACATTTTCACAGTGAAAAATGACCCTTTTTTTGCAAAGTGCCTAGCTGTAGTTTTTGAACCCTAGCTCTGCCGGCACTTAGGGAAACCTAGCAAACCTATACATTTTTGAAAAGTAGACACCCAGGGGAATCCAGGATGGGGTGACTTGACTGGCTCTCACCAGGTTCTGTTACCCAGAATCCCTTGCAAACCTAAATAATTGGCAAAAAAACAAATTTTCCTCACTTTTCTGTGGTGGAAAGTTCTGGAATCTGCGTGGATCCACAAAATTCCACCCACCACGCGTTTCCCAAGGTCTTCCGAAAAAAATGATACCTCACTTGTGTGGGTAGGCCTAGTGCCCGCGACAGGAAGCAGCCCAAAACGCAACATGGACGCACCACATTTTCACTGTGAAAAATGACCCTTTTTTTGCAAAGTGCCTAGCTGCAGTTTTTGAACCCTAGCTCTGCCGGCACTTAGGGAAACCTAGCAAAACTATACATTTTTGAAAAGTAGACACCCAGGGGAATCCAGGATGGGGTGACTTGACTGGCTCTCACCAGGTTCTGTTACCCAGAAGCCCTTGCAAACCTAAAAAATTGGCAAAAAAAACACATTTTCCTCACTTTTCTGTGGTGGAAAGTTCTGGAATCTGCGTGGATCCACAAAATTCCACCCACCCCGCGTTCCCCAAGGTCTTCCGAAAAAAATGGTACCTCACTTGTGTGGGTAGGCCTGGTGCCCGCGACAGGAAGCAGCGCAAAACGCAACGTGGACGCACCACATTTTCACAGTGAAAAATGACCCTTTTTTTGCAAAGTGCCTAGCTGTAGTTTTTGAACCCTAGCTCTGCCGGCACTTAGGGAAACCTAGCAAACCTATACATTTTTGAAAAGTAGACACCCAGGGGAATCCAGGATGGGGTGACTTGACTGGCTCTCACCAGGTTCTGTTACCCAGAATCCCTTGCAAACCTAAATAATTGGCAAAAAAACACATTTTCCTCACTTTTCTGTGGTGGAAAGTTCTGGAATCTGCGTGGATCCACAAAATTCCACCCACCCGGCATTTCCCAAGGTCTTCCAAAAAAAATGGTACCTCACTTGTGTGGGTAGGCCTAGTGCCCGCGACAGGAAGCAGCGCAAAACGCAACGTGGACGCACCACATTCTCACAGTGAAAAATGAGTCAGTTTGCATATGTTTGCCTGGTTTGTGGTGCCCCAAACCGATCAGGAAGCCACCCGCATGTTTCAAAAATGTTGCGGGGGCTTCAAGGACTTCGGCAGCTTCTCCTAAATCATTTATCAAATGTAACCCTGTGTTGCCTGGGGTGTATACAGCAAGAAGTTTATGGGTTTTTAAGGATTCCCAGAGTGCGATCTTTTGCTTTTCAGATGAGCATTGCAGGGACTCATTGTGGATGGTAAATAGTTCCATGAATGAATGAGAAAGTAGAAAGACCTCATGGTGCAAGACCCAGCGAAAGCGAAATGAGCTCGGATGCAGGCTCAAGCGTAGATGAAGCACCTGGAGAGCAACTGTATTTTCACTAGGAATTGCGAATACTACAGATGTCCACGTGACAAGATGGGGGAACCAAGGACCATGAAACCAAGAAAAAGGTGGAGAACAAGGAGGAGCAAGAGGCAGAGAAAAGGGCAAAGGGAGAACTTAACAACAGACGAAGAAACATCCATTGAAAATAATTATTCTCAAAGCATGAAATCCACAGTAATAAACTTATCAAAAATGTCCCTCAGTCCGAACGAATTTTGAACCTCGGCCTCACTTATTGCCCTACAGTGATTCCAGATTTCACCGACAAACAAATTGAACTGTGTAAATACATCAGGAAACTGAAATTACATGCGCACTTTCAATTGAAACCAAATAAAAAAACAGTCAGGATGAGCCAGAAACATAAACCCTCATCTTTCAGAATAGGAGACATAACTGAATTATTGGAAATCCAGAATCTAGCACAGGGGTCAGCCTAGAAATCCAGAAAAAGTATCCCAACAAAAATATGATCTAGCACAAGAACAATCCAGAGAAGTAGTGAGACACATGGAAAATACATATGAGAGAGTAGCAACTAATACGGAGAAATTGAATCAGATAGGTTTCACCACAAATGAATCAGCTCCGAGTGGATCTAAATGAAAGTCAGAATTCTACCCACAGTTACCCCCTGGCAATAAAATCGATCTGTTCTATGAATTAATTGTTAATGACTTGAATAAATTGAGATGCAAGTGGTGCAGCAGATAGGACCGGGAGAACTTTTCCTTCAAAGATTGGCAGGATATTACAACTCTGAAAAAAGATCCATCCCTTGTCATAAAACCTTCTGGTAAGGGAGGTAATATAGTTTTAATGGACTAGGAACTATATTTAAAAGAGGCAAGAAGACAACTTAATAATGTGACACACTATCAATACCTCTCGTCAAATCCTTTGAAGGAAATGGAAAAAGAGTTCCACTTGAAGCTCCAAATATGGCATGAAAAAACTTACTGGAATGGGAGGAATATATGTATTTAAAAACCGAACATGTTAAAATGGCCACATTTTACTTTTTACTAAAGGTTCATAAGAATGCTGAAGTTCCACCCGGCAGGCCAATAGTGAGCTCGATAGGCTCACTAAGGGGAAATTGCTCACGATTTCTTGATTTATTTTTACAGCCATACGTCACATCCCTATCCTCATACTTAAGGAACTCAACTGACTATTTGCAAAAATTGGATGGGATACCATGGAGAACCGAGTATGTCATGCTAAGTCTCGATGTAATCTCCCTTTACACGTCCATTAATTACAAGGACGGCATTACGGCATGCAAACACTTTTTTAGAGATAGACCAATTGAGCACATGGAACATACCCAAATGGTGATGGACATGTTGGAATGTGGCCTTACTCACAATATGTGCACCTTCAATGGACAGTTTTACCTCCAGTTACAGGGCACAGCCATGGGCACCTCCTTCGCCCCCACCAACATAAATGTATTACTGTGGTGGTGGGAGAAGGAGGTGGCCTGGAGAGAGGATAACAACGTCTATATGGAAAAGGTTGTGCTCTGGTGTCATTTCATAGAGGATTTACTCATCTTGTGGGGTGGAGAGTATCAGAACTGGAGGATTTTATTGCAACACTAAACATCAATCAAGTTAACGTCAAATTCACTTCAATTATCAGTAAGACACATTGTGAATTTCTAGATGTAAATCTGGATGTTAAAGATGGAAGTCTGGTTTCAACCATCCACAGGAAAGCCACGGCCACAAATTCTATATTGCACACCACATGGGAACAACCATTGGCATTGAAGTGGAGCATTCCATATGGCCAAATGCTATGAGCAAAAAGAATCTGCTCAACAGAAGAACAATCTGAAAAAGAAATGAGAAGGATGACAGAAAGATTTACTCAACGAGGGTATCCGGCAAGTGTACTGCGAGATGCCAGTGAGAGAGTCAGAAGACAGACAAGAGCACAAGCACTTTATCCAACCAAGGAGTAATAGAAGAAAGATGAAATGAAAAGGCTTTTCTTGGAATACAACTCAGCACACCCCACCATAAAGAAAATACTACAGAAGAACTGGAGTATATTGCGAACAGAGAACCTTGTAAAAGATGTGGTGGACCAAAGCTCCAAAATAACATTAAAAAAAAACAAATCGTTGGGAGATATCTTGATAAGGAGCCATTTTGAAATAACCAGAGAAAGGAATTGGCTAGCAGGTAACATAAAAGGCTTTATAAACTGTGGTTCTTGCAGAGCATGTCAGTTTGGGATGAATCGGAAGACATTTGCAACATTGGACAGAGAAAGGACAATAGAAGGCAGAATCACATGTGAAACTGAATTCGTAGTATATGCACTTAAATCAATCAATCAATCAATCAATCAATCACGGCATTTATAGAGCGCGCTACTCACCCGGGAGGGTCTCAAGGCGCTGGGGGAGGGGGTAAGTTACTGCTCGAACAGCCAGGTCTTGAGCTGCTTCCTGAAGGAGAGATGGTCCTGGGTTCGCCGAAGGTGAGTGGGGAGGGAGTTCCAGGTCTTGGCTGCCAGGTAGGAGAAGGATCTTCCTCCGGCGGTGGTTCTGCGGATGCGTGGTACGGTGGCGAGGGCGTGGCTGGTTGATCGTAGCTGGCGTGTGGGCGTGTAGAAGGTCATGCGGTCGTTGAGGTACTTTGGGCCCAGGTCGTGGAGGGCCTTGTGTGCGTGGGTGAGGAGTCTGAACGTGATTCTCTTGCTGACGGGGAGCCAGTGCAGGTCTTTCAGGTGCACGGTGATGTGGCTGTGTCGGGGGATGTCCAGGATGAGTCGTGCGGAGGCGTTCTGGATGCGCTGGAGTCTCTTTTGAAGTTTGGCTGTGGTTCCGGCGTAGAGGGTGTTCCCATAGTCCAGTCGGCTGGTGACGAGTGCCTGGGTGACGGTCTTCCTGGTTTCAGTGGGGATCCATCTGAAGATCTTGCGGAGCATGCGCAGGGTGTTGAAGCATGAAGATGAGACGGCGTTGACTTGTCTGGTCATCGACAGGGAGGAGTCCAGGATGAAGCCCAGGTTGCGTGCGTGGTCCGTTGGCTTGGGCGCGGTGCCCAGGGCCGGGGGCCACCAGGAGTCGTCCCAGGCGGAGGGTGATGAGCCCAGGATGAGGACTTCCGTCTTGTCTGAGTTCAGTTTAAGGCGGCTGTTCCTCATCCAGTCGGCGACGTCTCTCATCCCGTCGTGTAGGTTGGCTCTGGCGGTGGTGGGGTCGTTGGTGAGGGAGAGGATCAGCTGGGTGTCGTCGGCGTAGGGAGATGATGTTGAGGTTGTGTCGGCGTGCGATGGCTGCGAGGGGGCTCATGTAGACGTTGAAGAGGGTTGGGCTGAGTGAGGATCCTTGTGGAACGCCGCAGATGACTTCGGTGGCTTCGGATCTGAACGGGGGAGGCGGACTCTCTGGGTTCTTCCGGCGAGGAACGAGATGATCCATTCCAGTGCTTTCTCTCGGATTCCGATGTTGCTGAGGCGCTTCACTAGGGTGCGGTGGCAGACGGTGTCGAACGCCGCAGAGAGGTCCAAGAGGATGAGGGCAGCTGTTTCCCCGTTGTCGGTTAGGGTTCTGATGTCGTCGGTGGCTGCGATAAGGGCGGTCTCGGTGCTGTGGTTGGCCCGAAACCCAGACTGCGAGGGGTCGAGGGATCCATTCGTCTCGAGGAAGGCGGCAAGCTGTCTGTTGACGGTCTTCTCGATGACTTTGGCCGGAAACGGAAGGAGCGAGATGGGACGGTAGTTCTTGAGGTCGGTGGGGTCCGCCGTTGGTTTCTTCAGGAGGGCGGTAAGCTCGGCGTGCTTCCAGCTCTCCGGGAAGGTGGCGGTGTGGAAGGAGGAGTTGATGATGTCCCGGAGATGGGGTGCGATGGTGGCGTCGGCTTTGTTGAAGACGTGGTGTGGGCAGGGGTCGGTTGGTGATCCGGAGTGGATGGAGTTCATCGTGCGGGTGGTGTCTTCGGTGCTGATCGGGGTCCAGTTGTAGAGGGTGGTGGTGGCGGGCGTTGGTTCGGCGGTAGGGTGCGTTGTTTGTGCGTCGAAGCTGTTGTGTATGTCGGTGATCTTGCGGTGGAAGAACGCGGAGAGTGAGTTGCAGAGGTCTTGCGAGGGGGTGATGTCGTTGTTTCCGGCGCTGGGGTTGGAGAACTCTTTGACGATGCTGAAAAGTTCCTTGCTGTCATGGGCGTTGTTGTCCAGTCGTTCTTTGAGTGCCGACTTCTTGGTGGCACGGATCAGCTGGTGGTGTTTGCGGGTGGCGTGCTTGAGGGCGGTCCTGTTGTCTGTGGTCTGGTCGAGTCGCCAGGTTTTCTCGAGAGTGCGGCAGTTCTTCTTGGATTCCTTGAGTTCGTTGGTGAACCAAGGGGTTTTCTTGCTTCCGGGTCTGCTGGGAGGGTTTTTAGTGGTGCGAGGTCGTCGGCGCAGGCGGTCAGCCACTTGGCGAGGTTGCTGGCTGCTTCGTTTGGGTCCGTTGTGTTGGTGGGTGTGTTCTGGCTGAGGGAGGCGGTGAGCTGCTCGGCGGTGATCTTGCTCCAGCTCCGGCGGGGAGCCTGTTGCGGGTGGTGGTGGGTCGCAGTCTTTCTGAAGCTGAAGTGGACGCAGCTGTGGTCGGTCCAGTGGAGTCCGGTGGCGTGGCTGAAGGAGATGTGCTTGCTGGACGAGAAGACGGGGTCAAGCGTGTGGCCGGCGTAGTGGGTGGGCGTGTTCACCAGTTGCTTGAGTCCGAGGTTGGCGAGGTTGTCCAGCAGGGCGGTGGTGTTTCTGTCGTTGTTGTTCTCCAGGTGGAAGTTGAGGTCCCCTAGGAGGATGTAGTCGGCTGAGGGCATGGCGTGCGGGCTGATGAAGTCTGCGATGTCTTCGCTGAATAGTGTGCGTGGTCCCGGGGGTCTGTAGATGAGGGTGCCTCGGAGGGTGGTCTTGGGGTCAGTGTGTATCTGGAAGTGTAGGTGTTCGGCAGCGGAGAAGGTCTCGTCGGAGTTAGTCGAGATGCGGATGGTGTTCTTGTGTACGATGGCGATGCCTCCTCCCGTCTGGTTGACGCGGTCCTTCCGGGTGATCTTGTATCCATCCGGGATGGCTATGGCGATGTCGGGCGCTGAGGAGGCGTTCATCCAGGTCTCGGTGAGGAAGGCGATGTCCGGTGCTGTTGCGTCGAGCAGGTCCCAGAGTTCCACGGCGTGCCTGTGGACGGAGCGGGTGTTCAGCAGGATGCATTTCAGGTGGTTGCTGCTGTTGCTCGACTTGGCGGAGGTGGTGCACGTCCGGGGGCAGGTGAATCGGCAGGCTTGGCAGGCGAAGGGTCCGTGGGTGCGTCTCGGTGAGGCTCGGTAGCAGGCAGGGTTCCGGCCGGCATTGAGTGCGGTGAGTGTGGCGGCGTCGTAGGTCCGTCGAGTAGTGTTGCGTTGGTGGGTTCCAGGGGTTCTGGCGCTGGGCGCGGTCCAGTCGCGGACGGGCGCAGACGGGCTTGCCTTAGGCGCGCCTTGGCGCGCCAGCGGCGCGCCCGCTGCGCACGTCCGCTGCGCGGCCGTGCAGCGGCCGCCATTTATGGGGAGGTGGGAGGGAGGAGCAGCTGGGAGGCGGGAGGCAGGGGCAGCGAATGGGCAGTCAGGGGGCGGGGCCGCAGGGAACGCAGCGGCGGGAGTGGCGAGAGGCAGCGGGGGCACAGAAAGGAAAAACAGGGGGAGAGCAGACAAAATCACGGGCACAACAACAGTGGGGCAGCGAGGGGCACAGAAAGGAAAAACAGGGGGAGAGCAGACAAAATCACGGGCACAACAACAGTGGGGCAGCGAGGGGCACAGAAAGGAAAAACAGGGGGAGAGCAGACAAAATCACGGGCACAACAACAGTGGGGCAGCAAGGGGCACAGAAAGGAAAAACAGGGGAGAGCAGACAAAATCACGGGCACAACAACAGTGGGGCAGCGAGGGGCACAGAAAGGAAAAACAGGGGGAGAGCAGACAAAATCACGGGCACAACAACAGTGGGGCAGCGAGGGGCACAGAAAGGAAAAACAGGGGGACAGCAGACAAAATCACGGGCACAACAACAGTGGGGCAGCGAGGGGCACAGAAAGGAAAAACAGGGGGAGAGCAGACAAAATCACGGGCACAACAACAGTGGGGCAGCGAGGGGCACAGAAAGGAAAAACAGGGGGACAGCAGACAAAATCACGGGCACAACAACAGTGGGGCAGCGAGGGGCACAGAAAGGAAAAACAGGGGGACAGCAGACAAAATCACGGGCACAACAACAGTGGGGCAGCGAGGGGCACAGAAAGGAAAAACAGGGGGACAGCAGACAAAATCACGGGCACAACAACAGTGGGGCAGCGAGGGGCACAGAAAGGAAAAACAGGGGAGAGCAGACAAAATCACGGGCACAACAACAGTGGGGCAGCGAGGGGCACAGAAAGGAAAAACAGGGGGACAGCAGACAAAATCACGGGCACAACAACAGTGGGGCAGCGAGGGGCACAGAAAGGAAAAACAGGGGGAGAGCAGACAAAATCACGGGCACAACAACAGTGGGGCAGCGAGGGGCACAGAAAGGAAAAACGGGGGGAGAGCAGGCAAAATCACGGGCACAACAACAGTGGGGCAGCGGGGGGCACAGAAAGGAAAAACAGGGGGAGAGCAGACAAAATCACGGGCACAACAACAGTGGGGCAGCGAGGGGCACAGAAAGGAAAAACAGGGGAGAGCAGACAAAAACGGGCACCGGGGCCACAGCGGAGGGCGATCTTACCTACAGGAGCAGCGGGCAGACAACACAGGCGGAGCTGTGTGGTGGGGAGCGACCTACCTGGCAAGGTCAAGGGTTGCTCTCTCACGTGCAGCGGCCGCCATTTATGGGGAGGTGGGAGGGAGGAGCAGCTGGGAGGCGGGAGGCAGGGGCAGCGAATGGGCAGTCAGGGGGCGGGGCCGCAGGAACGCAGCAGCGGGAGTGGCGAGAGGCAGCGGGGGCACAGAAAGGAAAAACAGGGGGAGAGCAGACAAAATCACGGGCACAACAACAGTGGGGCAGCGAGGGGCACAGAAAGGAAAAACAGGGGGAGAGCAGACAAAATCACAGGCACAACAACAGTGGGGCAGCGAGGGGCACAGAAAGGAAAAACAGGGGGAGAGCAGGCAAAATCACGGGCACAACAACAGTGGGGCAGCAAGGGGCACAGAAAGGAAAAACAGGGGGAGAGCAGACAAAATCACGGGCACAACAACAGTGGGGCAGCGAGGGGCACAGAAAGGAAAAACAGGGGGAGAGCAGACAAAATCACGGGCACAACAACAGTGGGGCAGCGAGGGGCACAGAAAGGAAAAACAGGGGGAGAGCAGACAAAATCACGGGCACAACAACAGTGGGGCAGCGAGGGGCACAGAAAGGAAAAACAGGGGAGAGCAGACAAAATCACGGGCACAACAACAGTGGGGCAGCGAGGGGCACAGAAAGGAAAAACAGGGGGAGAGCAGACAAAAACGGGCACCGGGGCCACAAGCGGAGGGCGATCTTACCTACAGGAGCAGCGGGCAGACAACACAGGCGGAGCTGTGTGGTGGGGGAGCGACCTACCTGGCAAGGTCAAGGGTTGCTCTCCTCACCGTGCAGCGGCCGCCATTTATGGGGAGGTGGGAGGGAGGAGCAGCTGGGAGGCGGGAGGCAGGGGCAGCGAATGGGCAGTCAGGGGGCGGGGCCGCAGGGAACGCAGCGGCGGGAGTGGCGAGAGGCAGCGGGGGCACAGAAAGGAAAAACAGGGGGAGAGCAGACAAAATCACGGGCACAACAACAGTGGGGCAGCGAGGGGCACAGAAAGGAAAAACAGGGGGAGAGCAGACAAAATCACAGGCACAACAACAGTGGGGCAGCGAGGGGCACAGAAAGGAAAAACAGGGGGAGAGCAGGCAAAATCACGGGCACAACAACAGTGGGGCAGCAAGGGGCACAGAAAGGAAAAACAGGGGAGAGCAGACAAAATCACGGGCACAACAACAGTGGGGCAGCGAGGGGCACAGAAAGGAAAAACAGGGGGAGAGCAGACAAAATCACGGGCACAACAACAGTGGGGCAGCGAGGGGCACAGAAAGGAAAAACAGGGGGAGAGCAGACAAAATCACGGGCACAACAACAGTGGGGCAGCAAGGGGCACAGAAAGGAAAAACAGGGGAGAGCAGACAAAATCACGGGCACAACAACAGTGGGGCAGCGAGGGGCACAGAAAGGAAAAACAGGGGGAGAGCAGACAAAATCACGGGCACAACAACAGTGGGGCAGCGAGGGGCACAGGAAGGAAAAACAGGGGGACAGCAGACAAAATCACGGGCACAACAACAGTGGGGCAGCGAGGGGCACAGAAAGGAAAAACAGGGGGAGAGCAGACAAAATCACGGGCACAACAACAGTGGGGCAGCGAGGGGCACAGAAAGGAAAAACAGGGGGACAGCAGACAAAATCACGGGCACAACAACAGTGGGGCAGCGAGGGGCACAGAAAGGAAAAACAGGGGGACAGCAGACAAAATCACGGGCACAACAACAGTGGGGCAGCGAGGGGCACAGAAAGGAAAAACAGGGGGACAGCAGACAAAATCACGGGCACAACAACAGTGGGGCAGCGAGGGGCACAGAAAGGAAAAACAGGGGGACAGCAGACAAAATCACGGGCACAACAACAGTGGGGCAGCGAGGGGCACAGAAAGGAAAAACAGGGGGAGAGCAGACAAAATCACGGGCACAACAACAGTGGGGCAGCGAGGGGCACAGAAAGGAAAAAACAGGGGGAGAGCAGACAAAATCACGGGCACAACAACAGTGGGGCAGCGAGGGGCACAGAAAGGAAAAACAGGGGAGAGCAGACAAAACACGGGCACCAGGGCCACAAGCGGAGGGCGATCTTACCTACAGGAGCAGCGGGCAGACAACACAGGCGGAGCTGTGTGGTGGGGAGCGACCTACCTGGCAAGGTCAAGGGTCGCTCACCTCACCGTGCAGCGGCCGCCATTTATGGGAGGTGGGAGGAGAGGAGCAGCTGGGAGGCGGGAGGCAGGGGCAGCGAATGGGCAGTCAGGGGGCAGGGCCGACAGGGAACGCAGCGGCGGGAGTGGCGAGAGGCAGCGAGGGGCACAGAAAGGAAAAACAGGGGGACAGCAGACAAAATCACGGGCACAACAACAGTGGGGCAGCGAGGGGCACAGAAAGGAAAAACAGGGGGAGAGCAGACAAAATCACGGGCACAACAACAGTGGGGCAGCGAGGGGCACAGAAAGGAAAAACAGGGGGAGAGCAGACAAAATCACGGGCACAACAACAGTGGGGCAGCGAGGGGCACAGAAAGGAAAAACAGGGGGAGAGCAGACAAAAACGGGCACCGGGGCCACAAGCGGAGGGCGATCTTACCTACAGGAGCAGCGGGCAGACAACACAGCAATATCCTACACTGAGATGTATAAACCTCAAAATGGGGAGATAATCGTCCGCACGCCAGATAATCCACCCAGAGGTGTGATATTTACTGGGTGCGGCGGTATTCCCACCCTAGATAACAGACTTCTCAAAATGGGGTCGTTTTCTCAAAAATGTAAGAAAAATATGAAAAGTCGAATGAGGAAGACCAGGCTTTGTGGATCTGCTTAGAGAGGCCGTTCAAAGCAGGTCTTGGATTATAAAATGATATTTCACTGCCATGTAGGCCCAGACTCTTGAATCACTGGTACTAGCCCTCTCAACCCTCTTTCCCGTTGTTTATAGCCCTCTCAACACTCTCTCCCGTTGTTTGTAGCCCTCTCAACACTCTTTCCCGTTGTTTATAGCCCTCTCAACCCTCTTTCCCGTGTTTTATAGCCCTCTCAACCCTGTTTTCAGTGATTTTTTTCATCATTATGCTCAGGGGCAAAGCTTCAGTGGGTTAAATGGGGTGTGATACCCCCCATATAAATTAAAGTTAGAGGTGAGCGGGTTAACATATTAACAGGGAGAAGCAAGCCAAGGGTCTGGCTCAAAAAAAGTGTTTTTGTTTAACATGCAGCAGCGTTTCATCTTAGATATTCAGATTATATCACTGCATTGAGAAGCATTTAGTAAACGCAATTGATGCAAAATATCAGCTTAGAAATATTCATGCCTACCCCATCCTGATGACAATGACACTAATGAAATCAAAGACAGGTTGGTTGTCATGTGTACCCTATAGGTGGCAGGCGCGCAACACCCATTGGGCTCAAAGGGCTTCAGCCCCCCCCCCCCGTCGTGTGTGTCAGCCCGGGCTGAGACAGCTTCCCGGGCTGACACACAGACAGTTTTTGAGCTTATCGCAGCCGCACCCGAGTACTTCACAGGTCTTTAAAAGACCCTTTACGTGTTAACAAGGCTTTGTTGTTTTTTCACCCCTTCATCTCCACTCTGCCTATTGCTGGAAGAATTAGTCCCCCCCCAAAAAAAATTTAGTAGCCCCCCCCCGAAATTTGGCTCTAGTTGCGCCTCTGATAGGTGGTCTAGGTTCTTATTATAGATGAAGCAAAAGTATTTATTTATTTATTTTTGCGTTTTCTATAGTGCAAACTTGGCCCGAGGGTATCAGGGCGAGTAGTAGGAAAGTAGGATCTGCTTCTTATGGTTACCCCTACTTTTTGCTTGATGTTACACTGTTTTTGACTAGTCTGACTGGGATCCTGCTAATCAGGACCCCAGTCTATCTGCTTTCTCCCTAGAATGTATGGACATGTACTTAGGTACACTCCAGATTGGATACTGGGGTACCCTTATAAGTCCCTAGTATATGGTACACATGTACCCAGGGCATAGGTACCCCAGAGGCCTCCCATGGGCTGAAGCATGTATTATGCCACCCATGAGAGGCCATGTAAAATGGAACTACAAGCCTGCCATTGCAGCCTGTGTAAGATGATGCATACACCACTTACATTAGATATAGGTTTACTATATCTATAGGTCACTACACTTAAAACCTATAAGTCACCCCTATAGCAGGCCTTGACAATCCTGAAGGCAGGGTGCTAGGTTTTACGTGAGAGGGTGCCCCTGCATGAGCAGAGCCCCTCTGCAGCCTTCGGAGACTATTCTCCCGGGTTGTCTGTGACACAGCCAGACATATAGGTAGAGGTGCATTATAACCTCACAGTAAATGCTATCTTGAAAACGGCTGAAACAAAACATGTTGTGTTTGGTATCAAACACCTTGGAATCATGTATGATTCCACCCTTCTGAAGCAAGCTTCGTGGGGTCCCTGGTCTTCCCGGTACCAGCCTTCTCAACCCGGACAGCACAAAATGGATGCTGCCGACCAGAGACACATTTCTGCCCTCCTGCTGCTGAGCCAAGCTCAAGCAGAGGAAGGGAGCACAATAGGCATCCTGTCACAGGGAGATGTGACCACCTCCCAGACAGGATTTAGTGTATTGGAGCTGGGTGGGTGCACTTCCAAAGTGCCTGATAGTCTGCACGAGGGGCACACTTGGTGTCCCTGTGCATAGTCCAGTTCAAACCAGTTCTGGGAGCCGTTGGCTCCTGCTCTGGCGCAAAACTGGACAAAGGACATGGGTGTAACCACCCCCCTGTCCTGACCCTCCCCTGGGAGGGTCCCTTGAATCTGTCCAACCCTCTCCCGTGGGTACAAAAGGGCTTACCTGGCTGTAGGACCCTAGATTCGACGTGGACAAGATTCTGAACAAGAAACCACTGACCTTCGACCGTCTGGACACTCTGGACTTTGCTGGACTTCGACTGGGCCCGACTTCATCTCCCTCTCTGTCCAAAGCTTTGTCTGTGCCCGTGCACCATACAGGCTCCGTGCAGGACCTGTGGAGCATCAAGGACAACTGAAGTATCTCCCTTGGGGTGAAGGAGTCACTCCCCTGTGGTTGCAGGCACCGTAACGCAACTGACCGGTCTGCTGAGCCTGAGCTTCTGCGGACTCCGAAGGTTCCAGCAATACAGGAGGTGGGAATCTAAGTTCCTTGAGGTTGAGCTGCCCTCTCACCACATTTGAGGCCAGTATCCCTCGTTAGGACCGAATAACCTGAACCCCTGTGCACCGTGTACTTTTGCAATTGCATATGCTTGTTGGTTTTGCATTGGGCTGTCGATAGCCCCAACCTCTGCGCACATTTTGTACAAAGGACTCCGGCCTCCTCACACTCTGTGCCCTGCAAGCTGTGACTTTGTGAAACTGCTAGAGGTCCCCTCGCGACTCCTGTGCCTTCAGTCTGTGGGTCCACTTGAGGGACAATCCTAATTTTCTTGGGCTCTCCTGGTTGCTCCAGGCCTGCCCTGACTCCCCTTGTGGTGGTGAGTCCTCTGGTCCTTGCTGGGCCAGACCATAACCTTCTTTGACCTTCTTCGTGGGTTGCCATTGCCAAGGCTTGTTGGTGCTCCAGCCAGACACCGACCCCTCAGCACTCTACATCCTTTGTGGGACAGCTCGTATCCAGCTGCTGGCCATCCTTGACATCTCCTGGTCCCTGCAGCTGTAGAGTCAAGGTCTCCATCTTCACACCTGAAGCACCCGACATCGGTGGGCATTCGTCTACCGAGCCCCTGGTCACTCCTGAGTGACCCAGACTCTGTCCCCTCTGCTTTCAGGTTCCTTCTATCAAGAATCCACCTGCAGATTCCACCGGACACTTTTCTTCTTTCCAGCAGTGGCATTTCTTTGAAGACTCCCATTGAGAACGACGGCGGTTTCCGACGCCACTTCAGCCCTATGCACTTGGCTTCCCTGGGATAGGTAACTCTGGTACTTTGGTATCCACGGGTGGGGTGGCTCTCCAACCTTCTATGTTCCAAAGGGTTTCCTCGTAATCCACTGGGAAGGGTCCTTAAACTTTAAAATTGCAACCGCGACTCTCCCATTGAATTGTACGTAGCACGCGGTCGTGTTCTCACACTGCACCCGTCCTCCGTGGGGTCCCTACTTACTCACCTTGGGTGGTTCCTTGGGGTCCCAGCGATTCTACATCCTCTAGACACTGTCTTGACTCGAGTCGTGGTTCTTATACAACTATTTTAGTATATGGTTTGGTCTCCCCCTGGAGCCCACTGTGTGTTAATGCTACTTACGTTTGTTTCTGTGCTACAGTATTGTGTGCTTTGTGTTTACCTGCATGTAGCAGGTACTGTGAGGTATTTAAGGTGTTATGATAATAAATATATATTCTTATAACTACTGTGTGGTTCTCCTTTCATTTAACCAATACAATAAGATTGCATTCTGGTGAAACAATCTGCTTAACATTCCTTCAAGACTAAGCCTGAAGGCTGCTCTCCACAGCTACCACTTGGATAGCTTGCTAAGGCTTTCTTTGACCCCCCCCCCCACAAACAAACATTATTTTTTGTGTTGAGTTGTATGGTTTCTCAACCGCATATTAAATATATACAGGATACATTTTAGAGTATATAAAATGTATGCTCAAATATCATGTAAATTAAAAAAGGATTAGATGGGGAACAGATATTACGACACACATCAGTCAAATATAACTTTTATTTTTAGCCTAAAACAATATACATATCTTGTTGATGTAATTATTAACATTTTCTAACTGTGTTAGTTTTGTAAAATACATTTGCAAATTTCAAGTAAATTTAACTTTACGGGCTTTCATTTTTGCAAATGCCAATATTGATGTGGAAAAGTCGAGCTGTTGTGCAATATCATTTTCAATGGATAGGATTGCCAAAGATGATAGCCTTTCATCTGTCATTGTGGATCTTAAATATGTTTTAATTAACTTTAACTTAGAAAAACTTCTCTCTCCAATAGCTACTGTCACTGGAAGAGTTAAAAATATGCACAAAGCCACCCAAATATTAGGAAAGATATCTTGCATACTCATGTCTTGAAGAAACTGCAATGCTTCACGAGTAGTATTTTTACCATCAGGAAGACTGAATTGAAAGTGTTTTAATTCTTCAGTTAGGTCTGATGCATTAATATCAGAAGATTCACCATCTGTAAGGGCTACATGTAAATTCCTTCAACGAGCAGAAAGACCTTCAGGTAGAGATTTCAAATTATACAAAAATCCCCACAACTTTGTATGATCACATAGTTGCTGGAAACATTCCTTCAAGGATGTTAAAGCTGCATCGACCGTGGTGGAGAAAAATTCTCACTTAAATGTTTCCTCTGGGTTTTTATTCATTGCATCGAAACTTTCATAATCAAATATCCTCTTTTCTTTTCGTCTGCGTGTCTCTTTGAAGGTAGTGTCTGCTTCAAGAGATGTGGCTAATATTTTTGCTTTTGTCTTTGATTCTTCATATCCATTCTCTCTGTATGAGGACAAAAAGTTTATAGTGCCCTCTATTAAAGCGGTTGCTGTTGTTACATCTACTTTTTCGCTCTGCAATTGTTTGCTGACAATATAGATTTGATATAAAATGTCATACTATACAGAAAGGGTTATCAGAAATTTAAAGTCCATAAGTTGCTCAGATAGACAATATGTTTCGTGCCGGATACCTGCATCTACTGCATTTGAATCATGTAATTCTGTTAAAGCATCATAAATTTCTGATGTTTGGGTGCACAACGCTTTCACGCTTTCGATGCGGCTTTCCCAACGAGTTACACTTAATGGCTTTAGAGTTAGGGTAGGTACTTGATTTAGAAAAATCTTCCATCGCTGAGTTGAAGCAGAAAACAGAGTGTAAGTTCTTTGCAGTACTCCAAAAAGTGAAACAGCTTCTATAGATGCTGCGGCTGCATCCGAAATCACTAAATTCAGGGAATGACATCCACATGGAAGAAAAAATGCTCTGGAATTCATTCTGAGTATTCTGGCCTGGACACCTTTATTTTGACCTTTCATGTTGGCACCGTTATCATAGCCTTGACCTCGTAGATCTTGTAAATTCAAGTCATGCTCTTTCAGCACTCCTAATAACAGTTCGGTTAGTCCTTCACCTGTAGAGTCATTCACCTCTTTAAAACCAATAAAATGCTCCTTAACAGATATATCTTTTTTGTGATATCAGTAAACATTATGGTCAGTGATAGCTTTTCAGAATGGCTTATGTCAGGTGTGCAGTCTAATATAACAGAAAAATATCACGCTGTCTTTGCTCAAAGTAAAATATCCTTAAGCACTTGGTTTGCTAAAAGATTGATTATTTCATTCTGTATGTTTTTTCCAAGATAATGATTGGTATTCTCCTTAGCACAAACACGTCTCAAATGTTATTGGGTCACAACATCAAACTTGCCAAGAAGTTGTACCAATCCCAAGAAATTTCCATTATTATGCGAAAACGGCTTATCAGAGGATCCCCTGAAGGCCAATTTGTGCTCCGATAAAAATAAAATTATTAACATAAGCGTTTCTAGAACACCTCTCCAATGAATAGTTTCTTGGTTTATCATTTGCTGATGTGACACATCCACACCTTTATTTAACCGAAGTCTTACCTCTGTTTCCATCCAACCACAATAAGAGGTCATATGATCCTGTGATTTTTCATGCTCCTTCAAACGAACACTAATGTGTCTCCAGAAAACCTATACTTCCTAGAGAAGTTTGTGACTTTTCAGATGGAAAAAGTTTGCAGCAAAAACAATATGCACAGTCTGAAGTTTTTGAATAAACAAGCCATCTGCGCTTTATTATTTCACCATGTCGTTTCCTCATCAGAAAGATTTTAGAAAAATAACGTTTATTTTTATCTAAAGGGAATGTTGTATCCTCAATTTCAGGTGGTCCAGAAGTTACAATATTATCCACAAATGTAGAATTCAATTTGTCTGGCCACAGTGCTGGATCAGCTGTGTCATATATGGAGGATTACGAGGTATTGTGCTCAGCTGACAATGTACTAGTTTGACTATTTAGAGCAGCAGCTGAGTTGTCTTCAATTTCTTTTTCAACTGAAGCCAAAGATGAATCCAATTCAAAATTTGTAGAATCCAGACACTCTGAGGAGGATGACAAGATATTGTGCTCAACAGACAGGATACTACCATTTTGGTCATTTAGCACAGCTGCCACGTTGTCAACTTCTTTGTCAGTTGAAGCAAAAGACGATTCTAATTCTAAATTCCTAGAATCCCGACACTCAAACGAGGACCCTCCGCCTTCATCACATTTTTTTTTAGATGGTCCACCAAGTCGTAAAAATTTCTCAAGGCTTCTTGCAGCTTTCTGTTTTTGTGCTTCACTTTCCGCGTTCCTCTTCCAACTTTGTGCTCCTGATAGCTTTTTTGGGCTCATTCTTCTAAATTACAGTTCCTGATGTGAGCCTGAAAAATGCACAAAATGTCTACGTCAGTTTGATGTGCTAATTGCCATATGGTAGGATTGGGATGGGGGTCTCAGAACTTGAACTTCATTATAACTGCACCACGCAT
Source organism: Calotriton arnoldi (assembly GCA_963921515.1). Taxonomy (NCBI): domain Eukaryota; kingdom Metazoa; phylum Chordata; class Amphibia; order Caudata; family Salamandridae; genus Calotriton; species Calotriton arnoldi. The sequence continues at coordinate 1,100,680 of CAWUFW010001804.1, forward strand.
TGCATCCATATTGGTATTATCCAATCTACTTTGCGGTTTAGTTGTAGGAGGGTACCTGGTTGAGGAGGGGAACTACAGACTGAGATCATGCAAATGGGGAGAATATTTTCATAATAAAATGTGTTAGGTGCGCAAACAGTACATAATAATTATTGAATAGATAGCACAAAGTTTGTCCCTCTTCATAGTCACACTTACATACTACTCTCAAAGTACTAGCTGCAACAGAGAGAATGGAATAATAGTACAATGTTCACTTATCATCACTAATGTATTGAAATTACTAGGAATATGGGAAGATTAAAAGTGGCACACCTTTGTTGCAATGAAATAGAATTTCTGTACAAAAACATGCCTATGGGCATCTTGCAGTTCCTCCTGCTTTACATATGGCCTGTGTATCCCTTTCAGTCTAAGGTCCAGAGTACATACATTTCATAGACTCAGTGCAAATGTGTGGCAAGCTTTCCAAATTACATGTATGCACTAACATTTTGTAACACACTTTTAGGTTCAAACTAGGGATGCCACTTTTCTCAAAGAAAATTGTAGCCATTTGTGCAAGTTTTGGGGTCCTAAAAGGGCCCATAGCTTGTGCATGACTAACAATTTGTGTAACATCCTTTTTATTCTTCTTAACACAGTATGACCATCCTACTGTTGCACATCTCATCTGGGGCTTGAGGAAATATGATCACATCGCCTCCATTGTGTTGGAACTCCATTAGCTTCCATTACTGCTTGCATCTTCTTCAAAATCAGCTGCATCATTTACAAAGCCATTACAAGCACCACCCATACTTAACCTGAGACAAGCTCACCATCTCTGGTGACTCCAAGCCTACCCACAGCCAGGGCACCATCACACTGGTGACTAAGAAGTGTATAAAAGAAAAAACAGAGTGGCTAACTTTTCCATCCACGCACACGATCATGGACAACATATCATCCCTGTATCCATTAGGACTTCACCCAAACGCTGCTCCAGTTTAGGCAAGCATTCAAGATGCACATCTTTAAAGAATCCTACCAAAAGCCCAGCTATCTCTCCTATCATTTGTTGCATTTATGCATGCCATTGATCCTGTACAGTGCCCTGCAGACTTATTTTTAGGTTTGTGCTGCACAAATACCACGTATATACCCATGCTTCACAGACCCCTTACCAAAAATGAACATAACGCCCGAACGTCCTTGGTTGCATAGCAATAGAAGACAACCTTCAAGTCCTTACCCCTATTGCACAATGGTACTTCAATCCATACGGGAGATACTGTGTAGCAAGGTGTCCGACACACACATAATATGAGAGACTATGCAGAATGTGTGAGACACACAGAGGGGGAGATTGTGCCCCAGTGATCATGAGCATCTGACCTGAAACTCTCTGCCATTGCAACTTTATCACACAGACCGTAGTGGGCTGTATCTATGGGGAACGATGTAACCATGACTTTTCAATTTTACAAAAACAGTCCCCGCATTTTAATTTAAAGAATGCTTCTCCCTGAAAAGTTGATGCCGACCATAAGATGCCTCCGACTAAAGGAGAAGACTGGAGGATCCCTTGTGAAGCTGAAGTAGTGTCAGAGAGCTTAAGAAAAAACAAACTCTCACCAGGGCTCCTGCTACCTGAAGAAGTTAAATGTGTGCAACTGGTAATCAGCAAATCTAAAGGCTGCTTGGGAGCCAGTACAGGTTTCAATTTATGGAGTCACTTAAAGTTTCATAGTGACAAAGTTCTTCTTTTTGAGAGGTAATAAGGGTGTTATCAGCTGAGCTCTGGAGTGTGTCCTTTTAATGGGCACATAAAAAATATCCAGATTTACTAAGGCTGTACACTGCCGTGGTGTCCCGTAAGGCGTAGCAAGGGCTTACGTCAGATTTACCAAGCCACGCCAAGCCACCTTTCATGGTCCTGCGTGGCTTGATAAATCCAGAGTAACGCAAGGCAGTGTTTAATCACTGCCTTCCGTTATTCTGCGTTGGGAAGACGTTCTATTGGTGGAGTGTGGACTCTCCCACGCACCCACCCATGGATTTTGGAGCGTTCCCAGATTTACTAAGAGTTCTAAACCTCGGAATGTGTCAAAATGCAACGCAATCCCAACAGGTGTAACGAGGAGAAATATGTTTATTTCACCTCGTTAGTTCCTCTTTACATGTGCAGCATTATGCACACGCAGAAAAAGGAGAATGCCTCTAAGGATTGTTTGCACAAAAACAATCCTGTCTGTAACGCAGGCACCCTTACACCATGGCGCAAGGGTGACTGCATTGGTGCTAGGCTGCGCACAGTGTCCCAGCGCAAAGAGACAGTAGGAATGTGCCATATATTAGTAAATATGGCACATTCCTCCCCTCTCCATTTGACGCAGCACAACAAGGTATCTTGCTGCATTGCATCAAATGATTGTAAATCTGGCCCTGAATATTTTTGCAGCAGCCTATCTTATGCTGTGTGTGCAACAATTGTTACATTTTCAGAGTGTTTTCTGTCACAGACTAGGCTCTCGAAGCACTATAAATACATAAGTCACTATTCCTCACTGCACCAACCAGGATTCAGTTTTGTGAGACACTTTAGTTACACACACAGACTTCAAAATAATTACATTAACCAAATGAGGTTTCATGACCTAAAAGAGTGCATTTCCCACTGATTTGTTTAAATTGCATTTATTTTTATTTAAGCTGTGGGCATTATTTTATATGCAGTTACTTGAAGGTGAAGGACCAATAAAACAGTTACAGAATATTTTGTTTTAAGTTATTTATTTATTTTTATTTATTTATTTTATTTTATACAATTTATAAAGCGCACAAATACCCAAGGGTGTCTCGGCGCTACGGACAGCAAGCATGAACCAAGATCTGTTGACTATTGGCTAAAAAGCCATGTTTTTATCATTTTCCTGAAGGCGAGCAAAGTTGGGCTAGTCTTGATTTGGAGAGGGAGAGTGTTCCACAATTTGGCGGTGGCGACAGTAAAGCGTCTGTCACCCCATGAGGCTTTCTTAGTGCGGGGAACCCTCAGCAGGTTCGCAGTTGATGAACGTAGGGATCTATTGGGGGTGTAGGCACCAAGGGCTTCCTTCAAGAACATAGGTCCAGTGTTGTGCATGGCCTTGTAGGCGATGCAGAGGGCCTTAAATTTGATTCGACTTCTTACAGGTAGCCAGTGGAACTGTCGCAACACCTTTGAGATTGATTTATACTTAGGGGTGCCTGATAGAATCCTGGCAGCTGAGTTCTGTACCAACTGTAGTTTGTTGAGGACCTTACTTTGTGCGTTCATAAAAAGACCGTTACAATAGTCAATTTTAGACATTACTAATGTGCTGACAAGGGTTTTTCCTGCTCTAAGTGGGAGGAATGGTAAAAGTTTTTTTATCATCCTCAGTGTGTAAAAAGACGATGAGACAACAGTATTAACATGATGTGCAAAAGACAATTTGTCATCAAATGTCACACCCAAATTTCTAACCTTTGATACCGGGAGTGGAGGAGGGCCTAGTTTAGTAGGCCACCAAGTGTGGGACCAATCCGGGGAGAGTTTGCCAAAAATCATCACCTCTGTTTTTTCAGAGTTTAACTTTAGGCACTTGTTAGCCATCCACGTACTGATGGCCACCATTCCATCCTGAAAATTGGCCGCAACTGCTCCTCCATCATTATGTACTGCAAGCACCAATTGTGTGTCATCAGCGTAAGATGTGAGACCCATCCCGTGTGCTTTGATGACTCTGGCCAAGTCCGACACATAGATGTTAAATAATGTCGGACTCAGAGATGAGCCTTGTGGCACACCACACGGGAGGGTGAATGATGGAGAATGAAAAGCGCCGAAACTCACTAATTGGGTGCGGTTACAAAGGAAGGAGGCCAAGAGGGCTTTAGCCTTGTGTCTAATACCAATGGTTGAGACACGATCGATCAAAGTAGCATGATCGACCGTGTCAAATGCTGCTGACAAATCCAGCAGCACCAGGACAGCGGCACCACCTTGATCTAGTATCATCCTGATTTCCTCTGATGCTTTTATAAGGGCTGTCTCGGTTCCATGGCCTTTACGAAAGCCAAATTGCGTATCATCCAGTAAATTATTATCTTCAATGTATTTAGATAACTGTGAGTTCATAATTTTTCGAAGATTTTAGCTGGGAATGGAAGACTAGTGATAGGCCTATAATTTTTTGTATCTGTAGGGTCAAGGTTATGCTTCTTAAGCAGAGGCTTAATAATGGCCTTTTTCCATATGAGCGGATAGTTGCCTGTACTGAACATCGCATTGCAGATATTTGAAAGGTTGGGGGCTATAAGATCGGAAATCAGTTTCAAGACTGAAGATGGACAGGGGTCAGTAGCAGATCCCGACTTAATGAGGGAGATTAAGTCTGCAATCTGTTGCGGTGAAACCTGTCTAAATTCTGAGAACAAGGGGAAATTTCTACCATGTCGTGAGCCGAGATCTGGTAGTCTGTCTTGGGTTGTGATGAGAAGTTGACATATATTTGATTAACCTTTTCATGGAAGTAACTAGCAAGTGAGTTACATAGGGATTGTGAGGGGGCTGTGGTAAGATTCGTCGACTGCCCTGATAACTTGCCCACTACCTGATACAATTGTTTATTAGAATCTTGAGCGGATTCTATCTGCCTAAGGTAAAACTTACTTTTCTCCTGGATGATAAGATGTTTGTATTTAACTAGTGCTTCCTTATAGCAGATTTTTACATTGTTGTTGTAGTCTTTCCGCCAGTGCCTCTCGAGGTTTCTACATCGTTGTTTTTCGAGTCTAAGGACCTCTGAAAACCAAGGGGCAGAAGGAGCCTGTCGGTTTTTAGAGACTCTTTTGAGTGGCACCAGGGAATTAAAGGCATTATAGAGCCATTCAGAATAATTAGATGAGGCAAGGTCAGGGTCAGGTATAAGATCAGGTTGAGTGGAGAGCAATTGAGTTTTAAGAAGATGTTGATCAACGCTGTTCCAGGCTTTGAACAATGTGGATGGATTTGGCTTAGAGTATAGAGTAACTTTCCTGTTTATTTGAATATTAAATAAGACTGCGCAGTGGTCAGTCCAGACTAAAGGCAAGATGTATTTTAAGGAAATTAGCTGATTACTAGAGAACAGACCATCAAGAGTATGGCCCGCTAAGTGTGTGGGACTTGTCACCAACTGAGTAAGACCCACTGCCTCTAATTCTGTGATAAGAGAGGAAGTATCCTTGTCGTCAAGGGTCTCAAGATGAAAGTTGAAATCACCCAGGATAGTGAAGTTAGCTTCTCCTGCTACGAGTTCCAGCAGGTTGCTCAAGGCAGAAAGAAATTCAACCCTCGAGCCCGGTGGGCGATAAAGAAGGATACCTTTGAAAAGTTGTGAATGGGTAAGCCTAATTGAAAATATAAAAGCTTCACAGACCAATGATGGGATAGTATCCACCCTAACTGGATATTTATCACGATAAATGATCGCCAGTCCACCTCCCTTTTTAATAGATCTATCTTGTCTATAAGCAATGTAACCCTCCGGAGTCGCAATACAAAAATCGGGTCCAGACGAAGGGTCCGCCCAGGTTTCCGTTATAAATAATATATCAAGATCATGATCTTTTAGAAAGTCCGCTATTTCATATTTATGCTTGACAAGGGAACGTGAATTTATAAGAGCAAGGCGAATATGTTCCTGATTTGTGTGCGGAGGTTGCATCTGGGAGGGGGCGGGATTAGTGTGGAATTCCAGTTTAGACAAACAATTGGGACAACTGAAAGAAGGGAGCATGGTTAGAGAGCCTATATCTAAATGGGAACAATTGTATCCATTTGTTGCCGAACAGATGTCTTTCAGTTGTTTACTGGAATAGTTTAACATCTTACCTGGCAGAGCTGATGAGGAAGAGCCAGGGGGAATAGCCCCGGGCCCGATTCAGGCGCGGACGGGCGCAGACGGGCTTGCCTTTGGCGCGCCTTCGGCGCACCGGCGGCGCGCCCGCTGCGCGTGTCCGCTGCGCGTGCACTCTACCATTAGGTTAAGTAGAGGTTTCGCGGGAAAAACTAGCCCGCTAACCACTGCCCGCCGGAAGTGTCTCCGTCCTCAATGCCACCGTCCCAGTTATGCCTTTGACCACTCTCTCACACTCACTATCTGCATATCTATTACACTCAAAATCAGGGACACTCCCATACTTTTTTAATGCATTTTAACCCCTGCTTAGCTAAGTTAGTCAACCTATTACTTTACTCCTTTTGTTTACCCCTTTCCAGTAGACCAGTTCTCTAATGCTGCTTTCCATTTCTTGGGCCAAAGGTCACAAAATTGAAGCCCCTTTAATATTGATAAAAATAAGATAAATGGAGATTTCAAAAGGAAAATCCAGCAAAAATTGATAGAAATTAATATATTTTAGTTTGTTGGAAAAAATTGTATGCCCATATTCAATGAGCTCAACAATAAGTGGCTTGTCCAAAGAACCATTAAATAGCTGGGTATTCTCAGTGTTTATCTGCTCTCAATTCACAAAAAAATCCTGCGGTCATGGACTTTAATTTATATACAGCACTTCCTCTCATCACTCCATAAGCGTACCTTATTGAGGCCAGATTACTACTTCATTCATCGAATTCAAATGTAGAACATGATTGGCAATATGATTCAACATCAATCTACATTACGTTTGCATTAAAACAATGTCCCCGTAGAGGTATACATCATGTGTGCACCACAAGGATACAGCCTGGGTTTGTGCAGTTTATATACTTGCTGGAACCCTCTCCTTTTGCTTTCTTATCCAGGTATTAAAAAATTAACTGATTCAAATACACATTCAATCAGTAGTGTAGCCTGGGTGTCGCAGACCCTAGTGCAAAAAAGAAATGAGCTACCTGGCTGGCGTTTGAATAACATAATACAGCAATATTTAGGTTTCAATGGGCCCCTCAGGCCCCTGGCGCAATGCACCTGCTGCACCAATGGAATCTATGCCTCTGCGTTCAGTTTCCCTAACAAAATGCTAAAGCAGGTGTTAAAGTGGAAAATTGAACTATGGGAACTAATGCTGCGAGTTACACAGAGAAAAATGCAAGGCACACTGCCCCTATTTACTACACGTTGATGCTTGCCCCATTTCAAATCAACTTGTCCAGCTTCTACATCAACCTTTGCCACTTTCTGCCCATTACCCTGTACCAAAAAGGTGCACAGATTTATGTGCCCAGAACTGTAAACCTCCCTGTGATCCTGAGATGCACAACACCTAGCACTAACCTCATATACAGCACTTGGTGCTCCTTTGATGTGCAGCACTCAGTGCTTTCATAAGGCACATTAACGAGTCTTCCGGTGAGGCTGAGCACCTTGTCCTCTCCTAAGTTGTGTCACTAGTGCTACTTTTATGCCTATTACCCATTGCTCCTCCCCACAGGTACATCACTATGATGCAAATCCGAGTGTTCTACTGCTGCACTTCACCCTGTCCTCACTAATACACATCACGCTCTGCTTTCTGTTGGGCAGCTTACTTTGTGCCACTGATGCACACTCCCCTATGCAACCTGTTGCACAAGTTTGTGTATAAATGTTGGTCTATTTTCACTTTTTAATAACTATATGTTTGGTGATTTGTGTGCATGGTCATCTGTTGGACTTGGGAGAAAATGGTCTTTGTGGGTGTGTTTTCCTGGGTCCGTGTACCATACCATGTTGCACCGATTTGTGCCTCTTTATGCATGCACTTAAAAAGCAAATACTGATGGTTTGTCAATGCTTGGTATATATAGCTATTTTGACTGAGTGTTAATAAAACACAAATTGAAGTTCCACATACATGATAGAATACGAAAGAAATTAACAGGCAAGGTCTGAACACATTTTTTAAATAGAAAGTTGCACATTATCATTTATATTATTTTTAATTTAACAGGACACTTTTTGCTTAAGATAAAAAGTTGACCTACTCTGACCTCTCATATGCTGCAGAGAGCGGAGCTGGGCTCTCTGTGCCAAGAGATCAATTAAATGAAAAATCCCCGAATGTTCACACAAAACCTTTTCTTTTTTTTTTCTGACTCTGACTCCTAAGCAAAGCAAAACACTTTACAGCAACGCATGGGCGGGCAAAAGCGTGCCTCATGATTTGTTAAACACGGTTTTCTCTCTTCCATTTCTACGAAGATTAACATCGTAGAAAAGAAAGAAGGACAACAGTGTTTAACAGTGCAGGCTTTTGGGCGATGTGACTGGCGCCGATTTCAGACACAGATGGCGCCCCCCTGACCTTGGCAACCGGTGCGGTGGCACCGCTCGCACCGCCCAAAAGCCGGCACGGTCTTAAATCACCATAAGGGTTGTTTGGACTGGTGCAAGGTGCCCACTTTAATTAGTGGACAGCACATACCAGGCCAACTTCTCACAGTGCGCTTTACAGATTTGAACAATTATAAGGAATACACAAATAAAATAGTAGGCATACAGGGTAATAATATACAAAAATTAAAAATAAATGGTGGAACAGATGGACAATATAGTTTGGAGGTGGCAGGGATAGTTTTAAAGGGGGTGGGTTCAGGGATTTGTTGAGAAGAAGTAATTTGAGTTTTTTTCTGAAGTCAAGGAATGATTGATTGTCACCTGGGTCCTGTGGCAGAGTGTTCTAAATTCTAGGTGCATTCCCAGAGAAGGAGCGGGTGGGTGATTTTTCTTCCTTTAAATTGGGGGGAAATCAGTAGTAGCATATTTAAACTTCGCAGAGGCCTCTTCCGGCCAGCTTTTGATAGTTTGTTTGCGAGGTCAATCAATCAATCAATCAATGCATTTATAGAGCGCGCTACTCACCCGGGAGGGTCTCAAGGCGCTGGGGGAGGGGGGAGTTACTGCTCGAACAGCCAGGTCTTGAGCTGCTTCCTGAAGGAGAAATGGTCCTGGGTTCGCCGAAGGTGAGTGGGGAGGGAGTTCCAGGTCTTGGCTGCCAGGTAGGAGAAGGATCTTCCTCCGGCGGTGGCTCTGCGGATGCGTGGTACGGTGGCGAGGGCGTGGCTGGTTGATCGTAGCTGGCGGGTGGGCGTGTAGAAGGTCATGCGGTCGTTGAGGTACTTGGGGCCCAGGTCGTGGAGGGCCTTGTGTGCGTGGGTGAGGAGTCTGAACGTGATTCTCTTGCTGACGGGGAGCCAGTGCAGGTCTTTCAGGTGTCCGGTGATGTGGCTGTGTCGGGGGATGTCCAGGATGAGTCGTGCGGAGGCGTTCTGGATGCGCTGGAGTCTTTTTGAAGTTTGGCTGTGGTTCCGGCGTAGAGGGTGTTCCCATAGTCCAGTCGGCTGGTGACGAGTGCCTGGGTGACGGTCTTCCTGGTTTCAGTGGGGATCCATCTGAAGATCTTGCGGAGCATGCGCAGGGTGTTGAAGCACGAAGATGAGACGGCGTTGACTTGTCTGGTCATCGACAAGGAGGAGTCCAGGATGAAGCCCAGGTTGCGTGCGTGGTCCGTTGGCTTGGGCGCGGTGCCCAGGGGCCGGGGGCCACCAAGAGTCGTCCCAGGCGGAGGGTGATGAACCCAGGATGAGGACTTCCGTCTTGTCTGAGTTCAGTTTAAGGCGGCTGTTCCTCATCCAGTCGGCGACGTCTCTCATCCCGTCGTGTAGGTTGGCTCTGGCGGTGGTGGGGTCGTTGGTGAGGGAGAGGATCAGCTGGGTGTCGTCGGCGTAGGAGATGATGTTGAGGTTGTGTTGGCGTGCGATGGCTGCGAGGGGGCTCATGTAGACGTTGAAGAGGGTAGGACTGAGTGAAGATCCTTGTGGAACGCCGCAGATGACTTCGGTGGTAGGGTAGATAGGTTATTCAGTTTAGGGAGCTTTTTGGGTTATGAAGGCCGTTTTGAATATGCTTCTTGCTTCGACTGGTAGCCAGTTGAGTTTCTTAAGTGTGTGATGTGATCATATTGGCTCTCCCAAGAGAAAAGTCTGGATGATGCGCTGAGTATGGATTTCATTGGGACAAGGTGGCTTTTTATGGTATCAGTGATCATTGCATTCCTGAAGTCCAACTTTGAGAGGACTAAGGATTGAACTACAGTTTTTAGGTCTTCAAGAGGGATGAAGTGTTTGATTTTTTAAGGTGATTCAATGTGTAGAAGCCACTTTTCCTGAGGCATTAATATGGTCTTTCATGTTCAAGTTTTGTCAAGTGTAATATGATAGTTTCAACTTTAATGCAGGTACATTGTCAAGCCAGTTGTGAGTAGGATAGCACTTTATTTTTGGCTGGAGGAGGAGGAGTTCAGTTTTGTTGGGGTTAAGCTTTAAGTGGTTGTTGGTCAGCCAGTGTTGAATCTTGGGAAGAGAGTTGTTTAGGTGTTGGTTGTCTATAGGTGATGAGATTTTAATGTAGAGTTGGGTGTCATCTGCATAGAGATGATAGGCGTTTCTGGCTTGTTTCAGGATTACTGCAAGGGGTTCCATGTAGAGGTTAAACAAGGCAGGAGATAGGAGATAGGATTAAATCTTGGGGGACACCTTGTGAGACTGATATTGCTGGTGAGGTGGAGTTGCTTAGTTTGATTAGGTGAGATGGTTGTTCAGGCTTCAGGCAAACCACTTCAGGACAGTACAGTTGATGCTTGCAGGCTGTGAGACGGTGTTTAGCAGAGTGTTGTGGTTGACTGTATCAAAGGCCGCAGACAGGAGAGGTCCAGGAGAATTAAGAGGCAGGCCTGACCATCGTCTAGGGATTTGTGAATGTCAGCAGTGATGTTCAGGATTGCAGTCTCTGTGTTGCAGCCTTTCCTGAACCCGGTTTGGAAGGTGTCATGTAGGTTGAATTTTTCGATGTGGTTGTTGAGTTCTGAGTGCACACATTTTTCAATAGTCTTCGCAAGAAGAGGGAGGCTATTTATAGGTCTGTGATTGTTAAGGTTGTGACAGTCGGCGTCTGGCATTTTTTATCAGGTGGGTGATTTGGCCAAGTATGAGGGAGTCCGGCATAGATCCGCTGGATAAGGAGGAGGTAATGATTTTGGTCCAAGTTTGGGAGACGGTGTGTCTGAGATTTCTGACAAGAGAGAAGGGAAGAGGGTTAGAAAGTGCGATGTCAGCGTCATGCTTGCAAGTATTTTAATTATTTTATCTTCAGTGATATTTTCAAACTTGGTCCAGGTTGCATTGTTTTTCAGTTGTATGAGATTGAGATTGGTGTTATGATTTACTGCAGCGGTCTATTGGGGGGGGAGCCCTGTAAATTGGTGGTGCAGCAGTGGGGGATCCCCTTTGGTAGAGGGTTCATCTTTGGTAAGGGGTGAGGAAGAGGAGGGCTCCAGAGAGGGTTCAATGTTTGTTATTTTTTCTGCGAAGAATTTGTTGAACACTTCACAGCGCTGAGCAGAGTCATCAACGGAATGTTGTGGGGAGGAGGAGGTTTGTTGTTTGATGATGTTGAAAAGGTCTTTAGGTCTTTAGGTCTTTAGGTCTGTTACTGGGGTGGTCAAGTGGGGCTCGGAAGAAGGAGGATTTCTCTATGTAGATGTGTTTTATGTATTTTAGGCGTTCAGCTCAGAGGAGAGCGAAATGGGTAAGCGAGGGTTGTTGTCGTTTTGTTCTTTCAGACGATCATTGTTGTCATCTTTCCTTCTTAGGGTTGTTGCTGAACCAGGAACTGGAGGGGATATTTCTTGATTTTTTGAGTTTTAGTGGGGTGACATTGTCAAAGTTCTGCCATTTTTGTGTTATAGTGCGAGTTGAGGTCATCAGTGGAAGTAAGATTCAGTGGAGTCAGAATTCGAGAAATGATTAGGGATTCTAACTCTGATTGAGGGATTTAATGTATAGTCCTCATCCAGTGCTTAGAACGATTAGTTTTGGTGTGGAGCTTAGGTTGGATGGCATTGAGGTCAAATAGAATTCGGTGGTGGTCAGTAGAGTCAGTGGGTAGGATGCATTGGAGGGATATAGTATTGTGGTTGGAAATGATTGCATCAAGAGTAGATCCTTTGTTGTGGGTTTGCTTAATGCAGTGTTGAGGGAGAACTTTCGATTCAAGAAGGGTGGATAGGACTTGCACTGTTGCATCTTCTGTATCATTCAGGTGTAGGTTTAGGTCTCCTAGTATAATGTCTGTGGTGTCCTTCAGGGAGTTTTGTGTCCTTAGGTCTGTTAAGTCCTCTAAGAATTGGGTTTTTTCGCCTGGCGGGTGGTAGATGACACAGAATTTGATAGCCTTTGGAGGAAAAATCAACTTCTAGATATTTGAAGGTAGAGTATTCAGCTGTGTGGAAGGGTTTTTGTGTATGATGGCTAGTCCACCACCAGTGCGGTCCCTACGGTCGCAGCAAATGGCTGGGAAGTCCAGTGTGTTGAGAAGATTAATGATGGGGTTGAATGGTTCTAAAGCCAGGTTTCAGTCAGAAAACATGTCAAATTTATGTAGAAGGAGGGTTTTCGCTATTTCAGTGGTGTGCTTGACTGCTGGTCGACAGTTTAATACCATGCAGTGTAATGAGGGCGAAACTCTCAGTTCAGATTGGTTAAGCTGGGTGGCAGTTAGTTGGGCAGGTGGCCAAGGTGGGCGATTAGTAGAAGGGATCCCACTGTTGCCAAGGATAACCAGAATCTATTGGTGGTGGGGTTGGTTGTGAGCATTATCTTATGTGTTGCTCATTATTTCCGCTTCCACCTTTGACATTCCAGTTATGGTTTGTCTAGGCTTGAGGTAGTTATGTATGAAGGGAATAGTTGACCTGGGGGTGGAGCGTGTAGAGTCAGAGTGCATGTTTGTGGCAAGGACAGTGTTCGCCATAGTTGTGTGATTAGGAAGAGAGTTGGAGCATGTTGTTATGTTCTTGCGTAATTAAGTGATTTCTTCTAATATGGTGTTGATTTTGAGTTCTAGTCAGGTGATTAAGTGGATCAGATGAGAGGCAGTAGAGTCTGTGGCAAGTGGTGGGGTAGACTGGTGGTCATTATGAGGAAGAGTGGGGGCTGTGGCTGGTGTGTTTCTAGGGCTGTGTAGATTCAGGTGTGGTCGTTTGGTCTAATTGTGCTGGGGAAGAGGACCTAGATAGAGTAGGCGATAATTCTTGCAGTGTGACCATAGCTTTGCAAGTTTTAGGGATAAGAGAAGATGTGGGGGGGTAATGGTGGTGTCGGTGCAAAGGGAATGGGAAGTGGTAGGTTCCACTTGGAGAGAAGAGAGTGTGTGGATATGTTCTGTGAGGGGAGGAGGCAGAGTGGTGTTGAGAGCGGTTGGCAAGGAGGCGCAGAGAGCGGGAAAGTGGTGGTCAAAAATGGAGAGGTTCGACTCTGAGGCTTGGATTAGGATGTTCCCATTTTCTGTAAATGGATATTGACAGTTCTCAGCTAAACTGGGATGGGGATATGGTGAGTTTGTATCCATATGGGATGCTGGTTGTGTTGTTAACAGGTTTACCTTGTGCAATTCAGCTACAGTCTAAGAAGACCTTGAAATGGACAAGATCCAGGCTTTAAATTGAGTGACCCTCAAACAAATGGACCGAGGGCACTGTTCTGGTTGGATTCCTACCTGTCACTCACTTTACATCAGTGCACGCTAAAGGGCTTTAAGTGGGTTTGCTCCTGCAAGGTATCACATGCGGCAGTACTTAAAAACTGCCTTTGAAATGGGTTCCTATTTGGTCATAATTACAATTCCTTTATAAGCAAAACACAGCTCGAATTCCCAACAGCGTTTGTAGAAATCCTTGAGGAAATCCATAACAGAGATGCAGTTCCTGTTTAGATTTCAACTTCATATTGCAATCCCAAAGAGTATTTGTTTTTCTTAATATGTTGTGTTTCTGTAGTTTTTTCTAGCAACATATACGGTTTTTATCTGAACCAAGTTACCTCTAAGTGTCTGGGTGAGTTCCAGTTGTGTTTGAGTGTTCATGATGGGGCACGAGTGAGAGCTCTATAGATGAGTCTGAAGGTTGTGCAAATTTCTCACAGTGCTCGTCAATTTGTCAGACGTTCAGACGTACTACACATGCAATCCTTGGCCACTCTGCAGAGAACACAGAGTGATAGGCACATATTTGCCAATTGTAATTGCAATTTTATGGCAAATTGTGTGATGGAGGCTCACAGCTATCAAAATATCGGCAGCAGCAAAGGAAAACGAAATGCAGTGCTTAAAGCTGAGTTGGTAGGAATTTGTGTCTGTGGATGATGAGAAGAGGAGATTAAAAGCAGTATATACAGCAGAAGAGAGCGTCAAGATGGTGTGAAGAGGAAAATGATGATGTGTGAGAAAGGCAGATGGAGGATGTCAGAAAGATGTGGGGAGAAACAAGAAGGAAGACCCATATTTACTTAGCCTTTCTATCACCCTTGCGTAGTTTAAAGTGATGCAGGGCAATGCAAAGGCTTATTTGGGAATTACAAAGTGATGGAAGGCTTGAGTTTCGTGGCCTTGCATGGCTTTGTAAAGAAATGCAACACAACGCAGTGGCTTGTGCTGTGTTACATTTCTTAGTCGTTGGTGTTCCATGGGTGGAGCATCCACCCTTAGATTTCACGCAATTCCAGATTTTCTAAGGTTTGTACACCGGGAATTGTGTGTAATTGGTACCTTTCCCAGAGAGAGGCGTAACAAGGAGAAATATGTTTATTTCTCCTCGCTACTTCATCTTTCTATTCGTAATGCATTCTGCATCACACACAGAAAGAGTAAGATGTCTCTTTGGATTATTTTTGTGCTGGAAGGTATCCCTTCCTGCACAAAAAGCAATGCTGCCCATAACACAGGCATCTTTGCACAATGGTGCAAGAGTGCCCGCATTGGTGCTAGACAGTCATAAGTGTAGTAGCTCTGGGAGAGAGCTGAAGAGTGCCATATCTTTGTAAATATGATGCTCTTCAGCTCTCTCCCATTCACTAACATAGTGCAGCAAGTTGCCTTGCTGCACTGCGTTGCATACATTCTTAGTAAATCAGCCCCAAAGTGTCTAACAGAGTAAGACACAGCAGAAGAAAATGGCTTGAAGGGGAACAGAACTGACTGAGACACTCTGAAGACCACCTCCCCTTCCACTGCACAGCAATGTTCAATTCTGTCTAAAATGGTCAATTCAAATTATTTATACCAAAATCATTGTTGTTACTCATTTATTCAATACTGCTAACAAGTATTGGTAGAGCTATTAGTTCCATCTTTTTTTTAGCCATGTGTCTGTTGTGTTATATGTCGGGGTGCAATAGCATACAACTCACAAAGAGGCACCCAAATACTATCCAGGTGACATTCTTTTTTACGTGCAGGATTTTAGTTTTCATATTTTAAGCCACACCCTTAATAACATAGGCCAAACCTCTCGGAAAGGATTCCTAGTTGCACGTCTTTACCCATACCCCTTTTAGACACTCACACCCTTTTCTGTCTCACTTTAAGCAGTGACAGTTTCGGATGATTACCCCAGTGATCCAATCAATGCCCAGGGGGTGAAACTTCACACTCCTCTCCAGTCTTATGTGTGTTGGATGGGCACTTGGGACACAGTGCTTCAGCAGTTGAAGTTGGCTCTTCAATTATGTGTTGCTTGCTGACGCATCAGTTCTACTCTATCTAAATCTGCTCATGTATATGGGAAGTATCAGAAAATGGACCTGCATGCCAGTGGTTTTATCTTTTGCTGTTAGGTCCTAACAAAATCCAGCTTTGTTCACTTTCACCAGGTTCAAGTGATCTTCAAATCACCCACCACTGCACCACCCACTTACCTTCAGCTCTACCATGACTGTCACACATTTATCTGTGCAGTGTGACAGTGGGCCATGGCCAGTGTTTGTTGTGGTTCCATAGCTACTCTGACAATGCCGGGCACAAATGGGTACACTTTGCTGACACTTTGTTAGCATCACAATTGTTGGTTCTTATAGTGCTTCATGTTGTGTCATTCTTAAGTGCTGTAAGTAATGAATGGTCTGATAAATTGGGAAACATGGTTGACACAATTACTAGAGTCACAGTTGCATGTGTGACGTTAGAAGTGGAAATGTATGTGTCAAAAATGTGTTATAAATCATTCTGAGATGCTCGCTACTATTCTTTCAGTATGAGCTTCTCGTAGTGCAAGTAGTGGCAAAGTCACAGTGTCATATCAAAGACATCATAGAGTCATCCATTACAGGGGGATGACACCTAAGTGTACATACGAAAACCCCATATCACTCTCCAGTATCGAACTCTTCATGGAATTCAGTTGGTCTGTTCCCATCAGGAGCAGGGTCAAGACTGATTTGCATATGGCTGGGTCCAAACTGTGGTGGCATAGTGAGCAAAATAATGATGGGTTGGAGTGCTACCCCAAGCTACTGCCACTCATTAGACTTATTGCAAGAAGCCTCCTGTCACCTTTTATGTGTTTCATGTACCACATTAGTGGCATGGGTATGCCCAGACGTGGGTCCCATGCTGACTATGTCACAGGAACCAAGCTGTAACTGGCTGATGAGCTCATAACTATGCTGACACTGGTCCTGGGTTGCTTGTGTTCTGTTTCAGGGAGGACCTGGCCTGGCAGTTCGGGCAGGAGTGATCCCATGAGGAGCAGAGTCAAGACTGATTCACATATGGCTGGGTCCAAACTGAGGTGGCATGGCAAGCAAAAGAACGATGGGTGGAGTGATACCCCTAGATACTGCCAGTGGTTAGACTTATTGCAAGCAGCCTCCAATCACCTATTGTGTGTTTCATGTACTGCCCTAAATGGCATGGGTAGGCCCAGTCTGAGTCCCTGTGCTCATGGTGTCACCGGAACTAAGCTGTACCTGACTGATGATCTCATAATTAGGGTAAAATCAGTCCTGGGTTGCTTGTGTTCTGGTTCAGGGAGGACCTGGCTTGGCAGTTCGGGCTGGAATTTTCCCATGAAGAGCAGGGTCAATCCTGATTTGTATATGGTTGGGTCCAAACTGAGGTGGCATGGCAAGCAAAAGAACAATGTGTTGGAGTGATACCCTTAGATACTGCCAGTGGTTAGACTTATTGCAAGCAGCCTCCCATCACCTTTTGTGTGTTTCGTGGGTTTATGCTAGCCTGCTCTCCTGGGCTTGCATTGCCGTGAGGAGGAACTGAACTAGAAAAGAAAACATAATCCAGATTATCTCACTGAGACCCTACGCTGAGTGATCTTACTTTTCAAAATACTTGAAAACTAACGTCCGTAACCCGGTCCATTGACACTTCCTAGTGGCCCCAGTCTGCCCTATACTTTTCATTTGGGTACACCTTGTTGCTTCATGGGAAATCTCAAACTCGTAGCCCTCTAAAAGTATTGACTAAGATATGCCCCTGTTATGCTAGGTTTGACAGGAAGCTAAGAGGTCCATGTTGTCCATCAAATTATAATAATTTTTGAGTTTATGGATAAATCTACTAAATTAAACCAATAGCTACATTTAAAGTAATGTAAATTATTTTGCATACCAGATACGTGGGATGTTATATCTAATCCCTCAGTTTGGAAACTTTCTTCTAGTCTATTGTCCCTCGTCAACAAATCTGACAGACTTTCACCTGACGGAGTTTATAAACTAGTAGTTTTTGCCAGGAAAACAATTAATTTACCATAGTCACTTGTTGATACTTACTAAAACATTTAATTGTCAATGGCTTGTCTTTTTGATCTCATTACTAGTCCTTATCGTTACCTTAGTTCCTTCCCAGAGCAATATTTAATGGGATTATTTATCCACACATGAATTCATATGTGTTGAAATTAACATGTGAATAACACTGGTTTCCTGCGTATAATCCCAACACATTTAATTATATCTATTGTGTCTACTGTGTTGCTTATTTTGCATATACAATATGAAATTGACTAGCTTTTTTGCACAAAATATGATGTTAAGGAAATCTATAGTGATTTCACTTTTTACCTTTTTCATACCCTGCAGTATTATTCGCAATTGGATTTTTATGTATTTATCATTAGTTATTTATAACATATTCAGCATTGTCTGTGATATATAGATGAATTTATGCATTTAAGTATATTTATGATATTTACATTTTGTTAATTATGCTATGGACTGGGTTTGACATTATTTAAACTCTTATTTGTGCATCTTAACTGTTGTTTTCTTTACTTGACTTTAAGCTATTTTCCAGTCTGCCTCCTATGTTTATGAACGATGGGTGTTGTTTTCACAGGCAATTGTGCACGTAAATGGGTTATATGTGGTTTTCTGATTGGAGACGCATCATGTGATCAAGCTCGCTTTGACGAGCGAAACGCGTCATGGCAGGCATTATGCCTGTGTTAATTTTGTGGTGTATTTTATAATAAATTTTCTGCATACTCCACGAACAACTTTATTCGACCCTTTATTCTGAGTGTGGCTGAGGTCAGTGCCTACTGGGTCTGTCGACATTTGGCAGACAGGAAGCGTTACGAGATTTTCATCTATCCGGAGTAGGCTGTTTCCGGATTCACTGACCCTCCTGTTTACTGAGGCACAGCTGTTATTCAGCCGACTGCGCTGTGGCGCACTGGATTTTACTCCGGAGGAGTTTCAAGTATTGCTGTGCCCCCCGTTGCAACCACTATTTTGCTGTTTGGACATTACCTCCCAAAGACGTCAATCTGCGGAATCTTCCGGGTCGGAGGACCTTGAGAGCTGCAAGAGTAGCGCCGGTAAGGAGAGTTGCCCTTTTGCTTTTCATCTAATTACCAACGGGTTACGGGATTCACCTCAGTTAAAGTGATTGTTTGGAGCTGCTGCAGTGTGTGTTATTTGTTTCCACAATGTTTTCCAATGAGGCACTTCAAGATAGGGAACTAGCGGCGGAGGCCCTGTTCCAGAACTTACCGACAGTTACAAATGAGGAGAGAGCTCCCACCAAAGACAGTAGCAACAATGATATAAAATCGTTACTTAAAATTTTGGAAAAATTGCTAAAAAACGAACTTTCAAAATGGTGGGAAAAGAAATCCCTAGAAAAATATCGAGACGCCAACCGTGTTCCAAGGGGGTTGCGAGTGCTAATTGCCCCTACATTCGAAAAACCTAATCCTTTAATGCTACAAGAGTGGGCAGAAAACAACTTACAGGCATCCATGAATATGATCCACATTCTTATTAAATATGCTGAAATAGATCGTAATGCACTGCTCATTGAAATAGACCGCGTCATTGGTCTGTTGGAAGCCACAGGACAAACAGACTTAATTGCTAAAGGGCGTGGTGAGATTGACATTCGCATCAAGAAACATGAGCAAATAATTAAAGAACGGAAAATCTTTAAATTCGCCCGTGACCAAAATGACTATGCCAGTGGTAGAATTTTCACATTTGCTCGAAAATATGACAACTACAAAAGACAAGGTTTAACTAATGATGTATCGAGCACTAAACAAAGAATTGAAACAGGCGATAACAGAGTGAATATTGTAGATTCAGATACGGCCTCTCTTACTTCAAATAGTGACTCAGACGATGCACGATCAGGTACCTCAGGGGCCTCTACAATGGGACTTAGTAATTTTACACCAGGTGAGGAACTGAATTTTATCAGCGAGGACCGGAGGTACACCTTGCGCCCCCGCAAACCTCAAGAGAAGCAGGGAGAACAATCAATCAGCGCAGGTGTGAAAGGAGGCGTAAACACCGCAAAAACCACCATGAGAGGGAATTTTCGAAAGAATTGGAAACGATAAGCAATGAAGATTACAACACTGTGATTAATTTATCAGATGTGACTCTTTCTAAAGCTGAAACTCAAATTCTTGCTCTTGGTCTATCGTACTGTCCTACAAACCAATTCTCATATAACTCCACTAGGATTGATATTTTTAAGTTCATTCGAAAAATCAAGTTAATCAAACATTTTCAACTAAACAAATCCAGCGTTCCCTCTACGACTCAGATGGCTGCTTCTCCTATGTCTGCAACTATAGATGGGGCTCTCCAGGTCAAAGATATTCCCAACTTACAAACACTATATGCCTTGTCCACAGAGACACAGAGTGTCGGTTCACAAATTACGGCATCTGCATTGGGTATTAATGGTAACAAGGCTGCGCCAAGTCCTTTTCGTCCTGTCTCCACATTCTTGCCTGTAATGCCGAAGGATGCTGTGGATGTGTTCGGTGAGAGAGTCATTATTGAATTAAAAAATTTAAATAGATCAATGCTTGCCACCTGCACAAAAAAGAAAAACTATAAAAATATACAGTATCATGCTTTAATTAAAAAACTGCAAATGAATCATGACCTGATTATTAATAAATCAGATAAGGGAGGCAATACAGTACTGTGGTCCAGAAGTCAATATATGGCAGAAGCATATCGCCATCTATCAGATGCAGGCTGCTATAATAAATCTAGCAAACTTGAAATGAATACGGCATATGAAGTACTGCGCAAACGACTCCATCATTGGAAAAGGAATGGGTTACTGACAAAAGATGAATTCAATTTTCTACACGTGGAACATCCAGTGACTCCAATGTTATACTTTCTTCCAAAAGTCCATAAAAAAATAAATCCTACACCAGGACGACCAATTATTTCTGCACAGAAAAGCATGAGTGAAAACCTTTCAAGATATGTTGACTTTTTTCTGCAACCACATGTAAAAACCTTGGTTTCATATATAAGGGATACATCTGACTTTATATTAAAAATCAATGAGGTGGTTTGGCAACCAAGCTATTTGTTGGTAGTCATGGATATTGAGTCGTTATATACGAGCATCAATCATGTGGATGGAATTGCAGCTACCAAATACTTTTTAGACAACAGAGAAATTAATATGAAAGATCACAATGATATGCTTTTAGAAATGATTGAGATATGTTTGTACAACAACTTTTTTGGTTTTAACCAGGCTATATATCAGCAACTGAGAGGCGTGGCTATGGGGGCCTGCTTCTCCCCCAGTTACGCATGTTTACATGTCGGCTGGTGGGAGGAGTGTGTCCTCAAGACTACTCACAAAGAATGGTACAAACAAATTGTACACTATTGGCGCTACATTGACGATGTATGTTTAGTCTGGAATGGTAGTGAGCAGGCAGCATTGGAATTTGTTGACAGCATTAATTCCAATAATCTTAATTTAAAGTTCACTGCAATGTTAGACAGGATTAGTGTTGAGTTTTTGGATGTTCTAGTGTATATAAAAGAAGAAAGAATACACACTAAACTACATCGCAAATCCACGGCAGGAAACTCTATACTTCATGCTGATAGCTCACACCCTCGCCATCTAATTAGGAGCATACCGTATGGCGAATTTGTACGGATTCGCCGGATCTGCAGTCTGGACTCAGTTTCTGCTGATTGTCAGCAGGAAGCATTATGTCGATTTTTAGATCGAGGATATAAGAGGCCACATCTAATTCAGGCATTGACAAAAGCAAATAATCAACCGAGAAATACACTTTTGCTTCCTAAACAGAGTCACATTAGTGCTCTAGATCTTGCCCCACAAAGAGAGAAGCTGAATATTCGACTGATTACCACCTTCAGTCAACAGGAACAGAAATTACGCAAGATAATATATTCTGAATGGCCCATAGTTCTCACCGACATCACATTGGGCCCTATTTTGCCATCCCTTCCTACTATTACTTACAGAAGGGCGCCATCCATGAAGGATGCGTTGGTGAAACCTATGCCGGAAGTAGTTCCTAAAGGCACTTGGCTTAAGAAAATGGGCTTTCACAAATGTAATTCCTGTCGGGCATGCACATTTGCCACTAACGCAACTCATTACAAGACAGCTTTTAGTGAGAATGAAATTGAAATTAAGGAAAGTTTGAATTGTCGCACAGAATTTGCTATTTATAAACTTAAATGTAGCTGTGGTTTAGAGTACATAGGGAATACTAAACTCCCTGTACACAAACGCATCTTACAGCATGTACGTGCCATAGTCAATTCCGACGGCAACTATCCGGTTGCTAGACACTTCAAATCAGTACATAATAATAAACTAAAAGACTTAGAATACACTGTTTTGGGAGCTGTTCCCACACCCGGACCATGAAAAAATGCTTCGGCAACGAGAATCTCATTTTATTTTAGCTCTCGATACTCGGATGCCTAATGGATTAAATATGAGTGAGGATTTACATAACTTCCTCTAATGGACTCATTTTTACCTCTGTTGTACACTAGCTTCTGACATAATTTTTAAGAGATCTACAGATTTTTAGTCCGCTTATCCTCCTGTATATTTTCCAAACTGCAATATCCCTACAATGTAAGGATCGGGCATGTCTCATAAGACTTTCTTTTTTAGTCTAATTTGGGGTCTTTAAACTCTCCTTATATGTCCATAAAATATAGGATTTTGATTTTAATTAGTTTTTCTGGTAACTACACAATAGTATTGGCACTTGCACTTTACAATCATTAAGTAGTAATGATTAGGTTAAGGCTGCTATGAATATTGTATTTTGCACAGCACTGTTTTGCACTTTTTTATTACCATTTTTAGTATTTCTAGATGAGGTTTTAGACTGGATTAGGCACTGTGTTCGATCTATAAAGATACTTGGGTCATATTACCAGTAGGATACTGTGACCAATTATGGTGTCTCAATATCTTTTTCCATGATCAAATTAGGAGTAGGATTAGCCTGGGCATATATATAATAACACTGGTTTCCTGCGTATAATCCCAACACATTTAATTATATCTATTGTGTCTACTGTGTTGCTTATTTTGCATATACAATATGAAATTGACTAGCTTTTTTGCACAAAATATGATGTTAAGGAAATCTATAGTGATTTCACTTTTTACCTTTTTCATACCCTGCAGTATTATTCGCAATTGGATTTTTCTGTATTTATCATTAGCTATTTATAACATATTCAGCATTGTCTGTGATATATAGATGAATTTATGCATTTAAGTATATTTATATTTGCATTTTGTTAATTATGCTATGGACTGGGTTTGACATTATTTAAACTCTTATTTGTGCATCTTAACTGTTGTTTTCTTTACTTGACTTTAAGCTATTTTCCAGTCTGCCTCCTATGTTTATGAACGATGGGTGTTGTTTTCACAGGCAATTGTGCACGTAAATGGGTTATATGTGGTTTTCTGATTGGAGACGCATCATGTGATCAAGCTCGCTTTGACGAGCGAAACGCGTCATGGCAGGCATTATGCCTGTGTTAATTTTGTGGTGTATTTTATAATAAATTTTCTGCATACTCCACGAACAACTTTATTCGACCCTTTATTCTGAGTGTGGCTGAGGTCAGTGCCTACTGGGTATGTCGACATTTGGCAGACAGGAAGCGTTACGAGATATATACATATATATATACATGTACATATATATATATATGTATGTAATATATATATAAATGTACATATATATATACATATATATTTTTTTTTTTTTTTTTTTTTTACTATTCAATTGCTCGAAGCTTTGAAGGGAGCACTCACAACCGATGTGAGTCTTTCAGTTCAGTAAAGCAGATGACCAGCAACAACATTTCCGGGCTTCTTATTCTTTTGCTGCAACGCGTTTCGGGGCTCCGGCCCCTTCATCTGGCAGCTGGTAAGATGCGGCATAGATTTCCAACACTGCATGCATCATTTTATATGTCTGCCTATTAGTGGGCTCACGCTAACTTGCGTTAATGTTCCTGTTGCATGCTGGAATGTGTCATTTTCGTTGGAGGTAATTGTTCCCCACAGTGGGCCCCATGCCACATCTTTTCATTTAAACAGCTCTTCAAACATTAAAATACCTATAGTAGGCCCCTTTCATGTTGGCAGGTCAATATTTTCTACATCAGCTGAGCTGACTGCGGTGTCGGCAAGGTTCCTTTCCCGCGCAGCCTTTCATTTCTGAAACGGTGCAGCCTTCCACGGCAGAGCAGCCGTGTGTATAATTTTATTATCCAATTGCTCCAAGCTTTGAAGGGAGCACTCACAACCGATGTGAGCCTTTCGGTTCAGTAAAGCAGATAACCAGCAACAACATTTCCAGGCTTCTTATTCTTTTGCTGCAACGCGTTTCAGGGCTCCGGCCCCTTCATCTGGCAGCTGGTAAGATGCGGCATAGATTTCCAACACTGCATGCATCATTTTATATGTCTGCCTATTAGTGGGCTCACGCTAACTTGCGTTAATGTTCCTGTTGCATGCTGGAATGTGTAGTTTTCGTTGGAGGTCATTGTTCCCCACTCCGAGCTCAAAATGGACCGCCAGATCAACTCTGTCTCGTCTTCCTGCTTCCACACCCTCCGCCTCCTTCGTAAGACCTTCAAATGGATCCCCCTCGAACACCGAAAGACCGTCACTCACGCCCTGGTCACCAGCAGACTCGACTACGGCAACGCACTCTCCGCCGGAATAAACATAAAACCTCACCCGCAAGCTACAGAACATCCAGAACGCCGCCGCAAGACTGGTCCTCAACCTGCCAAAACACTGCCACATCTCCCAGCACCTGCGCACACCACTGGCTCCCTGTCGAGGCGAGAATCACCTTCAAGATGCTCACCCACGCACACAAGGCCCTCCACGGCACCGGACCAGCATACCTGAACAGCCGACTCAAATTCCACGCACCCCAAAGGACCCTACGATCAGCCCAGCTCTCCTACGCCGTGGTCCCCCGCACCAGAAAGACCAGATCGGGAGGCCGCTCCTTCTCCTTCCTCGCGGCCAAAGCATGGAACGCCCTTCCGCTCCACCTCAGACAGACAACATCGCTTCCCATCTTCGCAAGAAACCTCAAAACCTGGCTCTTCGACAGACCCCTCCTTGATGGATGGATGGAACCTGCACCCCTCCCCCCCCCTAGCGCCTTGAGACCCTTACGGGTGAGTAGTCGCGCTTTAACAAACCCCTGATTGATTGATTGAGTGGCCCCATGCCACATCTTTTCATTTAAACTGCTCTGCAAACATTAAAATACCTATAGTAGGCCCCTTTCATGTTGGCAGGTCAATATTTTCTACATCAGCTGAGCTGACCGCGGTGTCGGCAAGGTTCCTTTCCCGCGCAGCCTTTCATTTCTGAAATGGTGCAGCCTTCCACAGCAGAGCAGCCGTGTGTATAATTTTATTATCCAATTGCTCGAAGCTTTGAAGGGAGCACTCACAACCGATGTGAGCCTTTCGGTTCAGTAAAGCAGATAACCAGCAACAACATTTCCGGGCTTCTTATTCTTTCGCTGCAACGAGTTTCGGGGCTCCGGCCCCTTCATCTGGCAAGATGCGGCATAGATTTCCAACACTGCATGCATCATTTTATATGTCTGCCTATTAGTATATATGTATATATATATATGTATATATATATATATATATATATATATATATATATACACACACACACATTAGGACCTTTCTATTTACTATATAAAGTGTAGCAATTAAGCCAAAATATGCTCAGGAAAGGTGGTGGGATCTTCCTTTCTAAACCATTGCTGCTAAAAGCACAAAGACAAAAGCAATAAGAGTCATTGAGCATCACTTCGATCTGCAGCTCGTTTGAAGTTCATGTTTGGACCCAGTGAAAGGTTTTCATTTTAAACTTTGAACTTTTTCTGGAGATCAAATATCATCAGAGAAGCACATTTTTATACACCCACCATCCTTATTGTGTTACTGAGCCTATGCTCCATGCTTCACGACTTCCCTATGCCACCCGCAGACTCTGTCCCAGTAACTTACCCTTAATTCAGCACAGCAATATGTTTGCCAAATGTTGTTGTTATTCTGTTAAGTTTGACACATGAACACATTTTGTCTGTAAAGAAAGCTATACATACTGGAGCACCAATAAGAGAATTCCCTACACTAATATTGCATTGGTATGCGGCTTGATTGAACCTGCTCGAATGCTCTTCATCATAATGCATATTGTCTATGAATAATAGCCTGAAGCTGTGGAGAGAAAAAAAGGCACAGTATGCTATACTGACATTATACTTACATGCTTCCCATAAAACTTAATAAAGTGTGTTTAAAGAAAAAGAAGCACATTTGAATACTGTTGCTGACTGGGACTCCACAAGGCTGAATATATGGAAAAGGCCAAAAATAACCACAAGAGAGAAAAATCGAAATATAAAGCAGCTAAGTTGCCTTTTCTCTGGGAGGCCTGGCAGCTTTCCTCTAGTCCCCCATAGAATGTGTTTTCAGCACAGATCAATGTTTCTCTACGAATTCTGGTAGCAGAGCTGCCTTGAAGAAAGTTTTAACTTCAGGAGAGAATGTCCACAGGGTCAATTATATTTCCCTAACTGGAATTTGATCTCCTTTAGTCCTGTGGGTCAATTGCAGACTGCCCCCCCCCCCCCCCACCACCATTATCTCTGGTAGCTGTGGCTGACAGCGTTAGGCAGCTCTCAAATAAAATACTTAGAAAGTACATTAGCAACAAAAAAAAACACTAAAGCTAAAAATCAAATCAGACACAATGCCCAAACCAATTTAGCAAAAGAAATATTGAGGCTTACATCGACACCAAAAACATGATAAGCATATCAGAAGTTATGAATGTTTTTAAAGAAAGCTAAAGGTGTTCATAGAAAACAAAAGGGAATGCAAATATCAATGATAGCCAGTGAGGCACCATAGGTGGATGGGTCCTATGTGCCTTTTCTGGCTGAGCAGGGGTCGGGTAAAGCCAAGCAGTTTTCTTTAGTCAGTAGTTTAACATTTGACGTAGTCTTTCAAATAGAACTCAAAATCCTCCAATGGGCAAGTCAGAACTTTGAAACTATCAAGGGATCCACAAGATCAAGTAGATCGAAAAAGAGGTCTGGTCCCGTTGAAGCCTTGAGTTTTGGTAACAAAAAGTCCACGCGGGACAAAAATGAAATCAGTAGCTGCTAAGGGCCTCACATTTCTGGGATCTATTATGAAGACTTTTTATACTCTTGTGCTGTACTTTAGGACCATGGCCGAATGCTGAGGCTGACCAAGGCTCAACAACCCCACATACCTTCTTTCTCCTCTGTCCGGCAGTTGCCTTGAATTTGCAGACACACAAATCTAACTCACTTTCAGTGAGGTTGCCTCAGCACGTTCTCCAGTGCTCTGAGATTCCCAACTTTAGGAGATGCTTACTATTTTCCTGCAGGTACTCTTAAAGCTGCAAAGATACAGAGACAGCCTCTAGAATACCAGAACATTGATAGCAGAGGAAGACAGGCTCAACCCGTCCTGTTTTTCTGAATTCATTACTATTGGCATTAGGACTCTGCACACTTTACCACTGCTAACCAGTGCTAAACTGCTTTTGCTCACTCCCTAAAACATGGTACAATTGGCCTACATCTGAATAAAATACTTAATTTACTTACAAGACCCTTGTATAGTATATGGTGCTACATGCACCCAGGGTCTGTAAATTAAATGCTACTAGTGGGCCTGCAGCACTTATTATGACACCCACTAAAGTAACTAAACATGTCTCAGGCCTGCCAATCCAGCCTGTAGTGCAGTTTTAAAAATGTATATTTCGATCGGTAAAATAAACCTTTTTCCAGGCCTGAACCTTCCTTTTTAATACATATGTCCTCTTTAAAATAGGCCCTTAAAGCCCATAGGCAGGGGGCATTGTATTTAAAAAGTAGGACTTGTGTTTTTCAGTTTCACAAACTCATTTTTCAATACTGTAATGCCCATCTCTCCCAGTGGCTAATTCCGGGTTACCTTATTACATTTAATAAGTGCTAACGTTTGGTTGGGAGCCGGTAGAAATATCACGTTTGGACTCAAATGAGTTGTAACTCATGATCTTCTTTAATGGTAAAGTCAGATTTTAAGTCACAATTCTGAGAATGCCACTTTTAGAATTTTTCCATTTTCGAACCCTAACTATTGGTGCCTGCTGCCAGTGTCCTGGGTCATATGAGTGTGAGTGGCTCTGCTGTTGGGCTTTGTGTATACCTCCCAGACAGTGAGGATGGTTAGGGGCAGAGATGTTCCCTGCCCTACTTACATTTTAAAGGGTTTGCCTCCAACACACACAAAGGAACCTGGCACTTGCCTTTTGTCACCCTGACTTCTTGGAGCCTTGGCAAGGGAAGGGAAGAACTTTCTAGAACCAGATGTGGGGGTAATCAGGATGTCCACCCACTTCAAAGGTTGATACCAGGTATAAATATTGGACCCCCTGAACATCTCATCAGTTCACTCTTGGACCTGTGCACATTACAGGAGAAGCAATTTGGAAGAAGAGGTCTAGTGAGACTTTGATCTAAGTTTTGGATTTCTTCAGCATTCAGAATTCTGATATATCTTGTGCCATAAAGTGTGTAGCTTAGGCAAAAATGTAGTCACACTGGTGAAACCTAGCAGAACACAGTACAAGAGTTTTATTTTCATTTGTTTATGGATCCTTGCCAAACACAGCTGAGGTACTACTTTAAAAAACAGAGCCTCAGACACATTCCAGTTAGACAGCTGTCTGGAAGGGAGGAAAACAGAACACCACCAACTGAAGGATTTGGCAATTGACTGGTGAAGGACTGAGGGACAGATGTTTTTGACTCTGCTATAAATCTTTGGAACTGAAATCCCTGCTCTGACAACTAGGAAAACAAGCATCTTAATGAGCAAGGATAAGATTCTAGAACCTGACATAGCCAACCTACCTTCTGTGGAACTTCTTTCTAGAGACTGCGAAGATGTGTGAGACACTAAGGACATTTGAGCTCCAGGGAAGAAGTTATAAACCCTGTCCTTAACCTCTTTAGTGCTGAGGATGACCTGTTGACATCCACAGCACTACCTCCATAGTGCGAAGGACGTCAATGGGTCACCCTCAGCACTCAAAAATAAAATGCTTCTGTTTTAAGAATAAGAAGCATTTTCTTTTTCAGAATCAAAGTCAGGATTCAAATAATGAGCTTCCCTTATACCCTGCTTTTGATTTCTTTTGTTTTTTCTGTAATACCAGTGTGCATGGCACGCTGGCAACACAGCAAAACAAAAGTAAATGTAGACTGCACTAATGATGCAGTCTGCTTTCACTTTTTATAGGTGCCAGGGAGGCATAACTCTGCCCCCAGAGCACCGATCAACACAGGAGAGGCAGCTTTGGAAATAGGGCAATGCCCCCTTTGCAGCGCAGTCTCTTACTAGTGGAGCTCCGCTTTGGGAATCAGACTGGGCATGCGATCCCCAAGCAGGGATCCACTCCACTGGATACCAGGCATCCATCAGTGTGCGGTACATGGCAAATCTGAGTGTAGGCCAGTGCTCCCCTCTCCCCAGGCACAACATTATTTCTGCCCTCTAGGGGGTGAATAGGGGGCATTTACCCCCCTTCTTCCACTGGGGGACAGAGAGCCCACTAGAACACCAGTCAATGGACTCTTTATTGTTTTTTGGGGGTAACCCCTGTGGTCATTAGCCTGTGTTGCCCCACAAGCCCCAGGCACAACAGTTTTTCTGTCCCTTCTAAGCAGTGTAAATGGAGAGTTTACCACCAATCTGCTCCCCAGGGAGGCAGAATGCCCACTAGAGACCAAGGAAAAGTGGTCCAAAAAAAGTAGGAGTGGGGGTTGGCGATACCGGGCTAGGCATCAGGCTGTGGCCCCACCCTGGAATGGGCCGAACAATCTTTCTGCCCTACCAGGGGCAGATTAGGGGAGCTTACCCCCAATTTTCCCTTGGAGGGCAGAAATACCACTAGGCCCCGGTGAAAAAATGGGCAAAACAAAAGGGATGAGATGGTCAGCCGAGGCATTGGGCTGTGTTCCAAACAAAGAATGGGCATAACAGTCTTTCTTGCCCCTGGGAGCAGATTGGGGTTTACCACATTTCTGGCCTCAGAGGGACAAAAAGCCCACTAGACACCAGGGAAATATTTTTTGTTTTAGGAAAAATAAATATGGAGTGTGGGTTGGCCCCCCTGCCATTGGACCTATCCCCCACAACTAACAGACTTTCTGCCCACCTGAGGTACAGAACATTACCATCCCATGGTAAGTAAAGGGAAATTCTGATTCTTTTGTGCATAGGTTTGACTTTCGGACCAGCAGAGTGGGGGGTAAATGGTAACTTCCTCCTACCTGCCATGCCGAATGTCTGCACTATTAAGCCGCAAGCTCGGCTGCCACCCAGAGAAACCTACTAAACACAGAATTTTTATAAAAACTAGACACCCAGGCAAGTCCAGGCTGGTGTGACTTGCATGGATCCCACTATGTTTTCTTGTACATTTCGTTTCATGTACGTTTCAGAAACCACACATTTACCTCAGATTCCTGTGAGAGAAACTTCTGGAATCTGTGCAGATCCTCACAATTCCTACCACCAAGTGTTCCCACACTTCTCCTATTAAAAATGTTACCACATTTGTGTGGCAGGGCTTGGCACACATAACAGGAATGACTGGAACCAGAGAATATGCGTGGTCCCTGGTTTGATCAGTTCCTGTCGTGTGTGCTATGCCCAGCCACACACAAGGCATTGTGGATAAGAAAACATAGTGCTATCCAAGCAAGGCACACCACCCTGAACCTATTTGGGTGTCCAGCTTTAAAAAATGTCTGCACTTGGTAGGTTTCCATGGGTGGCTGGCAAGCCCAGGCCCAAATACTGCAGCTACACCCATGGCCAAATAGGTACTTTTTGACAGGAAATCTTTATGTCTCTGCATTGCATTTGGGGGCCTTATGTTTCGTGGACGCTAGGATGAGCCACACATGTGGGTAGTATTTTTATCGGGAGAAGTGTGGTAATGGTGGGTGGTTGCGATTTTGTAGATCTGTGTAGATTTTGGAAGTTTCTGTCATAGAAATGTGACACTTTTCTATTACAGATCTGCTTTTTCCTGAAAGCTGGGAAGATGGTGATGTTAGCACAGAAACCCTTTTTTCAGTGACGTTTTTAGAAAAATAAAACTTAATTCTTTGGAAGAGTACTTTTTTCTCATTTTCCCAACAAAAAACAAAATGTAGCTATATTTTGGCTATTTACTTGGTTCCATCCAGGGAAATCCACAAAGTCTTGGGTACCTTTAGAATCCCCAGTTGTGGGGAAAAATGGACACACATTTCGTCTGGGTACCTTTTCTGGGGAAACAAAATATGAAGCGTATGAAATATGAAACGTGCGAAGCGCCGCAGACATCATAAACGGGCTCTGCACTGGCAGTGGAACAGCATCAGCAGCTAAATGGTTAAGATCAGAACAAATTGGTTTTAATCAACTATTCTCTGGTAGACATTGCTTTTTTCAAAGACAAACACAAATGTACTGTTGCCTTCAGTGCCATCTAGAGGCTATTTGGAAAACCACAGCCAACATAAAGGTGTGTTAAAACTTACTTTCAAAGAAAGCTTCTGAATTAAAAAAGTTTAATTAGGTTTTGTGTAATAACTTCTGATTCCTACACAATACTTACTGGTCTCATAATTTTAATTTATTTACTTCTTAACTCTAAAGTTGTTTCAGTTTCCGTTTCAAAACACTTTATTCGGACAAAATTTTCATCCATAAAAGAAACATAGACACAGCAGATAAAACATTTCAAAAAGTTAAAAACATATACATATAGCAAGGATAATAAATATGACAAAGGAAACAAATAATAACAGCTAATTTTAAAATAATAAAGTGCTATGTGCCTTTACAGCATTAGTTAAGAATGAGCCTACATGTAAACAGATTTCCACATCAGATAATTGCATAACCAATGAAAACAAAGCTCTACAGTGCCTGATATTATGATATTTCTTCTTAAACAAAAGAATTAAGAACAACCTGGTATGAGATTCATAAAATTTACAAAACAGTAAAAAATGTATCATCGTTTGGCCAGTTTTGCCATCGCACGGGCACAGAATAGCAGCTAGATTTGACTGATACCCAAGTGGGAAACACAATAAATATTTAACAGTATCGCCTCTAAACCTAAATAACAAAGAGCACTACAAGGCTGCCGCAAATAAACAGGGGGGCAATCTGGGACTCTCAGGGACAAATATGCAGTAATCTGGGATTTCCCTTCTATACTTCTATACTTCTGAGACGTCTTTCCTTCGCAGATTCATAAAAAATTTGATGCTACTTTTCTTTGTTAAAACTTGGACATAAATTTGGCTCAACAAAAGCCCTCTGCATGCCAATTCTACCCATTTCTGATTCAACATATGCCAAAAATGGGATTCGGAGGCTGTTGTCGCAAGAGAGGAAATCAAGTTTTATATCTCTAGTTAGAGATGCCTTCTCATTGTTCCAGATTGACAACCAAAATATTAAGGGTATCACCCTAATAAAATCAATTATATATTGTAAATTCAGTTCTTCATTGCAGATGACGTGAGGGGTAGAAATTGGTACTCCGAGGAGTCGCCTGCAAAACCTATTTTCTTCATATTGTATGGCTTCACAGTTTGCAACCCCCCCCCCCACACATTTCAGCTCCGTAGGTAGCAATGGAAACACATTGAGATTTGTAAATCTGCAGCATAGATACCATTTGAGGTTGAGGAAGACAAACAAGAGAACCAATTGCCTTTGAAAACTGCATTCTGTGGTGTACAATGCCAGATGCCTATGCTCCCGATCAGAAAACATAACTCCCAAATATGGGAAGCTATTGACACTTATCAAACAATTTTCACCCACTTTCAAAGAAGGGACTTGAATACAACATAGGCCAATCGCCACAATGTGAAACTTCAAAACATTAGTGCATAGGTCACGGTTTGCCATAAATTCAACAAAGGCAAATACTAAAAGACGCAGTGCTTTAGGCGAGCGAGCTATAAGCACAGCGTCATCTTCATATAAGAGTGTAGGTAGTCGACCCCCTTTGACTATAGGAACATCGCTAGTAACCTTTGCTAAAAACGAGTGTAGATCATTAATGTCTAAAATAAACAAAAGAGGGGCCAGCACACACCCTTTTCTGACGCCCCTGCCAATCTCGATATCATTGGACACATTTCCATTGTCTCTAATTCTGACCCTAGCTCTCATATCCATGTGCAACTTTGCAAGGAAATGAACAAGGGAGACATCCAAACCCCCGCTACAGCAGCATATGCCATAATTTGGGTCGATGGATACAATCAAAAGCGGCACTTAAATCCATAAAAGCCAGACAGAGGCATGAGCTTTGCAACAGTGTATTTGCCTATTACCAAATTCAAGTTGGCACATTGCTTGATTGTCCCAATCTTGCTTCTGAACCCATGCTGGGAGGGATGCAAAATGGACTCAGCTTGGGCCTACTCCTGGATTCAATTGTATATAACACGCACCAAGATTTGAATGGTAGTATCAATCAGCGAAATCGGCCTGTAGCAGCTGGGGTCCTCTCTATTGCCCTTCTTAATTATAGGGACAATAATTGAGTTACGCCAGGAAGCAGGCACATCTGAATGTGCAGGTTGCTAAACCCATTAGTTAAGATAGAGGACCAAAGATCAGTGTTATGTTTAAATAAACAATCGAAACACCGTCAAGCCCAGGAGCTTTTACCCCTGCACTTTGTGAGATGGCCTCTTCCACCTCAGCCACTGTTATCTTGACATCTGCCAATTTCCTGCTATCAATGTTAAAAATATCCTCCGTTAAGGGGGCAGCAAAAACTTTTCTGAAATGGGCTTCCCATTCTTCGCTTACAATATGGCAGGAGACTGGAGAAGCTAACTGGTTTTTGTGTCTCATATCCTTGACGGTGGCCCAAAAATGCCTACTATCTTTCATACAGGCTGCTGTGCTAGTGAGTCCCATTGGTTTGTTACAACTACCTGCCATTGTTTAGCTGTGACAGTCTTATATTGCTTCTTCAGAATAGTAACTAGTGCCTGTTCTCTAGGCTTTTTCCCAAGTGCTATTCTCACTTCCCGGTTAGCCATGGTACAGTCATGATTGAACCTGCCATGTAACTTATTGGAAGGGCGGACAGGTTTGAGAAGGGCTCTTTTCACACTGGAGCAGAGATCACTAAATGCGCGCACAATGTGGTGTGCAATGTCCTCTTCCAACAAGCAAACTTCCACCAGTCTCATATTCTCTTTTAGGACTACTTGTAGGATTCAGGCAAGATCACGCATTTTCCAAATCAACTTTAAGTTATCCGGGGAAGGTTGGAGGTTACAAGCCCCAATCTCTCCCTTATGCACTTTCCTTAAAACCAGAGAGACCTCAAGAGGATTATGATCACTAAAGGTAGATAAAACTACAGGTCCATACATAAGAACCTCCTCCAAACTCCTTGTAACAAATATATAATCAATAGTGGAGAGTGCCCCTCTGTCTTTATATGTTGATGGGGCAGTAATATCTTTCCCTGCAGATTCCATTATATCCACTAAATCAAAAGATGCTACTATCATCTCTAACTCCTGGCTTCTTAAATCCAGCCCACCCACAGTGGGAGCTGGAGTATTTCAACATGGAGGGAGACAAACATTGAAATCGCTGGCAAGATACAAATACAATACATGACCTTGGGTAACAACCTTATCAGATAACTTAGTAAGATATTTGGACAATTCTAAAAACTTGGGATTGGGTACATTGACAAAATCGTTGTTATAAAAATTGACCAGGTGGAGGTTAAGATGGGTTCTCCAACGTATCACCTGATAGCTAGTAGTAGCTGTTTCCAGATTATCCACATGACCGCCTAAAGATATATTCAGCCACACTGCCAGCCCACCAGCTGCTTGACCGCAACACGATTTAGTAGCTGGGATATTATAACATTGAAACCCATCAATAAGAGAAGGCACAACATCCCACGTCTCCTGCAACATGATAATGTCATAACTTTTGATAAATGAAAGCCAATCAGGCAAGCATAACTCAGAACGGAGCCCTGCCACATTCCAACTCACAATTCATATCGGAGTACTTTCAGCGGGGGAAGCAACAACAATGGGGTTAACAACCATGGGAAAGCTGGGCAATGACCGCTCAGGGGCCACAGCATTGGTAGTCATTCAACATCTTCCAAACTGTTGAGTACATCAAACCTGTTTGTGCAGGTTAATGGGTACATTTCCCTGGAGGAGACGGCTAGAAAAGGTGGTGTTACTGTAGGCTTATAAAAATAACCAAGGGGTAGTGACACAATCTGGGAATTGGTGTGATGTGGTGATTCTCTCTGTTTCAAGATATTGCGTACATGCAATGGAGCCCTAAAGTTTACCACTATGCAATTACCTGAAATGTCCTTATGCCCTCGGCCCACCCATCCTGCCCTCCGTACCATAATAATTTCCTCCGTTTTCCTGGTATCTAAATAATTATGTCTATTTAACCAATGTACAGTTTTGTTCTTTAGTTGCACCCAAGACTCAGCTGAGCCCGACTTCAAGGGAGGAACACCAGCAAGTACCAGTACCAATGGGCAAGTTGCAGGTGGTAAATCCAATATATCTTTACAGGGGACAATAGACTCCAGAGCTCCTCTCAAGGGGCTGTTATGATTACTCCTCTCAGTC
Organism: Calotriton arnoldi; assembly: GCA_963921515.1. Lineage (NCBI taxonomy): Eukaryota > Metazoa > Chordata > Amphibia > Caudata > Salamandridae > Calotriton > Calotriton arnoldi. The sequence goes on from CAWUFW010001804.1 coordinate 1,136,092, forward strand.
ACTGTCTCCTTAGTTGGGGTGATGGTGCCTATATCGATAGCCTCTGTAGCATTATCCTTGATTAACAGGGTTTTAATAGCTCATGTGAAATTCCCCTGTAAGTTATCCATTATAGCAGGAGCACTGTCCACCCTTATTTGATGACGATTAAATTGGGTTGATGGTAATGTGGGACATAGAGTACTCCTGATATTAGATGCATTAGCTGACTCATGTTATCCAGTTAGGATCCTTTCTATTGGGTCCAGGTGTGTTATAATGGGCCTCAGTTTTTGGTGCAAAATCGCACTAAATTGGGTAATCAAAGTACTAGTACCATTATTTAATCATCCCTGGGCTGTTCTTCTTCACATGGAGGCCACTCTGTCTGTGATGCTCGAGCCTCACAGTGGATCTTAACCCAAGGTAAAAGCAGGCTCTGTGCAAAACTTTGTTAGGACTGGTGTTTAATTGAAGATGCTGCAGTAACCCCCCTATTCCCCCCCCCCCCCCTGGTTTCCTCTTTCTAGGCTCAGGCTGGCTCATACATGAAGTTTTGGGTGAGTTTAACCAAGTAGGAGCATTAGTTGGTACAGTACCAGAAACCGCATTGTTATCCAGAGGAACAGTAGATAAACTGGTGTCATGAACAGCTAGGCAGGCTGTAGCATGAGCAGAGAGATCGGGAGGGCATCAAGGTGGCTTGCTGCGCTGCGTGAAAGTAGAATAAATCTGGCCGTAACTCCTTAAAAACCTTAAAGAGACGGTGTAGTCTTGGTCCTAATTTTCAATCAATCCCGAGAAATCTGCCGTTTGCACATCAAAAGCTATTTCCTCCATTATCATTCAGGCAGTCTCTACCTCCTTCCTACAAAATAGGGCTTGCCCTAAAATCAGTAGTTCTTCTTTATCCCAAATAATTTAGTTGGTTATTTTGTGGGAAACGTGAAGCTACAGCACCAAATGCATTTATTTCAGATGGTTTTAAATGGATGCCAAGGACCTCTACCGTCGCTCCGATAGACCTGTCACAGCAATCAAATGCAAGATCTACCTCAGGAGCGACTCTTGCCCACTGTCTTACGATAGTATCTCCTTCACAAATCAAAGTTGATTTCTAAAAAGGTGCACGGGTTCTAGAATACATCTTCTCCTCCAGTCTTAAATAGTTGCTCCTACCTCAACGGTATGTTCCCTATCTTAACCCAATCCTTTACGCTCAAAGACATGCCAATGTTCTTCTATTGTCACTGTATGGCAGCTTACTTACTTCCGGAGTCTCCTTGAGAGCCCCATTTCCGGTTTAGTTCTAGACATGGGCCTGTTGCCTTTTTATGTCAATATTATGCATTTAGACATGGTGATATTCTCTGAACTACCATCTTTGTCCAGAACTCGTATCTCTTTTGGGCCAGGAAGCATTCAATCTGGCCAAAACTCTGGGCAGAATTCCCACACTTGATTGTTTTGCATTAAAATTCCACATCTTTGGTAGTCAATACTTCAGAGACTGCCATCGATAAAAAAAAAAGTTCTGGGCTTCTCAAAAATTCACCAGATCGTATTCTGCTATCTTCTTCTTTCTTGAAAGACGCTATTGGAACTATATTGTTTGTGTGTTGGATACTCCCAATGAAGCTACAAAGCGCATGTATTACATAGAGGGCACAAAGGAAACAATGAAGTCCAATGTTCCTTGGCAAGAGAGTGTGGATCATTAAACAATTTATGGCTGTGTGGATGCCAGGGTCAGACTGGGACATAAAATAGGCATGGGCACCAAAACTAACGGCTGCTCCATTAGTGAATTAGAAAGCTAAAAAAGTGGCCCATGTTTATAAGTTGGGGCTATTTTGAACTTGTAAAGACACACTGAATAGCTAAAAACCTCCCTGATTTGCAAATGTGGGCTCCTATTTAGCTATCTGATTCACAAATTGGGGCCACTTTATTTTGGTGCCCGGGCCTATTTTTCGTCACAGTCAAACACTGGACATTAACATAGTAGAATGCATTGCCAACACCACAGATTGAAGGCCACAAGAAAGGTAACAATGCAACCGGAGCAAAAAGCATCTTAAAAACCATCTTTGAAGCAACTGGTTTCAAAACACATTCAAGCAAGATCTCACATTTGTAAGGGAGGATATGTGCACCTAGGTGGCATTAAAATTACTTTGCATGCATCGTCGTACCATAAGTGGCACTAAGAAACACAACAAAGTGATGGGTCAATGGATTGAATTAATCTCAGTCACTGGTAATTTCTGGAGGATACATCCCAGTCCAGTTTTTTTGCCAATTTGCCACCTAAAAAAACAGGAAACAGCCATTTGCAAATCAGCCTTGGTCCTAAGCCAATGGGAACAAACCAGCCCAAACTGCCACGCCAGGGCCCCTCTGAGCCAGCAAACGCTTCCTCAGGCCAGTTTTGGCCAACTTGGGACTCATCAGTAGGGTGCAGCCTGGTTCCGATGGCACTAAGAGCACAGAACCCCTATCTGGGTATACCCATTGCACTTTGGGTTTTGCACTTAGTAAAACTAAAAAGTGATCTGTGCAATACTTGAATTATTCTCAGCCACTGTTAATTACTCGGGATGACATACCAGTCTAAACCAAGGGGCCTATTTATGAAAAGGTCACGCAGCGCAGCAAGTCACCGTGCTTCTCTGCACTGCATGGCATGGAAAGGGCAGGCATGCACAGTATTTAAGGCAATACGGCGCATTCATGCCTTTACCTCTGCTCTGGCACCCTTTTGCAGCTTTGCGCCAATGCAAGCCTCCTTGCACCATGGTGCAAGGGTGCCTGTGTTGCATGCAGGATTGTTTTTGTGCAGGAATGGCCCCCTTCCTGCACAAAACAATCCAGAGAGGCATTTAGTAAAGAGGAGAAATAAAGATAAATCTCCTCGTTACGCCTCTCTTGGGAAGGTGTATCTTTTTGGCGTATTACCAGGTTTACCAGTTCTGGTAAATCTGGGAATGCATCAAAAACCCTGGGAGTTGTGTGGGAACACCCACACAATGCCCATGGTATGCCTTCCCAGGGCAGAGAAAGCCAATGCAGCGATTTGTGATATGCTGCCTTACTCCAGGTTTTTGGAACCACTCAGGGCCATGCAAAGTGGCATTGTGTGGCTTCATAAATTTGACTTCAAGTTTGCGTCACTCTTGCATCACGTTGCGTGGTGCAAGAGCATCGCAAACCAGCTCATAAATATGTCCTTAAGTGTTTGAGTAGATCCTCCCAGGCAGCAGAGTGCATGCTAACCCAAAGAAAGTCCAGGGTGGTTAAAGAGGGAGGGGCCTTGAGAATGTAACAGGAGTAGGCAGCTTTCTGGGAATGGCCACCTTTTGTGGCCAATTTGACCACACTCATTTAATCCCCTGAGAAACCCTGTCAAGCCAAGACATAGTGGATAAGGAATGCTGCACATAAAGCCACATCCTACCCCCTGAGGATGTCCCACTACAGGATATTACAATGAAACACTAAGGAAAGGGATTTCACAAGGGAGTTGGTTGTTGGTGCCAATTCAGTCTTGTAGTCTGAAGGTAGTACAGTTGGTTTTCCCAGAAGAGCTCTTACGAAAGGAGAAATTGGATACTCATGTCTAGAATATGAAACAATGGCAGTTCAGCGGGGCTGCAACATTTTCATTTTTTATTTAAATGGGCACCAATTACAAATAGTCACTGACCATAGAATACTCATCCTCTCCCCCCTTCCTAAAATAACCCTGGTCTGACAACCCAACTGTCTATTTATCACATCTCCCAGAATACCAAAGTCTGCAGAATGCCATCAAGACAAAAGAAGTGAAGAACAAGCACATATAGTAACTTTTCGCACTTGCCTCAAAGCAGTAGATCTCTTGGAACTTGCCCAGATGGCCAAGGTTGATAACTGTAAGCCGCTATTTCAAGTTTGGAAATCTTGTCTTGAGGAGCAATGACACTGCGCTCCATGGATCCAGGCCACAACGTGACCCCTCAAGAGAGGTACCTTGAACTGTGTACTAGAATGGATGTCATCATACTGCCTGGACACTGCAGATTGCCCATCAAGAAAAAAGGCCATTTCAGAGAAAATGTCTGGTTTCTAGACATGGACAAGTTGGCTGGAGAATCAGTAAAGATTATGAAAATTTTACTGTTTGATTAGTTAAAATCATTACAATCACATAAATATAACAATATCATTTAAAATGTTACCTTACATGCTGCTATCACTTCCATAACCTCAATCCAACAGTAATAAGATTCAATGCTTGGTTGTATAAACAAATCCTTATTCAGTTGCATGGTAGTACATACTGTAAGCAACTAAACATCAAAAATCACAGGTAAAGGCAATTTAAAGGGTAAAATAATACATTTGAAATGAACAATTTAAAATACAGAGTTTGTTTACCCAATAATTCATCCTTACAACTAAATAAAATAATTATAAAATATCAAAGTGCAATTGCTTATGTAAGGACAAATATAACTGGATAGATCTTAGATTGTATATTAATAACATAATTTATGTTATAATTCATATAATCAAGTAATTCATTATCCACAGTACCAATCCAATTGGATAATTATCTGGACATTACTTAGCAGCAAAAGTAAGTGATCCATGCACATGTCCAATATGCTAAAGTGCATGCTATTTAGTAATAGATTCTTTTTCAACCCTAAAAAATCTCAAACAGTCACCTGGAGATACTAAGACATAAAGGGTGGCGATTGGGTCTCGTAGCTCAATAAAGGCCAATTTTCAGCCATTATTCCATCTGGATTGCGAGGCGCTTGGCTTTGCCTTAAAATTGAACAATAGATTTACCTTCCAGGGCCTATTGATCCATCGCCCTCCAGGCCCTAAGGCTATTGTATTCATAAAATACAGGACTTTATGGAATCCTGTATAAACTACCGCAGTTTTACACTAATGGGTGACTTCAATTTTCACATGGAGTTGCAGAATAATTCAGACACAAATAACTTAGCTGATATTTTTAAGAGTTTTAATTTAAACCAGTTAATAACAGAACTCACCCACCTCGCCAACCATACTCTGAACGGAATATTCACTAATAATCTGGAGTTAAAAGTAGAGAAGGTTGTGCCGGAAGTATGGTCGGATCATAAGGCCATTTTCTTTGTACTTGGGCTTCCTTCCACAGCGATATGAAGAATAATAAGCCTAGACGTATAAACTACCGGCCCTGGAAAAAGCTGAATGTCGGGGAACTGAGGGACACTCTTTCCAACACCTATCCAGTCACCTATGGCAATTAAAATAGTGTGGCGGTGAATTACATTCAGTGGCTTAACTCAGCTGCACTAAAATTGGTACCAGAAAAGACAGTAAAAAGCTATAGGAAGCATCCATCAGCTTCCTGATTTTCATTGGAACTTAAAGCCTTCCAAGGGAAATGTAGGCTGCAAGAGCGTCTATGGAGAAAAGAATACTGTCCAAATGAAAGAGCTAAATATAAAGAATTACTGAAGCAATATAAGGGCCTAATAAAAGCAGCCAAAACGAGATTCTTTTCAGAAAGCATAAGTGTAGCAAAAAACTCAAGTAGAGAACTTTTTAAAGCAGTTAAAACCTTGTCAAAATGGAACACAGTGCTCCTTTAGTCCAGACGAAGCATTTTGCAATAAGCTTGCAACCTTTTTCCAGTCGAAAGTTAATTCTATTTATCAACATTTTTCACCTTCTCTGAATATATTCAGGGAAGAGGATTTTTTGTGTAGGCAGGAAACTGACCTACAAAACACTTTTACTTCTTCAGGATGCCCACAATTCTGTAATTTCTCTCCTTTTACTAAGGAGAAAGTAATTAACTTTATTAATCTCATTAAATCCGGGGCTACATCAGATCCTTGTCCTTCACAGGTTCTTAAGCAAGTTGCCAATGTGGTTGCCGGCCCGCTTATGGAACTTTTTAATGAGATATTGATCTCAGGTCAATTTCCGAGCATATGGAAAAAGGCTTCTATTTTGCCATTGATAAAGAAACCCTCCTTGAACCCAATGAGCTGGAAAACTATAGGCCTATATTTCGCCTACCTTTCCCAGCCAACATTCTTGAGAAGTCACTGAATGAGGAAATTCTAGCATTTTTGGATGCTTCCTTGCTGCTCGATCCTTCACAGTACGGCTTTAGAGCAAATCATTCCACTGAATCTGTCTTGGTAGAAGCCTCTGAGGAAGTTAGAATGGTAATCGATAAGGGTGGAAAAGCGGCACTGATTTTATTGGATCTCTCTGCCGCTTTCGACACGGTTCACCCTTCACTCCTCTTAAAACATCTCCATCTACTTGGTTTTAGAAGCTCGGCTCTGACCTTGCTAAGCTCATTTCTGAGCAATAGGCAGCAACAGGTGGAGCTGGGGGAACCGAGCTCATCACCTTTCTCCCTACCCTCTGGTGTTCCTCAGGGGTCCTCCCTTAGCCCCACGCTGTTTAATGTCTATGTTAGCCCCCTCATCAGGCTCATTCAAAGTCAGGGTCTAGCTGTGTCCTCTTACGCCGATGATACACAGATAGTGGTTTCTATCTCATCGGACGTAAATAAGGAGGCCAGAAAATACTGTAACTGCATGACCCAAGTGGCATTGTGGATGAATAATAATTGTCTGATATTGAAAACAGACAAAATGGAGGTGCTGCTTTTTGGAAAGGAGACTGCATTCTGGGACGACTCATGGTGGCCGTTGAGCCTAGGTACTTTACCAACTCTGGTCCAGAAAGTTAGAAATTTGGGAGTCATCTTCGATAGTGAATTATCTTTTTCAGAGCAAATAAACTCTATCACCTCATCTGGATTTTTCGTGCTGAAGATTTTGAAGAAAATCTTTTCATTTATTCTCCTTGACCTCCGGAAGACGGTTATATCAGCTCCTATTTTCTCTAAGCTGGACTATTGTAATGCACTGTATCAGAGTGCACAGAAATCTGTGATAAAGAAGTTGCAGACTCTGCAAAATGCAGCGGCGAGACTGCTACTAAAAAATTCCTACATTTAGTCCTGTGTCTGAATCATTGCAGAGTCTCCACTGGCTCCTAGTGAGAAAAAAGATTATCTTTAAGGCCATGTGCATGGCTCACAAGGCCCTTCATCGGACCGGCCCAAAGTATTTGCAAGACCGTTTCTCCTGGTATAAGCAAAGTAGGAGCCTTAGATCCAGTTCCTTACACTTTGTTATTATTCGTAGATCAAACAAAGCAAGATGGGGGGGTAGGGCCTTTTCTATCTGTGCAGGTAAATGGTGGAACTTACTTCCTCTTACGCTACGATGTCAACCTCTCTGATGCAATTTAGGAAGCAGCTGAAAACATTGCTATTTAGCAAAGTAGTAGAATAAGATGCTGCTAGAGTCATGCTTCATCCTTATGACTAGCCTGCTTACTTGCTGTCCACCCCTACTACTATTATCATCTTTCTTTCTTTTCTTTAGCGCTACGACACCCTCAGGTATATGCGCGCTTTATCAAATTAATTCAATTCATTCAATTTCAGTTGGAGAGACACCAAGGGGATGATCACAGTGGCGGTCGGACGAGCGTCCGACCGCCATCGTTTTGGGATCGGGACTACCAGAAAAGTAGTTGGTGGTCCGACCTCCTAATTACAATCTGACCACCGTGTAGGCGGTCAGAAACATGCCTTTTTGCATTGAGGCTTGTGTTACGGCCCTGAAAAGGGCCACAGCACAAGTATCAATACAAAAAGGCATGTTTAGAAACATCCCTGCACCGTCTGTCAGGCACCATGTGGTGCCTGTCACAGGATGCAGGGATGTTTTGGGGGGGCATCATAATGGAGGCCCATGGGGAGCGGGGGCCCTGCTAGGGGCCCTCAAACTCACTTTCTGTCTGCCTATTCATGGAGGTCAGATTATCATGAAAAGGCAGAAGGAAAGGGACATCATAATTCCAACGGTGCCTGCACAGGCACTGCTGCCATTCAAGCATTACCTGTCTGACTGCCGGCCCGGCGGCATCTCCAATCCTGTCGGTGGCGGCGGTCTTAGCCCTCGCCCACAGCACTCTGACTGCCAGCATCGTACACCGGCGATCGGACCACGGCCCTGGGTTTTGGGCGGACTGCCACTGACGGCCAAATACGTCTCCTTACAACGCATGTGAATACATCGCATGCCATAACAACGTGGTCGTTACAATGACCGCGTTGTTACAACGCGAACCAGTGCATCGCAAGCCATTACAACGACTTGCTGTAGGGGGCGCGCTGGACTTAGGAATAGTATTATTTACTATTCCTACTACAGTTTGTGCAACAGCAGGGAAGGTGTTGGATTATAAATCCAACACCAGCACGCCCCCTACAGCAAGTCATTGAAACAACTTGCGATGTAATGGTACGCGTGGTAACAACGCGGTCATTGTAACGACCGCGTTGTAAAGGTACCGCGTTGTGGAAACAGTGTTGTACACACTGTTTTCCCCGACGGCCTGTCAGTGCCAGTCCGTACGACATCGTAATCAGGCCCCAAGTCTCAATTTCATAAACAAGTCTTGTATGTAAGAAGGAAAGTGCGAGTTAAAGTATGGCTGAATTCCTAGAACTTCATATGAATTTATCACTGACCGAGCATGCTTTTTTACTGTCATTGCTTCTTTGTCCAGCGGAAAGAAAAAAGAATTTATTGTTCGATTCACAGTACTCATAAAGTATGCTGCAGACTGTCATGAAGGCCACTGATCCAACAAACAAAGGGCTTGGAGTGAATCCTGCATGTAGACCCGCCATGTGCTAGTATAGGTGGATTTAGTATTTGTTAGCCAGCACATGTTTGCAAAAGATCCAGATTCAGATGAAGCCAAAGAATGGGTGTATTTCAAGTATGCGTCTTGGCAGGCTAAATCCTGTCTTTGAAGGCCAAACTCTAACCGAATTTACACCTGGCCAATGTACATCGGTATTTTAAAGGCAGACATTAACTGCCTTGACCTGCAGTATATCCACTAGCTTGGCATCTTTCCCTCAGAAAATAAATGAAGCATAAATTAAGGCAGGGATTAGATTAGCTAACATAACATTCAAAAGGTGGCCATACAAAACACAACTAATTATAGAGAAAGAATGCTTAATACCCTGGGTCAAAGTATAGATTTTTGCAACAAACTGTATGGGAGACAACTTCTCATATTAGTTGGCAGCTGTCCCAGCTACCCTGTGATAGCTATCATAAGTCCTACAGCCGTCAATAATACAGCATCAAAGCCACAGAAAAGGAGAGCCACCCACAGCCTAAAGCATGAGGTGAATACTAACAATGACCTGTTGTTACATAGAAGTGGTTTCACGAATTACCAAGGGAGTTTACTCATTCAGCACCATAAGGTCTCTCCAAGCCAACCTCCAGCCACCTAAGAGGTAGAGACATTCATGAAGACTTGCAAAAAGACCATGAGAATTGGGTTGGAGCAAGAAGAGAACCTGAAATATTCAAATCACAGATTCCCACGCTTTTACCGCAACACCCCAAATTGTACCACTCAATGTAACCCACCTCCCCATCAAATGGACATAGCCCGAAGGACACCATCCCTGAAAAGAAGTGTAAATACTGAACACCACACCACAAAGGACCAGGAACATGGAAGGAGAGAGTGGAACACCTGAATGAGCATCTGGAGAAGAACTGGCATGGACAATAATTTACCGTCAACTTACCCCACAATATACCTTTATTGGAGTCCCACCCCACAACTCTTCTTTCTCTCCCTATTCCCCCTGCATAGAGCACACTGTATCCATAAGCCCTGCGCGTGGGGACAAAGCATGGACAAAGGTGACGAAAATGTGGGTAAAAAGAGTGTACATCTCCAGCTCTGAAAAGACAAGGGTCCTTACTCACAGCCTGTGAATCAGTAAATACTATCAGGTTTCAAGCTTCCAAAAATATCCCAAAACCCAGGTCCAGGCTAGGGTTTCCAACAGAGGAGGCTACAGCGAAACATGGGCCAGCTGTAAGTCTCAATAAGGGGTCAGTCAGCTTTAGAACCGACATCAACATTTCCAAAGTACTGAGTGTAAAAATTCAGTAAATTAAAGCACACAATAAAGATTTCCCTGTGCGGCCTGCTTGAATCTTAGCAGCAGATCAACTCCGCCTGCCATCCTTCTGCAGCAAGTACTGCTGACTATGTTAAAGTAGTAGGACCTACATACATGTATGAGACTACGCAGAATTACATAAGAAAAGTAATCCAGAATTTGGTGCTATTTTCTTAGCACAAAATGCACCCTCGCATCCAAAATGGCCAGAGGGCACAATTTGTGCTAAAAAATAATGCTAAATGCAACAGAACATGAACAGTGGCATCCAAAGCTGCTCGCACTTGGTACATTTATTGTTCTTGTGCTCTTGCACTAGGATGTTTGTGCCAAATCACTCATAATTACACAACTGGGTGAAATTACATAATTTCTGTAATTTTGCATCAAAAGAGTAACGCAAAATGACTCTGATTACTGCAGCATAATTAAAATTTCATCCAGGCCTACTAAAACCAGGAGACAATTCAGTTTCTTTTCTGAACTGCACTGAATGAACAATGTTTTCAAAGATATAATACAGATTGAAATTCTTGCCAGCACCTAATATGGTAGATGAGGGAACTGAGGAATGGGAATTAACAAATATGTCCAGGAAACACAAGTTTTGTCAAGTTTGGAGACAGGGACTCTGACTGAAATGTGCTGGTTTCAAGGTCTGCAGCCTGCTTCGAGATCATATCGAAGCTGCTAATCTTTTCATGTTAAGGCCCTGGACACATATCAAGTAAGCAAAAATGTAAAAAGAAGTTGTCGAGGGACCAAAACTAAGTTTAATTCTTAGCTTGATTTGTGGGAGCAGCATAAGTACAGCAAACAGAATATGGTATAAACAATGGGTGGCCTCAATTGAAGCACCAAGAAAAAAAGCATACATTAGGAGCAAAAGAGACAATGAAATATGCTAAAGTCTAGCATATTGCTTTGTATTTTAGAAATAGAGAACACATTTAAAAAAGCTCCAAGCTTCCCATTACAATTTCGATTTTTTCATATCTGGTTGTGAATTAATGTATACTTATTTCTGTATATTTACACATTGCATTGAGATTCAGTTTATAGAAATTGCTTATGCCTTGGTCCCCAGCTTTCCGTAATGGCTCACTGGGAGTCCCTGGATTCCAGTAATGATTCAGTGGGGGTCCACAGAAGTAAACAATCATTGGCAAAACCAATAGGTCTCGGCAATCCAAGAGCTATAGGGGTTGGCAATGCTAATGCAATTGTGTACGGTGCTGGGTCTGGTTTTATGGACATACGGGTTCTCAGAAAACAACGGTCCCATAGCTGGTGTTGGCCGTTATATGACCACTGAGCGCTAAGGGAGCTTGGTATTGCGCATTAAAATTGAGCTCCCGTACCTCCTTCCTCAACCGAGTGAGTTATTAACAGTTGGCCATTCGCTGGTATTTCTTGGCTGCCATGGCCCATGTTTAAATAACTGCAATTAGGTTATTACATTGTCAAATGCACAAAAGAAGTCAAATAAAATGACAACTGCAGCTCCACCTTCATCCTTCAATTCGCAAAACTGATTCCTACATATCTGTTCTCAAATTTACAATATCAAGAGCCAATTAAAGAATGGATCAACAAGCCTCTCAAAAGCAGACCCTTACCAACAGCTAGTTTCAGTTCAGCTTGGAGCACCTCCAAGGATTATGATTTACAGATCCCTGTACTTAAAGGACTAATGAGCAAAAAGAATATGCCAGAATCAAATCTAAACTTTCTTTATATTAAGACCTCTCAGCTCGTGCAGGCCATGCATTTCAGACTGCAAGGCACAAACTGTAGATAACTCAAAGGAACCAAAGGAATCATTCTGCATGTAAGGTTGTTTTAACGTTACTGAAAGGCAAATAACTAGAAACATTTTGGATTTACTTGCTGTTTTTGAGTGCGAATTTTGTTATGTTATAAAGTTTGCCACTTCTTCTACTCAACCTCACAACATGTTTTACATTAGAAGAATAGTGTCACTGCAGGTTGTTACAGTGACATCATTCGTGTGAGACAGTATTATGGAAAGGGTTTGAGGGAAGGACTGGTACAGCCTTTTAGCAAAACACAAGAGCGGTTGTATGACGTTACAACTCATGCCATGCCCCTGCATGCCGTTGCAACGCAAATCTTTACCCCGACTTGCTGTCGGGTGTGTGCTGGAAGTTGGAATAGTTTAATTTACTATTCAAACTCCAGTGTGTGCAACAGTAGGGAAGGTGTTGGAGTTAAATCCAACACCTTCTACCCCCTGCTACACACCTTTCGCGTTGCAACGGCATGCGGGGTAATGGCATGCGTTGTAACACTTGCGGTGTAACGGCTGTTTCCCAACAAGAGCTCAAGAAAATGTCTACAAAGATAAGTGAAAGCAATCATGCTTCAATGAAGACTGACAGGTAGTACCACAGGTGAAGTAAAAGATACCGGAGGAAACTAAATAAGAGTGTTGCTTGCAAGACATTAGATTCCTTTATGATTTATGCGAATGAGGGTTAATTCTTTTTAAATACAATTAAGTGCAATATAATTTAAACATGCTTAATGTCATCTTTAGTTCCACAAGGGGATTGTGTCATTACAAAAGAGCAATGCATCCTTTCGAAAAGCACAAAATGTGCAAGTTAAAAAAAATCTATACATGATGCTGGATCAATGGCTTGGAAACAACATAAGGTGCACTAATCACCCTCATGCATTGTAGTAATGAAACGTCCCAGATGAACACATCTCAACTTACCTGATTTTGCCACTGGTCTTTGCCGCCACCGCCGCAGGAGTCATTTGGGGGGCACTGCCGGTCTGCCGGTCTCGTGAGTAGAGGCCGGTCCAGGACTACAACCCCCAGCAGCCCTAGCGGCGCGCAAGCCACCCACGCCAGGATCAAGCGCCAGGAGGCGCTCAAAAGGAACACAGGGCCCCGGCAGCGCGGGAGCTCAACTTACCTTATTTTGCCACTGGTCTTTGCTGCCACCGCCGCCGGAGTCATTTGGGGGGCACTGCCGGTCTGCCGGTCTCGTGAGAGGATGCCGCTCCAGGACTACAACCCCCAGCAGCCCTACCAGCGCGCAAGCCGCCCACGCCAGGATCAAGCGCCAGGAGGCGCTCAAAAGGAACACAGGGCTCCCGCAGCGTGGGAGCTCAACTTACCTGATTTTGCCACTGGTCTTTGCCACCACCGCCGCTGGAGTCATTTGGGGGGCACTGCCGGTCTGTCGGTCTCGTGAGAGGAGGCCGGTCCATGACTACAACCCCCAGCAGCCCTAGCGGCACGCTCGCCGCCCACGCCAGGATCAAGCGCCAGGAGGCGCTCAAAAGGAACACAGGGCTCCCGCAGCGCGGGACACGCGCGGGCGTGCCCGGGCCAAGGGCGGGCCTGTCCGAGCCCGTCAGAGGCCGAAGGAGGCCAAGCTGGGCCACGTCATTAACGTTCTTACATCGCTGTGGTTTTAACCAGTGTTGACACTAGAAGGTATCGTGACATTATCATTGCTGGTATTGACTCTGTATTGAGGAGAGGAGATAAAATGAACAGGCTAAAATCTGGAAATGGGCATGGGGTAGTGGGGACATTGGACGCTTTTTTACTGAGGGCCGAATCGGCACTCATTCACGAAATCGAACTTACAGAGCGCAGATTGTCTCTGGAGCCCCAAATGCCTCATAACCGAACTGCTCTAATCATCCCTGCCTCACAAACGAGTTTGGAAGTTAGTACATCACAAATCAGCGAGTTACATTCCCTAGGCCCTGAAATCATCAACGCCTCGGATATAACTGAAAAATCCGACACCTCAGTTAGGCCAAATGTTGTCACACGGGGTCAAAAAGCAAAGATTAACCATGGGAGTAGTTTTGCTCCGCCATCAAAGAAAAGGAAGGGGCAGGCGCCAAATAAACAAAATAAACAAAGTTACTTTCTGCCCAAACCTTTGGGTCGTAGGAGCAAACCTGTTGACAAAGAGCATAATCAGGGGGTTATTCAAGCACCAAGTCCAGATGTTGGGGTATCAATGGTAGCATTATCTACCCAGGAGAGGGAAGCTATTTTGAAAAAAAATTGAACTTGTGATCCGATATTGCAAAAGCTAATTGAAATTGAGGCCAGGTTAGCGCATTTAGAAAAACCAGCACCTAGCACTTCCTTAACCTCTGTAGATCATGGGCGAAATAGGGCTGAGGGTGGTGCTGCGAAGGGGGATGTGCATCACCCTGAACCCTCTTTAAGACCTGTGCCACAGGATGGTCTTCCTCTCCCAAGGGTAGCATGCCCTCCTTCGAATGGTACTGAGACTCCACTCCAGACAGAAGGTATGTCCCACAGGAATGTCCAGACCGCACATGTCCCAAGAAATGCCCGAGTTGATAGGGCACGCAATATCCAGGATGAGAGACACCGAAACACAGGCACTATAGAAGGCCGGTCTCTTGATCAAAGACCCCCTAGTGGCCCACATTCCAACTTGCACTTACCTCCAGAAGCAACCCCATATATAGTAGTGCTGTCTAATGTTCCCTCATTGCTCCCCGGTGACATGGAGCACTGGTCAACACTGAGGAACAAATCTCTACACCTTTTAAGTGCAAGGACAGGTATTAATAATACATTTTTATTTTCTGAATTTAAGATGGCGCGCCGGACTGGGTGGGTGGGGAAATCTAATAAGACATTCAAGGGAGATTGTATTGTATTAACTTTTGGATCCCGACGCTTGGTCAGGACAATATTAGATAGGACGGTCGATTACTTTACAAATGAGAGGGGGATTTCCATTTTACCCTTGGGGTTTTTCTACCAGCCACCTAGACCTAGACCCCGATGGCATACAGTGGAAGACAATAGGTGTGCATGGGTAAACCAGCACCCCCAGCCTCCTCCTTGGTACCACCCAAATCGTTTTGAGGCCTTAAGCGGTCTTGCAGATATAGACTGACTAACTCCAAATTTGAGAAAGTCAGGGAAAAAGGTTATTTTAAATAATGCCCCAGAGATTACCCTTAATAAAGTAGATAGCATAGCTGTCTCTCCTTTAATATCAGATCATGAGAGCAGCCTATACCCACCTCTGCACTCGCATAAAGAGAGTGCGGTTAATGTAGGGTTGGATTTAGATATTATGCCCGCAGAGCAAGTCACTAGTAATATTGTTGGTGAAGTCTCAACGGTTCGGAATCCTAATACCCGCCCACTCAGGCTTATCTCATGGAACATTGCGGGCATCTCCTCAAAATTATCAGATGAGGCCTGGGTTCAATACGTGAAGACGTTTGACATCATCTGTGCCCAGGAAACCTGGAGCATGGATGATGTCACTATGGACGGATATTTTTCATTAAATGTCCAGGCAAAACCATCATCTGCAGGGAGGGCAAAGGGAGGATTAGTGACCTTGATTTCTGTCCAATACGAGTCACTAAAGATAGAGAACATAACTGACTCCCCTTGGTACCAGCTTATTCTGATTTCTAATATGATCAACGTCACACTGTTATTGATTCATTGGTACTACAATATTTTTGACCCACAAAATAGTGGGGTTATTAACACCCTTAAAGTGGAAATTGATAAAGTTGCGGCTAAATTTTACCCACTGTGTATAATCTGGGTAGGCGATTTTAACTGTACCCTATGTCAGCATAGCATGCACAAAGTATGTGGGATTGTAGACACCGCAGATCAACCTCTGTCTCACTTTAAGCATACCCCACAGGGTGAAGCATTAAATACCATCATTGGAGTAAATGATTTATGTATGATTGATACCTTGGTCAGTATTCCTTTGGTGCAGTTTCCAACCTATCAGGGTGGTGGTAGAGCAAGCACAATTGATTTTATGCTGATATCCAGTAAGTATGCATATCTTGTAGACAGTTTTGCGGTCGAACCAAACCCTGTTAGCGACCATAATCCCCTTACTGCTTCCATGCATGTTATTGCACAGAAGGGTAGGGGTGATGAACGCCCGTTAAAGCATAATCGCAATCAGGGGGTGAGGTTAAAATGGAGCACAATAAATCCCTCACAATTTGAGGAGGTCATTATCAAGGCAAACCTAAGTCAAGTCATGACATGTTTAGCTTATGACTCCCATCCAGATGCTATAATACAATGCTTTGAATCAATTTGTGAAGATGTGGCTAAAAACCTGACTAAATCAGTGAGGAGACGGGATTCACCGGAAATAAAATGGTTTAGTGCTGAGTGTTCCACGGCGCAAAAAGATCTGAGGAAAGCTTTGCATGTAGTCCCCTGTGATAGGGCCCTGATTAAAACTGTTAGACAGACCTATAAAAGCGTAATTAGGCATAGGAAGGACGAACTGAGAAGACTGGCCTGGGAAGATCTTGAAAGAGCCAGTGCTCTCAAGGACTCCAAGAGTTTCTGGGAAGTCATAAATCGTCCCCTTTTTTCTAATGACACAAGGAGTATGGACTCTACTATAACGGGGGAAGTTTGGGAGTCTCATTTTCTGAGTAAATTCAATCCAAAGGGTGTCTCATCACAAGAGCAAAGGGATGAGATAGTAATCAACTTACAAACTGCATGCCAACTCAGTTCATCCCTCTCTTTAAGTGAGGTTGAGGACGCCTTAGGAAAGGGTATTTCCTCGAAAGCCCCAGGACCAGATGGGGTGCCCCTGGATCTATTTAAAAGCAATCCTCAACTTTGGGCCCCCCTGATGCTTAATGTTTTTAAAGCAGTTATAGTGGGTCATATTCCATTATCATGGAAAAAAGCAGTAGTGGTACCGATCTTTAAAAAAGGTAACAGGAATGACCCCACATGCTATAGGCCAATTTCTTTAATTGACGCCACATGCAAGGTTATGGGGAGGGTAATCCTTGCACGTCTAGAGTCATGGGCCAATGTCTCTGGACTCATATCGAACACTCAATATGGCTTCAGGAGGGGGATGGGAACAAACGAACAGTGCCTCAACCGGTCCATGATTATGGGCAAGTACATGAGGGCCAGAGGGTCGATCCACCTGGCCTTCATGGACTTGTCCAGTGCTTTCGACACAGTGAGCCGGGCACTGATGGAAACCATGTGTTTTGAAGAACCCCTCATTACCCTACTGCGCAGGCTACACGAGTCTACCACTGTAGCTATTCGTTTTGGTCCTGGAGGAGAGAAGACTAGGCCCATCGCTTCAACTGAGGGGGTACGCCAGGGTTGCATTTTGCCCCCTTTTTTATTCCTAATATATACAAATGGATTGGAATCATTCCTGTTAGAACAGCAATTGGACTTCCCAAGTATAGGAGGCAAACGGGTGCCATTGTTGTCATACGCTGATGATACAGTTTTGATGTCTTTGACGGCCAGTAGCCTTCAAAAATGCTTGAATGCTTTTACCGAATTCATGATGGCATTGGACCTAAAAGTAAATTTCAGTAAATCATTTATTATGGTATGCGGTTCCAATCAAACTAAAACAAGAAAATTTATAGTGAAGGAAAAAATCATTGATTAGGTGCCAAATTTTAACTATCTGGGGAATGTTTTTAATAATAAATTGAATTGGGACCATCTAATTGTGGCTAGGGTCCAACAAACTAGCAGAATAATAGAGGGGCTGTTTTGCTTTGCATGCATGCTTGGACATAAGCCGGTGATACCAAAGGGGATGATGGACGGAGCGTTAGAGCAAATCAAACACTCACCCCCAGTCAACTGATCTGGGTTTAATCCATCATCATTCCTTAGCTCACTCCACCACCCCAGTTCAGACATGGCCATATGCAAATCAGTCTCACCCTGTGCCTCATGGGAACAGTCCAGCCTGAACTGCCAAGCCATGTCTTCCCTGGACCGGAAACAAGCATCCTGGGACCGGTTTCGGGTTCAAAACCCTCATCAGCCAGGCTATCTTGAATCCAGTGGCAAAGTGAGCAAGGGACCCACGGCTGGGCATACCCTGCCAACTTAGGGCGAACAAAGCGATACCAAAGGGGATGATGGACGGAGCGTTAGAGCAAATCAAACACTCACCCCCAGTCAACTGATCTGGGTTTAATCCATCATCATTCCTTAGCTCACTCCACCACCCCAGTTCAGACATGGCCATATGCAAATCAGTCTGACCCTGTGCCTCATGGGAACAGTCCAGCCCGAACTGCCAAGCCATGTCTTCCCTGGACCGGAAACAAGCATCCTGGGACCGGTTTCGGGTTCAAAACCCTCATCAGCCAGGCTATCTTGAATCCAGTGGCAAAGTGAGCAAGGGACCCACGTCTGGGCATACCCTGCCAACTTAGGGCGAACAAAGCGATACCAAAGGGGATGATGGACGGAGCGTTAGAGCAAATCAAACACTCACCCCCAGTCAACTGATCTGGGTTTAATCCATCATCATTCCTTAGCTCACTCCACCACCCCAGTTCAGACATGGCCATATGCAAATCAGTCTGACCCTGTGCCTCATGGGAACAGTCCAGCCCGAACTGCCAAGCCATGTCTTCCCTGGACCGGAAACAAGCATCCTGGGACCGGTTTCGGGTTCAAAACCCTCATCAGCCAGGCTATCTTGAATCCAGTGGCAAAGTGAGCAAGGGACCCACGTCTGGGCATACCCTGCCAACTTAGAGGCGAACAAAGCGATACCAAAGGGGATGATGGACGGAGCGTTAGAGCAAATCAAACACTGACCCCCAGTCAACTGATCTGGGTTTAATCCATCATCATTCCTTAGCTCACTCCACCACCCCAGTTCAGACATGGCCATATGCAAATCAGTCTGACCCTGTGCCTCATGGGAACAGTCCAGCCCGAACTGCCAAGCCATGTCTTCCCTGGACCGGAAACAAGCATCCTGGGACCGGTTTCGGGTTCAAAACCCTCATCAGCCAGGCTATCTTGAATCCAGTGGCAAAGTGAGCAAGGGACCCACGTCTGGGCATACCCTGCCAACTTAGGGCGAACAAAGCGATACCAAAGGGGATGATGGACGGAGCGTTAGAGCAAATCAAACACTCACCCCCAGTCAACTGATCTGGGTTTAATCCATCATCATTCCTTAGCTCACTCCACCACCCCAGTTCAGACATGGCCATATGCAAATCAGTCTGACCCTGTGCCTCATGGGAACAGTCCAGCCCGAACTGCCAAGCCATGTCTTCCCTGGACCGGAAACAAGCATCCTGGGACCGGTTTCGGGTTCAAAACCCTCATCAGCCAGGCTATCTTGAATCCAGTGGCAAAGTGAGCAAGGGACCCACGGCTGGGCATACCCTGCCAACTTAGGGCGAACAAAGCGATACCAAAGGGGATGATGGACGGAGCGTTAGAGCAAATCAAACACTCACCCCCAGTCAACTGATCTGGGTTTAATCCATCATCATTCCTTAGCTCACTCCACCACCCCAGTTCAGACATGGCCATATGCAAATCAGTCTGACCCTGTGCCTCATGGGAACAGTCCAGCCCGAACTGCCAAGCCATGTCTTCCCTGGACCGGAAACAAGCATCCTGGGACCGGTTTCGGGTTCAAAACCCTCATCAGCCAGGCTATCTTGAATCCAGTGGCAAAGTGAGCAAGGGACCCACGTCTGGGCATACCCTGCCAACTTAGGGCGAACAAAGCGATACCAAAGGGGATGATGGACGGAGCGTTAGAGCAAATCAAACACTCACCCCCAGTCAACTGATCTGGGTTTAATCCATCATCATTCCTTAGCTCACTCCACCACCCCAGTTCAGACATGGCCATATGCAAATCAGTCTGACCCTGTGCCTCATGGGAACAGTCCAGCCCGAACTGCCAAGCCATGTCTTCCCTGGACCGGAAACAAGCATCCTGGGACCGGTTTCGGGTTCAAAACCCTCATCAGCCAGGCTATCTTGAATCCAGTGGCAAAGTGAGCAAGGGACCCACGTCTGGGCATACCCTGCCAACTTAGGGCGAACAAAGCGATACCAAAGGGGATGATGGACGGAGCGTTAGAGCAAATCAAACACTCACCCCCAGTCAACTGATCTGGGTTTAATCCATCATCATTCCTTAGCTCACTCCACCACCCCAGTTCAGACATGGCCATATGCAAATCAGTCTGACCCTGTGCCTCATGGGAACAGTCCAGCCCGAACTGCCAAGCCATGTCTTCCCTGGACCGGAAACAAGCATCCTGGGACCGGTTTCGGGTTCAAAACCCTCATCAGCCAGGCTATCTTGAATCCAGTGGCAAAGTGAGCAAGGGACCCACGTCTGGGCATACCCTGCCAACTTAGGGCGAACAAAGCGATACCAAAGGGGATGATGGACGGAGCGTTAGAGCAAATCAAACACTCACCCCCAGTCAACTGATCTGGGTTTAATCCATCAACATTCCTTAGCTCACTCCACCACCCCAGTTCAGACATGGCCATATGCAAATCAGTCTGACCCTGTGCCTCATGGGAACAGTCCAGCCCGAACTGCCAAGCCATGTCTTCCCTGGACCGGAAACAAGCATCCTGGGACCGGTTTCGGGTTCAAAACCCTCATCAGCCAGGCTATCTTGAATCCAGTGGCAAAGTGAGCAAGGGACCCACGTCTGGGCATACCCTGCCAACTTAGGGCGAACAAAGCGATACCAAAGGGGATGATGGACGGAGCGTTAGAGCAAATCAAACACTCACCCCCAGTCAACTGATCTGGGTTTAATCCATCATCATTCCTTAGCTCACTCCACCACCCCAGTTCAGACATGGCCATATGCAAATCAGTCTGACCCTGTGCCTCATGGGAACAGTCCAGCCCGAACTGCCAAGCCATGTCTTCCCTGGACCGGAAACAAGCATCCTGGGACCGGTTTCGGGTTCAAAACCCTCATCAGCCATGCTATCTTGAATCCAGTGGCAAAGTGAGCAAGGGACCCACGTCTGGGCATACCCTGCCAACTTAGGGCGAACAAAGCGATACCAAAGGGGATGATGGACGGAGCGTTAGAGCAAATCAAACACTCACCCCCAGTCAACTGATCTGGGTTTAATCCATCATCATTCCTTAGCTCACTCCACCACCCCAGTTCAGACATGGCCATATGCAAATCAGTCTGACCCTGTGCCTCATGGGAACAGTCCAGCCCGAACTGCCAAGCCATGTCTTCCCTGGACCGGAAACAAGCATCCTGGGACCGGTTTCGGGTTCAAAACCCTCATCAGCCAGGCTATCTTGAATCCAGTGGCAAAGTGAGCAAGGGACCCACGTCTGGGCATACCCTGCCAACTTAGGGCGAACAAAGCCGGTAGCAGAAATGATAACATTATTTAAAACAAAATGTTTGTCAGTAGTTACCTTTGGGGCAGGAGTATGGGGATATCATAAAAGCTCCCAGATTCAGATTTTAGAGAATACATTTTTAAAAAGATTATTGATGATTCCTAGCAGTTCCTCAACACTTTTCTGTCACTTTAAAGTGGGTCGGGATTATGTAAAAGATAGAATAAATATTGCCCCATTGATTTTATGGGGGAAAATCTGGACTTCACAGGACCTATTATTTTCAAGGAGTATCCTTAGAGATTGTATGAATCTTGACAACGCAATGTTACTCCCCTGGCTTCGTTATGTCAAAGATACTTTTTATAAAATAGGCTTAGAAAAATACTACGATAATCCAGATAGTATCCAATCCAACATGAAACTGGTCATAAAAAATGCATATCGCACTGAATTAAGTATGTCTAATCAGGATGGCGGATTACCAGATCGTGTGTCCCTAGGCCATCAGCAATTTTATCTGTCTTTTACTATGCATGTTCAATCGCGTTTCCTTACGACCAGATTCCGTCTTTGCACATTGCACTTTCTTGTGGCTTTTCCCAAACAGGCAGGTTGGTGTGAGAGACTAACCCCCTGTCCCTGTAATAATTTAGCCCATCAGAGCACAATGCACTTTATGTTGTTTTGCACACTTTATAAAGACCCAAGGACACGTTTCATCAAGCCCGCTTTAAAGGAAATCCGTCCCTGTTCTTACCAGGAGGATTTTAATTACTTGCGGTCACTATCTACTGCTGCTATTTGCAGCTCTGTGCTTAACTTCATTAGAATTGCTTTTTCAATCAGGAAACGCTATGAACTTTAAAATGAATTCAAGTTTTAAGTGCTTTTAGGGTTTTTTTTAAATATCTTGTATAAATGTGTTGTAGAATGATAGGAGGCTTTTAAATTCGATAGAATCTGTGCTGTGGTAATATAATTTTGGAAAGATAATATGTATATTGTATGTCTATTCTCTGCATAATGTTTTTTTATGAATATTCTTTTTAACTATTTAATGTATGTTTGCAAACTTTTATGATTCGACTGAATCAAATAAAGTTATTTGAACGAACACATTTCTAAAACATGCATTTTGCCACTGCTGTGGCAAGGACGGGTTGTGTCATGGTGTTCGTTCACTCCATAAATCCAAATTCTCCAGGTCTTTCAATATCTCTATCAGTCAAGCACTTACAGAAAACATATCAGGATGGTATGTAAATATTATACCCTCACACTCCAGCCACTCCGGGTTGTTACATTAGTTAACAGAATGACAATATTTGTATTAGGTGGCCTGAGCACCGTCACAATCTGAAAGTAGCAGCTCGTCTAGATGTTCACCTCATATAATCATTACCATGCATGTAACAACTCACTGCAGGCAGTTACCGTTGACCAGCCATACAAACAAAAATCAAGTGAGCAAAAATAAATACAAAAGCAGAAACTGACATAGAAAAAGCTACCTACATCTAAAACGTTTTGGCTAAATGGCCTCCTTCATTTGTTTTTACAGAAAAAAGACTTACCCTGCACATCTGTGAGTCTGGAGAGAGCTGAACACAGACCAAAGTCAGGCAAACAGTATCTGACATTTGAACTCAGTCTTGGAATGCACAACAAATGTTACGAGATAAGAACAATGTGTACAGGCCTGTTTACAGAGGAGCTCAAAGGGAGTGAAAACAGGACCGATTGTGTGAATTGCTTTTCAACAAAGAAAAAAGTAGTTCGCAAAATAAATGCTAAAATGGTGACTAGTGGATTGGTATAGTACTTGGTCCCTTCTCTCAGGGAGGACTAAACACAGGAAGAGGCATGACAAATGCATGCCCTGGACAAAAGGATGGAAAGAACAGGAGAACAAAGATGGAGCCAGCAAATGGGAAGCCTATGTGTGTGTTGAAGCCCATAAAATATATACAACATGTCTAGAAGAGACAGCGCTAGCGCTGTCTAGTAGAGTCCTAAAAATGTAACAACTGCTGATCTAGAGTACTGCTAGATCTAGAAGGGATATGGGCGTATCGGAGGCTCTAGTTACTCAGAATCCTTCTCCTCCGCCCCTCATCTCATGTTCTGAGCCATTTTTCTGAACTTCTTTATTCACCTTTTAGCATTGTGGAAAGCTCTCTCCTCTCAAGCCTTCCTCAATCTTGGCCCATCAGCTTTATTACTGCAAAAGTATGAGTTTTTACAGAATGAGAAGTAATGGAAAGGCAGATTTTCAAATTTATTTTCTTCTTCTTTTCTAGTGGAATAGCTTCAGAGAACCCACTTGATCTCAGTAAAGTTGTAGAGAGTCTCACAACACGTAACTGGTTCACCTTGTTTTTGTTGCAGTTTGCCAGTTATCTCAAAATCCTTTGTTTGATGAAGTCTTTCTCAGTTTCAAATCTTTTCTGATCCACCAAATTTAAGAATAAGAACAAAGGTTGCACAACAAAATGCATGCTTTCCAAAGCATAGAATGGTAACCGTGTTACTAAGAGTCTCTTCTTGAAATTGTTTTCTCTTCTTTAAATTGTCTTCCACAATCATCCCCTTCAGACAGATATTCAGGCTTGAAGCTATGATAATCCTCTTGCTACTTCTGCGTCGAAAGCAAGTATGTTCTTTGTGGGTCAGATACCAGCTTTTCCAGTGTGTCCACCTATTGGTCAATGATCAAAGCTTACTTTTCTGACCTCCTTGATAAGCCAAGAGGATGGACCATACTGGAGACCACAGAGAAATGAGAACTAAATAGAGGAATCATGAACACTTGTTCACATCCCGTTGACAATTCCAGGTCAATCCTAACCCATTTCCACCCTCTTAATCTTGATATTGTTGAAAGAGCCTTTGAAGGTGGGAGCAGTAGAGACATTAAAAAGGTCATTTGTATAATTGGATTAGTTCCGCTCTCAAGCTGAGAGATGTGAGAAACAATTACATCTCCATTGCAAGCGTAAAGTATAAAATGTTAAAGCTGTCATAACTTTTTAATTAATTGAGATATGTGATATTGCGTCGGATTTCATCATATTAATCTAAAGTACATTCTTTTTGTCAGAAATCATGTTACCTTCTTTAGTGCAGAGGTTGTGATGTTCACATTTTACGCACTAAGACACTGGGCCAGATATACCAATTTCTCATGCAGTGCAGCAGCCGCAAATGCTGTGCTGCGTGAGAAGGAGAAAGCGGGAAATGCCAAATTTACTGAAATATGGCACTCTCTTCCCCTCTCCCTAGCGCCGGTCATGCACCACGGAGACACCTATGCGCCATAGTGCATGGGTGTCTCTGTGAGTCAAGCATAGGTTATGTACTGGAAGGGTATCCTTCCAGTACAAAATACTATGCTTAGACTAATTTTAAACATGTTCCCACTTTGCATGAGCGCTGTACAGTGCAGCTCACATGCGAAGTCGTAAAATAAAGGAGAAAAAAAGCATTTCTCCTTCATAGCACCTGGTTGAAGGGTTCACTCTTTTCTGACGCTAAACTCTGTCTACTTTATTTAGTAAATTGGGTTTAGCATCAGAAACATTGGGTGGTTGCATGGGAACGCCCATGCACCACCCATGGTACGCCCCCCTTGGCGCTAAGTAATTCAAAGCAGCGCTGTGCTCTGCTTCGCGTTACTTTCACAGTATTTCCAGTGCTAAACAAGTTTAGTGCTGGAAAGAAATTCAGACAAAAACACATCATAAAATCTTAGTAAATCTGCCCCACAGTGTGGAGAACTTAAACATCACATCCTCTCTAAAGGCAGGAAGTATCCCTGGTGCAAGCATAGAAGCATTCCATTTCAAAACGCCGACTTGGGCTGCTGATGAGCTTCCCAGAAGCCTGAGTTTTTCTTTTTTTTTTTTTTTAATTTGGTTGTGTATGACGATTAGCCCACATGGTGCGTTGACGTAATCGCTAGTGAAAGTGAAAGAAGTAGTATTCATCCGGCAAAATATGTTGCAAGTCAGGCTTATGCATTTCATCCTTCTTTTGCTAAAGCGTATAAATCACATATATCTAAAACGTTCCCCAAGTTTGTTTGCTTTTGGTATATTTTTGCTTTCTGCTGTTGTTTGAGACCTGCTGCATGTGCAGTTTGAAGTGGTGTTTCCCTTCAGTTAAAGTCAGCCCACTTGCAGTGCGACAGACTTGTCACTGTGACATCTCACAGGCTCAAACATCAAAAGCTAGAATATTGTAAGTTACTTGAAACAATACACGGCCACTACTGTCTAACTAAATACATGCAGTACTTTAAATGGGCCGGTACTCTGTGGTACGGAGTACCAGCACTCTTTTATTTTGAGAGGGAGAGTACCGGCACTTCTCAAGAGAAATGCTATACTTTTAATTGGAGAGAACCGGCACTTCTCAGAAACAAGCAGGTACTGCACTTCGATCTATCCATTTAAAGCACTGGATACATGCTCTTATCTGGCTATGGTGTACGACCGTTTAGAATTGTCTAAAGAAGAATTGTCTAATGTGGTCTTCGTATCCACACTAACAGCTGCCAACAGATCCACCTTCACTAAAACATCTAGCTGTCTTATATTAATTTGACAGGTCCCTTGGCATCTGCAAATAGTCTTTTAAATATTCTCATAATAAAAGACGCAACTTGAAGAATTTTATCCAGCCAAGGTGAATTCGATAATTAAGGGACAAAAATCACGATCTTCATAAAATATGAAGGATAAAATAGATGGTAAATTGAAAGGACTGCGAGAATAGCATCCTTCGTGTAATCGAGGTATACTGTAGTTAAACCTGTGAGTTATGAGGGGAATACAAAATAATTTAGGAGCTAAAGAATCCACTAGGGTACGCATTTGCGCTTGAGGTGGGATTTCCCGCTGATCCATGCATACTGTATCATGCTCATAGCTGACTGCGAACGTGCAAGCTTCCGGTTAGAATTGCACAATTGTGGGAATTGAGGTAAGTAAATCCAAAAATAAAATCAAAAACTCATTTATTCGTTTCACACTTCTGTTGGCCGGAAGCTGATTGGCCGTTCACGGGCTCAGCTCTCGAACCCCCACGATTATCAGCTGGAGAAGACATGGGGGACGGTGTGTAGCAGAGATTAGAATGAAACTGGTTAGGCCAAATGACAAGAAGGAAGAGGAAAGAGAACTCTGGCAGCAGCTTACTAAACAAGCATTGGCATAGCCAATAGGTCTCGCTTTTGGGACCTTATAAGTATTTAGTTATGCAGCACAATATCCTTGGTGCTACAACATCACCTGTTCTATGGCTAAACACTTATAACGTCCCAAAGGCGAGACCTATTGGCTATACCAATGCTTGTTTTTAAAGTTATAAACGTTATTTTAAAAAAATAGCTACGGCACTGGGAGGTAAAAATAAAAGTGTTCACATTGCTTTTTTTTAAATAGCTTTTAGCCATGCTTCACAGCAGCCATGATGCTCTACAGCATGGCTAATAGATACTGGCAGAGCCAATAGCTCTCACATAGACAAGGTCTTTGGTCGACTGCATGCACTAGAAGTACCAAATAACAACTGCACAATAAAGCGTTTTTTAAAGGGAAACCTACAATTGGTATTTTTCAAGAACTAGGCAGGTCCTTTGCATCCTCACAACGAAGCACCAAAGCCATACTTACTTAGCAGGCACTATACACTCAACAGCTCTGTCCAGCACCACGCAAAAATGCCAGAATAAACATACTATGCCTAAACCATGGTACGTATATGCATGCCAGCATATATATACATTAGCAGCACAACAATGCATCATAGCTACCTTCCTGAATTGTGATGCACACAGAGCACGGATGGTTACCTATAAGGTACTATCTACACATAGTTGTACGTTATATGCAATATAATATAATATGAAATGTTATGTTTAAACCTGACATTTTCACCCAACTATAACTTTAGCCTTTGTTTTTTTAAGTGAATACATAAATATTAACATAAAGTAATATCATAGAAATAAGGTGACAGTTTACCACCACGCACGTCTTTCCAATGATTGCTGTGATCCCCACAGTGTTCATAAAGGGGGGGGGGGAGGGGAGATATGTTACGAGTCTAGCGCTAGTGTTGTCAGGAAGTGATAGATAACCTCTCTTCGGTGCCCTTATGGCTTAAAGCAAATGTATCAGGAGGGCAGTGACAATCTTGAGGTATACCATGAGTAAGATGTTAGTAAGGGATTGGAACCCTATAACCATGTACCCTTTAGTTGCACTGGCTGAACGAATTAACTTAACATGTTGAGCCCTTATTAATGAGAGCACGACAGCGAGCTCTTGACAATGGGTTTTCAGAGGAAGCTTTAACCCACTGTCGGCCGGCAGTCAGCATTAATTATCTGTGCCGAATCTCAACGGTGGCTGCCTGTAGTGGCTATCAATAACCGGCTTCTAATTAAGGGTCGCTCTCATGGCTTGCATCGAGAAATGTCGGTGGTCGCTGTATGTGGTGTAAGCTCTGTGTCATATGCTGTCACTGGCGGCTCTCGGTAGTCTTTTTCAGCGATGGTGGCTCAACGTGGAGAGTTAACATTGGTGTCTGTCAGTGCCAGTGGTGGCTTAATGGCATTCCTCAGCGATGGAAGCTCAATCCGGTAAGGTCCCTGGAATGTTTTTAAGTGTCCTAAGTTGCCACTAGCCTGTGGTTTCAGTTTGAAAGACTGCCGTGCCTGAATAAGTAATGTATATCGTACCTTTCCATCAAGCTCTCTTTCCAGGTTAACGAAATCATTGTTCCTGTAATGACTCTCTGAGGCTTGGAGAGTCTAAAGAATAAGTCCTTTATTAATGACCAACACGGGCTCCACACGGAGCGTAGATCATGCACTGCCGCGACGGTCACCAGCTGTCATCTGTCAGGGCACAGCTGACTGCAGGTGACGTCAGCAGGCGGAACGGTGTCCTCGCAGGGACAGCAGATGGCAAGGACATATACGGTGTCCCTTAAGGGGACTAAGACTACAAACACAACACATCTTCCCTTCTGAGATGAACAACAACCGTGGGGGAATAGGACCGGTAGGATTTGGGCAGGGTGAAAGTTGGAAGAGGAGAAGAGAGAACAGAAAAGAAACGAGAAAGGAGGTAGGGGGGAAGGGGAGGCATAATGTGGTCTGTGATGCCAATAGGGGTGTGGGGTAGCGTCACTCACAGATATAGTCTGAATATTTAACAGGGGGTAACAACCTCCTTCCAGTCCTGCTTATACCCATAGGCCGTGTGGAGTCCAGCATGGGCGTGGATGGCAATTGTCTGTAAGTTCGCGCTGGTGTGATACCTCTGGACGGGTCTTGCGTCTGGCAGGGTGTTTGCTGGGTAGATACATCGTGCGTGGGGTTATCCATGGTGGAAAACCCGGAACTTGATTCATCGTCTGACCATCCGCAATAGCCATTGGAATTCTTTCCAGGCACTGCTGGTTCCTCGAAGGAGTTCACGGGTTGAAGGCTGTCCTGATCCTTGTGGACTTGTTTGTGATTAGATAGGGATGAAAAGTGCCAAACCTTGCCGTCGCTCAACAATGCTGAGTTGCAAAACAGCTTTTGGACAGACAGGGGTGTAGAGTATCTGTCCATACCTTTGGCAATGTGTCCACTTCTTCTTACTTTCACTATGTCTCCTACTTTGAGAGCTACCGGCTTGCACCCATGCTTTTGGTCGTACCTTGCTTTACTACACGCTTGTGCCTTTGACAACCTCTCCATCACCCTGGTGGAAGACCAGTGTACACTCTTAGAGGCATTGATCCAACCTACATTGTCCTTGGACAACGGTGTCCTTCCCCGCATGATCTCAAACGGACTGTGTCCCGTGGTTTCACATGGTGTTATGCGAAATGCCCAGAGTGTTCTCAGTGTCTCCTGTTTCCAGTTCAGTTTATTGCTGCATGCCAACTGAATTATCCCTTTGATCACTCTGTTGAACCGTTCAACAGCTCCGTTGCCGGCTGGATGGTATACTGAGGTCGTTTTGTGTTCAATTTGATTCCTTTCCATGTACTTTTTGAATGTTTCTGACACGAATTGCTGTCCATTGTCGCTGATGACTTGTTTGGGTAGACCCTCATGTGTGAAGACTTTATCCAGAAATTTAACAATGCACACTGCATCCGGTTTTTTACGAATTTTAGTTCGGGCCACTTTGAAAAATGGTCAATGGTGACTATGATGTACCACTGCTCACCTTGATCCGTTATAGGTCCCATGATGTCCACACCAATCCGCTCCCAGGGCATTGATGGACATGGAATGGGATGCAGGGGTGGTCTGAAGGTTACTTGGGTCTTATCTGAATTTAGGCAAAGTGCACAATCTCTGACACATCTTTCCACTGCCAAGCTGATTCCAGGCCACCAATAATTGTTTTTTACCCTGCCTTTAGTTTTGCCAATCCCCAGGTGTCCCTCGTGGCAAATGTTAAGGATCCTGGGCCTCAGGCTGCTGGGGGCACGACTCTCCCGCCTCTTAAGAGCAGTCCCTCTTCGTGCGAAAGCTCGTCTCTAACCTCCCAAAAATGGCGTAGCTTTTCCTCTAACTTGTTCTTTGCTGGCCATCCCCTTGATAGCATGTCCGTAACTTGACCCAGTACTGTGTCTTTCCTCTGTTCTTCCATCCATTCCTCTTTTGAGATGCCCTTAAATTTCTCTTCTACATTAGCTATGCATGACTCTTCAGTTTCTTCTTTGACTGTTGGGTTATCTACATCGACTGGCATTCTGCTTAGATAGTCGGCCACAACATTTTTCACCCCTGGAACATATTGGATTGTATATATATAGTCGAACAATCGTACTGAAAGTCTTGCCAGTCTGGGTGACGCTGCATATAGCCCTTTGGTTGTGAAAACTTTCGTGAGTGGTTTATGGTCAGTGCACAGGGTGACTCTATTACCCCATACAAATTGCCTAAAGTGTTCGAGTGCCCACACGCAGGCAAGTGCTTCACGCTCAATTACAGAGAATTTCTCCTCTGAGCTCGTTAGGGAACGTGAAGCGAAAGCAATGGTGTATTCTTTTCCTGTACTGTTGTCCCTTTGCGTGAGTACAGCTCCCAGGCCTTTAGAGCTTGCATCTGTTGTTATTATGTTCATTAGTGCTGGGTCAAAACCCTGCAATGGCAATGCAGTGCACATTTCCTTTTTTAACCTGTCGAAAGCCGCATTGCAGTCTTCTGTCCAATCGAATTTGTTTTTTTGTTTAAGTTGTTGTCTCAAAGTGTGTGTTTTGCTTGAAAAGTTACTAATGAATTTAGCATAAAATTCAACAAGCCCTAGGAAAGACCGCAGTTCATCTTTGTTCCCTGGTTGTGGTGCCTTGATGATTGCCTGCAGCAGTTCTTTTTTTGGACGTATTCCTTCACCTGTAATTTCATGTCCTAGGTAGTTAACAGAATTACATGCGAACCTGCACTTTTCATGCTCAGCAGTTAAACCCTTTGAATTGAGGATTTCCAAAATTTTGTTCACTCTCTCATCGTGTTCCATTCTTGATCTGCCCATTACGAGGATGTCATCTTGGAAGATCAGTACGCCAGGCACCCCTTTAAAAATGTTGCTCATAAGTCTCTGGAACATTGCAGCTGCTGATGCCAGACCAAAAGGTACTCTTGTGAATCTGTAGCACCCGAATGGTGTGATAAAAGATGTTAGTTCCTTGCTCTCTCTATGTAGCGGAACCTGGTGGTATGCTGATTTTAGGTCTATAGTAGAAAACCATTTGACTCCTTTCGTGGTGGCTAGCATCTCGCTTATTCTTGGTAGGGGAAATTGCTCAACCACTATATTTTCATTCAAGTCTCTTAGGTCAATGCAGAGTCTCAATTTTCCGTTAGGACGTTTTGCCACGACAAGAGGTGCAATCCATTCTGAGGCCTCTACTTGTTCGATTATCCCTTCTTTAAGTAGACTCTCTAGTTGTTCCTTCACTTCCTCTCTGATCGCGAAGGGTAAATTCCGTGCTTTGTGCACCACTGGAATGTTGTACGGCTTCAACTTTATCCTATGTTGGTACCCTTTGAGTGCACCGATTTCTCCGCTGAATACTTTGGGGTATGTTTCTAGTAACGACTTACTGTAATTGTCCTGGCTTTGCACCACTAACACTGGATCGCTTTTGCTGGGATCGAGTATGATACCAAGGCTCCCTGATCCATCCACCCTAGGACTGATGGACCTACAGCTGACACGTACAATTTCCTCAATGCTTCTCTCCCCTTGAATTGAAAATTGAGCTTCCTATATCCACAAACATCTATCTTTTCCCCAGTGAAGGATTTAATTGTGATGTCAGCCTTCTCCAGTTCATTACCTATGCTAGGACTGAATTTCTTTTCCCATACATCTCTGTTGACGATAGTATAGGGCAATCCTGAGTCTGCTACAATTTTAATTTCCACTCCCCCAATGTTCATGTCACACATTGGTTTCTTTGTTTTGGTGGCCATACTATCATTCTCCTTCTCTATTTGCTCATCCTCCAAGTTCAGTACAAACATGTTTGTGTCATCTTCATCTGACGTTTCCTCTTCATATTTCTCTCCTTCCTCCACAAGTTTGACTACTCTTGTGTTTTTCCTGCGGCATGCTTTCAAGAAGTGTCCCATTATACCGCAATATGTACATCTCACATTTCGTGCCGGGCATTTTGCGTCATCTGCAAAATGTGTGTTGTTCCCACATCTGTAGCATCTTCTCTTGCTTTTGTCCTGTGGTTTGCTGTATGCACCCTTTTGGCTTTTATTATTCCAACTTGGTCTGGGAGTGTATCTCTGATCACCTATTTTTGCTACCGTTTCTCCTTCTTTCTTCTCCTTATTCTCTGCGAGAACCGCCTTAGCACACCGGCCCGTTAATTCTGCCTTTCTTGCGATGTCAATGATATTCTGCAATGGGTATTCACCCTTTGCCCATAGATTGTCTTGTATATTGCTATTCGACCCCTGCATTACAATCTGGTCTCTGATGAATTCGTCATGTAGGCCTCCAAAACGACAATTTATAGCTAAGTTTTTGAGGACTGATACATAATCATCTATTGTCTCTTCCCTACCTTGCTTCCTGTGGAAGAATTTATACCTGTCAACGCCAACGCACACGGTGGGTTTATAGTAGCTGTTGAGATCGTCTATGGCATTTACAAACATGTCTCCTTCATTCTCTTCCCTTTTTTTCTTGTTGATGCTGTTGTACACTTTAATTCCCCCTGCACCGAGGCAGTGTAACAGCATTTTGTACTTTTGTTCCGGTTTTAAATCTTCCACGTCGCCTATTGTTTCTATATAGTTCATAAAATACTCTCTCCACTCTTCCCATTTTGTAATTGGTTCACCTCCTGAGGGCAAGAATGCTTGTGGTGGTGTCAGGTTCCACAGATATCCACTCGCCATTTTTTTTTATGTAGTTTTTATTGTGATTCTTATTGCATAAATGGTGTCTTGTACTTATTTGATATATTTCATTTCCTAAAGTAGTTTAGCCTGAATACTATTCCATTTTAACTTTGGTAGCTTTATGTGTATAGCTCTTAATGGATACTGTGCTTTAATTGTAGCGCTTAGAAAATACCTAGAGTCTTTTCTCACTCGAGTTTCCAGGTGGACCCTTTGTGTATTGAATAGTGCTTAATTCCTTTCTCCTCCGATTAAACACTTTATTTTATATATATTTTTTTTTATTCCCTAATTGTCCACTTTGTGTTGTTTGGTGCAGTCCAAGCTTCCGTTTAACACTGATCACATCGGCGAAGTTCTATGCACTTCCACACTGCTTCCGGATGCTCTGTGATCTTTGTTTATCTTTTTTTTTTTTTTTGATCAATTTCAAAATGGCGCCACGCAGCGTGTGTATACGTCACCCAGTGCCTTCTCAGCTAATAGCTTGCAGTCCTACACGTAGACGTGCGTGCGTCACAGCTCCTGCTGCTCTCAGCTGTTGATGACGTTTGCTACGCTCCGAAGGCTGTTTGCCGCTGTGTCCGTTGAACTGTCTCCCATTGACCGGTAAGATTCCGTTGAATTATGGCAGTTGGAACTTCACCTTGAGTCCAATCTTCTTGCTTTCCACGTTCCTCTTTTGGTTCCTATTTGCTTCGTTATAATTCTACAACCAAGCACAACCATGCGCGGACTGCCATTCTTTTGCTCATTCACTTTAAAGCTGAAGCGGTGACACGCTTTGATGTACCTTGTAATTTTCTTCGTTTTAAAGGCTCCTCACGTAGATCAAAGTATTGACAGACTTTCCTGTCTGCAGTGACATCACTGTTGACTTTCTAATCTTCCTTTTCCTTTCCTTCGTAATCGTTGCTGTCGGGCAGTCTTCATTAAAGCAATTTTTTTCCTTTTAAAAAAATATTTATGGTGGGTTCTTGTGTTGGTCCTCGTCGCCAGTTTCTGTAATGTCTCTCTGAGGCTTGGAGAGTCTAAAGAATAAGTCCTTTATTAATGACCAACACGGGCTCCACACGGAGCGTAGATCATGCACTGCCGCGACGGTCACCAGCTGTCATCTGTCAGGGCACAGCTGACTGCAGGTGACGTCAGCAGGAGGAACGGTGTCCTCGCAGGGACAGCAGATGGCAAGGACATATACGGTGTCCCTTAAGGGGACTAAGACTACAAACACAACAGTTCCACACTAGGATGTGCAAGGGAAATCTGCTCCGGCACTCAGCTAAGGTGCACATCCTGCTCCAGTACCATGGGGTCCCACAGACGTCTGTCAATTTTCTTCGCAGACAGGAACTGAGACTGTCACCAAATAAAACAAGCACGGACGCCAAATCGGTTCACATTGGAGTGTCCGTGAAAACAGTAGTAGGACTGAAACCTATGCACAGACAGCGGCGGCCATAGTGGAAAAGAAAATTATACGAGTACGGAGTGAGAAGAGTTACACCCGCACTCCCAAAAGCGATAGTAGCACACCATAAAGTGAAGGAACTGGGCAAATAAATATACTATAGCCATCATGACTTCCAAAAGAAATAAGGAAGAAAAACTTGGACCTCCCGAAATACTGAAGACGGCCAAGTAGACAAGGGAATTCAAGGAATACAGTAATATGAAAGTGTCGAAAATGATATGTCCGTACTAACGGAAAAGAGAAACCACCTCGAGAGTGTTTAAAAACAAAGCTGAAACAAGCGCACGCGCCGAAAGTAAAAAAAAAACAAGTTTGAGGAGGAGGCAGCAGGGGGAGGGGAGAGAGGAGGGGGCCTGCGCCTGTTTCCCTTGCGGGAGTGAGCAGGAACCATCTGTTAATTACAAACAGTTGGTTACAAAGCTCGCTCCCGCAAGGGAATCGCCAAACGTGCACGCGTTGCCATTCAAAGCAATGCAACGCGTGCACGTTTTTGGGGCCAAAACTGAATCGATTACTAAAGGTCTTTTTCCTAAGCAGCGCTGCGTAGGCGAGACCTAAAAACGTCCACCTTGACTGTCACGTGATCCTTTGATTGTATTATATGGACACAGGGCTTTAAGTGGGATGAAAAACTCGGGGGGCGTTGTCTCTCAAAGGGGCGTGGCAGATGTTATTGAGGGCGTGGTTTAAGAACACGTAAACTAAAAATCTGTGCTTATCATAGTGTGCCTCCCACCTGGTATTTTGCTGTTTCTGTCATTGCATCCAGATATATAATACAACAAGTAACATTACACCTACAGCAAGCCAGCACTATTGGCTTTTCCAATGGTTGTTAGTTGCATAAGATAAATAAGCAACAAATGTGGCTTCGTTGTATATAATATTGAAAATGCTTCAGTTCTGAAATGATGAGACTGCGCAAAAACTAGGGTGGTGGTATTGCAGAGTTAAGCTTTTCTTTTTTTTACCCTGAGGGTGAGGACAAAAATGGAGAGCTCGATAGGGATCAGTCTCAGCACCTGCCTTTTAGAAATGCCGGTGCTGAACACCAGCAGGGCTCGGCCCACTTAAAGCCCTGTATGTACACATGCTGGACTGTACATACGCAGGAGGAGAGAATCTAACAACCCTGCTCTTAAGACCCAATACTGAGAAAAGTCGAGCACTATATCGTTGGACACTAGCATCACTCGATATACTTGACACATTGTATTTTGGCATTACTTTTGTGACTGATTCCCCAAATACATTATTCAGTTATAGTATTAGGTGGCATGTGTTATGTTGTATGCAGACTTAATAAAACACTGTTTAAAAAATCCACTAGAGCGAGAAAAAAGATCTCAAATGAAAATATAAATGCTGCTGCTTTTGAAAAGTGCTTTAGCATGTCTTTAGTCACACCAACCTCATATGCTCGGATCCAGGGCACAAGTCGGGGTACACGCGGGTAGACCAGTGGTTAATTTGTAAAAAAATAAGGGGGGGATTTACTAAGATTTTACACCATGTTTGCGTCACAGAAGTGGCGCAAATCGGCGCAAAATCATTTTTTCAATTTACTTTCCTGGAGCATGGGCGTTCCAATGCAACCACCCAAGGTTTCTGTCGCTAAACCCAATTTACTAAATAAAGTAGACAGGCTTTAGCGTCAGAACACTGCGCCTTTTTGAAGTAGGTGCAAAGAAGGAGAAATGCTTTAAATTTCTCTATCCTTTTCTGACTTTGTACGTGTGCTGCACTGTACAGTAAAACACATACAAAGAGGGAAAATGGTTTAAGTCAGTCTACGCATAGTATTTTGTATTGGAAGGATTTCCTTCCAGTACAAAACCTATGCTAGACTCACAGAGACACCCTTTCACCCTGGCGCAAAGGTGTCTCTGTGGCGCACAGTAGCTGATTTCAGTGCCGGCGCTAGGAAAAGGGGAGGAGTGTGCCATATGTCAGTAAATGTGGCACTCTCCTCTTCTCTCCATTTCACGCAGTGCAGCATTTGCGGCTGCTGCACTGCACTGCACTGCGCTGCGTGAAAAAGTGGTAAATCTGCCCCTAAGTGCAGTGTCCACCCACTATTTTCACAGGCACCCTGCCAAGAAGGTGGGCCCACTGAAATATGATGAACTCATCCCAGTGTAATTTTCAGACACTGAACACATCCAGCAGCGCCTGAACATTGTCTGCTTTCGTTCTGAGCAGGAACATGCAGGGAATGCAGGAAATGCAATGGAGTGGAAACAAAAGAACACAGCCTGTTATCACTTCACAACTGCTTAAGAGAGGCATGCTTTTGCATAGTGCCTGTATATAAGAGATATGCATGCACTGTAAGAATGTCAGGTGTGTTGGTCTGTCCCAGTATTTAAACAAATAGCAATTTATATGCCACTATTTTGTTTTATTTCTTTTATAGCGTTACTCATCCCAATGCAGGGTGTCAGAACGCTTTATATCACACCTATGCATTATACATTTGTCAATAAATCACATAATTGCGTAAATCAATGTATAGAATGTGTTACATAAGACAGTGAGGGTTACAAGGTGTAGGAGTCATCTGTCCTTCATAGCTCAATGTGCTATATTAGAAAGATTACAATTTATGGACTGCAAGTAGCAAAAGTATCTCTGTGTTCAAAGCAATAACCCACATACCTATCAACATAAAATAAAAAACTGTCATCTGCTTGTTACATGATGTTCTCAGCAGGTAGCACATTAACCCTCTATGCTACTTTGATTCTAAACTGGGACTAGGCAAAAACCGATCTCTCCAGCAAAAGCGTTAACTTCCAGAGTTATCTCACCATTATAGGTCTCTGTGGTAGGTGCTTTAACACCATAAGATATCCTTTGATTGTATTATGTACACACGCTGGACCGCACAGACTACACACACACGCCTCCCAGTAGCGGCTTGTGGAGGGAGTGCTGCGGGCTGTGGGGCGGGGGAGGAGCAGGGTGGGGGGTAGTAAACTACGGCATACGGCTGAACAGAGGTAAGTAAACAAATAAATAAAACGAATTTCGTTGCGCGCGCTGTATCGCATTTGGCAATGCAGCGCGCGCAATGAAATTCGTTTTATTTATTTATTTGTTTACGTACCTCTGTTCGGCCGTATGCCGTAGTTTACTACCCCCCCACCCCCACCCTGCTCCTCCCCCGCCCCGCAGCACTCCCTCCACGAGCCGCTACTGATTGAGGAGAGAACAGCCCTGCTCCCATGTCCCAACACTGAGGAATTTCGAGCACTATATCGTTGGACTCTAGCACCACTCGATATAGTTACACATTTTGGCATTACCTTTGTGACTGATTCCCTAAATACATTATAGCATGCGTGGCATGTGTTATGTTGTAGGCACTCAATAAAACCTTGTTTAAGAAATCCACTAGAGGGCGCAGGAAGACTTCAAATAAAATTTAGATACATTTTAGGCTTCAAAGAAGTAACTGCCTTTAGATTACCG
Organism: Calotriton arnoldi; assembly: GCA_963921515.1. Classification (NCBI taxonomy): domain Eukaryota; kingdom Metazoa; phylum Chordata; class Amphibia; order Caudata; family Salamandridae; genus Calotriton; species Calotriton arnoldi. The sequence goes on from CAWUFW010001804.1 coordinate 1,173,756, forward strand.
CTCTCATGCAGACATGGCTGTGTGCATATTATGAGCTCATAAAGGAATCTCTTAGTGCGGTTTATAGATAACAGACGTGTTTTGTTACCCTCGCTCGATGGTACTCTTTTTTATCACTTTCAAAAAGAAAAAAAATAAGGCTGAGGGGTCCCGGGATTCAGATCTGCGATCACGGGGTTTTTCACGGACCCCTGGAGTAAAGAAATGTGTCCACAAAGACACCAGGCCCAACTAAATAATATAGAAACTCGCCTCTCTCCTTGGAGCAAATGTAGACGGAAAGCCTGGTTCATCCCTAGGGCCCTTACACTGCATAATGCATCTCTTTTTGAGGTTTTCAGCCGGTCCAGGGGACTTGGACTAGATTTGGATTCCATTTTTGCAATAACTATGTGCTTTTGCTTGCATTTGTTGAAACTGAAGTGGATACCATCCTCTGTGGCGATTTTCACAACTGCATCTCCTGCTTATACCACGGTTCTGGAATGAAACCCAAGGCAGAGGGCGGCTGGAGGGCTGGGAGGAGGAAGTTGTTGTATCGTGGGCCCTAGGCCCACATACTAATGAATAACTCACGCAGACAGTGTTCCTGGTTACTCAACTGGCCACGAGCACGTGCACCCGGGCCCTTTTATTACCAGGCTCACGTCACTCGTGACGCCTGTGAGGGATGCATGTGGGGTGCAAGTGTGCCCACTCCCATAGGGGAGTGGCTTCTAACTCCTATGCCTGTCGAGACACTAGAACGTGTCTCGCAGGACACAACATTCCTCCCAAATTTTAATAAAACAAAAGTTCTGTAATTCAACCTGTAGGGATAAATAGTAATGAAATATACACCACAGGGTCCATCAGTTTCTTGGGTCCGGCATCAGGAAGACGGCAGACACGGGCTGGGGACTTCGACGGTGGCAGGGCCCTCAGCAGGTATTCATCATTTAGCCTGATTGGTTCAGGACACGAACTCTTGCTTGAAGATGTCATCTGCACACCAGGAATGTGCCGGTGTAAGTGTCCTTTAGTCTCATGTAGCTTCCGTCCGCTGACCTTGATGATGGTATGTGGTGTGTAACAATAGTTCATTTATGGGGTGCGTCCAGATCATGGTGGGAGTCCATGGTGAAAGTTTACTGGATCCTTCTGGATTCACTGAAGTCTCTTAGGCCGTCTTGCTGTGTCCGGTGACCTGGCGGTGGGGCAATGTCTCTTCCAGCTCTCCCGCCTGGGGAGGCCCTTCATCGGGCTTGCCACGGGACTGCAGGTAGGCTGCGATTGGGGTTGCGTGTGTGCCGGCTGGGGGCAGCTGCAAACCGCCAAGGAGCCAGTAGCCAGTCTCTCGCACAAACCTCAAGGGGGTATGGGTCTTGGCAGGACATGCTCTCGCTACCGCAGTGCAGGCGCAGACCAGGTTAGCAGGTAGCCTCTGAGTCTTCTTGTTGGCTAGCTTGGCAATAGTGTGGGACTCCAATCCATGTGTATTCGAGATGATGTCGGTAGACGCACTTGATGAGGACTGGCATGGTGGCATTGACAGCCGTGTGGTGAATCTGGACAATGGCGGGTGATGACTTGCCTTGATGGCTGCAGGCGTGTAGTCTGGAGTCGATCACCTGAGGCAGGGAGTGGCCAGGTGCCTCCATGTTCTCTGGAGAGGCACTTGCATTCATGTCCTTGGACTTCTTGGGCTGTTGGGACTTTGATGACGGAGGAGTGATGAACATGCCGAGAAACGTAAAGCTTGAGACTCGGTTCGCGCAGGCTGTGCGGCTTACTCTCGGACTCCCGCTGTGCGGTTGCCAGTTCCTTCTCGGGTTATCCCCCTCTTCCCTTGCTGTCGCTGTGTCAGGACTCACTCCTGTTTTGGCTTGGGTTTTTTTCATCGTCCGGCCCTGCCACTCACGACTTCCTCTTCTGACCTCAGTTGGTTGTCCGATTCTTGGTGTAGACCCTCCGGTTACACTTCCACGTTTCTTGCTGATTGTGGTGTCATGCCCATGGCACTGATGACGTAGCTGCCATTGGGCCTGGACGACAGGTGGCAATGATTCACTAGGAGAGGAAGTTTCTGGATGGACGTCGTAGCCACGTGACTGCCTCTTCTGAATCTTCTCTTGCACCTCTGGCATTTGCGGGCAGGGATGCCGTTCGACTCCAACTGCCGACGCTCGGGCTGGACGGTCTCACTGTGAAGCGACGGGAGCAACGCAGGTTGCGCGTGCTGCGGCTTACGTGTGGTTCTCCCTTGGTGCTGTCGCCAGGTCCGTCGGTCTGCCGTGGTGGCTGTCTGGTGTCTTTGGAGGTGTTCTTGTCTTGTGGTGCTATGAGTCCCCGTGCTTCTCCTCTCTTTGTCTTTGACGCACCTGCGTTTGTCCAACTCTTCTGGATGACACGATTTCCACTCTTCTTCTTCGGGTGCAATGACATGCACCATGTTCTAACATGGCCAACGGGGCCGTTGAACTTCAATGGTCTCCGGACCACTCAGGCGAATCCTCCGTCGCTCTTCTCGGCTGCATGGTGATCAGCCACTCATCTTGGGTGCTCCTTCTTCAGGCAGCTTCTTGACGCTCCTACTCCGGGCGTTCCCTCTCCAGGGAACGGCTTCCATGGGCAGTGGTGAGCGAAGCTCCTACTCCGGGTGTTCCCTCTCCAGGGAATGTCTGCCACGGGCAGTAGAGAGCTGTGGTGGCGGCTGGCCACTTGTGGTGTGCGACTCTCCTCTCGTCAGCCTTGGGTCACTGACGACTCTTGCGTGAGGCAGTGTGAGGGAAGACACTGTGCTGCGTTTTGGCCTCTTCCGGGCTCCATTGCTGTTGCTTCTGTGGAGATGTATGGGATCTCCTGCTGATTCCAGCAGTGCTTCTTTTTAGAGAGGTCTCCTTCCTTCCTGGGCATTGACCCCTGTTGGCGTGCTTCGGAGTGCATGTGGCGCGCACCTTGGATGGCGCACTCTTCGTCATCTGTTTGGGTGCCCTCGTCTGGCACCTCGCGTGCCTGCTGGTCCTCCCTGCGGTGTTAGTCGTTCACCGCTAGGGGTGTCTGGCGCGCTCTTCTCAATTGGGGTGGCGTTGGTCCGCCGCTGATGGCGCGCTTTCTGCACCAGCATTTCTTTTCCTTTCTGCAGGGATGGCCACCTTGAGATGTTGGTATCTTGTGGATCCTCCATCCTTGCTGGTGGTAGCGGTCGTTGCTGCTTTGGGCCCCCTGTTTTGGCTTGACCTTGCGTGGCGAGTAAGGGCCTCGTGCAGGCTCTTGGTAGAGTGAGCAGTCTCTCTCTGTCAACCTGACAGGCATCCCATGGGGGCATGTGGCAATGTCTTGATCAGTCTATTGCTGTGACATTTGGCAGCGCTCAGTGTGTCCCACTCTTTCCTCTTCTGGTGGTTGAGCTGCGCCGTGATCTGTGCAGTAGGTGTGGGCACCTGCTCTCTCTTTTTTTCTTGTCCAGTGCTGTACGCAGTGTTGTGTTTGTGCTTACGGCAGGCTCCGGTATTCTTTTCTGAAGCTGCTGGCTTTTGCCGTTCCCCATGCAGAGAAGGGAGACCACCCTCCTTTCTGAGGGCTTCAAAGGTATGCGGGGGCACTACAGGCTGTTTCTTGTTGCTTGGGGCGGAGCTGGCCTGAGTCTCAAAAGTGTCTTTTTATTTATTTTTTTCTTGCTTTTCTGGCACTTTGCGAGTTCTGGTGCATCGCATTGAACCTGCGGGACGATCTGGGCTCTTTTCTTTATGATGCTGGCTGGCACCGCATGGTAGCGTGGGTATTGCAGGCTTTCTTATGCAGGGCAGGTCTACTCTTAGCTGTCCTCTAGCCCCATCGTGTCTGCCGCATGCCGGTTTGCAGGGTGCTGCTTCTTGTGGGACGCTGCGGCGTTCCCAGGTGACCGCCAGGTGGCGCTGCAGCCGCCGTAGTCGTCTCTCCGATCACCGATCGCGGGCGTGATGTCAGAGTTATGCGGGCGGGCCTCTTCGTTCACGGGCCATCTCTGGGTGCAGGAGGCTGAAGTACTTTCTGGGTCGTTCCCCGCAGGCCAGTCGCAGCTTGGGGCTGGAACCTGGAAGACAGCGCTTCCACTATGGCATCTCTCTGCGGAGCAGCAAACGACGGGTGAGACGGCTTCCAGGCAACCGACCAGGTAAGGGGGCATGGACCGGTTCTCGGCGCTGCTCCTCACACTTTCGCCTCTTCCCAGGCGCACATGTGGCAGTTCTCTGTGGCGGCGCAGCGTTCACATGCGGGGCGATTCTTGCCCTACCTCTAGCGTTGTACCTGCTCTCGGGCATCGGTGGTGATTGGCACTCTCCTACGGCGGGCTTTACAGGCGTGCACCACCGACGTGTATGCCTCCGGAGCCAAACCACGGGAGCCTAACCATGCGGCATGTTGCTGGGTTGCGATGTGTCCCCAGCCGGCCGACGCCTCGGGCTGCCCTTAGGACAGATGCAGGGGTTGTCGTTGGGGGTCACCGGCCTCGTCCGCTGCTGCAGCGTCAGCCTGAGTGCGGGAGTAGGCTCATTATTCACTCACTGGTCGCGTGGCGGGGCTTTCGCTTACCCCGGTGTTGGATAGCTGTGTGTCCTCTCTTGTCCACCGGAGCCAAGGGGCTAGGAGGCAGCCTGTTACCAGGCACCCCTCTGCGACGGTGTTTAGCTCGAGCCTCAGGGCAATGGGGATCTCACATCCCGGGTGCATTTCCTCTCCATGAGGAATGACGAAGCACTTATCGGCGGGCACACGAGGTCAGACCCGCCTCGTCGCCATTGTTGTATCGTGGGCCCTAGGCCCACATACTAATGAATAACTCACGCAGACAGTGTTCCTGGTTACTCAACTGGCCACGAGCACGTGCACCCGGGCCCTTTTATTACCAGGCTCACGTCACTCGTGACGCCTGTGAGGGATGCATGTGGGGTGCAAGTGTGCCCACTCCCATAGGGGAGTGGCTTCTAACTCTGTGCCTGTCGAGACACTAGAACGTGTCTCGCAGGACACAACAGAAGTGTATGCAATCCTGTGGGATATTAACCTGCCAGGCACAATGGATTGGCATTTCTCACTTTTGTTCTCCTACATATGCAAGTGAGAGTGATTGATGCCAAGCAAAGAGTGAACACAAACTCTTCTTATAACAAGTTAAATCACTCAATTCCTGTCAGATCTGCTACTTTCAACCTTCTCGGGCTGTATTACACAAAGTGCCCCGGGGGTGCAATGGGCATTTGCTCCCGCATTGCGTGCCCCTGGAGCACTTTGGGTTTACAGAAAAGACCGCAGATGCTTGTTGTCCCCCTTCTGGAATACCGATAATTCTGGCGCACATAAAGCCCCAGAGCTATGTTCAGGGGGCATTGCCTCATTTGTATGGTGGCATGCCCCATGCAAATGAGGGAATCCCTTTGACTCTGCACCCATGCCGTATTACAGATGCTGGCGCAGAGGCAAAGGAACTGGCTGGAGGCAAGGCGCACTGACAGTGAGGCACCTAGAAATAGGCGAACTATCAGTGCACCCCCTGTGAGTAGCCCTCTGGAGAGGGGAAGGGAGTCCTAAGGATCCCCCAGACATCCCCTTGCAGGCGGGTGCAGTCACTGACTGCACCCGCCTGCAAGGGGATCTCTAATCCCCCTATAAAGTGGCAGCAACCTACCTGCACTGTGAAAACACGGAGCAGCTTCAAAGCAACAGCTCAGTTTTTCACCTGAATGGCTGCCCCCAGGGCAGCGTGAGTTCACAGCTGCCCTGAGGGCAGCACATTCATCATAATACGGCGCATTTTCCTTCATTGCGGCCCAGCGCAATGAACGAAAATGTGCCCCATATATAATGCAGCCCCTGGTATTTTCTCTCACGAGTGGGTAGAAATATGTGTGTAGTTGCTTAGCTGGATGATTATGAGTTTAAGTGCCTGGATGAACTCTTTTGAGATGAGTGGGTGAGTGAATGCGTGAGTGAGTATGGGTGGATGAAAAATGCATAGTTATGGGTGGATGAGTGCATAGTTGTGGGCTGATAGATGAGGATAGGTGAATGGAAGGATGAACACATCGGTAGATAAGTGTGAGTAGAAGGGTGGACAGATGACAGTGGGTGGTTGGAGAGATAAGGGCATGTGCAAGGGTAGACGAAGGCATGAATGGTTGCATCAGAGGATGGAAAAATGCATGAGGTTGCAGGTGTAGGTCAATTCAAGGGCAGGGGTAGACAGATGAATGCATGTGTGTGGAGGGTGGGTGCATAGGCATGAAAGGATGGAATGATGGAATGATGAAAGCATGGATGTGGGATGATAAGAGTGAGTAGCATCTGGCTAATAATAGACTGTCAATATACACTCTGTAAAGACTGAGGGAAATGATCATGAAAACTGGATACAATGTAGGAATGTATCCAAGTATTTTTGACCCAGGCTGTTGGGCCCTCAGGTATACCCAATCTGTGTATGTGCAAACGCCTCCCTGCTCTAATGACAAAGAGAACATAGAGGGAGTGCTTGTTTTGAATGCTAGGTGTGCACTTCAGGAACCAGACTTGTAAAAGGATCATGTGAAATTAAGCTAAAAATGGGAAAATTTTCAATTACTTTTCTTGCCCTAAGTGCGTGGCTTAACTGAGCACCAAAATGGCCACTTGTTAAGCGAGCTCCGCCGGCCGAGCCATAATCCTTGCCTAAATCCTTTACATTGTAGAGACATCGAACTAACAAAAGGACCTCTGGGGAAAGCTGACGAAGCGGTGATCCAACTAACCTGCTTTCCGAAGGAGGAATAGACAAATTGGCCAATTCTGCGAGGTCCAGAGGCGGCATACGGGGAGCAGAGGCGTGGGCCCTGTAACTGGCGTTCGCAGGGCTCTGTGACCAACGAAGACACCCGGATCGGAGCTGACCCAGACCGCCATCGGGCCAGAGCAGCGGAGAGAAGGAGGTACCAGGCGTGACGTTCCTCGAAGCGGGTGCGCTGCCTCCAACAGACTGAGGCCGCTCCTCCTGGGGGCGCTGAGGCCGAGCCGCCATCTTGAGGTCAGGCGGGCTCGGCTCCGGGCGCGCAAGGTGCACTGAGGCGGCCTGGGACCCAGCGGCAGCATCCGGGTGAGCGGCTCTTCCATCTTGCCGGGCGCTCCTGTGTGCAGTCTACAGCGCGGATGGTGGGGAGGTCCCTGAGCACATAGCTGAACTGCCATTTTAAAGTCAGGCGCGACCGGCCCTGTGCATGCGGAGGGCGCGGTGGTGAACTGAGACCTGGCGGAAATATATCCTGAGGCACAGACTGTCCTTCTGCGGCCGCATCCCATGAACAGACCCTGGAGCGGTTGGCAAGCTGATCCTGGAGCGAGGGGCGGGGTAGCCCTGTTAGACGCTGAACCTGGTGAAGTGTGCGCACAGCCTGGAGGTCCCTGCAAGCTGTGGTCCCTGCGGCGGGTGGCGGACCTGGGGGCGGTGGCGACATCGCTGGAGTGGACGCTGTCGGGGGTGGCCCGGCCCTGTGACATGCACACCAGCGTCACGGCAGGACTGGAAGGACTCTGCAGCTGCTGGACAATTGCTGCACCATAATTACTCCGGACACGCGTACTGGGCCTGTTGACCACTGTGCAGACGGTTGGCGGATCAGCGTATTGGGGCCCCAGGCCGTGAGCAGGGTCGATTTGGCTCTGGCGCGGAGGTCCCTGGAGGCCAAACCTCGGGACGTGCAATATCATATAACTGCATCGCATAAGGCCAACCAAGGTGAAGACTCTACACACCTTCTGATACCATGGGTAAAACGGATACAAAACAGGCCAAACTCACCTTCGAGAATAAAAGGCATACGAGATTGACGGAAACTGAGGGGGAGGCAGATGCCGACCGTCAAGCAATGTTGCAGCCTGAGGAACACGGAGAGGATATGCGCACGTTGCTTCTCGAAATGAGATCAAGTCTAAAAACTATAGACACCAAGTTGGATGTCCTCACCTCTCAGCTAGATGCGGTCAAAAAACAAGTGGACACACACGAAACTAGGCTAGATGTGCTCGAGAACTGGAGCTCTGAAAATCATGAGTTTCAAGTGGAAACCAGAGAGCAGCTGCTGCAGATGGACAGGGTTCTCAATCTCATAAGAGCAAAGAATGATGACTTGGAGGCCAGGTCTCGGAGGAACAACCTCTGTATCACCGGAATTTCCGAGACGACCGCCATCGTCAAGATGGATACCTTTGTGACGGAACTCCTGAATGATTTGTTTGGACCTGGCTTATCTGCGGTGTTTGCGGTTGAGAGGGCGCACAGGGCGCTGGGACCCAGGCCGCCCGTCGGGGCGACGCCTAGGCCGATTTTAGCCAAATTTCTGAATTATGAAGACCGCGACGCAATACTGAGATTAGCACAAGAGAGAGGAGCGATCGACTATAAAGGTAACTCAATCTCCTTCTACCCAGATTTTACACCGGCGGTGCTAGCAGCCCGCAGGGAATTCCTGTCAGCGAAGCGAATTTTGATGCAGGCCAAGATCCCTTATGCCCTGCTCTAGCCAGCAAAACTTAAGGTGACATTCGAGGGGACAGCCCACATGTTCACAGATGCAAAATCGGCGTTGAAGTTTGCGAATCATGTAGGAGGGAAGAAAAACACAAGCAAGCCACCGGTTGGCCACAACGCCGAAGCTGGGCTAAGTGACAATGACTAACTTATGATTGCATCTGCTAATTAATGTTGCCTCAGTTTGGTACCCTTATATGGCCCCAGCGGTTAGTTGATCTGGCAGGGGGCGGAATAGCTCAGGTTAGTGTTTGTAACGTAATGTTGCGCTCGGGCTGGAAGCCAGGACGTGCCCACTGGTCCTTCCAGGTGTTTAGTGATGCCGTCTCTTCATTATAAGCACGGTCACCCTGCCTCTGGCAGGGTAGTATGCCGGTGACCCCTCGCCCCCCAGGGAGAGCTCCCAAAGACTGCGTCTGAAGTTACTTGGGGTGGTCTATGTTATGTTTGTCTGTTAATTGGGAGGGTATCGCACAACCTGTTTGGGGGTTGGCGTGGGTGGGGGTGGGTGGGTATAGTTTTTGTTGTACTGGTAGGCTGGGTGCAGATGTATACCACATATAAAGGAGGAGATAAGACCCATCCTTTGGGTGATGTAGGAAGAGTACAGAGGAATATTGGGACACGAGTCAGTACTAGAAAACAATGCACAGATGACTGGAGAGAGCTGGAGGAGGGTGGGAGGTGTCGGTCCCTTGCACAAGCACTAACAAGTTAGCCATGACGACATTGAACCTATTAACATGGAATATCCAGGGCCTAAATGACCATAGAAAGGCCAGACAGGTGCATGCGTACTTACTTAGGCACCAGATAGACGTCTGCTTTCTACAGGAAACTCATCTGAATAGTACTCCATCCACTAGGCTACAACATAAAAGATGGGGACACGTATACTCAGCAGTTTATTCTAATTACGCGAGGGGATCAGCTGTGCTGATTAGGCAGGGCCTTGATTGGAAATTATGTGAGTCAATTATCGACCCGGAAGGGAGGTTTGTTATCCTGCTGGGTTTGTTGGGGGGAAGCTGGCAACTCTAGCAGCTATATAGGGCCCAAATACAGACTCACCAGAGTTTTTAAGAACGTACGGGCGAAAATTAGATCTACAGGCTGTGACACTGTTTTATGGGGTGGGGATTTCAATGTTGTGCTGGATGATGCCCGTGATAGGAGGGGACTATCCCGTTCGCTCCACCCGAACTCTAGCAACACGCTTAAAGCCATTGTTTCAGATGGCCTACTAACGGACGTCTGGAGAAGGGCTAACCCAAATACACTGGAAGGCACATGCATAACAGACCACCACAAGGCCTGGTTCAGGCTAGATTTCTGGTTGGTATCCAGGAATGTGCTGACGTGGGTGCGTGAGGTCCGCCATCTCCCTAGAACCCTGTTGGACCACGCTCCATGCCTACTGGGTGTGTCCATATCTGATTCGCCCAGTAGGCTGTATACTTGGAGACTCCCCCCAAATGCCTTACTAGATGAGGCATTCAAAGAGGAGATCAGAGGCGACATTGGTGAATATTTTCAATTAAACTCTGGCACGGTCGAGACACAGGCATCCCTCTGGGAAACGTTTAAAGTAGTCATTAGAGGGAAATGTATCGCGCACCAAGCAGGGGTTTTGAAGGCTATCACGGGCCACACTTGCATCCATTGAAACACGAATCAGAAACCTAGAGACACAATTTTACACTACAAACAACCCTGAGCTACTGGTCCAACTTAAGGAAAGTCTGCTAGAATTTGAAGAGGAGGCACTTCGGGAGGTGAAGTTTATGGGCAAATATGCACAGGCTAGACGTTACGGGGAAGGGGACAGGCCAGGAACAAAACACTCGCGAATATGTTACGAGCCCCACGGAATGCTGCATACGTCACGGAGATTAGGGAAGATGACCACTCCCTGCTCAGAGTCCCACCCAAAATCCTGGATAGATTCACCCAATTCTATTCTAACTTATATTCGACCACGCACCAAGCACACCCGGCGGGCCTACAACCATTCCTAGAATCTCTTGAGCTCCTGTGGCTGAGCAAGGGACATAGGTAGTATATGGATAACCCTTTTACTGTGGAAGATGTTGCTCAAGTCATCCGAGGTCTTCCCTCTGACAAAGCTGCGGGCTCTGATGGCCTGACCACAGTATTTTATAAAACCTATGTCGAGGAGCTAGCCCTGCACCTCATTGCAGTCTTTGAAGAAGCGCAGACCACCGGGATACTACCGCCCTCAATGCGGAAAGCTATTATAATCACGTTGCTAAAGCCAGGGAAACCCAGCGACGAAGTAGACTCTTATAGACCACTATCTTTAATAAACATGGACGTCAAAATTTTAGTGAAACTACTTGCGAATAGGCTACAACCCCTACTCCTACTAATCGCACGCCCTGATCAATCGGGATTCATACCGGACAGATCGACAGCACATAATCTCCAAACCTTTTTTACGGTCCTACACTATCTCAACCCAGACATGAAAGCAGCTGCTGTATTTTTAGATGCAACTAAAGCGTTTGATTCACTTGAGTGGGAGTACCTATTTGCGATTCTCGTGAGAATGGGGTTCAGTCCTCTATTCATGGACTAATACGTCTATTATACACGACACCTACCGCTAGGATCCGGCTCAACGGCATGATATTGAGTCCTATCCACATCACTCGGGGTACGAGGCAGGGCTGTCCTCTTTCCCCTCTCCTATTCGCTATAGCCATGGAGCCATTGGCGGCGCGCATCAGGCAACACCACGGGGCAAGAGGTCTGGGTTTCAGTACAAGAGGGTTACTAATATCGCTATATGAAGATGATATCACCCATTACATAAATAATCCAGAGGAGAACACTGCCCCACTTATCCTCGAACTTATACATTTCGGTGGACTCTCCGGTATATCCATAATCTGGGGAAAATCCATCATCTTCCCGCTTACAGATGCCACAACATCGTTCCCTGTTGAATATCCCCTGCAATGGGCCAACGGTCCGATAAAATATCTGGGCATATGGCTCAGCCGGGATGTACAAGAGCTCTGGGCCATGAACTTCGGGAGAGCCATCACATGGCTGGAAGGAAAAGCACATGCCTGGGCTGGGCTACCCCTTTCCCTGGCTGGGAGGATTGCAGTAACCAAGATGGTGGTCCTACCTAAATTTTTATATTTATTCGCTAATATTCCGATCCCACTCACACAGCACTTTTTTAGCAAACTCCGATCGATACTAATTGCTCTGGTATGGGCGGGTAGGTAGGCGTGGATCACATGGGAGTTGCTAACGCTGCCTTTGACGCAGGGAGGACTGGGCGCCCCGGACTTTCAGTTATACGCCTTTTGTGCACAAGCCCAATTTCAATATTTTTGGGTGCATCCCGTCCCTTTCCAGCCACACGTTGCAGTGGAGATGGACATGGCAGCACTGGTTCCTCTCCAAGTTGCGATTTACCAGGCATACAAACGACCACGTGAAGGTGTAGACACTAACGAGACCCTGAGATGAGCGTGGGGGCAGCTACGCGACAGAGCCCAGTTGCCCATATTGTACGCCCCCTCGATCCCTATAGCGCACAATCCTATGCTCCCTGTGATGATGGAGAGAGCCAGCGGATCCATAGCTAGTGATATGGGCCTACAGACCTTCGCAGACTTATATCCTGATGACAGTTTCAGAGCCCAGCCGGAGACCACGGCCGGGAGGGCTGGGCTATTCCCGGAGCTCTTCCTCTATTACAGACTACGATCCACCTGCAAACAAATACATGAGACTTTCCCAGGCCCCCTGCCCACACTGTTGGCACTTGAAAATATTATCAAAACGGCATCTCCTCGTAGGCTCATCACACGCCTATACAGTAATATACAAATTTCGGCTCCCATCACTACACCGAAAGCGTTACAGAGATGGAACTCAGATTTGCAACCCCCCTTAACTGACGAGCAGTGGGCATTCTGTTGCGGTCAACTCACTGCTTTATCGCCCAATTAAAAACTACTTTTAATTCATTTTAAATTTCTCCATAGGTTTTATAGCACACCTACTCAGTTGCATAGAATGAGGATCAGGACAGATGATAGGTGTTGGAGATGTGGATTTAGCCTGGCCACATTCATACACATGGCATGGAATTGCCCTGGGTTGGCCGAATTCTGGGTTAAGATCTTCAATACAATTCATGATATTATCAGCACTCCAGCGGAACCTGAGCCTCACATAGGCCTGCTGGGGCGAAGCGGATGGCCCGTGGCCCCCCACGCACAAGAGGGATAGACACACCTCCAGCTCTGGGTCTTCCCTCTCAAGGCTACAACATAGGCTGAACTGTCCTGTACAGGAAGCTATCTGTGTTGTACTTGTGCTGATGTGTACCTCTGTAAATGATACGCCTGCTTAATGTATCACTTTCATTTTACTATGATCTATATCCACTGCCTTTTGTTGGTATTGTTGTTCTGTAAAACTCAATAAACAAAGTAAAAAAAAAAATTACTTTTCTTGCCCTAGATCTAAGCATGTTTGTTCTAGGAAATAACATATTGCCTGAATCTATGCATGCGGGAGTAATAACATTGTTTCCTTAGTAAAGTTTTTAAGGAACATTGGGCATACACATTCACAGATTTCTTTTTCCCTTTTTTCTTTTTTTTTTTGAACTTTTATATAGTGCGAACTCGGCCCGAAGGTATTGGAGCGCTTTACATGAACACCAGTTACTACACAAGGACACATTCATTTTTGCTAGGCACGGGGAGATTAAGTGATGTGCCCAGAATCACAGAATGTTGAGCCGACGCCGAGGCTTGAACCTGGTTCCCCAGCTCCAAGGCCGGCAGCTCTGGCCGTTATGCCACATCCTCTCCCCAAATAGTTAGCAATAGAACAGTTTCCAAATTCATTAGAAAACAATCAGGCCCACTGTGGGTAACAAGATAGATATTATGGAAGGAGGGACTTAGGTGCTGTGTTTCAGTCTTAATCAAGAGTGTTAACATTGGTACATGTGATTTCTCCAGCACCGAAGGGAAAGGACTCAAACCATATTTGGACAGGCACTAGACACCTAAGGATAACTCCTTGCCTGCCTATAGGCTATACGTGAGATGTGGCCTTGTAGCTAGACCTGCCGAGTTCCCAGCATTGGCTCAACATCCTGTGATTCCGGTCAATTCACGTAATCTCCCTGTGCCCAAAAAAAATGTATGTAAACTTGTTTTGCTGTAAAAAAAAAAAAAAAAAAAAAAGGAAAAGGTGAAGTGTATCTTAAGCATTTGCGGTGAGTGCAGGAACTGCGTCCTGATGCAGCAACTGTCAGCTTTGATAGCACAATTGCAGTGGTACCTGGCATTTGCTATTTGTTCCAGCTATTCGCAGATCTCACCCTTGTGCCTGGGTAGGGAACAGAAGCATGAGGTAAAGTTGGCCACACATCCTGGTTGGTCACTGTGCTGACTGTGGCCCCATGGGTTGCAACTATGGATTAGCTGTTGTTATTTTCCATATGGGTGGGGGTCCTTAGTTAAAGCGTGGGGTACACAATGAATAGTTTTAGTGGCAGGGGTAAAGCTCAGGTGAGGATTCTCAGAGCGTCTGAAGAGGTGACGTAATGGCAAGTGCCAAGTCAAATTTGATAGAGTGTGCATGCTCGTGTTCTTTGCGTTGCCATTTCCCAAGCACTTTATGCCTCTCCATGTTGCCTTTGACTGCGGACTGACGGAATACATCATTTCAACATGTTCCCAATTTAATCTTTTCTGGACACTCTGGACATATGGGGGCAGATTTACTAAACTTTTACTCCGTGTTTGTGTCACAAAAGTGCCGCATATCGGCGCAAAATGTTTTCGATTTTCTTTGCAGCGCTAAACTTAACTTGTTTAGCACTGGAATTTACATGAAAGTATTGCGAAGCAGCAGATAGCGCTGCTTTGCATTACTTAGCGCCAAGGGAGCGTACCATGGGTGGTGCATGGGCGTTCCCATGCAACCACCCAAGGTTTCTGATGCTAAACCCAATTTACTAAGTAAAGAAGACAGGGTTTACCATCAGAAAATAGCACACCCTTCATCCATACGCTATGAATGAGAAATGCTTTTTTTCTCCTTTATTTTCCGACTTCGCATGTGTTCTGCACTGTACAGCACTCATACAAAGTGGGAACATGTTTAAAATTAGTCTAAGCATAGTATATTGTACTGGAAGGTTATCCTTCAAGTCCAAAACCTATGCTTGACTCACGGAGACACCCTTGCACCATGGCGCAAAGGTGTCTCTGTGGCGCACGGCAGCTAATTTCAGCACCGGCGCTAGGGATTGGGGAGGAGAGTGTCATATTTCAGTAAATTAGGAGCTCTCCTGCTCTCTCCTTCTCACAGAGCACAGCACAGCATTTTTGGCTGCGTGAGAAATTGGTAATTCTGGCCCATGTTATTTGATCAGTGGAGCATCGGCAGCCTCTTAATCAGAACCCAGCTGCATGTGCTCCACCATAAACCAGTAGGGTTGCAAGCAGTGACAACCAAGCTCCAGAAATAACAGACTGCAAAAACCAATGCCTACCATAATCACTACCTTTGGGGAAAGTGTTCTGGATGTTTCTGTTGATATCAGAGAAGCAGCTAAATCAGAATCTTAAGCAGTAGCGGCGACAGGCAGTAGTCTTGATATGAGTTGTGCCGGCAATTCAACACAGGCAAAGCAATCTGATTCCTGTTGGCTAACTGATTTCTTTGAGATATTCCACATGAACAGGTGCATTTCTGACTTCTTGGCATAATTTTTTGAGGTTCTCAGTTCCTGCCTGCTCACATTCCTTATCATTGTTGGTCTGGGGAGCCATTGATTATCCTTCAGTTACAGCATTTTCACTCCTGGGTGGACTCAATAGACCCACTTCTGCGATGTTTCAATTGGGCTTTAGCTTTCCAAATCTTATGTGGCATTAGAAGGGTACTCGTATTATGTTATTTCTCTTTGTAGGGCGTGTATATCACCCAAGAGGGGTTTGTGCCTGTGCGAAGGGGAACTGGCCTGTTTGGGGGCCTATCTGAAGAGCCAGGTTTTTAGTTTCTTACAGAATTCAAGAGTGGAGATGGCAGCTCTGATGTGATAGGGGAGATCGTTCAAGGCTTTGAGGGTGAGATCGGAGAATGATCAACCTCTGGTTCTGGCTTAATGGTTGCGTGGGACGAGGGTGAGGAGCAGGTTGGCCGAATGGAGGTATTTTGCTGGGGTGTGGAAGAGGATGTGGTTGTTGAGGTTATGTGTATGTGGTATGAAAGTTTGAATGTAAGCCTTGCTGCTGCATTCTGTACAACTTGGATCCTTTTGGTGAGTTGGGCCATCATACCAACATAGTGGGCATTCCCTTAGTTGAGGCCAGCTAGTGACAAGGGCTTGTGTAATTGTTTTACGTGTGTCCAGAGGGAGCCATTTCAAGATTTGTCTGAGTAGATTGAGGGTGTGGAAGCAAGTGTAAGCGACCGTGTTGACTTGATTCACCCTGGAGATACTGCTGTTGATCACGATACCCAGGTTCATGGCAGTGTTGGATGTGCAAGAAGTCAGACATATCTCAGTGGGCTACTAACCCAGTTACCAGAGAGAGGTGCCTTGCCAAAGAGGACCACCTCTGCTTTGTTGCTGTAGAGCTTAAGGCAGTTCCTCTTTATCCAGTCTTCTGCGGAGGACATGCAACTAATGAAGCAGAGATGTCTGCTGACAGAGAGAGGATGAGCTGAGTGTTGTCCACATAATAGAAGATTCTGAATCAATAGGAGCAGATGATTCTGGTGAGGTCAGCCATGTAGATGTTGAAGAGTGAGCTCTACAGCTGGGAGTGCAGCGCTCTCTAGGGGCTAAGTCTATGGCAGCAGTTATTGTCACTTTAAGGTGTTTAATGAAAGGTACATGTTGGGCAGCACTCTCTAGGGGTGAAGTCTATGGTTACATGTTGGGTGAACAAAATGTAATGCCCTCTAGGGGCTTTGTTTATGATTGCAATTTTTTATGATTTGAAAGTATACAAAAAGCACACAGACGCATGTGCAATTAATTTTTAAATGCTTTGTTGATGCTTTAGTAATATTATCATGTTGACAGTGATTACTGATCAAAATACATATGCTTTATTAATAGTAATAAGTGCATTTACACATGGTTATTATGGATTATTGCATTTGCTCCTGAAATTATGACATTTTGACACGTGGTTTGTTGGTCTTCAACCTTTGACCAAGTCAATAGACTTATTTGATGTGTTTATATAACCCTTTAGCAGGTCAGGCGTGATTATGCAATGTCATCAAAGGTATTTCCACCAGCCTATATATATTTGTACATTTACTGCATATTATTTAGTGTGGGGGGGGGGGGGGGGTGTGTGTGTGTGTGTGTGTGTGTGTGTGTGTGTGTGTGTGTGTGTGTGTGTGTGTGTGTGTGTGTGTGTGTGTGTGTGTGTGTGTGTGTGTGTGTGTGTGTGTGTGTGTGTGTGTGTGTGTGTGTGTGTGTGTGTGTGTGTGTGTGTGTGTGTGTGTGTGTGTGTGTTATAAATATACTGTTCCTTTTTCTAAAGAAAAAGAACAGACTGGACAATTATGTATTGAGTGTTATTACTGCTTGCCAGCGAATGGTGATTACTAGCCCACACCACCTCACTTGATTAAGCCTTGGACTGCTATGCTCCGCTACCCAGAGAGAGTCAAGTCCTACAAAGGGGTGTTTGGTTCCCAGTGCAGGGCGAATATGGACACATTACTTTTTCAGGAGACACAACTAATGGCCCATTTCCTCACAGATACAGTAAAAGTTATGCATTTGCCTATTGTAGAAGCATTGGTTGTAAGGCACTCCCCACTAATCCCTACTCTAATAAAGAACCCAATTGACCACTTTGTTCAGTAAATTGATTACATGTCACGATGAAATGCAATGCACAGACATCTTCTGAAGAATCAGCACAGAAATCCCAAAGACATTTTGGTTCGTATCTTGACAAATTGTTCATTATATTGTCATCATCTGCTTGTAATCTAAAGAATAACATTATGCCTAAACAAATAAAGGTGTGCATTAACCCAGCTCAAACAAAATATTTACAGTTTATCATTCATAGTCTTTTCATCTTAATTGTGAAAAATAAAACCACCCACTGCCAGTGGTGATGGAACTATTTTCAAACTGGGGGTTCTGCCATCATGTTACATGATTGAACTCATAGGGATTTTGAAAAATCCAAGCGTTATACAAAGAACAACTGTAGCAAAAGAACCTCGTCCATTGGTGATAATGGTGTAGTATGTAGCTGGTGGTGCATTTTGGAGCACATTGTCACAAATATATTTTAAATAAGGCTCCCAGTTTCCCATTTAAATGGATTTTTGCATATAAATACAGACAGAATTTTTTTTCCTTAGTCTGCATTTATAAATAGAAATGGAAAAATGCCAGTACATATATTAACTGAGAGATTTTTTGTAGCTACAATAACATCACATGTTTACCTTTGTGGATTGGTCAACCAAGTATCAGCTGCTTCGGATGCTAGCATTTTGTTAGTGTTCCCCTGTGAAATGGATCCGGAAAAAAAAAGAAACACTTTTGCTGGAAATGTCATCTTTTTCTGACATTTTCTCTTCCAAAGAACAGCCTCGGAACAAAGGAGAAAAAACGTTCAAAACACGTAAAATTAAATAAATAAATAAAGCAAGACACAGTGATCGCAAAGTGGCCAGATTGATTTTATTCACATTCAAACAAAGTAGCACCCCTTTACAAAGTTTGCCAGCGAAGCGCTACTTTAATTTTCTCGTATTTCTTTGAACAGCATTGTTTTCCCCCAGTGGGGAAGTACTCCATTCCTGGAAGTACTGCAGTAGGTTGTTGCCATCATAAAGGCAGACGGTAAGGTGCTATCAGTCCTCCTTTTGTTGTAGTATCCTGGCTGGGAGCTATAGGGGTAGGGGGGAAATGTACACCTAAAAGCAATGGAGGGAAAATAAATGCACACAGCGTATCACTTCTCAGGTACTTAAGAGAGGCATGCTTTTGACTTTCTTCAGTCCCTGTATATAAGAGATAGGAATGCACTGTAGAAATGTTAGATGTTTTGGTCTGTCCCAGTATTTACACAAATAACAACTTAAATACCTCTATTTTGTTTTATTTCTTTTATAATGCTAAAGCGTTATTCATCCCAAAGCAGGGTGTCGGAGTGCTTTACATCACACGTACACATTTTACATTGACAATAAATCATATATGTTTAAATCAATGTGTAGGAAGGGTTATATAAGACAGTGAGGGTTACAAGGTGTCGGTGCCACATGTCCTTCATAGCTCACTGTGCTATATTAGAAGGATTACAATTTATGAACTGCAAGTAACAAAAGGATCTCTTTGTTAAAAGCAGTAACCCATTTACCCATCTACATAAATCTATCGAAACCTATAACAACCAAGTGTGAGATGTCTATTTAAATAAATGTGAAAAAATACTGGCAGCAGCGTCTTTATTTGTTTGCGACAACACAAATAACTGTGGATAAATGCAGATAAAATGACTAAAAAATAATTATGGATAAATTCAGATGGAAATGTTGAAAAAATAAATACCATAAAACTTGGAGCCCTAATTCTAAAGCATTGTGTGGCAGCACAGAGTCATATACAGACAGCACATTCTCCATTGAATTGGCCACTAAATTTGCGACGAAGTACTGTTGTATTGATAAAACCATATAACACATTAACCATTATATGTGGAAATCAGGATTCAGTGAATATTTGTCATTTGCGCATCAGTAAGTAGATCATCACAGATTTCACTGTACGAATTGTTAACCGATGAAACGTTCACAACAAAGGAAGCAAACCCTCTTTGCTCCCACTTAATGTGCCCGATTCACAAGAAATTGCTAGGTTGATATGTTTTGATCCTGTTAAAATCTTTGTTTCATTCACAGTTCAGAATTACAAAAAAAGCTTCATTTCTGATTTGCTAACTGTTGATATATTTTGAAATATATGTACAGTTCATGCATTAGTATATATATTTTGTTTGTTTGTTTGTTTGTTTTTTAGAAAAAATGACATCCTGCAGCCTTTCCTTTTCGCCAGCAAGACTGTCTCTCGTTTTGAAGTCAGGGAAAGCTAAGTAAACAATTTCCATCAAAAAGGAAAAGCAGCAATTTGTCAGAAGACACAGCCTGACATTTGACCTCTGTCTATTAACACGCAGCAAATGTGACAAAATAAAAACAACATTTAAAGGCGTCTTTATAACTCATTCATCTTGAAAACAGTGGTTATTTTTGGGGGTGCTGCAGCATCTCCCGTGCCCCCACTTTCAAAGCCAAAGCCCCGTTAGGTCTGGGTAATAAATGTATCTTGGACAGAGCGTTAAAACGAAAAGCTAAAGATTCTTTTATGTTATGCTGAACAAGATCCCGTTCATGAACACAAGAGGGCAGTAGAGGAATGTGAACACCAATGCATCACATACTGTTGCAATTTCAAGAATTAAATCCAAGATAGCTCATTGTGTAACTGAACGTTATTCAAACCAGTTCCTTAGTCAGGAGAGTGTGTTGGGGTGCGTGCACGCGCTTCAGTTAATCACAAAAACATGAAGATCCGAACATGGATTTGTCTTCCCTCTGGAAATAAATTATACAAATGGATAATATCATGAAACATGAAATCTTTAATACCACAATGCAATCGCTGAAAAAAATATATATATATCCCGAGGCAACTGTTATTGAGAGACAAGGACAAAAAGAGTAAAGATGAAGAAACAGCTAAGTTTAGGAAGATCACGACATTCTCAGAGGATGCCAATCACCTCAGGAAAATACTGAGGAAGAATTGGCATATCCTTAAGACAGATGGGGTTATTGGCCCGGACATACCATCAGTCCCTCAAGTAACCTTTAAAAAGGCAAGATCAATAAGAGACCGTTTAGTGCATAGTTACCTGGAGAAGAAGCCAAGCAATAAGGGTACCCTTAAAGAAATGAGGGGGTTCTTTCCATGCGGAAAATGCAAGGCGTGCATTAGCAGCAAAAGAACATTAACGTATGTGATACCAGGTTTGAAAAAACCCAAAACAATAAATAGGTTTCTTACTTGCAACACTGCTTATTTAGTGTATTGCCTGATATGTCCGTGCGGACTAAGATATATAGGGAGCACTATTCACCCCACCAAAATTCGTGCCATAGCTAAAAAGGATGTCACGTATCCTGTCGCCAGACACTTTGCTGAGAAACATCAGAGTAAAAGGGATCTATTACAGTACTTTGGTATAGATCATGTACCAGTAAGTGCAAGAGGAGGTGACAGGATTACTAAACTCCGGAGGTTAGAGTCTAGGTATATTATCGACCTGCAGACTAAAACCCCTCAAGCGATGAATAGTGGGGAAGAACTTGCAATACATTTAGGTGACTGAATATGAGTTTTGTTGAAAATGAAAGGTTACAGATTGCTAATGTATAATAATTTTAACGAAAGCTGATACATGGCAGGAGAGCAAGTGGCAATTGTTGGAACATGAATGAATTGTAAATGTATCTGTTGAAATCAAATTGACTAAACGTGACATGCGTGGGACATAGTTTGTGCGGCAAGCCGATACATGGCAGAATTTTATTGAAAATGTAATTGAATGTTCATATATGAAATATGCAGTGAAAGTAAGTTCATAAAAGAATTGAATTAAGTGTGGTATGCCGATATACGGCAACATTTTATAACTATTCAGTTGCAATCACTGATGAACTTAGTTGAATGTGCATATATATGATGTGCAGAAAAATGAGTCCATTGAAGGATTGAATTATGAGTTTAGCATAATACCGCTTCAATATGGCGGATATGATTACTCTGTACTATAGTCCCTCTTTGTTTTCCATGTGTGCCACATGACAATATTCACTTTTTGAAAAACACTTTTTTCCGGCGTGCGCGCTACACATCGAGAAAGGCACAAGCCAAAACGCGTCTGTTTGTTGCGAATAAACTGACTGCAACTGTCCCCGTGAGTGCTTTTTTCTTAAGGAGAGAAGAGAAAAAGGAGTGTGTATATATATATATATATATATATATATATATATATATATATATATATTGCCCGTTCATGTTTTTATAGGTATTTTTATTTTTACTATTAATCTGTTCGGGATTTGTATTTTTTTTAAGCACTTTTTAGGTCGAGCATTCAAGACCTCTTGTATATACTTTAGTATATACTTATATGTGTATGTACTTTGTGGGCTATGGAGATCAGCCCTAGGACTTGTCTGCTTCCGCTTAGGGACTTTTTTCTGTTCAACTGCCTCTATTTAACTGTCTTGATAGAAAACGACCAGTAGAGGTCAGTAAAATACCAGAATTGCTTTCTGCTGAGGGACTTTCTTTTTTTTTTTTTCTGGCAACTGCCTCTATTTAACATTTTGTTGATAGAAAACGACCAGCAGAGGTCAGTAAAACACCAGAATCACTTTAGCATTCTCTAGATTCCAGTCCATAGACATTGTCTTCCGCGAGCACCCACAGACAATATTTTTTTCAAATTTTGTATTTTCAGTGATATGACCACCGAAGGATCTGATTTTATATTAAAAACAAAGCTTTGGACTATACCATTTCCCGCTAAAAGGCAATATTACTCATGTGTTCCCATACCTGGCGTAGCACGCAGTTTGGTGCTTACTTTCCCTCCATGTTAAAGAACAGTAGATGTTTCAGCACCCAGGCTAATGTGCAGCATAGCTAAATACATATAAGGTCCCAAAGGCGAGACCGATTGCATTGCAAATGCTTGTTTATTCACGTCATTGGCTCTTGCATAACAGCTCATTCCTGTCCTGAATTGGCAAAGCAACAAGGTAATGAAAACAAAGCAACAAGGTAATGAAGGGGACCATGCCCAGCAAAGCCTATTACACTATGCTGGGCATGGTCCCCTTCAGGATGGACCGGGCGGCCTTTCTGTGAAACTAGCACGTCTAGCACTTTAACTCTAGTATACATAGGCAAAGGGTTCTCTCTCCTCTGCGGGCTCTGTTTCGCACTTGCGCTTTTATTGAGAATTCGTTCAAGATTCCCTGTGATCTCCTGTTGCTGCAATACTGTTAATTATGTGATAGTGTGTATTCTTTCTTGTTAGTGGTATCTTTTATAATCTGCTTGATACATTTGTTCTAGTATTCTTGCGATCTCCCGCTGCTGCTATTACGAATGGGGCTTATTGCTGCTACTTTTTTATATTATTAATCGTGTGCTAGTGTATACTTTTTTCTTGTTAGTGGTATTATTTATAATCTGCTTGATACCGTTTTTTAATTCCGGGTGCTCTTTTTATTGTAATGTTTGCTATGATTTTAATTAATCATGTAAATCGGAATAAGCCTAAACTGAAAGGTAATGAAAATAAGCAGAATGCATTGCATGTAATGCAGTACTGCATTTTTTTTACCAAAGGTTTCTTCTTCACTGCATATACAGCATGCTTCCCAAATTAGTTATTTCTAATGGCCTTGTTTAGAATTTGGAGGACAGTATGCTCTATCCTAACATGATGGATATCCCATCTGCCGTATTACAAGACCCATAGCAATCCGCCACATTTGTGATGGAGTTTTCCGCCTGCCAAACCTAGGGTCCTAAATGTCATCCCAGAAAAGGTTTCTTGTGCTGTGTGGCTGCACATTGGCCCTAGGTCACAGACATATTCCTTAATACGTTGCATCATGTTCTTAGTTCTGCATCTCGTCATGTATTATGTTTATAACTTTTTGTACTCTATCATATGCAAAGGAATGCGATACTTACTTTTAGTAACACTCTTTCTGGTGTGTAGTACATCTATCAGCAGATTCTTCACCTTGTGAATCTCCTGACGCAATAACTAGATCCAGAAAATTTATGAGCATTGTCAGGTCTGTCCTGCCTTTGGCTATGAAGGCACTGAGCCTCATATAGGTTCAGCCCTGTGCACTGATATTAGTTGTCTATTTTCTCCACACCCTCAGGCAAGGAAAGGAGCTGGCAATAATGTTTTTACTAGTTTTTGGTGGCAATGTGCAAAAACTACCTTAGGACCTTACTACTCCTGGAAGTCTTCTCAAGAGAACAGGGAAGAGAACAGTGAGGAATCTGTGGTTACATAAAGTGCCCTCAAAAAGAAAGTTTCAGAGGTAAATAATTAATTTTTCTGATGCATACCTCTAACCACAGCTTCCTCACCAATTGAAATGGCGCAAAAGCAATGTCCGCTCCACAAAAGAGGTTCTGAGGAGTACACGTAACACAGGAAAGTCCTGCAGGACCATGCAAGCAAAATGACACTTGCAGCACACCTGAGAATTAATGCAATATGCTTGGTGACACTATGGACTGATGTCTAAGTGGCTGTCTGGCAAACGGCCTTAACTGGAACACTTTGAGCTACAGCTGTGTAGATGGCGTTTAGTCTGGTAAATGAGCACTAATGCTTTAAGGAGAGTCCTTACTAGCCAAGCTTAACACAGTTTGGTGCAGAGAGGCTGAAATGTCAAGGTCTGTAGTTCCCTGACCCAAAAGGCAAAAGAAACAGGAATAAGACATTCAGGGGCAGATTTATCAATGCAACAAGCCACCTTGCTGTGCTAAGCTGTGCGAAAGGGAAAGGGCAGGAATGCACCATATTTACCATTATACGGTGCATTCCTGTCCTTTCCTACTGCTGGCACACTTTTAGCTGCCTAGCACCAAAGAAAATACAAAGAGATGATGGACGGAGCGCTGAAACTTTTCAGACACTCACCCCCAGTCACAGATCTGGGTTGAATACATCATCGTTCTTTGGCTCACTTGGCCACCACAGTTCAGACCCAGCCATATGCAAATCAGTCTTGACCCTGTTCCTCATGGGAACAGTCCAGCCTGAACTGCCAAGCCAGGTCTTCCATGGACCAGAAATAAGCATTCCTGGGACCGGTTTCGGAGTAACATCCCTTCTCAGCCAGGCTAGCTTGAATCCAGTGACAAAGTGAGCAAGGGACCCACGTCTGTGCATACCCTGAAAATTGGGGCGAACAAAGCAAACACAAAGAGATGATGGATGGAGCGCTGAAACTTTTCAGACACTCACCCCCAGTCACAGATCTGGGTTTAATCCATCATCGTTCTTTATCTCACTTCGCCACCCCAGTTCAGACCCAGCCATATGCAAATCAGTATTGACCCTGTTCCTCATGAGAACAGTCCAGCCCGAACTGCCAAGCCAGGTCTTCCCTGGCCCGAAAACAAGCATCCTGGGACAGGTTTCAGAGTAACACCCCTCATCAGCCAGGCTAGCTTGAATCCAGTGGCAAAGTGAGCAAGGGTCCTACATCTGGGCATACCCTGCCAACTTAGGGCGAACAAAGCAAACACAAAGAGATGATGGACGGAGCCCTGAAACTTTTCAGACACTCACCCCCAGTCACAGATCTGGGTTGAATCCATCATCGTTCAAACTGGAATGTCATGGGGAGCAAAAAAACAATGAATTTAGGTCCAGATCTCTGTATTCGGGTGAATGTTTGAGATTGTTCAACATTCTGTCCATCAATTGTTCTTTTTGCATTTGTCACCCCGAGTGGGACGGGTGTGCCCAGACGTGTGTCCCATGCGTCCCATACCACTGGCGTCAAGCTAACCTGGCTGAAGAGGGGTGAAGCCCGAAAACCTGTCCCAGTATGCTTGTTTCCGGTCCAGGGAGGACCTGGGCTGGTCTGTTCCCACGGAGAACAGGGTCAAGACTGATTTGCATATGGCTGGGTTCAAACTGGAATGGCATGGGGAGCAAAAAACGATGGATTTAGGCCCAGAGCTCTGTTCTGGGGTGAATGTTTGACATTCTTCAATATTCTGTCCAACAAATGTTCTTTTTGCATTTGTCACCCAAAGTAGGACGGGTCTTCCCAGACGTGGGTCCCATGCTCTCCATGCCACTGGAGTCAAGCTAGCCTGGCTGATGAGGGTTGAAGCCCTGAAACCGGTCCAATGATTCTTGTTTCCGGTCCAGGGAGGACCTGGGCTGGCAGTTCGAGCTGGACTGTTACCATGGGAACAGGGTCAAGACTGATTTGCATATGGCTGGGTTCAAACTGGAATGGCATGGGGAGCAAAAAACTATGGATTTAGGCCCAGAGCTCTGTTCTGGGGTGAATGTTTGACATTCTTCAATATTCTGTCCATCAAATGTTCTTTTTGCATTTGTCACCCAAAGTAGGACGGGTCTTCCCAGACGTGGGTCCCATGCTCTCCATGCCACTGGAGTCAAGCTAGCCTGGCTGATGAGGGTTGAAGCCCTGAAACCGGTCCAATGATTCTTGTTTCCGGTCCAGGGAGGACCTGGGCTGGCAGTTCGAGCTGGACTGTTACCATGGGAACAGGGTCAAGACTGTTTTGCATATGGCTGAGTTCAAACTGGAATGGAATGGGTAGCAAAAAAAATGATGGATTTAGGCCCAGATCTCTGTACTGGGGTGAATGTTTGATATTGTTCAACATTCTGTCCATCAATTGTTCTTTTTGCATTTAGCACCAAAGCAGGCACCCGTGCATCTTTTGCAAGAGTGCCTACATTGTAGGCAGGATTGCTTTTGTGTAGAAAGGGACACTACACAAAACAACCCTGAGAGGTATTTTACTCTTTCTGCGTGTGCTGCAGAATGCAGCACACTTAGAAAAAGGAAGAAACGAGAAGATATAAAGATATTTGTACTTGTTACGCCTCACCTGGGAAAGCATAGCATTTTGACGCATTCCCAGGTCTACCACTAATGGTAAATCTGGGAATGTGCCAAAATCCATGGGTGGATGCGAGGGAACACCCAAGGTCCACCCATGGAATGCCTCCCTGCCGCAGAGTAACGCAAGGCAGCGATTTGCAGTGTCTTGCGTCACTCTAGATTTATCAAGGCATGCACGGCTGGCTTGATAAATCGCACTCAGGTTCACAAGGGCAATGTAAAACCTTCATAAATATGGGCCTCTGTTTTTATGGTCAATGACCTCAGAGTACAGCTGTGGAGAGTCTCAAAGGGAGCATACATCAGAAAAGTTAGAGCACAATTAAGGTCCCACTGTGGAATAATGAAGGAAATCTGAGAGAACATATGAGTAAGCCTTCTTTAAAAAATCGTGTCACAACGGGTGATTTGAATAATATAGGCTGGGCAAGCAAATGAAAAAAGACCGAAAGGGCTAATAAATAACCCTTAAGTGTGCCCAAATCAGCACCATGTATAACAAAGAAAACAAATCTCAGAACATCTGACAGTTTCGACTGTAGGGGGTCAACTTGCTTCTCCTAACATCAGGTGCCAAATTTAGCACATAGTCCAAATCTATAGTCTTGATGGAAGGAAGGTGAGCAGCCAGAATGACATCTACCACTTCCACAGGAAGATCGACATTGTTGGAAATCACCCTTTTGGCAGGCTCACCCTTGATTTTGTTTGGCTTTGGGCCTTTTTGATGAACCCTATTTTTCCTTGCTATAGAACCCTGTGCACTTTACCCTTGCTAACCAATGGTAAAGTGCTTGTGCTCCTCCTTTCAACATGGTAAAATTGGTATAGACCCAATTGGTTTATTTAAGTTACCTATATGTCCCTAGTATTTGGTACCAAGTGTACCCAGGGCCTGTAAATTAAATGTTACCAGAGGACTGCAGCACCCATTGTGCCATCCACTGCAATGGTACTGCAAAGCATATCTTCCAGGCCAACCATTGTAGCCTGGCTCAGCAGTTTCACAACTGCAAATTCAACCTGTCGAGCTAACCCATTTTGACAGATGTAACCTCCTTTTTAAATGTTAATGTTGCCCCTAAGTAACTTTTCTTGCCTATAAGGCAGAGTGCATGGTATTTAAAAGTGGGACATATCAAAGCTGAATGTTAATGCCCTTACAGTGAAAAGGCCTAAAAATATATGTTCACTGTAGCAGGGATGGCTGTACCACAGAAAAGCATTGTGATACAATATTAAGATTACTACATGTTATCTCCAGCTAGGAAACCCCTAGAAATATAATTTGTGGACTTTTTTAAATATCTACTAAACCTTTCACAGGTGAAGTCGGATTTGTAATAAATATTTTGGGAAAGGGACTTTTATAAAGTTACCTTTCGCCTACCTGGAGTCCCTGGAAGCTAAATATGCATTTTGCTCTCCCACTTCTGCCAGTCA
This sequence comes from Calotriton arnoldi, assembly GCA_963921515.1. NCBI lineage: Eukaryota > Metazoa > Chordata > Amphibia > Caudata > Salamandridae > Calotriton > Calotriton arnoldi. Next base: position 1,201,504 of record CAWUFW010001804.1, read on the forward strand.
GTAATTAGCATTTGGGTATTCATGAATGCAGTGTGAACTTGCTCCCTGGAGCAAACAATAGGCTGACCTGAATGGGCAGAGATGGTCCATCTGAACCTAACAGAATATGCCAATTGGGCCTGTGAGAATCCTTTTTTACATTAAACTCGCAAATCCTTCTTCAATGTCACATTCTGCTTGACAGGTCTGGTGCAGTTTTTCATCTGGTGTACATAATAGCATTGCACTGAAACCTATTACAATTGTGCACCTTGCAATGCTGAAGCGAAAGAACTATGTTTCCCATGACCACAAGCGAACACATGACTGCACAACTGAAGAACCTATAGGAGTTAAACTCCCTATTTACATAAGTAACTAAGCCAATGATAAAGGAATGATGTAAAGTGGGTCTTGAATTGATGCCAGCAATAAAATGATTGATGGGTCAGAACCAACAAATGCCTAATAATGAGCAACAACACTGCACTAACCCCCACTAAAAATACATATTTATTAGGCTGAAGGGAAAGAACTACTTTTCACTTGATCACAAGAGCACATGTCACCATATATCAGGAGCCCTGTAATGACAAACACACTGCACACCAAAATCAAAGGGAGGAAGACACCCAGTAGAAGTTTTTACACTGGGCAAAAAAAAAGAGACATGTTGTGGTGAAAAAGCAGCCAAAAATCAGGCAGCGGTAACAGGTGGACGAAAAGCGTTTCAGAGCTTTGGTGCCATTAGGGAGCAAGAATACAACCATTGAAGCTACATGGTTAGAACTGCAGAGATGTAGTAAAAAGAGTTGCATCAATTAAGAAACTGCACTGAAAAATTAAGCTTCAAAAATGTAAAAAATATAAGGGCAATTTTGAAAGTACTGCAGCTATGCAATCAAATGCATGTGAAGTGATTGGTATCTCTCTCTCTCTCTCTTCCAGCTACCACAGTACAAAACTAAGTAGATTAATTTATTTGTAGGCAGGTGAAATCACAAATGAAACACTTAAAGATGCCAGGTGAAGGGTTACGTTTCTTAGCACAATACTGATTTTAATTTTATATCGCTTCCACATACAGAATGTACAGCACTAAATGAACTGATTAATACATCCGACTATACAGCACTAAATGAATTGGTTAATACAACCATAGAACATACTAGCCTAGAGGAAGATCTCAATATTTAAACTCCCACAGTTTCTGAAAACGCATAGGTAATGCGGTTGAGTGCTTTGGTGCCACATATCAAAGGAACTAAGTTAACAGTGTTGAACTTCATGGCACTGATTAGCACCCACACGAGGGCAGGGGGACATTCGACTCTACACTTGGATACCTATTGATTCCAAGAAGAATGAAAAGTCGACTTGAATTGACCTGAAAGACTGAGGATATAATGGGAATTACCTGAACTTCCTAGTGTGGATTTTTAAATTGTTGTTTTTTTTTGTCTAGTGTTTTCTTCGTTATTGGCTAGGCACCCTCACACAACATTGTGTTAGAATATATAATGCTAAACCTATGTATTGTATTTCTGTTTTTTGACATGAGACAAAAGTGATTTGCACTATGGAAGCAAATAATTATGCCTAAACAATTGAAATTTAAAAAGGAGATTCTATTAAAAAAAATCAGATTAGACGCGATGAAAAAGTCTGCATGTGCATAATTAAATGATAATACTTGAAATTGATGGTGAATATGGATTATGTTATTGCTGGTTTTGATGTAGGTGCCCCTACTTCTACACCCCTAAAATGGGTCAAGCTCCGATTCTTATAGGAGTTTTTTATATGACACGTGGAGCACACTCCTAAGAGTACTCCCATGTCACAGGCAAATGTTTGCTGACATGTGGGCAAAGCCCCCATTTTTGTCCCTCCAGCCACACGTGCCAATCACAGTGGGATTCTTTTTGACAATATAGTATCAAATCCTGTTTGACAGGCCTGCTGAGTTTACATATAACATTTGTAGCACACTTCAGAGGAGGTAAACAGAATGGCAAAACAATTTATGTGTATCCACTGTCTGTTTGCTGAAAACTCAGTTTTGTTCTACCAGACATCTGTTTCTGAGGTTGTTGTGGGTACAGCACCTGCTTCAAACTGCATTTTAGTGTTATATGTGAGAGAACACTAGATTACCATAGTACACTCCCTACACACATAAACCTCCAACTCTCAGAGCATAAGTTGAGAGTGGCCGAATGCTTCGGTCAGCTTGATAATAATGCCCAAAGTGGGTAGGGTTAGGGCTATAAACCTTTACCCCATTGGCTAGGGTGTCTTCAGGGGTCATTCCCACCCACAAGCTCATGACTGGCATAAATGTGGCACCTCCAGGCACTCACTTAAAAAATCTTTCTGGAAGAACAGAGAAGGACTGGACCTGCTGTCTGTGACCTGAGAACAGTCATGCAAATTGGGCCTGTTCTCCTCTTGTAACACAGGACAAAGAAATAGACTAAGCATCATAAGGCTCCTCTTAATGTTATAGGGACCCAAGCTACAAGACACCTTTTCCTGCAAATGACCAGCTGACCAGTGGCACTTGTATATGACTGGAATCTACCTGACACCATGGAAGTTTTTATATGCCTCCCCTGAGGTCATGTTTTCTTTTTCCAAAGTGTACTCCTGTGGTTGATTGAGACTTAAAGGACTGAAGTCAGAAGCTAAAATCTTTGAACAGGACAAACCTGCTTAGTGTATCCGACCTGCGCTCCATCGCGGCCAGTGTCAAATTGCACCTTGGTCCTGTTCTACCATGACCATTGACTATCATTGGCACTTTGTGCTTCATGGTGCTATGTCTATCTATAATTTTAAATATCCATATCTCTGTTTTCGCTTATTGTATTTTTATCATGTTGGTGTCATTTTGTGTATTAAATTTTGCTCTATTTTTCTAATTTGATTTGGGATTTTTATTGTATTGCATTTTAACTTTATTACTGTTTTAGTACTGCATAAGGACTTTACACATTGTCTCTAAGTTATGCCTGTCTGCTCTAAGCCATAGCTACCCGGGGGGTGGGGTTCAGGTTAGTTTAATGACTTTGGTAATACTCCCTAGCAAGGATTGTGGTTATTACCTGAGGTGGGTACCTACCCCCTCAACCTATAACTCAAGTTTATACAGAAACCACTTAGTTGGTTCCTCTCATTCTCCTTGATTGGAGATGTAAATTGTGGAGGTTCAGGTCTAAAACTCTGCCTTGTTGTTTGGACAGCAGATCCTCCAGAAGAGGTAACCAAAGAAGAGGGCAGAAGTTTGGAGTACCAGATACTTCAAGTCCAGTGTGGGGCTATTTGAATGAGCTGTGCTTGGTCTCACTGGACCTTTTTCAGCACCCCAGGTATCAGAGGCATGAGTGGAAAGGCATGCAGGAAGCCGAAGTCCCACCGAAGGAGGAACGCACTTTCTAAAGACCCTTAAAAGGGAAATGCTTGAGTACATAATATTAATTATGCTGCAAAGGAGGTGGCAAAAATGTCTAGCAAGGGCCAGGCACTCTGTGCAACAATGTCTTGTGCCATGTTCAGGAGCAGGCACCACTCAATAGTCGACAAGATTACACCTCCGAGTTCATCTGCCATGACATTGAGAGATCCTGTTACATGATTGATTGCCAGGTAGACCCATTGAAGAGCCAGTCAGTGCCACAACCTCAATGCTTCCAAAAAGAGGGCTTGTGACCCCAAGCCTGCCTGTTGGCTGTAGTACTACATGTCCGTCATATTGTCTGCTAGCACCTCAACTGAATTGCTCTTGACAGAAAGCAGCAAACCCTTGAGATCCAATTCTTGGAGATTAATGGGACACCATTACTCCACTGTAGACCAGAGGCTTCTGATCTCTAACTCATCCAGATGACTTACCCAATAGAGAAACTAAACACCCATCACCGCCTTCAGTTCCGGAGGTGGTACGGAGAAAGGTCTGCCACAGGTCAGATTGGTGTCCATCTTCCACCAATGAAGGTCCCCATTCTCTATGTCAGCCATCCGGATCTTGTCCAAGATGGTTCTCCAATGTTGGGTGTAGGTCCCATTGAAAAGAGTGCATGTGCAATGATGCGTGGAGTACCAGCAGAATACAGGAAACTACCACACCCAAGAGCCTGAGAGCTACCATGGCTGGGACAGTAGCTCTCACCTGTAATATCATGATCATATCCTGAATGCCTCAGAGTCACTACAGAGGTAAAAAAAAGCTTTCAAGGCGACCATGTCCAAGGTTTCTAGGAAAAGCAGCTTCTTTGAAGGCTGAAGATGTGGTTTGGACTCATTGAAGGACATCAGATGGAGAACATGATTTACTGCTGGTGGCCCGAGACTGATGGAGGTGAGTTTGTTTTCACCAGGCAGTCTTTGAGGTACAGGAATACATGTATCCATGACCAGTGCTCTCTGACATGATATTCCTAAAGATTTGAGGGACAGATGCAAGGCAAGATGCAAGACAGGATGGTGAACAGGAAACAGAAATATTTCCTGTGGGACTTCAGTACTAGAACATGTTGGTACGCACCCTGCAGGTCCAGGTACATCATCAATCATTGTGTTCCAAGGACAAAAGAACCTGCACCATGATCATTATCTTGAACTTCTACTTCAGGCAGAGGGTCAGAACTCTGTGGTCTAAAATCTGTCTTAATACCCTATCTTTGGGGACCAGGAAGTATTATGTGCAAAAGCCCATCCCTCTCTCAGCTTTGGGATAAGTTCAATAGCCATATTACGAGCATCATCAACACTTCTTTAAAACTAATATTTGTGTGGTCTGCTGAAGCCTGAGTAAAAACAGGGAGAATCGGAGGAGGAATGTCCAGAAAGGAAACCAACTTGGAAAATGTGGAAAGACCAATAGGTCTGACGTTATTGAGTGGCAATGGAGTAGACAATGTTTTATCCCATCCCAGATTAATGTACAAGGGCAAGCTAAAGGAATTTGGAATCGTACCCTGGAGGCAAAGAGGAAGAGAATTGAGGCTAGTGCTATCCTTTACCCTTGGATCTATATCAAGTGCCACAAAAAGTCTGTGCAGGTTTCTGGATAGGCAGCGATGGCAGCCACTGGTGGAAGGCAAGTCTCTTATAGTACTCTCAGAGCTTCCTGTACTGTTGGTGGAATTGGTGGGCCAGAGATTGCAAACCCAAGGACGAGCCCTAGCTCTATTATCTTTTAAACATTCCAGAACTGCATCAGCCTATTCTCCTTAAAGTCTGGCCCATTCAAAGGACTTATCTATCAATGATGCATGGATGTCCTGAAGATCTGGTGGATAGGATTCGGGCATGTTGAACGATAATGACAGAGCTGCCCACTGCACAAGCAATAAAGAACACAGTTCCAGAATGTTTGTGCATTGCATCAATTATTTTGGGTTCCATATCCAAAGAAGCTACCGGAAAGGAGTATGGATTCACCTTGCAAATGGACTCTTGTACCAAATGACTCTCTGGAATGGGATGTCAAAAACGTGGGGTCATCAGGAGCCAGTCTATCGTGCCTAGCAATGGGGCAATTCACCTGAGGTGCAGAAAATAGTTTAGACCAGGGTAACATAATCTGGTCAACGTGATCCTGATTAAATAGCAATTCAGTTTCTTATGTAGAAGGAACTGATGCAAAATCTCTGTATGAAGATATGTCTTAGTTCCCTCTGTGGGGATGGACATTTCTAGCACTTTGTCTGCCCCCCTAACCACAAATGTGAAAGCAGCACTTTCTTTGATCAGCGGTCCCAGTGGGGGATAAAGGACAGATGGGGAGGCATCAAGTTCGCTGGCATTGTGCAAGTAGAGATATAAGCCAGTATCAGTATAATGAGTGGGTAGAATGTGGTAAGCCTCCTCATCATCATCGTCATCATGTTGGACAGGTTTAAGACCTGGAATTACACCAGAGTCAGACTCAGAAATAGCCTCCATCCTCTGAAAGTTTTGCTGGTGGGGTACAGGAGCTGTAGATAAATCCCCTGCACAATTGGCTGCACTTTTGTGATTGTATAGTGAAACATTGGTCAAATCCTGGCAGAGAAAAGATCCAAATCTGGTACCAAAACCAGTGCCACCAATGTACAACTGATGATGCTTAAAGCATAGGGTTGGAAGCACCTCTGGTCAGAAGGGAATGGACTGATTTTGTTTGTCGTCAGGGGGAGGGTCTTCTGGCAGCAATTCAACTGAAATGGAAAGCAAGCCAGAGGGACCCAGAATCAGTTTGAGTATCTTCAGCATGGCCTCTTTGAAAGGAGTAATTTGCTGTGTAGTTGATGATGGCCTGGGGAATTCAGGGATCATCAGCTCTAGTTTCAGAAAAGGGTCTGAAAAGGAATGTGAAGTCAGTATCTGGTTTCCAGAAACACAGACTGTGAGACCTGCTTTGAGTCCAGCAACATTAGACATTGAAGACTTTCCCATACCTTTGCTATGCTTCTTTCTTCAACTTGTTCCTCAATGTCTCCTTCGACTTACATGATGAGGGACATCTGGATTAAGACCAAACCATGTGACCTGGATCGGGATCAACCCTGCTTTTTGTGTTCTGCGAAACAAAGTTTGTCCTTGCTCAAAATGGTTTTGTAGGTGCAGATGGGAGGACTGCACAGCATTTGGAGTCATGTTTGGTGCCATGGCACCAAAGGCAGACATTGCGCAGATCTGTAATATATATCTATTTCCAGCATATCTGTTGGAAAATTTGTTAACTTTGGAGGTGATATCCTTATATACTTGCCCAAACTTTCATTTGGCAAACTATCAAACTGGTAGGAGAAGATCTCAGGATCCGAGTCAAACAGTGTGAAAAAGAGGAGCTTACATCAGCATCAGGTCAAAGGATGATTTAAAAATGGCTGGGTCTAATTTGAAGTGGCATGGTGGGCAAAAGAAATATTGACTGAAATGCAGCCCAAATAATTACCAGTGCCTGAGCTGATTTTAAGTATTCCATCCATCATCATTTGGTATACATCACTGCAGTTCTCATCCTCCAGCTCTACAGGAAGTGACATCACTGACTCTTACCTGAAACTTCTTGCCTCGTTCCCTACCTCACTCAATTGTGACCAGGCTTCCCCCCACCTCAGCCTCTCCAGCTAAGGGTGGACACAGACATGGTTATCATCTGTATGGGTCTGTTAGGGTGAGCAAGGGCCATGGACAATAAACTCCTGCTCAATTTCAATCTCAGCAAGTACCTACAAGATAAGGCTTCATCATGAGCTTAGCCCGGTACCACTCACTGCCCATCCCTAAACTGCACCCATAGCTAGACTGCACAACCACCCACACCACATCTTCACAAATCATAGATCGACCCTCATACACATTACACTAACTGCACAGTCTTAAACAATGTAACACACACTCCAACACATGCTCATTAAATCACACCCTCAGTAATCCATGCTTCAAACACTGTTGACTTTATTACCTACCACAATCTTGAAAGACCCTTATTCACAGAAATACGTTTTACCCTAAATCCACACACATTCTTGTTCCCAAAGGCAACTAAATCCTCCATATAGACCGTGCACACACGAAAGGAGGCCTTGCTGTCGTCCATATGTCCTCCTGATCCTGCACCATACGCAAGTAACAATTCATTCCATGGAGCTCCTCATGTCATTTCCCTCTCTCTACAACACAATACACCACCTTTAATCTCATCTATGGGCCTGCCAGAAGAAACAAGGACTATAGTCAGACCGCCTCACCACTTCTTCCATCCACACTGCCCAAACCACCAACCGTGGTCCCATAATTATCCCAGAGAACTCAAGCATAAAAAACAGACATCGTCCTCAACCTCACTGATACATTGAACGTGGCACAGTATGCCAGCAAGCCAGCACATTTTAAAGGCTAAATTGCCAACCCGTCATACTTATCAGAAGAGGAATATAGATTGGCTTTATTTACTTGCTGTGCAATGCACTAGACATGTCAATTAAAACTGAAAGTACAGAGATACAATTTTGATATGGAAGATATGTTTGAAGTGGTAGAATGGCATGCCAGCCTTGCATTTAATGGCATTAGCCAACAGAAATTCTAAAGTTTGGAAACAAAGCTTTAAATGAGCCCTCCAGGTTGCAAACTCTCCATTAATTTAATCCGACATCAAAACATCGAGCTCTATATTCACTACCTTAACTTTACAGGGAAAAACATTGATTTCTGAACAATGTACAAAACATTAAGGTAATCCATGTCAGCGATGTAGTTTCTGTTTACAATTCACCTTTAGCATTGAGGCTGATTATGATCTCGTTCGGAAGGGCTCCGGATGGGATTCGCCAATATCGAATCCGATTCGGAACCCTTGTATCCGACCGAATCGGTCAACCTTCTGGACGACCGAGTCTGATGCGAGGAAACCGTCCGGGCTGTCCGAATCGGTTCTGAACGCGATTCGCGCAGCCCTAGTCGTTCGGAGCTGATTCATACAGCCCAATGGAGACAGTCTCCGAACAAGCGAGTACGATGACCGATTCGGACAGCCTTTCTGAATCGGTTTGACCGAGACGAAACGGCTTTGGGAATCGGTCTTTAGGGGGCCTGTTGCAGGCCCCCTTCACCCCTGGGCTACTGAATGTGGCCCGTGGGGGTACCCAAGGGACCCCTCTTCCCAAGCATGCACAATGTGACAGGCATCATGGGGTGCCCGCCACAGGGTGCCCGCTTTTCCCCAACCACCCGTTTTTAGGTCGAGCCTAGTGCAGTGCGCATGCGCTGCTCTAGAAGATGACCTTTTGGAATCGGTCAGCTCTTTTCAAGCACTCGTGCTTGTGGCGGCATCCACCTAGCGGGAGCGACCAGCGGCGCGCAGGGGCCATCTGTCTCCAATTAGCGTGGCCGCGCGCGCTTGTTTCCCTTTGCGATCGGCCTCAGCTTTACCCACCCCTCCTATGTGTGCTTCGTTCCCTCCCATGGCTACTTCACTCACAGTTCCTTTTGGTCATTCCTCGTATCACTTCCACAGTGCATTTATACCGTCTCTCCTTTTAGGAAGCCACTGAGCCAGCCTGCACGCCTCTCTCTTTCTCTCTCTCTTCATATGGCCTCTCTTGACCGTTGCCTTATTTCTCCCTACATTCTGTCCTAACACCTCCACCACTCCGCCCCCACCTTTTATTTTCTCAGGTCCACCCTCCCGACTATCGCTAAAATACTTCATTTTTTTGTGCCTTATTCTTCCCGCTGTTGTAAGAGTGACCCCCACCTGAGAGCCTGTCATCTATCAACACGTCGACCCCACCCCTGCCTTTCACACACCTGAACAAAAGGGCACACACAGGTGTTTAGAGAAAGATAAGGAAGGCATTTTAAGTGGTTAAATCGGAAATCCAGGTGTCCTTGGGCGCAGTCCTACTGATCGGAAGGGGGTCTGGAATTCCAGAATGAATGAGGGATGGGGGGTCGTGAGTAGCCAGGCCACTCACTGTACCTGCATTGCATTCTGGTATTTGCAGTTCTGTGTTTTTAACTCGAAACTATAGCACACGTCCCAGAATCCTAATAGGAGAAGGAAGAAATGCTGTGGAGGGAACCCTAGCTCCTAGTCAAACCACTCACTGGCCTACATGTAAAGGCAGATTCCCGCTGATTGTGTGTCAGCCAGCTGGGCTATCTGAAGAAAATCTAGGTATTTCAATTTTCCGCATAGATTGGAATAATGTTCTAACCGGCGCATACAGATGCGTGAGCCGCTTACAAACATCTGCTCCTTAAAGACTCTTAATTTGAAGGCTATTGTTTTTCATCGTGTTCTCTGAGAAGTCATACCCTATGTTTCACCTGCCTCTTTACTACCCCCTCCCCCACCCCCACCTCCCACCCCCGGCATCAGCAGTGAAGTTAGTGTGTGCTACTTTAAGCAAGGTATATATTGGTTTAATGTGGCTACTTGCTCAGTCCATGGAACTACGGACCGATCCCTGCCAGTGTAGCTACATTTTTCCGTCCTAATGCATTATGGGAGTTGTAGTCTTGGATAACTTTACTTTGACTAGTTCGGCTTCATTACCACATTACACTGGCATGTAAAAGGGAATACCGAGACTGGATCACATTGTCGAGTAATGTAAATTGTATTTGCAATGTGCTTATCAGGACAAATGTCAACATCCAGAAACTGGGTTTGCGGTGAGATGTAAAGTCTGCCGAGCAAGTACACCCAGCTATGACATAGTGCTGTCAATTGATCCCATGCAGTGTGTGGCTCTTTAACCAGCCCTTTACCTTTTACTCAGCAGAACGTTGCGGTTTTCGGATTGCGGTTTAGTTTTTCTCATATTCTGTGTATGACATTTGACAAGCGGGGCACTTGATAGCTATGGATGTCTCAGGTTGTCTCCTGACAGGTCTTACTTAGTTACTTATCCAATCCTGAGTTTTCACTTGCATGCTGGAATTATATGGCAGGGGAGGACCAAATTATGCGGCACGGTTGACTAAATTATGCAGCTATAAATGGCAAAGTATGCGGCGTGACGCAGCACATTTTGTGGTGGCACTACCTTGTTATTTTGTCATTTGTATAAATGTTAACACTATCTGGACAAATGTTGTACCTCATTAGAACCAGTTTGACATCCAAACACACCAATCGGCAACAGATAAGTACCAAAACTTGTTGCTGTGTTTTTAGTAACTTTTGATCCGTTTGAGCAAGAAGATTTTTTTGTTTAAATCTGAAGTTTATGCATCAGTTGATGGTTATGTGGCAAGTGTGTCAAATCCATAATTATGTGGAAAACGCCACATCCACAAAATTGCATAATTCCTATGGCTTTAGGTTAATAATAGCAAAAGTGCAGCTACCGAAATGCAAAAAAAAAAAAGGATTTCATAAGCTTTTCAGGCCATTTATATGGGCCGGCCTGTGATTTGTGAGTGTCATCCAGTCCACAATTGCTTATTATATTAGGGTTCCCACAACGATTGTGTTCCCTATAATGCAGCCCCGGTTTTCTCTCAATGTCTTGACCGTGTGCCATTCCATCTTGTGTGGAAAAAGTCATCCCTGATCACTAGTTTGGGAGTGAGATGTGCTTTATTTTGTTTCTACACAGAACTCTGTTTCTGCACATAGCACTTTATATCATCCCCTTTCGTCTGAAACAAGCATTGGCATAGCCAATAGTTCTCGCTTTTGGGACCTTATAAGTATTTAGTTATGCAGCACAATATCCTTGGTGCAACAACATCAACCGTTGCATGGCTAAACACTTATAAGGTCCCAAAGGCGAGACCTATTGGCTATGCCAATGCTTGTTTCAATGGGAGCCTGTGTTCGCATGCGGTACACAGGCTCCCATTAAAGTCAATGGGAATCCGAACGAACCGAGTCCGTAAGCATACGGACACATCCAAATCGATAGCTAGGACTCTCCAAATACGATTCGTTAGGAAAGCATTCCTAACCCTATTTGTTGAGAATGGTTTCCTAACAACATCGTAATCGGCCCCTTAATCTTGCATTCTTTAGGAGTGTTTGCTTTTTCCTGCAAGTTTTTTTTTTTCGTGCAGCATATTACTCTTGTATCATGTGTATTCCGAACTGCGGTGATTTTAGGTGTCTTTGTGAATTCAGGTTGTGGGTTGCTGTTTATAACAGGCCAAGATTGATGGCTCTGGAGTTGAGACTTCAGGCAGTGCTGGTTTTCACAGTGCCAGTTAGTGGATCATAAAGGTTTTCAGAATATATGCTCATGCAATTCTTGGCCCCAAAGCAGATCGCACATAGCAATGGTCACGTGTGCCTGTTGTGATTCTTTGCAAAACTGTTTTTTTTTTTTTTTTTTAAGAGTTTTATATAGCGCGAAACAGACCCAAAGATATCAGGTATCAGAGCGCTTTACATGAGCACCAGTTTCGTTACAGATGGACACATTCATTTTTTTTGTTGGGCATGGGGAGATTAAGTGATTTGCCCAGAATCACAGGATGTTGAGCGTCGTTGCCGAGACTCGAACCCGGTTCCCCAGCTTCGAGGTCAACCACCCTAGCCATGAGGCTACATCCTCTCCCCATTTGAAAGAGGTACACAGTTGTCGAAATATTGACAAGGAGAAAGTAAAAAGAAATCTAGCGCTTACAGGTGATTGGGTGCATTGAGTGTATAGGGAGATGGTGAAATGATGGAGATGGAAGGAAGTACATGCAGGAGAGAGTAAAAAGAGGGTGCTCAAGAGGAAAGAGATGAGATGTGATCTATGCAGATGTAGGGTATCAGAAAGATGTGGGGAGAAAAATAATGTAAGTATCAAGATGATAGGCTGCTGAGGAAAGTGATTTGAAGGGAAGAACAGAAGCGCTTGAGACACTTCAAAAACCACTACCCCTCCCTCAGACCATAGTAATGTTTAATTCACAGCCTCATATTTTCAGAATGTAAACATTTTCAATTCTAATCATTCACAATAAAATCTCTGATGTTACTTGATTAAATGATACTGCAAACAAGACAGACCTAGTGACAAAGCCAATACGTCTGGCTTGTTTTAGTTGCATTGCCTTATTGTAAGATATGTCTGGATGCAATAGCAGAAAGCTCACAGAGTGGCACCAAAATACCGGTCGAGTGGCGTGGTATACTAAGCACAGGATTTTACTGGACATGTTTTACACTGCACCCTTAATTACATAGCCCACAACTATCGATAGGGATTCCTAGTTACGCTTCAAGACCACTCCCTTTTAGAGACCCCCTACTTTTTTCATCCCACGTAAAGCCCTATTGGAAGCTGTCAGCCAGTAGGGTGTAGCTGGACCATTACCCATGTGTCACTTTACTACATGATAATAAAGCTTTAAAAAGCTGTACATGTTTACATAAAATGAAGGCAGCAACGAAATGTGTCTATTCTGAAATCTAGGTCTGTAGATACACTTAATTAAAAATACACACACTAGACCCTTCTTTTCCTCCTTTAAAATTCAAGCCTCGCTGTTATACATGAACTTATTTCCCCATGTTTGAAAACACCATGTGACAGAACTAATGTTAATCTGCTAGAAAACAGAGTCAATGCAAGGGAGCTGTTGCTTTGCAAAGCAACCTCAGTTGTAGTATGTGTGTTCACATATTTTGTTTTTTATGCGTAACATACTCAATACAATAAGCTCCAGACTTTAATTAAAGAGTCTACAATATTCCATATTCCTGGCGGTCTGTGATCTCATTCGATGCTGTAGGCATTGTTGTTTAAGATTTATAAAAGGAAAAGGAAAATATCATATTTATGGATCAGATGACTGATCTTTTCCTTCTCTTGGTTGACCAAGCTTACTAATCTTTGACTGGAAATAGTGGCCAGATTCAATGTATTCTAGGAGAGAGAGAGTGAATCTACAGAGTGAATGAAGGAAAAAATATTTTTCCATATTATCCCTAATTTAATACTAATTTTAAAATAGTTTTAGCACCAGTAGCGGCTGCTACTGGAATGTGGTGGTGGGCGGGGGGTGTCAAGAGGAATCTAATTTGAAAAAAAAGGACTTACCTTTAACAGCCGGGCGTCCGCCGCCTATCCTCCGTCCTCTTCATCTTCCTGTCATGGCCAGCAGCAGGAAGCACCCAGGCACAGGCTCCCCTGAGCCAATCACAATGCCTCAATGCAGCGTTGTGATTGGTCTTAGCGCCGTGGATGAGCGCTCAGACTGGAACAGGGAGCCTGTGCAAGTTCCTCACCACGCTGTGTAATGCAGCCTGGTAGGAACATGCAAAGTGCACATGAATTGTTTGGTTGGCCCAAGAGGGAGTGTACACCAATCCTTTCCTGCTCCGGCCAGTCCCGCAGCACCCCACCACTGACTGCAATAGGGAAAATAAAATGATAATAACCATACATTATTATCATTTTATTTTTCCTTTTAGGCAGTGGGGTGATGCTCCTCCAGCTTAGCGGAGGAGCTGCCACTGTTTAGCACCCAGCGCGAAATCTGTACACAAATCAGGGTTGGGCAATTTTTGGTGGTAGACTAATCAATTCTAGGGCATGTTGCTATGCAAAAAAGAGTGTTAATCATATAAACTGTTGATCACAGGTAGACACAGAATAGAACCCTAAAATACAAAAAGGATATCATCACGGGATGTCCCAAACAGAGCCAGAAGAACTCCCTCTGAATAGTTGGCATCCCCAGAGCTGAAGAATTCACAGGGTTTACATGAGGAGCACAGATTTGGAGAAATGCTGCTTTTAATTTCTATTTTAGTCGTGTCCTGAATAAAACTGGACTTTTGGCACTGCTGAAAATTTCTCCTTTTCAAATGACCATTTTTCACACAACTAACCTCATTTTAGAAAGTCCAGCACTAATTTTAATTGGAATGATCCCATTCGACAGTGATATTTCGTCCCAGATAGTGGTTAATCATGATGTCTTATAGCCTTACCAGATTAAATTCCTGGTCATTTTTTAGGTCGAGCGTAAGCGTACGACCTCTTGTATACTTTAGTATACATATATCTCTGTGGGCCAAATGCCATTCCTTGCTTCTTTTTTATTTGTTTCAATGTCCTTTAAAAATCCTTGCCTACTAGTGGCCAGTCCTGCCTCTTTGTCCCTCCTTTTTCCTCCAAGGAACAGGGAATTAGTACAATATCATTACGCTTTGTTCTGTTGAACTGCTCATGGGGGGACTATTTTATTATGTGGCTGCTCAGACCTGTAGCTGCTTACATTTTATTGCAGCATTAACCCTCCCAGTTCCTTCCGTGTGGCTGGCATTCTTTGTATTCTTCCTGAAGACAGCTCCCAGGCTGGCTTGGAATGCAAGCAATTAATTATTGTAGTTTTAGGTCTAAGTGCCCGATTGTGATGTCGATCGGAAGGCCTCCGAATCAGATTTGGCTTTACCGGATCCGATTTGCAGCCCTGTTTCCAACCGAATAGTACACAGGTCTGAACGACCAAGTACGATGCAAAGATCGCGTACGCATTGACCGAATTATTTCCGGGACCCGAACCTGTCAGTACGACTCATTCGTAGCTGAATCGTGCCACGCAATGGAGCCGAATTCCGAGCGAGTGCGATGCACGATTCGCCCAGCTGCTTCGCCTCGGTCTCAGCGAGATGAAACGGCTGTCGGAATTGTACTTCGGGGGACTGTAGCAGGCCCCCCTTCACCCGGGGCCCTCCGAATCTGTCACCGGGTGTGCCCATGAGTCCCCCCAATCCAGACATGCACAGCGTGGTGGGCACCATTGTGTCCCCGCCACAGGATGTACGCTTTTCTCCACCCACCCCTTTTTGCTATGGGAGCCTGTGTACGCGTCTGAACACAGGCTCCCATAAGGTTCAATGGGAGTCCGAGCGAACCGAGTCCTTAAGCATACGGCTGCATCGTACTCGCTCGTTCTGACTCCCGGAGCACGTTTCGCTCGGAAAGCCCTCCGGATCCGAGTCGTACGGAGGGCTTACCTAGCGAGATCGGATTCGGGCCCTAAGTCTGCCTCCTTTAATTTCCTCCAGAAACAGGCACAAAAACACTGCAACAGCATGCCATCTAGCTACTGCAGCTCTAACTCATGTAAAAAAATTAAACCACTACTTATAAATAGCCATTGTTTCAGTTCTATTAAATCAACTCTTCAAATGATACTTTAATATGCATACTGCTTGTGTTCCTTCCTTCTCTCCAGGACCTGTGCTTGGCTGCTGGCTGAGGGGTTAGAAGTCTCTCCTCTCGGTTTAGCTCTGAGGCCAAAATGCATTTTTTTGGAAGAATGTCCCCTGTAAATGTGCATTTGAATGTAGTACATTAAATAAATGCGGAACAAGAACGCAGGGCCGACACAGGGCACAGGGGTGGTGTGATAGCACTGGATACTGACTTCAGAGCAGAGGGTCCATGTTTCCGAGTTTATTTTGCTTTTGAAAGCACTCACTGACACATTCCTGGCCTCAAGCAATTCCAGACAATAAAAATGTCAAGATAACTCCAGTGATTAATGTTCTTGCTGGAGAGATTGAGTTGTCTAGTGGAAAACGTTTTGACTCATTGCAAGGTAGCAGAGGGTTAATATGCTGGCTGCAAAGAAAGTGTCTATAAACAACCAAAGACCTGACTATGCGGGACACCATGCAATCTTTATAATAGGGCTGGTATTGGGGGGTATCCGCCTCTACCCAACAGCTGGTTTACACACTTTACCAGTCTTTATCCAATCCTACGAACCCGCAATATTTTAATATGTTTTCTTTAAATGTTGGTTTGTCAGTTGACTCATTCCCAATATACCCTTAACTACACAAGGTGCATATAAAGACACAAAAAAAAAATATGTTTTAAAGAAAACATATTAAAATATTGCGGGTTCGTAGGATTGGATAAAGACTGGTAAAGTGTGTAGACCAGCTGTTGGGTAGAGGCGGATACCCCCCCAATACCAGCCCTATTATAAAGATTGCATGGTGTCCCGCATAGTCAGGTCTTTGGTTGTTTATAGTGATTTGTGAGTGGAGGGCGACCTGATTATTATTTTTCCCTCTGTTGCTCCCTATTATTACTTGCAAAGAAAGAGTACCATGCACAATACATAGTGTATAAAATGTAAATCGGTCAGTGGGTTACTGCTTTTCTGTTACTTGCAGCTTATAAGTTAAAATCCTAACATAGAACAGTGAATTTATAACTGTCATCAAAGAACTGCATGCACTGCAAAGTATAGATTAGAGCAGATATTAATGTTGCAAAAAGGGTTCATCTGGGTGCAAATCGATTCTTTTTATTTGAGAGAACCCCCAACTATGGTGTTCTGTTTTCAATTCTGAGTTTGTGCTTCTGGGGCCCAAGCACTCTTTAGCAATGCTGCCTACCAATATGCATGACTTGTGACTCATACACCCTGTAGTCCTCTGTCTTATGTGACATTTCCTTTACGGTAATTTATACACGTATGATTGATTGTCTCTGTGTAATTTGTGTGTGATGCAAAGTGCTTTGACACCCTACACTGGAATGAGTGGTGCTTTATAACTAATTAAATGCATCTGAGCGTTAGTGGTTATGGAGCCTTAAGGGACACTGTTAAAGGGTGGTGGTGATGAAGGAATCCGCAACACTCAGCCTTACCTCAACATCACCTCAACACTACCTCAGCATCAGCACAGCACCACCTCCTCACCAGTGCACCACCACCAACTCAGCACCAGCGCAGCGCCAGCTCAACACCAGCACAGCACCACCTTAACATCAACACTGCACCATCTTAGCTTTAGCACAGCACTATCTCAGCATCAGTGCACCACCACCAATGCAGCCCAACCTCAGCAGCAATTCAGCACCAACGCAGCACCACTTCAGCATCAACACACCACCACCTCAGCACAGCACCAACTCAACCTCACTCAGCACCAGCTCAGCACCACCTCAGAACCAGTGCACCACCACAGCATCACTCAGAACCACCTCAGCATCAGCACAGCACCACCTCCTCATCAGTGAGCCATCACCAGTGCAGCACCAACTCAGCATCAGTGCAGCACCACCTCAGCATCAGTGCAGCACCACCTCAGCATCAGTGCAGCACCATCTTCGCATTAGCACAGCACCACCTGAACACCACCACCTCAGCATCAGCACAGCCCCATCTCAGCATCAGCACAGCACTACCTCATCAGTGCAGCACCACCTCAGCACCAGTGCAGCACAAGTGCTGAACCACCTCTGCATCAGTGCAGCACCATCTCAGCATCAGCACAGCACTACCTCCTCAGTGCACCATCAACTCAGCACAGCATCATGTCAGCATTAGCATAGCACAATCTCCGCATCAGTGCAGCCCCACCTCAGCAGCAACTCAGGACCCATGCAGTGTCACTTCAGCATTAGCGCAGCACCACCTCCACATCAGCACAACATCACCTCAACTCAGCATCGCTCAGCACCACCTCAGCACCAGCGCAGCACCACCTCAGCATCACTCAGCACCACCTCAGTATCACTCAGCACCACCTCAGCATCAACACAGCACCAACTCCTCATCAGTGCCACCAACTCAGCATCACCGCAGCACCACCTCAGCACCAGCGCAGCACCACCTCTGCATTTGCACAGCACCATATTCACATCAGTGCACCACCACCTCAGCACACCACATCAGAATCAGCATCACTTAGCACCAGCTCAGCACCACCTGAGCCCAGTTCAGCAGCACCACCTCAGCATGACTCAAGTCCACCTCAGTATGACTCAGCACCCCCTCAGCACCAGCGCAGCACCACCTCAGTATTAGCACAGCACCATCTCCGCATCAGTGCACCACCACCAGCACATCAGCACCAATGCTGCCCCTCCTCAGCAGCAACTCGGCACCAATACAACACCACTTCAAGATCAGCGCAGTATCACCTCAGCACAGCACCAACTCAACATCACTCAGCACCACCTGAGCACCAGTGCAGGACCACCACCTTAGCTTGAACCACCACCTCATCATCACCTCAGCATCACCTCCTCTTCAGTTCACCACCAACTCAACAGCAGTGCAGCACCACCGCAGCACCAATGCAGCACAACATAAAAATCAGCACAGCACCATTTCCACTTCAGTGCACCACCACCAACGCAGCACCACCTCAGCATTAGCAGAGCATCACCTCAACACAGCACTAACTCAGCATCACTCAGCACCACCACCTCAGCATAACTCAGTGCCAAAGCGTCACTCAGCACCACCTCCGCATCACTCAGCACCACCTCAGTAACACTCAGTATCACCTCCACACCAGCACACCATTACCTCAGCATCACTCAGCACCACCTGAGTATCATTCAGCATCACCTGAGCATCACATCTGCACCAGCACACCACCACCTCAGCCCCACTTCAGCATTACTTAGCACCACCTCAGTGTGCCCTCGAAATCTTGATTCTCTCCTAGTGCCCGTCTGCTGCTCGTGTTGTAATTCAGGTACTATTTCTCGATCTCCACCCTCCTATTGTTTATGTCCCTCCATTCATAACAACAATAAAAGCTATAATAAACAAGCATTACAACAGGCAAGAAGAGGTTGCCAGCATTGCAAGGACAAAACAACTAAAAGACATTTTTTGTTAATTCTTTTTCATTAGAGTCATTCAATTGTACATAATGTCTTCTTTAAACTCCACTACATAACACTCCACAACACAAAATACCATTCCACATACTTACACTCCATTACACACAGTCCCACTCCACATAATTCCAATAGACTCAAAAACACATAATTACTATCCACATAATACAACTGCACATTACACCACCTAATTCCACTACACAAATCCAAACCACAGTTTCATACCACACAATACCACAGCTAACAAGTCCAATCCAACCTACATAATTGGTACACACCACATACATCCACTCCAATCCATAACACATAGGTAAGAGACATTTATAATGCCAATAGCTTCAACTCTTTTCTTTTTATTTTTTAAACACACAGATCTGATGCGTAGCTCCTACCTATTTGTTCTTTTCCATCTCCAAAAATGCAAAGCTATACACACAGTTCCATGCCATACAATTCAGCTCCACACATTTCCAATCCACATCATATAATTTAACACCAAATCACATAATACAACTCAACACAATTACACAACACACAACATACATCAAATTCACACCACACAATTCCACATTGTGCGCAAAATTCAACAGCACAACACATAATTAAACTGAACTACTTACCACTCCACAACACACAATCCCACTCCACATAATGCCACCAACACTGAATGCCACATAATTGCTAAACCATATATTTCCACAGCACACCATGCCACATAATGCCACTACACAAATCCACTCCACATCACACAATTCCACACTACACAATTACACAAGTAACTAATCCAATCCAAACCAGGTGTGCAGACATAATATTGAGTTTTTAATATCGACTGGCAGAAATATCGAGTCATAAATATCGTGAGTCAGAAATATCGACAGCAAGAATATCGTGGTCAAGAATATCGACTTAAGGTAAGTAATATCTGTTTTAAAAATATCGAAGTGTTTATTATCGTTTGCAAAAATATAGTTATTAAAAATAACGATTTTTAATTAATGTTATGTATTTTAGTATATATTTTAAATGTATGTGATTTATGTATTTTTGTATAAGAATTGTTTATATTTTTTAATATTTGTGTTAAATGTTTAGTAGTTATTCATATTTTTTTATTTGAATTTTGCGTTTTTTAGTTCCATAGCGAGTTTATAGGGGAATAGGGTGGGAAGTAATTTAAATATATTAAATTAATTGATTATTTTTTATTTATTCATATTTATTTAATTGAGATGTTATAGTGTTAAATGTGTAAAGTAATTTATTAATTGATTAATAAATGGTTGGTAATTAACATTAATTAATTGGTAATTAATTATGGTAATTGTGTAATTAATTTTAGATGTGTGTTTTGGTGTTTATAGGTTTAAAGGGTAGGAAGGAATTTATTTTCAATTGATGAATTAATAATTGGTTGCTAATTAATATTAATTAATTGGAAATTAACTATGGTAATTGTGTAATTAATTTTAGGTGTGTGTTTTGGGTTTTAGGGGTAAAGGGTGGGAAGTAATTTTTACTAATAATCATTTGTTAATTGATATTAATTAATTTAATTAAAAGTAATTATGGCAATTGTATAATTAATGTTAGGTGTGTGTTGTGGTCTTTATATGGGTAAACGGTGGGAAGTAATTTGTGTTTAATTAATTAATATATAGTTGTTAATGTTAATTATTTGACATTTATTTTGGGTAATTTATTATTTTTTGTGTGTTATTTTTACTTTTAAAGGGGTAAAGGGTTGGTATTAAATACATTTTAATTACTTTATAATTAGTTGTTAATAGTAATAGTTTTTAATTTTAAAATAAGTTTTAATTGTGTAATTTATTATTTTACAGTTTAATTTAGGTGTGTGTTGTGGGGATTATAGGGTTAAAGTGTGGGTGGTTAATTTTATTACTTATTTATTTTTTATCAATAATATTTTTTAATTGATGATTACACACAAGGGGCCGATTCCGATTCGGGCCGGAAATCTCTCCGACCGAGCCGGATCCGGAGAGATTTCCGACCGAGCCGGACTCCGCAGTCCGACCGAGCGAGTACGATGCGGCCGTATGCTGCCCGACTCGATTCGGTCAGACTCCCATTGAAGTCAATGGGAGCCGGTCGTACAACGCGCTACACGGGCTCCCATTGACTGAATGGGTACGTCCTGAACAGGGGGCCCCTACAGTGGGTACGCGGTCGGAGCGACTCGCACCGTACATGACATGTTTAGGGGGACCCTTGGGTCCCCCTGTGTGCGACTCGTACGGCTACGCGTGCAGGGGGTCCGACACGGACCCCCGAAGTCCGGCTCCGACAGCTCTTTGGAGCCGGACGCTACGAGTCGGTCGGGCTGTTCGAGCGCGCATCGTACTTGCTCGGTCGGGAAACATCTCCATTGCGTGGTGCGAGCCGTGTCCGTACGAGTCGGTCGGAGCGGTTCGGACCCGGGAACGAGTCGGTCGGCGATTCGCGTGCGCTCGCATCGTACTTGCTCGCTGGGACGACTGTACGAATCGGTCGGGAAAAGGCCTCCGAATCGGATCCGGTAAAGCCGAATCCGATTCGGAGCCCTACCGGCCGAGATCGGAATCGGCCCCAAAGTGTGTTGTGATTTGTGTGGTGTTATAGGGTAGAAAATAAAATAAATACATTTATGTAATAATTAATGTTTTTGTTTGTAAATATTTTCTAGTTTAAAATATATATATTTTTTTAATTTGCTTTTATTTTATATAATATTTGTAGGTATTTGTTATATGTAATTAATATTATAATATGTTTTATTTTTTATGTTAAATATATTGATATTTTAATTTTTAACAAATTTATATATTTGTTTATTTTATAATAATATTTTTTTATTTTTAAATATTTGTTTTGTTTTTATTTTTGAACTGACTGTGTGAATAGTAATTTTTATCCCTCCGCTATCCAACACTTTCCCTAATGTTGCACTCACTGGAGTGGGAATAGTAATATTTTTTCCACCGCTATCCAACACTTTCCCTACTGTTGCACTTATTGGAGTGGGAATAGTCATTTTACCTCTATGCTATCCAACACATTCCCTACTGTTGCACTCACTGGAGTGGGAATAGTACATTTTACCCCTTCGCTATCCAACACTTTCCCTACTGTTGTTCTCAATGGAGTGGTAATAGCAATATTTACTCCTCCGCTATCCAACACTTTCCTTACTGTTGCAGTTATTGGAGTGGGAATAGTAATTTTTACCCCTCAGCTGTCCAACATTTTCCCTACTGTTGCACTCACTGGAGTGGGAATAGTAATTTTTACCCCTCTGCTATCCAACACTTTCCCAACTGTTGCACTCACTGAAGTTGGAATAGTATATTTAATTCCTCCGCTATCCAACACTTACCCTACTGTTGCACTCACTGGAGTGGGAATAGTAATTTTTACCCCTTCGCTATCCAACCCTTTCTCTACTGTTGTACTCATTGTAGTGGGAATAGTAATTTTTACCCCTCCGCTATCCAACACTTTCCCTACTGTTGCACTCACTGGAGTGGGAATAGTAATTTTTACCCCTCTGTTATCCAACACTTTCCCTTCTGTTACACTCTCTGGAGTGGGAATAGTAATTTTTACCCCTCTGCTATCCAACACTTTCTCTACTGTTGCACTCACTGGAGTGGGAATAGTAAATTTTACCCCTCCGCTATCCAACACTTTCCCTACTGTTGCACTGACTGGAGTTGGAATAGTAAATGTAATCCCTACGTTATCCAACACTTACCCTACTGTTGCACTCATTGGAGTTGAAATAGTAATTTTTACCCTTTCGCTATCCAAAACTTTCCCTACTGTTGTATTTATTGGATTGGGAATAAGAGTTTTACCTCTCCGCTATCCAACACTTTCTCTGCTGTTGCACTGACTATTGAAAAATATAAGTTTGAATATTTTTTAATAGTTTTTAATTTATTATAGATTTTTTTAATATATTTTAAATTATTGATATATATATATATATTTAATTTTTATATAATTTTAAACTTTTAAAATACATTTAAAAAAAGAGTTTAATTGTTTTAAAGTAACTATAAATATATATATGTATAAATTATTATGTTTGTGTGTTTATTTTTTTAAAGTTTATTTTTAATATTTTGTTAAATCTTATATTAAATTAATTTTATTTTGCTAAAATTATTTATATATATATATATATATATATATATATTTATTTTTATTTTTTCCTCATCAAATTAGTCCAAAGTGAAGGGCACACTTTTCACAGTGGGTGCGGTACATCCAAGTACTTTATTGAGTCATAAAGCAACTCAGCCCAGCACTCCCACCTACGCGTTTCGACCACACTGGTCTTGATCACGGTAACAATTAGTCCATCATTGCTTTCACTATTTATACCGCTCTCCCACTTGGTCCATTAAGAGGCATTGTGGGAATGGTAGTTTTCACAATTACTGCTCAAAGTAAATTATTTTAAAACTATTCAAAATACTTATACTTTTGATATTACAAAGATAATTAAGGGCCCCATTACGATGGTGGGCGGACTTTGTCCGCCCGCCACCGTAACGGTAAATAGGACCAACCGCCAGAGGTGCAGCGGTCCCGCTAGTCCCATTAGGATGTGACCGCCACCCTGGCGGTCGCATACCGCATCTATTACATTGCGGCGGGCGGTGCTGTAAGCAGCACCCGCCGCAATGTAAAATCTGCTTGTTGTGCATTGGCATGCACAACGTGACAGGCACCGCGCGGTGCCTGCCACCTTGTGCGTGGCAATGAAGGGGGGTACCATTGGTACCCCCCAAGTGCAGCCATCCACCCCCCACCCCCCTGGGGGTCCGGAACGGGCTCCCAAAGCCATTCACTGCATGCCTTTCCATGGCGGAGTCTCCGCCATGTAAAGGCACTTCCCCGCAGGCATAATAATATGGATGGCGGTGCCTGCAAGGCACCGCCACCATATTGTGTGCCTTTTCCGCCCGGCCGGCAAGCAGACCGGCGGAAAAGCGGCGGACGGTCTTTCCATCCTCCGCGGTGCCCCTCGCCATACTAATATGGCGGGGTGACACAGGGACATTTGGCGGGCAGATCGCCACCGCCGGCCCAGCGGTGGCGATCCGCACGAGATCCTAATAGGCCCCTAAGTGTTGAATTATAACTACATCATAATGTAGTGAGGCCATGGATTTAATCTCTCAAAATATTTTTGAGTTCTTAATTTATATTAGATTTCTTTGAGATGTCGTTCCAAGTGGGGATATATCAAATGTAACAAAGTATGTATATACATATTCATACCTACTGTTGTTGCAATATAAATCAAGAACTCAAAAAATATTTTTGAGAGATTAAATCCATGGCCTTTTACATCATGATGTAGTTATAATTTAACACTTAATTATCTTTGTAATATAAAATGTATAAGTATTTTGAATTGTTTTAAAATAATTTACTTTGTGTAGTAATTGTGAAAACTACCATTCCCACAATGCCTCTTAATGGACCAAGTGGGAGAGAGGTATAAATGGTGAAAACAATGATGGACTAATTGTTACCGTGATCAAGACAAGTGTGGTCGAAACGCGTAGGTGGGAGTGCTGGGCTGAGTTGTTTTATGACTCAATAAAGTACTTGGATATACCGCAAGGCGAGTGCAATGTTACTTTCTGGTTGTAACTAATATATACATATATATTCCTTTACTTGTTGCTCTTTCTAGAATCGATGGACCCAAAGGAAGTGGTGCGTACATAGGCGTGCTCCGGCAATCATCAACATACCAAAGTTCCAGTAGACGGGCTCTCAGGGTACACTACACGCAAACCAGAATCGTTGCTTGAAACTGTTTAATTACACAACCCGTTTCGGCTCACAAGCAGCCTTGATCACATGTCACAGTACTTGGGTATACCGCAAGGCGAGTGCAACGTTACTTTCTGTATTTTGTACATCTATATTTTTTACATTGATATTTTTTAGTCAATATTTTTGTACTTACCTGTTTAAGTATAGGGAGTTGATATTTTTGTAGTCAATATTTTTTCATCGATATTTTTTACATCGATATTTTTTACATCGATGTTGTGTCAGTGAACCTCCAACCCATATAGTTCCACTACACACCACATACATACACTCCATAACACATAAAATACATTGCCATTTACAATGCCAATAGCTCCAACTCAAACAAATGTGAGACCGATTGCATTTC
Organism: Calotriton arnoldi; assembly: GCA_963921515.1. Taxonomy (NCBI): domain Eukaryota; kingdom Metazoa; phylum Chordata; class Amphibia; order Caudata; family Salamandridae; genus Calotriton; species Calotriton arnoldi. Next base: position 1,226,797 of record CAWUFW010001804.1, read on the forward strand.
CAATGCTTGTTTATAAAGGCAAGCAGAATACAACACTGAGGGTTGATGCATCAAAGGGCAGGACTGTGGCATTCATCCTGGGAGAGAACACAGCTCACAGTCGTTTGAGGGTTAAGAGATATGAAGGAAAATCAGATAGTCTTTATTAATTATTCCAGTTTAATGATCAAGGTTTTGAATTTTATTTATAACATCCAAATTAGATCACAAATATTCCAAACTCTACACTATGGGGCCGATTCCGATCTCAGCCGGTAGGGCTCCGAATCGGATTCGGCTTTACCGGATCCGATTCGGAGCCCTGTTTCCCGACCGATTCGTACGTGCGTCCGGGCGAGTGAGTACGATGCGAAATCTCCGACCGACTCGTTCGCGAGACCCAACCGCACCGACCGACTCGTTTGCGAATGCCGCCCGCTCCGACCGACTCGCACGGACACGACTCGCACCCGGCCGGGTAAGTACGATGCGCGCCTCGAGCAGTCCGACCGACTCGCGCCCGTCCGGCTCAAAAGAGCAGTCGGAGCCGCACTTTGGGGGTCCGTGTCGGACCCCTGTACGCGTAGCCGCGCGAGTCGCACACAGGGGGACCCATGGGTCCCCCTACCTGTGCATGTACGGCGCGACCCGCTTCAACGCGTACCCGCTGTAGGGGCGCCTTGTTCGCCTCGCACTCACTGAGTCAATGGGAGCCCGCGTAAGTGTTGTACGACCGGCTCCCATTGACTTCAATGGAGTCCAACCGAATCGAGTCCGATAGCATGCGTGCGCATCGTACTCGTTCGGTCGGACTGCTAGGGTCCGATTCGGTCGGAAATCTCTCCGGGTCCGGCTCGGTCGGAGAGATTTCCGGCCCGAATCGGAATCGGCCCCTATGTGTAAGATATTACTTGTGAGGCTAAAATCGGAGATATTCTGTATAAAATTCAATACTGGATTTATCCTTTATATGCAGTCAGTGGTAAAACAGGCCTCGGGGGTAAGCTTTGAACTTCTGGCAACTGGCGAGCCAGGGTAGTAAGCCCAAGGAGCGACCATAGCAGGGTTATCCTTAAAGTGCTCGAAAACTGAATCTGCCATGTGTCCAAATTATCTACAACCTAGCATTCACATGGAATATTATAAGGGATGCTTGCATATCCCCAGCATAACATGTGTCAAGTATACCGGCATAACAACAAATTACTACATTGCTACCCATACCACAGCTCACACAGTCTGTGGTGCCCAGGCATGCCCACAAAATGTATTTATCCAAGTCCTGCATATCTGACGAACGTATGTTAGAATTCCTTGAGGAGGGAAGGACAGATCTTGCTTTCCATTTTTCAGAGGGCATGATTCAATCCCCCCAGCAAGCAGATAGCATTCAGAGCCCAGAAAGCCAAATTGGCAGAAGAAAAAAGAGCACATATCACCTGGAGCAGTCCTGGGGCCAAAGGATAGGGTGATTTACCGGCAGTTCAGAACATGGTTTAGACACTGTCTTCGTCAAGGTTTCTGTCAGGGCTTCAATGAAATGTAATAAAGGCTGTGAAGCTGAAGGGTCAGGTTGTAAAATAACTAAGCAAATTCACTTTAGCTTCCATAGTTGGCAACTGTAGGTCCAACACATCTGTGGCTCTATGGACCACAATGGCAAAGGAGACACTTTCCTCAGTTGAGGTCCTCAAAGGAGGATACAGCGCTGTCTGTGGGGAGGCATCAACACCACTAGCATTCTGTAGATCTAAATACAGACCAGTAACTGTATACTTAGAGGGTAGAAAATGTCAGCCTATTCCTCATCATGCAGAACAATCTGAAGGTGTTCAATCATCCAAATCTAAACCAAACATGGTCTCAAGTTGATGGAAATACTAGAATTGAGACAAAGGCACTACCGAAGAATGCTCCCACATCACAGGATGTGCCTTAGTGATCTCTTAATGAGCCGTTGGCAGAGATTTAGCAACACTTGGTTGTGATTCTGAGACAGGGGGCGGATCCATAATTGCCATATCTGTGTGCTTCGGCCAGCACTGATGGGTCAAAACCAGTGTGTCTTTGCCAAAAGAGTGGAAGTATGGCCTGAAGCCAACACTGGCCCGGAGAAGGATCTAATGGGGTCAGTTGGTGCCAGGGAAGTTCCTGCCAGTGGAAGTCCAGTTGGTGGCCAGAGCAGATCCATGAGGCCTGAGGGAAGTTCAAGAGGTTCTGGGACCATCCGAAAAAGTTGCAGCAATATCTCCTTGCAGGCCTCTACTTGCTATGGAGTCAAAGTTAGCGCATGGAATTCGGAACACAGCAGCTTGGCTGGGAAATTCAGTTGTAGTCGGATAACTGGCATGAAGTTTGGCTTTCTGAGAAATTACTGTGCAACCTCTTTCTAGAGAGGAGTGAGGAGAATTTCCATCTGTACTTCTAGGGCCTGATTCACAAAGGTAACTTACAAGTAAGTTAGTGTAAGTTTACTCTTTTTCGGTATGCACAAAACTGCAATATAACAGTGACTTTAGGACTGAGAAAACTCCACAGTCAGGGCGGAGAACACCACACATTAAAAGATAGGATAGGCAAATATAAGCTTTATTTCGACAACTCGTGTCATAAAAGTAAATTAACAAAACAGACATATAATATAGTTAAAAAATATAAAATAAAAACAGTTAGGATAGGTCTATCTTCAACTTTCACCCTGAAACCTCCATATCCAACATCAACACCCTTCTAAATGACTTCAATGTCTTTCTAGAAGTGCAAGCCGACCAGGCACTAAAATGACCTTGCCAACAATCAACAATCCATCCACTAACAAGAAGGCTACTGTAGTCGTTCTGTGCAACAATTAAAAAACTCATCATATCAGCCAAAGTCAAGCAGAATACCATCACACATCAATAAAGCTGCAAAAAATAAGCAGAACCCTCATCAGGACAATCCAGCACTGCATCCATATCCTTCCAGAGTCTCCTATCCTGCAGTCCACAGACAAGTGAAATGCCATAAAATACTTCTTTCATAAAAAAATAGAGACGATCCAAGAGCACATCAACAACATCAAGCCTGACTCGCCTCTGGCTCCCTCCTCTCTGCATGGCATCCCAAAATCGTTATCCTTTAGCCCCAATAGTAGACCTCGTCTACAATCTAAACATTCTATAATACTCCTTTAAAGGTGAAGCTTACACTTCTTTATCTTCAAAGTCCTCTCTAGAAAAGATCTATCACCCTTACTCACCATTGTCAACACTTCTCTCCATCAAGGCACCTTGACAGAAGCTCTCCAGAAAGGTCTGTGCCTCCCACTCCTAAAGATGCCACACTACGCCCTGATGACCTCTCCACCTACAGACAAATCAAGCACCTACCAATCATGAGCAAATGAACTGAAAAAGCAAAATACGCACAACTCGAAGATCACATCGCTTACCATCTTCTGTAAGACTACTAATGTGACTTCAGATCACTTTGCAGCACAAGGACAGCTAACTTAGAAATATTTAAAGAAAATATTAAAGATGACCCTTGCCTCCTAATACTGCTGAACATCTCATCCACTTTTGACACCAGCCACCTCACCCTCAGCCACACCCTGAAGTCTCAAATTAAATTTACCGGCAACTTTGTTTACTGGTTCTCCTCCTACCTATCCAACCAGCACCCTTTCATTCTCATGGGCAACTCCAGGACCCAAAAGATTATAATCACTTGTGGAGTCCCCCATGGTTCAATGTTATTCAAAGTGTTCGTATCTCCTTTCACTAGTGTACCATGAGAGTACCATTAGAAAAAAATAATATAAAGCTCTATAAACTCAAATCTCTCTACAAGAAATTATAAGTAAAATAAATAAAAATAACTATGCCTCTATCTACTGTGAAATATCAAACTACTTATACCCCAGCAACACTGAACAACAGTAGCTCAGTCTGTAAGTCTCTTAAGTAACCACCATGTTAATGTAATTTTAGCCATCCAACTCATTTTTCTTGTAACTATTTAAAGCAATTATTCATACAAATGCCAGTCTTTTTAATGGACTAATACAATCAGGACTTTTCATGAATCTTCAATTTGGAGGCCAATATAACTTTTATATGTCTAGCTTTTCATTACTTAAAAAGCAAAATATTCACCAGACACTCCCCATCAATAGTGTTTACACTACCTTAACGCAAATCACAGCTATGCTGGGGCAACAAAGAGAACTAAAACTCTAAATAAATCTTTCAGAGCTTATTAAAAGGCAAGGTTGTACATAAACACCATACTCTATTGTACAATCCTGCCTACTTTCCACTAACTAAATATGCACAACGCCAGTGGCGGCTCCTCCGCTAAGGCGGAGGAGCGTCGCCCAACTGCTCTTGGAACAGTGTAAAAGAAAAAAGAAAATGTTAATAATAGAAGTTATTTCTGATATCATTTTATTTCTAGTGTCAGCAAGGTAGTGCAGGGCTGGGCTCCCGTGACGTTCAGGAGGAGGAGTGCTTGCTGCACTCCAAAGTGTGCATGACTGCTTGGCCGACCCTCTGGAGCCCACCAAACAGTCCTGCGCACTTTGCATGTTCCCCACCAGGCTGCATTACACAGCCTGGTGGGGAACATGCCCAGTCTCCCATTCTCCATTTGAGCGCCGAGCCACAGCGCTCAGACCAATCACAACGCTGCATTGCAGTGTTGTGATTGGCTTTGGGGAGGGAGCCTATGTGCTTCCTGGTTCCGGCCGGAGAGATGATGAGGGACAACTGAGGAAAGAAATGAGGCAAGGAGGTATTTCTTTGTTTTGTTTGTATTTTGTACCCCCTCCAACCCTGCCGCCCCACTCTATTTTCCTGCCAGCCGCCACATCACAACGCAACACCTGCTTAACAGGGAGAATGCGCTAAGACAAACACAGAGGGTAACTGAAGAAAATAGGAACACTCAATATAAAAAATCATTCAACCATCCAGGAGATTTATAAATGACAGCAGTCAAAAAGTTGGGAATATCAGGCATTGACCTTCGTACTGGCTTTTCATAAACCCATCACCTCTCATTGTACTTTTTTACTTAGACTTAGCGTATTCCATATTTATTTCATTTATGTAGTCATGTTTTTATGTAGCACACCTCTAACAACAAGACGTTAATGTGCCTATATTGCAAACAACAGTTGAGACATAGTCTCGTCTACGTCTCATCTAATGTTTCCGGATTACACCATCACAGTTCAATGTCGGCCAGCCTCGTTATGACCCTCAATCACAGACGGAGGAACATTGGATACAAGCATTCTTTGCTATTTCCTATGAAGCTGAAGGTAATTGTGAACCAACGCTCATATCGTTTTCACAGAACCTGCTGATGATTGGTACTGGGTCGAGCAACAACAAGCTGCACCAGCGGCAGGATAGGATTCCTCTCACACCCACCCGAGGCCCACCCGGAAGGAACGGGGTGCCCACAGTGGGACAACATCACACAGGCCCACTCCCAATGCACCTTCGCCAGCACCGTCATGATGCAAGAGTATGTGGACCATGATTTCTGCGTCTCAACTGCAAGACTCGGACGTGCATCACTCAACCGATAATTCACACAATGCTTCTTCAGGGAAAGAATAAGGGGCTTCCCAAAGGATCACTGCATCTATAATCCCCCCTCGATAACGCCCTAAACAGTCGAGGACAAAATATAACTGAAAGTGCAACCTACCCCTCATTCTTGGTGGGAAGAGGGCATACACTGCCTGCACAGATTACCAGCAAGATGGGTACTACACCCATGTCCTGCCCCGCATGAGTGACCCTTTGATATTTCTGTGTAGCTGGGGATCGGTGCCCCCTCACTAACTGGAACAGGTTCAGGGTCTTCCATCGCCCCCAGGACTCTCTTCGGAATCGACCTGATAGAGGGTAACACTAGTCGCTCATAGATAAACACAGACTTGTATGCTCTCACCTACAACATATCCTTCTTAGATAATTCTCCCATTGGATCGACCAGCTGGTCACCCTCCCGGGTGTCCACTGCAGCCGGCAGAATTTTACCATACAGGTTTTCCAAAGAGGGTCTATTGTTTGGGCAGTTAGATGTTGCTCTGCCGCCCAGGGCTTGGGAGTTGGATAGTTTATGGTAAGCCAAAAACTACGGAAGATGAGTAGATTCTGCTTGTATGTTTATTCTTAGAAGAGATACTTTGTTGGTCACCTCAGGCTGCTCGCAGGCAACACACCCACAGTAACTCACCCCCCAACATTCTCAGAACTGTATAAACCTGAGGTTCTACATAGGAATACACAACCACACACAATAAAGGATATTCCTTCTGATACCTAAATACTACATAACATGTGTGCAATATTACATGTGTTTACATAATGTGTGCGCAAAATTTCATAGTTCTTGTAGTCAAGCCTGATCTTTGCCATATAATTCTGGGTGTCACCGGGTTGCATCGTAAGACATACCTGAAGCTACCTTGCTCTAGACATTGAGTCCTGAGGGCTGTGCTCCCCACTACAACTCAACATCCCATAACATGGTCAAGCTAAAACTAGTGACATGGAACATCGGGGGCATGGGCACCATGTGAAAGAGCTACTCTATATACACATACCTCAAGCGTAGAGGGGCTCACATTGCCCTTTTACAGGATATTCATCTTGCTAAAGAGGAGGATCTCAGACTTAAGAAATGTGAGAGGGGTGGGGGGGGGGTCAATGCTATTGTATAAGTCACTCTTAGTATACCAGAGGGACAATCATCTGGATTAGACCAAAAATTCCTTTCACGTGTATTACTGTGGTGGCAGATGCAGAAGGGCACTATGTGTTTGTGGAGGGAGTCTTGGATGTCACAGTGGTCTAGCTGGGCCGTGTCTATTCACTGAATGCAGGGCTGCCACAGTTCTTAGTGTAGCAGTCTCTACAGCTGGTGCCACCTCCCCTGGACAATTGTAGGGGACTTCAACAGCGTATTAGATAACATACTTGACAGGTCACACAACCCTCTGCCACACACATCCAGATTGCTTACTGCGGCTTCCCTAACAAAGTGGCTGTCGCAATTGTCACTGGCTGTTAGCTTGAGAGCCCTTTGCCCCAACACAAAGGAGTGCTCATTTTATTCTCCGCCATACGACCTCCATGTCTGACTGGACCGTTTCCTGAACCACTGTGCCACACAACTGCTAGTGACCAGTGCAGAATACCTAGACAAGACTATATCAGACCATACCCCTCTGCTGCTACAACTCACCTGGGTGGGGGGTGTCACCTCTCATCGGTCCCAACCTGGATGTTACAACCCACCGCCCTGGAAGATCAGGCCTTCTGCAAGATCATTTGTGAAACCATATCCCATTTTATAGCTGAAAACAGTAACACTTCCTCCACCCGCCTCATAGAATGGGATTAGCTCAAGTAGTGGTATAGGGGCATTGTATACACCGAATCATTGGGGTATGAGGCACGATTAATCGTGAGCTTGGTCAACTTGAAAGTGCCTTTTACGCAGATTGGAGAAAGCCACACTGGTGGAGAAATTTCTGCACTGGAACGCCAAGAATACCTGCTTGAATCCTTGAGCTGCATTGATCGCAAGGCGTACCATGCCGAGGTACATGCAGAAGGGGATAAATCAGAATGATGATAGGCATGGCTAATTTGACAAGACTCTGCTAGTGCTCTTACGGCTGCCATCCATCTTTCCGTGGATCATATAGTATACTCCAGGGAGTTATACATGTAACATTTTGTACCTACTATAGAGCACTATATTGCCCTTGGGGCTCTCTACAGCAGTCCAGCAGGGCTGAATTCCTCTGCACGATCATCCTCACTAGGCTGCCCAATCAATGAACAAGAGATCCATTGTGCTATACGTGCCTCTCAAACTTGCAAAACCCCTGGCATGAATGGACTGCCAATTATCTCCGCCGGCACTCCTTGAGTACTGCCACAATCTATGCATGTGGCGCTCTTGGTCTCTCTCCACAAGGCGAGGCATGACCCACTTGAGGCAGACCTTTGGCCCAGCTGGGCAACGCTTATAAGATCCTAAGTAAAATTCTAGAAATGAGACTTCTGAAAGTCACGTCTGACCTGGCTCATCCCTACCAGAATGGCTTTTGTACCTGGTAGATTAACATCTATTGATATAGGCAGGCTACATAGGCTGCTAAAGAAGGCTCAAACGCATTGATCTTATTAAGCCTGCTTTTGATATGTTGCACTGGGACTACATGCCTCAGGACTACGCAGGGTGTGTCTCTGTGACAAAATGCTGAAATTGGTCAGGCTGCTCTACTCTAAACGATCAGTCAGGGTTAAAATCGGCCAACTGATCTCTGATCCATTCCCTGTTAACCACGGCACATATAAGGGGCGCCCACGTTCGCCACTGCTATTTGCGCCAACGATTGACCCTTTGGCACCTAGCCTCCACCATTCCAGGAGAACTTGGGGAATCCCAATTAATGGAGAGATACACACCCTTTATGAGGATGATGTGCTAATATACATTAAAGTTATCCACAAAGGCATGAATGCGCACATCCTGGGAGCTTTCAGAGGAGCTTCCGGAGTATGGATCAATTGTACTAAAACGTGTTTGTTCCCTCTGCCCCCCAGCTGCCTTAAGTTTGATACAGTATTAAATGCCCATGAGATCACATGGGAGCCCTTGAGATTTCGATACCTTGGAATTAACATATGAATGAATGATTTTTTTCTTTTTGCATAATTACTTAAAACCATTGCAAAGTTGCAGTACATTATCAAAATTATTCTAAAATATGTGTCTTACACCATTATAATGCATATGTCTAATTGTATATAAAGAATTAAAAATGTAATTTAAACAGCGATGACAGACCATTAATAAAATGTGGGATTTGTTATAAAATTCATAAGTTTAAAATTACATATTAGAAAAAAGTCCCTGTTCCTTATATGTTCTTGAAAAAGTCACTTAGTGCGTTACAGGTCTTATGAGGGCCATGTAATTCTTTCCTGGAGGGGGCTCCTCACCGTTCGTCTCCTTCTGTTACTACCTGAGTCTCAACAATTGCAACCGCACAATTTTCCTCTGTGCTGTTTTCAATTAGGACCCTTCGTGTCATATTCATGAATTTGCCAAATTTGGCCAGGTACGAGGGCTCCATGCTGGACTGGAGCAGGGCCACTGCATCAGCGCATTTTCTGATCCCATGCCTTAAAAACATTGGTTTTAACAATTTACGTCGGTGTTGCAGTAATGCGGGGCAGCAACATAGTAGGTGTCCCAACGATTCTGCACTATAGTTGCACAGTCGGCATCTGACTATATTGCTCAACGATTTCCAGCCCGGGTTCAGTTCCTTTATTGGCAGGGGGACTAGGCGTGCCCATTGAATTTCTTTCAAGCACTTCTTTCCTAGGGGGTTGTTCATATTTGGCTGAACTTTGTGCGACTCATATGCTTTAGATAGGCCGACCTCCCCTCTGATGGCCTTCAGTCTTGCTATAGCTTCACTCCTTGATATCTGGGTGGTGTGATTATTTAGCGCCCTCTTTATTGCAGGGTAGTTTACTTCTTCTTCGAATTAACATACATCATGCCAGTCAAGATCTGTTGGATGTAAATTTAGTGAAGGCTGTGTCCTTCCTGCGGTTCCTAATCACGTTTTAGCGCTCCCTTCCATTGACTGCACAGGGCTTAGTTGCTCTCTCCAAAATAGTAATGTTACCAAGACTCCTCCACTACTTTACCAACTTACCAATCCCCATATCTTGTAGCATATTTCGCACTCTGAACACCATAGTGGGGGACTTGATATGGAACAAAGGGCAGCATTAATTTGTAGCTCCCCACAGATCAGGGAGGTTGGGGGCCCCTGTAGTTGTGCACTATTATTTGGCAGCGTGGCTCCAATGGTCAGTCCATCGGTTGGCTGGCTGCAATCTGTCCGAGGTGTGTCATGGAGGCAGATGGAGAGTCTTGGCCATTGCTCGCGAGCCGTTTATCCCGAAAATCAACCCTACCCAAGGTCCCAAACAAGTTAGTATATATAGCTCATAGCAGTTATCATAGGGCCCTACAGGCCTTCCCCACTGTCATGCCATATGGTTCTGAGATTCCCATAAAGAGAGTTCATGCTTTCTGACGAGCGACAGGGCACAGCACTCTGGGATCTGGAAATAATCAGGGATAAGTCCTGCAGGTGACCTGTTTCAGGATGGAGCCCTAATTCCCTTTGATAGATTGACTGAGCAAACCAGCTTTCGGGAGGGACAGATCCTAATACACAGGCGCTTGGTTGTGGAGTTAGAGCATCTCCAGGGAATCACAGACATTAAACCCCCAGTGTATCCACTACTTGAAGTACTGTTCACTATGTCAATCAGGAGTGGGAACTTAACATTGGTCGCCCTCTAACCCAAAATGAGTGGAACAAAGCACTCACATTCACACAAAGTCTCCCACAATGCACAATTCCGGTACATACAACATAACATACTACAAAGTGCTCATCTGACCCCGATTCGGCTTCACAATATCTACTCCACTGTTTCCCCAGACTGCCCCCAATGTCATGCCTCATATGCCTACATCCTACATGTTTTGGGATTGCCCACCGACCCAGACAGTCTGGATTGAGGTCTGTACAATTCTCTCACAAACCACTGTTTGACTTGAATTAAATTGTGTGGAGTGCTGCATACTTGGGCTCTATAGTTACCGGCGGGGCGGTAAACTGTTCCTTGACCTGGCCTTCCTCCTAGCCAGGCATACATTCACAATGAAATGGAAGGCTTTGTTTTTGGCCATGATCCTTAATGGCAAGGCGTGTGTTCAATGGGCAGAGACAGAGTCTGCAGACTTCGTAAGCGCACCCCTCACGGCTGCAATTTGTGCTCACTATACGTTGGGAGAATCTTGAGAAATAAATCATGAAAAGACTTAGTTACTGCATCGTAAAAGCATGCAGAAGAGTGTAGACTATACAAAAATGCTTGTTTGACTAACATAGGTTCATGTTCACTAAATTGCAATGCCTTATTCGTTTAACATGGAATAGAAATGTGGATGATGACTCAAGAGGTATAGAGATTTCGTTAACCATTTCCTCATAATAATAATGTATATGAAGAACTAATGAAACAAAATGCTAATTAGATTTAAAATTTTAAATGTGCACCAACAGAGAAAAAGGTGCTGCACGTTTATACTAATTCCAAATGCTCTGAAACTTTCAGAGAATGATCTTCGTACATGTACTAATGAGCATTTCTAGAAACGATATCAAGATTTAATAATTGAAATTATTTTACATGTTGATACGTTAAAAATGCAGCAATATGTCATAGTTACAGGTGTAAATTCCAATGGAACTAAAATGCTTTATATGTGCCATAAGTTGAAGAAATGGTTATGAAAGTCTTAGAAACTCTAGAATATAATGTATATCTTCATTATTTTATATTGTGTATCTCATGAACTGAAATTAAATTTAGGCCTGTATTTTTTTTCTCTTTGCTTGATTCTGTTCTCATGGTAAGGCTTCATAACTTGCAGTATGAGATGAAACTATGTTTCAGGGAAAGAGTTCCCATCCACATGCCAGGACTACTTGCTACTAATCTGATACTTCGGGAGCATCTGATGTGAGAAAGTGTCTTTTTGAACTCACTCATGTGCCTTTGCTAAAAAACTATTGTTCACAACTATATCATTTTGAATGGTTCAACAGCTTACGTGATGATCACCACCTTTTTGCCATGAAATGTGCCTTCTTCATGCTACATGACAATTGCCTTATACGAACTGACAAATGGACTGAGTGGTCTGACCAGATGAGGTGACCCAGGAGATGTCAACCCGGAACTTGAGCAATTTAAAATACATCATGTGACGGAGTTGTTAAAGAGTGTGGATGCTGAGGTTGATGTCAGCTTTCCATCTTGCTCTTTGCTGAATGAAAAACCACTTTCGATCTTGTATACTCTGGTGGCTTTCCATAAACTGACGCATACGCTGTGTGTGCTTTTCCGGACTTCTTTTTCTCATTGGAAAGAACCTTTGAGCTGATATGATTCACGTCCTTTCCTGAGCCTTTCATCTAGAGCTTTGGTAATTGATGGCCCACAATAGATAATTCCGATTATTCTGTATTTCTCATTTTAAATGCTTAATATTAATATATTTAATCTTCCTAAAATTTATTCATAAAATCTAACCACCCTTAAACCCTGTTTCCGTCTCTCCATGACTTGTCTCCCATGATTTATTGTGCATTCCAATTGAATATTAACGAGGGATGGGAATTCTAATGTTACTATTTTGCATAGCTTTAATTGAATTATTTGTTTGCATGATTCTGGTATGGCTGAATTTCTTCAGAAGATTTGGTCTAGCCGTAATAATTTTGTATTTTTATAGTATAGTCTTGAGAGTTCTATACAGAAATCTAATTAAGAGTTTGTAGGTCGGTTACCCAATTCCTGGTCCTCATTGGATAACGGGATTTAATCTCCTATATCCGACCCCTCTCGGCATGGTTCAAGATCCATTGGAAGAAAAAGTAAATGACGCGGAGGGGTAGAGTAAGAAGATAAGTTGAGAAAAAATAAAGGGGCCCAGTGGCGCTACAGCAGGTTCAACTTGATACTCACATTCAAAAGTGACATAAAACACGACAAGACCACTATGGTCTCGACTATATGCCACACTTCACTATTACTATGTGCCCCGCCATTTAGTGCCACCAACCCCACATTTCCAGTCCCCTCAGACTCTCATGGCTAGAGACCAGGGTTCTCCAAAGTCGGTCCTGGAGGGCCGGATCCATGCCAGATTTTTAAAATAACTACATTTATCTAAATGGGGAAATGCTAAAAATCTGGCATGGATCCGGCCCTCCAGGACCGACTTTTGAGAACCCTGTTAGAGACACTGACACTAACATGTCCTACATTCATAGTACATTACATACGATCTTGTTTGCCATCGTTCTGTTATTGTTTTGGAAAGTTGCACTTTATTATTACACCATCAATGTTCTCACTGGCATACTGACTATCGCATGATGTCCTGCTTTGCATAGTTTTTACTTCATGTTAAGCAGAAAACACAATAAAACTGGTTTTAAAAAAATGCAGCAACAATTAGACAACATAGCGCCTTCCATGCAGCACTTATGTAGATAGCAAGAGCTGAAGGAAGTCCGATGTCGCGAAATTTAGCTTTTTGACCAGGGGGTCTCCAACCAGAAGCTCCGGAGCTACTGGTCGATCAAAAGCTCCCTGGAAGTAGCTTGTGGAAAGATAGCTCAACCTAGTAGGTCATAGGGAGCATCTGGTCACATTGAAGGAGGGAGGGAGTGAAGCTCATTTTTAGATCCTTAAGAGTAGAAGTCAGCCAAGAAAATGGCAAGTCACTACACTACCAAATAAGCACACACTGTGACAGCCTGTTGCAATGGGACAGGCTGCAACAAGACCAACTATCTCCGTGCACAGACGTACAGAATTGCACAGATTGATCATGTTGCTGGCCTTGTTCCATCAGTCACAATGTGTAAATGAATACTCAGCCATGAAAATATGACTGAAGGAGCAAGAGTAGAGTGGCTTGAGTGTGAGGTTGCAAGGGGTGCTCATTATTGGTAATCCTATGTGGAGATCAGACTTAGAATCTTAAGGCTTATGGTTCTATTGTAACAGTGCTAATATTCAAGAGTAGCTCAGGATGATATTCACTTATCAGAAGTAGCTCCGATCATAGAAAAGGCTGGAGATTTCTGTTTTAGACACTTGAGATATTTGAATCCAAGTACATGGTAAATAGGTGGGCGTTCAAGGTTTTTCTTTAGAAAAAAGAAGCAAATCTTCTTTGCACCTCATTTTGACAGAGACCGAATTTCATACAAATGCTGTTTCTCCCGAGAATGATTGTGAGATGACAGAGTCTGTTTTGAGTTTTTTTGATTCGAGTCTTAGGAGATGTTTGTGCCTTATATTTTTCTGATGACCAGATATTCAACCACAAGTATTCACATTTTAAGGGATGGAAGACAACGCAGCAAACCAGTAGTAGTTTAATTTTGATTTGGGATGCCTGCGAAACATAATGATTTCTTTTCCGTAGTGGCTTAGAAATCGGCTGTTGTCTATAAAGATCAAAACAGGGTTCACTTTTTCTATCAAATAGTTCTTCTTGATTGCTCACAAGCTAAAATAATTTGTTCATTTTAGCAATTTTTTTTTTACTCTTAGCAAATTATTAGTATTGCACGTTTCATGGAGAGCCAAACTACATCTCCCATGATTCCATGCCACCAAAGCATTTCCGCTTCCTGCCGGCACCATTTATTAAGCCTCCAATGGAGACACCTGGTATCCCTAAGTGCTGTGCGTACTCAGGTGCACCCTCCTGGGAACAGATCCAACGCCACACAAGAGGGATTAGCTCTCGCGTTGCAGGTATGTTTTTAAGCTCTGCAACGAGAGGCTGCAATAAGCCCCGCATATCCTAAAAGACGGCTACAACAAGGCAGGCTACAGAGCCAGCACGCTTTGAACAACTGAGAATAACGCTGCCACATAGCTAACGGAGTGCATTTGTGTAACCCTTTATAGACAGCAATTCTAAAGCGGCGGAGACACTCTTCCACCAATTAAAGACTACAGGTATGAGCTGGAACTACAAGGAGGCTATATAATGATGTTTGATACATAATCCTTGCATATAGTTCTCATTTTTGTCTCACACGTAGTGTCCCCTATGAAATCACGAAAGCCCTGATGAAGACATTCATACTTAATTGCTAGACCCACAGAAGGTCAAAACGCGATGGTGTAATTCAGTGTTTGAGGGCACACCCCTATAAAGGCCAGCAGTAACCATAGAACTGGAATCATGATAATTGAAGCCTCTTAAAGCAACAGCCAATGTTGGAACACTGTGCCTCAACCACATAGGGTCAATTGTTGTACTTGTGATAAACTTAAGGAGAACAAGTTTGTATCTCCTATGTTGATGAAATTTATGTTGGACACTTACTTTTATTATATAGATATATGTTGATAAGGTAAATGTTAGTTTCATCATTGGATGTTAAATGTATGTTCCATTGTTTTGAATATGTCAAACATTTATGTGAATGCATTATAACCATTCCATGATCAAAAATGTCCTTTGTGCAAGTGCTATTTGTCTATTTGTTTATAATGTTTGTGTCTCTTCTGTGCCAATTTCGTTATGTTTATAAATAAATGTTTTTAGTACATCTTTAGGTTTATATACAGGTGTGTGACTGTTTGAAATAATTTTAAAAAAAATATGAAATGTGTTGCTTTAAAAGAGTAGGCTCGGAGTAATCACGCAGCCACTGTAACTCTTGAAGAATTTATAGTGTAGGGTTTCTTCTTTGTATTGCTAGTTGACAGGATCACGCCTCGTCGTTGTGTTATATAAAATTTGAAATTTTGCAGGCATCCAGTTTTGTAGCATTGATAGACAATTCTTCATTGAATTGCTACCAAAGAAAAAGGTAATTTCCAAGAAGATTTGACTGTCATCTGCATATTGGTGAACAATAATGACAAGTTCCTCAATCAAAATGCTCACTGGCTCGATTTACAATATGAACAGCATAGCTGCAAGATAACCAGACTATAACTGATCTTTCCACAGCATACCTACATTCGCCTTGTTCTCCTGGTTCTGACCTGGCTCAAAGGAGGCTAAATAACCCTTGGTTGGTCCATACGAAGGTGATTGCCCCATCACCCACCCAATGTTTGTGTTTGTTTTGACTCCATGTCTTTAATCACAGTGAAAATTGTGACTACCCTTCTTGTTCTTGACCGGCTCTATGTTTATTCCCCTACTAAGTTCTAATTACCAAGTTCTCCCTCGCCACTGTAATGTCTGTATGCATGTATATATGTATAGATATATAGGACAGAGTGCCCAATGCTGGACAGAAGCTTCTGCACATTGCCAAAGGTCTGATGTGGCAAGCAGGAGCTTCCTTCAGTGGTAATTACCCACCAGCGGGAGTCCTCAACTGTTTTTAACAGCAGATGGGTGCGGCTTGATAGCATGAATGAGGACAGTAAGAGCTAGAGGGATTTTCTGCGGAGATCAGTGAAATATTTTCCATCTGAAGGCCATTAGAGACAAGAAGCAGGTTGCAGGGGCATGTTCAGTAAAGGAATTACAGTAAAACACATGAAGTTGTTGATGGTTCCTAGGAGTGGTAGCAATATTTTCACTTATAAGAACATTAGCATAACAACATAGCATGAAAGGAAAGGGGTTATAATATGACATTAGAAGCGAGTAGTGGTTCCTAAGATCCTAAGAGTGAGGGCAATATTTCTCTCCAGAGGTCATTAGAAACAAGAGGTAGGGGGCGCAGGGGCAATAATTTTAGTAATATCGGTCACCGATGTCTTAAAAGAGTCTGAAATACAGCTAATCCAAAAAGACAAGTGGTAAAATATCCAAAGAGTATAAAAGGTGATCAAAACACAGATCAATGAGCATGAAAGAGGAAGGATGGTCTATACAGTTAAGAAGAAAAATGTATTCAATAACACATCAAACGTCAGATGGAAGTGAAGGGAGTGACCTGCAATTTACTAGATTTAATATTATGTGACACAATATCTAAGGTATGTAAGATTACATTATGGGAATTTTTGGCAAATAACGTTGCTGGCTAAGGAACTACAAATATTACCACAATACATTCTTTGTCTTCCCTATACAGGACATTTATTGATCAATTGTGCATTTCAGGGGAATCTAAAATTGTGTTTTTCTTTTAACATGTTCAAATGCTTTAAGGTTTTTAAAAAAATAGTCTCAAGTAGTTTCATCCAACTTACAGTCTTTGATTATCAGAAGCATTTTTAGGCTGTAGAAAAACTGTTTATAGCTATTTTGCCCGTTATAAAAATTATTAGGATTCCTTTGCCATCAGAACCAACACTTTCTATGCTCCACTTTATGTAACAACGGGGGTAAGCGATCAGGGGGGCGGGGCCAGCAATGTCAGGGAGAGGGGGCTGGTGTATGGGGCAAGCAATGACGGGGTGGAGGGAAAAGCAAGCAACAATGGAGGCAGCAAGCAGCAAGTGGGGTGTGGGGGAACAGATTAAGCAACAATGCGAAAGGGGAAGCAACGAAGCTGAGCGGTTTGGGGAGGAGGGGCAAGCAAGGGATTACAAAATCATGCACTCTTAGTGAGTGCTGCAAATAGAAGAAAAGATAAGCCAGGGGCAGAAAGCGCGAATAGTGGAAGCACACTCGCAAAGAACGGAAGAAGTACTGCCCATGCTCCAAGGGAGAGAGAAAAACACGAAGAGGAGGCGAATCTGGCATGCAGTGAAGAAGCTGGAGCCAGCAAATAAGAGTGACAATGAAGCAAGCCAATAATAAGCAATTGGTGGGTTCTAAGCCCTCTTTAAGCTAATATAATGCCTCACGAGCAACACTGCATGCAATGTCTCAGGCGAGACCAAAAAAGGAAACAATGAATAACGACATCAAGTTTGTCGAAACAATGACCATATGAATGAACATATTTCACTTGAATTGTAAAATCATTTTATTGGTACAAATATACATATGAATAAAATCCAATGAAACTGAAATATCTGATTATCTATGAGTATGCAAAATGCTTGTTATTACTTTATGTGTTAAGACCTCTTTATGAATTTTCACTTCAATTTTGTGCTGAAATTTTCAATAGCAATTGAGTTACCTTCAAGAAAACACCAATAATATAGAAGTTACAAATGCCCTAATTTGAACCCACTGTACATTTTCACCTAAAACCTCTGCAGCATATTACTGCTGCAGTTATTTTGTATTTTTGTTTTGTGCTAAAAGGCAGTGTTTAAAAGTATGCCTATTTCGTTTATTTACAAAAACAAATTACAGTATAATCACATCGGAGGATGCAAAGTTGCACCTAATAGGCCTAGGCAACTTTACGTTATATGTATGTGTATATAAATATACATATCTATATAAATACACACGTGTCACATTTTGCTGAGAATAAACAGACCTCAATAAACAATGTTCAAATGACAGTTTAAAAAATAAAATCGCACATTTTTTAACCTTCTTCCCTATAAAAATATAAATTAAGAATGTCTAATCAAACTGAAATGTAAACTATCCTCTATGAAGTGTGTAAAATGCACCACATTGCTTTCTTTTACGACCTTCAGAACGTAAGTGAACCACAAAACCCTAACATAAATGTAGTTATAAATGACTTGAGTCCACTTACAAATTTACCCAAGACCCTTTTTCTTACTATGGTTATGACAGTTTGCAAAAGTAATCAATTTTCACTCCATAGTAAGAGAGAGTGCAGATCAAACACCTTTATCCAGTCTGTCCAGGAATCCTAACTTTCGATCTTTACACAAGGTCACCAAAGGGTCCTGTTGACAACACAAGCAGCAATACCAAAAGTATTTCATTTAATATTCTACCAAAACTGAAGTTGCTAACAAATCTTAGGTGCCAATTACATGTATGAAAAACTCAGGAATTTTGATTCATAAATAGAAGATGGTTTTAGACACTAGTGTTCAGAACAATAAAGATTATCACCACAAACACATGAAAACCTACACATTTTAAGGAGAAGAGCATCTGGAAAAAAGAAAAGGGGTTTAACGCCTATTTTCTATATGAGCTGTGTGGTGTTTCTGCTATGACCTAAATGATCACTTTTTAATAACTGTTAGGACTGTATTGTCTTTGAAATTCTTACTCAGGCCAAAATGCCCCAATTAATGTTTGCGTTTAGGGACAAAAACCGGTTCAAAATCAGGGCTACTTGTCCACCAAAGGCCCGTCAGCTCATTCGACGTTGCCAGCTGAGAAAAGAAACTGAAGTATGTCTTACGATATTAGTAAGAGGAGCCTCATAGTTCTGGCTCAGAACAGTGCACAGCTCACACACTTTTTGTCATAAATTTGTGTTTCCACATTACTGCGTTCTCATAGCTTCTAAATTACCCTAACTCAAGAAAATGACTTGCCTGTCAATTATGGGTATGCATTTCCAGATAGGATACTATTCACATAACTTACATGTATTCCAGGATTTAAAATCACTAATAAAGGGAAAAAACAGACTCATGTAATTCATTAAGCAGTACTCGAATTATTAGAATGATGTAATATTAATGTGAATGTTTTATGGTTCTGTATTTTCTACACACGTTTTCAACTAGTGGCCAGATCAGTGAAAGAACCAATGGAAGAGTTTTTCTAAAAGTAAACAAAAACCTGTGATGGTATCGAAGAATTATACAATTTGATTGCCTTTTTATATATTTTCTATATTACATGATAAATTACAGCCGTTAGTTTCACAGTTAGAGTAAGCGTTCAAATACCCGTTTAGAAAAATTTAAAGAATTTTCACCTTTAAGACCATTTTACTCGAAATAATATAAGTATTATATACACATGGTTTTGAATTTATATATTTTTCTAAATTTATAAGGTTGTTTCACTGTGACAACGTTCTAGACATTGGGAATATAAAAAGCTAAGGAAATCATGTTTTCCATGTGTTGGGCCTTTCTCCTAACCTGATTCAAATTTCTAAGATGTAATGACTGGTTACTACACAGCAAAAATGAGTCAACTGGAAAATATCCAAAGTAAACCACAATTCTGACCCACAGCAAATTTACCTCAAGTTTTGAGTTCATGGGACAACAGTTTTAATTGTCAAATGATGGATCACATCTTGCTGAGTGTTCTAAGTGCAACTGAGAGAAGGCTTCCTCACCGCCAGCTTAATACACTAAGAATTAGTCTTTTAGATTCCTGTGCTTTTTCTGACATTGTCGAATTTAGCCTTATAGCCCGCCGTAGCGGGCTATACCGGCTATTAAAGGCCTGCTCCAGCGTTAAAGGCCCAAGCCGAAGGCGAGGGCCTTTAACAAGGGAGTGGGACTTTAATAGCCGGTATAGCCCAGCTACGAAGGGCTATAAGGCTATTAGAACATTCTGCCACTAGAGGGCAGAATGTTCTAACAAATAAAGCAAAGGCTTCAGGGAGCGCGAGGGGATTGAAATCCCCTCAGGCTCCCTGAAGCCTTTGTTCACAGCCACAGCTGTGAACAAAGAAACATTGGAATGTTGGAGCTCCAGGCTTAGACCAGCCATTATAAGCCCGGAGCTACTCCATTGTTTTCAATAGAGCTCCCAACATTCCAATGTTCTAATATAGCCTTATAGCCCACCGTAGCGGGTTATACCGGCTATTAAAGGCCCGCTCCAGCGTTAAAGGCCCGAGCTGAAGGCGAGGGACTTTAACAAGGGAGCGGGACTTTAATAGCCCGTATAGCCCAGCTACGAAGGGCTATAAGGCTATTAGAACATTCTGCCACTAGAGGGCAGAATGTTCTAACAAATTAAACAAAGGCCTCTTGGAGTTCGAGGGGTTTTAAATCCCCTCGGGCTCCGAGAGGCCTTTGTGAATACAACATTGGAATGTTGCTTTGCGGGCCTTTACCGGCCCGTAGAAGCACGGAGCACTCCATTGTCTTCAATGGAGTGCCCCACATTCCAATGTTCTAATGGTACATAAAGTCATCAGAGCGCCATATTCCTGAATGGTAGGGGGCATAAATGACAGGGCATTGCCATTCTCTGGGATGAGGCTTTAAATACCACCGGAATACATGAAATGAAACACTCAAATCAAGAGTGTTTAGTACATACAATGATATATCATTCTCTTTCAAGTAGATCACTACTATTATATAAAAACATTTTTTTGTTAAATACAGTTTAGACATGAAATCATTTTGTAGGCTATGGGTGAAAGGATACCTACCACATTATGCCTACCCATGTTCAATTACCCTATTTATATAATTAAATCCAATCCAGGGCCCCAATGTAGGGTGGGACAGGGTGGAGAGCAGTACAGAACGGGGTGACATGATATTAAATGAAGCTTGAGCCCTTTGATAACACAATTTGTCTACTGCAGAGCCCCACCCCCCCACTGATGCATATATTGTTAATGACCATGCAGCTCAGTAACTTACAAACCGTTATTTTACACCGATCCACCCCCTGATCGGAAAACAAGATTTGAGAGAAAGACTTCACAGTTAAGGGCTAGCACTTGGCTTGTTCAAAGTGTGATGAAGTCATTTTGACACAAATGCACACTTTGCAGGTATCCCTCGAGAAGGCCCAGTACCAATTTAGAGAGCAAACATTGTATTCACATTTAGCAAAACGTTTTCTGCCTCATCCTCTTGAAATTCCATATTGCACAAGGCATTCCAATGAGGGATGAGGATAGGGAAAGTCTGGACTCAAATGACTCTTTTTTCTTTATTAGTATCCCGCTGGTAAGGGAGAGTGTACAGCCACACTTTACCTATCTAGCGGCCTAACAGATGCATAGGAGCTTTTTTAATGTGAGTGAAGAAGTTGAGATCATTCCATAAATAAAAAAGACCTTACAGCCTCAATTAGTTTAATATAGTTGACCAATGTAGACCTTCTCCCTGAACATCATTATTAAATTAAGCCTAACAATCAATGCATAAGATGCAGTAAATTGATAAACAAAGATTGACATGGTCTGATATGGTAGAGGCATGACGTTGATCAGAGACAGGGACACCATGAAAGTTAATGTATTGACAAAATGAAAGTTAATATATTGAGTGTGAGCCAATCACATTCCCTGTTTAAAGGGCGTGGAACAGCAGGTAATGCTGATCCAAAAGTCAGTGAAGATTGGTTGTCTTTGCAAATTTGGACGTCCTAGACTGCAATTAAGTATCTGGGTCATGGTAGCAATATCACCTGTCAATGCTAAAATGAGTGCAAATAACACAAGTTATAGAGGCGCATACAAGATATAAATATGTGTCTACGAATATTTGGAAATATGCACATATAAATAGGCATACATACGTAAGCAAATTCAATTAGCCCTTATAATTTCACTATGTAACAAATGCCAGAGTACCATGAAAAAACTTTGAGGCCCCTTGGTGGACTCATTGTTGACACTCCACTACATTATCCCGATATTAAATCTGCACTTTTTAGAAGGTGACATCCTCTATCCATCTACTGTATGAATTTAGGGCCTGATTTAGAGTTTTGTGGATGGGTTACTCCGTCACAAATGTGACAGATATCCCGTCCACTGTATTACAAGTTCATTATATCCTACGGCACTTGTAACATGATGGACCAAATAGCCATCCAATTTGTGACAGAGTAACCAGCCGGCCAAACCCTAAATCTGGAACTTAGTGCCATGGTCTGATCTCACAGACCCTACAGCTCCCTTTCCAACTCAATTCTTACTTAAATGGTTGTGCTATGCATTAATACCAAATTCAGCCTCACAGAGCCATCCAAATTCATCTTGTTTATGTTCAAATGGAGGAAGCCCTTCATTTGAGTACTTGGAGAAGAAACCCCAAATCCCTAGTCAGATATGCTAATAGGTGAAAATCAAATACAGGATCCACAGAAGAAAAGAATGTGAAATATATCCAGAAGCTCAAACAGATCCTTTAAAAACTGTTCTATGGAGCACATAAGAAACACTGCAAATGAAAGACTGATTGGTGCTGCACTTTGAGCCCCCAAGTAAGGTGTGCAAAACTGCCATTTACAAAGGTACACTTCCAGTCCTAATGCACTGAATCACGATTTGCAGATCTTTACTCTCGTATAGTACAGATGCATTTTGACAGCAAACTGAGGTTTAGGTTTGTAGGCATCGCTGAGTATGTCTTTCTGGAACAGCAGGTACAGACACACACACATTTTGAATTCAACAACATAACATAACATTCATAAATCTTTTACAGTTAGTTTCCACTGTGAAAAGGCACACATAGGAATTCTCAATGAAGGCAGTAGGAAGTGTGTTTCCACAGTGAGAATATGCAAGGAACACTCTCACCCTTAAAAGGGTGTAGAGGAAAGGGCTTCTATGTGGGTAAACATATTTCCTATCATAGAAAAGCATGAAAGAAATGAAGTGTTTAAAAGCACTTTGCGACAATTGTAAGATTTCGACTTGGAAATTGTGCATGCGTACATTTTATCCATATGAATGCTCCTAGAAATTTACGATTGACGCAGGTTTGCATCACTGATTTGTAGACTTGTGGAAAATCTCACTAGTCACAATAAAAGCATATGCCACTACTCACTATCATAAACATTCTAAATATATGGCAGTAGCAAGTCATGAGATATGATTTTTATCGCCAGCCACAACATGTTTGAGGAGAATGCCAATAAATCTCACGAGTGAGCAGCTCCAAAAATAGCCAAAATTTAAAAATGGCATGTGTTGTTACTCCGGCTAATGGTGTGTATAGCCTATCCTTATGATAGACTGTCCCAAATAGCGAAAATGCAGTCACCAGTTTTATTACAAACAATTTCCATATCAGCATCGTTCATTGAGGTACACTTATCGTCAACGATGTGGGATTCATAAAACATATATATGTATGCATACATATTTACACTTAACAGGCATACCTATATTTATATAGATATTATATATATGTATATACACATATATATTTATAGGGAGGTAATCATATATATATATATATGTATATATGTAATTTGTACAAATTAGTCATCATTGTGCTCTCTCATAATTACAATGTGCAGTTTCATACAGAAAGAATATGTATTGGTACCATGAAGATTTTGATGCATGTATATCCTCATTTACAACACATTCTCTGCTGTACAGTGTGTTAACGTTTCGGGTGAATGACACCCAGTTAAAGGGTTATGAAGCCCTTGAGAAGAGCAAACATTGCAAAACACCTCCGTCAAGGAGGTGCAAGATACAATACAGTACATATATAATAAGTTTTAGACTTTAACAAATGAATAAAAGACAATATTT
Source organism: Calotriton arnoldi (assembly GCA_963921515.1). Classification (NCBI taxonomy): domain Eukaryota; kingdom Metazoa; phylum Chordata; class Amphibia; order Caudata; family Salamandridae; genus Calotriton; species Calotriton arnoldi. The sequence goes on from CAWUFW010001804.1 coordinate 1,250,723, forward strand.
GAAATAAACTAGGACAAAACAAAAGACCAAACAAATGAACATTGTTCTCATTGTGTTGTTGAGTTAGTATCAGCAATCGCGCGGGCGAGCCCTGTTAACTAGAAAAGAGTCCAATCACTTGCTAATACAGTGATTATTTCTTAGGCTTTATTTATCTGCTTCTTCGCCAGAGTCACTGGATTTGCCTCCTTGTTGGCCATCAGTAGTCGTAAATTTCAATCTTCCCTCCTGACTCTCGAGTTGCGGTCCTGGGCTCCTTTTTGGACACGCCTCAAACATGGAAGCAGGACGCACTATACATTTCAGAGAAATAATAACAGATAAAGATGTGTTGTTAATGACCTTCAACATCAGAAACAATGACACCAAGAACAATCTCCAGCCAACAATGCACAAAAAGAGAGAAAAAACCCTAAAATTGTACACACGAAACAAAAGTCACGCTAACGATTACCCACCTTATACAAGTATGTTCTTATAGCATTTAAGAAATTTGAAAGTTGGTTTGAAGGCAGTAAGGGTGTCGTATAGCTGATTTAATATATGTAACAACAACATGGCACAGTGAGTTAACCAGTTATTTATCACATCTGTGTGTGACCAGCAGGGCTTAAGTTTGAAACCCGGCAAAGCCAACTCAGCCTTTCGTTTTTTTCCAATGTCAGAAAATGGAGTGACATTCGACTACTTAACAGAAAAACTTTTGATAGGAAGAATTGGCATGGTAATGAGGACATCATGATTCATAGTAGCTAATGCCATGGACCAATGGAACATAATGGACTGGGAGGGTGAGCCATCATCTGCTTCAGGCCAGATGGTATGTATAAAGCAAACACAAGGAGATGATGGACGGAGCGCTGAAACTTTTCAGACACTCACCCCAGTCACAGATCTGGGTTGAATCCATCCTCATTCTTTAGCTCACTTCGCCATCTCAGGTCAGACCCACCTATATGCAAATCAGTCTTGACCCTGTGCCTCATGAGAAAAGTCCAGCCCGAACTGCCATGCCAGGTCTTCCCTGAACCGGAAACAAGCATCCGGGGACCGGTTTCTGGGTAACACCCTTCATCAGCCAGGCTAGCTTGAATCCAGTGGCAAAGTGAGCAAGGGACCCACGTCTGGGCATACCCTGAATCCTCAGACCAGCCAGAAACTGGTCCTAGGATGCTTGTTTCCAGTCCAGGGAGGACCTGGCCTGGCAGTTCGAGCTGGACTGTTCCCATTGGGCGCAGGGTCAAGACTGATTTGCATATGGCTGGGTCCAAACTGGAATGGCATGGTGAGCAAAAAAACGATGGATTTAGGCCCAGATCTCTGTACTGGGGTGAATGTATGACATTGTTCTGCATTCTGTCCATCAATTGTTCTTTTTGCATTTGTCACCCCGAGTGGGACGGGTATGCCCAGACGTGGGTCCCGTGCTCTCCATGCCACTGGAGTCAAGCTATCCTGGCTGATGAGGGCTGAAAGCCCGAAACCAGTCCTAGGATGCTTGTTTCCAGTCCAGGGAGGACCTGGCGTGGCAGTTCGGGCTGGACTGTTCCCATTGGGCGCAGGGTCAAGACTGATTTGCATATGGCTGGGTCCAAACTGGAATGGCATGGTGAGCAAAAAAACGATGGATTTAGGCCCAGATCTCTGTACTGGGGTGAATGTATGACATTGTTCTGCATTCTGTCCATAAATTGTTCTTTTTGCAGATGGTATGTATAGCCAGGGAAGTGGTCTTTGTTCCAACTATGGTACCAAGCGTGACTGACTAATTAACTTAAACTTCTACAAGATAACACTAGAGGACAAGGGCAAGCCTGCAGTTAGGAAAAATGTATTCCAGTTGATCGATAAATTAGCAAGCTGAACTATCGTGGTGTGTTTCTGGTCACATTACCAAATTCTGATAGAAAGCGAAAAGCTAAGCAATTATAAGAGGTAGCTATTTTGTGAACTCCTTTGCCAACAAAGTACAGCTGCACACAAACAAGGCAAGGTATTATATATGCATAAAGTACCCCCTGCCGTTATTATAAGGATATTGCGCATCACTGAGGAGTTCTATAATCATATAGAGTAATGAGGCCTAAGGGTGAATTCCTTTATAAGGTTATGGAACTCCAAGGTGACTTGTAATACCCTTATCATGTACGGCAGGGGGTACTTTTTCCCATATAAAATATGGTCACACCATCACCTTTCCCACAGACCACTTAAATCCTTGGAGTGTAGCTCTTTCATAAGAACGAAAGCGCATGTTTGCAAATATGCAGAATAAAAATAGAACTTCTAGTGCAAAATGAAACACATCAAAAACCTGTTAGATATTTGTTGCAAAACATATTAGAATCAAGTTCAATCAGTTTTGAATAAGCTGCCGTAGATCAGAATGTGTAGAACCATGTAGACAAATTCTCTATAATTATCTAAGGAGTGCCAAAATTAAATGTTTTTTCTGCTTGTCACTGTAACCTAGAAAAACGGAGCAGAAGAGAGAAAAGCAACGTTTTATTTTTGTTGCTTTAAACAGCTGTTCGGTGACCTGAGGTCTTTTATTTTTAATAATCGGTGACTAGGAGCTTCACAAGTTGCTGATTATAAACAAATTAGATATGGGCATTTATACAGGGATTTCGGAATCCCATTTATAATATATATTCTTGACAGGTTGAAGTCCAAACCATTAAGCTCAGAGCAGAAGGTGACCATCTCTCCACCGAAGCAGAAGTTTATCTAGTTTTGTGGAACAGTTCAGAAGTTGACTGAGTCCTGGAACAGTAATTTAGTAGTTGATCTAGTCCTTATTTAGTCATTTTGGATGACCTGCTAGATGGGCTTACAGACCGAGATGGTGGTCTGCTGTCCCATGCAGGCCACTATACCTGTGTTGCAACCAATTATGGGCCACACTTTGGAATTTTAGCAAGACCAAATGAGCATCCCATCATAGAGAAGTTGGTACATTGAGCACCACTTAATTTGGTAACAGTAATCCCCGTTATTCATAGTGATTAGAAGTGGCAAAATTGTGTCACAAAGTGCTATAGAAAAATGTTGTTAATATTATTATTATTATTATGGTAGTATTAGTAGTAGTAGCAGCATTATTATTAAATTGAAATTCTTAATCAGATCATAATAAGTTTGCAGTACCTTTAATTGATCATTTCAGCTAAAAAATCTGATGCCTTTTTCCCTCACATTAAAAATTGTCTTTTTTAATGGGCATTTCTTGGCACCACACCAAGCAGAAAATGTACCCCGCGTCCAAGCGTAGATCAACTCTATGGACTGGATGTCTGGACCGATCTATGGTCTATGAGCGACTGTGGCGAGCCCACCTTTAGCAGCCAGCCACTGAGGTAGGGGACAAAGTGTACTTCTGACCTTCGAAGATGGGAAGCGACCACCGCTATTACCTTAATCAAAACCTGAGGGGCTGAAAGCAGCACAGTAACCTGAAAGTGTTCCTGGCCTACCTTTAACCTAATGTGAGACTGCAGGACAGATATATGGAAATACACATTCAGCAAGTCCAAAGACTCTGTTGAGGTTCCTGGGTCTAGAGCTGACAGGTTCAGAGCCAGATTGAGCATTCTGAACCGGTGCTTGCTCAGAAAGGTGTTCAGGGGGCATAGGTCCAATATATGCCTGATGCCTCCATCCTTCTTTAGAACACGAGTAGCATCCTTTTCCCTTCTCCATACCTGGCTTGATGACACACTTGGACAAAAGAAGGTTTACTACGTGCATTCGGATTATGGAGTGATCCTCTAAAAGTTGTCCTGGTGTGTGAGGAAGATATTGAGGGGAGGAGATGAATGGCAGGGGATAGCCCCTTCAAATAATTTGTAAGACCCACCTATTCAACAGGCTGGATCTCCAGCTGAGGAGGAAGTGTTGTCTTGTGCCTCCTACCAAACAGGCTGCAGCGTCCTCCCCAGCCTGGGTATCCGCTAATGACTACGCCACACGCGGAGCTTAGGATATTAGGTCTTTATTCATCTGTGTGTAACCGCAAAATCAACATTCTAAACCTGCATTCATTTCACTCTGCTCTAACACAGACGTCACAGTTCTACGGAGTCAATCGGGAGCCAAAAGGGTTCAGTCATTGCTAACTCACACAACACTACATCTCTCCCTTTGTTAAATAAAATTTCTTTTTTTTACAAATATATACAATCATAGGATTTCAATGAGTCTTTGTGGTGCTTTGATCAAACGACCCAACCGTGTCTTCAGAAACTGGGGGAGGGCAGTCGAAGTGTCCATGATCTGTGTTGACGATGTAGGAACAACAGCAGTAAGGGGGTCTTCAATTGCCCTTTTAGACCTAGTCTCTACATTGACATCAGTGCATGACGAAAGATAAGCCACTTGTCGGAAATGCGCGGAATCTCTTGTAATGGACTTACTAGGATGTTGGACTGTCACCATGGGTCCTGAGCTGGTCTTAACATGAAAAGGCTCAGCATCTAAGGGAGCATCAGATTTTCGTTTTCTAGATTGACGAACAAGCACTCGATCTCCTCTAGTAAAAGTAACATCTTTGGCATGTCGACACTTGTCTGCATAGGCCTTCATTTTGATTTTATGACCCAAGTCTCTGATACGAGTTTCTACCTCAGTACTTGATCTTCTGTTAGTCCATTGAGGTAACTTGGCCGTCAAGGCTCTCCTGAACACCAATGTTGCAGGGCTTTCACCCATGGTTGAGTGAGGGGTCGAATGGTAAGCTTGAAGAGTAGAATTCAATACAGTGTTAAGGTCACGCTTTTCCAAAACAGCACAATGAACAGCTTTCTTGAGAGTACTCATGAAACATTCAACAAGGACATTGGCCTGTGGCCAAAGAGGTGTGTTCTTCTGATGCTTCATATTAAGATGACTGAGAAAGTCTCTGAATTCTTGACAGTTGAAAGGTGGGCAGATTTTTTAGATTGCAGGAACACCCCATGTCCCGAAGATGAAATGAAATGAAATTTGTACTTGTAAAGCGCACTGTTACCCTAGGGTGTCCTGGCGCTGTACGCATACCGCTGTGGAACCCTTCCTGTCTTTTCCCTGTGAAATGTCCACTCCTGGGCACCCCCAAGGTGAAGCCAGGCATCCCAGCGCTGGTGGGGCCGTTGTGGAGATTAAGCAAGCTATTGCCCAGAGTTGCAGAGTGGGACCCATGATTAGAATAGGCACCGAGGCGAGAATTATCAGGTCCGAGGAAATTGAGCCCAAGACCCGCCGAGGCGGGAATTGAACCCTGGTCCCGGGCCAGATCTCTGCATCAGGGTCTGCCGCTCTAACCATTGAGCCACACTTCTCCACATAGATGCTATCTATTCTCTTGACTCTTGAGTGATGGATGAGAGATCTTCTATCAATGGAAAGCAGGGGTATTCTTCAACAAACATTAGGTAATGTCCTTTGTCAAGAGGACCAAAGAAGTCAATGACAGATCTTTCCCATGCATGCTTTGGCAACTCTGACATGTTTAAGGTGTGCTGAGTGGTTTTTGATGAAAGGCAGTTGCATATATGACAGGCCTTCAATTCGCTTTCAACTCTCTCATAGAGATGGGGAAACCAGACTCGGTCTCGGAGAGCTTGTTTTGTGACAAAGATTCAACAATATCCTTCATGGGCCGCTTCAATTATCCGTTGTCACAGACTCTCTGGAATAACAACTCTTAAACCTCTCAGGATAATGCCTTCTTGAGTAACAGACAGTTCATCTTTGACATTTTTAAACTTCTGGTATTCACTGTTACTGGTAAGAGGTCAAGTGTGCTGGTTCCAAGATTGTTGTCTAATAATGTCTTTCACTTTTAACATGTTACTATCTTGACTTGTGGCAGTGACAATTTGTTCCATTAAAATGGCAGCTGGCGTTCTTGATTTCACAATGAAATTTGTGTAGGCTTCAGCCGTGTTGAAAGTGGTACAATGGTACTGTAGAGGCACTCATAAGAAATAGTCAGCAGGGTTTTGATCTTTCCCTGGATGGTGCACAATTGTATAGTTTTATTCTTGTAATTGTAGACTTCAACATTCAATGCGAGCAGGCATCTTGGCCTTTGGATTGCCAAAGATGGTCAACAATGCTTGATGATTCATCACAAGCGTGGAAGGCTTTCCATATAAGAATACGTGTAAATGTTCACAAGCCCACACCACTGCTACATTTTCTTTCTCTGGTTGTGAATAAGCAAGGTCAAATCCCCAATATGTCTTCGAGCATTTGGGTGTCTCCTGTTCTGTGCAGGGATTGCGCCTAACCTGCCGGGGTTAGCGTCAACAACAACCTCTGTATGAAGCTTTGGATCAGAGTATGCCAACTAAGTAGTGTTCTCGATAGCTTGTTTGATCTTCTTTGTACTTTGCTCGCATTCATTTGACCAATTAAATGAAACATTATTTTTCGCTAAGTCTCTCAACAGAGCACATAAGGTGGCAAAGTCTTGTATATATATATAGAACACTAGCTGGCCATGCCAAGGAATGAACTTAACATGGAAACATCTTGTGGGGACTGGCAGTTGACAACTCTTGCACTTTAGTTGGATCAGGTGTCATGCCCCCATCAGAAAAGATATGACCAAAGAATTTTAGCTTTGTCTTATGGAACTCACATTTATCAGCATTCAAAGTCCACCCTGCATCCGCAAGTAAACAACACACTTGCATGACAGGTTTATCGTGCTCCTTCTATGTCGCTACAAAAAATAACGTTATCACTACAAATAAAGGCATTCATGACAGTCTGTATGATACGTCGAATGACATCCTGAAACAGCTCTGCAGCTGATGGCACACCAAAATGTTGTCTTTTGTATCAGAACAGACAAATATGTGTTTAAAAGTTTGTAATGTTCCTGCAACTCTCCTCAAGTTCCAACTGATGATATCCTTTATTCAAATCAAGGTGAGAGAAGACCTTCGCACCATTCAATTGGGTTATCATGTTGTGTGGACCAAGATGTTGCTCTCGTTCATTTACCTTGTTTGCTTCACGCATGTCAAAACAGATGCATACCGCTCCTTCACTGTCCTTATTCAGCACTACCACTATGGGAGAAACCCAGTGTGTTAGGCCAGTGCAGTGTTCAACGATATCATACTTGAGCAATGATTCAAGTTCTTTTTCAACAGCTTTCTGTAAATGAAATGCAGTTCTCTGTGTCTTTGAGCAAAAGGATGCATGTCCTCATTAATGTGTAAATGTACTTTCATAGTCTTGAGTTTTCCTAACCCATGAAACAAAAAAGGGAACTGAATTACTATTTCGTGATGAGCAGAACACTAATATCACAGATCAGCAGCTGTGCTGAAGCTGAGTAAACATGCCCTTGATGCCGTACCTTGAAGTACATGAATGGGTGCTTGTACTTTGGTTTTCTTGTGTTTCATCCATCATTGCTTCAAATGAACCTTGACTTTTTAATGGTGCAGATGCAGGCCATGTATACACTTGAGATTTTGATTGCGTAAGTCATGACAAAGGAGATAGTTCATTGCATTTCTCCTCAGGCATTATGTTTATTGACACACCACAGTCAATAATGTGAGGTATTGAGCAACCATTTACCGTTACCATTTACCGTTAGTGTAATCTTCGGACAATGTTTGAATAACTTTGGTGCTTTTTCATGTAGACTTTTCTTGACCTGTATTTTTCTTCACAAGCGGCCTGTCCAACAAGCGCACATTTTTCCAAGGTAAACATCAACATTGTACAATCATCTTCTCCACTTTCACTTGGTATAAATACTGAAGAACTTTTTCACAATGATTTAGATGACGATCGACATTTAGTGTGAATTTGCTTCAATTGGTGTGGTCAATTAGGCCTTGTGGGCATGCGTCGAGTGTCGCTTCTGAAGCGTTTGGGCGGCCATTTTGTCTTCAAGCTGTGATGTACGTACTTTTTCCTTTGCCTTGCAAACTGTTACAAAATGGTTGTCCTTCCCACAGCCTTTGTAAACCTGTCAATGGTGCGACATTTACCTTCGTGTGAAAATGAAAATCCACACCTGAAGTACAACTTCTTCTTCCGTGGAGATATCACTCTGTGTCCCTCTGCCTTGTCCTTTGGCTTACTTTTCATGTTCATGACTGACTCACTTTGTGCATCTCCAGCCTCCACATTGGCAGATTGTTGATCGGCACTTTCTTCAGCTCTGGCAGTCATGAGAAATTGCTCCAGACTAAGAGTTTCTCTCAGCATTCATCATCTGAATGAATCTGACAGACATCACCAATAACTCTGAGGCGTATAGCTTCCTCATCATTAAATTAATTGAACTTACAGTGTTTGATGCACGTATCCAGTCTCTCAACAAATTTGTTGTTGGTCTCACCAGCTTTCTGTTATTCGTGACTGAAAATGTACCTTCCGTAATCGACATTCGGATATTGGATTGAACTGGAGATTCAAGGCTTCTTTGATTTGACGGTATGTAATTTTGTCAACTGGCAGCATTTTCTTTATGACTTCTTTAACACCTTCACCAGCTAGATTCTTAAGGTATTTGATAATCTTCTTATCAGTTTCTTCCAGCGCATCAATTAAATCATCAAATGTCTCTATCCAAGCAGTCCATCTGTTGCAAATATTCAGCTTTTTGGCGGTATCCCTCTTTATGGCCTTCCCAGCAGGTTCTGGGCCAATGACGTTTAGACTTCTCAGATTTCGTTATCTTCAAATGCTTTACACAGGCTGGAGTTGCACTTTGACTCCACATATGCCAAGCGTTGATTAAGCACTTCCACTGAGGCACATGTGGCATGCACAAGCAGTTTGCTGGACCATGGCAAACTCTCTGGGAAAGCACTGTCAATATTTGGGTTACATATCCCATATCTCATGGCCAGTTAAGCGTCCTCCCGAGCCTGGGTACCTACTATGACTACACCAAACACGGAGCAAAGTATAGCACGTCTTTATTCACCTGTTGCTTGAACATGAAATACCTTGAAAAATCAAGAGACAAGATGCGTTTGACAAACAGGAACAGTTCATTTAATTAAACAATGCAGCCGGGAGCACAGTCCCAAGCATAGGGTCTGAGGACTGTCTCAATTTACAATAGGTCTAACAGAGTTTTATACAGTTCGTTGAATGTAATAAAATGTTTACGGTGATCCTATTTTGGTAAGGAATGTGTACCTCTGTCTTTGGAGCCATAAATTAGGGTACTGGATGAGGAATCCAGGTGGGCCTCGACCTTGCGTGGACACAATGGGGCCAGTGGTTATCGTGTCCAGATATCCATCATGGGGAGCGTGTGATCACTGCATGTACTGTGTGTGCTGTGTCTTGATTGGTTAAGTGTTCCTAACTTCATGTGGCATCTGACTTTATGGTGTTTTGGGAACGCACGCACCCCTCCGGCCAAGTGTGCTATATTGGGGCCAATCTCCCTGGACCATTGTGGTGTCGCTGTGCCTACCTGTAGGATCAATCTGGGATTTCCTGTTTGCGCATTTGTCTGCTGGCTACGTGCCACCTCACCTATGAGCTGTCAAATAGTGACCCCAGGCCTGGGTCTTAGGGCCTGCCTAATTAAGTATTTCTGAGTTGGGTTGATGTGGAGTTCCCAATGGGCGAATTAGTCAATAAAGATGCAATTTCTTTTTTAGGAATAGTTAACCCTTTAATCTAATCAATAAGGAGCTATCCGGCAGCGCTTGCACAACATACGGACCATTTGCATCAAATTTGTCTGCATACTACGCATCATGCTAACAGAGGACCCCCGTCCACTCACCTGAAAGTAAATAAAAATAGTGGTGCCGATGAAGGTGGTAGTCATGTACACCCACCGAAACGTATGTTGACCAGATCATGGGAAACCCCTCAAAGACAACACCAAAGTGGAATAAATTGTGATTTACTCAGTCCGCTTGATCGTCATTGGTGTATGTCATACAAATAAATAGAGGTTTTTTTCCCCCATTTCTTTTGCGTGTGATTGTTTCGACTGTGAGAATGTGGTTTGTTAGGTGAGATTGGTTGATTTGAGGTTGCATTGGTTTTCTTTGGGGAATAGGTATGAATTAATAGAATGTAGTCTTATGTCTTTCCATGTTTTTTATCTGTAAATAATACATCTTGCACATGTTAAAAATGAAATGTTCACTAATAACTTGTTTGTATTTTTGCACATTGAGATCTTAAGATAGAAATGTACATATCTTTATAAATTGAGATCCTATAAAAAGACAATTTTAAAAATAGAAAATGATGAACATACATAAAACTTAAAAACATTTTAATACAATTTATTATTCTTTGTGGAACCTTGTATGGAAAGACTGATTATTGTGGAACAGCCCTGTTGTTGAGCCCTTTGCAGGCCACCAGTAAAATGATATAGGTCTGACAGGAGCATCCTCTTATGTGATTTTGCAATTTAGTTTTTATACATGACTGTATCGTCATTCATATTGACATCAACATTTTTTAATATTAACATTCCCCCTTTAGCTGAATTTTCAACTACACTGTCTAACCCATACTTCATGACAGTTACTTTATTGGGGGACAGTTGTTCTTCAGTTTCGACAATCATTACTTTCCTAGTTACTTACATTCTACCCAATTTGATGACTGCGTTTTTTACAGGAGTAAATCCCCAATTGCACAGAGCTACACACAAACAAGAAAAAGATGAAAACAGACAGCAATGACGTGCACAATCCAGAAAGCCACAGAGAGACCAGGAGAACCAATTCGAGAACCACACCTGCTCTGGGGCACCTCCCTCCTCACACGTCTTTTTGTAAACTGTGCAGTGCTTGGAAGGGAAGAGCCAATGTCCCATTATCCAGGCCATTCCCTGGGATAAACATGCAGCAGACCCACCAATCTTGGCACACACCCCTCCCTCCATTGCTGTAATTAAGTCTAACACATACCGATGCTGCATCACCGTGAGGCGGATTGCTCTCAGTTCTTCCTTGATCGAAGTAAGGCCGAGCTCAGTGCTGTTCATCATTTTAAGCATTTCTCATCTGAAGATTTGAAGCAGGTGGGCATTGGCTTTCGTCTGCATGGTGAAGAACTGTATGGACCCTCCTGCCGATACTTGTGAGTCCAAGAACAGTCTAAATTCCTCTGGAATGTCCAAAGCGTAGAACCTTAAATTGGTACCGTTGACCACTTACCATGAAGCGCAGGTAGTGATGATGAGCCGGATGAATTGAAATGTGAAAGTAGGCATCCTTCAGGTCTAGTGTGGCCATGAAATTGTCTTGCTGCAGTAGGGGTAGGTGACTTCCTGAAGAGTGGCCATGTGAAAATGTTCCCACAGGGCATATCTATTGAGAGGCTGAAGGTCGAGGATTGGTCTGAGGGAGCCATGCTTTTTGAAAATAAGGAAGTATAAGAAGTAGATGCCTTTGCCCTCGTGTTGAAGGGCACTGGCTCTATGGCTCCCTTGAGTAAGAGTGCCTGAACCTCCTACCTTGTAGTAAAATGAGATGTTCTGGGCTGAGAGTGTGGGTGCGGGGTGGGATGTTTGCTGGGGTAGAAATGAGCTCCAGGCACTAGCTGTGACTGATAGATAAATACAACCCATCGATCTGTAGTGATCTCCTCCCAATGGGGAAGAAACCTCTGAAGTCTCCCCCAACAGGCGTAGTGTGATGGGGGGGGGGGGTATGAGGCAAATCAGTTTTTAGAGGTAGAGGCTCCCTTGCTGGGAGCGCCTCTGGGACTATTTAATGAAATTGATGTGACAACTAAATTTCTGGGTATATGGGGTGATGCAGTCCCACAAAACTATAATAAACTTTTCTGAGATTTATGTTTAATCTTTTCCACATAAAAATGCAGAGACATAAAAAGCCTGTTATCCTCCAAAATTCAGTAACTGGGGTACTGATATGGAAATGAGGTATGCTGACTGAGAGGGAGGGTTATACTTGATGAGAATGACCGGGAAAGTTTGAGAAGAAAGCAAGCCTTTGGCAGGAATACCAGAGATTGGCCTGATCTCCTGAGACTCTCTCTCCATGGGGTTAATGGGCTAGGATGTCAATAGGTCGGTCAATGGGGCTTGCCCTTAGTTTTGGACTCTATGAGACTCCTTTAAATATGCTTTTGGCTGTGTGAGTACGAATGCTTTAAATTGACCCATGTTTTCAATGTCAAACAATCAATCAATCAGTACTTGTTAAGCGTGACTACTCACGTTGAGGCGCTGGGGGTGGGGGCTGCAAGTACGACTTGAATTGGTGCTGCAGTTCAGTCGAAGAGCCAGGTCTTGAGATCCTTCCTGAATTGGGTCAGCAAAGGGGATGGCCTGAGGTGGACAGGCAGGGTGTTCCAGGTTTTGGCGGCAAGGTAGGAAAAGCATCTGCCTCCGGTCCTGGTCTTGCAGATCAGAGGAACGGTGGAAAGGGCCAGTTGGGCAGAGCGGAGGTGTCTGGTGGGTACGTGGAATGAGAGGCGGTGGTTCAGGTATGCTAGTCTGGCGTCGTGGAGGGCTTTGTAGGCATGTGTGAGGAGCTTGAAGGTAACTCTTGTTGACTGGGAGCCAGTGGAGTTCTCGTAGGTGTTCGGAGATGTGGCTGCGGCAGGGGATGTTGAGGACCAGTCTGGCTGCAGCATTTTGAACGTTCTGTAGTTTCCTGAGGAGTTTCTGGGTGACGCCTGCGTAGAGTGCATAGCCGTAGTCGTGTCTACTGCTGACAAGTGCGTGGGCAAGCGTCTTTCTGGCCTCAGTGGGGATCTATCCGAAGGTCTTTCGAAGCAGGTGAACAGTGTGGAAGCATGATTTGGAGAAGGCATTGATCTGGCAGTTGATAGTGAGCGAGGAGTCCAGTATGATGCTGAGGTTTCATGCATGGTCTGTGGGTGTGGGGTGGTTACTAACGCGGCGGGCCACCAGGTGTCTTCCCAAGCAGAGGTGTTGGGCCCCTGGATGAGGACGTATCTATAGGTGAGGATGTATCTATATTGGGGAATTCAGGATGAGTTTGACAAAGTTGTGACCTGGTTGTTGTGTTATTAAAGAAAAAAGGCAAATTGTTTAAAAAAGAATTTAATAAATTCTAATTTTGATTCTAATTCTGGTATTGAAATGCATGGGTCATCTTTGCTCAATGATTTAAATGACCTAGGTTTCAAACAATATTAAAGAGCTAAGTATAAACAATTGTGCATTGTATCAGTAGGCACTCTAATCTTATCTGGTAAATATTAAACATTGTGAATTTATATGCATTATCCACTCATTAAGTTCAATATAATGGGCACTCTACTGACCACTTTTTTTCCCACAACATGTTGTCACATACATCCAGAATGTCTCATCAGCAATGACACAAATAACCTTCAATAACTTATTCCATTCAATTGTCCCTGCTTTATTTTATTTAATCAAATAAATTACAATTATATACGCTTATTTTAGTTTCCTCAGGGTAAAAGTCAAATAACTGATTGATCCTCCTAAGCATCTAAGGAGATTAATACTACAAAGCTTCCATCTCACTAACTGTACCTCATAACCATACTAGTCATTGCTGACCAGGTTGACCATGGTTTTATGTTTTTTATGCTTGTACTTGCTATCCTAATCAACTGCCTAATATGCTCTAGCAAGGTGGAGAAATTATCCTCTGGATCTGAATATGAACAACTACCAGCTACAGTCTTTTGCAAGGTCCTCCAGAAGCATGGTATCTGGATAGATTTTTGAAAAGCTATGTATTCGCAGGTGTCTAATTTACCAGTACAAATAAAACATCCACATACATTTTTCATTTTAAAACATGGGTACTTATAATTTATGTAACACATGACTTCTTTGTAGTTAGAAACTGACTGAAAGAAAAAGACGCATTGTTCATCTTAACACACCTCTTCTGATGAGACAGCAACAAGAGTTGTGTACATTCTTGTGGCCAGTCACTGGTTGCTGGCCAACACAATGTAGGTGAAATCTTGGTTAGTGTTCTTTTTTTTTACTGTTGCGGCTATTTCCTTGTTTTTAGGCTGCAGCTTAGACTAGTACACAGCTCATCGGGTTGGCAATTGAAAACTTTTGTTTTGACACACAACGGCCTGTGATATTCCAGCCCCATCATATTTAATGTAGATACCCTTATGAATTTAGGAACAGTACCAAAAATAGACTTCATGGCCTCGTTAAAGGCCTCGACTTTCTGGGGGTTGAGTACCCCTTCACCTTCTTCTGTTTACGCTGTGACTTGGATTACAACTTACCAGATGACCTTCACCACACAGAGGATCTGTTGCAGGATTGGCCTCAAGAGCAGGAACAGCTCCACGACCCTGACTTAGTGGGATGTGCATGGCTTCTTTCAATGTTCGGCGATGTACAGCTTTGCTTCTTGGCCACAAATCGCCTTTGGGTCGTGCCCCGAGCCCACACACCAGGGGCACACCTTGGGTGGAACCATCTCCGAATGCTTTTTTAAACACTCATGGCATGGTTTGAACCCTGTAGTGTTAAGAGGGGACATCGTTCCCTTGCACACTGGAATTCAGTTTGAAACAGCTTGTTAAACTGGCGATAAAAGGAGTGGAGCTCCAGATATTCACTTGAAGGTGAGGAAAGAAAGGAACTGACATTGGCGTGCAGGATTGGCATTTATATGCAGCTCCTCTTGGAACAAAGTCAACAAGGAGTGAAGGCACCACCTGGCAGCAGGAGCATTGCTATTCATTTCCAGATCCAGTCTGGTGCCTGGGTAATTATTCTTATGGTGAGCAATTTTCAATTAGAAATACACTTCAGAACATAGTTTTGCACACAAAATGCATCTATATGGATTCCCTGACTGGTGAAGTTGGAGGAAAGGAGTTTGGGTTAACTTTGCAAGTGGAAGCCTGCACCTCAAGGCTTTCCAGAGTTGTCTGCTGAATCAAGACCATGAAGTCCCAGAGAACAGGTCTGTTGCATCATCCAATTAAGTGGCTCAGAGTGGGAGCAGAACAAGGTTTAGAACATGCTGCAGTGAAGCAGTCTGTAAGGCCTTTTTAAAAGGAAACAAAGGAACAGAGCTAGATGGCTCAGGATGAAGAATTTTCATACATACATAAACCTACGGGTCTACCATGTACAACTGAAAATCCAAAGCCTCTACAACACTGTGTACCACCACCACAACAATACACTCTCCTCAGTAGGCGGACAAAAAAGGAGACTTAAGGTCAGTTTCAGATGAAGTGTTAAAGCCACTAGCATTCTGCAATTCCAAATATAGACCTTCATCTGTGTATCAAGGATGGAGAAGCATATATGTCTCCTCGTCATCATCATAGTTAACTGGATCAGGCTCCTGGACAATGTCAGAGTTGGAGCCAAACAAGGCTGCCAGGCTCTGAAAATGCTGGTGTTGCGGCTGGGGATCAACAGGGTAGGCATCCAAAACCAGACTATGCTTTTGGTATGTTATAGTGTGATATGGGATGGGATTGCGATAAAGTTGTCCCTGGACCTGACATCAGAACCGGTGTGGAATAAGGAACCAGCACTGAACTGGAAACAACCGGTGGTGCTGTGAAGGAGGGGTCAAGGTGCACCTGGGAGCCCTCAGCAGGTTGGAGTGATGTCAAAAGGGGCCAGATGGTTGCAGGCGAGGACCTGCTGGCAGGGTTCTTACTTGGGCTGTCAACGGTTCTGTGTGACCTGAAGACCTGTCAGTGGGAACAGAACCACCGTAAACAACTGCAGCATGGCCTCTTGAAGGCCATTCTGCGACATTGACAATGGCCTGGGAAAGTCAGGGTGCACAGGCTCAAGACCAGGAATAAGGTCCAAGTAAGAGGACACAGCCGACAAGCCTTGGAGCTGTGACTGTGTGATTGGGAGTAACACCTCCTCTTGTGCTCAGCAATGTAAAGTTTGGATCTGCACTCCAATGTTGGCCTTCTGCTGCCATCAGGGGGGATTTACTACATGACTTTGAGTTATGCTTGTTTATGCTTGGGAAACCGGTTCCAAAGGTAAACATTGCATGAATCCATGACAGACATCTGCTTGCACTGTCACAGCATGGTTTAAAACCTGTAGCCTAAAGAGACATCCCTAGCACACAGTAAAAAACGTTTTGTGGGGAGAATGGCAATTACCGAAACTGGGAGCGGAGCTTTGGATCCCCATCACAGGGTGTGGAAGGAAAATGCTACTTACCCAGTATGCATCTGTTCTTGGCATATAGAGCTGTAGAGTCATAAGCTATTCATAGATCGCCATCTATATGTTATTTGTTACATCTACAAAGGTCCAATTTAGCGTACACTTCAATACGCTTACATCTGGCTGCAATAGCGGCATACCTCCAGAATAGACAACATCTATCTCTTTTTAGAGTGCCTGTTATCAAAGCCTTTATGGAGGGACTTAAAAGAGTCATTCCCCCGAGACGTCCACCTGCTCCAATATGTAATCTCAACATTGTTCTCACCAGACTAAGGGGTCTCCCCTTTGAGCCATTGCACAAATGTGAACTGCAATATCTCACATGGAAGGTTGCTTTCCTTGTTGCTATCACATCACTCAGAAGAGTGGACGAGCTTCAAGCATTAACTATAGAAGAACCCTTTTTACAAATGCATCAAAATAAAGTGGTTCTTGGAACTAATCCTGAATTCCTTCCTAAAGTCATTTCTGCTTTTCATATCAATCAATCTGTTGAGTTACCTGTGTTCTTCCCTCAACCAGATTCAGTAGCAGAACGGGCACACATTAGATGCAAGTGTAAAGAGAGCATTGCTTTATTACATAGAAAGGACAAAACCTTTCCGTACCACAAATCAACTATTTGTCTCTTTTGCTCCACCACACAAAGGCAATCCCATATCAAAATCAGGTATTGCAAGGTGGATAGTCAAGTGCATTCAAATATGCTATGCAAAAGCGAAATGAACGTTAACAATTCCCCCTAGAGCACACTCTACACGCAAACTGGGGGCCTCAATGGCATTCTTAGGAAATATACCCATAGATCACATATGCAAAGCTGCAACATAGTCTACACCTCACACATTCACAAAACACTATTGTGTAGATGTGTTAGGAAGACAACAAGCTAGAGTGGGCCCGGCAGTTTTACGTATATTATTTCAAACCACTGCAACAGATACAGGTTAGTCACCGCTTTGGGAGATAACTGCTATGTAGTATATGCATAGCATATGATCTAGAGCTCATATGCCTCGAACGGAAAATGCTACTTACCTAGTATGCATCTGTTCTTTGCATATATAGCTGTAGAGTCATATGCGCCCACCCGCCTCCCCGGGTACCTATACCTGTTGCAGTACCATCTTACTTAAATACATCAATTCATGGACATCTCCATTTACTACCCTTACTAACTCCATTATCACCCTCTGCGGGAAAATAATCTAACAATGGAGTCGATGCCCATGCGCACTATCACCAAAAGGAGGAGTCACCTACCTCGTGACTGGAAAGACTTCTTCAAAGAAAAACAAAGTGCAAACATCCGGACCCAACACTAGATGGCGATCTATGCATAGCATATGATCTACAGCTCATATGCCTCGAACATAAAGGAAATAACATCAGCAAACAGGAGAATTGTCTCTTTGCGGCTCCTTGTCGTTACACCCGGAAATGAAATGAGGTAGACACAGAGGCTATTGTCAGCAAGAGAGACCTATTGCAGATGTTTTCTGGATCCAGTCTGGTGACTGGGAAGATACAAGAGCTGAGGAATATGCAGTTAAAAGTATCCATCAGAAAAATATTCAATACTCCTTTCCTTTGATGTAAAGATCATCTTCAGACCCGATGGAGTCACTGAAGCCGTCAAAGAAGTCATAACTTGTGCTCGAGTCAAAGACAGCAATGTCACAGCAGTCTGAGGAACCAAAAACAATATTGTAAAGGCTGGGACAGACGCATCAGAGGGAGCTCTGCCAAATATCTTCAGCATGACCTCTTTAAATGCGGAGATCTACTCCGTTTAGGAGCTGGCTGTTGAAAAAGCAGGTTTCAGTATAGGCCCCAGAATAAGGAAAGGATCAGAAGAAAGAAGTAGTCCCTCCCTTGAACACATTCCTATTCTTATCATGAGATGATCGATGAAGCTCCTTCTTAAATATTTCATCCCTCCTCGATAAAGAATGGCTGCATGAGCAGGAACAGTTGTGAGTCCCTCCTCTTGAGATGGACACATGCTTTTCATGGAAGGGGCTATCAATTTGGCTTCCCTTTCCAAAATCCACTTTGGGTGCATAAAGGCACACAAAGAATAAGAAGTGATTTAATGGAAATAACTCACACATCACAAACAAGTGTGGGTCAGTGTCCAGCAATACTTGATGTTATGTGAAGGAGGGCTTAAAACACAAAGATTTCAAAGGAAATGTCTAAAAACAAATAAACTATTCAACAGCTGTGAATGAAAACTTAGTAAGTGCAGCAGCTCTAGATCCCATATCAATGAAGATGTGGAAAAAAGGAACTGGGTCATCACAGCCCTTAAGTAGTTTGGACGTAACTTATGGAGGAGTAACACAGCTTCATCTGTATTGTCATTGGATCTCATATTGTGTTGATGACATCTAGCTGTGGAAAAGTTCCAGATCCAGTCTGGTGTCCAGAAAGGGGGTTCAATCAAGAAAGCTGCAGAACAAGTATCAATTTCAAAGCATAATTATTGCCTATTGATTTAAAGGCACATCAGGCAAAGGCCAGACCACCAAGTCTATTAAGTGTGCTCATTTCCGTATCTAACATAGTACCAGTAGACAATGGTTCATCTCCAGCTTGCCCCAACCCTGACAATTTATGTACTGCAGATCCTTTGAAATGTTTATTCTAGCTGTGCACACTTTAAAACATTTCACCTATCACTTACGCTGAGCCCTTTCCTCAATTCCTACCACCCACAAACATAAATAAGCTACTGCATGGGTGACCCTTCAGGGTTTCCTGCCCATGCTTCAGGCTGTGTGGTGCCCTGCACATGTGAGGGCACAAATAGCCAATTGCGGGAGATGTCCTGATCTAGTAACAAGGCACAATAGTCAAATCAGTGTTCAAACTAAGCCCACCTAGTCATTCTACAGGTCTAAAGGCTTAGCTCATGCAAAAACACTCAGCTTTCCGAGGTGACATCTTCAGTATTTATAAAGTTTGAACATCCTGCTTTTGGTGTTTAATCTCTAGTTTGACCCTAAACAGAAAATTATATTTAAGAGGTCAGACTATAAATGGAGCCAGGGCAGTCTGCAAGTGACAACCACCCTTGTTCCTGCTACTTCTCGGTATATGCAGCATAATGGTGAAGGTCGTAGAGGGCAATTGATATTTCATTTTTTTTTTTTTTTTTTTTTTTTAAAGAAAATCCCACCCTTATTTTGGGTGGGACAAAATAATTCAATAAAGGGTATTTCTTCAACACTCCAACCCAAAAAAAATTTAAATGGCAGTTGTCTGGTCTAGAGCGTTGCCCCATGACTGTCCTCTGATCATGCTCCAGATACCCCATCTAATAATTTTCCTGCAGCACATGCATCATGCCATGCACCCAACACCCTTCGCAGATGGGCCATGATGGCATTAAACAGCCAAAAATGTTCAATTTATTGTATGGCTGTAATAAAGATAAATGCATTTAGCCATACCACAGTAATGCAAGACGAAATAGAAGCATGCCTCTAGAAGTCAATATCATTACGTCATGCAACAGCTTTTAGCAGGTAGGACACAAAATCATGCAGGGTATTTAGCTCTGCACAAAATGACAAGGACCAGGGCACCAGCAGTGAGAAAGAGATTTTTATGAGACATCCAGCCTATGTGAATTTTTGCTCATGCCAGTTCTGTGTTAGTGGGGAAAGAAAATGTAGACATCTAACCAGGTTTGGGTTGTGACTTCCTGCGTTCTTGGGCGCCCACTTCATTTTCTGCACTAGTAGAAGACTGCCTTGGAGTTCTTTTCACTGGAGTGGGGGGCTTGTCAAATTCCACCTCCGAGTCCCGTTTGCTGTGATCGCCAGTTTGTTCTAGCAAGGAAAGTCATTTGTTTTAAAACTTAACATTTACACACACATTTGTATAGGGTAACCATCAATTCAACTTCAATGCACCTCAACAACCTTCGCTAAAGGTGCAAGGGTGTCTATGGCACATTATAATACATTTGTTCACTATAGTTTTCAATGGGGGTAATTCCAAAATATCTTATATTTTTTCAAATATGATGGAAAAAAAGTTCCAAAATATCTTATATTTTTTCAAACATGATGGAAAAAAAAGGTTTACCCAACTAGACATGCTAGAGGAAACCCACAATAGTTGACATTAGTACACAGTAGAAAACGTTGGTGCAAAAGAAAATAATTTGCAAATCACCCCCAACCCAACCAACCACCCATCCACATCACATGCATGGTGCATAGAATTCGCAACAACGAATTAGAACATGTAGCTATTCCTCAAAAGAAAAATCATACTACAGGTGACCAAAAACAACAGCAGCGCTGTCATTTTAAATTTTCAAATACAAGAATTGGTGTCCTAAAAAGTCAATGGCAATTTATGTTATGGCTGGGAACACTAACTGACAGGTTTTGTACAAATTCAAAATATAGAGATAGTAACTATTTTATAAAGTTTACTTATAAATAAAAAAACAGCCCCGGAATATAAGTATTTAATAAATGCATAAGTATGCATTGAAAATAGAAGCTAAATTCTGTGATTTTCTGATCTGATTCAATTGTCGAAAGAGCAGAGAAGGACAAGTTACTTACCTTAGGTAATGCCTAATCGTTAGAGACATGATCTAGCCGCAGATTCCTTACCTTTGAATTTCCCAGGCATCAGACTGGATCTAGAAGATTTTTCTTTGAGAAATACCCTTGCCCGCTGGTAGGTGGCGTCGGTCGGCTCCACGTGACGTCGTCAGCATCGTTTCTGCCATTGTGATGTCCGCATCACCTATATAGGCGCCAGCTCGGTGCGCTTACGTCAGTTACTTTTCACGACTTTCCATGACAGGAGCGCGGAGCCATGAAGTGCACTGAAATTGGTGTGGTTCTGAACAACTAGGGCCCTGAAAGGGAACAGCCCTGACCCTAAAAACCTGTCTGCAGTGCAAGGAGGATGGGTAGGTCGGTAAGGAATCTGCGGCTAGATCATTTCTCTTCCAGATAAGGCGTTACCAAAAGTAAGTAACTTGTCCATCTGAAAGAGACATCTAGCCGCAGATTCCTCACCTTTGAATAGATAACCAAGCAATACCATCCCAGGAGGAAGGATAACGAACAAGTTTAGACCAGGACGTTCTGCAGGACAGATCGGCCAAAAAGCCCATCCCTCCGGACTTGACAGTCCTGGGAGTAGTGTTTGGTAAAGGTGTGCAGGGATGCCCATGGTTCTGCCTGACAAATGTCAAGGACCACATTGCAACGCCTTGGTAGCAACCTTAGCTCTGGTGGAATGAGCCCTTAAGCCGTCAGGAGGCTGCTTCTTGGCCAGAGCATAGCAAATTTTGATGCAGAGGACGATCTATCGTGAGATAGTCATCTTCTGCACTGCACAACGTTTTTTTGATTCAACGTCCCCCACGAAGAGTTAGTCGTCCACCCAGAACTCTTTAGAGCGGACAAGGCAGAATGACAACATTCTTTTTGGGTCCAGTAGGTGGAGATGCTCCTCTTCTTTAGAGGGGTGCGGAGGAGCATAGAAAGTAGACAAGGTGACCGATTGCCCCACATGGAATGGTGTTACCACTTCTGGTAAGAAAAAGGCCCTAGTGCGAAGAACCAACTTACCAGGGAAGATGGTCAGGTAAGAAGGCTTGGATGACAGCACCTGCAATTCGCTCACCCTCCTGGCAGAAGTTATTGCCACTAGAAAGGCTGTTTTGATGATAAGCAGCTAGAGGGGGCAGTTGTGCAGAGGTTCAAACGGAGCACACAGATGGAAGGTGAGAACCAAATTAAGATCCCATTGAGGCATGATGAAAGGGGCAGGTGGAAACATATGTATAAGCCCCTTAAGAAATCTATTTACAATAAAATAAAATAAAGAGGGTTGGTCTGGCAGCCTCAAGAAGGCAGACTGTTATATGGGGTTATATGGCCCTAAGACACATTGTCGACATTGCTAAGTTAGCATGAGTTTTGCTTACCTATGCTGCTGCTTTTGCGCACAGCGATACAAAAGGGGATGATGGACGGAACGTTTGAGCCAATCAAACACTCACCCCCAGTCAACTGATCTGGGTTTAATCCATCATCATTCTTTAGCTCACTCCACCACCCCAGTTCAGACATGGCCATATGCAAATCAGTCTGACCCTGTGCCTCATGGGAACAGTCCAGCCCGAACTGCCAAGCCATGTCTTCCCTGGACCGGAAACAAGCATCCTAGGACCGGTTTCTGGCATTTCAGCCGTCATCAGCCAGGCTTGCTTGAATCCAGTGGCAAAGTGAGCAAGGGACCCACGTCTGGGCATACCCCCGCCAACTTAGGGCGACCAAAGCGATACAAAAGGGGATGATGGACGGAACGTTTGAGCCAATCAAACACTCACCCCAGTCAACTGATCTGGGTTTAATCCATCATCATTCTTTAGCTCACTCCACCACCCCAGTTCAGACATGGCCATATGCAAATCAGTCTGACCCTGTGCCTCATGGGAACAGTCCAGCCCGAACTGCCAAGCCATGTCTTCCCTGGACCGGAAACAAGCATCCTAGGACCGGTTTCTGGCATTTCAGCCGTCATCAGCCAGGCTTGCTTGAATCCAGTGGCAAAGTGAGCAAGGGACCCACGTCTGGGCATACCCCCGCCAACTTAGGGCGACCAAAGCGATACAAAAGGGGATGATGGACGGAACGTTTGAGCCAATCAAACACTCACCCCCAGTCAACTGATCTGGGTTTAATCCATCATCATTCTTTAGCTCACTCCACCACCCCAGTTCAGACATGGCCATATGCAAATCAGTCTGACCCTGTGCCTCATGGGAACAGTCCAGCCCGAACTGCCAAGCCATGTCTTCCCTGGACCGGAAACAAGCATCCTAGGACCGGTTTCTGGCATTTCAGCCGTCATCAGCCAGGCTTGCTTGAATCCAGTGGCAAAGTGAGCAAGGGACCCACGTCTGGGCATACCCCCGCCAACTTAGGGCGACCAAAGCGATATAAAAGGGGATGATGGACGGAACGTTTGAGCCAATCAAACACTCACCCCCAGTCAACTGATCTGGGTTTAATCCATCATCATTCTTTAGCTCACTCCACCACCCCAGTTCAGACATGGCCATATGCAAATCAGTCTGACCCTGTGCCTCATGGGAACAGTCCAGCCCGAACTGCCAAGCCATGTCTTCCCTGGACCGGAAACAAGCATCCTAGGACCGGTTTCTGGCATTTCAGCCGTCATCAGCCAGGCTTGCTTGAATCCAGTGGCAAAGTGAGCAAGGGACCCACGTCTGGGCATACCCCCGCCAACTTAGGGCGACCAAAGCGATACAAAAGGGGATGATGGACATACCAATATTTTAAACAATGCCTGACTTTTGAACTCTGTTTTTGTTCTTCTATCTATGTCCTACTGACTTACCAGGGGGAGGGTGTTATATGGGGTTATATGGCCCTAAGACACATTGTCGACATTGCTAAGTTAGCATGAGTTTTCCTTGCCCCATGCTGCTGCTTTTGCGCACGCCTCTGCTAAGCGTTTGTTTTTGCGACACACTGCCTCTGCCCTGTGCATGATGACAGATTGTTTTTCACGTTCTCAACCTTCCCTTCAATTCTGTCTGAACATAATGTGCAAGGTCGGTCAACAATGTCTCTTGTTATTCTGTTCTGGTCAGTCCCTATTACCTAGACAAAACATGTAACCAACAGCTGCAATGCGGAAGAATCGTGCTTTGATATAACGTTGTTGCATGTTTTTGAAACACACTCAATGAAAGCCGTTCCATGGAGTTGAGCGCTGCTGTTCCTATGATGTAAACCTTTGGGTTTAGGCCTTCAGGTAGGGGTCTGCTAATAACGCCTAGAGATCTTCTGTTATATAAAATAACTTCTTACTGCCTTGGGGAGGGTGATTAGGCCCAGTTATTTAGCCTTTTTCACAGTCTTTATAAAATGACGACTCCTTTTATATTCTATGGTATTGTAACAATGCTAATGATTCTTGCTTTATGCATTTTGCCCGTAGTTGTGGTTCGCATACTGTATCATGGATCACTATAGTCAAATTAAACATTTTGAACTTATTTAGTGACTCTGAATATTTTTATTGTGGACAAGTACGTGAGAGCGAAAGAGTGTCTTGTTCCCGCGACTCCGAGGTGAATCGGGAGTGCTCGTGTTCTGGGTTGTCTAAACATTCGTAGCTTCTTGATATTTGTAGGAGACCGAATGAGACACTATTGCTAGTCGGTTGGGATTTTGGGTACTAAGGTGATAGGAGGTACACCCCTATTTACTGAGGTCCTGTTTTCTTGTGCATAGTTCTGTGTATGAGCAGAATCCCTGCAACATGGCGCCGCCAACGCTTGGTCTGGTTCTTATCTGGGAGGCGCTTGAGTAGTGCTTGTGCTGGTCCACAATACCCTCACTTCTGTTTCCGGAGACAGCTGTGATGGAGTAACCTCATATATTGACATTTTTATAGGTTTATTCAAGCTTGAAGTTTTAAAAGGTATTTCAGTTCTTAAAACCCGAGTTTGCGCTGCCACTCTTTAAGTTGTTCTGCTTTCTTCTCTATAATGGCTGTGGTTGATATTCCGGCTCATAGCAGAGCCGCGCTGAGGGCGCACTTGACTCATTATGCGGTTTCTGATGCTGGGGCCGCTCTTATTTTTGAGGTGGAAGCCGATCCGGCTCACCAGTTTGAAGTTTTTTACTCTTGGGTCACCTTTCCGGCGGTGGATGGCACTGATGATTTGTTTCACACGTATGCTGCCACCGCCGTTCCTCAGCAGTATCAGCCTTATAGAGCGCTTGAGATTCCGCTTACAGCTTGGCAACACCGTATTTGGTTTAATGGCGCCCTTCCTCACCCATTAACGGTGGTCAGTTTAGGCCCTTTATCTATAGATGGGGCCACATGGCCAGTTTTGGCTGGGTTTACCCCACACCCACGTGCTTTTACAACTGCGCCTCTGGCAGAGCTCCGCGTCTTACATACATCGTTGGTTCGCGTCTATAGAGCTGTAATACAGTACGTAACACGCACCATCCAGGTGGGACCACCTGGTGCTGCGGTGCAACCTGCGGGTCCTGGTGGCGTAACTATCAGTCCCGTTATTGTGTCATGGGCAAGCGCCCACAGAATAAGGATGAATTTCCTTATTGGCTTGCCGAGAAATTTGGACAGATAGAAGCTGTCTTTCCTAATACCACTCCTGTGGATAAGCACAGGATCTTAACTATTAGTTTACCCAAAGACTTAATTCCCGAATTGGGTGATTGTAACACCTGGAGCAGGGTGTTTGCAGCTGTATATTCTGTGTTTCTGCACCCCCTCCATGACCATGCTCCCCTCTGTGATTAAGCGCGTTCAAGATGAACACGGGGCAGAAGCGGCTGTTGAGCTGGGGATGAGACTGGTGGGAGTGTTCGACGTGGTTGCTGATATGATCCTTGCGAATGTCAAGGGCGATGCTGTTAGCTTTCAAGTAGCAAACCGCTTAGAGGCGGTCGCAGAGCCCGACAGCCCACGTGAATTACAAAAGATTATTGGAAAGGCTTACAAAACCATAGGCCGCAATAGTCTGGGGAACAAGCCTACGACTCAAACACAAACGCAGTCTCACGTACCACAGAAGGCCCAGCCTGACAAGGACGGGCGCCCTTTCTTTCCTAAAAAGAATTGGCAAAGAAATAAGAAACAGGGTTCCCAACAACAGAAGCAGGGTTCGCGTGCCGGTTCACCGACCCCTGATGCTTCTGAGCATACTTATGACTTGAGTGATCGCGCTAAGATTAAGTCTCCTGAAAGATTTCAGGTTCCTGATCAGCGTTCTCCTCGTTCTTTACAGGAAACATCAGGCTCACAAGCCGGTGGAGGGGATCGTCAGGATCGGGGTAGGAGTCAACCTGCGTCACATCTTCGTGAACAGCCTCGACAGTTTGAAGTCAAGGACAAGCAGGGTGATTCCGCACGAACAAGTCCTCCTTTTCAAAAGAAAAAGGTTGCGGCTTTAACAGCAAGATATGCCACAGACGGTGAGGATGCGACTCCTGGATCGGACTTGGGCAGTGACTCTGATCGACAGCGCGGCGGAAGTTACCATAGTCAGGGAGGCTCTATGTCCCATCTGGATGTGACAACAACTGACACATTTGTTACAATTGAGACTGCCGATACCCGGGTTGCCCCCCCGGATAGACTATGCGAAGTCCTTTTCCAAATTGAGGGTGATATACTGCGTCCCATTAATGTTGTGTTCTGGGAGAATCTAACCGCTACATATGACATTTTATTGGCGGAGAAAGATTGGCCGACACCCTTTGTGTTATCCGCTTCTCGGGGGGAAGATGTGATACTTCCGAGTTTTTCACGTTGTGTCCCTGAGGAGCAAGCGCAGGCTTTCGCGGAGGAATGGGCTTTGGCCTTAGCCCCAGCGGTATATTGCAATCAGGTGGGTTGGGACGTTGATTCGCCAGCTCATGAAATACCATTGCGTTCCATGCCACAACCTCAACCTCAATATCCCATCAAACGAGAAGTGAAGGCTTCGGTTTGTGACATTCTAAGACAATTGGAGTATCAGCGGGTCATTGAGTCATGTGTATCACCTTTGAATAATCCTCTCTTTACTGTCCCTAAACCGGATAGTTCTTTTCGGATTGTATTGGATTATAGAAATTTGAACAGCCATTGCCGCACCTTTGCAGTACAAAACACACACAGTTCAGCGCTGGTGAATAATATTGTTCGTAAAAAATACAAAACGACACTTGACATTTCGAATAGTTTCTACAGTCACAATCTCGACTGTGCGAGTGGTGACCTGACAGCATTCAGTGCCGTCGGAAATCAGAAAAAATTCACAAGATTGCCAATGGGGTACAAGAACAGCCCCGGGCCATTTGCGGCACGCATTGTGTCTTTGTTGCATGACATTGACCCCGAGGCCTTGTCGTATGTTGATGACATCTATTTGATTGACGACGACCTCGCCCCGCATCTTGACCGAGTCGACCACATAATATTGTCTTTTGCCGACTACGGTTACAAATTTAATTTTGCAAAGTCACACACTGCCCATCTGGCAGTGCTCTTTTTGGGCTACGAGTTCAATAATGAGGGAAAGGGTCTAGCACCTCATTTCCTAGAGAAATGTGCACATTTGCAACCACCTTCTTCTTTGAAAAAGTTACAATCCCTGCTGGATTTTTTAAACTTCGGGAGGACTTACATTCCCGATTACGCCCAGCGTATCAAACCGCTTTATGCGTTGATACAACCTAAGTTCTCTTCTGCCAGCTGGCTTCCGGAACATACTTCCGTTCTGCAGTCTTTGCAGGCGGATTTGCTTGCGACTAACTTCTTAATGACTCGTGATAACACCACCAACCAGGTAATACGTATCGTTTCTGGGGAAGTGGGTTTCACGTACTTAACGTTCAATGAAGGAGACACAGTACCTACAGCGTACAAATCACACTTGTACACTGCGGCGTAAATGCGTTTTTCCTCTGTAGAAAAAATCTCAACGGCAGTGCAGATGGCGATTCTAAAGGAACGCTCACTGGCGCAGGGCAAACGCATTCTTATGGTCACTCCCTTCCCTGCTTTGGAAGCGGTGACTAAAGCTAGTGTGCCTAACTCTAAAGCATTGCACCCACGTTGGATTCAGTGGGCTACTTCTTTGACATCTTCAGATGTCACATTTGTCTTTGATCCTTCTCTTCAGACTCAGGAGTTTTTGCAGTATGAATTTGTTCATCCTCCTCCTTTGTCGCTTCTTCCTCTATGTGAATATAAATGTATCATTTATACCGATGGCTCGGCGCAACCGGCCACGGGTTCCAATCTACTTGGCTACCAGCGTCTACTTTCTACCACAAACCACAACATATTTTGGCGACGAGCGAGAGTTGGAGACGTTCCCACTTCCCTACTTATCTCCACTACTGGTCAAGGAAGCGCAAGATGACATCTTTAATGAGTCCAGAGGGTGAGAAGGAGCCACAAGTATTACTAGCGCAGACAACTAAGAAACGACGTTACATCAAGCTTACAAGAGGAAACACGACAAGCATCAAAAGAGGATTCATTGCAACAAAAGAATTTGGTACAGCATACTCAGCAACCCCACCAGTGTCTTGTACAACAGACAGCCCCAACAAAAGCATGCTGTTCTGTGTCGTTGCCATAAGACCTGCGCAATCAAGGGAAGATTGCTCCTTGGTAATGACTTTCAAATTGTACAAACAGTGCTTGTATGCAGCACATGTCAAGATTTACATGGGCATCTGTCCTGCACGAAGTCTGTCAGCTGCCTGTTCTTGTGGGCGCTATGTTGAAGGTGCCAAGAAATGGATTTGGTTTGCTACTACAAGGGGTTTCCTACTACCTGGAACTAATGGCTTGACTACTGGTTAATCTACTTATACTTCACCTGTTACCTGGACTACCTGTCTGTTGTACTTACCAACCATCTGGAGGTATTTGAACCGACTACAGATTAAAGGTACATGTTAAATCTACTTGGCTATTATGCCCTGCATAGTTATTCTGTGTTCTACATTTCACCTATTCTTCCTGCTGCTCAGCCAGTGTGCGTGTTTACTGTAGAGTGTTGGGAATGCAGTGATGCACGGAATGTTGGGTGTCTGTGTGAGTGAGGGATGACAGTTAGAGAGAGAGGGGCTGAGCAGCAGGCAGGCTGCTCCTGGTGGGGTTTGCTACTACAAGGGGTTTCCTACTACCTGGAACTAATGGCTTGACTACTGGTTAATCTACTTATACTTCACCTGTTACCTGGACTACCTGTCTGTTGTACTTACCAACCATCTGGAGGTATTTGAACCGACTTACAGGCAAAGTTGTTTGTTTAGTAACCCTGACACGGGGTATGTTTATCGGGTCTCCGCCGATTAACATAACAGGTAACCCTTACGCTGGGTTGGTTTTAGTCATGGGTACGATTCCCATTTACAGTTGTTTGTTTGGTAACCCCTACACGGGGTATGTTTTGGGGATTTCTCCAATCAACATTTCATGTAACCCTCACACGGGGTGGGTTTTGGGTTTATGGGTACGGTTCCCCTACACAGGGTGTATTTACATAGTGTATGGTCCCATATTCATGTATAAAGTCTTACTGGACTTTATGGGTCACAGTCCCTAGTGTTAGTACCTCGTATGAGGGGTGGAAGTTTGGTTTTTAGGTCCTCTTTCACAGCAAATGTAAGTTTCCTTACGTGAGGAATCTTGACTATTGATTTGTTCCCTTTCAGCAGGGATTGCAGTTGCGGGTTTGTTTTTGCCTCTGCAATTTACAAGGAACTTTGTTCATTATATTTATTGGGAGAGGATGGGTCTTTTTACTCCATTTTTGTTTGTAAACCATCCATTCTCTCTGTTTTGAATAGCTCTGACCCTCCCGTGATGTTTACTTTATTTCTCATCCCTGGGTTTTGAACTATTTCTTGCATTTGTACATTTCTGTGTATAGTTCTACTATTGCAGTATTGTTACTCTTTCGTTGTTCATTTTAAAAGGAAAGGGATGTGTTATGCCCTGCATAGTTATTCTGTGTTCTACATTTCACCTATTCTTCCTGCTGCTCAGCCAGTGTGCGTGTTTACTGTAGAGTGTTGGGAATGCAGTGATGCACGGAATGTTGGGTGTCTGTGTGAGTGAGGGATGACAGTTAGAGAGAGAGGCTGAGCAGCAGGCAGGCTGCTCCTGGTGGGGTTTGCTACTACAAGGGGTTTCCTACTACCTGGAACTAATGGCTTGACTACTGGTTAATCTACTTATACTTCACCTGTTACCTGGACTACCTGTCTGTTGTACTTACCAACCATCTGGATGTACTTGAACCGACTACAGATTAAAGGTACATGTTAAATCTACTTGGCTACACCAGCGTCTACTTTCTACCACAGACCACAACAAATTTGTTCATCCTCCTCCTTTGTCGCTTCTTCCTCTATGTGAATATAAATGTATCATTTATACCGATGGCTCGGCGCAACCGGCCACGGGTTCCAAACATGTTTATTCAGCGGCTTGTGCTATTGTGGCTGGCTCCATTGAAGATGGAGAGATTAAGTCTTCCATTGTGCACACACAGGCACTAGGAGTCTGCACAGCGCAATTGGCCGAGCTGCGTGCTCTTGTTCTAGCTCTAGAGTTTGCTGATCCTCTTGTGAATACTCTTATTGTGTGCGATTCTTACTATTGTGTCCAGTCGTTCAATGACAACTTATTCTTTTGGTCTCAAAATGATTACCGCGATTCTAAAGGCAGCGCAATTAAGCATAAAACGCTTTGGGTTCGAGCCGCAGATCTTAAACAGCGTCTGCCTCTCACACATGTTATTCACACTCTTGGCCACCAGCGTATCAGAACACACGCTCTTGGTAATTCTATGGATGATGAAGCGGCCAAGTCTGCAGTAGCCACGTGTTCCGTAGCAGCAGTTACAAGATCTATGACTAAGGTTGATAATGAAATTCTGGCAGCGGTTGCTGCAACTAGGGAGGGAGGTAATTATCCTGCGGGTTTCCTTATCATGTAACTCCCGAACAGGTTCCTTATGCTACCATTCCTTCAGTTGGGGATCGGCTGATTCCAAACTCTGACCGCAGACAAGCTTTGATCAAGGCCGCACACAAAGGCATTGCTTCGGCGCATGCTGGTGTGTCGGCAACAGTCTCTATTCTTCAGCAACGTTACTGGTGATGTGGTTTATATAAACAGACTCGTAAATATGTTCTTTGCTGTGATGTTTGTCAACAAATCAAGCCTTCCACAGTCACACGTCCACCACAAACACAGCTGTGTATCTCTAATAGACCCTTTGGCTGTGTCTATCTTGATCACTGCGGTCCTCTTTCTTCTGATACTGCATACAAGTATATCTTGGTTGCGGTTGATTCGTGCACTCGATTCCTCTGGGTATAGCCACAATGTAGTGCTGACGCTCGAAATGTCATCAGGGATTTGCGTGTCTTTATCGGGATGTTTGCCTGTGGTACCTTCCATTCTGACCAGGGTCCAGCGTTTGCCTCTAAGGCTTACAAGGATGCAATCAAGTCATTGGGGGTACAGGTGCAGTTTTCGTCTCCATACAGGCCTGAGGGCAATTCAGTTGTGGAGCGAATGAACCGTGACTTAAAGCAATCCTTGACAGCTAGAGTCTTAGGTACTGGCAGGGACTGGCTGTCCCATTTGTATGGGGTCCAACGTGCATTAAATAATCTCCCTAGAAGATCTCTGGGTGGGCGGACCCCTTACGAAATGCTCTTTGGCTTTCACATGTTTGTTCCTGACCTTGATGGTCTGGACATTGTGGCGGCTGCCTCTAAGTTTGACGTAGATAATCATTCTGCTATGTTACAGGATCTACAAAAGTCCCGTGATACTCTGGCAACTGAGCATTTACCATCTTTGCCTGCTGATGCACAACTGATTCCTGTTACCGGTTGGCTTCCTAAAGTTGGAGATCTGGTGCGGGAGAAGATTGAAAACAAAAAAGAATTTGGTCCCTCTTATCGTGCTCCGGTTTCTGTACTTGGACTGAAGGGTACTCGTACTGTCATTCTACTACCACTGCCAGGTCGCAAAGACAACAGATACATCTCAGTGGACAATGTCAAGTTACACCGTGTGGCCGATTCTGAATAGTGTGACACCTGCAGTTTTGTGCAACGCAATATCCATAGCACCATTAACTTTGTCATCATCTGCTGCACGGATGTCTGCTCATTTGATGGACACTGTAATTGATCTTCAGCCTATGCGACAATCATCTTCTGCGATGGATCTTGTGTGTCCTTTTCCAGCTACTGATTCCGTGTGTGAGATACCATCTAGCCCACGTGTACGAATGGAGGATTCAACGCTTTCACCTTTGCTTCCGAGTCCAGTGAGTGCCTGTGAAGGAGAACCGGCACACCTTGCTTCTGCCTCGTCCTCCTCGTCATCCAGTTTGCCTGATGCACCTATGTCAAAGTTGCGTATCTTTTACTCCTGGTTTAAAAAGACATACTTCGTTCTCCCATGGACCTACATTTGGTTGGTGCTTATCTTAATATTCCTCTTCATGTCAATTGGATTTGTGACAGTGTTCTTTTTACTCATAAATGGCCATTATCTCCCTGAACGCTCTGCAGTAAAAATGGTCGATGGAACTTTGGCTCCTCACACATCGTCCCATATCCTGAAACAAGACAAGACTTTTGTGAATATTTCAGCTTTTCCTGTTCATGATGGCATCGTTTGGGACAAAGTAGCTTATGAAATCCATGGTCCGACAGAGGTCCTTAGAGTTCCGTACGTGTTTCGCGTCTGATTAGGGGATGTGGTGACACGGGACATACATTCAGATGATTGGGATGTGCAGGCAGTTCATGTATTGTTTTCAGATTTAAAATATTATGCTGCCTTTGATGCTGAGGATTTGTATTTAAATTCTGCCAATTATGGTGATCTCTTTTGCTATCAACATTCTGGCCTTCATTTTTTACACAAATCAAACACCATGAGACCTGTTTTTAATTTTACCCAATGGGAACATTGTCCAACTCCCACACAGGGGAGTTCTAAAACGCTTAGGGATAAGTTCACCTATTTTTCTAACTATGATTTGACCAATCCTGAATCCTATTATTTCAGGCTTCAAAAATCCCCGACATCGAAGTACCTGTTATCACACACTAAACTAACTTATGCCAACTCGTTTAGAACGCAGTTGGCCACTCACGGTTATGACCATTGGAAACAGACTATAGATTTAAAATCCATATGGGGCACAAAGCCATGGCAGGTTCAGGGCACTGAGGCATTACATCATGCCTGCCTGATCCCGACTCAATTGCTGTTTTTAAATGAAACCGTTTACCAAACGTCCTGTTATGGCCTTGCAACTGTCAAAAATCTAAATACCCCCTCAATTCCATCATTAGCTGAATATAATAATTGGCGGTTACATAATAACTACACCATGGAGGCTTTACAGGCTCTACTTCAGAATGCCTCCTTTAATGTCTCTGAAATCGATCCATTGGGATGGTTGTTGTGGCAATCTAATGCTAATTCATGCCAGTTGCGTTTCTATAATGTTACACCTGGTTTCTTTCAGACTAAGCCTGACCCTCGTTATCCACCTCATCATTCTGTGACTACATACTCGGTAGGTAAATTGTGCCAGCAGTGGCTAGAACACTCTAACCTTGCATCTGTCAAACAGCACCTTTCCATCTTATCGAATGATATTGATTTGGCTGATTTTCTTCTAGGCCCGCGTAATCCAAGGGCCAAGAGATTTCTTTATGCCTCTTATAATGAAATTTGGAAACTTTCACAGATGGAAGCTGCCTTCAGTCTGCGTCAAATTGACCAGGCAAACTTGGAAAAAGTCCTTGCTGCAGTAGACAACAGCATTAATACGCTTTCTTCACGCATTTATACCTTAGACAATATTGTTTCTTCTGTAATAGATATTGTGCAAAGTGATGTTTCTGTGTTATATCATGGTCAGAATCAGTTAAGGTCGGTCATGCGATTTGCTTGGACGTTGCAGACACTAAAAATGGGTAAAGTGCCTTGGGATTGTTTGAATGCCACTGCTTTATTCTTGCCTTTTAACCTGACTGATAAACAGAAGTTTATGTCCATGAAAGATGCTGTATATATGCTGTTACATATTGAACAATTAGAGCCTTTGCTGTTCTCTGTAGCGGAAACGGACTCTGCTGTTTGGTTAATTCATGGCGTTATCACTTTGCCCTTTTCACTTTTTCAGTGTAAATCATGTATGCAACACTTTCCTGTTGGCCGCTTTGAACCGCTTGCTACTGCTTTTCTGCATGAATTATGGGTCCTGCCCTTTGCTTATCGGTGTTTGAGGGAGGATAAAGAACTTTTCCTCACAGGGGAGGAGTGTGATTCAGTACTGGGTCACTCTCTTGTGTGCAAACACGTTAAAGTTGCACGGCGAGTGTAACGTGTCAATGCCCAATCTAGCTTGCTTTTTGAAAGGGACCCCAGTACCATCCATCACGCCTGTCTTTACATTGCTTACTAACGGCAGCCATCTCATTTTAAACAATCAAGACCGCTGTGGTTTGCGGGCGGTGTCCCATACTTGGTAACTGTTTCCCAGCGCGTAACTTGCTGTAGCAATGTCCTTTTCCCGCCCCTGCATGGGAGTTTAGATGCTTCCCTTTGGCCTTCCATTCCGACTTTGAAAACAGAGTTCAACAAGTTGAGAAAGCTCAAAGCCCTTTTATTCCAACAGGAGGTGGCCCTCACTTCTGCCCGTGAAACTTTCAGACTGCAGGTGGCTCGGACCTCGAGTGAGATACAGTCGCTTCTTAACACTAACCTCCCACTTCATTTTGGGGAATTAATTCACCAAATATTTAATGCATCTGATACGACAGGCCTTGCCCATTTTTTTAAATGTGTGAGATCTGGCCTGGTCTCTTCCTTTCAAACTATATTCGGGGTGATTCCGGCTTTTATTCATTCTATATTTTCCAGCGTCTTCGGAGGGTTCCCCTTAGTATTGGCGCTCGCAGCTGGTGTCCTGCTTCTCCTTCTTGTGTTTCGTAATGGCTGCTCACTTTGTGGCTCTGCACAGGCCGGACCAGCTTCATCTGTACCATGATCGCCTGTATGAGGCTTTTGGATGCTTGCCTTTAGCAACGCTTGGCGTCCGTTACAACTTGACATTCCGCTTTGCCTACTTTACTTGTGTGCAACCAGTGCTTCATTGCAAACGGTGTCATTTCTCCTGGGCGATGGAACTTTGCTTATCAAACATGTGGTGTCCAATCCCTGATTTCAGCCGGTAGATGGGTCCCTTAGAGGCACATGACGTGGCTTGTTCTGTGGATGGTCCAATGACACGTGCAGCTTTACTTGGAATCTTGGATCAATGGGATATCTGTGCGGCTGCGCAGACTTTCCTACAACGAAGTTTCATTGAATATCACGCAAGTTTGCCTTTTCTGTTTTTGGATGCTCCTGTTTGTGAGGAACAGGATTGTTCCTTCGACTTACTTAATTGGATATCTTCACTTTTTTCCACCAATGACAATGATGAGCTATTGGAAGGAATTGCATTCGTTTGCACCCAAACCTTCATGGATTGACTACTTGGTTCGTCCCTGCTCCACTGTCTGGCATACAGACTCTTTTTTCAAGCTCAAAGTGCCATTAGGTTTTTTTCAAACTTTCCCCTTTTCTTTTCTCCGATTTGTTTTTTTTTAGAAAGTCCCATACCAATATTTTAAACAATGCCTGACTTTTGAACTCTGTTTTTGTTCTTCCATCTATGTCCTACTGACTTACCAGGGGGAGGGTGTTATATGGGGTTATATGGCCCTAAGACACATTGTCGACATTGCTAAGTTAGCATGAGTTTTCCTTGCCCCATGCTGCTGCTTTTGCGCACGCCTCTGCTAAGCGTTTGTTTTCGCAACACTTTGCCTCTGCCCTGTACATGATAACAGATTGTTTTTCACGTTCTCAGCCTTCCCTTCAATTCTGTCTGAACATAATGTGCAAGGTCGGTCAACATTGTCTCTTGTTATTCTGTTCTGGTCAATCCCTATTACCTAGACAAAACATGTAACCAACAGCTGCAATGCGGAAGAATCGTGCTTTGATATAACGTTGTTGCATGTTTTTGAAACACTCTCGAAGAAAGCCGTTCCATGGAGCTGAGCGCTGCTGTTCCTATGATGTAAACCCTTGGGTTTAGGCTTTCAGGTAGGGGTCTGCTAATAACGTCTAGAGATCTTCTGTTATATAAAATAACTTCTTACTGCCTTGGGGAGGGTGATTAGGCCCAGTTATTTAGCCTTTTTCACAGTCTTTATAAAATGACGACTCCTTTTATATTCTATGGTATTGTAACAATGCTAATGATTCTTGCTTTATGCATTTTGCTGCTAGTTGTGGTTCGCATACTGTATCATGGATCACTATAGTCAAATTAAACATTTTGAACTTATTTAGTGACTCTGAATATTTTTATTGTGGACAAGTAAGTGAGAGCGAAAGAGTGTCTTGTTCCCGCGACTCTGAGGTGAGTCGGGAGTGCTCGTGTTCTGGGTTGTCTAAACATTCGTAGCTTCTTGATATTTGTAGGAGACCGAATGAGACACTATTGCTAGTCGGTTGGGATTTTGGGTACTAAGGTGATAGGAGGTACACCCCTATTTACTGAGGTCCTGTTTTCTTGTGCATAGTTCTGTGTATGAGCAGAATCCCCGCAACAAGACGGGGTCGAAAGGTACCCTTTTAGAGTGCCCAGAGCAGAGCCCTGCTGGGCAAGGGTCAAAATAAGGAGAAGGACTTGAGAGAAGGAAGCAGAAAGAGGATAAGGAAAATGCTACTTACCCAGTATGCATCTGTTCTTGGCATATAGAGCTGTAGAGTCATATGCTATGCATAGATCGCCGTCTAGTGTTGGGTCCGGATGTTTGCACTTTGTTTTTCTTCGAAGAAGTCTTTCCAGTCACGAGGTAGGTGACTCCTCCTTTCGGTGATAGTGCGCATGGGCATCTACTCCATTGTTAGATTGTTTTCCCGCAGAGGGTGATAATGGAGATAGTAGAAGTAGTAAAAGGAGATGCCCATGAATGCATGTATCTAAGTAAGATGTTACTGCAACAGGTATAGGTACCCGGGGAGGTGGGTGGGCGCATATGACTCTACAGCTCTATATGCCAAGAACAGATGCATAGTGGGTAAGTAGCATTTTCCGTTAGAGGCATATGAGCCGTAGATCATATGCTATGCATAGACTATATAGCAGTTATCTCCCAAAGCGGTGGCTAACCTGTATCTGATGCAGTGGTTTGAAATAGTGTACGTAAAACTGCCTGGCCCACTCTAGCTTGTTGTCTTGCTAACACATCTACACAATAGTGTTTTGTGAATGTGTGAGGTGTAGACCATGTTGCAGCTTTGCATATGTCATCTATGGGTATATTTCCTAAGAATGCCATAGAAGCCCACAGTTTGCATGTAGAGTGTGCTCTAGGGGGAACTGTTAATGTTTGTTTTGCTTTTGCGTAGCATATTTGAATGCACTTGACTATCCACCTTGCAATTTCTGATTTTGATATGGGATTGCCTTTGTGTGGTGGAGCAAAAGCGACAAAAAGTTGATTTGGGTTACGGAAAGGTTTTGTCCTTTCTATGTAATACAGCAATGCTCTCTTTACATCTAATGTGTGTAGGGCACGTTCTGCTACTGAATCTGGTTGAGGGAAGAACACGGGTAACTCAACAGATTGATTGATGTGAAAAGCAGAAAAGACTTTAGGAAGGAATTTAGGATTAGTCCGAAGAACCACTTTATTTTGGTGCATTTGTAAAAAAGGTTCTTCTATAGTTAATCCCTGAAGCTCACCCACTCTTCTGAGTGATGTGATAGCCACCAGTTTTCCATGTGAGAAATTGCAGTTCACATTTGTGCAATGGCTCAAAGGGTGGACCTGTTAGTCTGGTAAGGACAATGTTGAGATTCCATATTGGAGCAGGTGGACGTTTCAGGGGAATAACTCTTGAGTCCCTCCATAAACGCTTTAATGACGGGTACTCTAAAAAGAGATAGATGTTGTCTACTTTGTTGGTATGCAGCTATTGCAGCTAGATGTAAACGTATGGACGTGTATGCTAAATTGGAACGTTGTAGATGTAACAAATAGCATATAATGTTTTGGACAGAAGCATCAAGCGGATTGATGTGGTTGTTATTACAGTAAATCACAAACCGCTTCCACTTCGCTGCATAGCAGGCTCTTGTGGTAGGACGTCTAGCTTCCTTGATAATATTCATACAGTCTAGCAGTAGATTAAGATAGCCAAACTCTAGGACTTCAGGTGCCAGATCGCCAGATTGAGTTGATTGGGGTCTGGGTGTCTTATGTCTCCGTGGCTCTGTGTGAGGAGATTGGGTGTAAGACGTAGTTTTTGATGAGGAACTATCGAGAGTTCCAATAGGGTTGTGAACCATGGTTGACATGCCCATGTGGGAGCAACTAGGATTAGTGTCCGGGACGCCTGTTTGAGT
The DNA here is from genome assembly GCA_963921515.1 of Calotriton arnoldi. Classification (NCBI taxonomy): domain Eukaryota; kingdom Metazoa; phylum Chordata; class Amphibia; order Caudata; family Salamandridae; genus Calotriton; species Calotriton arnoldi. Next base: position 1,288,972 of record CAWUFW010001804.1, read on the forward strand.
TTCTGAACCACTAATGGAATGAGTGGGAGAGGCAGAAAAGCGTAAGCAAATATCAATCAATCAATCAATCAATCAATTTGTAGAGCGCACTACTTACCCGCGAGGGTCTCAAGGCGCTGGGGAAAAAAAGGGGGGGGGTGCCGCTACTGGTCGAACAGCCAGGTCTTGAGTAGCCTCCTGAAGGTCAGTAGGTCTTGGGTCTGTCGTAGGCTGAGTGGGAGGGTGTTCCAGGTCTTGGCGGCGAGGTGGGAGAAGGATCTGCCGCCGGTGGTTGTTCTTCGAATGCGAGGGACGGTGGCGAGGGAGAGGTCGGCGGAGCGGAGCTGGCGGTTGGGGACGTAGAAGAAGAGTCGTCTGTTGAGGTAGGCTGGGCCGGTCTTGTGGAGTGCCTTGTGAGCGTGGATGAGGAGTTTGAAGGAGATTCTCCTGACGACGGGGAGCCAGTGCAGGTTCCTCAGGTGGGGGTGATGTGGCTGTCGTGTGGTAAGTCGAGGATCAGGCGTGCGGAGGCGTTTTGTATGCGTTGCAGTCGCTTGATGAGCTTGGCCGGGGCTCCCGCGTAGAGGGCGTTCCCATAGTCGAGTCTGCTACTGACGAGGGCCTGGGTGACTGTTCTTCTTGTAGCTGTCGGGATCCACCTGTAGATCTTGCGAAGCATGTGGAGGGTGCTGAAGCAGGAGGAGGAGACCGCGTTGACTTGTTTGGACATGGAGAGCGTTGAGTCGAGGATGACTCCCAGGTTGCGTGCGTGGTCGGTGGGTGTCGGGGCTGCCCCCAGTGTCGTTGGCCACCAGGAGTTGTCCCAGGCTGAGGGGTTGGAGCCGAGGATGAGGACCTCCGTCTTGTCCGAGTTCAGCTTTAGTCGGCTGTTCTTCATCCAGTCGGTGACGGCCTTCATTCCTTCGTGGAGGTTGGATTTGGCGGTGAGGGGGTCCTTGGTGAGGATCAGTTGAGTGTCGTCGGCGTAGGAGATTATGTTGAGGTCGTGCTGTCTGGTGATGCGTGCGAGCGGGGCCATGTAGATGTTGAACAGTGTTGGGCTGAGGGATGATCCCTGGGTACGCCGCAGATGATCTCGGAGGCTTCGGATCGGAATGGTGGGAGGCGGACTCTCTGGGTTCTGCCGGCGAGGAAGGAGGTGGTCCATTCCAGGGCCTTGTCTCGGATCCCTGCGTCGTGGAGGCGTGCGCGTAGAGTGCGGTGGCAGACAGTGTCGAAGGCGGCGGAGAGGTCCAGCAGGATGAGGGCTGCGGTCTCACCGTTGTCCAGCAGGGTCCTGATGTCGTCGGTGGCGGAGATGAGGGCAGTCTCAGTGCTGTGGTTGCTGCGGAACCCTGACTGGGATGGGTCCAGGATGCTGTTTTCTTCGAGGTATCGGGTTAGCTGTCTGTTGACGATCTTCTCGATGACCTTGGCTAGGAACGGAAGAAGGGAGATGGGCTGAAAGTTCTTGAGGTCTCTTGGGTCCGCCTTGGGTTTTTTGAGTAGGGCGTTGATCTCGGCGTGTTTCCAGCTCTCTGGGAAGGTCGCGGTCTCGAAGGAGAGATTGATGACGTTGCGCAGGTGGGGTGCGATGGAGCTGCTGGCTTTGTTGAAGATGTGGTGCGGGAAAGGGTCTGACGGGGAGCCGGAGTGTATCGTGCTCATGGTCTTGATGGTGTCATCGATGTTCACGCTGGCCCAGGCTGGCAAGGGGTCGTGGTCGATGGTGTGCGGCGGGACTGGTGCATCGGTCTCAGTTGGGGCTGTCTGGGTGTTGAAGCTGTCGTGGATGTCGGCGATCTTGCGGTGGAAGAAGGTGGCGAGGGAGTCGCACAGGGCTTGCGATGGCGGGATGTCGTTGGTGTTGGAGCTGGGGTCGGAGAGTTCCTTCACGATGTTGAAGAGCTCCTTGCTGTTGTGTGCGTTGTTGTCGAGGCGCTCTTTGAAGGAGATCCTCTTGGCGGACCTGATGAGGTGGTGGTGGTGGTTACGGATGGCGTCTTTGTGGGCTGCGTGGCTGTCCGGTGTCTTTTCACTGTGCCATTTCTTCTCTAGTTTCCGGCAGGTACGCTTGGAAGCTAGGAGTTCCGGGATGAACCAGCTGGCTCTTTTGGTGGTGTCACTGTAGGTGAGTTTTTTCAGCGGGGCGAGGGTTTTGGCACAGTCGTCTATCCATCGTCTGAGGTTGCAGGCAGCGTCGTTGGTGTCGGATGGGTCGGAGGGTGTGCTGAGAGCGAGGTTTGCCCGTAGTTGGTCTTCGTTGACTTTGCTCCAGCAGCGGCGTGGGATCTGTTGGGTGCGGTGGTGTGTCGTGGGTTTCTGGAAGGTGAAGTGGATGCAGCGGTGGTCAGTCCAGAGGAGTTCGGTGGTGTGGCTGAAGGAGACGTGGGAGCTTGAGGAGAAGATGGGGTTGAGCGTATGGCCGGCGGAATGGGTCAGTGTTGTGACGAGCTGTCTTAGTCCGAGGTTGGCGAGGTTGTCGATCAGGGTGGTGGAGTTGCTGTCGTTGTTGTTCTCCAGGTGAAAGTTCAGGTCTCCGAGGAGGATGTAGTCGGTGGAGGTCAGGGCGTGCGTGCTGATGAAGTCGGCGATGGATTCGCTGAACTGGGGTCGGGGTCCAGGGGGTCTGTAGACGAGGTTGCCTCTAAGGGTGGTGTTGGGGTCCGGGTGGATCTGGAAGTGCATGTGTTCGGCGGTGCAGAGAGTGTCGTCGGTGCTGGTCGAGACCCTGATGGTGTTCTTGTGGACGATGGCGATTCCTCCTCCTACTCCGTTGATGCGGTCTCTGCGGGTGATCTTATAGCCGTCTGGGATGGCTATGGTGATGTCGGGTGCGGAGGAGTCGTTCATCCAGGTCTCTGTCAGGAAGGCGACGTCTGGTGCTGATGTGTCGAGCAGGTCCCAGAGCTCGACGGCGTGTTTGTGTGCGTAGCGGGTGTTCAGTAGGATGCATCGGAGGTGGTTGAGGTCCTTCTTGGCGGGGGCTTCGGCAGCTCTGAGACTGGTGTAGCTGCATTTCCGGCAGGTGAAGGGACCATGAGTGCGTTTCGGGGCATCCCTGACCAGTTCATCCATAGTGCACTGCCTTTGGACAATGGGTGTGGATACCTGGACGCGAAGTTTGGGCATTTTGCGTTTAGGTGCGTGGCGAACAGGGCTATGTCTGGAAAGCCCCACATTTGAAAGAATGGGAGGAGAACTTGAGGATGTAGTTCCCATTTGTGGACTTGCTGTGTCTGACTTAGCAGATCTGCCATCTGATTGTCTACTCCTGTGAGGTGTTCTGCTAGGAGATTGATTTTGTGATGAATGACCCACCTCCAGATGTCCTGGGCTAGGTGGGACAGTTGGAGAGAGTGTGTTCCTCCCTGTTTTTGTATATAATACATAGCTGTCATGTTGTCGGTACGAACCAGGACAGCTTTGCCAGCCAGATGGGTTTGAAAGGCTTTGAGGGCTAGAAATATGGCCATGAGCTCCAAATGGTTGATGTGGACCCAATTCTGTTGGTGACTCCACAGGCCCTGTATTGTGTGTTGCTGTAGATGAGCACCCCAGCCAGTTAGAGACACGTTCGCTGTTAGTACTGTCTGTGGAACCGGGTCTATGAAGGGACGTCCTTTGACAGATTCTGTGTGTTCCACCACTGCAGAGACCGATGAGTACGGCCGCTTACCAACACTAGATCGGTTAATAGACCGTGGGACTGGTTCCACTGACTGGCTAAGCATTCCTGAAGTGGACGCATGTGGAGCCTGGCATATGGGACGATCATGATGCAAGATGTCATCATCCCCAGCAGTTGCATGTAAGCCCGAGCTGGAGGAGATTGATTGGGTTGAAACTGGAGAACCAAAGCCTGAATGTTGTGAATTCTGGCTGCGTTGGGAAACGCCAGAGCCTTTTGAGTATCTAAAGCGGCTCCTAGGTAGTTCCGAATATTGGCTGGCTGAAGATGTG